>OU342964.1:27767698-29121031 GCA_910592155.1 Ypsolopha scabrella
GACGATGATACAAAGAGAATGCTAAATAGAAAGAGCATTCGCCTAATACCCTCCTCACTCGCGTAGTTTACATGCACGATTCAACGGAATGGACACGAAATTCTCATAAAAACATTACATGATGATACAAAGAGAATGCTAAATAGAAAGAGCATTCGCCTAATACCCTCCTCACATCGCGTAGTTTACATGCACGATTCAACGGAATGGACACGAAATTCTCATAAAAACATTACATGATGATACAAAGAGAATGCTAAATAGAAAGAGCATTCGCCTAATACCCCTCCTCACTCGCGTAGTTTACATGCACGATTCAACGGAATGGACACGAATTCTCATAAAAACATTACATGATGATACAAAGAGAATGCTAAATAGAAAGAGCATTCGCCTAATACCCTCCTCACTCGCGTAGTTTACATGCTTGATTCAACGGAATGGACACGAAATTCTCATAAAAACATTACATGATGATACAAAGAGAATGCTAAATAGAAAGAGCATTCGCCTAATACCCTCCTCACTCGCGTAGTTTACATGCACGATTCAACGGAATGGACACGAAATTCTCATAAAAACATTACACGATGATACAAAGAGAATGCTAAATAGAAAGAGCATTCGCCTAATACCCTCCTCACCTCGCGTAGTTTACATGCTTGATTCAACGGAATGGACACGAAATTCTCATAAAAACATTACATGATGATACAAAGAGAATGCTAAATAGAAAGAGCATTCGCCTAATACCCTCCTCACTCGCGTAGTTTACATGCACGATTCAACGGAATGGACACGAAATTCTCATAAAAACATTACACGATGATACAAAGAGAATGCTAAATAGAAAGAGCATTCGCCTAATACCCTCCTCACTCGCGTAGTTTACATGCTCGATTCAACGGAATGGACACGAAATTCTCATAAAAACATTACACGATGATACAAAGAGAATGCTAAATAGAAAGAGCATTCGCCTAATACCCTCCTCACTCGCTGTAGTTTACATGCACGATTCAACGGAATGGACACGAAATTCTCATAAAAACATTACATGATGATACAAAGAGAATGCTAAATAGAAAGAGCATTCGCCTAATACCCTCCTCACTCGCGTAGTTTACATGCACGATTCAACGGAATGGACACGAAATTCTCATAAAAACATTACACGATGATACAAAGAGAATGCTAAATAGAAAGAGCATTCGCCTAATACCCTCCTCACTCGCGTAGTTTACATGCACGATTCAACGGAATGGACACGAAATTCTCATAAAAACATTACATGATGATACAAAGAGAATGCTAAATAGAAAGAGCATTCGCCTAATACCCTCCTCACTCGCGTAGTTTACATGCACGATTCAACGGAATGGACACGAAATTCTCATAAAAACATTACATGATGATACAAAGAGAATGCTAAATAGAAAGAGCATTCGCCTAATACCCTCCTCACTCGCGTAGTTTACATGCACGATTCAACGGAATGGACACGAAATTCTCATAAAAACATTACATGATGATACAAAGAGAATGCTAAATAGAAAGAGCATTCGCCTAATACCCTCCTCACTCGCGTAGTTTACATGCACGATTCAACGGAATGGACACGAAATTCTCATAAAAACATTACATGATGATACAAAGAGAATGCTAAATAGAAAGAGCATTCGCCTAATACCCTCCTCACTCGCGTAGTTTACATGCACGATTCAACGGAATGGACACGAAATTCTCATAAAAACATTACACGATGATACAAAGAGAATGCTAAATAGAAAAAGCATTCGCCTAATACCCTCCTCACTCGCGTAGTTTACATGCACGATTCAACGGAATGGACACGAAATTCTCATAAAAACATTACATGATGATACAAAGAGAATGCTAAATAGAAAGAGCATTCGCCTAATACCCTCCTCACTCGCGTAGTTTACATGCACGATTCAACGGAATGGACACGAAATTCTCATAAAAACATTACATGATGATACAAAGAGAATGCTAAATAGAAAGAGCATTCGCCTAATACCCTCCTCACTCGCGTAGTTTACATGCACGATTCAACGGAATGGACACGATGATACAAAGAGAATGCTAAATAGAAAGAGCATTCGCCTAATACCCTCCTCACTCGCGTAGTTTACATGCACGATTCAACGGAATGGACACGAAATTCTCATTAAAACATTACATGATGATACAAAGAGAATGCTAAATAGAAAGAGCATTCGCCTAATACCCTCCTCACTCGCGTAGTTTACATGCACGATTCAACGGAATGGACACGAAATTCTCATAAAAACATTACATGATGATACAAAGAGAATGCTAAATAGAAAGAGCATTCGCCTAATACCCTCCTCACTCGCGTAGTTTACATGCACGATTCAACGGAATGGACACGAAATTCTCATTAAAACATTACATGATGATACAAAGAGAATGCTAAATAGAAAGAGCATTCGCCTAATACCCTCCTCACTCGCGTAGTTTACATGCACGATTCAACGGAATGGACACGAAATTCTCATTAAAACATTACATGATGATACAAAGAGAATGCTAAATAGAAAGAGCATTCGCCTAATACCCTCCTCACTCGCGTAGTTTACATGCACGATTCAACGGAATGGACACGAAATTCTCATAAAAACATTACATGATGATACAAAGAGAATGCTAAATAGAAAGAGCATTCGCCTAATACCCTCCTCACTCGCGTAGTTTACATGCACGATTCAACGGAATGGACACGAAATTCTCATAAAAACATTACATGATGATACAAAGAGAATGCTAAATAGAAAGAGCATTCGCCTAATACCCTCCTCACTCGCGTAGTTTACATGCACGATTCAACGGAATGGACACGAAATTCTCATAAAAACATTACATGATGATACAAAGAGAATGCTAAATAGAAAGAGCATTCGCCTAATACCCTCCTCACTCGCGTAGTTTACATGCACGATTCAACGGAATGGACACGAAATTCTCATAAAAACATTACATGATGATACAAAGAGAATGCTAAATAGAAAGAGCATTCGCCTAATACCCTCCTCACTCGCGTAGTTTACATGCACGATTCAACGGAATGGACACGAAATTCTCATTAAAACATTACATGATGATACAAAGAGAATGCTAAATAGAAAGAGCATTCGCCTAATACCCTCCTCACTCGCGTAGTTTACATGCACGATTCAACGGAATGGACACGAAATTCTCATAAAAACATTACATGATGATACAAAGAGAATGCTAAATAGAAAGAGCATTCGCCTAATACCCTCCTCACTCGCGTAGTTTACATGCACGATTCAACGGAATGGACACGAAATTCTCATAAAAACATTACATGATGATACAAAGAGAATGCTAAATAGAAAGAGCATTCGCCTAATACCCTCCTCACTCGCGTAGTTTACATGCACGATTCAACGGAATGGACACGAAATTCTCATTAAAACATTACATGATGATACAAAGAGAATGCTAAATAGAAAGAGCATTCGCCTAATACCCTCCTCACTCGCGTAGTTTACATGCACGATTCAACGGAATGGACACGAAATTCTCATAAAAACATTACATGATGATACAAAGAGAATGCTAAATAGAAAGAGCATTCGCCTAATACCCTCCTCACTCGCGTAGTTTACATGCACGATTCAACGGAATGGACACGAAATTCTCATAAAAACATTACATGATGATACAAAGAGAATGCTAAATAGAAAGAGCATTCGCCTAATACCCTCCTCACTCGCGTAGTTTACATGCACGATTCAACGGAATGGACACGAAATTCTCATAAAAACATTACATGATGATACAAAGAGAATGCTAAATAGAAAGAGCATTCGCCTAATACCCTCCTCACTCGCGTAGTTTACATGCACGATTCAACGGAATGGACACGAAATTCTCATAAAAACATTACATGATGATACAAAGAGAATGCTAAATAGAAAGAGCATTCGCCTAATACCCTCCTCACTCGCGTAGTTTACATGCACGATTCAACGGAATGGACACGAAATTCTCATTAAAACATTACATGATGATACAAAGAGAATGCTAAATAGAAAGAGCATTCGCCTAATACCCTCCTCACTCGCGTAGTTTACATGCACGATTCAACGGAATGGACACGAAATTCTCATAAAAACATTACATGATGATACAAAGAGAATGCTAAATAGAAAGAGCATTCGCCTAATACCCTCCTCACTCGCGTAGTTTACATGCACGATTCAACGGAATGGACACGAAATTCTCATAAAAACATTACATGATGATACAAAGAGAATGCTAAATAGAAAGAGCATTCGCCTAATACCCTCCTCACTCGCGTAGTTTACATGCACGATTCAACGGAATGGACACGAAATTCTCATAAAAACATTACATGATGATACAAAGAGAATGCTAAATAGAAAGAGCATTCGCCTAATACCCTCCTCACTCGCGTAGTTTACATGCACGATTCAACGGAATGGACACGAAATTCTCATAAAAACATTACATGATGATACAAAGAGAATGCTAAATAGAAAGAGCATTCGCCTAATACCCTCCTCACTCGCGTAGTTTACATGCACGATTCAACGGAATGGACACGAAATTCTCATAAAAACATTACATGATGATACAAAGAGAATGCTAAATAGAAAGAGCATTCGCCTAATACCCTCCTCACTCGCGTAGTTTACATGCACGATTCAACGGAATGGACACGAAATTCTCATAAAAACATTACATGATGATACAAAGAGAATGCTAAATAGAAAGAGCATTCGCCTAATACCCTCCTCACTCGCGTAGTTTACATGCACGATTCAACGGAATGGACACGAAATTCTCATAAAAACATTACATGATGATACAAAGAGAATGCTAAATAGAAAGAGCATTCGCCTAATACCCTCCTCACTCGCGTAGTTTACATGCACGATTCAACGGAATGGACACGAAATTCTCATAAAAACATTACACGATGATACAAAGAGAATGCTAAATAGAAAGAGCATTCGCCTAATACCCTCCTCACTCGCGTAGTTTACATGCACGATTCAACGGAATGGACACGAAATTCTCATAAAAACATTACATGATGATACAAAGAGAATGCTAAATAGAAAGAGCATTCGCCTAATACCCTCCTCACTCGCGTAGTTTACATGCACGATTCAACGGAATGGACACGAAATTCTCATAAAAACATTACATGATGATACAAAGAGAATGCTAAATAGAAAGAGCATTCGCCTAATACCCTCCTCACTCGCGTAGTTTACATGCACGATTCAACGGAATGGACACGAAATTCTCATAAAAACATTACATGATGATACAAAGAGAATGCTAAATAGAAAGAGCATTCGCCTAATACCCTCCTCACTCGCGTAGTTTACATGCACGATTCAACGGAATGGACACGAAATTCTCATAAAAACATTACATGATGATACAAAGAGAATGCTAAATAGAAAGAGCATTCGCCTAATACCCTCCTCACTCGCGTAGTTTACATGCACGATTCAACGGAATGGACACGAAATTCTCATAAAAACATTACATGATGATACAAAGAGAATGCTAAATAGAAAGAGCATTCGCCTAATACCCTCCTCACTCGCGTAGTTTACATGCACGATTCAACGGAATGGACACGAAATTCTCATAAAAACATTACATGATGATACAAAGAGAATGCTAAATAGAAAGAGCATTCGCCTAATACCCTCCTCACTCGCGTAGTTTACATGCACGATTCAACGGAATGGACACGAAATTCTCATAAAAACATTACATGATGATACAAAGAGAATGCTAAATAGAAAGAGCATTCGCCTAATACCCTCCTCACTCGCGTAGTTTACATGCACGATTCAACGGAATGGACACGAAATTCTCATAAAAACATTACATGATGATACAAAGAGAATGCTAAATAGAAAGAGCATTCGCCTAATACCCTCCTCACTCGCGTAGTTTACATGCACGATTCAACGGAATGGACACGAAATTCTCATAAAAACATTACACGATGATACAAAGAGAATGCTAAATAGAAAGAGCATTCGCCTAATACCCTCCTCACTCGCGTAGTTTACATGCACGATTCAACGGAATGGACACGAAATTCTCATAAAAACATTACATGATGATACAAAGAGAATGCTAAATAGAAAGAGCATTCGCCTAATACCCTCCTCACTCGCGTAGTTTACATGCACGATTCAACGGAATGGACACGAAATTCTCATAAAAACATTACATGATGATACAAAGAGAATGCTAAATAGAAAGAGCATTCGCCTAATACCCTCCTCACTCGCGTAGTTTACATGCACGATTCAACGGAATGGACACGAAATTCTCATAAAAACATTACATGATGATACAAAGAGAATGCTAAATAGAAAGAGCATTCGCCTAATACCCTCCTCACTCGCGTAGTTTACATGCACGATTCAACGGAATGGACACGAAATTCTCATAAAAACATTACATGATGATACAAAGAGAATGCTAAATAGAAAGAGCATTCGCCTAATACCCTCCTCACTCGCGTAGTTTACATGCACGATTCAACGGAATGGACACGAAATTCTCATAAAAACATTACACGATGATACAAAGAGAATGCTAAATAGAAAGAGCATTCGCCTAATACCCTCCTCACTCGCGTAGTTTACATGCACGATTCAACGGAATGGACACGAAATTCTCATAAAAACATTACATGATGATACAAAGAGAATGCTAAATAGAAAGAGCATTCGCCTAATACCCTCCTCACTCGCGTAGTTTACATGCACGATTCAACGGAATGGACACGAAATTCTCATAAAAACATTACATGATGATACAAAGAGAATGCTAAATAGAAAGAGCATTCGCCTAATACCCTCCTCACTCGCGTAGTTTACATGCACGATTCAACGGAATGGACACGAAATTCTCATAAAAACATTACATGATGATACAAAGAGAATGCTAAATAGAAAGAGCATTCGCCTAATACCCTCCTCACTCGCGTAGTTTACATGCACGATTCAACGGAATGGACACGAAATTCTCATAAAAACATTACATGATGATACAAAGAGAATGCTAAATAGAAAGAGCATTCGCCTAATACCCTCCTCACTCGCGTAGTTTACATGCACGATTCAACGGAATGGACACGAAATTCTCATAAAATGTCGTACGAAAAAATGTCTTTCATGCATGAATGGACGTAGACGAATTACCATGTCGACCATTTGTGTGCACGAAAGCGGCCATTATGGGAATAAAGAATGAAAGGACATGAGGAGACTGACAGAAAAAAACCGTATTAATACCCTCGTACGTTAGGATCCATTTGTTTATTTGTCGACCAAATTGACGGCATACTGGAGAAGGGCCAAGTAGACCTGTGTGACCATTTCTTGCGATCCGGATCTGTCTTGAACCATTAGTTAGGTGATTGAGTCAAAATGTATCGATCATTTGATCGATCACCCGCAGGTCTGTCACAATTTTTGACCGTGACCTACACTTTTTGAACCCATGAAGTTGACGAAAATACAACTTGTAAGCAAGTAATGTAATTGTTTGTGCATAAAGTCCAATTTAGTTTTTCGATTATTTTTCGCTTTTAGGTAAGCCGCACGGCGCGGTGGCAGTGGCAGACTTGGTCACAAACGATCATATCTTTTTTGAGATCGATGATTCAATCACTCGCAATTCTATCGTGACCGACCCAGGTCCAGGGCTAAGTAAAAAGCACTTCAAATTAGAAGAACTTGACAAGATTGATGGTTGTGGAAGAGGTGAAAGAAGTGTTTCTGGATCATCGCAGATGGAAATCTGTAGTCCTTGCTTACCTGCCCGAGACAGACGTACATAAATATAATGTACTTATGTATGTTTATCGGCAAAAACGCGCCCAATTACGAGTATGTAATCAAAGAAATTGCTGCTGACTTACTTATTGCACTTATTAATATTCCAATACGGGTTTTAAGTGGTCAGCGAATATTTCTTTGATGGTACATATTTAAAAAGATAGAGAAAAAAATACAGGTCATAAAAAACAGTTGAAATTTTCACATAATATGCGTTACAAGGGCCTCTATTTCATACATAATAAAATTGATGTTTTGTATGCTCCAATACTTAATGTGACCTGAAATAAAGATATTTAATATATTATTATTAAAAAAATCGCAATCCAAGGCAAACCCACTGAAGAAACCTTGAATAATTTGCATTTTTCAATGTTGAGGTCTATCTCAAAAGCGGTTATAATATACAAGTATATAATTATATACGTATACAATATAGAAATATGAAATTTGGTAAGATGTTAGTTTATACTCTAAACTAAATTGACAAGCAATAAAAATTAAGGTTTCGTACTCAGAGAGGGTGCTGAATTGTTTGTCAGGAGGAAGGAAGCTAGGAGTTATATCAATCTCTTCCCTCTGATTAGTTCTACTGAGTTATTATTACTTAAACCCTTCTTACTAAGTTGTAGGATCTTAGTTTTTATTTTCATCGTTTTGTACACTTAGTTTGTAATAAACTTAATTTTTTACTTTAACGAAATGCAACAACTATGCAAAAAATATAAATAATCGAATGGCGGTACGGTCCACCTTTGCCTTCCAAAATCAAGAGAGAAATAAAAAAAAACTTCCTAGGCTCATGAAAAAAAATCTTATCTGCTGGTTGTTTTATCAAACCCAATTATTATCGAAACCACATGTTAAAAACTTGTTTTCACTTAGAACATAATACCAAGAAGTAGAGCTAAAGTCGGACCCCCATTTGGAGTCTCTAAGATTAATAAATAGGATGTGTCCCGCTGGTTGGAGATCGTCTGAAAAATCGTGTCCTTCATCCATTTTGACGGAACAAATTAAAAATTCGATTGGATTCGATAGAACTAATCTGGATCTAAATCCTTCAACTACTAACATCGTTATAGGACATAAGGCCCCGCGGAGTTCAGGCACACTCTTTTCACAGCTTCATTATAAGAAGAAACGGTCTAGAAAACAAGATTCGTTATTATAAAAACAACAAGTCTAGAAGCTAGGTAATAATAAAAACAACTTTAAAAGGTCAAGAATGATGGCGAAGCTAACCGTACATCACGTGGACAATTTTATTATTTTCTTGGGACTCTGCTACTCGCCTTTTAGCGAGAGTTATGTTCTCAAGTGTACAACCTTGGCTAGGTCACAAAAAACCTGTTCAAGCGATTTTTTGGCTAAATGGGTGGATGCGTGGTGCACAAAAATATTTTTGCTTCCCGCTTCCTACTGTAAGACGTTTGAATGCTTCGAAACAACGTAACAGGCGCCAAATTGACTCATTTCCCTTATGGGCCTGAACGGAATGTATGTGACGTCTTAATGAAAGTAAAAATGGATTTTCGTCATGCTAAAATACATTATAATTTCTCGTTCAAGCAAGTTCCGGCGACTTATCATCGAATAAATAAAACACCGTTACCGTTGCGGGAACGCGTAAAATCGTTAGTTTCAAGAATCATTTTGTGTTGTCGTTATAAAATGACTTTTATGTTGTTGGCCATGTCGCCTTCACAACTTTACCAGGAAAGAAGGAAATGTCGAGACCGTTCAATATTTACAAATATTCACCTCTAGTAAAAATTTTAATCAACGTTCGCCTGAGGGGCCTCTGGGTACACCGGATCAGAAAGTTATTATTTTAATCTTCTTTTTAGGGAATTTAGTCTCTTCGTGACCATTGGCGTAACTGGGATTTGTACCTGGGGGCGGCCCCTACTCCAACTCATGAAGGCTTCAACAAGTATCTGTTCTCGATTATGTGATTGTAATAAGATAGAGATAACCCTAACCCATGGTCGAAATAGGAAATCACATACAAACCATAAAATAAGCTAGTGCGAAAAGGTTGGTATTTAGAGTCACTATTGACTTTTTTGCCGAGACGCAGTCGACGCAAAAAACAGTCGGGACGAGAAATATCAACACTTTCGCGCGTGAATTAAACGACGTTTTTTAATACACCTGCGAAAAATGACATGAAATCACATCACACTAATATTAAAAATGCAAAAGTTTGTGTGTGTGTGTATGTTTGTTACTCATTTACGCTGAAACGGCTGGACGGATTTGAATTAAATTCGGAATAGATATAGCTTATACCCTAACTTAACACATAGGCTATTTATCCCAAAAAAAAGAATAATACGCGGGCGGAGTCGCGGGCAAAAGGTAGTAATAAAATAAAAGCAATTTGTTTGCAAATCAAAACAGATACAAGTTGACTGAAGAACACGCATCGGCGCCAATCTGTACTACAAAGACCAATGTCCCTTTCTTAAATCTTTTAAATAATAATTTCTAAGATAGTTAAAATATAATATAAATTATGACGTGTAAAATCGTTTAGAATTTTTAAAACATTTCTTACAATTTAAGATACATACATAAACGTTTGAAAATACTCATCTTATTATAGAGTATTAATATGGTTAAACAAAGGTTTTACATGCTTACTTAATGATGTGGCCGGTTTCCCCTAGATGGCGGCAGTAGGTAGTAAAAACAAAAAGCACGAGTGCGAAATATGTCATTTTACGCACGCTAAACAGGCACGTAATCTATCATTATTTTGAGCAGGTGTATTAAAAAATATTTCTTTGTGCTCCCTGTAAGGAACATTCTGTTGGATTTTACAATTTTGACACTTTCTTTGCACTATGAAAATATCCGTAAACTTGAGGCATAAATCACTGTTTTACTAATTATTTTCTTCTTTTTAGCGGACCGGCGGATATTCGTTTTGAGACAGTACCTACTTACCCTTACCGTAACTACCTACATTCTGTTTCAAATTTCATCTCTCTTTCTTCAGTTGTCTAGGCAGTTCGTTGTCAGTCACTCAGTGACGGAACTGTTTTATGTGTAGATCTCTGTCTTCAGTGGTGTAGGCAGTGCGTTGTGTGCCAGTCACTGATTCACGGAACTATTTTATGTATTGATTTTTGTCTTCAGCGGCCTAGGCAGTGCGTTGTGTTAGTCACTCAGTCACGGAACTGTTTTATGTGTAGAACTCTGTTTTCAGTGGTGTAGGCAGTGCGTTGTGTGCCAGTCACTGATTCACGGAACTATTTTATGTATTGATTTTTGTCTTCAGCGGCCTAGGCAGTGCGTTGTGTTAGTCACTCAGTCACGGAACTGTTTTATGTGTAGAACTCTGTTTTCAGTGGTGTAGGCAGTGCGTTGTGTGCCAGTCACTGATTCACGAAACTATTTTATGTATTGATTTTTGTCTTCAGCGGCCTAGGCAGTGCGTTGTGTTAGTCACTCAGTCACGGAACTGTTTTATGTGTAGAACTCCTGTCTTCAGCGGTTTAGGCAGTGCGTTGTGTGCCAGTCACTGATTCACGGAACTATTTTATGTATTGATTTTTGTCTTCAGCGGCCTAGGCAGTGCGTTGTGTTAGTCACTCAGTCACGGAACTGTTTTATGTGTAGAACTCCTGTCTTCAGCGGCTTAGGCAGTGCGTTGTGTGCCAGTCACTGATTCACGGAACTATTTTATGTATTGATTTTTGTCTTCAGCGACCTAGGCAGTGCGTTGTGTGTTAGTCACTCAGTCACGGAAATGTTTTATGTGTAGATCTCCTGTATTCAGCGGTTTAGGCAGTGCGTTGTGTGCCAGTCACTGATTCACAGAACTATTTTATGTATTGATCTTTGTCTTCAGCGGCCTAGGCAGTGCGTTGTGTGTTAGTCACTCAGTCACGGAACTGTTTTATGTGTAGATCTCCTGTATTCAGCAGTTTAGGCAGTGCGTTGTGTGCCAGTCACTGATTCACAGAACAATTTTGTGTATTGATCTTTATCTTCAGCGGCCTAGGCAGTGCGTTGTGTGTTAGTCACTCAGTCACGGAACTGTTTTATGTGTAGATCTCCTGTATTCAGCAGTTTAGGCAGTGCGTTGTGTGCCAGTCACTGATTCACGGAACTATTTTGTGTATTGATCTTTGTCTTCAGCGGCATAGGCAGTGCGTTGCATGTTAGTCACTGATTCACGGAACTATTTTATGTATTGATTTTTGTCTTCAGCGACCTAGGCAGTGCGTTGTGTGTTAGTCACTCAGTCACGGAACTGTTTTATGTGTAGATCTCCTGTATTCAGCGGTTTAGGCAGTGCGTTGTGTGCCAGTCACTGATTCACAGAACTATTTTATGTATTGATCTTTGTCTTCAGTGGCCTAGGCAGTGCGTTGTGTGTTAGTCACTCAGTCACGGAACTGTTTTATGTGTAGATCTCCTGTATTCAGCAGTTTAGGCAGTGCGTTGTGTGCCAGTCACTGATTCACAGAACTATTTTGTGTATTGATCTTTGTCTTCAGCGGCCTAGGCAGTGCGTTGTGTGTTAGTCACTCAGTCGCGGAACTGTTTTATGTGTAGATCTCCTGTATTCAGCGGTTTAGGCAGTGCGTTGTGTGCCAGTCACTGATTCACAGAACTATTTTGTGTATTGATCTTTGTCTTCAGCGGCCTAGGCAGTGCGTTGTGTGTTAGTCACTCAGTCACGGAACTGTTTTATGTGTAGATCTCCTGTATTCAGCAGTTTAGGCAGTGCGTTGTGTGCCAGTCACTGATTCACAGAACTATTTTGTGTATTGATCTTTGTCTTCAGCGGCCTAGGCAGTGCGTTGTGTGTTAGTCACTCAGTCACGGAACTGTTTTATGTGTAGATCTCCTGTATTCAGCAGTTTAGGCAGTGCGTTGTGTGCCAGTCACTGATTCACGGAACTATTTTGTGTATTGATCTTTGTCTTCAGCGGCATAGGCAGTGCGTTGTGTGTTAGTCACTCAGTCACGGAACTGTTTTATGTGTAGATCTCCTGTATTCAGCAGTTTAGGCAGTGCGTTGTGTGCCAGTCACTGATTCACGGAACTATTTTGTGTATTGATCTTTGTCTTCAGCGGCATAGGCAGTGCGTTGTGTGTTAGTCACTCAGTCACGGAACTGTTTTATGTGTAGATCTCCTGTATTCAGCAGTTTAGGCAGTGCGTTGTGTGCCAGTCACTGATTCACGGAACTATTTTGTGTATTGATCTTTGTCTTCAGCGGCCTAGGCAGTGCGTTGTGTGTTAGTCACTCAGTCACGGAACTGTTTTATGTGTAGATCTCCTGTATTCAGCAGTTTAGGCAGTGCGTTGTGTGCCAGTCACTGATTCATGGAACTATTTTGTGTATTGATCTTTGTCTTCAGCGGCATAGGCAGTGCGTTGTGTGTTAGTCACTCAGTCACGGAACTGTTTTATGTGTAGATCTCCTGTATTCAGCAGTTTAGGCAGTGCGTTGTGTGCCAGTCACTGATTCACGGAACTATTTTGTGTATTGATCTTTGTCTTCAGCGGCATAGGCAGTGCGTTGTGTGTTAGTCACTCAGTCACGGAACTGTTTTATGTGTAGATCTCCTGTATTCAGCAGTTTAGGCAGTGCGTTGTGTGCCAGTCACTGATTCACGGAACTATTTTGTGTATTGATCTTTGTCTTCAGCGGCCTAGGCAGTGCGTTGTGTGTTAGTCACTCAGTCACGGAACTGTTTTATGTGTAGATCTCCTGTATTCAGCAGTTTAGGCAGTGCGTTGTGTGCCAGTCACTGATTCACGGAACTATTTTGTGTATTGATCTTTGTCTTCAGCGGCCTAGGCAGTGCGTTGTGTGTTAGTCACTCAGTCATGGAACTGTTTTATGTGTAGATCTCCTGTATTCAGCAGTTTAGGCAGTGCGTTGTGTGCCAGTCACTGATTCACGGAACTATTTTGTGTATTGATCTTTGTCTTCAGCGGCATAGGCAGTGCGTTGTGTGTTAGTCACTCAGTCACGGAACTGTTTTATGTGTAGATCTCCTGTATTCAGCAGTTTAGGCAGTGCGTTGTGTGCCAGTCACTGATTCACAGAACAATTTTGTGTATTGATCTTTGTCTTCAGCGGCCTAGGCAGTGCGGTGTGTGTTAATCACTCAGTCACGGAACTGTTTTATGTGTAGATCTCCTGTATTCAGCAGTTTAGGCAGTGCGTTGTGTGCCAGTCACTGATTCACGAAACTATTTTGTGTATTGATCTTTGTCTTCAGCGGCATAGGCAGTGCGTTGTGTGTTAGTCACTCAGTCACGGAACTGTTTTATGTGTAGATCTCCTGTATTCAGCAGTTTAGGCAGTGCGTTGTGTGCCAGTCACTGATTCACGGAACTATTTTGTGTATTGATCTTTGTCTTCAGCGGCATAGGCAGTGCGTTGTGTGTTAGTCACTCAGTCACGGAACTGTTTTATGTGTAGATCTCCTGTATTCAGCAGTTTAGGCAGTGCGTTGTGTGCCAGTCACTGATTCACGGAACTATTTTGTGTATTGATCTTTGTCTTCAGCGGCCTAGGCAGTGCGTTGTGTGTTAGTCACTCAGTCACGGAACTGTTTTATGTGTAGATCTCCTGTATTCAGCAGTTTAGGCAGTGCGTTGTGTGCCAGTCACTGATTCACGGAACTATTTTGTGTATTGATCTTTGTCTTCAGCGGCATAGGCAGTGCGTTGCATGTTAGTCACTCATTCACGAAACTTTTTTATTTGTAGATAGATAGGTTATATTGTAGCTGGACCTTTCATTACCCGCTCTCGTCTCGTTCCGTGGCACGGCCGTAGCGTCCATAAACTTTCCACATTTATAATGATTTGCGTTGAATGTTTAGTGTCAGCAGTTTGTACTGCTGGAAGCTCCCGCTTTTTATTTTACGGCCGTGAAAATGTGGAGAAAGTTCTGTAATTTAACTGTCGCTGACTTCAAGCTTTTTGGTCACTTTTACGATTCCACCTAAAACGGAATTATATACATACATGACATACATATGAAGGGCTATGTCAGATTGATGAATGTGGAAGAATCGAAAGAAGTGCGTCAGGATCGTAGCAGGTGGAAATCTGTAGTCATCCTAAGTCTCAGAAGCTTTACAATTAGGCGCGGTAATGGCCAAAAAACCGTTGTGTAAATAAACCCATGTGTCTGTTAGTCTATCCGACTGAGCCCGTCCATTTATCATCGCACAACACCGCTAGGGCTGTTTAAGCTAAACAAGTTTAAAAAAATAATCATGACAGCTATAATAAGCCGCTATTGTGTAGATTGACAACTGACCGTACACTTTGCAAGACTTCAACTTCAACCGTGATTTAATATTTTTTTTCTGCAAACAAAACTAACTTGCACAACCCAACAAAGACGTAAAGCACATTAGCGTGATATAAAAAGCCCATCAACCGCCCCCGCACTACAGCACCGAATAACAGCCGTGGGATAAAAATGCTTTGGTCTAAGAATAGAAAGGACTCATGATATGGAATAGAGTGGCAGAACAATTTTCATGTTCACTGCTCTACCCATCGAGATAGCGGCTTACCTCTAGAGTCATATACAGACAGTGATGCCAAACTTTCATACAAAGCCTGGTACACGTTAATTTTTTTATTACTTGAAAACAGTAAAATAAATTCACGGATATTCAATTGAAAAAACAAAAAAGATCTCCCTTTTTCTGAATTGTGTTGTTTTTAAGTGCAAGACACTGATGATTAACCGTTTTAAAACCATAATTTGACAGATAAATCTTTGTTACAAGGAGATAGGTATTATAATATGTCTAAGATAGTATATGACCTGAAAAATTATAAACGAAATTGATTTGGGATTGGAATTGACATACATAATTACATTCGACGTTTTTAAACTAATAGAATGTTAATTTAATACCTGCTTCTCTGTAGTTTAGTGGTTTTAATACTCTACTATAAATCCATAGGTCACGGGTTCAAATCCAGTAGGTGCACTTTTCTTTTCGGTCGCGTGCTTCGAAATACTTATTAAGGGCCCATAATACCTCAATTTGCAGTCCTACTCTAACGCTTCTACTTTTTAAATGTAGGATACTCTAATCAGATGCCGCGCACGCAAAAACATCAGTTACACTGATAGTTTTTTTTATTTTTATGAAACAGTCTGCAGCTTCTTTATACTAATATCAGTTATATTATGCAAAGTTTCAGATCTAATTTCAAGTATTCATTGAATGCTTTTGGTTTATTGTACGGTTTGGAGGTAACTTAGTTATTTTTTTCCATCGAGAAAATTTAATGGAATCAAGTTTTCACAACCGCATGTACATAGCATTAGTCCCCAAATTTATCATATATTGATTTCAGAGTGATTGGTGCAGTATTTGTTGGTATAAAACAGGATCATGCGAAGCGAAGTGAGGTATTATACACCCTTAAGCCGTGGGTCCATATTCGTGCTTGAAGTACGGCGATACGGCTCAGAACCTATTACGCTAGGACGTAATAATAAATCAATGAAGCGTGGGTGTATGAGTGTGGACTATGACTTGCATTTCACAGTCCATACTCGATAACACTTCTAACACCCCCTCGGGGATTCATGTCGCGTTGATGTATTACAAAAACAACAGACTTTGTATCTCTAAGTGCAGTAGTAGCTCTATGGCTTTACTATATTATACGCTGAGCGGTTATGAATGATGCTTCTGGCCGATAAATTTTCCGTTTCGAATTCACGGTCAGGATTACAAGGACAAATCGAGTACTTTTTATTTAAATAGCTTTATGTAAATAGCTTTGAGATGAGGAAAATAGCAATTTTCACTTCCGCTCTTTTGTCCCCTTTTAATTAATTTCTTACCACTTAGCCTACAATTGAATTAAAAACCAAAAAGTAAAATATAGCTATTAATAGGACAAGGAAATTACTATGACGGTTACTAACGAGTTTTACTATTGTACCTATTTAAATTTTTATTTTAAACAAAAACCACGTCAAATTTGAAGAAAAAAATGTTTACTCGAAACCGTTACTGTTAATATGTTATAATCAAAGTACCTATATTTTTTTGTATAAACTAAATAGGTACAATAGGAATAACTATAATTTCCATCCCTCCAACCATCAGCCTGTTTCGTCCACTGCTTTCCAGGATTTCGCCACGCTGGGCAGGCGGGTTGGTGAGCGCGGTGCCGAAACCCTTGCACCAGTGACGCCGCTGCCCGTCACCAGTCTGTTTTATATAAGGCTCGGCAATTGGGGATGGATAAACTACTACTACTATAATTTAGTTGTAGTTAATTAAAGTTTTTCTCCGTGACAGGTCCGTCGATAACAAGTTTTCTTAATCTATCAGATGGATTCGAGCCACGACCTTGACTGCGATCTATTGTTATAGTGATAGTGAAAGCTGAGAGGGTTAATGAACTCCCATAAGAGTCATATCATGGAGGAAAACTTTTGGCCGCAGTATTACGTTACTTCTGCGAACAATTGCCACGGAGAGCACAAAGATAATGCAAAAGTGAAGTGATACTAACATAGCAGGTATTTAGCACGGACTTATTTACTAAGTAGTCAGGAAGTATATTTACTAATACAGTTGTATAATTACCATTATACTGTATATACCGGATGTAAATAGAATCCTACCATTAAATGAAACCACATATTCTACCGACCCTATTGTACCACTTTTCCTGTTACACGGACGACGCTCTCTCTAAACCCACCCGTATGTCGGTGCGTTAGGGTTCACGCATTTTTGTTTGGAACTCAATTATTTCCTAAACTACGGGTGTCCACGGGTATGACTCTTGGGAAAAGTGGTTCAGTAGGGTCGATAGAATATGTGGTTTCATTTAATGGTAGTAGTCTATTTACACCCGGTATGTAAGTTTGTAGGATATTTATGGGCCACAGATGAATGACAATAAATGATTTAATATCAAAATTCAATCATTTTCGTTGTTGTCAAGTTATTTAAATTAGCGACATCTAAAATAATGTCTAACACATACGGGAAATTCATAAAGTGGAAATCCTTAGTTAGTTACCTCACTTTGAAGGCGTTTATGCAATTAACTTTAAAACAAGGTGGCATTAGCATATTTGTAATATAAATATGCTAAACTACCTTGTTAATTTGTTACAAAATGTCTTATACATTATTGAAGGAAAACCATAATTTAATTTTCTGTTAATTTTCCTTGAGGACGGTCATAATAAACTTTAATTATCATAATATAAGGTGGCAGAGCTGATGCCGGGCTCGACTGTGGAGGTACCACCATCTTACTCGCAAATCCTCCCGAAGTTATTCGGGGGAGAGTAAGAGAACAGCTCTCAGGCAAAACCAGGCGGCCCACCATTGCCTGGGACCGACGGATGGCGGTATATCCATCCTCAATTGCCGGGCCTTATATAAATCAGACTAGTGACGGGCAGCGGCTTCACTAGTGCAAGGGTTTCGGCACCGCGCTCACCAACCCGCCTGCCCAGCGTGTGTGAGTATGGGCATTTCTTCCAGGAGGACCGCCAAGAGTGGCGAAATCCTGGAAAGGCCTATGTCCAGCAGTGGACGAAACAGACTGATGGATGGATGGACGGTCATAATGAGTGCAGCAACTCAGCCGTGGGTGAAGCCAAAAGTAACGTTTATTTCATTTCACTATTAGTACATGTACTCTTGATGAAACTTGGAAAGGCAATACAATCGCACCTATTTTGTTGCGGGCACAAAATTAAAAATATGTGTCAGGAGAAAAAAGAAATTGGTAATACTGTGAAGGTTTCCAAACATATTATTAGTTAAAATTAAAATATTTACATTACCGATGCGAAATTAGTATTAATATTTTTAATTCAAAAACTTTTTTTTTTCTAGAAAAATAAAGACATTCGGCTACACTTTTGGTAAAATACCGTTTTTACGGGGTTTGCTTTTAAGATATGATATTTGTGGTATAATATAAGATATATTTCCCGCTTATTTTTTTTCAAATGTGACACAGATCTACAATACATATGTTAAAGGACCCAGCCTAAAATATTATAAAAAAATCCATAGTCACCTCACAATTTTGTTTCTGCTTTCGTGAGGCTGTCCTTAAATTTCCATCATGTTTTCCAACAATGTTATGACGATTATTTCCATACATTAAAGAAGATGCAATGCAATTCAAATAATATCGCGTGTGGGTACGCATTACTCAAGGGCAACCCTAGTCACGCATTTGGGATACATTTGTTATTTACGAATAAGGGTTACGTGTAGGGCTGCCATTTCGAAATTTGAAAAAGCTTGACGAAAAGCCTGACATTTAAAAAGGTTTGGATATGTTAGTCACAAAATGGAATAATAAATTCGACACGCAGTGCACTTTTTACAAGGATAGCAGGAAGGGTGCGTGCGGGGTGGGGAATGCGAAAATTATACCTACTTTTACTCGAAATCTTTCTATCCTAGTTAAAATCGGGACAAATTAAAAAGCCGAACAAAGTTCGGACGTAAGACTCTAAGACAAAAGACAAATCTGGATGGATGGTAGGTCTAGCTACATGTGGTGCCACTTTTTTTATAATATTTTCGTGATAAACGTATGCAATTATACTATAACCATTTTCTCGTTCAATATAGTCTTCAATAAACAGAACTATAATAAAAAAATCGTCTTATTTTCCTTTTCCATTACTAACTTTTAATAATAAATTTTTCATACTTTCAGTTTTGTCACTTTTCCGGGAATAGGATATTGGTCGTTTCAAAAGCCCGTTAAATAAATATTTGGTACAGCAAATATTTATTTTCTTCACTTATTTCCCAATTTTTATTTTACAAAACTAGCTTTTGCCCGCAGATTTGCTAGTATCTTACAATATATTTATTTATTTCACAAATAAAATTAAAAATTCGTCTCTGCGCTGTAGTGGTTCCAGAGTCAAACCTTGTGTTCGGTCTGCGTGCTTCGGAAGACACAAATGCTGAGGGCGTGTATTTGTGCCCGAAGTACGGTGATAGGACTCACCACCCATCACGTTGGGACGTAATAATCATTGGTGAAACTGACTGTAAGGAATCAGTTCATAATCAGAAATAATCGATGTGTTGTGACAATGTATTCCATCCATCCATCAGCCTGTTTCGTCCACTGCTGGACATAGGCCTTTCCAGGATCTCACCACTCTTGGCGGTCCTCCTGGAATAAATGCCCATACTCACACACGCTGGGCAGGCGGGTTGGTGAGCGCGGTGCCGAAACCCTTGCACCAGTGACGCCGCTGCCCGTCACTAGTCTGTTTAATATAAGGCCCGGCAATTGGCGATGGATAAGCCGCCATCCATCGGTCCCAGGCAATGGTGGGCCGCCTGGTTTTGCCTAAGAGCTGTTCTCTTACTTTCCCCCGAATAACTTCGGGAGGATTTGCGAGTAAGACGGTGGTACCTCCACAGTCGAGCCCGGCATCAGCTCTACCACCTATACAATGTACCTTAATTTCCGTTACGTATAAGGTGACTTCGGTTTATCTAGCCAAATTCATATTGCAGACTTGGTAAGTAGCCGGGACCAATATTCAATGACCCTGTTTGCGAAATACGTTTTTTTTGTCCTTCTATGCCGTTCAAGAACAACCGCAGCTCAATTAGTAAAGGAAGTTTTTATTCTATTTTAAGTACACATTTAACAGAAATTTCAGTGAACCTTAGTCCTGACCACTTACCGTGACTTCAGTATGATTTTGGCTACATCAACCAGCCACATTGTAATAGGCAGCGATATTTATATTGCTGGTAATAGGTAACAGTTAATTTCGTTTCTTTGGTGGCCTTATCAAACATTATGAACGGAAATAGAATGGCATTTGCAGACGTGTGCTCTTTGTTCTTTTAATTTTATTCTTGGGCGGGAGCGGCAAAAGAATTTATTTTTGGGTGGCTTCAATTGTGCTGTTGAAATACTTATCTGCTATTTACGTATATACGTATTGACATGTAAATTCTGTGTGAAGGGTAACAACAATTCAAGAATGAGTTTGCGGACTGCTTTTTCTGTTAAAAAAACACATAATGCTTCAAAGATATACATGTAGGCCTTCAAATAGATTTATTTCTTTCCAGAAGCAGTAAGTATAATAAATGCAGCAGTTTCTGCCTAATCTTGCTAGCAAGAACAAGCACTTTCTCAGTTTTTACAATATTTCCACCAAAACATTTAGCGGAAAAAATAGACCGCTTTGTTTAACGATATTCAGATTCCACAAAATGATCTGAGCACGATCTGAGGATATATTTTAATATATTTGGGAGTAAGAATGGGTTTAGCGAAAACGTGACGAGATTATCGACTCACATATTCTGTCTCTTTCTCTCTAGTCATATGTGCGAAGATAACATGTAATAGATAAAAGATTTGCGTGTCGCCAGTGATTTATTGAAAGCCTAAACAAAGCCATACATGTGCCAAAGGAAAAATGTAAATCTTAATACCTTACGTATTTTGCTTACAGATAACTGTAAGATTTTTCCGAAGTTTTACACGAACTTGTTGCTATAAAAGCTGTTCATGAATTAAATAATCTGAAAAGTTAAGCTATTTTTTAAATGATCCACATGTTTTAATTTTTTATTAAAGAACGGATTTAAGGTTAACGTATATCATTGTTGATTATATGCCAACTGTGGTCGTTGGACAGCGATGGTGAAGCGCGTTGTTGTCCTAAGGACGACGATACTCGCTTAAAAAATGCCAAAATTGTATCTGTGAAACAGTTGGCTTGTAGTCAACATTTATAATTCGTAAGTGTAAAAACTGTACTGAACAATAATTTAAATTAATATTAGGGGGAGCAATTGCCTTGTAACCAAGAGGATCAAATCCTGGCACGAGGAATTTTAATTCCTTCATAGGTACCTACGTTGTAAGTCCGATGTTAAAATTCAATGATATAATAATATTAGTACTTTATGAAAGGTTTTCTTGTAAAAGCTTGTTCGAAAAGTGTTCGTAATTTTCGTCGTTATTAGCAGAATGTCCATCCATCCATCCATCAGCCTGTTTCGTCCACTGCTGGACATAGGCCTTTCCAAGATTTTGCCACTTTTGGCGGTCCTCCTGGAAGAAATGCCCATACTCATACACGCTGGGCAGGCGGGTTGGTGAGCTCGGTGCCCAAACCCATGGACCAGTGACGCCGCTACCCGTCACCAGTCTGTTTTATAAGGCCCGGCAATTGGGGATGGATATACCGCCATCCATCGGTCCCAGGCTATGGTGGCCCGCCTGGTTTTGCCTGGGAGCTGCTGTTCTCTTACTCTCCCCCGAATAACTTCAGAAGGATTTGCGAGTAAGATTCGAGCGAATTCCAGAATGTCAGGTGAAGTCAAATGATTATCATCACCATTACTGCTGTCAGTAATTTTAGGGCAAAATAATTCTTTTGTACCATTAAACCACGGTAAGTAATAAATAAATTTGACAGACTGAGTCCAACCCGCATGCACCCGCCCTAGCGCGCGCCGTCAGCTATAAACAATCCTGGCCTAAAATAAAGTTGAATTGTAACCTGCGTAGTTTGGTCTCAATACTTGTATTGTCTTATACGCATTGGAGAATATTATATAAAAAGAGATAGGGGAGTTAAGCCACCGAGCTATTTAAAATAATAATTATAATCGCTCCACAAGCCCCGCACAATCGCTTCGTCCGAATGCCTTCGTTGGACAATCGACATCTTTTCATTTCAGGTAACCATTCGTTTTCAATATTTATATTGAAAATCTGCGTAAAAATTAAGCTTACGTATTTTTTATTTTGTTTGATTGTGTGTTTTTAATGCTTATTTTAATTTTTTCTTATTCACTCATTCTAAAAGAACATAAGTCACAACTGAGGATTTCAAATTCGATGTTCATTGCCAAGGTATTATTAAAAAAAAACTTGGCATGTTTATGTTCGCTGTCAATGTCAACAGTCACAATGGCATGACAGTTATTTTTTTTAAAATACGGAATGAACTTGAAAGCAGAGGTAATTGTTTTTAAGATCCTGTGTTTACCAAATTTTTTTTTTAATATCTTTATTTAATAATGATTTAATTCTAAAAAAAATATAATGCTCAGAAAGCCAATATCTCGAAACGGTTTTTTAGTTTTGTACCAATTATTTATTTGTAATGTTGTCGATTGTATGGATTTTTAAACTTTGGCATTACGCAGCACGCACTTTTTTGTATAACTATGTTAACCTCTTTTGTTATGCGATGGACCAACATGCAAATGCAGCGTAACGTTGTAATTAACTCATTTATGAAGTTATGCAAGATTTTCTCCAATCGGAAGCTAGGGAAATACTCACAAACACACAACACTAAACGTACACGATTCTACGATATTGAGCCAAAGAGAATTCCTGAGATTTTCTCATGACTTCTAGACTACGACGAAATATTTTTAACTCGTTGCTTCTAGCATCTAGTATTATCTGTTATTTACATTTCCTTCCTACGTTTTAGTACTATTTTATTTGCTTTTTGTGGCCTATTTCATGACTATAAAACCCGATAAAACAATGAAATTGATGTTTTCATTTTACAACAACTTTCTGATTTCCTATAATTTATGTCTCCACCATGTGTGTTTTTTTATAAACGCTCGCATTTTATCATGATTTTTTTAACGGACCGCTGTGTCACTCGCCAACTCGGGTTCTATTGTTAGATTGCGCTTAATATTATGTTACTAAAACCTTTTAGATACAAGCAGCATAAATAGTCAAGTAGGTTATATTGCCAAATTTAGGTTGCGGTCAACATTGTGACCTTTATCGCTCCCACTTTCATTACCCCAGTCACAGACCACCCCAGTGGACTTTAAAAGTGAATAAGCGCAAATTTCCGCAACAGTACATAACCTAAGGAACCGGTGAAGAGCTGCCAAACCACAAATCCTATCTAAGACCCTCATTATTATAATCATTTGTAGGAGATAAACCTAGTTCATTTCTGGTAAACAAATACTATTTAGGGTATTTGTAGCATACCATTACACATACCTACACGATATGCTATTAACAATTTATGATGATAAGAAAATTTGGGCAAAATTATGGTAAATAACAACCATATACATGCCAAAGCAACATCAATGCTACAAAAAACAAGCTCTGAAAATGATAGCGCCTGAAAGAAAATTTGGTACCGTCTGCATACGGAACCCAAATTTTTATAATTTTTAGTTTTGCTTTACAGTATGTACTTCAATCTGAATTAATCTAAAACTTGTGCCAAAACCAATAATAGTACATCATGATACAAGTGAGCTGCGTTGGACATTACAGTCGAGGCGGGATTGCAGGCCGAGTCGAAGGCGAGAGCGTAATGGAGCCGAGAGTGTAATGTCTAATGCTCACGCGTTTCATACGACGTTTCTCAACACACTTGCGAGGAAAAACAATAAAAGTTCACTGTCTTTTTTTCCACATAATCGAAACCACAGCTATGAACTGACCATTTTCTTTAAAAAATGGGGGCGGAGATTTTGTTTTTGCGCAGATGAAAATAGAGGCACTGACGCATTCGCCAAACAGCCAAATATTGCCAATCAGCCAAATATTAAATATAAACAAAACTGAATATTTTTATATATATAACAAAACTTTTGGTTAATTTGTTCATAAAAATAAATAATTTGATAATATAAAATGATTATTTATTATATTTTAACTGAGACAGTTTATTTATTCGCAAAAACTTTACTATTTCTCAAGACACCAAAACTCTTTGCTAAGATTTAAAAAAACTGTTATGTAAAAAACACTAGTGCGATAATGTAAAGTAAGAAGCACGCGTGTTTAATATGCCGCATTATGACCCTAAGCACGATGCAATAAGGGCCACTTTATAAGCAAGTGTGTTGAAAAGTTTATTTAATGCAACTTTTTCGACGTTTCCTGTATTAAATTTAATTTAATTACATATTTTATTATTTGTCGTGATAGAAATAACACGTATTCTCAAAAAAAAAAACTTTCTACCTATTACGGTTGAAGCTGTAGACCCTGTGACAGACGGACAGACAGACAGCGGAGGCTTAGTAATAGGGTCCCGTTTGACACCCTTCTGGTACGGAACCCTGAAAAAGCAATAGTAGCTCAGTCGGTAAGACCCTCAACCTTAAGACTTGGGTTCATATCTTGTCGGTGGTGCATCCGTTGAGTATTTCACAATTTAAATGTAAGCAACTAGATCGTAGAATTGGGCAGATCGTGAAGTATGAAACCTAAAATCTTACACCAAAAGTTAAAAATAACTGGCGACGAAGAGCGGAGTAAGGAGGAGCGTGTTAGGTTTACATGTAAACTTTGGGGAGCAGAATGAAACGGAGCGTAGTGAGGTGACCCCCTAGTTTTTACAGAAATATGATATATGGCTAAGGAACATTTCAAAAAGGGAAGCCGGACAAAAAAATCGCCTTACTCAGAAAAGCAACCAAAGAAAACATAAAAATGTTTGTAGTTTGCAACTCCCTGTCAGCAAAGTGTATTTGTCATATTGAAATTTATGGAAATGTTTGATAAATCAAAGAGCATGGAATAAAGAAATGAAGTATGGATACCATTTCCTAAACAAGCCGATGGGAATCGTGTTATATGGACCCTTCGTTATTGCTAGGCATTCCCTAGCCTATACCTATATGTCGTGTTCATTTATAATGATATAGGCTCTCAGTCATGGCTACAAACAGGTAGCTTGAACTGCAGGCGTCTGAGACAGCCGCATAACTTTAGGGCTTTTAATTAATCCACATAACGGCAAGTCGCTAGCCGAAGCGCCTATATTTCTCCGATTCTTGCGTCCCAACGTGAAGCGTGGTAAGCCCTAAAGCTTTTCGTATGGAGACCAAGCACAAATGTCCCTCTACGAGAAGTGAACTCGTGACCTCGGGATTACCTTTGAACCATTGAACCACAGAGGCGGCTTGGTTTGAGGATCTGACGACACTGTGACCTATTCTCGTGCAGCAAACCTTAAATTTAGATTTGAAAAACCTCAAATAATACAAGTTCATTTAACTTTAAAGTTTTGGGTTATGGCAGCTCTAAATCTAATATTTGCTACACGAGAATAGGTGTCATTGTGAATTTTGAATTCCACTCAGTGCCGCAAACCACACGCCGCATTGCTTCGCACCTAAGTTATTCAACCCATCAACACTTTGGAGCACCAGTTATCATCTGGATGAAATGCGGTTTCGCATTAGCCGCAAACTAAATCTGCAAGTTTGATTAGAGGTGACATTTTAACGTCCATGTCTGCTCAGTTATCTATCATTTGAACATCATCCATGAAAACCACAATGATTATACTTAAAAGTTGATGCATGTTTTATAAAACAAGGAACAAAAAAGAACTTGAAATTAAAAATAAATTGAAAATGAATAAAACCTATAAAAAGCCTGAAATGACGTTTACTAGAAATATCATGTAAATCTTCGTCATTGCGTTTAGGTAAAAGTTGGGGACTTTGTAAGAGATTAAGATAATTATACATAGTCTTGTCCCGACGAAAAGTTTAAAAAAATAAGATAAAAAAAAAAAAAAATTACAAATTAGTTGACTCTTTCTCTTCTAAATAATATTTTTAATATTATTTATGGATATAGTAAAAACATTTCGCGACCGATGAAATCTTTCTGCTTAAGTATTTAATGCTTCAGTTTTGTATACGTATTTTTATTTTTTATTTACTGAAATAAGTTAGTAATACAAAAAACTTAATGAGACCTAAACCTAGGGTTAGTAAAATACAACATACAAAAATATAGAACAGCTCGGACTCATAGTATAGGCAGGATCCAACCCAATAAAAGCATTGTACACTATGTTTAACCAACATGTACGTTGCACATATTATTGCGAATGTAAGTGCTCCGATACTAGAGTTCTCCGTAACACTCCGTATATTAATATTAACATTTCGCGTAGTAAAAAAGTTTTTCAAGTGGTTAAAGTTTTATATTGCGTCGAAGGACCACTCGGTATTCATGCGGGTAGCAATACACACAAACACAGACAACCGGTGAGTTCGCTACTCAAAATACTCGTAAATAATAATGTTGAGATTTTATTCATTTACATTACATTTTCTTTGAGGAATCTTGGGGCATCTTTCCATTTTTCAGCACATAATGTTTTGTATAATGAAACCTATAGAGAGGATGAATGAAAATAAAGTGACAAAAGAAATGGTACGCAAATAAAAGATAAAGCTCGACTTAAGTTTCCCTAGAAGGACGTATGTACTGACTAGATTTGCAACATACTGAAGAAGAGCAATGACAAAGGTACCCGGAATAGAAGAGCTTGTATGACTGAAATTACTTTAAAGTTGTGGTGAAACTATCGATACATCTTGATTGAAATGCACTTGTGCTTGTATTTATTTCAATAAAATTATACAATAAACCTTTGAAAATGCTTTGTAGCGAAACCGGTTGGGTAAATGAAATAAATACAGTGGGCAAGTACAATGCGTTAATAACTCTCTTTTTCTGTTTTAATTTGTTTTTAGTTTATTGTCATCTCCGATGGATCCGTCGGAGATCGAAAGTAACCGACATAGCCTGCAGAATCAGTAAGTTGAAGTTGCAGTCGGCAGGCCATATTTGTCGCCGACATGACGGCCGTTGGCGCCGAAAGGCCCTAGAATGGAGACCACGTACAGCAAAGCGTAGTGTAGGCCGACCTCGTGCCCGCTGGACCGACGACCTGAAGGGCGTTGCGGAGGGCGGCTGGATGAGGAGGACGGAGGACCAACATGAGTGGCGAAATTTGGGAAAGGCCTATGTCCAGCAGTGGACGAACACGGGCTGATGGATGGATGGATGGATGGTATTGTCATTGGTCTTATTTGTACTTTCTAGTATAACTTCTCTTTAGGTGAATGATCTCCGTTCCCTTTTTTCTCAGTAAAGTTGAAAGGGCCAACTAAAGACTAAATAAAAGTTAGTTAAAAATAAACAGTGTAAGTTTCAATAAAATATTAAAAATCTAAAGTTATATTTCAAAAGCTTTTCAGTGTCGTTAAATGAACAAAGTGGCTCGCCAGAGTCAATTAAAATTTCAGAACAAAAGAAAATTATTTTTACTTTTCAGACTTAATAGTAGGTTTAGATCATATACTAGCTTTTGCCCGTGACTTCGCTCGCGTGAATCTTTCAATCAATATTTCTTAAGATAAAAACTATTTTAGACAGTTTTTAGCTTCGGGGTTACATATTATACCCTATATGTGACTCACTACAATGATAATTAAAATCCCCATCCAAATCTGTTGAGATGTTGTCGAGTTAAAATTAAACATATAGAACATCAATATTTTAGCCTCGGTGAAATAAATATTACATATTTCATTTTAAAAAATCACAAACATATATCTACACATATTTATATTACTACAGGCTAAGAGCTAACCTGTTATTATAATAAATATTCACTATTTTGAAATAAAAAACAAAATCTGGTTTCTTATTTCATCTGTACCATTATGTAAAGGGAAGCCTAGCAGGAGATTTTCACAAAGCTTTGTGAAAGTCGATTTTTGCCTACAGAATGTAAGATTTTTCTCGATGCTTTTGTAAGCTTATTACGATTGAGACTAGATTTTTATATTAAGGTTTTAAAAAAATGTGCTTGAATTTTTTATGTAATAATATTTTTGTCATTTTCAGGTAAGATGCTGGAATGTTCCAAAATAAATTTCAAAACTCACGTTTGAGCTTCAAGGATTTAAACTTGGTGAGCATGTCTTGATTAGTTTGTATTATAAATATTTTACATTATATAATTTTACGCATTATAAATTCTCACTGATGATCCAGTAAGTAAATAATTTTCTATAAACAAATTCCCATAGATAAACGACCTACTGTTTTGTTTAAACTAAACAATTTTCAAATTTCTGCTGATCCATTTAATGACGTCATAACTACTTTTAACTTCCATCCATCAGCCTAATTCGTCTATGCTGGACATAGCCTTATAAGACATAGACATAGGCCTTTCCAAGATTTTGCCACCGTTGGCGGTCCTCCTAGAAGAAATGTCAATACTAACACACACACGTTCGTTGGTGAACGCGGTGCCGAAACCCTTGCACCAGTGACGCCGCTGTCCATCACCAGTCGGCTATGTGGGATGGATATACCGCCATTAATCGGTCCCTGGCAATATTGGGTCACTTGGTTGTTCCTCTTTGACAGCTGTCCTCTTCCGCTTCCGCGAATAACTTCGGGGGTGTTTGCGAGTAAGATGGTGGTACCTTCAAAGTCGAGTCCGGCATCAGCTCTACCACCTACCATACTTATAACTTAAGTAAATCAGTACATTCCCTTTGCCAGGAACACTACCGGGAATGGCAATAATCCTGGCGTACCCGCAATGGCATATCAGGGAGAGTTTTAGAATTTGGATCATTGCGCTGTAACTCTAAGGAGATAAACAATGATAATTTTAGTAAACCAAATTCACTTATGGAGGAACTGGGGCTGGCAGATTTTCAATTTTTAGGGTTCCGTACCCAAAAGGTCACCAACGGGACCCTATTACTAAGACTCCGCTGTCCGTCCGTCCGTCCGTCTATCACCAGGCTGTATCGCATGAACCGTGATAGTTAGACAGATGAAATTTTCACAGATGATGTATTTCTGTTGCCGCTATAACAACAAATACTAAAACCGGCCAAGTGCGAGTCGGACCCGTGCGCTCCCATACAACAGACATGTTTTTTTTTTCCGTTTAATAGATTATAGTACGGAACCCTTCGTGCGCGAATCCGACTCGCACTTGACCGGTTTGTTCTAACTTGATATGTAGTAAAAATATCCTAAATTATGGATTTCTTAAAAAAACCTTATAGTCAAATACTATTTTTATTATCTTAATAAAAAGGTCCTTTAAATTAAACCAAATAACCTACTGATCATAGTGGACAACTTTCATAAAAGAATCTGCGAAAATACTTTTTTTCTTCGTTCCTTTCTAACCATTAAAACATATAGGTATACTGTGAACCATGTATGGGCAGGTCCCTTTTTTTTGTTTTGTTTGGGAAGTTGTTCCAAATGATCAGTAAAATATGTGGTTTCACTCACAGCTTTAACATTATTTTCCATTTACACCAGCAGTGTGGCTGGCACGCACCGTCGATACAGCGTCGATCTGTCCTACTTATGATAGAAAGATATTGTATCTATGGCGCGTGCCAGACCTTGGTAACTTAAATATAACATGTGATTCGACGATGTGATTAATAAATTTTACAATTAATATGAGTAAACGGAACTCATGTCAAATGTAGGTTTGAGTCTTGTTACGGTATCGTGCCAATTAAATTGAACGAATTGATTACGACTCAACAGTCGATGAAAGGAAAAGTAATCCTTTCGGGACCGGAATCATTTACTTTGAACAAATCTCACTCTCAGGTGTTTTCAAATTAATTACGCTAACTCATTTTCAGTTTTCAATTACGAACTGACACATCCAAACTTACAAGTTTCGTGTTTAATATTCTGCTTCATATCTATCATATCTAGGGGTCTACAGCTTCATCAGTAATAGATAGAAACTTGAAATTTTCACAAAATACGTGTTACTATGGCTTCTACCACGACAAATACTACAATATTTAAAAAATGAAATTTAAGGGGGGTACCCATACAAAAAACCTCGAAAAAGTTGCATTATTTTAACGTTATTTGTTTTGGATCTAACTTATAGACGGTTATTTATACTAGTTTTAAACTTTTATTTACCATAATGTTTGTGGGGTGGTCCAACTCGCACTTGGCCAAATTATTTTATGTTAGTTTTTTTGCGTATGGTTCGCCCATGCCATGTTCAATAGAAACTATTCTCTAACTAAGCTACTTTTTTCCCGACTTGGTTTAGCAAAAATTGTAAGTACTCTTCTCGTTGAAAGCATAGCGGAATGATAGGTACATAACTTGCAATGAAACTCTTTCGGCCACAGTTAAAAAATGTTTACACTGTGTTGTGATGAAAAAACACTTGTACTTTTCCACAGATAATATTTAATACTACACTACCCAACCACGGACATCTAGCAAGAGAAACATTGTTTAAAAAAATAATTATGTATATTAGTTAATTAAAAAGCCCCTGATGATGCTTATATAATGAAACCGGTTGGGTAGTGTAGTATTAAATATTATCTGTGGAAAAGCACAAGTGTTTTTTCATCACAACAATGTTGGATAAATTCCACCAAGTGCCGAAAATCTCAACTATCAACTTCCAGTTTACACTATGCTTCGGCTTTGGTAACATGATTTTGACTTCCTCAAAAAATAATACTTAACTAACAGTGACTGCATCCAAATGGAAATGTTCTAACTTTTGAGAGTAACCCAGTGTACTTTTTAGTGTTCCGTACCCAAAGGGTGCCAAACGGGACTCTATTATTAAGCCTCCGCTGTCTGTCTGTCCGTCCGTCTGTCACAGCTTCTTCAGTCGTAATAGGCAGAAAGTTAAAACATTCACAAATTACGTGTTACTGTGGCCTCTACCATGACAAATACTAAAACTGATTTATATCATTGCGGTACAGAAAATCAGAAAAGTAAATCTGGACGTGAAATGCTCTGAATTGGGTTTCGAACCCGGGAATGAGTTGATATTACCAACATTTCAATAATTTCATTACAAAATATTACAAACATTTTACAGTGCAAGGAGGCACAGGCCAAGCTTTTCATTTTCAAGCACGAACTGAATTTCTCCGATTTACTTTTTTTTTTACAAATAGCCAAACTTACTTTTTTGTTACTTTTTATCCCGGTGCAAAATGCACATCATAATATTCTTTTCCTAACTTTTGAATAAATGCGCTTTACAGCAATTTGCGGAAATTGTGTACTGAATAAATTCTTCACAAAAGAATTACCTATATAATTTAATACAGTACATTTTGTTTGCATTACAATTACAGACTTTAATGCATGTTTACAGTTGTAATGTAATGCAGTCAAAATGTAACGCATAAAATGGAATAATTTTCATCCGACCACCTAACTATTAACAATCAGCTTGCGCCACTTGCTATAAAATGCGTTTATTGCATACATTTTTATCAAAAGTGAGGAAAACAATATTATGATGTGCATTTTACACCGGGATCCTTTGTTACCACCAGAACTAAAAATACCTGTCAAAAACAACACGGTTTGTACTCGGACCTCTTTGAAATTCGGCTGGAATGTTGTATTGATTATAAATAATTTTCAGTCATTTCTGTACGGTAATTATAATAATAAGTAGTTGTAAAATAAATAAAATATAAAAGGCTCTATTTGAAATTACGTTATAAAGAAAGACGAAAATTCTTTGATGCGTTCATTGCGTTCCAATGATTGAAAATGTAATATAAGTATTAAACATCTTTCTCATTAGAAAAAAAAGCTTTAACTTCCTGATTGTACAGTAGATTGTTGATGAAAAATAATAACAAAAATTTATGAATTCTTCCATCCATCCATCAGCCTGTTTCGTCTCCTGGAAGAAATGCCCATACTCACACACGCTGGGCAGGCGGGTTGGTGAGCGCGGTGCCGAAACCCTTGCACCAGTGACGCCGCTGCCCGTCACAAGTCACCGCCTGGTTTTGCCTAAGAGCTGTCCTCTTACTCTCCCCCGAATAACTTCGGGAGGATTTGCGAGTAAGATGGTGGTACCTCCACAGTCGAGCTCGGCATCAGCTCTACCACCTACAAGTTGGATTCTTACCACGTCATTTTTATTATGAGCTTTTCTAAAAATGGAAAAATGTTTGAACAACTGTGGCGGTTGTATCTTTCTATAAAAAAAAAAAAAATTGTACCCCAAGCACGTAAAAGAACCAGTTTTCGTCTTAGGGATCCGTTGGCAAAATATTAAGCTTTAAAGCGACGCATTGGAAATTTTGGCGACATGGATCTCCTTTTTTCTCAGCAATAAAAAACATATGTAATTACCAATTTATATACTACATTGAGCATTTCATTGACATTATTTTGCCCGAAGATTTAGTTGATTAACTGATTTTCATAGCAGAGAAAAAAATATTTAGAATACCTCTTTTAAAACAGAGATTTCTATTTTATTGATAAACGGGAGCGAATGAAGACTAAGTTTTTTATTTAAATTAGTCTACAAATACACTTTAGTTATGTCATTTTAAATGAAAAATACTGTTTTACCGCATATGACCTTCCGGCTTTAGCTAGTTCGTGAGCGCATGTTTGTATGAAGTAAGACCCCCTCACTTCACTCCCCTAAAGCGCCGATTTGAAATTAAAAGTTTACCAATTCCTTGCCTTAAAGTGCTAACTTTTGTTCGAGTCAAGTGTCCTCCCCCTGCCGGCTAAACGGTTGTTTATGAATGTGTGGAAAAAATCACACAAGTAGCATATAATAATGAAGTTAAAAGGAAAACTATCACAGCTTAGTAGACTTTACAGGTTTACGAGTACAGGTCGCGCCAAAATGTAAGTCCCCTCTAAACACGACAATGTATGGGCCTTTCTTCAAGAGAGCAACTTCCGAGCGGACTAGAAGTTTGGCGCGATCTGTATTAGTAGACCAACTTCTAAAATGTACCGGGCAACCAACGGCCTTGGTCGTTGCGGGCAACTACGAAATCCTACACTGCGCTTTTAATCGCTGCTTTGAAAAACTTTATCGCATAATTCAGTGGTCAAAATCAAAATCAAAATATTTATTTTGTAAAATAGATACATAAAGTATACTTTCTATAAGTCAAAGTTAATCTTTACATTAAATATCTTTAAAATAAAAAAATATAAAAAGTAATATGTATTACTAATACGGGAAAATACCTACAAAAAATATTTAGGTTGGGCTACAAAAATTGAATTATACACCTACATAAAATAGAGAAATCTAGGAATAAAAATATTATATATGAATGATGCAACGAACAAACAAGTTGATAAATAAATACGGGAAATACATCCAAAAAATATTGAGGTTGGGCTACTAAAATGTAATAAAGTTATATACCTGCATAAAATAAAGAAATATAGGAATAAAAATATTATATATACATAATGCCTAACCATCCGCACCATTCGATTAGTATTGCTAAGAAGAAGGGCAAGAAACTTAGCAAACATGATTTTTTTCATTTGTAACAAAAACTTAATCTATACAATTTTCTTATACCTACTTAAGTAAAGACAAATATAAAACCACAGGAATTATGTCCAAGAGAAAAAAATATATATTTATTGATCTTAGTCAATCCGTCTTACATTACATTGTCTATTACCTTTTACAGCAAAGTCAGTTTACATATTAATTAACTATAAAGGGCTTAAGATTAGCCTTTAGAGGAATCAAACATTTCGCAATAAAATTTCCTAACTATGAATTACAATTCTGATAAAGATTATTATTATTTATTACTCCATGTTTCATTATCGTCCAGATAATCATTGATTTTATAATAAGCTTTTTTAAGTTAAGGTACAATAAGATGTTTTTCTAACTTTTAAGATAAATATCGAAGAAGGAACATCGATGAGATTTTGTTAATGTTATTTTCTTACTTATAAGTGTGGACAGGCAGGTATCTTTATACAAAATCACATATCTAACCGGTCATGAAGTATGAAAAAAAAAGGAAATATGTGTCTGCCCATACAAAATTAAATGTAGGTTTTTAAAACCGGTAGGGAAAATGAAAATATTTATGTACCTATGTTTTTTGGGAAACTTGTTCAGTATGACCAGTAGATGATTTAGTTTCATTTAAAGAAACCATTAATTTTAGTTCATTTAGGCTCGGTAGTATGCCGTAGGGAACAATTAAAACTACCTCTACTATTATTATTAGTCTCATATTCTTAATTATAGAATCAACCTGTTGTTCGTTTATCTAGGTTAATCTCCAAAACGGCTGAAATGACTTTGACGGGACTATCATTGGCAGGTAGAGAACTTTTTAGAGAGAAATTTGACAACTGTCACCTTGACATCTGCCACTTTTGAGATCAGTCACATACGTTTATCCAGGAAATGTGCTCCGAAAGGATCTGAAATCTGTCAGGTTTGAAATATCTCACTTTTGACATCTGTCACTTTTGACATCTCGGCATTACGAAATCAAAATCAATGCTGGCAAAGCCCTGCGCGGCACCTTGTCTGCAATACGAAATGTACGATTTGAAATGGAAGGCTAGCTTCGAACAATATTAGTTTAAGTTTTCGAAGTTCCGAAGTTGGTACCTTGGTAACTGAAGTGTGTTTAATTGGACATCCGCTTCTGTGGTCTAGTAGTTACAGTGCTCGACTTCTAACTGGAGGTCGCGTGTTCAAATCCCTTCACGATAGGGACACATTTGTATTCGGTCTGCGTGCTTAGGAGGTCCATGTACAGGGCTGACCACCCATCATGCTAGGACGTAATAATCTGAAACGTGGATGTACGTGTGTGGACTGTGACTTGCATTATTACACAGTCTACACTCGGAAACATTCGTGACACCCCATCGGGGCTTCATGTCGAGACGACGATTCTATAGCCTCGACAATAAACACAGTTCTCAGAAAATGTTCACAATGAGGCAAACAATGAAGAAAATCTTTGTCCTTTGATCCCTTCGATAGTGTTTTGTGCGTTATAAATAGGTATGTTTATTGTTATTGCCTCTAAATGGCTGCTTTATAAACGGATTATTACTATAAGTATAAATAAACAAACAAAAACAAGTAAAACGATATATTTTGTCAGTCGAATAATGAAAAATTGTTTATACGTCAGATAAAGAATATAATAATTTGGCCAAGTGCGAGTCGGAATCGCGCATAAAGGGTTCCGTACCACCACACAATACGAGCACGAAACCCTAAGAACATACTTAACAACAATAGAGATGCTATACATAACATAAGGCGACAAAAAACAAGGCGATAAAATGATACCACCTGACAAATAATTTAGCACCCTATCATAGTGAGTGCAGGACCCTAATTTTATTATTTGTTGTTTTACTTTAGAGCATGTACAATAGGTGGTGGTAGAGCTGATGCCGGGCTCGACTGTGGAGGTACCACCATCTTAATCTTAATCCTCCCGAAGTTATTCGGGGGAGAGTAAGAGAACAGCTCTCAGGCAAAACCAGGCGGCCCACCATTGCCTGGAACCGATGGATGGCGGTATATCCATCCCCAATTGCCGGGCCTTATATAAAACAGACTGGTGACGGGCAGCAGCGTCACTGGTGCAAGGGTTTCAGCACCGCGCTCACCAACCCGCCTGCCCAGCGTGTGTGGGTATGGGCATTTCTTCCAGGAGGACCACCAAGAGTGGCGAAATCCTGGAAAGGCCTATGTCCAGCAGTGGACGAAACAGGCGGATGGATGGATGGACAATAATGTCTGCAAATTTGAAATTTTTATGTACCGTGTTAAAGATTGAGCTGAAACAAACAAGGTTTCGGGGTTGATTGTATGGTTTAATTTTTTTCAAGTTTGTTGTAGCAGATTGCAATAATTTACACGTATTTTGTGAAAATTTCATTTTTCTACCTATTACGGCTGAAGCTGTAGTCCCGCTGTGACAGACGGACAGACAGACAGCAGAGGTTTATTAATAGGGTCCCGTTTGGCACCCTTCGTGTATAGAACACTAAAAATTGAAAAAGGAACGTTATATTTCCTTTTTACGATAATTTTTGTAAACCCCAAACGATTCGAGTAAGAAACAGGTCGCCTTCTAAAAAATACTTCGTTAATTTTTCCGGCGTTAACGGTGGAAATGTTTTGGTTTTACAAAAAGGGACTTCGGAGAAGCGGTTTTCCTGTATCAGAAGCTTATCACGAATTACCTCGTACATAAAATTACATTATTATTGGAAAAAAACTGCCTTAAACGCTTTACTGATTCTTTTGTTTTTCTTTTTAAATATATCCACTATTTCAACTGCACCAATTTCCGCCCCACAGTGAATATTCATGAGAGCCGAACCGATCAGTCTGTTTTCACTCGTTGTGTTACGTGAGTAGTTTTTCAGTCTACTTAGTCTTGAGAAAGTCCGTCGTAGCAATGGACACAGCTATGGTAAATAAATATTTACAATTATATTAGCTAAAGATAATTAAAAATAATACGAGGAACACATTTGTTATTAAAATACAAATTTTACTAAGTTTCAACATGTTTCTTTGCATACTTAGTTGATTAAATCGGATCAAAGTCTAATTTAGGACCTTGTTTCGGTTATTTGTTGAGTTAAAGATCTGACCGAAATAAAATAAAAAGTTCGGTCTTTACATTCAAGGCAGAGTTGTAACAGCAACTACAGAATTGTAGTTTATCATTGTTTATTATAATAATTATACTTCGTAATTTATTTTTTTCGGAGCATCTCAGGGGGGGTTTGAGCCCACACCGACACCCCTCCCCTGGCTACGCCCGTGGCAAGTAGTTATTTTGTCTCAATCGGTCTTTCACCATTATACCAACATATATTATATTAAATCAAATAAAAATCTGCTGGTCCACTTATCGCCAGTATTGCTTAATGTGTTAACTAGGTCAGTGGCAATTTTTTTGATAGTACATGCCTTTTTAGTGTTCCGTACCTCAAAATGAAAATACGGAAACCTTATACGATCACTTTGTTGTCCGTCTGTCTGTCTGTCCATCTGTCAAGTCAAGACCTTTTTCCTCAGGCTTTGTTAGAGAGACCTACCTATCTAAAGTTGAGACCTATAGTTCCTACAGAAGTATTTGGATCCAAAGTGCTGTTAAAAAATCAGAAGTGCAATTGTGTAAGCCAATCATATTCAAAGTGATTGTCATATGGCTATTCGGCTAAGCAAATTAGCCCGTTTGACAATTGAAATCGTACATTTTTGGCTGTCAAATGAATACAGTTGTCTTGTTTTGTTGTTGACAACCAAAAATGCACGATTTCAATTGTCAAACGGGCTTATTCTTTTAGCCGAATAGCCATATGACAATCGAAATTAAATACGATTGACTTATAAAATAGGCTTGTACAGGTAAGCCAAATATTATTCTATCTAGTCCGTTATTTAGATTATCAAAAAATATTGGACACGTATTTTCTCTTTTGTCAATCAAACAAAAAATGACAGAGATAAAGTGCGTCAAAGTTTGGGAGTGGGGGACAATGACGTCACTTCTAAGTAAAATTGTACGTAGATGTGACGTCACGCGGAACTTCAGCGGGCTATATCTTCATCATTCTTTGTTAAATTGAAAAAAGAAAAAATACGTGTACTGATAATTTTCTAATAATCTAACTGACGGACTAATACATTTTTTTTAGTCATCATGCCTATTGCACCTCAGGTTTATAACTCAACCCAAATAAAATATTGCCCCTTACATAATCAAATTCATACAAATTGGCTCACCATTAATACGTATAAGGTACTTCCAGTTGATTTAGAAACTTGATATTCTGGTGACAATTACTGTTTGTACGGAACCCTTACAGCACGAGTCCTACTCGCACTTGTCCAGCTCCTGCAAAATCTACGGCAGTCGGCAACGGACGCATGACTAGCACTACGCAACTGTGTATAAGGTAACATTTATTTATTCAGTCAAATTCATACTGAAGACTCGATAAGTGGTCAGTTTCAAGATTCGAAGACCCTTTTTGGTAAATTCGAAAATAATTTTTTTCTGTTCACTACAAAGGCAAACCCAAAGACATTGTATATGTCTTTGAGCAAACCTAGCTCAAAATGAGTACTATTAAGGATGTATCTATATAAAGTCTCACTTCGCTTTGCATGATCCTGTTTTATACCAACAAATACTGCAACAATCACTCTGAAATTAATATATGGTAAATTTGAGGACTAATGCTATGTCCATGCTGTTGTGAAAACTTGAATCCATTAAATTTTCCCGATAGAAAAAAATAACAAAATTACCTCCAAACCGTACAATAAACCGATAGCATTCAATGAATACTTGAAATTAGATCTGAAACTGTGCATAATATAGCTGATATTAGTATAAAGCAGCTGCATACTGTTCCATAAAAATGAAAAAATTATCAGTGTAGCCGAGATTTCAAAATAACTGATGTTTTTGCGTGTGCGGCATCTTGATTAGAGTGGGATAGACAGTTAAAAAGCAGAAGCGTTAGAGCAGGACTGCGAATTGAGGTATTATGGGCCCGTAATGGAAATACGAAATTTTCTTTTTCAGATACTGATCACTTACCAAGCCTCCAGTGTGAATTTGGCTGCATAAATAAATGTGTCATTCCATAACTACTTAACCGCTATTTTCATGTCATGATGTACCGATACGAAGATTCGTTTGATGACATGATTTTGTCATGAGCATGGTCACAAGGTGTAAGTATGACAACCCACGGTCGAAGCCTACCACCAGTTGAAGTGAAAATTGTCAGTTTGGTCTTGGTCTAACTTCTGAGGACGACGTTGGCGTAATAAGTGGATGAATAGGTATTTACAGCACTTTCGCGGAAGTCTCCTTTCACGCACCCTTATATCAATTTGTTCTATCGGTACTTATGCTGTAAATTAATACGATAAATAAAAATACACGGCGTTAGCTCAGGCGGTAGAACGCTGGCCTCTCAATCTTGAGACCCAGGTTCGATCCCCGGGCGGGCATGCACCAATGAGTTTTTCGGAATTGATGTGCTTGTTTATGTTAATATTGACCACTTGCTGAACGGTCAAGGAAAACATCGCGAGAAAACCTGCACGCCCTAAAAAGCGTGTAATAACCACCCATCACGTTGGAACGTAATAATCGTCAATGAATGTGGAGGCTGACTTGCAATTCACAGTTCACACCCGAGAACACTTCTGACATCCCCTCGGGGATTCATGTCGTGACGATAAATATTTTTGTATATTTTTATAAATAAGAATGTTTTTTCAGCTGAGCTCTAAAAAGAATAGTAAAATCCTTCAGTTACCTTGCAACATCTTGAATAATGCATGTTATTACAACATCACTATCTTCCACGCGAACGAACGCATAACTTCAGACATTACGTTCAAAGTTTGTAAAGTGCAGTTTAGCAGCAAGTTAATGAGCTAAAAGCACTAAATTCACTGACATTCTGGAGAGAAGTAATAATGTAACTTTAAGAACAAGAACATGGAATTAAAGAGACCGTCTTACATAGTTGAGATGGACACCCCTGTATAAATGCGCATAGTTCATGTAAAAACGACTCTATGATGGGCGTTGTAAGGTCCAATATTCATCAAAAAGGCTAAATCTCGGACACAAAAACACTAGAGTGGCAGTTGTTGTCCCTTTCCGATCCATGCTTAAGCTAAAGTTGATGTTTATGTTACTGTCAACTCAATGTGGGGTAGTTTACACGTCCACTGAGTGGGCTCTAGTGTCTCATTCCAAATTAGACTTTATTTGTATTGTTTTAGGATCGAAATTTTGTGGAAAACACAGTAAATTCCTCTGCATTGGTTTTGAAAGATGTTATAGAACCTTCGTATATCCTAATGGGGTAAATAGATTATTATCTGGCTCTAGAGAACGCTTACTGCTGCTGAATGAATATGAAGTGGGCAGTTGGGAGGAAGACGGCCTGGAGATAATGTAATGTAATGTAAATTAATGTCTCGTAGTATAAGCGGTATAGGGCAGACTTCTTCGGATCACTGTAGCGGTTTATGACAGAAGTGGATCTTCGGGTTATTTAAAGGTTCCCTATTCGACAAATAGGAGCCATTGTGGTAAGATTTACGTTTTAGATTTGTTTTGAACGCGATATTAATTTCATGAGCCACACAATGGGAATACATATAATCCGTTCCAGATGCTATTAGGATAGTACCTTGTCATACCTGATGTATTCATGCGTTAGCAACGATGACGGAAGTGCGTGAGTGAAAGAGATGCACATAGTGTGCTAACGCACACAGGCAAAAGGTTCTGTCCTAATAGCATTTGAAACGGATAGTAAGAAAGTTTGAGCAAATGATAATTTTTTAACAAATTGGTTAATATCTGGAGTCAACAAGAAACTTTCAATATTTTAAATCTGGAATGTATAATGGTACAAAGTAGTATTATACCTTCTGATAAGTAGTTAATATTTTTTGCCCCTGGGACGTAACTTCAACTTAATTTGATTATTGTAAAATATCAAATTATGAGCACAAAAATAGTACATAATTTTTTTCGCTATTAAAATACATTTACACTTAGTAGGAAGGCCAAGGTAATTTAGGTTTTAATAGGGAAAAGTTCGAATGATGGTCGTACTTGTGACCAAACCCATGCAAGATGGGGTGATTGGTTTAAATTATAGTAGAACTTGTGACCGAATACTGGTCTCACATACCCAAAAATGTCTGACAGCAGTGATGCTGAGCAACGAAAATAACAAACAATCTTTGACCAGCAAAATCAAGAAAAGCTTACGACAAATGTTACCAAGATTGTATGATAAAGTAGGTAGTGTAAGAACCGCACATAACTAGGTATTAAAACACTCGTGTGATACTATTAAAAAACTCGCCTACGTCTCGTTTTTTAAACTCACACTCATATCAATAACATCTTTAAATGGTATATTATATTATATTATCTTTAAATCACGTAAAGTAGGGAGCATACGCACATTACAACAAAATACGATGAAACTACTGTTGCTGCTGCTAGCGTTATAATATGACGCACTGTCACTATGACCTTGTAAGAAGCAGATAGAATTATGCGCTCCGTCACCGCTTTTATGGTGACAGTAAGCATACCGTAGTGTGACGGACCTCTTTTGTAGGGAAGGCATGATGTAATACGAAAATGTTGATCTTATTTTCTGTGACCAATTTTACGGTGATCTGTCATCATAATTTTGCGTTACTTACCTTGAAAACTCGATTATTTCCTCAAACGTTTTTTTGACTGCATAATATTTTCCAATTATCACCAAATTTAAAAACAATTCACCGTATTTTAAACTTATGTAATGCTATTATTAGAGTGCATTACAAACCAGAAAAGATAAATTAGAAACAAATGTAAAGACAAGAATTTGAAAAAATTCCTCGGGCCATAAATCACATAACGCCCTCGTGAGCGTCAGTATGTGCATTACAAGCTAGTTAGATCAAATAGTTACAAAAATATTCGGTGGACAAGTATGGTGGAAAAATTCAACGATCTAGGTAAGTACCTCGGTGGCGCAATTGGTAGCGCGCTTGTCTGGGAAACAAGAGGTCGCAGGTTCGAATCTTGGCCTGAGGAATTTTTTCAAATTCTTGTCTTTACATTTGCTTCTAATTTTCTTTCTGGTTTGTAATGCACTCTAATAATAACATTTAGAGTATTCCAAAGCGATCGATTTCACAATAAAAACATAATCTTATGTAATGCTATTTTATAATTAAGCCAAAAAGACATTTTTCTCAGTAAACAGTTTGTATATAGTCAACAATATTAATACGTGAGTGTTAAAGCCGGTATTTAATAATAATTTACTATAATATTGCCCTTATTTCGTAAATCAGAAGAATAATATTATAATGACATATTCCGGAAATAATGCATTTATTTTGGATCTTTGACGAGGAAGGGTTTGCGGGGGTTGACACTTCACTCACTTTAATTCTACATGGGACTTCTGCCCTGACCAGAAATAATGGTGACAATAATTCTAATCTTGTCAAACTTTTAAACTGTGGTGGGGAAAATGCATTTGATATAAACCTTCCACTATTTAGGAGCATATACAGTCAATGACACGGTAGCGTACGGTCTATAACTTCAAAATTAAACATCTAGGTAAGGCAAGGGTACTATTTTCGTATTCAGTGATGAAGATTCTATAGTGCATAGGGGTCAGATGCATTTCCGAAAATTTTGACTTTTTTCGTATGTGCCGCCTCTAAAGTGATATGAGTATGGGTCAAAGCAGCAGGTAACATGAATTGCTGGGGCCGCAGCATCAGCATCCAAGCTGGGGCCGAATTGCCAGAAACCTACAGCTCACGTTCTCACGGAACGATACCTAGAACGCCTAGAATAAACATACTTCTTGTAGAATTATCTGCTTTGTTGACATGCAGCGGTCACCCGCATCTCATAGGCCATACACCGCTTTGCCACTTTTGCATAATGTGAGCATGACGCTGGACTGCAGCGCAGCATTCATAGCGGGCACTCACAAGATCCACTAGTGCTATAATTGTAGTTCTTTTTCAAACAGGAGTACTAAAGTGGGATGATACCTAAGTGCGACGTGTATCTGAATATCGGCTGACGTGGTCTCAGCATTGCTTTTACACGAGTTAAATACCTTATCACTAAGTCGCCCGATAACCTAACAGTTTCTCGTTTTGGAGAAACCCAGTCTATTTTGTTTATATCTTCTGTGTTATCAGTATTCGGTCAAGAAGCACATACTAGTTGTTTCACCCTACTAAAACTGCATCCGATCTGCATCATTGTCGTTGTTAAGACACGCTCTTATCGCGCACACAATGCCGTATGATGTGCTTAATAGGTATGTTTTACCTGTATACTAAAGGTACAAACTTTTGCCGAAGTAACTGCTTTCGGACTGGTAATTGGTTCTGAGAATTGTTTATCATTGTTATCAGTATTCGGTTGAGGGGCACGCACACTGAATGTTTAACCCTACTAGCGGATCTGCTTTGACATGACCTTACCCCAGTGGACCGTATCATTCTAATTCGCTTGTTTATCATAAGGTCGCCCGATAACCGAACGGTTATCTATCGGGAAAACCTACTAAATTTTGTGTCAGCATTGTTTTTTATTCCTAGATTCATTTATGTGCCTAACTCGGTTGTTTACGATGAATCCACCCCTTTATCGGTAATGTATATTTTCTGGGAAAACCCAATTCTTTGAATAACTACTAGCTTATCATCAGGGGTCACCAGCCACAATACGACTATAAAATAACCAGTGGACAGTGACTGCTCAACACTTGAGGTCCAACACTTAAGTAACAAACATAAACGAAAGGCTCCAGAGCCGCAGAACTTCATCGGGTCACAATGGCGTTACAGAAAAGAAATAAATCACAGAAAAGAAAAGAAAATTTCACAGTAGATGACTTCACGACACGTGGATTCCGTCTACCGTGTGGGGCCCCCTTCAACGTGAACCAATATTTGAATTTTGATCGTGAATATCGCCGGTTTCTCCTGTCCACGAACAAAATTGAAGTAACTTTCTTCAACGGCGAATCCTTCCAAGTGCTCTACAACTTCGATGCCACAAGAACGGAGCAAGATCGCCTGCTCATCAACTGGGATACCCTGACACCCCTATTCGGAGGAGTAACCCCATCGGGGTTTAAAGGTTTCGTCAGACTCTCGAAAATAGCGACGTTCGTCGAAAAGCGCATCCATCTCGACCAGTGCGAGGTCGGTTTACAGAACTCCTGTTTCTGTGGAAGAACGCCACCAGATGACCTGGACCTGGATACTTATTGGGACTCGTGCAGTGATCGACACTTCCATCATTTCTGTTCATTGCACGTCCGCTCGTGGTTGCATCTGTATCTAGATCCAAAGATTTTGTTCCAAGAATCGGAACAGCTGTTCTACGAGACCGTCTGGCAGCGACACTCGAGCAATCCAGATGTCTTAAAGTATTATTCAACGGGGAACCGCAAGGATACTGCGATTTTACTTGATTCGGCACGCTCCCTTGGTTACTCCAGCCGTTGCACAATAAATCGGGTGAAAAGTTGATGAATATCGTGATAATTAAGTATTATATTAAATTAAGTTTTCAAGTATGTATACTTTCTTGTGTATTCCTCTATAGTACAGGATGACTGGAAGTAGTTTAGGAAAAGTATAAGCACCATTTTCTGCAATGTCGATGCAAGTTGCATCTCCATATTGCCACAGAGCACACCGAGCATAGGTATCACACTACAGCCGTCATCCTTTTTTTCCGTTTTCATGGGTGACGAATGTAACATGGTAAGAACTAGAAATGCAGAGCTTCGCTGACATGCAGTGGTCACCCGCGTTCGATGGAGCATACATGACGTTGCTACTTTTGCATAATGTAAGCATAACGCTAGACTGCAGTGCAGTATCTCCAGCGGGCATTGTCAACAGCCACTACTATATTATCGCGCTTATCACGCACACAATGCCGTATGTGCTTAATAGGTATGTTTTACCTGTATACTAAAGGTACAAACTTTTGAACTGGTTTTCCCTGTGAATGCCCGGCATTTATATTATGGTGTTGCGAGCTAAGACAATGCATCGAGTACAGCAATTAAACGTTGTTATCGATGTCCCAAATTGGTAGCGTAATTTTTATCGTAGGTATGAGATACGATCTATAGTGACTATGTGAACACGTGAGTGACTCCCGGGGCCCCAGTATGGGAGCGCGGGATGAATTGTAAATCGTCTATTTTCATAAGGATGGAAGTTTGACTGACGTGGTCCAAGAATATTTTAATATTCACTCGTTTATTTTAGGAATGATCCGATTACCGCGCCGAACGATAACCCGCACGCGAGGTTGTGGGAATTCCAAATTGATATTATCCCTATATTGTTTTCTTTATTCGGTACGATAAACAACTGGAGTGGTATAAATTGCTATGCGGGCAGTCAGTGGCTAGACACTACACGGTCAACATTGCTGAAAGAACATCGTATAGACTTAGGAGTCCCGTGACATCCATCCAGAACTCAAGATGCAGTCCCAAGACAGAATACTCAGTTTCCCGGTGGACACCTTCACGAGGCGCGGGCCTTCTATACCCGAGGAGGCCCCTTTCAGCCCCGGCGAAATTCTGCAATTCAATAAAGCATACAAACAGTTTCTTCAGGCGGAACGACAGCTGGACGACCTGACTTTCCTTAACGGGAAGCCATGCCCCGTCCGCTACAACTTTGATCCGACGAGGCCAGAAGAAGATCGTCTGATGGTGAACTGGGACTGGCTCATGCCCTTATTTTGGGGGCCGCCGCCAGGTGAGAGGGATCTCGTGAGGGTGCCCACTATACTGGAGTTTGTTGAAAAGAAGATTCGCTTTTCGAAGTGCAAGGCGGTCGCCGGGGACACCTGTTCCTGCGGCAAGAGGCCTAATGTAGTGGTACCACCGGGACGTGAGTGCAGGATCCCACAGCACTTTCATCATTTCTGCACGGCGCACGTCTCTGCGTGGATAACCAAGTACATGGTCCCGGCGATTCTGCTGAAAGAATCCCAAGAAATCTTTAGAGAGGTCATCCAGAAAGTGCATGAAGGTGATCCGCAAATCCTCGAATACTATTCGACGGGTGACCGGACGGACACAGAAATGTTGCTGCACTCGGCTCGCAACATCAGTGATAATAGTGCTAAATAGTGCAGCAATGCTGCTGCAATGTGACGTTCGCTTATTAAAATAAATATTTGTGTTTATAATATGTTTACTTTTTTTTTCTTGTACCCCTATGAGTGTAGGATGATGGAGAGTTGTGCAGGTAAGGTACTGAGATCATTCCCTCTGACGTTGCTTCAAGTTGAAATTTAGTTTCTCTCGTGACCACTCTATGTTAGATACAATCAAGTCAAGCTTGGACTGCACCAGATGTAACGTCTAGGTAACGTGCTACTAGCCGCTGCATAGCACGTCACATCACTAACGCAGATAAGTTGCAAGGCGTGATGATTAGCGTTATGTGCACATGGGATGCAAAGCTCCGTTATCACAAACTATGCTTGGCATATGCTTATCATATGTCTTGAGCAAGGCCTGAGTGTGCATTCGCCTCTGACTACGTGTATCTGCGACGTTTAGGTATGGAGCCGACCATACAGGAATATGAGACGTCTAAATAAGGTTTTTCTTAACTTTATATCTATGAATAACTGCATGTAAGCCGCAAACAGTATTATGACAAAGACCGGCGGCAATTGGCGTTACATCTGTAACTCCTTATGGACCGATAATACGTATGACCACATGGCACGCTATCGTTTAAATATGGAACAAACTATGTGTCACTACTCAAAAGATAGGTAAATATGATCAGACGACGGGACCTTCATCGAAATATTATTACAGGCTGCCGGCCGAACGTAAGTAGCTCCAGCGTATTACGGCAACCCACGTTTAGTTGGCACTGTCTTGAAATATTCGGGAAAACCCGTGCTATATTCATTTTATGATCTGTATCCGACTGGCGGCGTGTATTTCAAAACGAAATCAAAACTGATGAGTGACCATAGAAAATTACCGGGACATACACGTGTGCTTCATACACGTATACACCTCACTTATACTTAAGATTTGTCATTGTATAGGTGTTACAGGTTTGGTTAGACTATAATTCTAAATATGTATACTTCTCATGATTCCTGTAATGTTAGGACTATGGTATGACAGATACCTTACCTAAACACTGCACCGTACCTACCTATCGCTGCATAGCATGTCGCGGTGCCCCTCTATCGTGTTACAAAGTGTAGTGACCACGGTTATCTATGCATGGATGTAGATTGTACAACATCTTAGTGGATAGAACTAGTACAATATATTATTATCATTATTAAACTAACTACCTAAATATCTAGTATCATGAAGGAAACTGGTATGTCGTGACATTTGTAAGTCGGCATGCATTTTGAAATGAAATAACTATGTATCGGGAACAAGTTTTTTTTTTTTAATTTTCAAAAACAAACACTCACACACACAATATACTTAATACTGATGTACACAAATACCTAATACTTATTATATAAACAAATGATCATATCTATGACTAGCACTATTTCGGCCGGTTGAGAGTTCCACGCCACGATGCCTGCTCACGCAAAGCTAGTGCATACTGCATCAAGTGCCTGTCCAGTCGCCGCTGCTCTGCCTTCTGACGTTTTCTCTCCTCACGCTCCAAGTCTTGTCTGCGCTTTTCTGCTTCTTCTTCCGCCCGCTCTTGCTCCTTCCGAGATTTTTCCCCGTTGTCTCGATGAACGGCTTCTCCAGAGTTTCCGCTCATGGTGGATGATGATTTTGTGAATGATGACATGGTGATTTTGTTAAGACTGATCGATTGTACACAGCCTTGTGATTATGGCGAGTGTATATGTGCTAATGATTGATTGTATATGTACTTTCCTCCATTTATACTAACCCGAAACCTACCTAATAAGGACTCGTTGTTCCATAATTATCGCGAATTTTTTCCCACTTGAATAAGCTCGTTCATGAGGGATAATTCAAATACCGTGACATCATGGTGTACCGCAGTAACGACAGAATTGATAAGCAAATTAGGTAGAGAAACGTATTTTGTGGTAAAATGGCGCAATATCGATGATGTCAACGGGTAATACATGCATATATCGGCAATACCCAGTTATTTTCAGCTGAAAAGGAAAAAATTGATAAGGATAATGCATACAGTTTTACATTTTATTACGGGAGTCATATCATACACTGTGTTAACTTCTGTTAGCTAGCACAATCATGCTCCGTATGGAAAAAAGTATAGGTAAGCTTCAGTATGTGCTCGTTACGGTACAAATGCAACCAACGATTGTTTCAACTCTAACTGCAAGCACCCCGGCATGCTGAGTATGCACGCAGTCTTGCTACGTGACCTGCAGTCTTACTCGACTATGTTGTATGTTCTTCGGATGTTCGGCTCCGACAAGCTATCCCACTACAGCGTTGCAGCGTGCACTCATGTCCGCAAAGCAGTTTACCAAGCGAACCCGAGAGACTTGGGTTTTTGTTGAATCGTCCATGCACACCATCGTTAGGTGATGAACACTTAATTACCTCGGCAGGTGTACCTGTACACCTTACCGTAGGTATGCCTTACCATAGGTATGCCTTACCGTAGGTATGACGTCAAACCTTATCGAACAATGGTGTATTGTTTCATTTTTCCGAACTATTAATATTTCAATAAACCCCACGGACAGGATGAGATCGGTTAATTAAGCCCGATAACATATTTAATTGAATGAGAGGAAATTAATATAAATACCATTTAAGTTCAGCGATAAGAGCGTTATCGCCGTCGCGGGTGGCCGTTCTAATGCTGTAAGAATTTACTGATATGGATGTTGCTACCTACAACCAATGCTACAACAAGGTGCACTTACAGGTTAACAGTAAAGAGTTTTTGCGCTCATATTCACAGAGACCTAAGGTTAGGCTTGAGACTAGGTCTCACTTTTACATAGCAAAACCTAGATAGAACTCAACAATCATATTTTTCCCGAGACCATGCACTGTGCATCAGAGTCGTTGCTCCGCTGTATACATTAGTAGCATCCCCCCTTTCCCCTGGTCCACCATTCTTTATTTTCACCCCGTACGCTCTTGTGTCACTGACTGTAAAAATAAAATGGAATCGTACGATCAGGAATTATTCAATTTACCATTTTTCCTTTACAATTTTAGCTCTTTGATCTAACTTTGCTTTATACTAGTCACGTACAGAATCGTCACAGATCAAAAGCGATGTCGTCTACAGCCTCTAAGGGAATTACGAGTATATCCAATCAAATAAGATTATTTTAGAACGAAATCCATCCCTTTGTTTGATAGACACCACTCCCACTCAACATCAATCAAAAGTTGTTTTCTGATTGAATTTTCCCCTGTAATGGGAAAATTTCAAAATTTCCTTTGGCTCATTAGGGCTATCACAGTCGATACATTCGTCCCTGTCGGCCCAAACACGAGTGCTCCTTTTTAAACACGAATGCATATGTCAATTTTTTTTCCTTAAATAAATAAATACAATACAATACAAATACAATGTATAACTGCTGTAACATTAATGTGTAACTGCTGTAACATTAATGTGTAATTGCTGTAACATTACTGTTTGTAGCTAAGGCTTTTGTCACTGTTGTAAGGCCTGCGCTACACTGCGAGGTATTGCAAGCGGTAGCAGCCTCGTGTGCTTGTACCTTAAGAGGCCTGCAGTCGGCGGCTTGAAGTCAGTCGCGCACGGGGTCGCTATGCTTGCTATTTCATTCTACATTCAACTTCGGATTATAGAGCACTGACTAACTGTTATTGGTTGGCCCGAACGTTCATTTCCCGAGCTCGTACGGAACTAACCGAACACGGTGTGAGAGGCAAGCTAACGCGAGACAACATTCATGTTTTGAAAAAACTCGAGAATGGTTTATGATTTCAGGAGAAATATCCCAAAATCGAAATGAAACGAAATAATTTTTGAATAGTATAAAATATATTATGCTGTGAAACTAAAATTATTTGATTTGTTGTATCGCTTCTAGGACATTACGGTATATAAACATTCATCAAAATATGTGTAAAATCCAGGACTTTTATACGCATGTAACTTTTGATTTTGATAAATGTTTTAGTTTCATGTTTTAGTATCATGGATATTATATGGGATTATGTTGAAAAAGAAAAAATAAAAAGCAAGTACCTATAAATAAGGACATGTTCAGCGAACATGCGACATGTTCATGAATAGTTCAATAGACATGTTCAGGTGAATAGAGTCTCTTAAGGTGGTAAAACCGAATCCCGGTGCAAAATGCACATCATAATATTGTTTTCCTTACTGTTGAATAAAAAGTATGCAAAAATTGCGTTATAAAGCTAGTTTTATTTCTAGTAGTAGGGTTTTCGCGTTAAAATCATGTTATATTTTGCCTTACATTTTGATTACATTCGATTACAACGACAAATACGCTTTAAAGTTTGTTAATCGAATGCAATCAAAATGTAAATCATAAATTGATGGAATTTGAATCCATCCATCAGCCTGTTTCGTCCACTGCCGGACATAGGCCTTTCCAGAATTTTGCCACTCTTGGCGGTCCTCCTGGAACAAATGCCCATACTCACACACGCTGTGCAGGCGGGTTGGTGAGCACGGTGCCAAAAACCTTGCACCAGTGACGCCGCTGCCCGTCACTAGTCTGTTTTTTATAAGGCTTGGCAATTGGGGATGGATATACCGCCATCCATCGGTCCCAGGCAATGGTGGGCCGCCTGGTTTTGCCTAAGAGCTGTTCTCTTACTTGCGATTTGCGAGTAAGATGGTGGTACCTCCACAGTCGAGCTCGGCATCAGCTCTACCACCTTATATTTGAATTTGAATGTAAAACCCTAATTATTACTAATCAATTTCCGCTAATTCCTTTAAAACGCAATTTTTGTACACTTTTTATTCAAAAGTAAGGAAAACAATATTATGATGTGCATTTTGCACCGAGATTCGGTTTAACTTTCTCAGGGCCCATCATGTCCATGCACAACGAAGGAGATATACATAAATATGAAAAAGTGCGCGGCTGAGTAGAGCGGTGAATCAAGAAAAGATTGGATATTGCTGTTTTTGTAGTAACAACTAAGTTTATATTTGAATGGATTTCTATCAAAATCATGATTAAAACATTTTTACGAATTCAATGAGTACTTTTATCATTGCTCGAAAGTAATTTTCTACAGGATATCGGTGCTTATATAACTTGCAGTTCTATACAGGTTGAAAATGAACCCCTTATCTATAACAAAAAAAACTGTTCTATGTCTAAATAAAAAATACATGTCTTGTTACTTTTGCCATGATTTACAATAATAAAAAAAAGATATCGACCGTCAAAAGAAACACTAAAACTCAGATAACAAAGACGACGCCGACGCTCTACGAAGCCGAAGGTACATAGCCTTATGCACATTATTTACCGCCAGGAATATGTACGGTCTATTGTCAGGCACATATGGCGTCGTGTACGTTGGCCATTCACTCGAAATTTTGGACGTAAAAAAAAACTTTTTTCGGTTTTGTGTTCTATTAGTGATTCTGATTCATAGATTTTAATAAAGCTGGGAAGTTCATTTTCAACCTGTATATTCACAGTAGCAAGTACCCTAATAACTTATCTTTAAAACAAATTAAGTACGTTTTAGGTACATTATTGCAGTTTAACTGAAAGAACCTCCTTAAGCGTCGGCACACATTTTAATCTCAATTCTTTTTTTGGCGGAGCGAGCAATCTTGCACTGCCTTTGTACTGAACTAGGGCCCCTTTTTCACATTTATGTTTTTGGTGGGATATCACTGATTTTGTGAAGGTATATTTTAATACATATACATATTTAAATATATTTTTGCGGGCGGTTTCACCCACGTGAATAATGATTTTCTCTAGGGAACTGTCTGTCCTCAGAAAACATACTATACATGGCCTTGCCCAAGTAAAGAGTCTAAACTTTACAATAGTGAAGGAATTTTCAAAATCAGTTTAGTGGTTCCAGAGATTACCCCCGCAAATGTAATCAATGGCTATGTCCCTAAGAAATTGCCCCCCGTCCCCGGGAAACAAACAGAGCAGGGAAAGAATTTTTAAAATGGGTTCAATAGTTCCACAGATCACCCGCTATTCTAAACAAGCAAACAATTTTTATTCCTCATAATATTAGTGTCGATTGAAGTGCGTTGCATGATATAAAAACCGGTCAAGTGTGAATTAGACTCGTCGTGCCCCGAGAGTTCTGTAAATACACAAATTTATTTTAGTAATAAGTATGAACAAAATAACATTTATTTTATTATATTCGATATATTTTGGCCCACTCATGACGGCCCCATACAGTGGGCCAAAATATATCGAATATAATAAAATAAAATAAATTTATTTTAGTAATAAGTATGAACAAAATAACATTTATTTTATTATATTCGATATATTTCGGCCCACTCATGACGGCCCCATACAGTGGGCCGAAATATATCGAATATAATAAAATAAATGTTATTTTGTTCATTCTTATTACTAAAATAAATGTAAAGGCTCAAGAAGAGTAAATACACAAAATAATTCAACCCGCAATTATATTTTCGTCTTCACTTGACACTTGCGATTTATTAAACTGCATTTATACAATAGTTTTTAATTAAGTTGGTCCATTACAACTTCTAAATTTTTACTTTGTATACACTCACTCAATCATACACCCTTATATCAAGTTTAAAGTTCTTAAGTACCCCGCCGGTGGTTTAGGTTTTATATCAGTAAGTTCAGTCAGTCAATCTATCAGTGTTAAAAATAGTGATATTATGACGTGAATATCTCAAGCACTGTTTAAAGTATAGGTACAAGATGTTCTTCACTCAATTTCACTCGCTTTTTCATGCAATCTCGCTTTGATTAGTGTTTGCAATATCAATGCTCAATATAATTCCATAATTGGTGATCATTTTGGTACCAAAAACATTGGTACCTCTGATTTAACTCAGGTATGGGTATCAAAACGCAGTATTCAGTGCTCATATTTTTCAAACGAATAAACTGAATAACCTGCAGTAAAAAGTTTTCAGCTTTTATAGATTAGCAATAATTTGAAAATTGAACGAAGCTTTTGGCAATCCCCGCTCAATCGAATTGGCAAAAATGTATACAGCCTAACAGCTTCAAATTTTAGAAATCGTTCTGGCTAGTATCGCTTTGATAGTTCCTCGTTTCATCTTCATAATACCTACTTATTTTATAAAATATGTTTTAGACGGTTTCTGCAAAATCTACGAGAATCTACTACCGGTAAAGCTTCACAAGACGTCATGCTGGAATTTTACGAATCAGGGCCTATCCACACAAGGCGGCGCCGCAACGGCATGATTATTGCAAAGAAAGAAGTTAAAATCCCAACCAATCTCAAGGCAAAATCTTGCCGTTGCTGCACCGCACCGCGCCGTGTGGATCGGCCTTCAGTTGGTGGCATGGTGTCGTCATGAGGGTGGTTACGTTGAACTGAAAGGATCTGTCAGTTAACTGGACCTTGGTTTAGTCCAACTGTCCAGGGTCAAGGCGTATTTGAAGTAATCCGTGAATTATCTCAGCTTACGCCACTGGAAAAGGCCCATTACATGCATCCCAAATTATAAATTTATTCCCATAATTCATCCATCAGCCTGTGTTCGTCCACTGGAAATAAGTGTTTCGCAGTTTTCGTCACTCTTCCATCCTCCTCATCCAGTCGCCACCCGCAACATCCCTCAGATCGTCGGTCCAGCGGGCACGAGGTCAGCCTACGCTACGCTTTGCTGTAGTATCCATTCTAACGCCTTCCCACTTCAACTTACTGATTCGACAGGCTATGTTGGTCACCTTCGATCTCCGATCGATGTACTCGTTTTGGGATTCTATCTTTCTTTTGCTAATCCCAAATGATAATGAAAATCATGAAAAAGTCTTCTTTAGCTAACAAGCAAAAAATGCATCAGTGTTTAAAGAGATTAATCACGTACACGTCACAAAACAAAATTACGTAATGTTGGACAAAGACTCGAAAAAAATCTAGGGGAATTTTCGTGAATTGTGTTGCAGCTCCAAAGATAGAATCTGAAAGAAAATGCTCTTTTCACGCAATTTAAACAATATAACGCTTTGATATAAGACTTTATTTGTATCGTATGGCAAATTTTATTGTGTTTTTTAAACTCACACTCATGTTTTATTCATCTCATTATGTACCAGTTTCGTAAACTACTATTATCATACTCGCTATGTTGCTCACATGAAATATTTAATGAAATCCTTTTTACACGCGCTTCGCAAAACGAAACATCAAGTCAATCGCGTAGTAAAATGTTGTAACTCTGGTGATGAAAGAAAAAGGCGATTGTATAAAATATTGCAGGCCTTGTACATAAACCCTTCTTTACAAGGACACTTAAATACAAAAGGCAGATAGCCTGCGTGAAGGTCCATCGGGCAAAATTACACTGACCAACTTTTCACCCTTACTCGTAAATCGTATACATATTCATTTATATAATGCATGTCTTAGATGGTGTATTTATTAGTAAAATCAAGGACATTATTATACACAATGTCTTTTAGTAAAATGTACAAAATGTAACGCCCTGTAAGGACGTAGCAACTTTACTACCCTTATTTCATTATACTATAACATTTATTTTTACATTACCAACGGGTACGGTTACTAACGAGTATTATTAATTTATACACTATAGTTATTTACATTATAAATAGTTTCTTAATTTATATTACTTAACAGATGTATGTTATTATTATTAACAATATACATACTGTATTTTTATATAAATCTGGTTGCTGACCTTGTTTATTATCATTGTTGTGATTATCATTGAAGAAACTTTTGCCTACAAGGTAATTTTTCAATGCTTTTATGACTCTGTATACTATATGACTCTGAGTTTTTATTAAAATTTGGGTCACGGCATTTTCAAGCCCCCTGTATCTTCGTTGTGGGTTAACCTAGAAGTCTGAAATTTCAGCTACCAAGAGTACTTTCTGAACCTACCCCTAATCCGTTTCAAGACTTGTATTTTTGTACAGCGGGTCTACCACGTAATTCTGATTGTCATGGGTTTGAACATCATTTTGAACTTCATTACCATTACCAGAGTCTGAATCGGACCTATTTTGTAAAAATTGCAATGACAATGAACATCATGAACGAATGAAAATCTGCGTTTTGTTTATTCAATTTAGTTATGGGTTGATGCGTTTTCGAAGTTATTATAAACCAAGTTATTCGTAGATATGAGCACCTATTTAATTAGTCTGATCCTCTTTTCGTATTGAAAAGAAGTTTTACAATGTTTCTTATTGTTTTATTTTCAAATGTATCACTTAACGTAATAAACGCAAATGAGAAATGAATAACCAAACGCACATGACAAAAATAACCTCCCTCGAAAAGTTTCGTTTTCATTTCTATTTCAAGTTTGTAAATAAAAGTAAGTAAGTATACCTACCTACTGTTGTGTTTTTCTTCTATTTAATTTCAAATTTCTGGGAAAATCAATATCATAACATAAGGCAATGTCAATTTTTCTTTACTTTTTACCAAAATCTGTAGAAGTTTTGGAAAATCAACAGTGTAACATAATACAGTGCCTGCGGAAGAATTGAGGAGGAAATAGACATTAGAATACCAAAGCTTCATGCAATGGGAATTGGATGGAATAGCTCCAAGTGGAGAGCCAACCATCCGCCTGACTGAGCCCAGCAGGCGTCTCAACTCAACATCATCAATACAGTGCCTGTTTCTCTTTTTGTTTTACTTAAAACAATCAAATATTATGTTTCAGAATGCCAGCACACAGACAGAGACAAGACATTTTCATGGAGAACTTAGATTTGGCTGTAGAGAAGGTGGTGAACAACATCGCAGCACTATTAGCGAAGCAACATGTAAAGTCTCAGTGGACATGTATTGTGATTGTGAATGAAGTTGGACTTGGCTGTAGAAAAGATGGTCAACAATATTGGTACAATGTTAACCGGGCAATGTGTTAAGTCACAGTGGAAATGTATTGTGATTTTGAATGCAGTGTTGTTAATGAGGTAATTTAGCAATTACTTAAGTTAATTGTTAAAATAGATGATAAAAATCTAATATGTAAGACTTGAGGTTTCAGTAGGTACTTACTAAAAATAAGTGTGTTAATACATAAATAATAACCAGTGCAAAAGTAGTGTTTTATTTCTGAAATTCCATGTAGGTTCAAAATGATGTTATTCTGAGAAAAGTATCTAAGTTTGACAAGATTATAAAAGAATTAAAATCTAATAGTATGGAAAAAAACATTTAGTTGTTTGGTCTAAATATAAAGGGTATGAATGAAAGTAGAATGACAAATGAAAAGAATGGTAAGGAAAGTGGAAGATATAACTCTACTTGGTTGTCCTAGAAGGACATTATGTGAGGGGTATGCCAGGGCCGCGTTCATAAATTAACACCACACAGGTTCCAATGCCATCTGTCGCATGCTTTGAAAACGGTATACTCTATCCTGCTGTCAGTGTCGGAGCCTGACGAAAGTTTTAATCAGTGAACGGAGGTCTGAGTCATATCAGATGGAAATCTGCAGACTCCACCTATACCTTTGGGAGACAGGCATAAGTATTATGTATGTATTAATCCATCAGCCTGTTTCATCCACTGCTGGACATAAGCCTTATGTACTTATTATGTATTCAATCAATCCATTCAGGAAGATGATGGGACGAAAAAAGAACAAGTCATAGCCAAAACAGAAGCCATTTATTGTTCTGACAGTGATAAAACCTAACATACACTTTATTTACCAAAGGCCTTATATCCTAAGCAGAGTAAAGAGGTGTCCATAAATTCTGTGGGCATCCTAACTTAATAACATTAAATATGATCTAAAACTGACAATGTTAATTGATCAATACCTGCTTTATGTACATAATTATCTCTAGTCATTAAATATTAATTTCAGAAAAGGGTACATAATACAATAATACTATTTATTCATACTTCAGATATTAAAATAGACCACATAATATATTTAATTGAGCAGAATTTGCAGAATCAACACTTAAATTAAGTCTAAATACAAAAAAAACAACCAAAAAAAATTACATGTCATGTTTACAATAAACTTATCAATATAAATAATTTAATTACAAAATTTAGTAAATACATGTACCATGCATTAGTCCCATCACCTGTGAAAGACTATAAGCTATAGTATTATTGTATTATATACCCTTTTTTAAAATTAAGGTACAAACAGCGACTGCTGCAAATTATACATTTCTTATAAATTACACTAAAATTTGTTAAAACATAAAAAATATGGTATACAAATAATGAACATATTCTATAACTAATTTAGATGTCAACTCCTCCACAGCCTATCGACCAAAGCAACTCTTCCCTCATCAATTTGTTTATGGTCTCCATGGAATCGAATTTGTGGAGGTGGACGCTGAAGATCCATGCTCAGTGCATCCAAATTAATTCATCTCATGTTTTGGAAAGTATTAAATACCACTATGACATTGAGTGAGTGGTCTCTTCATGTTGAAGGATGATTCTTCATTGTCCTTGGGGCAAATGCACAAGAAATCCAAACTTCTCCATAAATCTTAAAGAAAATGCAAATAATATTTATGTTGTGTGTGAATATTTGAAATATTACAGTATTTGTACTTGATTTTAACAACTACAAATTGAAGGTATTATTATAAATCAACATTACCTCTCTGAAGTTTCATTCCCTTCTGACTGAGATCTTGGAAAATGAATATATTTTTGCAAGATATGTGGTGGATTCAGCTCTTCCATAACTTCCATCAGACAATCAGACATTTTGATTGTGAAAGGTTTAGGGAGTTGTTTTTCCCTACGTGTGTCGCCTTGGTAACACTGGCATACATCTGTAATGCTACCAGAATCTGTAAAAAAGATGTCAGAAACTTCACTGTTATGTTTGATAATTTAATTACTCGTTTACACAGTAAGCTGTAAACTTCAATGTTAGGCTTGGTTATTTGATTACAGAAGTACACTGAAGTAAGTAGATGAGCACACTACATTTTCTTGTTTGGTTTGGTTGAAACTACAATAAACTACCTTGATTTCTGGACGCACTGCAGTGTTTTTTTCGTCGCAAAGTTTCGTGAAATTGGCATGTGACAATAAGTTTGGGTTGGGGTGTAGATAAGGGGGCACTATGGGAAAAAATTTTCGCATAATTTAGTAGGTAACAACAGGCCATACCTTTGAAAGGCGAAAGTTTTCCGTGAACGATATCTCTGGTAGAAGATTAGGTCGCTGGGTAGAAGCATCGGCCTGCAAATATCTTTCTGCATCCTTCGCTGGATTCTTTCCCTGGTTTTTAGGTGTTCCTCCTCCGCCCGCCGCAGACAGCAAGTACGCTCTCGCCATTCGATTATTAGAACAAAAAACACGTAAACAAGGCACGAAAAGTTATATCTACGAAAAACCAAGCAAAGTAGATTTAGGTACCCCACAATATTGCTGGAAAATACCAAAATTGTGCAAATTTATTATGAACACCGGAGCTCTGGTGGTCCGGCTTTCATTTGACATTTCAAAATGGTCATGAACTTGGTTTTTTTTTTTTTTTTGTTACGCGATACCAATAATTGTGTTCAAACGTCAAATATGTATGAAAATCATTCACTCAATTGACATGGGCTTGAAGACCATCACAATTATTTTACGCGGTACGACGAAGCTCAATAATGGGCTTCAACTGTCAAAACGAAGCCCATTACCATGATCATCGAATTACGTGGTAGACCCGCAGGTCTCCATTCCAACTGCAGACGGAAATCGCAAGCATCCCCTTTATTGATAGACAAACGCCATAATCCACAAAGTACATAATCTAATGACGCAAGCGCCTATCGCCTGCACAACGTTAATCCACAACGTGACACCTCCGTAAAAGCTTCTGCTGTAAAAATAAAAGCTTATACTGATTCCCTTATCTGTTACTCAGACAACGCCACACCCGAATGTTTTTATTAACACCAATAACACCGAGGTTTGACGTAAGCACCGTGCAAGGTTATCGCTAACGGCTCCAATGGGATGTGCTTCTTCTGTTTTTCAATCATGTTTGATAGAGAGATATGAAAAAACCGGCCAAGTGGGAGTCGGGCCACGCGCAATGTAGGGTTCCGTAGTTGCCCGGTACATATAAGTTGGTCTAGTAATACAGACCGCGCCAAACTCCTGGTCCCATACATTATAGGGGACCAAAAGCTTGGCGCGACCTTTACTCGTTAACCTGTAAAGCCTACTTAGCTGTGATAGTTTTTCTTTTAAGTTCATTATATATACTACTTCTGTGAATTTTTTCACATTTCTATAAACAACCGTTTAGCCACTAGGTGTGGGGGGGGACGCTCCACTCTAACTAAAATTTTCACTTTAAAGCTTAATATTTCGCCAACGGATCTCTAAATCAAAAAATGGTTTTCACACACCCACAATGTTTTTAAACGATACTCCACACTATGGGATAGACGAGAAAAAAAAATCATCCCCAGTTGATGTGTATGGGAGGTACCCATAAAAAAAATTTGCCGCTATAGCAAAAAATACTAAAAGCGGCCAATTGCGAGTCGGACCTGCGTACTCCCATACAACAGGCATGATTTTTTTTCCATTTTTATAGATAATGCATGAACCGTGATAGTTAGGCAGTTGAAATTTTCGCAGATCATGTATTTCTGTTGCTGCTATAACAAAAATACTAAAACCAGCCAAGTGTGAGTCGGACCTGCGCACTCCCATACAACAGTCATGATTTTTTTGCCGTTTTTTTGCCGCCCAAGTGCGTGTCGGACTACGCGCAGTGTAGGGTTCCGTAGTTGCCCAGTACATTTTATAAGTTGGCCTACTGATACAGATCGCGCCAAACTTCTAGTCCGCTCGGAATTTGCTCTCCCGAAGAACGGCCCATACATTGTCGTGTTTGGAGGGGACTAAAAGTTTGGCGCGACCTGTACTCGTAAACCGGTAAAGCCTACTTAGCTGTGATAGTTTTACTTTTAAATTCTTTGTGTATACCTACTACTTCTGTGAATTTTTTCACATATCTATAAACAAGCGTTTAGCCGGAAGGGGGGGGGGGGACTCTAAAAATTATCACTTTAAGCTTTATGTTTCGCCAACGGATCCCTAAATCTAAAAATGGTTTTCACACACCCACAATGTTTTTGAACGAGCTATCTAACGATACCCCACACTATGGGATAGATGAGAAAAAAAAATCATTCCCAAATTACGTGTAAACTTAAAAAAAAAAACATGATTTTATTTTACCGTTTTGTCGGCGTGATTAATATGTATCTATACTGAATCCAAATTACAGCTTACCAGTACTAATAGTGTCTGACCCAAGCCGCGGACAGACGGACGGACAGACGGACATGGCGAAACTATAAGGGTTCCTTGTCGGACTACGGAACACTAAAAAAGACAATAATAACTAATAATATAAATAATAATAATCTTAATCAAAATTGTAATTCATAATTAGCATATTTTTATACTGTAAGATTCCTCATGTAAACTGACTTTGTTGTTATAGGTAATAGACAAATATGAGACGGGTTGACTAAGATACACTTTTTCTCGTGACGTAATTTCTGCTGTCTTATATTATTTATGCCTTTTTTAAGTAGGTATAAAAAATTTGTACAGAATATGATTCTGTACCAACTGTACCAAATATTTATTGAAAAAAGACATGTTTGCTAAGTTTCTTGCCCTTCTTCTTACCAATACTAATCGAATTATTATTTCAACACATTAAATATGAATAAGAAGTTACATGTAACACTAGCTTTTGCCCGCGACTCCACCCGCGTGTTATTCGGCTTAACGACATGCTTTTTTCCGGGATAAAAAGTAGCCTATGTGTTAAGTTAAGGTATAAGCTATATCCATTCTAAATTTCATCCAAATCCGTCCAGCCGTTTCAGCGTGAAAGAGTAACAAACACACACACACACACACACATACACACACACACCCTCGCACACACATACACAAACTTTCGCATTTATAATATCAGTGTGATTTTATTCTGACAACTGCACTATCCAGAATAAAAATGAAGTAATTGCTAGCTTATACTCACATGCAGTCGCTATTTGGAGAACATCGAAAGTATTGCCCATAATTATCGAATTAAAGGGCATACCTACAATGAAGCCAATAACGTGCACAGTTTGATTCAAAAAATAAATGATAAAATACGTAAAAGCTGGGCCTATATACGTACCTGTTCAATTTCCTACCTTGATTAAAAGCGCTCGGAAATCAGGAAAGCCTTTCATAGTCAAAGAACTTAATTATGAATTCTTCTTAAATCTCAATCACCTTCAAGAACAGTGGGCATACAATTTCAATTAAAACATAGATAAGGCGCCAGTATTGTAGAGTGGTCTCAAAACAATAAAATTTATCAAAAAGGAGCTCTTTCCCTTTTATTATAAAACATCATACTCCAATAGAACGTTTTCTCTAAATGACATGAGGAACAAACGTAAAAAAATGTTAAGTTACAATGAAATTGTAATCGCACAGTTGTATGAGCATCCACTTGAGTTAAAACAAAAGAAAAAAAAAAAGATCTCAAAGACTTAGTACAAATAATCCAATTCCCAGCATTTATGATAACTTGATTAATTCTTTGTATGTAGGCAAACATATAAAAATGTTATTCAATAGATAATAGGTAAATTTGATAAAAAAATAAAATGATTGTTGTGATTATCAAGAAGTTAGATTTTCATTACTGGCAAGTTCCGATTTGATTATAAAACTGAACCGTAAATGAAAGACTGATAGAATTTCCATCCATCCATCTTGGCGGTCTTCCTGGAAGAAATGCGCATACTCACACACGCTGGGCAGGTGGGTTGGTGAGCGCGGTGCCGAAACCCTTGCACCAGTGACGCCGCTGCCCGTCACCAGTCTGTTTTATATAAGGCCCGGCAATTGGGGGTGGATATACCGCCATCCATCGGGCCAAGGCAATGGTGGGCTGCCTGGTTTTGCCTGAGAGCTGTTCTCTTACCCTCCCCCGAATAACTTCGGGAGGATTTGCGAGTAAGATGGTGGTACCTCCACAGTCGAGCCCGGCATCAGCTTTAGCACCTATAATTTATTGTATTGAGTTAATTTATTAATTTATTCAATTGAGCTAAAACTTATTATTTTTGTTACAGAAAATATTTTTGATATTTATGAATAATTAATTTCTCTATTTTCTACCAGTGTAAGGTAGAACAATACTCTCTGTCTGTTTTTTGATACGAATTTGATGTATTTTGCTTGGCGTGTTGATTACAGGTTCCAGATTACAGATTATAGGTTGATTAATGTATGAAAAGTGATTTAATAAATGGCATTTAACAAATTTTCCGTTTTTTTTTACCTTTTGTGGGAAAAAGGATTAAATCTTCAGAAAAGAATCGACATATTTTGATAAAGGAACATTATTTTAGTGGTCCTACAAGATATAAACAGACTATTATATAAAAAAGTCACCGGGAATAACAATATTTTGAGTACTTAAGTGACCTATATAACCAGTTCTTTTTCAAACGAAATGATTATGATAATAATTATTTTTTTATTAAAAGAAATATATTAATTTAAAGCGATAAAGTCAAATAATATTACAGAAAAGAAATAAGTAACTTTCGCTTTCTTATTAGAAATCTGTCAAACACATTTTCTTCTATTACCAAAAACTGCAAAAAGTGACTTGAGTCACTTTCGTTCTCAGCGTGCGATTTGTTCATTGCATTATGTACATATATAAGGTGACTTTAATTTATGCAGCCAAACTTATACTAGAGGCTTGGTAAGTGCTCAGTAACAAGGTTCGATCACACTTTTTGTGGAATTCGTAAATTATTCTTTTCGTGTTCCTTACAAACGCAAGCCCAGCCCCGAGTCAATTACTATGGGATTTCAAGATTTTATTTTGAGAAATTAGCAAAAAGGGTTATCAATCCGTGTTACTGATCACTTACCAAGCCTCCAATATAAGTTTGGCTGTATAAATTAAAGTCACCTTATATATAATATTTTAATTCCTATATTTCTATTTTTAATGTAGGTGTTTAACTTTATTACATTTTAGTAACCCAGCCTTAATATTTTTTGTATGTATTTCCCGTATTTATTTATCAACTTATTTGTTCATTACATTATATACATATAATATTTGTATTCTTAGATTTCTCTATTTTATGCAGGTGTATATTTACATTTTAGTAGCCCCACCTAAATATTCTTGTATGTATTTCCCTTATTAGTATTATGTATTTTTTATATTCTAAATATATTTTTTGTTAAGATTAACTTTGACTTGTAGAAAGTATACTTTATGTACCTATTTTACAAAATAAATATTTTGATTTTAACTGTCGTAAACATACTCGTATAAAATTATTATTTAAAACTGAATGAATTTATTTAGCGTGAATTTATATTCAAATTTATACAATAAAAAAAGCATTATCCAACCTTTTCTTGATTCACCGCACTACTCGGTCGCGCGTTTTTTCAGATATGTTTATCTCTTTCTTTTTGCGATTGACCTATAAACAAATAAAAAACATTCACTGAATAAAAATCGAACTTTCGACTTCCTGCGCAATTCCAACACAGAAATATTTAAACAATAGAGACATTCGCCTAGAAACAATGAATTTGGTTTACCAAATTTAAATCTAATGGAACTTTATTGTAGCTGTGTCGTCCCGGGATACCCCGGATTTTAGCCTGACATTGGGATGAGGATAAAGATAAAAGAAGCCTTTGTAGGTTTCAGGCTTTACTGAGTAATAGTTATTTCATAAGATCCTCTGTGGACTATTCACTTTAATCCCCGGATCAAATCTGTCTACAATATAGTGAGTACCTAATCGATATTTTAGTTCTAAGGAATTATATTTAATATTGAATTATAAAAGTATTTAATCCTAAATATATAAAATACTAACAAGGATCTATTACTGATTTCAGACCGCTTCCCTATCCGAACTGTACATTGCAAATTGAACTTTATTAGTTCAGGATAAGGAAGCTATTCCAACAGCTAAATATGACGTGCGGTTCAATAATTTACAAAATCAAAGATCCGCTACATATAAATAATTCTGCCTGTTGGGCTATTGCGTGTCTTAGTGCTCGCATTGAAACTGAATAATGGCTGATCAAGTCTGATCTGTGATCCAGTATTTCTAGTCACTTAGTCACTTCCCATTTAATATCAAGCAATACACTAATGATTAGATCATTAAATAACTAAAACTGTACAAAAAAAAAACGGAAAAGCATCGTATCCATGTCAAAAGTATAATTTTCTCCTATTTTACACTAATCCCTTTTTACACTGATAAGAACGTTTTATTTCAATGTCAATTCCGTCGATATAGAGACCGACATTTAGAGAGTATAAATAAAAGAAGATTGACAAAAAAAATATATGATGCGCAAATGGAAGGTAAAGCTCGACCAGGGCGGCTATTCCGGCATTATTGCGCATTCGCAATATCAGTCAGTAGATACTTGTTTAAAGTTGGAAATTAGAGTGACTAAACGACATCAAATAGAAGCTATAGGATATAAGGAATGCTTATTATAAGTTTTCATTAAAAAAATCAACACATATCTGTACAAAATCCCTTTTAGAGTCACCCGCAAACTGCCTTCGCGATTTTCACACACGTGCCAGAATACCCGCCCAGGCTGTCCTAAAAGGACGTATGCCGACCTATTGGTGACATACTTATATTAAAAAGAGCAAAGTCAAACGTACCCGGATTAGAAGAGCTTGTATGACTAGATCGATTGTAGAGGCAAAAGAGGTGTGTCAGGATCGTAGAAGATGGAAATCTATGGTCCCTGCCTACCTCTCTACGAGACAGACTTTAGTACATGTCTGTAAGAAAACTTTCAACACAAAATCTCTCTGATATCTATATTTAGGAAGCCTTGGCGTATTGTAGTAAACAAACTTAAAGTAGATCAAAGCGTCTGGTTGTTGCGCATACACTATAAACGATACCAAAATGTTTTTCAAATACTACACAATGCATGTTTACTATTTCATTCCATTTATTTTTCTGTGTCGGTACGAACACATACACATATCATAACAGTCATCAGTCAGCACTACCAGTTTGTTTACAAAAGTAGCTCACAAAGCTTTCTACGAGTATTAGATGTAAGTGGGTTTGTTACATTTTATCGTGGCAAGGGTTTTTATCTGATCGTTTCGTTTACTATATATTATGATATATACCAATATTGGTTAGGGTAAAATATTACCCGTCAGTTATCTATTTTTGATAACAACGGTTTATTATTTTAAAGAACTCTTTTTTTTTGCAGAAAATTGTATTTTGTATGCTATTATTAATTCGCATATGACAACAATTAGAGAATAATAGATGTTACGGAGCGCGATCGCGCCTTGTAAAATTAATATAAAACATAACATAGCTGATGTCGGGCTCGACTGTGGAGGTACCACCATCTTACTCGCAAATCCTCCCGAAGTTATTCGGGGGAGAGTAAGAAAACAGCTCTCAGGCAAAACTAGGCGGCCCACCATTGTCTGGGACCGATGGATGGCGGTATATCTATCCCCAATTGCCAGGCTTTATATAAAACTGACTGGTGATGGGCAGCGGCGTCACTGGTGCAAGGGTTTCGGCACCGCGCTCACCAACCCGCCCGAACAGCGTGTGTGAGTATGGGCATTTCTTCCAAGAGGACTGCCAGAGTGGCGAAATCCTGGAAAGGCCTATGTCCAGCAGTGGACGAAACAAGCTGATGGATGGATGGATGTATATACATTTTATATGTTAATGAATTTAATATATTTTAATTGTGTAAAACCTAAAAATGTAATTTATTGTAATAATTTATTTTATAATAAATTTTGTTTGAGTTTGAGTTTGATTAGCAAAAAAATTATTTTTCTTATAAATTTATCAGAAAATTTACACATATTTAGATATCCCATGCAATGACGTTACTCGTATCTATGTTCTACTACTACCAGTAAATTTTCATAGTGTCCGGGTTTTGTTTTATGGAAGTAACTCGTTACAGAAATTCAATGAAATGAAAACGAACACAAACTATGGCCGCTTGTTCATAAAATAGTGATTTTCATTCTTGTCGCTTCACTGGAGCGTCCAAATACGATGCCAAAACATCGACTTATCAGCATAGTGAATACAATATATGTATAGGTAGCTTATACGTATAATATAGGTACCATATAACTATAATATATAATTTATAATAGTAAATTTTAAACTTTCGCGATTTTCACACATTATTAACTCTGTATTGGGGTCTTAAATAGAGGCGTCGAAACGTCAAGCACATATATATTAAGGTATGTTGCAACGACCTATAGATACTTATAGACTTATACCCACCATACTATAAGTCTGTAAAAAAAGTGTTGAAATGAAAATGAAACGTTCAAGTAGTATAATTTAGTTGATGCTCGTGATTGTTGGCACTTGGTGGAACTTTTGATACATTTTTGATTGAAAAACACTTGTACTTGTCCACTTATTTATATTATTTCAAAAAACCTTTGATAATGCTATAAGAGCGAAACCGGTAAGGGAAATAATATAAATAAGTGGACAAGTACAAGTGTTTTTCAATCAAAAATAGTATAATTTAGGTAATACATTTATGAAATAACAACGCCGTTAAGCCGATTTTACAGATTTTGTACTTATTTGTTTGGTGTAACTAGGCGAAAGAAAAATAGTTTCTTCAATTTTCATTTCAACACTTTTTTTAAAACCGTAGCTTGCTTTTCAATATCACACCAAACATGTATTGTCATTTGTGTGTCTTGCATGGTGTAAATGTTTACATTTGTGTGAGTCACGGTATTTAAAATACGTCTTATCACGGCCACAGAAAGCCTTTATTTTTTTAGTAATAGATAATTAAGTAGATACAGTCGCAGACTCGCAGGTGACATTTTGAAATACATGACGCTTTTTGAGATCTGAAATATTGTTCTTTTAATTCTTCTGTAAATTCACATAAAACACGTTGGCTCGACAACTTTTCATGACTGAATCATGAGCATATTATGTAGTTTATGCTCTTTCTATTGCAAGCCTAAAGAATATTATTACAATACCGATTCCAGTTTTGTTCTAAATTCCATAGAACAAGTATTAATCCTACGTTTCTCTAATACTCGTATTTATCCAAAAATGAAAAATACTCAGTAATTATACCATTTGAGTATTTATCCACCGCCCATTTCTAGTTTCATCATAGAAAATACACCGTCGATGCACAAAATCAAACTATCATAATGACTTATTTCCGTGGTAGTACAATATTTTTTCCACTAAGTTCATCCTGGATTTTCTATCAAGATGTTTATTACATGAAAAACGATATCCTAGTTATTACATTTGCAATGGGTATTATTTTGCCATCATTTAACCACGCAAGATGGTGTATTTTTATGTTTTATAAACTTTATTGTGAGATTTTCTCTTGACAAATGTCAACGCAAGAATGAGGTTGGTAAAACGTCATAGAAATTTCCGGCTCTTATTTCATGGGGCCATATTTTGTCTTTGGTGTGATATCTCCATAAGTATAGTTTGATGGTATGTTTGTAGTTATCGCGAATAAGACCCTAATACAAAAACCCTAAACCCTAAACAAAATCTCATTTGAAGAATTACAGAAGGTACCTACTAGGCAGGATTTATTTATTTTCTCTATAATTACAGTCTAATACAAAGTTAATAATACCATATATAATGTCTTATATTAATAACACATTTCGGTACCGAGTTTTGGGAAAATTGCTTTATCTACGGTGTCAAAAATGCGGCTACAACTTATTATAAGCCCGCACCGATTCATATATAAAAATATATAAAAATCGGACAAAATTACATAATGAGTATTTATGTTACAAAATTAAAGGAACACTACGTTGAAATAAAAAAAACTGTTCCTTGACATTATAAAAAGAAATTGATGTTCCGCGCAATTATGAAGAAAAAGTCATCATTGTTTTTATATGTAGAATATGTAGAATAAAAAGGTATTAAATTATTTTAAGGAAATACGCAAACGGTAGGAAAGCTGAAGTCGGAGTCACTTCTGTGCTATCATCGGTCAGTGTCGTCATGATCTGGTGTATTTTCTGGGTTTTCTTTGCCTTCAAAAGCTAAGGCTTCCTTTGAGAGAGCTTTACGTTTTTGTCAGATCCTTTTCTTGTATCATAATAAGAAATGGATAGGTTCTCTTTAGTATTTATTTGCCTAGATCTTTAGCTTCATAACTGTATAAAAAATGGAGTGGAGTTCAAGGGAGATCCGTTAATAGTTAACAAAACCTTTCGATGCTGCTTGTAATATGGACTTTTGTCAGATTTTTGAGCTCCAATAATGCACAATGTGCGAGAAATTAGATCTTGTTTTATTGCGAAAGAGACTTACTTCTTTAAAGTGTGAGAGAGATAACACAAGTCGTATTGTGTTAAATTTAAAGCCTTTTCTAAAACGGGTTATAATTTTTCTCGGTTTCTAGAAGTTTCTTGAAGTTTATGAGCAAGTCAGTATATACCTATTAATATACTTGCTTAACATTTTGCGCCTGAATATTCAAGCAGAATGAAACTTGAATATCTACAATTGACAGCTCAGACTAACTGTGGAGGAAAAAAATCATAATCTCATCGAAAGCTCGACCTGTGCCTCCTCGCACAGTTAAAAAAGTGAGTCCTATCCGTTTTTAAATATTTATGATGTCAACTCACTCTAATTTTAAAGAAAAAAATCAACTTAATATTGAGATTTCGAATAATTTAAAATACGATTTGAAACTATTTAATATACTACAATGCAAATTTTGTAAAGGACAAACAAATTAATCCCATGATGTGTTGAACATTTTTATTTTAAAGTTTAACCAACTTTTTTTCTTACTTACGGATCAATCAATAACGTGTGTTTTTCTTTGACTGTGTCATTGCAACAATTGAGCTTCAAGCTTGCCAGCCTGCAGGGACTTATAAAAAATATATTAAAAGTAAACTTTGACTAAGATATCTGTTCTGTGTTCTAGAGAAAAAAAACATTAATTAAGCTTATAAAAAAAGAATTCGCAAGTTGCTAGGTAATTCAACGTCGCCATTTTACTCATTTAAGATGAGTTACTGTTGAATCCCGCTTTTCTAAACATTAATTTGTTGAACAAACTGTCCAGATAACAGTCCCTTTATCCAACACGAGATGATGTCTCATGAAATTAAGCGAAGACCATAAAAGATCCTACTTTGTTGTCATGAATTTCGCTTTTGTCGACCAAAAATTAGGGTACTAGATTTCAAGGATACGCTCATGATTTTCGTAAGAAAAACAGAAGTTACGAAATCCCTACTCGCACATTTGTGTTGTTCGTAGTTTGCTTTACATTTTTTTCTTTTCTTTTTCAATGCACAAATAAATACGTTGTGCTACAAAACACATATTTATACCCTTTTAAGGGTTCGAAGGCCCAAAGGGTTGAACGGAGCCTGATTTATATCGCTCGCTGTCTGTCCGTACGACGTATGTCAAGGATCTCTAGCTTGCAGACGGAATGGGGTACAGACAACGATGTTAACATCATTGGTAACAGATCCGAAACTTGGAAACACTTTTAAAATTTAAAAAAAAATCAGGGCGGTGGGGTCTCATGAAAAATAAGCTGTTTTTTTTTTTAATTCTTGTGGAACGTCATTGTCTAGAACTCATTAAGTAGAGCACAAATACATTTATTTTTAATTCCAAAAATAAAAAAATGTAGGGACATCAATTTTTTTATTTTAGACCATTTTTCTTACGGGGTCTTTCACAAAAACTAAACTAGTTTGGAATTTGGAATTTTCTGTATATTACGTACGCTGTATACTCTATTTAAACAACAAATACTGATATCGCCTATTTTTGATACAGGTTTAGGGCTACGTACCCGAATATTCGACCAGCTTTTTTTTGCAATTTTGTTTTTTAGACAGTAAACAATTTGGTCGTGTAGCCAAGCGCCTATACATCTATTGATTTTATAAACGTTTTATTACAGTAATGTTTCTTACACTTTGTCTTATAGTGGTACATAATCGGTCTGTTTAGTTTTATAAGTTTCTTGGCATATAATAATGTCTTAAAGACGTCTTTTCATCTATGTAATAACTAGTTAAAAGACACTTATAAACTAGTTCTCACAACGTCGCCTATAAGCCTCGTTGGCGTGTAACGGTCACGGTTGTGTCGGTTATAAAACGTTTATACGTTCAGTGGTCGTTTATACGTCGTGATGCTGTATACTCTATTTAAACAACAAATACTGAAATTATTTTAAAACAAGCAGGTAAAGAGTTACGATTGCGTCTTTTATATGTCCTCTAGAGAGCTTATACGTCCGATATACGTCACCTAGACCGGTAAACGTTTTCAAATAGACTTTTTTATAACTTCCACTATTTTGAATGTGTAATTGTTTGTAAAATGGATCTAATGAAAAACTAGTGAAAAACATTGCATTAAATTTTATTATTAGAAGATAATGGCTGGTTTTAAATATTTTTATGAACCTTAATTCTACTGCACAGTGTTTTAAAAACCCTTGTAATCGGACATTTTTATTGAAGTCATGGGTCCATACAGATATGTGTCTTGAGTGCAAGAGTAAAACTCCCCCAATCATATTATTAATTTGTGTTAAAATAAATTGCAGAAATAACAGACTTTGGAAGAAAAGCAATTTAAACTGAAAAAAAAAAAAAAAAACTTTTGGGCGTAACTTTAATATTGAGACAATGTAACAAAGCACAAAAGTTGAACAATGATTAAACCTTTTAAGTAGCTGTACAAAAAGCTATTGAAATTTGAAAAACATCGAGATATTTAAAAATTTAAATTTTTAGGGGCACTAAAAATGTCGAACTTTGGGATTATTTTCTCCATAATTAGAAGGAACTGGCATGGGGAAATTTCATTTCTGCACTCAAAACACATGTCTGTATCAACATATCACTTCAGTTAAAAATGTCCGATTTCAAGGGTTTTTAAAACACTGTGTACTACAATGGTGAACGAATTATTTTTTAACAGACTATTTATAAGATATAACACGGCACAGATTAAAATTTTAATTAAAAATCATAATACTAAAGAATTTTGGGAGCGCATGAATAAAATGTTTCAAACCTACCACATATTTATTTATCAATAAACTTAACTACCCATTAGATTACAGCTGAGAAATACGCTATTTACGTACTTTTCATATTATTTTTTCAATGTCAATATGGCCACTGAGATTATCTAATAAATAAAGCATCACCGTCACCTAGAAATTACAATTTTAGGTTAAGCTACGCTAGCATATTAATACGTTAAGCCACCCCGTTCTATAATGGTCCCATTGCGGACCATTATCCGCCATGCAGGCGTACATCGCAGCAGGTATCATTATACGCCTAGTGGACACAGCGACTAAAAAGGACTGTTATACGATGCTTCTACGATGGAGAGATATAAAGTGGGCCCAAATCCCATCCTAAAGACGTCTTCAAGTCACTTATACGATGACCTTATAAAACAAGGAGACGGGACGAGGACGTCTACCGGACCACTAGATTGTTAACTGGATACCTACATTTTTAGGTATTGATAAGTTTGCAATTTTTATTCAAATAATTAAAGTTTTTTACTTCTTAAATGGTACGGAACCCTCAGGGCGCGAGTACTAGTCGCACTTGACCGGTTTTTCTTTTTTCTCCATTTGACATTTATATAATTAAAATTTTACCGTTTTTTAATCAGTAATCACTAATGTGCCTATAAACTTTACCATATGATTCGATTAGTCATGTCATCATGATATAAAAAGGAGAGAAATTTGGGTATTCTCTTTTTTATTTATAATAGGTATTACAAGACAGGAGAAACTTTCGTCATGCCTCATGCCATGAGTACTCATGACGGTTAATTAAAACAGAAGGTTAATATCTATATTGAATAATAAAGTAGTAAAAAAGACAGTGTATGTGCCTGCAGATTGAATTTTAAAAATTTTGAACAAATAGGTTTATTGAGCTTAAGGTTAAACTACCATTTATACAAATTTTGTCTGTCTGTCCGTCATTATTTTCCGTACCACTCAACAGATTTGGACATGGTTTTTTTATTATCAGTTTAGTGACCCTGGTCAACATAGAGGCTATAAGATATGTTGATAAAATAATGCCTTAACCGAAAACGGGGCAGAAATTGAATAAACGCGGGCGGAGCCACGGACAAAGACTAGTCTTATAATATAATAAACGTGAAGTTGTAAAATGTTTAATTTATGTCAGTTTGTTACGAAAAATATGTTGACATAAAAAAGAAATAACAATGGTATTAGAATGAATTAAAGCAATGAAATTAAAACAATACATCATAAATCAGTTAAAAATAAACTAACAGTATAATTTCGTCGTACCTAACAGTATTATTAAGGCAAAGATCAAATATTGTAATGCGAATGACACCAAGCATCACTATCGTTGATTTTATAATATGCTTTTATCTAGAGTCCCTACTCGTATAGCTTAAGGGGGCACCGAGTTTCTTAGAAATAATTGCTTTCGTTGGATCCCTTGCTGGATCGGTATGATATTACATATGGGCTTGCCTTCGGTCTTTCAAAGATTTTTGTTTTAATATGCTGAGTCACCTACTTATCTGATCAATGTAAAACTTGGACACGTGTTTTTGACGTGACTTTTATCTTTTAATTTTCAGGTCGGTTACCTAATTGTACACATTTTACTTGAAGATTTTTTTTTTGAAAATTATGCCTATTAAAGTCATTAATTCGTTTTTTTTCTAAACGGTATGGTTTATGTCGGAAATTACTGCTATAATAAGAAAACATGCTTTATTTTCCGATCTCAGGTGAAAAAACTCCTGCATCAAATACTTTTTCGTTAAATCCAGAAAAAACTAGAAAATTCACTGATCATGCGTGCCATACTACATGTGTGTTCTACTGTAGACTTTCTGACAACATACAGAATATCAAAATCACTCAGTAAGATTATCGTGCACCATGGACCAAGCCTTAAGCTTTAGTTATGCAATTAATATGTAAGATATTCAAGGATTCATTATATAAATCGTACCCTGTAAAAAGACGATTACTTGTAGTTTCCTCGATAGAAAAAATCCAAAGTTATCTCTAAAAACCAAAATAAACTGTTTGTATGGCGTAAATGCTTCACGGAATTTCATCAGTTTTTGAACAATAACAAAACTTTATTAAGAATATATTTAACATTTTCAAAATGTGTATTTATTTTAACATTATATTTATTTATGGTCTATTCAGTTTATTTATCAACTTATTTATTAATTGCATTATGTAGGTATGATAATACTCTTATTCCAAAAAGTCTTTTTATTTTATGCAAGTGTATAACTTTAGTAGCCCAACTTAAATACATTTGTTTCATCATAAAATATTATTTTTATACAGATTAGATTTGACATGTAAAACGTATACTTTATGTATCTATTTTACAAATAAACAATTTGAATTTGAATTCAATACGAATGAAATACCTACCTAAATTCACGCCTGTTGTGAAGGCCCAGGTTTTAAAATGCTCGCTCGCTCTTGCCGGTGTGCTTCATGCACACATACACGGAGCCTCGCCAGAAACTCGATGCCCCCTTAAGCTTATTTGTTGACAAACTAAGGACCTCTTTTAGAAGTTTATTTAAAAACTTATACCATGTCCTACGAGTCTAACAAGTCTTGCAAGTCTAACTTTTGAAAAAGCCAGTTGATGTTTGTTTCTGGTTTCTATAAAGTGGCGCTCACCGAGCCTCGGGAAAGTCTCGACATTACTTTCGACATATCTAACAAATTGGAAAGCGTAAATATATTATTTTTTTGAATTTTTGAATTCCGGTGCTTCATGTTATAAATAGCCTGAATTTCTCTCTCCTGCAAAACAAATATTCGCGTCTCTACCCCACAGCAGCATGCCATATGACATACTGCTGTGAAAATAACTGAAGTATCCAACCTACGTAATAATCGTCAATGAAAAGTGGGTGTACGAGTGTGTATTGTGACTTTCATTGCACAATCTATTACTAGAAAATACTTGACACCCTGTCAGGTCATGACTCATGTCATGACGATGTATTATTATTATTTTATTCAGGCGCACAAGATACTTAGAACAAGCAAATAAAAGTGCTCGTAGACGCTCTGTTTTGTACATAACAGGACACTTAAGTATGCCTTTGAGCGGCACTTAGTAGAGTAAATATCGCGTTAAGCCGGTACCTAAGAAATACGGAAACTGTCGAGATCTCCCGCTGTGTCATTCGCATACGTGGAGATGAAATGTTTCATTTAAATATAATATCACTTCATTTTTTCCTGTTTGGCTAGCAAGCGCTAAAGATACAGCGTCTATCTATCCTACCTGCACCCTCAAGCAAATCGCGTTTGTCAATGAGCGAGAGACTCTCTCGGAGAGAGCAAATATAAAAGAATAACACTGTATCGACGGCGCGTGCTAGACCCGTGAACAAGCACGTGCCATCGATACAGTGTCTTTCCATCATGCTGTCTGCACGTGCTAGCCTCACAATAACTAAAATATTCCCAAACAAACAAACCCGTGCAAATTATAGAAAACGCACAGTACCTATTTGAAAGTTTCGAAAAGTTAATTTAGGTTTGTGGAAGTTGTTTTGTACTGTAATTAGCCGATAATTAATAGATTGATCGCCATGTTCCCGACAGCTAATGGAATTAACACTGTTTTGGTGACCGATGGTAGTGTAGTATGTGTTGTGTGTGTATATAGAATATTCTTAAAAGTAATTACTTTTAACGTGAAAATTGACAGATGCAGCGAGCGAGATGCAGAATTATCGCAGTTTTGGGGAGTCGCGCGCGCGTCGGCGGTCGATTTGCAAGACGTTATAAATTTACAATTTTCTTCCTGAAACGGAAGTTTTCAGCAAGAAAAATTTTTATCAAGGTATATTAAAAATGAAAACGGTATGTTTTTTAAAACCTTTCTTAGACTTTCGATGTTGTCCTAGCTTCTTATAACAAATGCCCAAAAGGCCAAATCAAAAATACAGAAAGATTAAAATGGAGCAGACAAAAATATATGACCATTTAAACGGACACGTGATGCAATTTATTCCGTTGAATTTTGCCAAAAATGTTGCATTGCTCTGCTAAACGATCCATAAATGTGAAGAGGTTAAATTAAATCAGTTATACCCAAACATTATTTTTCTTGGGCCGCAAATAAATTTGATGTACAAAAAAACGTTTCAAGTTGTTGATTTAAATTTTTTCAACACACTTGCTTAATAAGGGGCCGCGGCGTTCTTAGGGCTATAATGCAGCATATTAAACACGCATGCTTTTTACTTTACATAATCGCAGTAGTTGTTTGTGTTTGTAGTGTTTATTTGTTAGTGTACATCATTACAGTTTTTTTTTAATCTTAGCAAATATTTTTGATGCCTTGAGAAATAGTAAAGTTTTTGCGAATGAATAAACTGCCAGAGTTAAAATATAAAAAAATATCAATTAATTTTATGAAATTAGTTATTTTTATCAACAAATTAACTCAAATTGTTGTTGTAAATACAAAAAATATTCAGTTAGTTAATATTTCATATTTGGCTGTTTGGCAATATTTGGCTGTTTGGCGGATGCGTCAGTGCCTCTACTTCCATTGCGAGCCCATAAACAAAAACTCCGCCACCATTTTTCAAAGAAAATTGTCAATTCATAGCTGTGGTTTCGAATATGTGGAAAAATAAGACAGTGAAATTTCATTATTTTTTCTCGCAAGTGTGTTGAAAAAGTTGTGTGAAACGCGTGAGCATTAGACATTACACTCTCGGCTCCATTACGCCCTCGCCATTCGGCTCGGGCTGCAATCCCGCCTCGACTGTAATGTCCAACGCAGCTCACTTGTATAATAATGTACTATAGTGGGATCAATTATTCTATGGGCAACATTTCTTAACAATAAATAAACACTTTCGTCGAGATATTTTTATGTCAACTTTATTCTATTTTAAAGTACATTAATAATTTTTTATATTTTAGGGTTACGTAATCCGACAAGGAACCCTTATAGTTTCGCCATGTCCTTCTGTCCGCCTGTCTACGGCTTAGCTCAGAGACTGTAAGAAGCTGTAATTTGGCATGAGTGAGTATACATATTAATCACGCCGATGAAACGGTAAAATAATATAAAAAAAGAAAAGAATTACAATTTCCTCCCATTGTGGATGATTTTTTTTTTCTTGTATATCTCATAGTGTGGGCTGTTGTAAGATAGGCCGTTAAAAAATTGTAGGTGGGTGAAAACCATTTTTAGATTTAGGGATCCGTTGGCAAAATGTTAAGCTTTAAAGTGCTAATTTTTATTAGAGTCAAGTGTCCCGAACCCCTGCCGTTGTATATAATTTATAATTATGTGAAAAAATTCGCAGAAGTAGTATATATAATGAAGTTAAAAGGAAAACTATCACAGCTAAGTAGGCTTTACAGGTTTACGAGTACAGGTTGCGCCAAGCTTTTAATCCCCTTTTAACATGGGGCGATTAGTATCGGCAGGAACAAAATATATGGGCATTCCTTCGGAAGAGCGACTTCCGGGCGGATTAGAAGTTTGGCACGATCTGTATTAGTAGAACAGTCCACATATTATGTAGGGAGAGCTACGGAAACCCTATGTACCTACACTGCCTGTGGCCCGACACGCACTTGGCCGGTTTTTATTTGTGCAATTATATTATTTTATTAAATTTTAGTCGTATTTGATGACTCCAATTTTAGTTTTAGTGCTGTCAATTTTTTCTTTGCAAATCAATATTACTTCTGCTGTTAACACTAGATAACCATATTGGAATGATGATAATTTAGTTTTGACGCCACTGAAACTAAAATTAAAGGCTTCAGATTCGGCTTCATTACCGTATATTATGTAACTATATTACAGAATAAGTGATTGATTTATTCTAGCTGATTAATTGCTGCATTGTCCTCTTTCAACGTCATAGAGATCAGAGTCCGTAAGCCCGTTTTTTATTCTTGAATAAGACTATTCACAAATTAATTATTATGCAAACAACGCAAACAAAATTCGGTCACATTTTTGCACAATCTTTTATTATTGGAGCACAATTTGAACTTTCTTTCTTGCCGTATAATACTGAGTTCATTCATAATACTAATTCATGTTAAAGATAAAATGATTGGCATATTTATGTTAGTAGCTAACCAGGTGGGCGAAATAAAAAGCTCGGTGGGCCGCAGTTTGAGTATGACTGGCTTAAATTCATGTAAGGAGGTGGAATGTGTCGGTGTAGATTTAAATTATTTAGTGACGCGTGGAAATTGGTCTATTTATTAGAGTTGGGTTGCAAAATTGAAGGAATTTTCGATATATATGGAAATGAATTTAGCTATCGTTCTGATACAATGGTGCGCGTTTAAAAGAAGATTGTGAATATTTGCATAGAAGATTCAATAAATTAGGTATCACACGTAGAATTTCAATACATACGTATATTTACGATCCATTCAGAAACTTTTTACTTGTTGAGAACTAGTAAGGAGTCTTTGGGTAATTCGTCTGGTCGTAGCTTGGCACTCTCATTTGATATCGTTACATCTACTAAGAAAATTATTTTTTATATCAATTTTTGATTGATACCCGACTGACGAATTAAGTTTGCAAATAAAAATAATTTCTAGACTTCAAAATAGTTTTGTTAAATTGAGACATTAAAATGATAAAAAACTCAATGTTATGACCTTAATTTTTATTGTTATTCTGACCTATTCCCGTGCAGCGAACCTTAAATTTAGAGTTGATAGACCTAAAATAATACAAGCTCATTTATCTTTTATCCATCTGCGTTAAAGCCTACTTTGCATTGAAAAGTTTTAGGTTATGGCGACTCGAAATCTAATATTTGCTACACGAGAATAGTTGTCATTGTTAACGGTAAATTGCTTTATTTCTTTGGTGGACACGTGTTATTAAATTCCGTTTGAATCTAAATCTAATGGATTTAATAGAAAATAACAATTTTTAGGGTTCCGTACCTCAACACGAAAAAACGGAACCCTTGTACGATTACTTTGTTGTCCGTCTGTCAAGACCCTTTTTCTCGGGTCCCGTTAGAGATATCATGTTAAAACTAAATCCTTTTACAAAAGTCTACGGCTCCATAGTGCTGTTAGGAAATCAGGTTTCTAACTTAACGCGAAAAAAAGTAATTGCCCTTCAGATAATCAATTTCATAAAAATTATCCCTCTATGATAACCTATACTGCCAATTGAATAAGATACTTAAAATTACTTTCACAAAATTAGATCTTGTAGGACGTCCAGGAAATAATCTGAATATGTAATTATTTGAGACGAAACGGCTGATTCCTTTGGTTACATGAAGTTTAATAGATCGTATGTTTCAAGTTAGATCTATTATAACTGCTCGTGGAATACGTTTGTGTCATAAACGGTATGTACGGAACCCTCTGGACATGAGTTCTCTACTCGCATTTGACAAGTTTATTTAGCAATAAATTGTTGTCAGTAATTAACGTAAATTACTGGGAAATTTACCGTCGTAGATTTTCAAGGGCCCGTAATACCTCAATTTGCAGTCCTGCTCTAATGCTTCTGATTTTTAACTGTCTATCCTACTCTAAAGACAAAGACAAAGATTCTTTATTAGCTTATGAATAGGTAGGTACAATAGGTATGATATTAAGGTAATAAAGTTTCCGTATTCAGCTAAATATCATAGCATGCAAATAATCAAAGGTATATTTTACTATTAACTAAAATTATATTAACAGATGCCGCGCACGCAAAACAACAGCTTATTCTGAAATCGCGGCTACACTGATGGCTTTTCATTTTTATGTTACAGTCTGCAGCTGCTTTATACTAATATCAGTTACATTATGCAAAGCTTCAGATCTAATTTCAAGTATTCATTGAATGCTATCGGTTTATTGTACGGTTTGGAGGAAAATTTGTATTTTTTTTGTATCGAGAAAATTTAATGAAATCATGTTTTCACCACAGTATTGACATAGAATTAGTCCTCAACTTTATCATATCTTAATTTCAGAGTGATTGTTGCAGTATTTGTTGGTATAAAGCAGGATCATGCGAAGCGAAGTGAGGTATTATACGACCTTAAGGCTTGACATTTGCGTAGGAGATCGACAACGCCAGACTTTCCAGTATTCGTCTGAAGAAATAAGGACTGTCCTTAAACTGAAAAATATATGATCTTTCTGTAAAAAAAATAATAAAGGTGTGTGTTTATGGTTTTCTAATGCTCCTTACAAGAACGCAGTTGCGGAGTTATTTTTTTTAATCAGAAATTAGGTAATTCTGTTATGGGGTGAATCTACTCCTATTCTGTTTATATTTGCATAAAATACTAAAATATTTGATGAGGTTTAGTCACTCCACTATACATCGCATGTCATTTTCATACTTTAAACAAAAGTCGAACGATCGACATTGTGAGTGAAAAAATTGCCAGAATAGTGGACGTTGAACTAACATGACAATAGCGCAGTCGGGCGTGAATAATAATAAAGCCTTTATTTCCGATTACTTTAAATATTCTATTATACTATTTAATTTACAAAAACAAGTTTAACATCCATAAAAATATAAAACTAAATTAAATTAAATTAGGGCGTTATGATTGCCAAATTTCGTACAAATCTTTGGGCTAGTTTCAATATTCGGGGACAAAGTTTTTGCGTTCAACGATCTTCTGAACGTTTTAACGGCCAACAAAGAATTATTTAATAACGTCTCCTTCTCACTGAATTTGTCAACAATTTTCTTATTTCTGTTTCTTGTTACTTTAATAGCTTAATAAGTACGAACATTAAACAAATTAGTTTGTAACTGAGGGGCTGGTAGAGTGCGGCCGTGTATCGATTATGATCCGCGGCTAAGAAACGCTTGGTATGGTTAGACTTTGGATGGGTGACCATTTCTGGTATTTACATCTGGATCTTTCAGTGCCTCGGGAAGCACGTAAATGTTGGTCCCGGCTGATATCGAAAGATTAAATTAAATATTATATTATTATATTATAACTGTTATTAGAATAGGAACTTTTACTTGGTGACTAAAATATTGTAGGTTGACGTGTTTTAACTTTTTGACATTTTAATTTTATTTATTAGTAAGTTATCTATACTTATTGTATATTAATTTATTTCAATTTATTGTGTCCTGACGTAGATGAAATTACGAATAAAAATGTCTTCTGTCATAATGGCCGTTAATTAAGGCGAAATCTCCATTTTTCTTAGCAATAATAAAACATATGTAATTACTAATTTATAATAGGTTGGGGAAAAACTCTTTTCCCAAATAGTATGTATGAACTTATAATAAAATCTCTTTGGCTATACCATTTGTATCTGGCTGGTTTTGGTATTATTAAAAAGTTTAAATTTAAAAAAAGATAATTCCAAATTCAATTTAGGTAAAATGTGTCATTTTCATTTGTTGAGTGAATCTAATGAAGAAACTCGATACATTTTAAAATTTTACTACAAAAAAGGTTAATGCAACGCAAGCCGCGAAAAAAAATTGTGATGTTTATGGACCTAGTGCAGTCTGTGAGAGTAGCACAAATTTGGTTTAAGCGTTTTCAATCCGGAAATTTTGATGTCAAAGATGCACCTCGCTCTAGGCGCTCTGTTACAGATAAAATGGATGCCATTTTTGAAAAAGTGGAGCAAGATCGGCATATCAGTAGTTAAGATGTAGCTGAAGAGCTGGGGATTGACCACAAAACAGTTTTGGCGCATTTGAAAAAAGCTGGGTACACAAAAAAGCTCGATATTTGGGTGCCACATGAGCTCACTGAAAGAAACTTAATGAACCGTGTACTCATTTGTGATTCTTTATTACGAAGTAATGACACCGAACCATTTTTGCAAAACCTGATAACTGGTGATGAAAAGTGGATCACGTACGACAAGAACGTGCGAAAAAGGTCGTGATCAAAGGCTGGTCAGGCTTCACAGACTCTGGCGAAACCCGGGTTATCTCGCAACAAGGTAATGTTGTGTGTATGGTGGGATTAGAAGGGTATTTCTCATTATGAGCTGTTACCGCCAGGCAGGACCATCGATTCTGAACTCTACTGCGAACAACTGATGAGATTAAGGCGCGGCATTGTTAAACTTTTTCAAATCGGCGCCTTAGGGGAGTGGAGTGAGGGGGGCTTACTCCATACAAATATACGATCACGAACTAGCTTGTGCCGTAAAGTTGTATGCGGCAAAAGAGTATTTTTCATTTAAAATGAAAACTATAAGTAATTCAATAAATCCAATCGGCCATATTGAAGTGTATTTGTAGACTAATTTAAATAAAAAACTTACAGCCTTCATTCGCTCCCGTTTATCAGTAAAATAGAAATCTCAGTTTTAAAAGAGGTGTTCTAAATGTTTTTTTCCCTCCTATGAAAATTAATCAATCAACTAAATCTTCGGGCAAAATGATGTCAATGAAATGCTTAATCTAGTATATAAATAGGTAATTACATATGTTTTTTTTTATTGCTGAGTAAAATGGAGATCCATTACGCCAAAATTTCGTGGTGTCACCTAAAGCAAGAAGTTGAGAGAAAGCGGCCGGAATTAGTCAACAGAAGGGGTGTGGTTTTTCATCATGATAACGCTAGACCTCACACATCTTTAGCCAGTCAGCAAAAAATAAGAGAGTTTGGCTGGGACGTATTAATGCATCCATCGTATAGTCCTGACCTTGCACCTTCAGATTTCTACTTGTTTCGGTCTCTTCAGAATTTTTTAGTCAGTGTCAGGTTAACATCACGAGAGGACTGCCAAAAACACTTGTCGCGGTTTTTTGATCAGAAGCCCCAGAATTTCTATAGCAATGGGATCATGTCCCTACCTACAAGATGGCAGAAAGTTATCGAACAAAATGGCACCTACATACTTTAGTTAAATGTAAATAAACTTTATTGAAAAATGTTTTGAATTTTCATATAAAATGCGAAGAAACTTTTTCCCCAACCTATATATTAGATTAAGCATTTCATTGACATCATTTTTCTCGAAGATTTAGTAGATTAATTAATTTTCATAACATAGAAAAAAATATTTTGAAAACCTCTTTTAAAACAGAGATTTCTATTTTACTAATAAACGGGAGCGAATGAAGCCTCTAAGTTTTTTATTTAAATTAGTCTACAAATACACTTCAATATAGCCGATTGGAGTTACTAAATTACTTATATGTCATATGAAATATGTCATAGTGAAAAATACTGTCTTGCCGCATACGACCTTACGGCATAAGCTAGTTCGTGAGCGCATATTTATATGGAGTTACCCCTCACTCCACTCCCCTAAGGCGCCGATTTGAAATTAAAAGTTTATCAATTCCTCACCGTAAGCCATATCAGAGGCCTGTGTGGCGGCCTTAACATCTCTGAGACCAGCCTGTTGATTCTGTTTCGTAAAATCAGTTGCCAACCGAGTGCCTATCGTCGAAAACATACATATACTATCGAATTCCGTTCTCGATATAAAACGGAGTAGAGACAAAAATTCTACAAAAATAGTTTTGCCCTCAGTACAATATTAATAATCCATTTATTCTATGTAAAGACAGTTTTTTTGCTTCTTTATTATAAGTAGAAGTTTAGCTATAAGTGAAAAACGAACTTTTGACGCAATTAGTGTTCACTAAAAAATAATGGAAATTTAAAGAAAATAATAAAATGTAATAAAATATTCTCACGAATCTAGTGCAGTCTCGACTCAAATCAAAATACAATGCACAGAGTTTTAAAGTATTTTCAAACGTTCTTTGTCAAAAAATACCCCTTTATTATCAAGCTTTTAAAGCTCAGCAAAAAGCTTTAGCGTGTACGAAATCATAATGTGACAGCAAAAACTCCGTAGTGAAGGGTGAACCTGCTATCCAGCTTTTACGTCGTCGTCGTTGCTTTTTTGTGCCGCCGCTGCCGTGGAGGACCTTTGTCTTTCGAGATGGCATTCTTGAGCAAGAAATATAATTTCATCTGCCAAACACAATGATGTATTATAACATTTATAATGGATAGGATTTTCGAATCGATATACACCTAAAGTTGGAAAAACTGAGAAATTTTGTAGGTATGGAGTCGGCTTCTTATAATATTATTTTGATAGTCAAATTCCCGGAACTATGGAATTGCTTGAAACGTTACGATAATTTTATATATTTAATGATATGTTACCGGAAATGAATGAATTATGAATTAATGAGTATGTTTATTTATTTCAAAGATAACTTAGATCGAAATACATCCCACAAAACCAAGTAGAAATTTGATTTGTCTGTGGGGAAGGAGTCGCACTTCTTTTTCTATAATTAGGTAGTAACTAAGTTATAAGTAGGTAGGTACATGAACAAAAAATAATAACAATGTTATTTTAATCTATGTAATGTAAATAATAAATAAATAAATTCAGAAATTGAATACAATTCCTAGAAAATTTGTAAAATGCCAAGCTGATTTAGGCACAATTTTTGTAATGAAGGTAATCGTTCTTTGTCTGTCTAGTAATACAAGCTTAAAAATTTTTGATTTAAATTTAGATTTAGACCGTTTAGATTTACTTAATTCCTTTGAACAGTTTAATTTAGCTTCATTAACATAGAAGGCCTCTACTTTCTAAAATAAGTATTTCTGACAGACGCATAGAACGCAAAAATCTTGACAGACTGTATTTTTCTACATGCACGAAACTATGAAGTCATCGCTTGAAACTAACTAGATGCGAATCCAACAAATCTGGTCACGTCCGGCTTGCAAGAAAAGTTTAACCTAGTTTTAGACAGTCTTCCTAATATTATTCTCCATTTTGCTCCGGTTTTCCTCACGTAGACTAAGATGAAGAAATAGATAGATAAGAACTTTATTCAACTTTTAGTTATCATGATTCAAGCATACTCTAAGATGTGCGTGAATCAATTCGCAAGGTATGTATTTACTGAGGTACTGCCCGAATATCAAAATTAATATAAATAATTTGGCCAAGTGCGAGTCGGCCTCGCACGTAAAGGGTTTCGTACCACCCCACAATATACGGGTGCGGAACCCTAAAATATTAACAACAATATACATTGTTGTGATGAAAAAACACTTGTACTTTTCCACAGATAATATTTAATACTACACTACCCAACGGTTTCACTATATAAGCATCATCAGGGGCTTTTTAATGAACTAATATACATAATTATTTATTTAAACAATGTTTCTGTTGCTAGATGTCCGTGCAATAAACGATATAAATAACTTGCGGGTAGATTGAATAATATACATGCCGAAGCAACATCAAGGCTACAAAAAATAAGGCGATAATATGGTAAAAAAAACAATATGACAAAAAATGTTTCACTGTCTGCATACGGAAACTACTTTTTATTATTTTTTGTTTTACGTTAAGAGTCCTACAATCTGACAAAATTTTAAATTTGTATGCTTTACCGTCTTAGTCTTAGTTGTAGGTGGCAGAGCTGATGCTGGGCTCGACTGTGGAGGTACCACCATCTTATTCGCAAATCCTCCCGAAGTTATTCGGGGGAGAGTAAGAGAACAGCTCTCAGGCAAAACCAGGCGGCCCACCATTGTCTGGGACCGATGGATGGCGGTATATGCTATCCCCGATTGCCGGGCTTTATATAAAACAGACTGGTGACGGGCAGCGGTGTCACTGGTGCAAGGGTTTCGTCACCGCGCTCATCAACCCACCTGCCCAGCGTGTGTGAGTATGGGCATTTCTTCCAGGAGGAGCGTCAAGAGCGGCGAAATCCTGGAAAGGCCTATGTCCAGAAGTGGACGAAACAGACTGATGAATGGATGGATTAGAGTAAGAGCCAAAACTAATAACGTTTAAATTATGAAACTTTTTCGATTTCTCGTGGACCCCTGTTTTTTTTTTATCTTTTATAATTTGTCGTTGAAGAAGCCATGAAACCACGTATTTTATAAAAAACAATTTTCTACCTATTACGTTTGAGGCTGTAGACCCCTGTGACAGATAGACAGACAGCGGAGGTTTAGTGATAGGGATAGATAGTCCCGTTTGGCACCCTTCGGGTACGGAACCCTAAAAACTTTGCTTTTGTACATTCAGCTACGAGCTACGCCTAAAGCATATATTTTTAGGAACTGCCATGTTATACCAAGACTTGTAAGCGACTGTACGTACAAGGCACAATTTGCAGATTTTTTACTTAGCAAAAAAGCTTTTATGTTCTTCTTTTTTCATAAAGGAACTAATTAGGAGTTTTAATTTAAACGGGAACCTCCACTCGACCCCCTCGTAAAATGAAAGTAATTAGAAACAGATACTTACAATAAAGCTGTAATGAACTAATTTAAATTCTGTGGCCGCCCTTAACTCTCTCATTAGTTTCATGTAAAATACAAAAAACGGTATGGTTCTTGTTATATCGTTTATTAAGAATTAATACTTATACAAAATCAAATGACTTTATGCAAATTATCCTCACGCTTTTTAATAATTAAATTTTATCGAAAATGGAGGTACTAACCTTACTCGCAAACCCCCCCGAAGTTACTAAATAATATAATACTAATAATGTTTACATGAGTAAGTTAACAATGTTTGGGATCTCCATTTAAGTAAGGAATTACCTGTGTTACCTAAATAATAGTAATATTTTAAAAAAAAATTCAATGAAGAAAAGTACTGGCCAAACATTAGCGCATTGATAGATCAGTCAGTCAGAGCAGTTTTATTCCTACATAGGCTATAGTTTGTTTCCTAGGGATGGATAGTTCCCTGAGGACTTCCCAGTAATTATATTCGCACGACTAATCTTTGAAACTACTGAACTGATTTTGCAAATTCTTTCACTAGTGTAATAACTATACTCCACTTTGACAAAGTCTATAGTTCTGGGAATGGGTGGTCTCTTAGCCATTCAATAAATTCGCGCGGGTAATCTCTGGAACTACTCATACTTAACCGATTTTGATATTTTTTACTGTTTAGACTCTTCACTTGGACACAGGCTATATTTTGTTCTGAACATTACTGGGGTCTTAATCGCGTTGAATTGGTTTATTCCCCAGGAAACAAACTATAGTATATGTCGAAAGGTCAAACGCGTATCTGTTAAGTTCATTTTTATTCACTAAGACCCCAGTACAGGATTCACTTTGTGTGAAAATCACGAAAGTTTAAAGGTCAGTATAGTTTGTTTCCTAGGGAAGGTGAATTCCCTAGAGACAAAGTAATTACTAGCAAAGGAACCTATTTTGAAAAAATTTTCACTGTTGAAATAAGTAGACTCTTCACTTAGACATAAGCTATAGTTAATTCCCTGGGGATGGACACGGACAAAGACACTAAAGACAAAGTCAAAAAAGCCAGTACACAATTTAACTATAATACATACCAATATCAGACCTCCGACACAAATTACCCATTATTGCTTCCCGAGCACCAGTCTGTCCACATACGTGTGTGTGTGCGTCGGGCACGCAGCGATCGGCCAACATAGCTGTACAACATTGTGTACTCCCAGCCATAATTGGCACGCGAAGTTTTGGTGTCATGTGAAATTTTCAATGGTCACTGTCACTCCAAGTGGAAAAACGCGCAGTGTGAGAGGAATAGATTCAGGGCAAAAGAGAAAAAAACAGATTTTTAGTTATGATACCTATATAAAAAATAACTAGCAAAATTCCTTTCAGCCAATATCTAGATCAATATCAAACCCATCTAATAAAATATTATTTAAATTCTATACACTATTCCTATTCGTCAAAAATGGACCAAAAGTGTGTTCGAAGATCCCATTTCAATAATTATTTTTATCGAGTGAAAGTTTTTCGGTCGCGTTTCTGTTCAATAGGAGTCCAGAAAAAGGTTACAACAATGTTTTATTAATTTATCAAACATGTTGCTTCTTCTTGAAAGTAATTACAGGATTTCAAAAAGTGACAATATTTTTGTGGAAGCACCTTAACTGGCGGAAGTGAGTGTCGCTTCTTGACATAGGTACTTGGTAAACTTAAAGCCTAGATTGAGCTTAAAGCCGTTATAAGGTTGTAATTTTCCACTGCGCTCTTACGTCAATAAACTAAAGATTATTCAATATTTATTCAAGTAATTCAACCGCTAAATCCGAAATTAATTTAGATTAAATACTAATTGAAAGTAATTGTTTCGGTGTTAATATAACACTTGGGATTACAAAAGCTTTTTATATGGCAATTGTAGGGTCAATAAACCCACATAAAGAACTTGAACCATTCTCAATTGGACATGTTACTGTTAAAGTTCGAGGCGTGTTAGTATGTATAAACATTGGTGATTATCAACATTAAGGGGGGGTTATCCCATTTTGTCTCTTTTCAAATTAATTTTAAACCAATAAATAGCGATGGTAAAATTTTGTAAAAAATATATGTCATATTTCACTCTTTGATCTTAATATTTCGGTCGTTCAATAAACGATTACTTAAAATTAAATCGCAAAGATAGGTCTAAATGAAAGGTCTAAAGATCATTTCATTTGAGCTATATTATGTTTTGGACAATAAAAGTTATACTAAAATAAACATCATAAAAAATGTAATATAAAACGACCGACATATTAAAAACCCATTCCTCTAATCCCAAAATAATAAGTAAAAACACATCGAAACAGCGAGTTTTCTTAGCGGCCCGCTTCCGCTGAGTGGGATAGAAAAGTGTAAAATTACAGCGTTGGAGCAGGACAGAGTTCTCCGGATAACCTCGCCTTAATGGTAGATTGGACATTAGGAACAGGTTGCTCATGACAAAATTGTAATTATATTCTAATCAATTCTGAGGGTATCGTGCTATTACGAATTCCTTATCCACCTGCGGATTTTGGCTCTTTTGTTTTACCGTGTTATAGAAAATCGATCAGTTTTTTTTAAGGTTAGTCAAAAAGGAACCCTTTGGTATATTTTCGCAATGTCCGTCCGTCCGTCTGTCTGTCTGTCTCCAAGTTAGCTCAGAGACTCTTAGTACTAGAAAGCTGTAATTTGGCACGAATATACATATTAAAACGAGGTAAATCTTAAGCAATTTTTAGTTCATCTCCCTACAGTGGAAGTGGGGATGATTTTTTTTCTTGTCGTTACCATTGTGTGGGTTGTCGTTGGATAGATCTTTCAAAAATATTGTGGGTGTGTGAAAACCATTTTTCGATTCAGGGATCCGTTTGCGAAATATTAAGCTTTAAAATGCTAAATTGTGTTAAAGTAAAGTGTTCCCCCCGCCCCCCCTGTCAGTCACGGTTGTTTTTGGATATGCGAAAAAATTCACGGCATATAACGAAATTAAAAGAAAAACTATCACAGCTAAGTAGGCTAAGTAGGTACGTTATTGAGTAATCGACCAATTAATTTTACAGTTTCGTTTTAAGTTTGTAATTTTTAATCAAACCATTATTAACTTATTTTAACTGTACGGAAACCTCAGGCACGATTTCTGCTCGCACTTAATCGGTTTTTTAAGAGCTTTTACGTTTATATTTGTGCCATGCCGTCTCGAACAAAACATCTCAGTTTATCTATCACATCATGCATTTAAGGAGCGTTCTTAGAACATCTTGTCTAAGCTGATTTTTTGGGATATGTAATCACTTCAAATAGTTTCCTTGGACTGTGTAAATACTAACATGGATGAAAATAAATCCGAGAACAAAAATACCACTAGCTTTTATACTCATTTACACCAAAAACACTGACTGTACTTTATTTGAATTATCACTTCACTATTAAAATACAATTTTGAACTAAACTGAAACTAAATCACAACTGGAGTTACTAACTGGACTGGACTATCAACTGGACAGGTCCAAGTATAAGTGGAACGGAGGATTGCTACGACAGAGTAGGGTTTGAATGATTGGCCAATGGTGTAGCTATTTATTCTATTACTACCCACCGTTGCTTGCATAGATAAGAGTATAAACCGGTTGCTCGCGTTGAAGTGTCTTTCAATCAATGTATATTTTATTTGCTTGTAAGATATAAACTGTTATCGATAGTCTTTGGGTTGGCAATTATTCTATTAACACTGATATGGTGATAATAAAAAATAAAACTGCATCCAAAATGGTTGAAATGGGACATAATATTATAGAAAAAATATAAAATAATATAAAGAGAGAGACAAAAATAAAAAATAAAGTTTTGTCCTCAGTCAAATACTAATAAGATAAGACTTTTTACAAACCTCCTTATTTTTAGTATAGCTAGATTATGTATTTAATTTCGCAAGACTGGCTACGAGTTAAAGTTACTTCATTATCGTATCATATTTTGTCTGATCCTAGGTATTTCCAACTTTGATGGTTTTAGTGCGCCTTGAGGTGTGTTACACGTGATAAAATAATATTATGTTCTAAGAAGACATTTTCATGATGTCGCTCACCACATGATCCTACGACAAACCATACATGGTAAAGATAAGGTATATTCTATCACTATAATTTTACTTTATATTGAATAGCCCTAGCCTATAATATACAGGAGGTGATGCGTTGAAAGAGACCACTATGGGGTAATATAAACGATAAGGCTATTGAAATTCACGGGAAGGAGTCTTTGTCATTGATTTTGAAAGAAAATTTGCACTCGAATATTTTTTAAAGCACAATGTTGAGCTGGTGCTGTCTAATCTAACGACGCTGTGGACCATTAAAATATTTTTTTGAGACAAATACCTCATAAACTGTAGGCATATACCTATTTGTTTCTAAAGATAGATTGGTGTACTTTGTGCGTAGATATTCGTACTCTGTGAAAATTAAATAGTCGTTAAAAAAATGGACGTTATTCAACGTTGAATAATTCGATTCTCATACATTTTTTGCATTTACAAGCAGTTTTTTGGAAATTAAATTTTTGGATTGCCTACGCATAAAGAAGTTAATGTCAAAACCAAAAAGAAAATTTAAAAAAAATTTGGGTGTTTTTTTTTAGAGAATACTTTTAGCAAAGTTGTCTATTTCCAGTGGTTTATTTTTTTCTCATAGAGTCCAATCTGTATGCCACACGTACGTACATACTTATTATTATATTCGACGAAGATGTAACGTAGAGGGTTATATTCGTTAAATGTGCCTGACTTTAACCGTAACATACGGAGTTATAGAGGTGTCATAACAAACTCGTATATCGTACGGTTACTTTTTTGTTCAAATTCTCTTTTATTATCTTTTGATTGTCGTCGTAAATCGGTTGTCGTCAGCTTGTCAGGAGATAAAGGCACTAATAACTCACTTGGTCTGAGTTTATAGACTTGTTATAATAAAAAAATACGAAGATATCAGTATTGGGTTGTGCCTCAGGATATAACTATTATTATAGTACTTGTGGGTAATTTCTTCGGCTTCTAGGTATGGTTGTAAAATAAATAATTGGGTATTAATTTCGTTCCTATCGTCTTTTGCTAAGCAAAGTTTGTAAGTTTGCCGACATACGGCGACATCATTTATTATTCCAAATTGCAAATTTTTTAATAGCTTTGTACTTAATAATCTAAGGCAGAGGTTCCTTTACGCAGAAGGACTGAGTAGATAACAAAATTACAATACTTATTTATTTATTTTAATGTATATTATTCGTGTATGTGTTTTTAAATTAATTTTTATGGGTCCTTGCTACCTGAATAAAGAAAATTTTTATTTTTATTTATATTTATTTATCTGTGATATATTTCGCTTTTGTCAAACCACCCTAAACAAAACATTTGACAAAGCATATCAAATCCTTAGATTATATAACTAAAAAATATCAATTATAAACAAATTTTACGTAAACAAATATTTTGAAAACTTTCATCGGGCTAGGAATCGAACCTGCGACCTTTTGCTTTCAAGACAAGCGTGCTACCGACGTGTCACCGAGGTACTCATCCCAGACCATTGAATTGTTCCAGTAATGCACATACTGAACGCTCTCGAGGGCGTTATGTGATTTCATTACTGGCTGGTATATAAAGTAGTTACGAAATTCGGTGTACAGGTTTAGTGGAAAAATTCAACGGTCTAGGATGAGTAGTTCGGTGGCGCAGTCGGTAGTGCACTTGTCGTGAAAGCAAGAGAATGCAGGTTCTAATCCAGGGCCGAGGAATTTTTCAAAACATTTAATATATGGTCACGACATGAATCCCTGAGGGGGTGTCAGATGTGTTCCGAGTATGAACTGTGAATACAAGTCACAATCCACACTCGGCACACCCGCGTTTCACGGACAATTATTTACGTCCCAATGTGATGGGTGGTGAGCCATATCGCCGTTCTTCGGGCACAAATACACGCTTTTTAGGGCATGCAGATTTCATCACGATGTTTTCCTTCACCGTTCAGCAAGTGGTACTATACACATAAATTCCGAAAAACTCATTGGTGCATGCCCGGCACAGATGCACACATAGAGAATTGCCTTCGAATTTTAGTTATGCGTGTTGCCACCGTAGCGCGAGCGCTGCGTATCGGACAGGTAGGTATTTCAAAGAAAGGGTGAAGCTTACCTGATTATAATATTGAAATAGTTGTGTACCTTCCCATATTTAAAAAGATAGTGGTCTAGTTAGCTATGCCAAGCCCAGGGTAGGCATTGCGTATTTGCCTATATGAGATGCACGCCACTGCTTGTGAGATACATTGTGTTTTCATGCGATGGCCAAGTCAATCTAATATTTTTTTTTTAATATTGATACGGTCACTATAAGATGTTGTTAGGTTAGCTAATTATGTAATAACTTAAGACAGAAGGTCTCAAGTAGGGACTGAATAAATTAACCGACTTGGATTTACATGGATCTCACAACTTTTTACGGTAGAAGAACTATAGGGTGAAATTAAATCAACCGACCAAATTCATACTGGAGACTTGGTTAGTGATCATGGACTAGTTTAAGTACAATTCCTAGTGCAGGCACTATGGGGCAAAAAAAATTATTTTCGAATTTCACCTGGAGGGTCATTCAATCTTGTTCATGATGACTAAACGGGTCTTCAGTATGAATTTGGTCGGTCGATTTAATTTCACCTAGTATAAGTTGCGAGACTTGGTTTTTTTACGAGTTTTGTTTTTGATGGCATATATTTTAAAGCCAGTCGTCTTTAAAGCTAGAAATAACTTTTTAAATAATAAAATAAAAGTCGGTTACGTATTTTAACGAGTTAAATTTAATAACAAAGAAATTTTTTGTGTTTTTTTTGTTTTAGTAAAAATCATTTTATTATTATTCTATTTTAAGTTGTTTACGACTTACGAATCACAGTTTTGATATAAGATCATCAAGTAAAAACTACCTTAATTACAACCAGTTATCGTAGTTCTATCATTATTTGTTAAGTAACGAAGTGAAAAGTTTCTGTAGATTGAAAACTGGATAAATAAAAAATTTAAAACTCTTAAATAACTCTCTTTAGGCCAAACATAATAAAATGAAAGTTTTTCATTACAATCTGAAAAATATTATGAATTATTCTTGAAATAAATAAGGGATCATAACTCTCTGCTTTTCGGCATTTTAAATTAAACAAATTTAAAATCTTTTCTCTATCTTGCTAAATCTAAAATCAAAAAGCCTAACAAAAGCTGGACAGACCGGACACGAAAATATTTAGCCGGACACGATCATAAGAAGCCAAACATATCCGGCTAAATACGGACATCTGGCAACCCTAGTCGTGACGGTATGTTATGTTATAATAATAAAACCGAATCAAGGATCAAGGAAACTTGTAAAACTGAACTTGCTCACCAAAAGCTGAGCCCCAGCGGAATTGAGTTTATACGGCATTCAAAGTGGACATCGGAAAACTTCTTCGAACACGACACTTTTGGTTTCATAGCTATTGTTAGCAGTTGTTTACAAACATTTTGTGAAAATTCCCTCTTCAATGAGGTGTTTTGATGTTGCTAGAAATAAGTTCCTCGGGATACTTTAAGTTCAGTTATAATTTGAAGTTTCCACCAAAAAATAAACATCTTTATTAAACTTTATAAATAAGAGAGGTTTCAATGAAATAGATTTAGATTATATGATACCTATATAGCGAGATCCATTGCTTTTGAATACTCTTAAATTATTAAGAATGCATTACAAACTAGAGTAGAAACAAATTTAAATTAAGACGCATAGGCACGCCACCTTTTTAGTACAAAATTTAATAACCCGTTCCTCTGTTGTTTTTCGTTATAGACTAAAGGTATAAGACATTTATCATCTGGTACTGATATTTTAAAAGGCACCATTTTGCAAAGTTTTTGGATCTTGATTTTGTTTTAACGATATCAAGCTGAACAGATTTAGATACAAAGTATGCCTTAAGTAAATTGTACCTATACCAAAACTTTACATTTCAGCCAGATAGTGACTTTGTAAATGCCTGTATTAAACTATAGAGGTCTTAAACTTTAGTATATAAAGAAAACAAACAGAAACGGGTTATTAAATTTTGTACTAAAACGGTGGCATGCCTTTAATTGCGCCGCAGGATTCGAGCCTACCTCTTGCTAACACGGCAAGTGCGCTACCGACTGGCTCTTACTGGCCGTTGTATTTTTTTCACTATAGCCGTGCACCGAATTTTTGTAACTAATTGATTTACCAGCCAGTTATGCACATACTGAACGCTTACGAGGGCGAATACGAACAAAGGACAAACGAACAAAAACGCACCATCGACGTTGATGTCGTTGCTACAATCCCTGTCGCCTCAAGAAGCTATGAAATGGAGCCAGCAACCGGAAACTGAAATATTGACCCAATGGAAGTTGCCATCTATCTACTATTGAAAATAAGAAGGATTTTTGCATAGGTATATCATAAATTATATAGCGAGAATTGTTAATATTTTCTGTGTTTTTCAATATTAATATTAACAATAAGGCTCAAAAAAAGTAAAATATACATTTATTCATAAATTATATATAAGGTAATAAAATATAGGGAATTACCAGATGTATCCAAATTCTCCATAAAAGGAGTGATTGAATGCTGTGCTGTGGAGCTAACAGCTCACAATACCATAATTCTTTGTGTATATAGAGTGCCGAAGGCAAGTAATCTGGCTCTTTTTGTTGAGAAACTAGAAAAACTTTTAAGAAATCTACGTCATAAAAATAAAAAGCACATTATTGTTGCTGGAGACTTGAACATTGACATTATAAATAGGAATAGCATATCATTAGAATTCGAATATCTTCTCCTAAATTTTTATTTAAAACTAGAAATAAGACAGCCAACTAGACTTAAAAGTAAGACATGTATAGATAACTTCGCTCACGATTTTGGAAAAAAATGTAAAGCGGAAGTTATTGAATATTCTTTATCAGATCATACTGCTCAATTACTGAAATGTCCAACAAAAAAAAAATACCCATTATACATTTCTGGCGGACTAAACGTCGTGATTATAGCAATGAAAATATGGATAATTTCAAAAAATGCATAGAAAGTCTTAATTTCAGTGAAATATATTTGACTGAGGACCCAAATAAATCTTACAACAGCTTCATTGAACATTTTAAGCTCTTTTATGATCTGTGTTTTCCTTTTAAAATAATTACAATTAGAATAAATAAATCCCCCAAATGGGTATCTCGAGGAATAAAACTGTGTTCCAGGAAAAAAAGAGACCTTCTCTGGTGTTACAGATTAAAACCAACAGAAATTAATAAACACAAGTTTCAGATATACTCTAAGACATTTAAAAAAATCATTAAGCTTACTAAACGAATACAAAATAATTACAAAATTAAAAGCTCAGACAACAAGTCAAAAACAACTTGGCAAATTATAAATGAATCAAAATTAAATGTGCCAAAAGACAACATTAAGGTGATTAGAACGAAGGATAAAGTATTAACAAGTCCACAAATGATAACCAATGCATTTAACGATTATTTTATCGATAAAATAGTACCAATTGGAGACTCTAAAAAAAGCTCTAGGTCTCACATTTTAAGTCGCTTAAATTCAATGTTTATGGCACCATGTTCTCCACAAGACATACTGAGAATCATAAAAAATTTGAAAAACACGAAAAGCGTAGGATATGATGGATTCTCTACAAAAGTAATAAAATACGTGGCACCACAAATTTGTGAACACATTGGTCATATCATTAATTTATGCATAACTAGTGGAGTATACCCAAACATTTTAAAAACTGCAATAATCAAACCCCTCTTTAAGAAAGAAAACCGAGAACCTATGGAGTTTTATAGACCCATAGCTCACATTCCGGTGTTCGCAAAAATTTTTGAAAAATATATTTACAAGCAAATATACCTTTGTTTAGAAAACCACAACATCTTGACCTTCGAGCAGAAGGGATTTAGACAAAAAAAGACAATAAATATGGCAATTTACGATTTTATAAATACAGTTATAACTAATGTTGACAAAAAAAAAACAGTTTGTACCATATTCATGGACATGACCCAAGCCTTTGATTATGTGGACCACAACAATCTTTTGAACAAGATTGATGCCTACGGTATCAGGGGAAATGTACAGAAATTAATTAAATCGTACCTGGAAAACAGGAAACAATACACACAGATCTCAAACATTAACTACAAAACCAAGCAGGAAGAGATTTACATTTCTCGTGAACGAAGTGTCTCCTACGGCGTTCCTCAAGGCAGTGTATTGGGTCCACTGTTGTTTATTTTATATATTAATGACCTACCCAGGACAACTCATAACCCAATGTCCTTATTTGCAGATGACAGCACGGTAACAATAGAATGTAGAGATAGAGAATTATATGAAAATGATATAAACAATGCCTTACGTGCTATTATAGAATGGCTACAGTGTAACAACCTGAAAGTCAATTTGAAGAAAACAAAATTCATACAGTTCACCCAACGAATGCCTGTAAATTGCAAACTGAACATACATTTTAATAATGAAAAAATTTACAATGTCGACAATATTAAATTTTTAGGACTAATAATTGACAAAAATATAAATTGGAAAGCACAAACTGAACAATTATGTCAAAAATTAAGTTCTAATGCGTATGCTCTTCATAAGCTTTCCCATATAATTAATAAAGATGCTCTACTAACGGCATATCATGGTATTGTATCTTCTAAACTGAGATATGGCGTCATTTTCTTTGGTAATTCCACCAACAGAGAACTTGTCTTTAAGGCCCAAAAAAGATGCATTAGAGCTATGTTTGGAATTGCATCAACAGAAAGCTGTAGACCGTTTTTTAAAAATCACAGCCTACTCACTTTTCCTTCATTATATTTATTAGAAGTTGCGCTTTTTGTTAAGACAAATCCTGACTTATTCAAATACACCTCAGAGGTAAGCAGACGAAAACAACGGGATGAAAGTAGGGTTTGTGTTCGTAGGGCGCACACTGCGCTCATGAACAAACGTTTATACTGTATGGGCCCTTTAATACACAATAAAATTCCTAAGTACATCCGAGACTTAGATGTAAATGAATTTAAAAATAAAATTAAAACAATATTGCTGGATAAATGTTATTATACCATCGAAGAATTTCTTGTAGACAAACTAATTTGATACTGTACGCTTAAAGTATATTTATAAGTTTTATACATAACATTACTTCATTGATATATATTTTACACTTGACTTTAGAATTTATATGCATATTTTTTTTGTTATACTTAACATTTTTTTGTACATAAAATGACATGATATTCACTGTAGAAATAGGAACTAAGTTTGTAGGTACTATTGATTGATTATTAAGTGTTTTTATGTTTTAATTTTATTAGTCCGACTAAATGTCTGCTACGGGCACATGCCACCTCTCTGATATTTGTATGCCATTAATAGGTTAAAACGTGATATGTCTTACCTCTTTATTTAACATCTTTTATATTTTACTCATGTTTTTACAAATAAATTTCTTTGTCTTTGTCTTTGAAAAGAAGCTATCTATATAATAAAAAACTTAAACACGTTAATTGTTTTGCAATTTCTCTAAATAACTTAATACACGCGTTCCCGAGGTAAAGGGTCTTGACAGACAGACGGACAGACAGACAACAAAGTTTAAGGGTTCCGTGTTTTTTCCTTTTTCAGTACGGAACCTAAAAAACGAGCGGTTGATTTGGCTGTATGGCATATTTTTCTTTAGTCTCTTAAATTTTATACGCAACTATTAACGATTGACAGAATTTCGGAAGTTTATCGCCGCGGATAAAACTAGATTTTTGTATACATATTTAGTTTTCCCCTGGGTTTGTTTTTAAAAGAAAAGCACCCATTGCCTGAAGTTTGAGAAAATTAATTTCACGCTCTTTAATTATATAGATCTCTAAACATATTAGGGTTTAAACGGTAAACTGTGCGATGCCAGACATCTTAACATAATATTATTCAGACAAGGGGTTGTCCCTTGGGATATTTGATACCAAAGCCGAAACTTAAGGGAAGTGCCGACATGTTTCTGTGAAATAGTAGGTACACGTTGTAGCAACCACAAGTATTTGTCTTAGGTTGTCGAAGCAGAAGTATGAAGTTCTTGTAATAATATTTACAGGATGTATTAATGTTGTGATATAAGCTACATGCTCTGATCGTACACATACATTTTTCTTTTATGACTTTTGCTACGTCAGTATTATTTTCTTTCAGATTTTCAAAAAAAATGTATGTTTAGGGGTGAATTTTTAAATTCACTTTTTTGAAAGTTTTTCTGTGGCAGTGTTTCAATATGATCAGTAGAACATATCGAGGGCATCAAGCTAAAAGGTATCCGATATTTCCGACTCTTTTGGCGAATCGCCATATTTATTAGATTATACTATAATGAAAAAATTACGGTCGCTTCACTTGTTTTATAGGTACTATTTGCCAAAACCTACAATGTAGAAGAGCGTATGTATATTTTTTAAAATATTAATCAAATGATGAGTGGGTACTTTTATATTTTTGTAGATACGCCCTTTCAGTTTGATGCCCTCGATATGCTTTAATATTCTAAGCATGTAATAAGTACGACCTGTACCAATTAGGTCGTCAGTGTTTAGGTTGATTCTTCATAAATAACTCACGGTTGTTGGCACTTTGTGAAACATCATCATAAACCTTGATAAATGAACACACTGTTTCACTGTAGTAAAACTTCCTTGATATTGCTGGAAAGCGAAATCAGTTACTTCGTCCGCCAGGATTTGGAATATAAACAGCCCGTTCTACACGTTTGGAACATATTTTCGATACAAAAGTTTCCCTCTTTTATCCTTTCTTAGTGCACCTCTACACCCCTTAAAAGTAACATGTGTTTAAAATGTTATGTTTCTATCTTCAGTCTGTAGTAGAGCGTGTGGGTGGTTTAGTCTTTCGAGTACAGCTTTTCTCGTAAAAATCAAAGTTAGCCTTAGCTCTCATGCCTATTTAGTTATCGTGAACACTTGCCCTAAATTTAGTTATATAATTTAAATCTATTCATTAATTGTAAAATATGGTTAGCTAAACATTGGCCGTAACATTTACTATTGACCTACTCATTTTGCGGTAGGCATACCTTCTAAGAAAGGTATTCAGGTAAATTCCAAAACCCTTCAGCCTCACATATTTAGGTAATTACTTGTACTTATATCTTTAAATCAAGTACATAGTTTCCTTCTGGAACACTTCAATCTTTAGTCATTTGCTTTCCAACAATTCGACTGGCTTTGATTTTATACAAAAGTTGAGCAGTCATAAAATAAATCATCACATTACACAAAAGGGAGCACGTCAGAAGTGTAACTTACCCATTTACTACTTGCGTTTCACAGTCAGCCCGTTTTAAAACCAAGCAGGTTTACGTGGTGCTAAGATGACATTAATATATATTACATTATTATTATGTAATTAAAAGTATAATCAACTTCTTGTCTTTATATTATTAGTATTTACATATATACATAGGTAACACTAAAAGTTTCCGGAACTGGCCACTTACATAAACAATATTTAAAAATTTATTGCAACATTTGAAAATAGAACTCTTTGGCTGTAGAATGCAGTTTGTTTCATCTGACTGTCTTTTGTTTTTACCTTGTGGCGCCATTTAAAAAATTGTGTGTCTGCATCAACATGGATTTAACTCGGGAAAATTTTCGTAGTATGATTTTCTACGATTTTAAGTGTAATTTGACAGCTCAACAGAGCATCGCTCGGCTTGAAACAGCTTTTGGCAATGAAGCACCACGCAAGACGACTGTTTATAGCTGGTTTGCAGAATTCAAGCGTGGTCGTATCAATCTCAGTGACGAATCTCGCGATGGTCGGCCGTCCACCGCTGTGACCAACAAAAACATCGATGCTGTGCGCCGTATGATTGAAACAGACAGGCATGTGACCTACCATGAAATTCGCGCATCCTTAGAAATAGGCATGAGTCAAATACAATCAATCCTACACAAACATTTGGGTGTGAGAAAGCTGTGCTCGCGGTGGATCCCACATAACTTGACCGAGGCTCAAAAAACGGACCGCGTCACTTGGTGCAGTGCCATGCTTACCAGATTCAACGAAGGTGCGTCAAATTTGGTGTGGGACATAGTAACAGGTGACGAAACATGGATTAATTGCTACGATCCCAAAACAAAGCAGCAATCAAGCGTATGGGTCTTTCAAGATGAGCCGAAACCAACCAAAGTGGCGCGCGTGAAAAGTGCATCTAAGCGGATGATTGCTTCTTTTTTTAATAAAACTGGACACGTGGCTACTGTTGCTTTAGAGAATCGTCGTACCGTGAATAGTGACTGGTACACGACCATTTGTTTGCCGGAAGTTATTGACGAACTCCGTAAAAATAACCGTAAACGCCGTATCATCCTGCACCACGACAATGCTAGTTCTCACACGGCCAGACAGACAAACGACTTTTTGAAGACGAAAAATGTAGAACTCATGAGTCATCCTGCATACAGTCCCGACCTGGCACCTTGTGACTTTTTTCTGTTCCCAAAAATTAAGAACCAATTACGCGGTCAACGATTTTCATCACCAGAAGAGGCTGTCGAGGAGTATGAAAAACACGTTTCAGAGGTCACCACAGGGGAGTGGCACAAAAGTTTTCAAAACTGGTTTGATCGAATGAAAAAGTGCATAGACGCCAAGGGAGATTATTTTGAAAAACAATAAATTAATTTTGTACCTTTAATAGTATTTTTTCATATTCATTCCGGAAACTTATAGTGCGTCCGAAAACACATAATACGATGGTAAGTTTTGTAATAGTACATTACTGCTAAGACCAGGAATTGAGCAATCCTGGACGAGTAAGTTAAAAGTCCGAGCCGGTAGGGCGAGGAGTTTTATATACGAGGCCAGGATTGCTAATTCATAGTCGAAGCAAGTATAGTGCTTTTCTCAAAAATAAAATGAGACATTTTCATGTTTTTCATGATAATGAGTTATATCAAATACTGACTAGGAAATATTCAAAGTTACTTACTTGCTCATATTTCGGCGATTAGTCATGTTTATTGTTATTGATTTCTTCAGCAAAGCATTAGTGGAGTACAATCTATATCAGAGCCCGCTTCTGAAATCATTTTGTAATTTATTTGCACAAAAAATACTTTCGACTAAAATTTATAGCAACATAAATTCCCGCTGTTACGCCTTTTTTTTCCTTTCGTCCCCTTCAGGGACAGGCAAAGATATCTAGGACCATGATAGCCTTTTCTGTAATTTGCAACTTTTTTTTATTATTGCCAGCTGGGCAAAGGTATTTACCGCCATGCAACCTTCTAGCCTTCATGGACAACGCCATCTAGAGGAACGCTAATTACGTGTATAATTTGTGTATAAATTAATCTTTGGAGCCCAACCTAAATATTTTTTGTGTGTATTTCCCTTATTAGTATATTCATATTATTTTTTTTCTTCTAAAGATATTTATTGTAAAGATTAACTTTGACTTGTAAAAAGTATACTTTATGTATCTATTTTACAAAATAAATATTTTGATTTGATTGATTTGATTTGATTGAATAAACTATTTACAATATTAAAAGATAAAATTTCATGATTAGTAGCTATAATATATGGTAATGAATATTTTAATTTTAATGAATTCAACTTTTTTTTTCGAATTTTACCTGGATGGTCATTAAACCTTGTTCCTGATGACTAACCGAGTCTCCAGTGTGAATTTGGTCGGTTCATTCATTCATATTATTCATATAACAATATTTATTGCATTTGAATATCACTTAAAATATATATTATAAATAAAGATATAATTGCTATGTTTAGCCTTTTATTTTCTTTAAATAAATAAAAACACAATTTTCAAAATTTTACATTCAACTGACGACGGCCTCATAGAAGACGCCGAAATATTTTGAAAATTGTGTTTTTATTTAATTTTTCTTGTAACTAGTAATATTTAAAGAAAATAAAAGGCTAAACATAGCAATTATATCTTTATTTATAATATATATTTTAAGTGATTCATTCAACTGATGACGGCCTCATAGAAGACGCCGAAATATTTTGAAAATTGTGTTTTTATTTAATTTTGCTTGTAACTAGTATTATTTAAAGAAAATTAAAATATATATAAAACTTATAACTAAAATATGTGTATAGTACAATTTTATTCACAATTACAAGTAGTTGATTTAATTTCACCTAGTATGTATACGAAATAAAATGAAAATCTTATAGAGTAAAAATATTTGATATCCCAAATAAAATCAACATATTTGTGGAACAGTACTAAAACGTAGTACCACTTAATGATCCCTCCTATTAATCTCCTTGAGAATGTTTGATGGAAATCGGCCAAGTATTAAATCAAGGCAATTTGTGTCTACTCGACAGATAATCGCTCTTGAAAAATTATAGCATGATGTGATAAGTGTTTGTTACTCGTCACATTCTGTTCAATATACCGGGTGTAAATAGACCGCTACCATTAAATGAAACCACATATTCTACCGACCCTACTGAACCACTTTTCCCAAGAAACATACCGCGCTAGCCATTAGTTTGGGAAATATTTGAGTTTTAAACAAAAATGCGTGAACCCTATATAAGCACTGACATACAAGCGTTTTTTGAACGCAGCGTCTTTCGTGAAACAGCCGTTCAGGCGCAGCGTTCTAAAATAGCCCTTCCTCCTTCGAGATAAAGTATTTTAGTTACAGTTGAACGTCTTCTGAAGATTTGCGCGGGTATTTTTCTCCTGAGAGTTATTCAGTATGTAAGGGCAAATTAAAAAAATAAATAAATTTTTCTTACAAAGTTAAAATAAGTACGGAAACATTTTTTACCCCCCCCCCCCGTGGGAATTTGCTTGGGAATCAGTAGAGTATGTGGTTTTGTTTATAGATAGCTATCCATTTACACCCGCTATATAAAAGCATAACTTCTGTATGTATGTTCACTTATAAAATTATAATTAAGCTTACCGTACTAAGGGAAACTAAGCAGTAACTATGTTATAAAAAAAGTTTCTTATTTTGCGTAGGCGCAGTCGCAGGCAAAAGGCTGTTATCAATCCATTACGAAGTTGTTGGCCTAAAATATCAAAGCTTTAGTGTAAGAGCTTAAGCGTTTTAATTATATATGTCACAGTTAAAACCCGAATCAGCTAGAACCCGTTTCCTATACAAAAAAAAAAAACACAAAATAGGTTGCGACGACGTGCGAAGCTTAGGAGAGAGGCGAAGCGGAGCGGAGCGAGGCGACTCCCGAAGTTTTGTACGGCACTAACTAGTTAAAACTAGTTCTAACTGATTTCGAGTTTTAACTGTAACATAAACAAAACTAAAGACAGGGTCTAGTTACCGAGAGCACTAAAAATTTATACCATAAGCATTAAAATTTTACAACAGCTATTTAGTAATATAGCAGCTATTACTTTTGATTAACTAGATTGACAGGTAAGTGATTAACTTTAAAGTAATAACAAAACGATTTATGGGGCTGTTTGTAAAAGTCTTGAAATTAGGTCTTAAGTACTAAAATATGTTTATAAACCAACAAATCATTTGGCCAAGTGCGAGTTCGACACAAAAAGAGTTTCGTACCACCACGCATGGAACCCAAAAAACATTATAGTAAACTATAAATGCCATAGCAAAATCAAGGCGACAAAAAACGAACCGCTGGATAATCTGTCTTGCTTAGACATCTCCATAAAAATAAATCATCTGTCACTTTGACATCTGTAAAAAAATCTATATAAAAAACGAATCATCTGTCAATTATTCAGAAAATAAGGGTTAAAAATATCAATCATTTTTGAATGGAACTACTGCGAATAGGTCTAATTTTGGTATTCGCAGTAGTTCCATTCGTAGCAATCAATGATGCGTAATGGAACTACTGCGAATAATTTTTTTGGAAAATTCGCAGTAGTTCCATCATGGAACTCGGCAATGGAACTAGTGCGAACGATCGGATAAGCACGTAACAAACAATTTGAGTATGGAACCCTATTTTTTATTATTTGTTGTTTAATTTAGAGAATATGTCCAACAATCTGACCTTTGAAACATTTTTGCATTAAGTATCGTCTTTGAAACAAAAATAAAAAGCCTTACAAAAATAACATCTTTCCAATTATTTTTTTTGCATTGGGAACACTCCGCGTTCAAATTTTTTCATTTTATTTGCCGTCATACATGCCCACATTAACACGTATTCTGTGACAACTGGCGACCTATTACGGCTGAAGCTGTAGACCCACGTGACAGACGGCCAAACAGACATACATACAAAAATACAGACAGCGGAGGCTTAGTAACAGGGTCCCGTTTGGCACCCTTCGCGTACGGAACCCTAAAAACTAAACATCTTAATAAATTTATTATTAATTCATATTATTGAACTATAATTAATAGCTTTGGTAAGAATCAGAAGTTACATCCCATACTGAGCAACAATTTGTTAGTACGGCACCTTTTTCTTTGTGAACAAAGAATCCGTATCGCGAACATTGATAAATCTTCCGGAGGATCTCGGTGCAAAATGCAAATCATAATATTGTTTTCCTTACTTTTGAAAAAAAGTTTGCAATAAATGCGTTTTATAGCAATTTGATCAATCAAATCAGACTAGTGACGGGCAGCGGCGTCACTGGTGCAAGGGTTTCGGCACCGCGCTCACCAACCCGCCTGCCCAGCGTGTGTGAGTATGGGCATTTCTTCCAGGAGGACCGCCAAGAGTGGCGAAATCCTGGAAAGGCCTTTGTCCAGCAGTGGACGAAACAGGCTGATGGATGGATGGATGGATAGCAATTTGCGCAAACTGCTTGTTAAAAGTTTTATTTGTCTATCCTGCTCTAATCAACTGCACGGTTGAACTACCCTTTTTGTAAAAACACAAAATAAAATTTGTGCCTCTATACTAATTGTGTTCTTTTTATTAAGATACATTATTTATAACTAAACTAATATAAAATAAAAACTAAATAATCCTAAAATCTTAAACAAACTAAAGACCTAAACATAAAAGTATTATTTACGAACAACTCCGAGTCAATTAGTATAGTAAGCCTAAATTTTATTTTGCATTTTTCACAGAAAGGGTCATTGAACCGTGGTTCTGACCACTTACCAAGTCTCCAGTGTGAATTTGGCTGCATAATTAGAAGCCACCTTATATATTTTTTGGAAAAATCTACATGGGTTAAGGTTTGAAATATGGGAGCTGAATTGCTTTTTACGTAAAATGTATACTTTTTATAGTAATTTAATTGGGAAGTAATGGAAAATATGTGAAGTAATAACGTGTAATTAATAAGAGTCAAGAAACACATTTTTTATATATATTTTTTTCATCTACGCACAAGAACTGACCATTTTGCAAAACACGCTGATGACAGCAATATACCTATATACCTCCATATAAGATAAATAACTTAGATAGACGAAAAAATAGCAATTTCACTGATCTTGATGGTTTTAGATCAACCGGCAAAAACATAACATTAAATAAACCAATTTCATTCATAAACAGGCAAAACTTTCTGTTTGTTATGATCTTGATCCCTCAACTTCTGGCATTAAAAATGTCATCCTGGCTGATGAAAATTAAATTTTACGTGTTACACCAGAAAATTCTTCTTTTTAAATTAATTTCCAGGCCATTATTATGAAGTTGAAAATTCTCATAATTTAGTGCTTCTTCATGTCCTTATTTCAATTATTCCATCGTATTTTAAACAATTTATATAACTTCACTGTATTGTATTGATTGTGAAAGAAATAACGTAATTAGCAGCTAAGAAGAGTTCAATTTAATGTATATGAATGTTTTTTATAAAGATTATATATGTATATAATGTATAAAGTGACTGGATTCATTATTTAGTTCTTTATTCTTAAAATAAACATTGAAAACTAACAAAAGCAGATCGAAATCACGAATTTCCTGAGCGCCCCAGCACAGTATAGGCAGATAAATGAATTTACCGTGGCCTTGCTCCCGCTATACATAATTGTAAAATTAATGCATTGGAGCAGGCAGAACAGTTTTCCCCGAATATCCTCGGCTTAACTGCTCGATGAGCATGTTAAATATATCCAATACTAGCCTTTGCCCGCAGCTTCGCTCACGTTCAGCGAATCTTTGCCCCGTTGTGTATGTGCTGACCAGTGTAACTATAGGTACAATGAAAATAAAGAAAACATTCAAATCTGTTGATTGGTTCTCGAGTTAGAAAAGTGTTTATTCAATCTTTGCCCCGTTTCCGGCTTGGGCGTTATTTTATGAACACCACTTATAGCTTATGTGTTGATCAGGGTCACTACGATGATAATAAAAAAACCGCATCCAAATCCGTTAAGTGCTTCTCGAGTTAAAACGGAACATACAGAGAGACAAAAATTCTAAAAATTGTTGTTTTTGTCTCAGTACAGTACCAATAACCCATTACATTTAAAATTTCAATGTGCAGACACGACTTTTTTACTACTTTATTAGTATAGGTATAGAAGACCACATAAGATGTAGGTAAAAAAAAAATTAAGGCTTTTATGAACGTTGACATCTAAATGAATTTTTACAGGAATTTTCTGATCAATGAGGTGCTATAACTCCTTTCTGTAATATTTTTTTCAATTTACTTCAGATCTATCTTACAGATTTTGTAATTAAATAAATTTAAATCAACTTATAGATATTATTAGTACTAGTATAACAAAAATCACGAGAAATGAAAAAATCTGAATTCAGGAATGCAGGGTCTATCCAAAAAGTGGCTCCAACAAAAATCACGAGAAATGAAAAATCTGAATTCAGTAATGCAGGATCTCTACCCAAAAAGTGTCTCTAACAAAAATCACGAGAAATGAAAAAAGCTCAATTCACGAATGCAGGGTCTCTATCCAAAAAGTGGCTATCAGATTTTGTGAAAAAAAAAAAAAACTGTCTTCTGTCTTTTAAGTACGTTAATGTTGTATTTCCTTACCTATTAGTCTATGGTATTATATTAACACATCATCTGTGAAAATTTTAACTGTTTAACTATCACGGTTCATGAGATACAGCCTGGTGACAGACGGACGGACGGTCGGACGGCGGAGTCTTAGTAATAGGGTCCCGTCGGTTACCCTTTGGGTATGGAACTCTAAAAATAGGTTTCTTTGCATCTGTCTGAACTAAATTAAAAAACCAAACGATGAAATCGGTATAAATGTTAGCCTAAATATAACAATACCCCTGACTTTATTCTAAACATCTCTCTGCTACCCGCAAAAATATGTTTATATTTTTCGTAAAACGAATAAGAAAATTTTTGTTTTCAAACAATGAGTTATTGTGCAAAGGATGCAAGTTTACGTTAGTTACCTTCACACAGCACGTCGTCCAGGCGAAACGGCTTCGTCTGTGCATCAACACCAACGTACAGCGCCACGAGCTTGTCTGACCCTATTAGCCAAACTAAAATGACCTCTATATTCAAGAAGCGACAGTCCTCGTCACCGGGTCAGATAAGTTTGCTGCACTATAAGTTTATTTTTGAAGTTCAGTAATGCATTAAGACATCGTCACAACATTTATCACCAAGAGCGTGTGTCCAGCGGCGACGTCAATGAGAAACGAGATTTCTTTGGGCCGAGTTTGCAACGACGTGACGTCGATCGTGTGTCCATACGACGGATAGACAGCAGAGACTTAGTAATAGGGTCCCGTTAGGCACCCTTAGGGTACGGAACCCTAAAAAAGAATTTTGCATTAAATTTTAACTACAATAAAAAAGCAATGAGTATTTTCCCAATTCCTTCGTGAACTGAAAATATTAAAAACCGGCCTAGTACGTGTCGGGCCACGCGCAATGTAGGGTTCCGTAGTTGCCCGATACATTTTATAAGTTGGTCTACTAATACTACAGACATAATACAGACCGCGCCAAACTTCTATTCCATACATCAGAGGGGATCAAAAGTTTGGCGCGACCTGTACTCGTTAACCTGTAAAGCCCACTTAGCTGTGATAGTTTTCCTTTTAAATTAATTATATATACTACTTCTGTGAATTTTTTCACATTGCTATAAACAACCGTTTAGCCAGCAGGGGGGGGGGGGACGCTCTACTCTAAAAATTTTCAAGATTTTATTTTACCATTTTGTCGGCGTGTTAATATTTATATCCATACTAAATTGAAGCTTTCTAGTACTAATAGTCTCTGAGCTAAGCCGTGGACAGACGGACAGACGGACATGGCGGAACTATAAGGGTTCCTTGTTGGAGTACTGAACCCTAAAACCCTTAGTTAAGATCAACAACGGTTTGATTAAACAAAAAAAAGTGTAATGACCAAATTTGTTTGCCTTTACAAAAGGAGTAAAATAAGCTTTGAAAAATCAGTGGATACCGAGATATACTTTGACAAATAATATACAAACTTGGGTGCCATTTTTTAAAATGGCGATCAAACGTCTATGGTTTGGATCATATGACCAATTTTTCAAATAACGCCCCGCAATATAACTTAGGGCACATTTATAACTGCACACAAGCCTTGACCTGGCGCCTGCACTATCTCCCCCGAATAACTTCGGGAGGATTCGCGATTAAGATTATGCTATACCAACTTCATTTACAATTATTTAAGTCTACTAACTCATTTGATACACTTTCAGGACACGAGTCCTTCTCGCACTTGACCGATATTTTTGTGGTGACGTCACTTCCAGCAGAATATAGGGTTGTGTGGTTGGTTTATTTCTATTTGAGGTTTTCAACCTCTGACCTAAATAAGGGTTTATGTCTTGTAATGTGTTTGTTTTGTTTACGTTATTTTGTTTGTGCTCTGTCTGTACCAGTGTGTGACCTAAAATTGTTATTCCAAATATAGCTTTTTGTATGGTAGTTTATTGTTCATGTTTTACATTTCGTATTTAACTATTTACTTGATACGATTTTTGTTTTCTTTTGCAGGTAAGTCAACAAGTATGTCAACTCCAGGTAACTTGATATTCTGGTACTTTTTCAATAGAGGATCAAAAAAAGTAAAACAAAGTTCTGACATTAAAATTTTATATAATCTTTTCACCGTTTTTTTATCAACCATCCAAAGAAACATACATTTCGGATGTTCATAATACGAGTAGTTGCATAATAATACATTGATATGATATTTATTTATTGTGTCAACAAAATATACAATTGTACAGAAAACAGGGAAAATATTATTAGTACATAGATCTTTCGGCCCCAACGGACATCATGTCGGCGACAAAAAGGCTTTAGAATGGAGACCACGTAAAGCAAAGCGTAGTGTAGGCCGACCTCGTGCCCGCTGGTCCGTCGACCTGAGGGACGCTGTGGGTGGCAGCTGATGGATGAGGAGCACGAAGGACCGACATGAGTGGCGAAATTTGGGAAAGGCCTATGTCCAGCAGTGGACGAACATGGGCTGATGGATGGATGGATGGACATAGATCTTAAGTCAAACAATTATTTGTATATTGGGATAAATTTAACATGAAGAATGTGCCGTTGGTAACTGTGGTAATATAAATTATTATACATTCAGCAACGCCTTCCTATAGGCGAGCGATAACTATACTAATTATTTACGTGTTACATGGTGTTGTTGATTTTTAACAAAATTGTTATGAATCGGCCTTAACAGAAATAGAGAAAGAATTAAAGCTAAATTAAAAATTAAAATTTGCATGCATTATATAGGTACTCTAAAGGTGTTGTGAGACTGTATAGGGCGTGGGAGTGTGCTTGTGTGTGTGTGGCTAAGCCCGAATAAATAAAATAAATACAATAAATGTAATAAATTAGGGATTTTGAAGAATTTACATAATAATAATTTATACAATCACGTTTATTACATGAAAAACACCCAAATTAAGCAATAAAAAACATGGAGTTGATGCTCGTGATTGTTGGCACTTGGTGGAACTTTTGATACATTTTTGATTGAAAAACACTTGTACTTGTCCACATATTTATATTATTTCCCTTACCGGTTTCGCTGTTATAGCATTATCAAAGGTTTCTGATTCCAATATTCAATATTCCAATATTCCAAAGGTTTTTGATAATGCTATAACAGCGAATACGGTAAGGGAAATAATATAAATAAGTGGACAAGTACAAGAGTTTTTAAATAAAAAACATCGCTTATAGACGTCATCACCTTTAAACCTGCTTTTCGATAATATCTCCGAAACAATAAATTGGTTTAAAATTTCCTTAAGATTTTATCACAATTAAATTGTATAAACAAGATAAAAGCAAACAAAAACACGACCTCCTTCTTTTTAAATCGGTTAAGAATACAAAGACATAATAACAAGTTTGTAAGTAATTTTCAAAATTACATTTTCCTTGTGGCAAAAATTCTTCGAATTTTGCACAATGTCGGCTTATAAAAAAAAGCTAACTGTTTAGATCAAAGAGATGTGAAATGATCAAATAAACATAAACACTTGCCAACCCATTTACGATGTGAAAACGGCTGGAAAACCACTTTTTGAAATGTTTTGACAGTTTTTTTTTATGGTTCCAACAAAAATGGAAGCCCTATAGCGATGCGTCCTTTTATTTGTTCGCGGTATAACTCAACATACGGACGGACAGACGGCAGAGCGACATTATTAGGGCTCCGTGTTGCTCTTCGGTTACGGAACCCTGAAAACGGCCACAGTGATTGAAATATTTTGTACTTAAAGGAGAATTTATCTGAGACCCTGGAACAAAACAGAAAGATTACGAAAAATTTCAATTTTAAGACTATTTTGAAGGTCTGAGTGCGGTGTCAATTTAAATCAAGTGTTTTTTTAAATGATCTCTGTTGACCCGTATATTATTTACCACGTACACTTTGCTGACTTTGTTCCTTGTGTTGTCAGATTTATCAACAGCCTGTCAGAACAAGTTTAAAAAGAAACGAATATAGAGACTATTTTCATAGGAAAATAATATAAAATACCTTTGACTTGCAAATGTTGCTTACTAATTTTTATATAGATAAGGAGCGCAAATTGTTCATATTGGAATCAGAATATATTTCCTTCCAAAATGAACTTTATTACAAAAGATTAAGGTAACAAGGTATTCTAAATCAGATTTTGACCAATCTACTACATCTTAAAAAAACACTTGTACTGTTTCACTTGATTCACTTTATTGAACTACCGGTTTCGCCTTACGGCATCATTAGCTTATACCTATAATATCTTAATGACTAAAAACTATGCAGATTGTATTAAAGTAACAGTTTTCATTGAAGATTGTAAATAATAAGTGTATTTTTAAGATGTTGACGATGTTTCACCAAGTGCCGACAATCGCAAGTATTAATCAATCTACTACAGTTTTCAGAAGCATATCTAAGGTTACTTTATTACAAAACGTAAAATCCTCTGCCTACCCCTCTGGAAGACAGGCATATGTGTTTGTTTGTATGTATGTATGAAAATATATATGTTTTACAAAGTTACCTGGAAGTTAGAAAAGTTATAGAGTGTCTTTTGACATTATAAAAAGAGATTTGGTTGTGAAATTAATTTTCAAGTCCATGAATGCCAAGTGGATAAATAATAATGACTCCAAGAAAATTCCTTTTTGTGAAGATGTAAAATGACAGTCAAGTTGTAAATATGGTATCCGTACTGCTTAAAATAACGTCTCGTCTGACACAGGAAATGAATTTCAAAAATGACTTATTTGAATTTTCCGGTCTCTGGGGATGAATTCTACACGTACACGGCAAAATTCAGAACATTTTCCTGATGTATGATTATGTTATGATTGTTCTTACACGCTAATCTATATATATCTTCTTTATACTGATAAAAAAGTAGTTTTAATAGTGAATCTGGTCAACAAATAACGCCCAAGCTGAAAACGGGTAAAGATTGAATAAACGGGGGCGGAAATGCGGGCAAAGGGATATGCACATACTCGTTTCACTTCTTCTTCTTCTTTCACGCCTTCGTAATCTTTAAATTCTTGGGCTATTTATTTAACCATTTTTTTTTTCATTTCAAAATGTTAAACTTCTGTCTCTCTTTACGAAAGAAGACTTCTGGCCGAAGGGTGTCGTATTTCCGCCATTTCATGGAAGGTAAGCAGGCACCCCCCACTCCCACAAGCGTGCAATACTTCAAGTGTTAGGGAGTGTTAATGTAAAATAAATATGTATGTTTAGGTTAAAGCTTGGACCATGGTGCACGATAATCTTACTGAGTGATTTTGAACTTCAATATGTTCTCAGAAAGTCTACATTAGAACGCTCGCTTCGCGCGCTGCCGGCACGCATAATCAGTGAATTTTCGAGGTTTTTCTGAATTTTACGAAAAAGTATTTGATGTAGGAGTTTTATCACCTGACATCGGAAAATAAACCATATTTTTTTATTATAGCAGTAATTCCGACATAATACTCAAGCCGTTTAGACATAAAACGAAATAATAACTTAAAAAGGCAATAAAGGTATTTTCAAAAATGAAATATATCGAGTGAAATGTGTCCAATTAGTTAACAATAAGACGAAAGCTCCATACTATTTGTCCATCAGCCTGTTTTGTTCACTATTGGACAATAGGCTTTTCTAAGATTCCACCACTCTTAGCGGTCCTCTTGGAAGAAATGCCTATACTTACACACGCGGTGCAGGCGGGTTGGTGGGCACGGTGCCGGAACCCACGCGCCGTTGCCCGTCACCAATCTTCCTCCATGGTTTTATATAAGGCCCGGCAATTGGGGATGCCACCTGGTTTTGCCCACTTGAGAGCTGTCATCTGTCAGCTAACATCGAGGAGTTAGCAAGATTTTGGCACCTACACTGTAGAGCCCGGCATCACTTCTACCACCACGCGGTTTCCGTGCTACGTAAAAATGCCCAGATGTTTTTGTGTTACGTATAAATTGATATCACTTTAGATGCAGAGGTAGGTAAATAAACACCAAAAAAGTATTTATTTAGTTTTAGTTATTTCCGCTGAATTCTAACACTGCAATGGTACGTGTAAATAGTTCTTTCGTCTTATGCGAATTTTAAATTTTATATATAATTATAAATATATATCCAAATGAAGTTTACCATTGTGATTCAATGCATGCCAATAGATATTATCTTCAACCGTGTCTGACCGCCACACGCAGTTTTATATGCAACCACAGACAGTAATGTGTAACACTCACAGACGTATAATATAGTAGCAGACCTAACATTAATAATAAACGCATAGAATCGACGCGTGGCAATTTTAGCTCAGTGAACTTCGGGCTCTTTTAAATATAAATATTGCTTGTTTCCAAACAAAATATATACTAGAGATTAGTTTAGGAATTAACAAATATGTTTCAAGCATAAGCCAGCCAAACCAACCCAATTTTATACGGTTCTTCGTACCTTGAAGCCTAAATGTAGCTTATTTTTTGTATGGAAAGTTGCCACGCTATTTAATCCTTATGTTTGGTCTGCTACTTAGTAATAATTATATGTTTGTGGTAATACTATCATCATAACTCACGTTAATGAAGATCTAAACCGCAATACAGGTACCTTGACCAAGTATACCTGACCAAGGTGACTCGAGGTAACTTTGCCTGCTAGGAGCTCATATACATCATATCGTGATCTTGTCAGTCAACACCTTCTAACGATGATGCGGAGTCGGGAACTAACTCATTAGGGCCAGAGCCATGTGACCTGTGGCAGGAGTTCTCCTTAAATATTATCCTATGAAACTCAACCATTACCTAGATAAGGTAAGGATCAAGAATAATTGGATGGTAGAAAAGGGCTGGATAAAATGACGGCTCCTCGAAAATGAAGCCAAAATTTTCGTGTACAATGTTACACAATTTCACATTCAGAAGATTTTCGTAATCAAGTTTTCTGGCTGGCGTGGCAAAGCTTTTCCTACTTTGTATTGCACTGTTTGGATTTCTGTAGTATTTATTATTAACAGTAGACATGCTTAAGTTGGATGCGATGGATCTAGTTCTCAAAAAGTATTATTATGTAAAAAAATGTGATTTCTTACGCAAAGCGTGTTGATAGTTGGTTTACACCAAATGATTGAAATAATAAATAACAAATACATTGCTATAAAAGCCTTACTGACATTAGACGATTGTCGTGTATCACTTTTATAAATACATGTTGAAAATTAACCCCCTGGCAATAACAAAAGAAACCGTTCTATGTTCCAAATAAAAAATGCATGATTCATAATAAAAAAAAGATATATCGACCGTCAAAAGAAGCACTTATTCTCCGGTGACAGAGACGACACTCTACGAAGTCGAAGCTACATGTGCATGTAAAGCCTTATGTTCATTATTTACTGCCGGGAATACGTACGGTCTATTGTCAGTCACATGTCGTGTTGCGTAGGTTGGCCATACATTTGGAAAATAAAAAAAAATTTAAGAAAAAATTAATCTTTTCTTACCGTTTTTTGTTCTATTATTGATTCTGATTCATAGATTTTAATAAAGCTCCGTTTATTTTCCTGTATATGAATCACTTTTACTCAATAATTTGTATTAAAAAATAAGAATTTCAATCACAAGTTGTGTTTTTGGAATGAGACCCGCTGCATTCACCATAAAGAAGATGATCTTCTTTAAAACACCTGCTCAAAATGTGATAAATTACGTGCCTGTTTAGCGTGCGTAAAATTACATATTTCGCACTAGTGTTTTTTGTTTTTACTACTAACGCCATCTAGGGTAAACCGGCGATATCATTTAGTAAGCAGTATGAAACCTTGTTTTGCTTGTCGTTTTGTTGGTATTTCTGAAAGTAGCCGGATACACTAAAAACTGTTTAGGATGAGTATTTTCAAACTTTTATGTTATTATTAAATAAATAAATAAATAATAATAACATATTTAAAAAAATATGCATATATATGTTAAATTCTAAAAACTGTTTTAAAAATTTGAAAAGGATTTAACGTCATAATTTATATTTATATCTTAGAACTTACTATTAAACAGTTTTTAGAAAGAGACTGGTCTTTGTAGTATAGATTGGTGCAAACCAGACACTTCGTTTTCTTCTTTCGAATTGTATGAGTTTTGATTTGCAACAAAATTGCTTTTTTTATGGTTTCATGTAATTTTTCGCAGGTGTATTAAAAAACGTCGTTTTTTTGATATTGAAAGTGTTGATATTTCGCACTTGCATCAAAATGTACTATTTAATAAATACACCTGCTCAAAATATGCTAGATCACGTACGTGTTTAGCGTGCGTAAAATTAAATATTTCGCACTAGTATTTTTGGTGTTTACTACTAACACCATCTAAGGGAAACCAGCGTTATCGTTTAGTAAGCAGTATTAAACCTTGTTTTACTGGTCGTTTTGTTGGTATTTCTGGAAGTAACCGGATACACTTAAAACTGTTTTGGATGAGTAGATATTTTCAAACTTTTATAGGTACCATTCTTCAATATATTAAATTATATATTTTAAGTCTTGGTAAAGATGTTTTAAAAATTCAAATCGATTTTAGACGTCATAACATAACCTTGCATTACAGTATGTATGGCTGAGCACTGCGCGCTCTCCGCCCTTTATCTCAAAGACGGTTGAGCGCATGAAAAAACGTTTGGAACAAAATTTGTCGCAATTTTTTTGTTCTACAATTTCATAATGGATGTTAGCATCATTGGAGCTATAGAAATGTAGATAATTGCGAAAACTCGATTTTTGTGAAATTTGACCTTGAATAACTTACGACGCGGACACGAGATTTTATGAGACTTTTCAGACAACTTTTAGAACACCAAAATGAAGGTATTATACGAGTTTTCAGCTTATTATCTCTCATTCCGAGGTTGACCCATTTTTTATGCTCAAATGATTTCATTTTTTTATTTTATTGTTTCAAGTAATTTTCCGCAAGTGTATTAAAAACGTCCTTTGATGAGCGTGCGAAAGTATTGATATTTCGAGTCATGACGGACATTTTTTTGCCGAGACGCAGTCGATCTTGCACTTGCATCAAAATGTACAATTTTTTACTGTGTTTATCAAAATAATTTACCGGAAGCGAGAGTCAAGTCAAGACTACTAAGGCCAGTATTTAAATCGGTTTTAAACACAAATATAAACAGAGAATAACGTTTTATATGCCAACGATACTCTTAAAATAACTTATCTTTTCTATTTTTCTCGCGATCCACAAAGTCCGCATAAATCTCATTAAGAGGCCAAGTAAAGATGCCAAAAGTGAAATAAAAAGAGTCTCTTCGTCACCACATTAACGAGTACGATAAAATGCTCTCACGCGCAGAGCCGTGATCCAAAAAAATATATCAGTCCAACCAATTAGTACTCGATAAAAACGTGAGGGAAATGCTAGTTTGGTCATTATACCAGCCGCTGTGGGTAATTGTCATGATCCCAATTCTACACTCGTGAAGATAATAAAATAGGTACCGTTCATGTGGCCTTTTATAGTGTAAGGCTGACGACATCTAGGACCCGTAAAGAATACTTTGATCTGCATAATGTACATTCAGGAATGCGTGTACAGATCTTCTTTAAAACGGGTATTTTATCTATTAATAATAAAGTAGTAAAAAGGTCGTATCTGTACATTGAATATTTTCGCGAAATTTTAAATGAAATGGGTTATTGGTACTGTACTGAGGCCGAAAACAACAATTTTTAGAATTTTTGTCTGTCGGTCTGTTCCGTTTTAACTCGAGAACCACTGAACGGATTTGGATGCGCTTTTTTTTACTATCAACTTTGTGACCCCAAACAACACAAAGGCTATAAATGGTGTTCATAAAATAACGCCCAAGCCAAAAACGAAGCGAAGATTCTCTGAACGCGGGCGAAACTGCGGGCAAAAGCTAATCTAATAATATGTTGTTTTTTTTACTACTGCAGTCGCGAAAAATTATCTGCTCTTCCAAAGAAAGGTTAAAAATACCTACTCGAGCAAAATGTATGAAACAGCTAGTTTTTTTACGATTTCAAGATAGGGTCCATGTTAAAGTTATTCGTATTTCGAAGTATGCCCCATAGTCAAAGTTAATGGGTAGAGTACCCTGTTATAAGGAAAGGTTCTCATCCCAACACCTGTATATAAGGTGACTTTCGTTTTTATAGACAAATTCACAATGGAGACTCGGTAAGTGGTGAGGACCTACGTTCAATGACTCTGTTTGCGAAATACGAAAAATATTTTTGTGTCTCTTTACTTGTTCAAGAATAACATCAACTCAATTAGTATAGGAAGCAAAAAAGGTCATTTAATCTTGGTTTGAATGACTTAACGAGTCTCAAGTGTAAATTTGACTCCATAAACGAAAGTCACCATACCGAATAAAGTAGTGTAGCATGCCCGAGAAAAGAAGCAAATTTTTTCAGTTTTTTCAGAGGCTACAAAACTTTCAAGAAACAATTGAAACCTTTGAACCCTTGAAGCGCTCCTAAAAATACTGAAAGCGTTCAGTTCGGCGCCTTCGTGTCATTAATATTAAAACATTATATGGATCAGAAACGGAATTATTATTACCCCAAGCTTGGAGCTTTGCGACATTCAAATCGCGTCAAACGGGGTTAATTAACTGGTTTTCTGTCAACTACACTGAGAATAAATAAAGTTAAGTGTTTTGTTGCTTGTATTTTGTTACACATAATTTGACTGTCATTTTACCGTGCAATGTACCACTCCAGTATTTTTAAGGTACCGTACCTCAAAATGGAAAAACGGAACCTTTATACAATCACTTTGTTGGCCGCCTGTCTGTCTGTCTGTCAAGGCCCTTTTCCTTTTACTTTCTACAGAAGTCTGCGGCCCCATGGTGCTGTCAAAATTCAGGCTTCTAACTTAACGCGGAAATAAGTAATGCCCTTTACGTAATCAATTTTATACAAATTGGCTCACCGTGAAAATTGATAGGGCACTTCCAGTTAGGGTTGCCATACGTCCGGAATTTTCCGGACATGTCCGGATTTTGGTTCTTTGTCCGGTATGCAGGGGTAATTCTAAGATGTCCAGAATTTTTAAGGATTTTTCACACAAATGAAGAAAGAGAAATTAAAATTGAAATAGAATAAATCTTTTTAATTAAATCAACATCAACAGTACCTGCGAGTACGATCCCCATACAAAACAAAACAATTGTAATTTTCATATTAAGTAACATAGCTGTGTATTTATGTAAATATACAATGTTACTTTTTGTAATGAATCATTTTTATATTTACCTAATTTAAGACTCCCAGATGCAGAATTACTATTTCTTTTATAATTGGTTCATAAAACATTTCAAGCGTCACATCTTCACTTCACGCTAGAAATTAACGTGCCGGAATTTTCTCCGGAATTTATTTTTTGTTATGGTAAGCCTTGGAAACTTGAAATTCCGTTCAGAAGTAGGTCTTATAGTACAGGTATAGGAAAAAAAACCGGACAAGTGCGAGTCGGACTCGCCCACCGAGGGTTCCGTTAAAGATTTTTTTTAACGATTTTATTACAAAGGTATAGTTTTCAGATTTTTCTCTATACTTGTAGTATAAGACGGTGTTACTTGCCAAATTTCATAGTTCTAGGTCAACGGGAAACACTCTATAAATTTTGCTTCCCTTGAGAGAATCGAAATGTACGTTTTTTTTGCGGCATAAACAGTTGTATCTCTTTTACGTTAACTTAGAAGTTTGATTTTTTCACAGATTTATATGACTGTAGACGTTTGTTTAAGGTTTTAATTTCAACGCGTTCCCGAAACAAAGGTTCTTGACAGACGGACGGACGGACGGACAAACAGACGAACAACAAAGTGATCCGTGCTCCGTGATAAGGGCTCCGTTTTTTCTTCTTGAGGTACGGAACCCTAAAAAAACGGATCTTTAAGAATTCAAGAAGGAATAAAGACCAATTTAATTAGACCCTTCGGATACATAGAGTAACGGATCATAAATGTCAAGTTAAGTTGGTTTTTAAAAGCACGGGGAATAATTTTGAGCGTTTTTAGTTACCTACTATCATCTAGAAAATATCTTCACAAATAAAACATGTTGAAATCATTTATCTGTTGCTTCAAATAAAAAATAGTAAATTTAGAATGATACTCGTATAATGAATTTACATGCAATCTTTATATTCCGTGGGAGATAAAATGATGTTTAATACACGCTATTTAGGTTAATAATGATTACAATAATTCGGTAGTTGCAAGCAATATAATTTTAGCGCATTTTAACGAGCGCCACCCGGCGCCAATGCGTATGTTTATGACGTCACATTTCATTTGAAGTCGGCAAGGCGGTGCATTAGCAAGCACGTAAGACACCCGTAAAGCACCGAAGAACCTCATTAATGTCTAATCAAGAAGTTTTGTGGCACCGTGAGAGGAATGTTCATGCTAACTTTACGTGACCTTTATTTGGAACAGACAAGTTGCTTTATTTTATGTTTGAGACTTTTGTTACGATTATTTTGGATATAAAGAGCTCCGTAGAAGAGAAACTTCTATCTGGAGATATGATGTTGCCCATCCGTCCATTTGTTTGTATAATAAATTAATAATACCACAAAATTCCTCTTTCGAAGAATATATTATAAATCTGTGTAAGCAGTATCGATTTTCTTTTGCCATTAATAATATATCTCCATAATCTTGTATTTAGCTCGTTTATTTATTCATAAAATACCGTCCTCGCAAAATACAGTGTTTCCAAAATCTCCTATTAAAACTCATAAATATTTTGCTAGCAAACCATATTTATGACAACAATTTATTGGATTTTCCAGAATTTATAATCTGGATACTATCTCGTGGGTTAAGAGAATTCAAGATCATAGAAAATGTAAATTTAGACAAAGCGTAGCTTTTAATATTATGTAGATATATTTGGGCCGGGATATTATCAGTTTTAGGGTTCCGTACTTCAAGAGAAAAAAACGGAGCCCTTATAGGATCATTATGTTTTCCGTCTGTCTGTCCGTCCATCCGTCCACCCGTCTGTCTGTCAAGATCCTTAATCTCGGGAACGGGTATCAAGTTAAAATTAAAACTTACTTAAGTTTACAGTTTTTTGAAGCTGTGAAAAAATCAAACTTCTAAGTTCACGTAAAAAAAAGATACGGCCGTTTATGCCGCAAAAACACTAATATTTCGGTACTCTCAAGGGAATCAAAATTTATAGGGTATTTCCCGTTGACCTAGAATTATGAAACTTGGCAAGTAGTACCGTCTTATACTACAAGTACAGGGAAAAACCTGAAAACTATACATTTGTAGTTAAATCATAAAAAATATAGTCTTTAACAGAACTCTCAGTGGGCGAGTCCGACTCGCACTTGTCCGGTTTTTGACAAGTGATATAATTAATGCCAGGGCATGTGTGATTCTAAAATGATACGTAAAAAAACTGAGAAGATCAAGATTCTAGTATAGTTAAGTAAATTATTTGTATTTTAAAGAAAATAAAACCGCTTTTAGACAAAGTTCAAAGTTAATACGATGAAAAGTTTTAAGGAAAAGGAAAGGGTTATATTTTACCCAACCCCTTAAGATTCTTGGCCTTCTGATTTTAACTAGGTGAAAAAATGAACTCATCGTCTTAAGTATTTTTATTAACATATTTCTTTATCATGTCATAACATTCTAACTTTAAATTTAAACCAAAATGAGCCAATCAGAAAGCTGCATTTCATACGTAAGCATCACTTAACTACGTACAAGATTTCAAGTGTGACATAAAACAAGCCTTGATCTAAAATTCAAGATTCGCGACGAATTGAGTTCCTCGTTTTGATCCTCGAAACATAAATAAAATTCCCATTTCGTAGCTTGGCGAATCCGGTCACAGAGACAGAGTTGACTTACGCCTCAAAAAACGCTTCGTGTAACGTAACAAATTAACTGAAACATTTTCGTGCGATTCCCAGAATACGAACTATGAAACGAAACGTGCCGCAATTACAACGCAGACGTAATCCGCCCAACTGAACCCACTATATTACTCAGCATACATAATTAGTCTATTAACACATCAAAGACAAGCGACCGGAATTGATTGATTGGATAAATCTAGTATAAACATTTTGAAGATTGTATGATTTTATATCGAAAATCCATCGCTTTTGGTAATCTATAATACAGGTTGAAAATGAACCCTCTATAGCTTTGTTAAACTCTATGAATCAGAATCACAAATAGAACACAAACAAATAGATTTTTTTTTTCAGTTTTATCTTTTTTCAAATTTCGAAAAAATGGCAAACCTGCGCGATGCAACATGTGACTGACAATATACCGTACATATTCCCGGCGGTAAAAAATGCACATGGACTATGTACACAGAGGTTTCGTCTCTCTCACCGGAGTATTAGTGCTTCTTTGGCGGTCGATATCTTTTTTAGGGCTCCGTACCCAAAGGTTAACCAACGGGACCCTATTACTCAGACTCCGCTGTCCGTCGTCTGTCCGTCTGTCACCAGGCTGTATCTCATGAACCGTGAATCTTCCGTGCCTCAAAATCTACGAATAAGAATTCTCTAGAAGCGTAACCAAGCCCGAAAAATGGTTCCACTAAATAGATACTGCGGAGGGCGGGGCGCAAAATAAGTACCGCGCGGCCCGCCAGTTCGTAAAAGCACCTTGAGTCGTGTGCAAGTTTCGGCTGTGCATATTATTGTGTTTCGCGCCAATTGATTTTACAAATATGCCTTCGTGTGTCGTGAAGTGGTGTAGAAGCCATACGGATATGAAAAATACTGGAATCACATTTCATACGTAAGTAAATAAATATTTTTAAAACTTACAGTCTGTTGCTCACTGCTAGCTAGCTGCTAGCTAGCTGCTAGCTAGCTGCTGTGGCTGCCATGTCGACAGAACGCTGCGCCGCGGCGGTGACGACGCAACCAATAGCGAGCAAGCTTTGTCTATGTGGGTGTTTGAGTGTTTCGTTGTTATTGGAGTAAGTTTGGCAGCGTAAATGGAAACAAAATCGAAACGGTAATTGCAGGAGAGTTACTCTTCTAGAGAATTCCTATTCGTAGCTCAAAATTTACAAAACTGAATATTTTGATGAAACGTTTTGATGATTTTATGTGTATTTGAACATTTTTTTATTGAAAGAGGCATTTTACCTTTACAAAATAGGATGTTATTGGTATCACACGGGTTTCTTATTTTTTAATTGATACGATTTGTTAAATGAAAACACAAAAAGATTAAATAACAACAAGTAATAATAATAAAAAGTTAAAATAATAAACTTTTTTTTATGTGTTAAACTTGATTTAAAGGCTTAAATATTATATAGGTATACCTTTAATAATCTACATACTCGTAGATAAATAAGTATCGATAAGTAAGTGGTCAATAAAACAGACTGAAAGAGATCAGCGGGGTGTGCAAGCTTGGATTAAAAGAATTACCACTCTCAGTTGAACTATTTTGTAAAAATCTTTATCTAGCCTCATATCGTAAAATCCTCATTACGAACTCAAAACTACTGGCATGATGAAAAATATGTTTCATGAACGTCTCTTAAAAAATAAATTATAGTATAGGTCTCCGAACAACATAATGCTATAAATCAACTTTTTCTGAGATTACAGTACATGTGATACTAACTAGGAAGACAAACGGAACTTAGCCTAAACAGCCATGTCTGAGGTTTAATATTAAATACCAATGAGGTTATCATATAATATTCTCTAACACGTACTAAATAATATTGCTGCGTGACAAAGGAGGTCACAATTTAATTTTATTTTTGGCCTCCATTGTCTATGGCTGCCGGCGCGCGCAACGCGTACACATGCGTGGTGGACTGTTGGATTTTGGCGCCATAGCTTACGTGGAAATTATTATTTACTGTGGTTGTATGGGTCAAACGAAAAGTATTATTTTGTCTTTAAATTACTAACAGCAGTGATGGTGATGATAATTTGACTCCACCTGACGTTCTGAAAATAAAGACGGAAATTACGAACACTTTAAGAACGAGATTTTACAAGAAAAATCAAAAATGGCTAACGACAAATTTTATCAAGATTATTATGAAAACAGGTTGTTAGGTATGTGTTTAGATAAAGTAGTGTATGAAACTATACATAACTAAATATTAAAACAATCGTGTTCTATTATAAAACTCGTGTTTTTAATAACCTTTTTATGTACCAGTTTCATAAACTATTGTATGTTTAGGTAATTGCCCATGAAATAAAAAAGTATTCGTTTTAATATTGCGTTGGCTACTGATTTTTCCACACCATTTAAGTGCACAAGAAAGAATTTTCAGCTACTTTTTACCTTTTTTACGATTTTTGCTCATAGAAACTGAGAACGTGGATCAACTAATTTTGAATCAGCAACCTTATATCAGACGTATTTGTCGGATGTGTTGACAGAAGTCAGTCGCCTGTTATGAGCAGTCTATTGGGTGTCTTGTCTGCGGCTGCGCACGATCTTGTCAAACTATAATATGTAGTTTTATCTTCTAAATACCACTCGAGGAAGTCAGCCAAACCATAAATTTTATACCGGAAAATATGTATTAGATTATCTTCAATACAATAAAGAAAATGGTCTCAAATAAAAATGAATTAAAATAGGAGGAAAACCTCGTAAAGCTATTTGAGGTTTTATTACACAGTTTATAGCATCTGATATTTAATATTTAGTATTAGCAATTAGAAGATTGTTCGTCATTTTCGTCGCTGTCGCCAAAAAATCAGGGACAGCAAATTATCATCAGTATCATTGCTGTCAGCCATTTTAGAGCAAAATAAAACTTTGGGGCCACGAAAACACAGTAAATAATGAATTTTCCCGCAAACTATAAATCCATCGCGCGTGTGCGATTGTGCACGCTGCATGACTTAGTTCACTTTGCCTTTCCACTTTGTGTGATCACACTTCAATTGCACATTTATACATTATGTACTTTATTCAATTTTTTTCCCTATTAGAGACGTTAGTAAATAAAATATGTCATTCATGTCATGAGCCACTATCTGTGAATTCCCAAACACCGTGCATATCATGTAACTTACTGTGGGTTGTCATCTGGTTTCTAAACACTAAAAAAATCACAGACATATAATCATTACTAAGTAGCAGACCAAACTTAAGGATTAAATAGCGTGGCAAGTTTACATACAAAAAATAAGCTACATTTAGGCTTCATTGTAGGAAGAAACGTATAAAAATGGGTTGTTTTGGCTGTCTTATGCTTGGAACATACCTATATTTGTTAATCCCTAAACTAATCTCTAGTATATATTTTGTTTGGAAACAAGCAATATTTATATTTAAAAGAGCCCGAAGTTCACTGAGGTAAAATTGCCACGCGTCGACTCTATGCGTTTATTATTAATGTTAGGTCTGCTACTATATTATACGTCTGTGAAAAACATCGACGAAAACTGAACTTTTAAGATTGCCTTCAGTGTATTTTGAACTGTTCACGAACTGTGACGTCACCTTTGTTAAGAATCACTATCTTTTTGGAATTAAGTTAGAGGATATGCGCTTTAATAGATTTATCAACCAGCTTAAGTTTCAAACAGTTATGTAAGAACTTCAGCCCTTGTTATAACTACATTTTTTTCAACCGGTATAAACGAAGGTCACCGTATATACATTGCTGTTAGTTTTGGAAGGCATCTGTTTACTTAAGTTCATAAATAATAAATAAAATCAAGTAACAAATACACATAGCTCATTAGTAGCATCTTTAGAGGGAGAAGACACTATAAGAAGGAAATAAAGAATGGACCACTTCTCTTTCCTTCACTAAGCGCCCTCTCCCTCTATCTGCCCATTGGTCTAATCAACGTAAGTCGCAACGCATATAATAGGTTGGGGAAGAACTCTTTTGGCAAATAGTATGTATGAACTTATAATAAAATCTCTTTGGCTATACCATTTGCATCTGGCTGGTTTTGGTATTATTAAAAAGTTTAAATTTTAAAAAAGATAATTCCAAATTCAAGTAAGGTAAAATATGTGATTTTCATTTGTTTTTATTATTGTTAAGATGAGTGAATCTAATGAAGACATTCGATACATTTTAAAATTTTACTACAAAAAAGGTAAAAGTGCAACGCAAGTTGAGCAGGAGATAAAGAAGTTGCAAAGGCCTTTGAACAATTCTTTACTGACATTCCTTCCTTGACAACTAAAGGGTTAAATTCAAGTCCAAGACTTGCACAGGATCTTTTGAGTGATCACGTGCCTCAGTGTCATTTTGTATTTGCTTTTAAGCATATTAATTCAAAAACTGTCATTAAAGCATTTAAATCTCTTAACTTTAAAAAAACCGAGGACTTATGGGGCCTATCTGTTAAAGTTGTAAGCTGTATTATTGATTTAATAGCTCCATATTTAGCTTTAATCTTTAATAAATTTGTAGATGATGGTGTCTTTCCTGATTTAATGAAGTTGAGTAAATTGATCCCTCTTTTTAAATCAGGTGACAATGAAGACCCTTCCAACTATAGACCGGTCTGTGAGAGTAGCACAAATTTGGTTTAAGCGTTTTCAATCCGGAATGTTTTATGTCAAAGATGCACCTCGCTCTGGGCGCCCTGTTACAGATAAAATGGATGCCATTTTTGAAAAATTGGAGCAGTTGTCGGCATATCAGTAGTTACAATGTAGCTGAAGAACTAGGGATTGACCACAAAACAGTTTTGGCGCATTTGAAAAAAGCTGGGTAAACAAAAAAGCTCGACATTTGGGTGCCTCATGAGCTCACTGAAAGAAACGTAATGAACCGTGTACCTGTGTACTCATTTGTGATTCTTTATTACGACGTAATGAAACCGAACGATTTTTGAAAAACCTGATAACTGGTGATGAAAAGTGGATCACGTACGACAAGAACGTGCGAAAAAAGTCGTGGTCAAAGGCTGGTCAGGCTTCACAGACTCTGGCGAAACCCGGGTTATCTCGCAACAAGGTAATGCTGTGTGTATGGTGGGATTGGAAGGGCATTATTCATTATGAGCTGTTACCGCCAGGCAGGACCATTGATTCTGAACTCTGCTGCAAACAACTGATGTTTATGGACCTAGTGAAGTCTGTGAGAGTAGCACAAATTTGGTTTAAGCGTTTTCAATCCGGAAATTTTGATGTCAAAGATGCACCTCGCTCTAGGCGCCCTGTTGCAGATAAAATGGATGCCATTTTTGAAAAAGTGGAGCAAGATCGGCATATCAGTAGTTACGATGTAGCTGAAGAGCTGGGAATTGACCACAAAACAGTTTTGGCGCATTTGAAAAAAGCTGGGTACACAAAAAAGCTCGATATTTGGGTGCCACATGAGCTCACTGAAAGAAACTTAATGAACCGTGTATTCATTTGTGATTCTTTATTACGACGTAATGAAACCGAACGATTTTTGAAAAACCTGATAACTGGTGATGAAAAGTGGATCACGTACGACAAGAACGTGCGAAAAAAGTCGTGGTCAAAGGCTGGTCAGGCTTCACAGACTCTGGCGAAACCCGGGTTATCTCGCAACAAGGTAATGCTGTGTGTATGGTGGGATTGGAAGGGCATTATTCATTATGAGCTGTTACCGCCAGGCAGGACCATTGATTCTGAACTCTGCTGCAAACAACTGATGAGAATAAAGCAAGAAGTTGAGATAAAGCGGCCGGAATTAGTTAACAGAAGGGGTGTGGTTTCTCATCATGATAATGCTAGACCTCACACATCTTTAGCCACTCAGAAAAAATTAAGAGAGTTTGTCTGGGACGTATGAATGCATCCGCCGCATAGTCCTGACCTTGCACCTTCAGATTTCCACTTGTTTCGGTCTCTTCAGAATTCTTTGGGCAGTGTCAGGTTAACATCACGAGAGGACCGCCAAAACCACTTGTCGCGGTTTTTTGATCAGAAGCCTGATAAGTTTTTAGGGAAGCAAATAATAACACGTCCGTTAGGTTTCACATCTATATTGGAAGAGAGCGTTATCAACCTACCTACATATATATATCAGAATCCTTATCGTCTAATTACCCTACAAGTACACACCATTACCCTCACACTTAATCATTGCTATATGACTATATTAACTATTTAAACTTGCTCAATTTAATAACTAACAATCAGAAATGAATCATAAACAAAATACGTTCCAGGTTAGTAACCAACTACACAACACGCTTTACAACATCGTTTTTAACTAAATTAACTTATATACTAGAATAAATGCTTACACATAGTTGACACGGATTACTAGGTACCTATTTAATCAAATTCGAAACCGTAACGCTTAACTTGCTTTCTTTCCCTTTTTCCCGTTCGTCGCTGAAACACCACCGGCGGTGCAGCCTCAACCCTTTTCCCCTCCGACTGAGAAGCCTGGCTCGCGATCACCTCGGCTGATGAGGTTGACTCTATCTGCCGCGGTGACCGCGTCGCCGCCGCTGGCTCTGACTCGCCGACCGCGCCCCTCCCCGCACCCTGACCTCCGCCCTCCGCCTCACGACTTTCGCTGGGAGGGAAAACATCGAGTGCTGGCTTATGATTCGGACTGGTCACCTCCTCCGTATTTAAATTATTTTCCTGGTTTGAGGAGGTCGAAGGGTATACACAAGACTTTCTTTTGATTTGATCAATGTGTCTATGAACAAAATCCCCCATATCCGTCGTTATTTGGTAATCAGATTTGCCCATTCGTTTAGTAATAACCCCATCAGACCATTTACGGTTTGGTCCATAACTTATAAAACAAACCGATTCACCTAAATCTACTTCCCTGGATACGTGCGTCGATCCCCTTATTTGCTTTTCCTGTTCCTGTTCAACTTTAGCGGAAATGTCTGGTTTTAAAAGGTCTAAACGTGTACGCAACCTGCAACCTTGTAGCATTTGCGCCGGCGACTCCCCGGTAGTGCTATGTGGCGTACAATACAATACAATATACAATATAACTTTATTTGCACACCACAAAGAAGGAAACAAAAATAATATAAATTACAATAGCCAAATAACGTAGGTACAATCAGGCGGCCTTATCGCTTATAGCGATCTCTTCCAGACAACCTTTGGGTAGAATCTGGTTTAAAAGGAGATTGATGAATAGGCGGTGCACTAGTTTTAAAATAATATTTAAATATACTATACAAAATCTACATTAATAAATTAAAAAAAAATAATAATAATAATGTATTATAGATAAATAACATGAATGAATAAATATATACATACATACATATATTACATAAATAATAAATAAACTTTAAGAGGAATGTAGATAGTTCAGTGGTCAGAGTGAGAGGTAGTGTTCTTTTACCAGTCTCTTAAAGACTGGTAGGGAAGGTGCTCTTCTTATAGATAGAGGAAGATCATTCCACAAACGGACGGCTTGTACTGAAAAGGAATTGTCATAGAAGGACGATGAATGCATTGGGGTAGCCAGGAGTAGATTTTGAGAGGACCGTAAGATACGGTCATGAGTACCATGAAGAAACTGAAAGCGAGCTTTGAGATATGATGGGGTGGCAGGATTATTTAATACAGAATACAAAAGAGACAGAATATGAGAATTGCGACGACGACGAATAGGAAGCCAATTAAGACGCGAACGAAATTCAGAAATGTGATCGAATTTACGAATACCAAAAATGAACCTAATACAGAAATTCTGAAGACGTTCGAGTTTATCAAGTTGGACCTGAGTAAGATCGAGGTAACAAATATCTGCGTAATCGAGAATCGGTAGTAACAAGGAATGTGCAAGCGCAATTTTAGTAGCAGTCGGGAGGAAATTTCGAAGCCTTCTCAGAGCTCCTGCAGCCGCAAAAAGTTTTCTGCTAACTTCATTTATTTGGGGGTCCCATGACAGGCAACTATCTAATAGGAGACCTAAATTTTTTACTTTGTTGCTGTATGGTATTATAGTCCCATCAAATACAATAGTAGGAACTGTTTGCCAGTCAATCCTATCGGTGAACCAAGGACTTCCGATGATAATGACTTGCGTCTTGGAGGGATTGATTTTTAAACCATATTCGTTGCTCCAGACAGATATTTTTGATAGATCGGCATTTGTCGTAGCTATGGCTTCTGGAAAATCTTCTAATTTGGCCTGAGTGTAAATTTGGAGATCATCTGCGTAAAGGTGGTAGGACGAAGAAATAAACTGAGATATATTATTAATAAATATAGCGAAGAGAAGAGGAGATAGGACGCCACCTTGAGGAACACCGGCAGTAGTGTCGCACCATTCAGAAAAGGTATCATCAATGCGGATACGTTGCCGGCGCCCCTGTAGATAACTACGAAACCAGTCAATCACCGTTGGAGATATGTTAAGAGAACGTAGCAGACCCAGTAGGATTTCAAAGTCAACTGTATTAAATGCGTTAGAAAAGTCAAGTAGGGTCAAAACTGTGAGTTGTCCATCATCCATTCCTTTGCGTATATCATCAGTAATTTTTAGAAGGGCCGTAGCGGTACTATGACCAGGGCGGAAACCTGACTGATGAGGATTCAGAAGGTTGTTTTTGTTCAAAAAAACACTTAACTGATGATGGACAGCACGTTCAAGGACCTTGGAAAGAAACGAAAGGATAGAAATAGGACGATACTCAGAAAAAGTAGTGGGATTTGCTTTTTTAGCTAAGGGAGTCACTTGAGCATCTTTCCATAAGTTCGGAAAAGATCCTGTGGAGATGGATCGATTGAGGATACAGGTGATGATGGGTAAGAGGATATCAAGGATAGGAACGATCATTTTACGACTAATACAGTCACTTCCTACAGCGTTGGATGAAATGGCATTAATGTGTTTCTTAACATCACAATCGGTGAGTTGACTAAAATTAAAAGAAGGGTAGTCGGGTGTTGGGATTGAAGAAAGATAGTTTAGAGTTTTTATTTTCGTTGCACTGTCAATAGTGGACGAAGAAGAAAAATATTGGTTAAGTGAATTTAAGTTCAAATCTTTCGAAATTGAGTCTTTACGAGATTTACCCACACCCAGAGATTTGAGAAATTTCCAGACTTTGGCTGGATCACCGTTTTCGATGGATTCATGAATATGGCGTCGTTGAGCGTCTCTACACACCTTGTTGCAGTGATTCCGAATACGTGAGTACCTATCTTTGTTGGGGTCAGTTGGTCGACGTTTGAATCTTGCCTTAGCAAGATTCTTTTTTACCATTAATTGTTTAATGTCCTCGGTGAGCCAAGGAGCAGGAGCATGCTTTATTTTGATGGCTTTAACTGGAGCATGTTTGTCAAATAATTGTGTCAGTAACGAGTTAAAGACACTAATTTGACCATCAACGGAATCAGCATTTAAAGCCACGTTCCAGTCAATGTTTTTAGCATCTTCCCTAAGGTTATCCAGATTCATACTACCAAAATTGCGCTGCAGAAGAACTTTTGGCTTAGCCTTGGGGGGACGGACTTTATAGGATAGAAAAACCAAATCATGGTACGAAAAAGCATCAGCATTATACTGCCCATGCTTTGTTACGTGTGCTAAGGATGAAACTATAATAAGGTCAAGAAGAGAAGGCTGACAATTTGGAAAATGGTGCGTAGAACTAGACGGAAGGATGTGTAGATTGTTGGAGTTAATGAGCGATCTGAAGGAAGATGAACGGTGGTCATTTTTGAGGAGACATGTGTTAAAATCGCCCATCACAATTGTATGACTGTAAGATGGAACTAAGTTCTGAAGAAGACTTTCGAAGGATAAAAAGTAATTGATTTTCATGGAAGGGGGGTAGTAAACTCCAAGAAGAATCTTTGTATGATTTAACGTGACTTCAATAAATAGGTGTTCGCCAGCATCTGTCGGTGGGGGTTGGGCAGACATACTGACTATAGAGAAAGGAATGTGTGATCGCAGGTAAATTGCAACGCCACCGCAATTCCTAGGGACACGGTCATTACGAATAAGATGAAAACCTGGAATTGCGACAGATGTGGAAGGCAAACATGGTTTTAAAAACGACTCTGACACGAGAATAGCGTGGATATTTTTTATATCGAATGTTGTCAGCATATCTGGGTAATGACCCCAGATGCTTTGTGCATTGATATGAACAACATTAAAATTCTTTGAACAATCAGTAAACTGAGAAGACAATGAATCGTGGAGATTCGGGATACTTTGAAAACTACAATCGCTACTACTATCATCAAAAGATGAAGAAGAACAGGACAAGAATTCGTCACTCTGAGAACTATTATTAAATAAATTATATAACATACTTTAATAAGAATAACAATACTATAATATAATAAATACGAAAATAATATATAACCGCGAAAATAAAATGTAAAAATTTCACCTGCCAGTTGTGCGTTTAAAATAAATTTTAAATCAATGATGGGCAGCAGGTTTTAAGCAGTGAAAATAAATCACTGTACACAAAAAATAAAGTTAGAATATAACGCATTAAAAAAAAACAAAAAGAACAAACCGTAAAACGGAACGTTATAAAAAACAATTAAAAAGTAAAATGTCAGTGTCAGTTATAGCCAAGCAAGAAACGATTTCAAAACAAACAAAAACAAGATTACCTACAACAACTACACTACAAGTTATATAAAAAATTAACTAACAGCCTACCTACTGCCCATTAACAGGAAAAAAAAACTCAATTCACAGTAGCTGCTCCTCGTTTCCCTCTTGTTTTCTTCGGGGGTTTCGTTACCATCAGCTTGGAAGAAACAACAGAAACTTCACCTTCTGTTGCAATACTTGTTACATCCGGAAGAGACCGGATCTGATGCCGTTTCCCATCGAGCCCCAATACAAAGACTGATCCCTCCTGCGTCCAGCATTTGGAGACTCCGAAGCGTCGTCGTGCCGCCATAAACACGTCATGCCGGCGCTTCGTGAGAAACTCGGACAGGGTGATCCCGCTGCCTTTGAGCTTAGTTTTACTAAACCAAACCTTGTCCCGGAGATGGGTGTCTACAAATTTAACCAGTATGGGCCTAACTGAGCCGGGAACTAAGCGTCCCATTCTGTGACACCTCCTGATATTGTTGACACTGGGATTCGGGAGTTCGAACCGCTCTGAAAGCACTTTGGAAACTGTAGCTGCCGTGTCCTCGCCCTTGGCTTCTTCCACACCATGGATCAAGAGAATCTTGCGTCGACCTCGCATCTCCAGTTGATCCAGTTCCTGTGCCAACATGTCCAACTGTCGCTGGAGGTTTTTGATGGCATCGGTGATGAAATCCCGGAATGCAGCAAAGTCCGCAGTAACTCCAGGAGAAGTATTAGCCTGCGGAGAGGCTTTCTGGTGCTCCTGCTCAAAGGCAGCCATCCTTTTCTCAAAGAGATCCCTCATCTCAGTCATGGTTTGCTGGACTTGTTCCATAGTGAGGGTAGTAAAGAAAGTGATTCAGCGCAGTGTATATTGAGATTATGTGAAGAACTTGTTATAATGAAAGGATAACACTTCCTGGCAGGTAATTTGTACTATACTTTAATAATAAACATAGATTATGTAAAAATGAACACTTGTATTATTTTAATTAATTTCAAAATATTGAGCTTCACAAATTATGTCTGTAGTGATTGGGCCTACCCACCAAAAAAAAAAAAAAAGTATTATGATAATACAATAAAAACTGGAAAATGGCCTCCTCAATGTTACGTTTTTGTACGATAGCCTTTTTAATAACATTTTTTATTAACTTGACTGCCCCCTCCCCGCATCCATTTGATTGTGGATGATGGGGGGCCGCGTACATATGCCGAACCCCATTTGAAAGCAAGAAGTCATTGAACTGTTTACTCGCGAAAGGTTGCCCATTGTCACTGACTATCTGTTTCGGTAATCCCCAACGCGACCACGATTCTTGCAGCTTGGTTATTGCTTTATCCGCTGTTGTACTAGACATATTATAAAATTCAATCCATTTGGAACGAGCGTCTATTAGTATCAAAAACGTTTTACCCACGATAGGTCCCAAAAAATCTATATGCACCCGCTCGTAAGGGCGTGAAGGCCAGCGCCACGGCACGGGCGTGCTCTGTGGAGGAGCGGCCGCGACCGCCGCACATGTTTCGCATGCTTTACATTGCGCCTCGATAGCTTCATCAAGCCCTGGCCACCATACATAACTCCGTGCCATGGCCTTCGTTTTCACGATACCCATGTGAGGTTCGTGCAACTCCTGTAATACTTGGTGACGTCCCGCCTCGGGTATGACAACGCGGTGTCCCCACATAACACAACCGACTTCTAAATAAAGTTCGTTTTTCCTATGCAAATAAGGTTCTAATTGCTTGATTGATACCGTGTCTGGCCAGCCGTCTGTCACGTAATTAGCTACCCGCCCTAAGATCGGGTCTCGCGACGTCATTCGTTTTATCTCTCCGTTATCTATCAATAACGCGTTAGAGGTGAAATGTAAATACGATTGTTCTGGAATCTCACATTCCTTTTGATCACCTATTGGTAGCCTAGATAAGCCATCTGCCCAATTGTTGTTCGTGGTGACGTAACGTATTTTAAAATCATAAGCGGATAGTATTAATGCCCACCTTTGCATACGACTGGCCGCCATGTTTGGCACCCCAGTTAAAGGCCCAAATATGCTGACTAATGGTTTGTGATCTGTAACCAACAAAAAATGTCGACCGTATATATATTGATGGAACTTTCGCACGCTATAAATAATAGCTAAAGCTTCCCAATGAATTTGTGAGTAATTACGCTCCGCATTAGTTAATCTACGCGACACATATGCCACTGGGCGTTCGTTACCCTCCCTGTCAGGCTGGGTGAGTAAACCGCCTACTCCTGTCGAGCTAGCATCACAGGTGAGAGTTAATGGTCGATTAGGATCATAATTTGCTAAAGCTTCGCTGCTCAACAGTAATTCTTTAATTTTTTTGAATGCTATTTCACATTCTCCTGACCACATCCAAGACGCTCCCCTTTTTAACAAGGAATATAACGGGCTAAGATGATCACTTATCTTTCTTACGAATTTTGCATAAAAAATTACCATCCCCAAAAAGGATCTTAGCTCTCCCACGTTTTTAGGCTCCGGCATTTTTGCTATAGCCACTACCTTACTAGGATCTGGGCGAATACCGCGTTTATCTATGATATATCCCAGATACGCTACCTCGCTAGCTAAAAAAATACATTTGCTCTGTTTTAGTTTTAATCCGTATGATTGCAATCTATCTAAGACCCTTTCTAACGTCTTTAAATGACTATCTAAATCCTGATTAGCAATAAGGGCGTCATCCCGAAAAGTTTTTACGTTTGGAATGTCTGCTAGCAGGTTAGACATGATTCTCTGAAAAATTCCGCTACTAGAGGATAGCCCATACACCAGTCTATTATAACGAAACAATCCCCTATGCGTATTGATCACCGTGTATCTTTTAGAGTCCTCTGTTAAGCAAATCTGATTGTACGCGTTTGCCAGATCAATCTTTGTAAAGAATCTACAGCCTGTCAGATCGGAAAAAAGGTCCTCGATCCTTGGAAGTGGGTAACGATTAACGCTCAAGACCGGGTTGAGGGTTACTTTAAAATCGGCACACACCCTAAGACCTCCATCTTTTTTATTGACCGGTACTAAAGGAGTTGCCCAGTCCGAACAGTCCACAGGTTCGATGACTCCCTCACGCAGCATGATATCCAGCTCCGCGTCGACGCGCTCTCGCAGGGCAAAGGGCAGAGGCCGCGCACGGTGGAACACGGGCGTCGCGTCAGGCCGCACTCTCAGCGCCGCCTCTCCGCCAGTGAAACGCCCCAGACCGCCGTCGAAAACCCGTTTATATCTGTCGAGTAATGAAGATAACCCATTATCGACCGGTTCAGATTTGTTTACACACATCTCCATACTATCACATGTAGTGAACTTCGGTATGTTTACCGCTAACTCCGCTAACCAATGTCTACCAATCAATGAAGTTTCACCTTTATCGATAACATACAAATCTAAATATTTAGCTGTGTTATTATAACGCACTAAGGGTTTTATGATACCTAATGGCCTAATTTTGGAACCATCATAAAATTTGAATATAACATTTGTAGCTGTTAACTCCAAATCACTAAAATATTTTAAGTATGTACTATTGCTAACACAAGAGGACGCTGCTCCCGTGTCCAACTCCATTAAAATCTGATGACCGTTTACATTTATAGGTATGCTTACCGGTTTGTAATGGTTTAACGACATTTGATATACTGCTTCTTCCTCGCAATCCGTGTCATTAGCTTCAGTCAGTGACTGCTCCACATAAAGATTTCTCTGCTGACGGCTGCTACGCCCGCGGCCTCGACGGTAAGCACCACCATTTTGTCGCGCGGACGCGCCTTGGTTTGCCGCAACCCGTTCCGGGCAAACTCGACGCAAATGGCCCTTTTTGGAACACGCACTGCACACTGCATCCTTGTAACGACATTGTTTTATAAAATGGTTGGTCGCTCCACAAGCGTGACATGCTTGCGCATATGAAAATGAGGTACATGTACTTCCCTGTTGAGAGACCCCGGGAGTATGATTACGCGGTCGCGGCGCACTCATCGCCAGCCGATGCACCCCCGCTGCCGTCGCCTCCCCTCTCGTGCCTGCAGCTGACGCACTCGCACCATCTCCGCTGCATGATGAAATCTCAACCTCCGCCGCGTTTTTCTCCGCTGCCTCTAATGCACCAGCCAACTTAACGGCCGCTGAAAATGATAAGTCCTCTTTCGCAAATAGACGTTGACTAATAATGTCACTTTGCACACCGCACACAAATTGATCTCTTAAATTCTCCGTTACGATATAACCGAATTCACAAGTACGCGCCAATTTCTTTAGCTCAGCCACATATTGAGATAACGATTCACTTGCACCTTGCCGTCTGAGCCGAAATCTGTAACGTTCAGTCAGGATAGAACGCTTGGGACTCAGATGATTTTTCAGCAACGTAACCAGCTCTTCATATGTTAGTTTGGCTGGTTTCTTCGGGCTCGCCAAGGTTACCATCAAGTCGAAGCAATCTTCTCCGCATACCGCAATCAGCGTATCCACTTTCTCAGTGTCTTTGACACTATTTACCGCGAAATAACTGTCCAATCGCTCACAGTAATTGACCCAATTACCGGATTCTATGTTGAACTCCTTGATTTTTCCCAATGCCTTTGTTGGATGATTCGACAATCAATATTATCAAAAATAAACTTGATTTGCACGCGATCACTATTTACCAAAGTCGCCACTGATAAGTTTTTAGGGAAGCAAATAATAACACGTCCGTTAGGTTTCACATCTATATTGGAAGAGAGCGTTATCAACCTACCTACATATATATATCAGAATCCTTATCGTCTAATTACCCTACAAGTACACACCAAAGCCCCAGAATTTCTATAGCAATGGGATCATGTCCCTACTTCTAAGATGGCAGAAAGTTATCGAACAAAATGGCACCGACATAATTTAGTTAAATGTAAATAAACTTTATTAAAAAATGTTTTGAATTTTCATATAAAATGCGAAGAAACTTTTTCCCCAACCATATTCGTATAATCAATAGTAAACAGGTTTATTATTTTTAAGTAAGTTTACTTTTAAATTTGATATTGTAATTTATATTGTCAGATAATTTTCATGATTTATATTTTTACCATTTTATAAACACCCCTTATATATAGCCTATGGTCACTACGAACGATGGTAGTAAAAAACTTCATCCAAATACGTTGAGTAGTTCGAGCTAAATGCGTTTAACCAATTATTTCCCCGTTTTCGGCTTGGGCGTTATTTTATTAACACCCCTTATAGCCTATGTGTTGACTAGGGTCACTACGATGATAATAAAAAAACCGTATCCAAATCCGTGAAGTGGTTCTCGAGCTAAAACGCAACATACATACATACAGACAGACAAACAAAAATAAAAAATTAAAATTAGTTTCATTTCACAACCTCAGTACAATCTGATACCCATTTCAACTAAAATTTCGCAAAAATATTGAATGTACACACACGACTTTTTACAAGGTACTTTATTATTAGTATAGATATAAATTGTTAGGTAAGAGCTGTATCTTGGGCGTTATGTTATTCCTCAAGGTTTTGTTACACTAGTGAATACATTGACAAAATTCGCATATTTCTTGGAACGCTTTATTCTACTAACCCTTTTAGTCCCATGACATCAAGATGAATCTTCGACGTTGCCAGTTTGTTCCAATAGGAAAATATGGTGAAAATATCGTGGTGACGAGGCATTTTATCAAAATCACTTTGAAAGGATAACTTTGCATTCGAGATGACGCGGCATAACCAATAGATATAAAGCGGTTTATTGTCTAAAAATAACTTCCTTATTACAACATTAACTTTTAGACGGATGGTGAGAGTAGAAAAAGTTATATTATGCTCTTTTCTAAAGTACTGAATAATGTTATTAAGTTTTGTAATAAGCTGTAGATTTTTAATCTTATAAAAGTGTTTTTACATATTTCTTATAAATATAGCGAAATCATTTTACCTGACTACGGCAAAACCAAAACATTTAGGTCTTCGTGAACCTCAATATTTTATTATTCGACAAAATAATACAGCAGTGGTTCTTAAACACCTTGTACTTTGCGGCATATTGCATTCAAGTCGAAGTCGTAAAATATTGCCACGGTGATGCGGTGAAAGAGATTTGAGGTACCCGGCCTGTAGCATTCTTTTAAAACTTTTTTAACTTATTCTTTTACCTTATCAAACGTAACACATAAAAATACCTTTTTCATCACTAATGCTCTGAAAGTAAGTTGTAATGTAATAACTCCAAATGCGGGAGGTAAATTTGATTTACCAACCTTCGGATGGATGTAAATGAATTTGAAATTCAAACCAGTGTCCCTTACAGTCACTAATTATGTAGTAGATCACTCATCTCGCTAAATGACAATGGAAAATTATCTTTTCAACCTATTTCCTTTTTATTTTGTTATTCTGTATTTTATTTATATATTATTATGGAAAACGTGAATTGCGTTTAAAGGTAAATATGCAAAATAAAATGTCAAAAAGACGTTTAAGAGTTAACACAGCAACTAAATTAGTTTTATTTTTAAAACAATCACCCTGGTCAGTAAGACACGATTGCACAAAAAAAGTAAAGTCACTTGAAAATAAAATGGCGGCAGTAAAATTATCTTGCTAAAAACGTTTTTGCAAATATAATTTCATAATTTTTCGATTGAATTTTTATATCCCGCATAATGTGTTATTAATAAGTTATTTTACTAGAGATAGACCCTTGATAATGGTGTAAAACCGAAACCGGTTAAGATATAGTACATTACTGCTAAGACCAGGACTTAGGACCATAACTTAAGACAGAAGGTCCCTTAAGTAGGGACTGAATAAATTAACCGACTTGGATTTACATGGATCTCACAACTTTTTACGGTAGAATAACTATAAGTTGCGAGACTCAGGTTTTTTTACAAGAGCTCCATACGATGACACCCCACATCCTAGAAATTTAATTTGGTTTTCCGGCTCCTTTTTTATACATTAATTGAATTTTTAATTCAAATTCCTGTTTAACATCCACATTCAACACCAAATATCCAAATATAGGGTCTGTAACGTATTCCATCTGCGAGCTAGAGACCCATGAAATATGCACGGACAGTAAAGTGACAATAATAATAATAAATAAGTTAAAATAAAATTAAAATCTGTATTCCTACATTACAAATTTAAAATCGTGTGTAAAATTTTACCAACAAATGAATTCATGCGTATAATTTATAGTTTCAAATTAACTATAGTTTCAAATTAACAATAATACAACCGAGTTATATGGCAACGCTATAATTGATCCTTTGAGCAAAATTATTAGTTTGAACAATTTGGGCCAGTTGAAATCAAAGCATGTCAATTTAACACCGTCGTAATATACTTAAACGAAAATTACAAGCTTATCATGACAATCAACTATTAAACACTTTGCAATTTATCCATCGCAAGGAGATAAGAAATTAAATTTATATAATTGCGGTATAGAAAATCAGAAAAGTAAATCTGGACGTGAGGAGCTCGGAACCGGGATTCGAACTCGGGACCTCTAACTTACCGGGCGGTTGCTCTACCAACTGAGGTATCCGATCTGACTTTACTTTCTATCTATACGTGCAGGGGAGACAACCTAAAAAAAACTTTTTCAAGATTTTATTTTGCCACTTTTTTGACGTGAGTAATAGTATACCTATGCCAAATTACAGCTTTATAGTAACAAATGTCTCTGGGCTAAGCCGCGGACAGAGAGATAGACGGACGCACATAGAGATACTATAAGGGTTCCTTGTTGACTACGTAACCCTAAAAATGACAAATGTGACCTGATTAATTGTCTCATATCATTGTCTCATACGAGTACCTAATATTATGTTAATTATTAATTTAGGTGGTAGAACTAATGCCGGGCTCTACTGTGGAGGTACCACCATCTTACTCGTAAACCCTCCCGAAGTTATTCGGGAGAGAGTAAGAGAACAGCTCTCAGGCAAAACCAGGCAGCCCACCATTGCCTGGGACCGATGGATGGCGGTATATCCATCCCCAATTGCCAGGCCTTATATAAAATAGATTGGTGATGGGCAGCGGCGTCACTGGTGCAAGGGTTTCGGCACCGCGCTTACCAACCCGCCTGTCCAGCGTGTGTGAGTATGGGCATTTCTTTCAGGAGGACCGCCATGAATGGCGAAATCCTGGAAAGGCCTATGTCCAGCAGTGGACGAAACAGGCTGATGGATGGATTTTAATGAAATATATAACTGCTGGTAGTCGTTGTGGTCTGGTCGTGTTCCGGCATGACGTCATGACAAGCCGTACGGGGAAATAGTATCAGTCTTCCATAAAACAATTATGCGGAAGTCCCTGCATATACTTTCAATCTCCTGCAAAATGTACTTTCCAGGCAAGCGCGCTTCACCCCGGACAACGAAAGAGATAAACATATCTGAAAAAATGCGCGTCCGAGTAGTGCGGTAAATCAGGAAAAGGTTGGATAATGCTGTTTTTTGATGAATAACATTTCAAATCAAATCAAATAGTTTATTTTGTAAAATAGATGATTAAAGTATACTTTCTTCAGGTCAAATTTAATCTTTATAAAAACAATATAATATTATGAAACAAATTTTATAATACGGGAATTATATAAAAAATCTCGATTAAAGTAGGGCTAAGAAAGTTATACACATATGCATAAAATAAATATACCTATAGGAATTAGAATATTATTAAACACATTGCGATGAATAAATAAGTTGATAAATAAACTAAACAGACAAATATGATTCCTAGATACCTCTATTTTATGCAGGTGTTTATTTTATTTCCCGTATTATTATATATTGTTTTATATTCTAAAGATTCCGTATTTTCACTTGTAGAAAGTATAGGTATACTTTTGCAAAATAAATATTTTGATTTTGATGCCTAACCAAATGTATACATTTAAAATATTCTACATACCTACATAATGCAATGAATAAATAAATTATAAATAGATATACTGGCTAAACAGCCCATTCGATTAATCTTGCTAAAAAGAAGGGCAAGAAACTTAGCATTTAATATAAATCCACACGAGAGCGTTATGAAAAACGCGCTCTTATGTTTAAAACAGTCATTATTGTTATTTTAACTTTATTAGTTTCCAAGGACTACTGTTTTGAACTGAAAAAAACAGCCTTCACTGTACAATTTTTTTCTATGCAGCAAGTTATTTGCTGTCACGTTTTGGGTTCTGTTATCGTCTTAGAAAAGGCCTCATTGATAACATGATTTTTTTAGAACCTGTGAGTTCTACTGTTAAAATATCTCATTTTTACTACCTACGCATAATATGCAAATGCGTTTTAAAAATAGAAAATTTAACTTGCCTGAAAATTATAGCGTAGCTTCTTTGGCCAGAATTAACACAAACCATTACTCATGCTATCAAGCTGAAACAATAAAGACGTCAAATAGAACAGAGAACGGAGCCACTTTGCAATTCCTTTCAACCGCACTTTATACAATCTCTATCCTTGATCCGCTGACCCGGAAATCATGAAATATGTCCCACATTCTTCATCACAAAGTGCATATAAATTCTAATTGCCTTCTGACAGATATTTACGACATGCATTTTAACCAGAAAGGTCGGAAAGCTGCGACGTTTTAGCTTAAAGCGCTTTTCTATTGTGTAACTGTTGGCTGTAGATGGAAAATGGATGTCGAGTAATGAATTTTACAATTTGTCACTGAAACTTGACCGTTGGGAAAGGGAACAATAATAAAAGTTTATTCGTAAATATTAATTAGAGTGGATTACAAAATATGAAAAAACCGGTCAAGTGTGAGTAGGAAGCGCGTCCTGTGGGTTCCGTGCTATTACAGTAAGTTAATATTTAATGATTTGAATAAAAATTACAAACAATGAAAAGTCTTACTTGTACTAGTTTTATAGTGTTTATTTCACCTCTGTTAGCGACCGGTTACGTTTAAAAACATATTTGTGTTTTATTTGATATGTTTACATCATTTGCAACAAGGATGAATGTGGAACTAGTACAAGTAAGACTTTTCATTGCTATAATGGAGTTCTAACAAGAACCATCAATCAAATCTATTAATTAAAAATTACAAACTTACGCCAGTAGAAATTGACACTAAAAAGGGCTAAAATCGCAAAGCACGACGTAGTTCTGATTTTTCAGTATGTTCTATGGACCAGTGGGGGTAGTGTTATCCCAAATTTGCAACATAGTTGATGCTTGTGATTGTTGGCACTTGGTGGAAATTAATACACATTATGTTGATTTATAACTCAATGCTGGGTATATTATTTAATATAAGTATATTGTGGATAAGTACATGAGTTATAAGTAAACATAATCCAAATTTGCAACTTCGAAAAACTTGTGCTCGCTACGGAACAAGCTAAAAACTTCGAAATTCGGGTACTTTTTTCACTTTTTGTCCAGAAAGTCGTAAATTTATTCTTTATTGTACACTAAAAACTTATTTTTAAATAAAACTAAACAAATAAACATGTACAAAGCAAACTTATCTCTAAGAAGAGATTTCTTCCACTTTACCTCTGGGGATTAGAGAAAAGATAGTAAATAGGTAGACATACATAAGTGTACATTTATTAATAATTTAATGATATATAATAATATATAATACATAATCTAATACATATATACTTATTAATATATAAATAAGAATACTAATACATACATATATACTAATGATACTATATTAAAATGCTAAAAGATACTCATGAGAGTGATATATAGTGCTCTTTGAGTCGTCTTTTAAATATATTCATAGAGGGACAATCACGAATATTTGCTGGAAGCGAGTTCCAGAGTCTGACAGCCTCAACGTTAAAAGACTTGCTAAACGACGCAGAACTATGTAATGGGGTTTTAAGGAGAGAAACAGTGTGTGATCGGGGAATTTTGTTCGTTGAAAACAGGGTCTCAAAACGAACACGGAGATAATCAGGGGAAAGGGGGTTATTGATTATACTATAGAGTTGAGTTAGAATATGAAAGTGACGACGAAGTCGAATGGGGAGCCATTGAAGCTCACGACGAAAATGAGATACATGATCATATTTACGTAAACCATAGATGAATCTAATACCAAGATTTTGAAGACGTTCAAGCTTATTGACCAGCTCCACATTGGTATCAAGAAAACAGACATCTGCGTAGTCAATAAGCGGTAGGAGAAGAGACTGTGCAAGAGAGACTTTAGTTTTGTAAGATAGGAAGCTCTGGAGTCGCTTCAGGGAACGAAAAGCTCCATGGACTTTTCTGCTTACTTCGTTGATCTGTGTGACCCAAGAAAGTGTGCTGTCAAAAATAACGCCCAGATTCTTAGCAGTGTTGGAAAATGGAATAACAGTACCATCGAAGTTTACAGAAGATGTTCCAGTGCCTTTAATTTAGCTTTTTTAAACTTAAAAAATTGTTTTTTTTTAGTTCATTAAATTTGAAAAACTTAAAGCTCAGCTGCATCTCTATAAATCTTATAGGGACCAAGCTATGGCCCTTCAAAAATGGTCCATATTACTCGATAATTAACAATTTTAAGTTTGGCTCTCGTCCGAATCAAAATATTAGCAAAATCGCTCGTCCTATGAAAAAAAAATGAAATAAAGTTACAATATATTTAATTTTCTTTTATTACAATATAGAGCGAAGTCTGTGAGACTAATAGTTCACTCACAATCTTAAAAAACGAAAAGAAGGTAAAAATAGTTTTTTGTAGAATTGGGACAAAGCCCTTTAGTATACCTATTTATGTGCACAGTACCAAAGAAAAAAGCATAAAATCATGTGAAAAGGATATCTATTTCTTAATTTTCAGGCTAGGTTAACTAACAAAAATACAAAATGGTTTTAGTTGTAGATACATGTATATTTGGGAAAAATGTATAATGATCAGTCACGCGGCGTTTTTTTTTTGGTTGATTTTTAAATTCACGTTTTTTCTTAGGTTCTTCACGATCTTTTTCAGGTTCAGCAGATTCTTCCTCAAGTCTGTCACGTTCCTCAGGTTCGGCACGTTCTTCCTCAGGTTCGTCAAGTTCTTCAGGTTCGTGTTCTTCCTCAGCTTCCTCAGGATCGTCCTCGCCTTCGTCTATCGAAATCAGGGTGACGTTATCGCATGATTTCCCTGAGCAATTTAACATAGAACCGAGCATTTGAGCCCAGCTTTCAGGCAAGAACACATCCATCTGCACACCTTCTTACATTTGCAGGGTATGATTTTGGAAGCTGTGGTGGGGCTGGTTCTTTGTTAGTTGCTAGTGGGATGCGGCCGGAGAAGCTTATTTCCCAATCCGACTCGGTGGGATCCTTCTCCACTCCCAGCCACTTTTGCACTTGGTGGTAGGTGCGGAACGCATGAAAAGAGGAAGCCTCGGTGGTTGGGGGGCAAACGTGCCAGATCAACCTTTGCATTTGCCGCTGTCTTCATGAACAGCTGGAACCTCAGGTCGTGCAATCTCCGAGTGGCTGGAACACCTCCGTAAAGAGCCACCAGACACTTTTCGCCAGCTTCCGCAATACTCTCATGCGTAGCATCTGTTAGTAGGAAGGTGGCAGCCAGGTCAACAAAGTCCTTCCTCTTCTGAAATTGATCCCACAATTTCGTTTTTCCCTGCCAGAAAAGGGAAGAGGTGGTGTCATATCCAGTAAAAGCGTGAAGAAACAGTCCAAACCCACTGGGCACTTCAACTTCCCTCGGCTAAACGCACTTGTTGTATGCTGAATGCACCCTGCCTCACCTCTGCCACGTCCACGTTTCTGAAAGCGCAAGTTGTGGATGGTAAAACCCAACACACAGAGGAGAACAAGGAGGTTCACGTCCTCTCCAACCATAATCACATGATCGCAGATAGTTATTTTCTCCAATGCCATCAGAATGATATCGCGGCTGCATCTTTCGTCGCTGTCTTCGTTTCAATCCGTTCGAGAGAGAATGAAGAGCACAGATGTTGAATGAGGCGTTATTCGTTTCGGTCATTCGACAACATCTTCTCCTGGGGTTCAGTAATGATCGTGGAGTAGTCAAAAACAACTTCGCTGGAAGAAGCAGCATATCGTCTCAACCGCTCTGCAGATTTTGTACTCCGATTGGCACTCTCCTGTGTCCGTCGAACACTACTGATACGTTCCTACCAAAGTGGTTAAACGTGTATCTGAGGTAGGTAGTCACATTTGTCTGTATAGATGAGTTTCGATTCCAGGAGGTCCACCACTACATATGTGTTGGCATTGAGAGAGATGTTTTCAGAGACTGGGGTGAAAGCTCCGTAAAACTTTGATTTGGTCGCTTTTCGCATTCCTCCTTCATTGAACAACGCCATTGGGTAAGGGGCCAATTCAAATTTGAACTGCTCTTTCAATTCCTTGTCTGACTGCTTCATTATGCATATTCTCTGAAAGATAGTGAGTGGTTCGACATCAACACGCTTGTTGCGAACTTTGACCGTGCTGGTGATACTCGCCAAGGTTAGCATTTTTCTTTTCTTTTGAATGTTACCTGTCCAAACGAATTCCCAGTGATTGGTGTCACCCCTTTTAGACCGTCTTCTCGGGCTAAGTGGCAATTTACTTCTGGCCCACCCACAACTCCACTGATGATTGATAATAGTTTATCTGTCGATGGGAACGGCAGACCTCTTCACACACGTTTAACATAGATACCATCCCGGCCGTCCAGCGAGCAAACACACTGCTGGAAATCCCTTGACCATGGGTCAATCTCCCCTTGCTCTCCATGGATCTCATCAAAACCTGTTCAATAGACAAGTCAGTCCATATTTTAATCAATACTTAAAAAAATACAAAAAATATAACGAAATCAGACTTATATGAAGAATTTTCAAGTTAAAATTTAATCAAACAACCTGAAGACTCGTTTAGTGATCAGGAACAATGTTCAATGACCAGCCAGGTGAAATTTAAAATAAATTTCTACATGGTATGAAAATACAAGTCATGTGCCATATAATCCATTTAAAAATTAAAAATCATTCACTATACCGGCCATAAGTCATATCTAAATTGGTAGGAATATTTTCAAGACAGACTGTATGTCGTCTCGAAAAGCACGGGCGTTGTGCCATAGACAAGGAAGCTAAGCATAGACAAAGTAAGTTTATTATTTTGTCTTTTTAGCCAGTACAGTTCGTTTTTTCAAGATTGTGAGTGAACTATTAGTCCCACAGACTTAGTTTTGTACTTTAATAAAAGAAAATTAAATGTACTATACCTTTATTTTACAACCTTTCTCATGGGACGAGTGATTTTGCCAATATTTTGACCTGGACGAGAGCAAAACTTAAAATTGTAAATTTTCGAGAAAAATTAACCATCTTTGAAGGGCCATAGGTTGGTTTTCTATAAAGCTTATAGAGATGCGGCTGAAATTAAATTTTTGCAGATTTAATGAAATTTAAAAAATAATAAATTTTGTTTATTTAAAAAAGCTAAATTTTCTAACTTTTAGAACAAATAGTGAAAAAAGTCCCAAAATTTCGAAGTTTTTCGCGTGGTCCATAACGAGCACAAGTTTTTCGAAGTTGCAATTTTGGATTTACACTACTCTAACTGGTCCATACAACATACTAAAAAATCAGAACTACATCATGCTTTGCGATTTTCATGTTGATTCCTACGGGCCTATCTAGAAAATGTATGAAACAAAACTGTAAAATTAAGTTGGTCGAGTATTCGGATACATAACCCTGAACCTATCTAAAAAATCGGCGTATTCAGGTTTGTTGTTTAAAGGTAGTAACAAAATTGAAAATTTTTAATAATTTGAAATTGTTGGCCCTCCATTTCTTTATTTATTTTTGGAGATAAAATGAATGTATTTGTTCTCTAGTTAATGATTTCTAAACAATGACATCCTACATGACAGGGTGAGAAGAAAAAAAAATCAGCTCCTTTCTCATAATAATATAAATTTCCCCCTGAAAATTTATTAAAATTAATTTTTAATGCAACATTCCATTTGGGGTTAAAATTTTAATATTAACGCAACACATCCAAATTTCAGACCTCATGCCATCTGCAACTAGAGACTCTTGACATAAGGACGGACAAACGGCAGAGCAACATTGATAGGTCTTCGTTTTTCCTCTTGGGCGCGGAACCCTTAAAAGATCAATTGAAACAAATTTCAAGTACGACAAATATAAAAAAGGTTAAGCGCTAGCAGGACTTGCGTCCTGTGGGTTCCGTACGTATGTATTTAAAACACAAACTCCTTAAACAAGCAGAAACGAAGTCGTTTTTAGGGTTCCGTAGTCGGACAAGGAACCCTTATAGTTTCGCCATGTCCGTCCGTCCGTCTGTCTGCGGCTTAGCTCAGAGACTATTAGTACTAGAAAGCTGTAATTTGGAATGAATTCAAATAATAATCACGCCTACAAAATGGTAAAAAATAATCTTGAAAAAAAAAATGTACACGTATTTAAACTTGGGATGATTTTTTTTTCTCGTCTATCCCATAGTGTGGGGTATCGTTGAATAGGTCGTTCAAAAACATTGTGGATGTGTGAAAAACATTTTTAGATTTAGGAATCCGTTGGTGAAATATTAAGCTTTAAAGTCAAAATTTTAGTTAGAGTGGAGCGTCCCCCCTGCCGGCTAAACGGTTGTTTATAGACATGTGAAAAAATTCACAGAAGTAGTATATATAATGAATTTAAAGGGAAAACTATCACAGCTAAGTAGGCTTTACAGGTTTACGAGAACAGGTCGCGCCAAACTTTTGGTCCTCTTTAACATTAAACTAACTAACTGAGACTAGAGGTTTGGCGCGGTCTGTATTTGTAGACCAACTTATAAAATGTACCGGGCAAGTACGGAACCCTACATTGCGCGTGGCCCGACACGCACTTGGCTGTTTTTTTAAAACTCACACTCGTGTTTAAATAATCTCTGTATACGTATCAGTTTCATAAACTACTATTAGAGTGATCCTATTCTAAAAAGATGGATTTCGCTATAAATCTTCATTCTTTATTTTTTACCAACTCAATAAAGTGAACTTAGATAGGTACATCAGAAAAAATCATTTACTTTGTTACAATAACAAAGTTTAAATGAGAATAGAACCACAGAAAGAATAATTACCCCAAGAGTTTCTAAGAGTTGTTGCAATAGTTCAGTCCTTCCAACAATGAGACTTTAACAAACAACAAGCTACATAAAGTTAGCCCACTCAATTTAACTGCTGTTTATATAAAGTTCTTTTTATTATTTTATTTTATACTCCCTTTTGCCTGCGGCTTCGTTTGCGAGAACGTCACTCTTATTTGCGCGTAAGATAATAATTTGGCCAAGTGCTAGTCGAACTCCCGCACAAAGGGTTAAGGATACCACACAATATGGGTACGGAACCCTAAAAACATGGAAAATAGCAACCATATAGATGTCATAGCAACATCAAGGTGACACAAAGGAAGCTCCTAAAATGGAAGCGCATGAGAAACAATTCGGTTCGCGCTAAGACGGAACCCTAATTTTTATTATTTGTTGTTTTACATTAAATTTTAAACTTGTTTGTATTAAGTACCATGTTTAAGATAGAGCTGAAACAAATGAAGTCAAGAAAATTGTGTTTTTTTAGGTTTCTTGTATCTCCTCTGGGATTTCATTTTGTTCCCTTTTTATTATAGAACTTCGTGCTATTTGTGTATTCCTATTTTTATAATTCTTTATTTTTTCCCATATTATATTTGATACATTGTTGTTCATTTTGACTTGTATTACGTGTATATAATAAAAATTAAAACAAATGAATATATTTCATTTCATTTATTACGTACAGAGAGACCAAAAAAAAATTTGTTGCAGTAATATTAATAAAATAACCTATTACATTTAAAATTTCCCAAAAATATTAAACACGACTTTTTTACTACTTTATAGATTTCATTATAATAAAATATATACAACATATGTGTAAGCTTTCGGCTTTTCTTTAGAAATATTGATAAATATATAACAGATATACCTACATAAATCCTGTGAAAGCAAGATATATTTAGAACACTCTTGGGCTCGGCATCAGTTGTTTTCTTATACATTTATTTATAGCCGCTATCCTATTGGTTTATCTGATAGCAGCGATTGTTATAAATATTTACATGTTATTGTATTACAAAACTAAACAACATGATTGTACTCAACTAAGTACTAGAGCGTTTTCACACTAACCCTTGATGATCCATTAATACGATATCGTTGTCGGAAGCCAAAATAGGTAACTTTCACATTGTTTGCATCGATATCGGATTCTATCTCCGATATAGACGGTCATGTCAAACCCCCGTGGTCCACGCTACGGGACGATAACTTTCATGTTAAGAGGGCAATACATGCCGGTGACCTTGAAAGTCGAACTTGGTGGCTGGTTTTAATCAGACGATTAAAAACAAAAAAAAGTATGATTAACTACAGAATATCTGGAATGATATGCCTTGATCAGAATTTTAAATTTCCTTAAATATCTTTGACTAAATAAAAACCAAAACTTGGTCTAATTTAAAACGAATATTTAATTAATCAAATGCAAAGAAACAAACTCAAACTTAGTCAAATTGAAGATATTATAACAAAAAATAATTTCCTTTGATTATTTTTGAAGAATTTTAGTTATAGTAATTATATTTAATTATTAAGTTATATGAATATAATTATATGAATTAAGTATATGAATATAATTTTCAATATTCCGCTAAACAATTCTTGTCGTGCTATTCAAAATGCAGACTCGTGCACCGGCCGCCCGCCCGCATAAAAACATGCAACAATATTATGCAATTTTATGCGGGCGGGCGGGCGGTGCACGAGTCTGCATTTTGAATAGCACGACAAGAATTGTTTAGCGGAATATTGCAAATTATATTCATATATATCCTTTACTTAGTGATGGACTTCCGCAAGGTAACGCCTATTTCAATTAATTGTATAATTTAGTGAGTTCGCAACTTGATTCTCAGTCGAGCGACGAAGAGATCAATACGGGACGAGTGAGTGAGACGCACACACCCGGGGTCACCAGCAGTAATTGTCGCCTTAAATACATGGGTGGCCAAATTATTAGGGACAGTCCTTATTATTTGTAATTTTCGGTTTAAATGTATTTCGTGAGTAAATAACTATATTCTAAATGGTTTTCTGATGTGTTTTTGTTTCTGGTATTATTTAATATTTTTTAAATGTGGCAACACTGTGAGTCTGCTATATTGTTTTTGAAAAAGGCGGTATTTTGTCATTTGCCTGCTAAATTGTGAGAATTATTGAGATCGGGTAATAGTTTCTGGAACAATTATTTGCAAGTTTTTTTGATCCAAAACTATCTAAACGTAAGTCTTAGGTAATAATTTATTAGTTTTGCTAATTTTAATGCATTTATTTCGATTTGGCTGACACGTAACCGTGATACTACGTATTTTTATTTTTTCAGTATAGGGAAGTCTTCAGACATATCCTCAAGAAAATCTAGGGAGATAGAAACCCTATTACTTCATTCCTCATGTTCCCAGAAGAAGATAGCAGCACACACAGGTGTTTTGAAGACAGCGGTCAGCAGGATTAAAATAAAAATTGATAATAAACTGCATCTAACAGTAAACCGCATCGGAAAATGTGACAGAAAAAGAATCTCTAGCCCCCATGATGACCATAAAATTAGGGAAATTTGTCTTCAAAATCGTAAATAGAGCGTGGCATTACTGACTACAATCATAAACGAGGAAGGAATCGCCCTCTCTAAAAGGACAGTCCGGAGACGATTAGCTGAAGAGAACCTGATGGGTAGTCGCCTAGTCAAAAACCACGCCTTGCTGAGGCCATGATAAAAAAGCAACTGCAATAGGCCAGGGAACATCGAAACATGACTGTTGAGGACTGGAGTCAAGTAAATATAGCAATTATAAATTTGTTAGAACCCTGAGTGAAGTTTTTTTGTAAAATGTTAATATTTTACAGGTCCGCTTTTCCGAAGAGTAAACTTTTCAAATTTCTGTGAACAAAAGCTCCTTCGCCTGACGTCGCCCAGAAGAGCAGCTCCACTCGGACTGCCTCGTCGAGGGAGTTAAACACCCTGTTAGCATAATGGTTTGGTCTGTTATCTCAGCCAAGGGTATGCCCCCTCTATATCGTGCTAGTGACCATGAGGCAAGACCGGTATAAGCGAGTACTCGAAAGTCAGCTTCTGCCTCAACTTCAAGAATAGATCCCTGATAATAAGGAGTTTGCGTTTAAGCACTACTCGGCACCTTGCCATAAAGCCAGGAGTGTGACTGCGTTCCTGGCTGATAAAAACGTGTCTGTTTTGCCTTGGCCAGGAAATTTGCCAGATATGAACCCCATAGAAAACCTATGGGAGCTCACGAAACGGGAGATTGCCAAAGAAGTCATCACAATCAAACAGCAAATGTTTGAAACCCTTATCAGCATTTGGAATTATGACTTCGATCACAGGCATAAAGAAAAAGTCTGCATAAAGAGCATGCCCCGACGCCTATAAGCCGTAATCGCAGCTAAGGGTGGAATTACCAAATATTAAGTAAAAAGTATCTTAGATTGTGCAGTCATCACTTTTTATTTTATAGCACTTAATAAGTACAATTTATTATTTAATATTGTTTCTATTCTCTTAATAAATCACTCTAACAAATAAATATTAACTGATAGATAGTAAGACACTTAGTCCCTCAATAAATTCACTCCAACATGAACATTTCAGTAAATTTATATTGTCCCTAATAATTTGGCCACTTATGGTATGTGTTTCCTTTTTCTGAAGATGTGTGCATAAGCTGGTTGCCCACGCTGAGTCGATCTTGGAAGTTCGCAAGATATCGGAAGTATGTAAAAGGGTCTAGAATTGATGTCGGTATCGGGTATCGTATATCAGCATTCAAATCCGATATCGTTTCGGATAGTGTGAAAACGTCCGAGTATGCACATGTGCTTCCTGTATAGTTCCACTGAAGTGTCAAAGCCTTTATTCGGTGATTTGGGTCAAATACGTGGGTCACGCTTGATCCTCGCAAAAACATGAGGGATTAAGGAGTTGCGGCGGAGACCGCAATATCCGGGGTTGACCAACTTATTCAATATATTATCTCTGACCAATATCAGGCGGTAGAAGTTTCAGTAAAATGGAGATGCGATTGAGTGATATCGGTTTATTAGGTGTAACTTAGGTTCCGTTTAAGGGCTGATTTAGGTCTTCTTAAGAACGGGTTGGGTCACTTTTGGCAGCCTCAGCGTACGCGGCGACTTCAAACGCCAAAGTTGTTCTAAAAATAGAACAAAATAATCATATCATAATGACATTTATCCTCAAAAGTGTTTCTGATTGTCACTAAACAGTAAACATTCGTACAACATCTTTCACCGACAATTTTTCTATATAAGGTGACTTTAATTTGTGCAGCCAAATTCATACTGGAGGCTTGGTAAGTGATCAGTAACACGGATCGATAGTACTTTTTGCTAATTTCGCATAATAAAATATTGACGTTCCATAGTAATTGACTCGGGGCTGGGCTTGCGTTTGTAAGGAACACGAAAAGAATAATTACGAATTTCACAAAAAGGGTCATCGAACCTTGTTGCTGAGCATTTACCGAGTCTTTAGTACGATTTTGGCTGGATAAATTAAAGTCACCTTAAATACATGGTTTTTATAAAATGTAGGTATATGCGTACCTCAATGTTTTCCTTTACCGTTCAGTGTGTGGTAAGTATACAAATAAACATATATATATCCGCTTCGTCGCGTCGTACCGTTAAATACGTTATTACAGTTCAGTGGTAGGAAACGTATTTATACTAATATACACTGCAAATAAAGAAAAAAAGGTTTAAGTAACATCGCACACTAAGATGGTAAAATAAGATATCATAATATCCGTATGATTATCGCAAAACTTACACGCTACCAATTTTCATGAAAAGGCATTTGATACAAAGCATTAATTCTAGAACTTAAGGCGAGGTTATCCAGAGAAATCTGTCCTCCTCCAACGCTTTCATTTAACACGTGTTTATCCTGCTCAGCGGAAGCGGGCTGCTCAGAAAACTCGCGGTTTCGATGTGTTTTTATTTTTTATTTTGAAATTAGAGGGATGGGCTTTTAATATTCGGCCGTTTTATAACACATTTCTCACGTAATTTATTTAAGTGTAACTTTTATTGCCTGAAACTTAATAAATGAAATGATATTTAGATCATGGTTTAGACCTATCTTTGCGTTTTAATCGGATCGAGCAAAATTTAAGTAATCGTGTATCGAACGACCGAAATATTAAGATGAAAAAGTGAAATATGACATATATTTCTTACAAAATTTAATCATCGCTATTTATTGGTTTAAAATGAATTTGAAAAGAGAGGAAATGGGAAAACCCCCCTTAAAGGAAAACTTTTGGTTTCATGCGTTGTGTGTACTGCGCCTGAGTCGAACAATATTAATGTTTGAAGTCATTGACGTACTATCAAGTGGACATCGGGTCTGTGCTCAAATGTGTCCGAACCAACAGAGAGTCAATCACACGTCAATCAAAATTAAGCCGTGCAGCAATGACATACGATTCAAATTAAAATGTTTTGTTTCTTAATATTTTGACACTTCATTAGGGACACCTTTTTGGTAAATTTTATACTAGACTAGCTTTTGTCCGCGGCTCCGCCCGCGTGTTGTTCGGTTTAACGACATGCTTATTTCCGGGATAAAATGTAACCTATGTGTTAAGTTGGGGTATAAGCTATATCCATTCTAAATTTCATCCAAATCCGTCCAGCCGTTTCAGCGTGAAAGAGTAACAAACATACACACACACAAACTTTCGCATTTATAATATTAGTGTGAAGTGTGATGAGATAACAAAGCCTTGTCTTATTTCACCACAAACGATTAAAGACCGCGCTAATTAGATACCTGATGTATGAAATAACAAAGCCTTGTCTTATATTACCACAAACGAAAATGACCGCGCTGCTAATTAGACACCTGATTTTTCAATGATATTGATCTATCCTACAGGAACCATGCATTTTTCCGGGATAAAAAGTAGCCTATGTGTTAAGTTAGGGTATAAGCTATATTCATTCTAAATATCATTCAAATTCGTTCAGCCGTTTCAGAGTGAAAGAGTAACACACACACACACACAAACTTTCGCATTTATAATATTAGTAGGATTTGAGGTCCATGGTTTGGTATGTCTATGTTTGAAGTACACAATAGGTACGCATAGTCTGTGCAACTTCCGTTTTCTGTGTATATTTTAGTTTATTTTCACGGAATCCGTCCATCCACTCTCAGGCTTGTTTCTCTCGGTTCTTCCATTATTGCCTGATCTCAAAGGAATACGAGTTTGGATAGAGAAATAAAAATATTTAGTTACAGCGACACGGCTGTCGCAAGAGAAATACCTATGGGAGATGGGAATGTATCGAAGGGATAAAGGATGGATATTGTTAAAATATAAAAACGGTCGAGAGGAACTGAGGGTTCTTTACATATAAGGTGAATTTAATTTATGCAGCCAACGTCATACTGGGGGATTGGTAAGTCATCAGTGACACGGATCGATTACACTTTTTGCTAATTTTACAAAATAAAATCTTAACGTCCCATAGTAATTGACTCGGTGCTGGGATGGCGTTTGTAAAGAACACGAAAAGAATAATTTACGAATTTTACAAAAAGGGTCATTGAACCTTGTTACTGAGCACTTACCAAGTCTTCGGTAACAATTTGGCTGTATAAATTAAAGTCACCTTATATATGTAGGTACTGTTTATTACACAAACTTATTCCCCGTGCAGTAATGTGCTCCAAATTAACTTGACACCTACGATCTATTAAACTATTTAAGGTGGCTTTCATACTGGAGACTCGATAAGTGAACAGGGCCAAGGTTCAAATACCCAGTTTGTGAATTACGAAGAATATTTTGTTATGCCTCTATACTTCTTCAGAAACAACCTCGACTCAATTACTATACGAAGTCTAAATTTTATTTTGCGTATTTCACAGATAGGGTCATTGAACCTTGGCCCTGACTACTTACCAAGTCTCCAGTATGAATTTGGCTATATAAGTGAAAGTCACCTTATATAGGGTGAAATTAAATCAACCGACCTAATTCATACTGGAGACTCGGTTAGTGATAAAAAACTAGGTTCAGTAATCTATATGGCCATTTTCGAAAAAAAATATTTTTTGATCCCTAACTGCTTGGACTAGTTTAAGTACAATTCCTAATAGTGCAGACACTATTGGGCAAAAAAAAATTTTTTTTTCGTATTTCACCTGGAGGGTCATTAAACCTTGTTCCTGATGACTAACCGGGTCTCCAGTAAGAATTTGGTCGGTTGATTTAATTTCAGCTTGTATGTATAGGCGACGGCGAGTAACAACTCAATGCAAAGTTTATTTGTGTCGTTCTGTCCCTTTGTCTCATGATAATTTAGTTGTGCTACAAAATAAATACACCCAGAAGGCCAGCTTCATAAAACCAGCGATTCCGGGTGCACGCACACATAGACGTGTATGTACGACGATCTCGTTAGACTCGTGCACTGTCATTCGACATTCGACCGACTTCGACTGGGATCGTCATACGTACGCGTCTATGTGTGCGTGCACCCGAAATCGCTGGTTTTATGGAGCTGGACTACTCAAAATGAGGAGTCTCACGTTACCAAGCAGTTAGAGGCTATTTGAATTTCATTTTTGTCATTGTCACTTCAAGCGAAAAAACGCGCAGGGCGTGGGGAGCCGAATCAGCGCCAAGGAGAAAAAATATTGTTTTTTAATCCATCCATCCATCCATCAGCCTGTTCCGTCCACTGCTGGACATAGGCCTTTCCAGGATTTCGTCACTCTTGGTGGTCCTCCTGGAAGAAATGCAGGCGGGTTGGTAAGCGCGGTGCTGAAGCCCTTGCACCAGTGACGCCGCTGCCCGTCACCATCTGTTTTATATAAGGCCCGGCAATTGGGGATGGATATACCGCCATCCATCGGTCCCAGGCAATGGTGGGCCGCCTGGTTTTGCCTGAGAGCTGTTCTCTTACTCTCCCCTGAATAACTTCGGGAGGGTTTGCGAGTAAGAGGGTGGTACCTTCACAGTCGAGCCCGGCATCAGCTCTACCACCTAGATAAGATAGCTTCGTACAAAATAAAACAAAAATAAGTCTTCAAATTAAGATAAATATTTATCGTAGATTGTATACAAAGGAGGAAAGTGATCAGGTACACCCGAAATATTTAGGCGCACGAAAGAGCAAAGTGAGCGAGTGTGCATGTGCTTACCTATAGTTCGAGAGTGTTATTGATCACTTACACCCGTGTTGAACACTCTACTTTTCATCACAAATGCGAGAAAATTAAATACCTAAAACAAAGAAAAACTCAAGTATCACAAAGAACCAACTGGCCAGTGCGATTGGTTTAAAAATAAAACAATTTTATTATGTAATATAAACATTTCGTTATGCATACTTATACATTAAAATGAAAGGCTTATTTATAAATGAAATACAGAATAACAAAATAAAAAGAGTTAAGGCAGAACAAATTTAATATTAACCATTGCCGTTTTGCTAGACGAAGGACTAACCCAGTTACATGAATGTTAATAGGGAGCCTCGTTCGATTCTCTTTATTTACCTTCCTAGAGTTGTAAATCAAATTTACATCTCGCATTTATTTACATTAATAGCATTAGTGATGAAGAGGTTATGAACATACTAAAATAGTAGTTCAATAAACAATACTTTTGCATAGCTAAAATAAAAAATAACCTTTTTTAATTTCACGCATTTTTTGAGAACAAATAAACTTCTATTATATTTTATCCACTACAGAACGAAAAGTAAATTTATTATTACAACTACGAGTACATAAGATATTGAACACTGACAAATATGTGGCCAACTTTTAATTAAATTTTGACTGTTTGTACTGTTATTTATGAGGTTGTACTAAAACCATAACTACCATGTTTAAATATTTGTCTTAGTTTCTGTCTGACTGTATGTATGTTCCGTTTTAACTCGAGAACCACTCAACGGATTTGGATTTATTGTCATCGTAGTGACCCTGGTCAACATAATAATATATGCTATAAGTTGAAAAATGTTTGAAAAATTACGCCTAAACCAAAAGCGGGTCTGAGATTAAATAAACACGGGCGATTTGAAAAGTAGAAAAAGTGTACAAAACCTTTTGTTAAGTTATTATTTCAAAATTTAAATATCAGTTGTAGTTGAGCCGATTCTCGTACACCTTCTGTTTGTGTTTAAATTCTGAAAGAAAGATAGAAAAAATAAATAATAATTTCGGTTCATCATCAATTATATGAGAGCCTAGCTCTTGTCGGTGTAGCAACTTCCATCGATATCTGTCCAGAGCCAATGTACATAAAATATGGATGCTTTGTTTCTGTGTACTTCATGAAGCACACAGAAAATTTTAATACATTTCTGGCATACGTATTTTGACTTTAATTATCTAGGGTTTTGTTTTTGAATACATATTATATTTTATTAGACGGGTTCTAACAAAATCTAGTACCTATTAAGTTTTTGAAAATTTTGCTAGCTACTAAAAATGGTGGTAGAGCTGATATGCCGGGCTCGACTGTGGAGGTACCACCATCTTACTCGCAAATCCTCCCCAAGTCATTCGGGGGAGAGTAAGAGAACAGCTCTCAGGCAAAACTAGGCGGCCCACCATTGCCTGGGACCGATGGATAACGGTATATCCATCCCCAATTGCCAGGCCTTATATAAATCAAACCGGTGACGGGCAGCGGCGTCACTGGTGCAAGGGTTTCGGCACCGCGCCACCAACCTGCCTGCCCAGTGTGTGTGAGTGTGGGCTTTTCTTCCAGGAGGACCGCCAAGAGTGGCGAAATCCTGGAAAGGCCTATGTCCAGCAGTGGACGAAATAGGCTGATAGATGGATGGATATCTCAAAAAAACATTATATGCCCCTTTGTCTCTTTAGCTCAAATAAACCATCATCACTTTAAATTAGCCTTTTTGTCTACCGGCACAATTTTAGACAGGAAATCAACATCTAATATATAAAATATAAATAATTAAATATATTTAAAAACACACATACAAAACAACACGTATCCAATGTAATAGTCCTGAAATCCGAATTAAATTTCTATTCCGGAAGTCGTGTTTTTGGTGAAACTTAGAAAAATACACATATGAACCCTGAAAACAATACTTGAAAGTTAAGTTTTTAGGGTTCCGTAGTCCGAAGAGAATCCTTATAGTTTCGCCAGTCTGTCTTCCCGTCTGTCTGTGGCTTAGCTCAGAGACGATTGGTACTAGAAAGCTGTAATTATGGGATAAACATATTCATCACGCTGACAAAATGGTAAAAAAAAACCTCAATTTTTTTTTAAGGATTCATACACCTAAAATGGGGATGGTTTTTTTTTCTCGTCTATCCCATAGTGTGAGATATCGTTGGATAGGTCGGTTAAAAATGTATGTGTGAAAACCATTTTTCGATTTAGAGATCTGTTGGGGAAATATTAAGCTTTAAAGTGCAAATTTTTGTTACAGACCCCCCTGCCGGCTAAACGGTTGTTTATGAATATGTGAAAAAATTCACAGAAGTAGTAGGTATATAATATATAATGAAGTTAAAAGGAAAACTATCACAGCTAAGTAAGCTTTACAGGTTTACGAGTACAGATCACGCCAAACTTTTATTCCCCTCTAAACACGACAATGTATGGGCCGTTAGAGCAACTTCCGAGCAGACTAGAAGTTTGCGCGATCTTTATTTGTAGACCAACTTATAAAATGTACTGGGCAACTACGGAACCCTACACTGCGCGTGGCCCGACACGCACTTGGTCGGTTTTTATCTATGTTCTTAGTGTTTAGCAACCATCTGGCAACTGATAAAACGTTACATAGCGGTCCCGCTGGTAATTTTATCGTCATTAAGCTCAGGGCGAGTACTTACCTGAGGGACCGTTTTGCAAAAATCTACGATCTGGCAGGCTGCACCAGGTGGATTCATGTTTCATAGGGAAAAAGGAGAGCTCTAATGCTCTGTTGTTGATATAACGTTGATATGCGTCACTAGTAGGGTTGCCAACTCTCAAAGGAACCAATCCGGGAGATTTGAATAAATCGGTGGGGCGTTGAAGGGAAGTCGGTACATTAGTTGTTAATTTTTATTTTTTTAATTTATATTTCGATTGCTTACTAAATCATTTTTTTAATGGTCTTGTAGTTTTTGAATTCTTTCCCATCTAATCAGTTCTTTCAGAGATAAAATTATCACTGTTTGGTATTCGGGGTCTTCAAAATTATGCCACTTTTGTAAATAATTCAAACAGCATGTGAAAAACTTATTGACTTAGTTATACATATCATTTTTCGAGGTTCATCAAAATGCTTTAATAAATCCATTGGGGCGACTATTGCGCGCGCGTTTTATTTAGTTTGATTTTTAGAAAGTCGGGAGAAATTAGTACATTCCGGGAGCTCGGGAGGCAGAACAATATTCCGGGAGTCTCCCGGGCATTCCGGGAGGGTTGGGAACCCTAGCCACTAGGTACCTTACAAGCAGTAAAACGGTCCTTATTAGTGCCCAAATTGCAATTGAAACGAGTTTTTGAAACCCATTTAACGTTTTTTACTCTCTAAAACTTTATTCATATAAAACACCTTGCAACTTGGCAATTTAATAATGGAGTCCGTTTAGAAACTATATAATGAGGGTTAATTATTCCGACCGGACTAAACTAATGTTATACGTTTAGAAATCGGATGTTTTCCCGAAAATAGGTCGAAAATGTAGGTCACTGGGTAAAAATTAAAGCGACTTCTATTTTTTTGAATTTCTTAAAAAGGGAAATTACTTAGTAAAACTGAAATCTTACATTTGTTTATACGATTAAATTATTTAATATTTGCATGTAAATATTATTTGTTGAATACTGAGAATACCAAGATTATGTTTTTATTGCGAAATCCATCGCTTTGGAATACTCTAAATATTATTATTAGACTGATAATACCATTTTATATTACCACCTTACATGTTTATTCCGACAAATAATGTGGTAAAGAGTATTCAAGTTTGTTAGTCGCGTTGTGTACGTAGAATCCTCGTAGAATCAAAAGCAGCAATGTGACATCGCTGTTTATTCACAAATCAAAAAAGAATCTTATTGCCAAGTTGATGTCACTGTTAATTTTTAGGGTTCCGTACCTGAAAGGTGCTAAGCGGGACTCTATTATTAAGCCTGTCTGTCTGTCACAGGAGTCTACAGCTTCAACCGTAATAGATAGAAAGTTGATATTTTCACAGAGTACATACGTGTTATTGTGGTCTCCACCAGGAAAAATAATAATAAAAAAAAGGAAGAAACATAGAAAAATTTGCATTAAAGTGGTAAAACCGAATCTCGGTACAAAATGCACATCATAATATTGTTTTCCTTACTTTTGAATAAAAAGTATGTAAAATTGCGTTTTAAAGCAATTGGCGGAAATAGATTACTAATAATAGGGTTTCCGCATTAAAATCATGTTATATTTTGCCTTACATTTTGATTACATTCGATTACAATGACAAATACGCTTTTATGTTTGTTAATCGAATGCAATCAAAATGTAAATCCTAAAATTTGAATGTGAAACCCTAATTATTACTGATAAATTTTACGCTAGTTGCTTTAAAACGCAATTTTTGCATGCTTTTTGTTCAACAGTAATGAAAACAATATTATGATTTGCATTTTACACCGAGATCATCCGCTTCAACCTTAAAACTACTTAGAACGTTGGGTTGGGCCTGGTCAAATTAGTTATTTAAAATGATAATTCAAAACAGGAAATGAACATGCGGAAAATACAATAAGGATTAAGTATTTACGAGTTACAGTAGTTTATAAAACTGGTACTAAAATAGTAGTTTATGAAAGAGGTTATTAAAACACGAGGTATCATAGTTATGTGCAGTTTCCTACTCTACTTTATCTAAGCCCATAGTTTGTATCTACCAATTTTTCGATATATAAAACTTTATAAAATTTGTCGTAAAATCAGTACCTTTTTAAAATAACTCCATTTCAGGGTCCACAAATACACACAAGAAAAAGAAAAAACCGGCCAAGTGCATGTCGGGCCACGCGGAATGTAGGGTTCCGTAGTTGCCCAGTACATATTAAAAGTTGGTATACTAATGCAGATCGCGCCCAACTTTTAGTCCCATACATTTAGAAGAACGGCCCATACATTGTCGTGTTTACAGGGGACTAAAATTTTGGCGCGACCGGTACTCTTAAACCTGTAAAGCCTACTTAGCTGTGATAGTTTTCCTTTTTAAATTCATTACATATACTACTTCTGTGAATTTTTTTACATATCCCTTAACAACCGTTTAGCCGGCAGGGGGGGAAACTTTACTCTAACAAAAATTAGCAATTTAAAGCTTAATAATTCGCCAACGAATGCCTAAATCGAAAAATGCTTTAATAACAATACCCCACACCATGGCATAGACGAGAAAAAAAGATTATCCACAATTTACGTACATGGGAGATACCAATAAAAATTATTTTTTTTCAATATGTTTTTCACTATTTTATCGACATGATTAATATGTATATCCATACAAAACTACAGCTTTCTATCTACTATTAATAGTCTCTGATCTAAGCCGCGGATAGACGGACGGACAGACGGACATGGCAAAACTATAGGGTTCCTTTTCGGACAACGGAACCCTACAAAGTGTCACACTCAAGTCAACATAAAAACTTGGAGGTATTATTGTAATGATTTCTAATATTTTTAAATGGTTAAAACAGTACAAAAAGAGGTAGCTTTTTATTACTCGATATTCGATAAAAATATCCTTTACCGAAATAGGTTTTCTCTAGGGACGGAACCCTGATGTCTTTGCGACACTCGACACAACAATTTCCCCATCCCAACTGACTTTATTTATTTTTTATTTATTTTATTTATTTATTTATTAAGGAACTTACACTATCATTACAGGCTGGACCTAATTCAATAGTGAAGTAACACATCATACACTACATCATAATTACTATACAACATACACATCCAATACCAAAAACTTACCTACATATATTTTCATCTTACACAATTACAAAAAAAAGAAAAAAGAAACAAGGACAAAGAGCATAAAAAACAATTAATTAACCACAAACCTAATAGTAACATAAAATTTGCAAAGTTATCCTTGTGAATTCACCCAGAGAACACGTGAAAACGTCCGTCTTTTCTGAAATTTTATTCAGCAACTTAATAGCTCTAGTTAGCGGCGCTTCCGCAAGCAAGTTGACTTGTGTCAAGAGATTCAATTAGGACTACATATAAGGAAGGTGATAAATAAGTTAATAATAACTCACATTCTACGGATAATAAGTCTATATCTATGTTATAATAATAATAATAAAGTAGTAAAAAGTCGTGTCTGTGTAAAAAGTCGTTTGCAATAGAATCCAACAATCATGTAAACAAACCAAATTGTCACGATTACTCCGTAATCACATACATTTGACGATCAATTATGAACATAGTCTGATTTCAACGAACGCACCATTGTTTTCACATTATCTTCAACACGATTTAACTTGTATTTATAAGTTAAATTTGTTAAAACATTTGCAACGTAAAAATTTCGAAGTATTTGACAAGCTGTCATCTTAGTTTTTTACTCATCGAACTCTATAAGTCATTGAAAAGTTAGTGTTGTTCGTAATCTGAAGTTATCTTTTATTTTTAATTTAATAAATTATTTTAATTTAATATTATTTGAATACAATAAAAATTTTTTTTCAAGAGCTTAATATAATTAACCAAAACGGATTGTATCCTAAGCCATAAAAATAATGGTTAGTTTTTAAAAATTGACAGGTGGCCATTTTGTTAGAATTGTCATTCTATTGTAATTGTCATTGTGTTTTCTGTTTCCGTTTTCTGTTTCCGATTTCTACGACTTTGCATTCTCATTTTGGACTTTTGTTTTGCTTTACGATTTGGCTGGACATATTTTTCTTGGAACGACGACCTTTGCACGGCATCACGGACTTTGATATAGCATACGATTGGTATTTTTTCTCAAGGAGTAATCAGGAGGTAAGAATGATTTAGATCTATTACCTACAACGGAAATCTATTAGACACACTTTAATATTGTATTGCCCTCGTAACTAATTATTTGAATAGATCACAATTACTGAAATGTATGTGTGTAAAATTATATTTGTTTTTAAGGTTATAATGAGCGAGCCGCAGCCAGGTTCGTCGGGGACTGCTCCGCCGCCGCCGGTCAAAAAACCAAAATTGGCTGTTAAAAAACAGTTATCGCAAAGGGAGAAAAAAATAAATTTAATTAAAATTAAATTAGAACACTATGACATCACCATGGGCATAAACAATACGCTGTCAATGTCAGTCCGCCATATTTGTTTACATGATTGTTGGATTCTATTGCAAACGACTTTTAGGTACATTAAGTATTTTTGCGAAATTTTAAATGAAATGGGTTATTTTATCAGTATTGTACTCAGGCTTAATCCACAATTTTTAGAATTTCTGCATGTCTATCTGTCTGAATAAAATAACGCCTGAGCCGAAAACGGGGCAAAGATTGAATATACTTGCGATTATCTACACTTGGTGAAACATTATCAACATCTTGAAAGTTACACTTATTTCTTTATTTACACTTTATTTTATTAACAAAATAAGCTTACGGACTACAGACGTCCAAATCACTTATTTGCTGTTACATTTTATATTACAATAATAAAATATGTAAACCTAAGTAGGTTTCCATCCATCCATCCATCAGCCTGTTCCGTTTACTGCTGGACATAGGCCTTTCCAGGATTTCGCCACTCTTGGCGGTCTCACACACGCTGGGCAGGTGGGTTGGTGAGCGCGGTGCCGAAACCTTTGCACTAGTGACGCCGCTGCCCGCCATGCCACTAGTCTGTTTTATAACGTGTGTTTTTTTTAGAGGTATAGAACTTTGAAATGGAATAAAACAAAGATAATTTTTTTTATTGATATGAAATTTATTTTATTCGAAAGACAATCTTCTGGCATTATAATTTAAATATGACTTCTGGCATATGTCCACCACGGCTGGCTCGGACGTAGTCTAATCTGGAGGTCCAATTTTCAATGACTTTTTCCAACATTTGTGGCCGTATATCGGCAATAACTCGCCGAATGTTGTCCTGCAAGTGGTCAATCGTTTCGGGCTTATCGGCGTAGACTTGGGACTTCACATATCCCCACAGAAAATAGTCAAGTGGCGTCAAATCGCACGATCTTGGAGGCCAATTCACGGGTCCGAAACGTGAAACTATGCGGTTACCAAACGTTTCCTCCAATAAATTAATTGTGGCACGAGCTGTGTGACATGTTGCGCCGTCTTGTTGAAACCACAACTCCTGCACATCATGGTTGTTCAATTGATGAACGAAAAAAATCTACGCCGATAAGCCCGAAACGATTGACCACTTGGAGGACAACACTTGGCGAGTTATTGCCGATATACGGCCACAAATGTTGGAAAAAGTCATCGAAAATTGGACCTCCAGATTAGACTACGTCCGAGCCAGCCGTGGTGGACATATGCCAGAAGTCATATTTAAATTATAATGCCAGAAGATTGTCTTTCGAATACAATAAATTTCATATCAATAAAAAAAATCATCTTTGTTTTATTCCATTTCAAAGTTCTATACCTCTAAAAAAAACATCCTTTATAAGGCCTGGCAATTGGGGATGGATATACCGCCATCCATCGGTCCCAGGCAATGGTGGGCCGCCTGGTTTTGCCTAAGAGCTGTTCTCTTACTCTCCCCCGAATAACTTCGGGAGTATTTGCGAGTAAGATGGTGGTACCTCCACAGTCGAGCCTGGCATCAGCTCTACCATCTAATTTTTTTTTTTTTTTAGTTTATTTATTTATCATTTTCTTAATAACATTTTGTGCTATATAGCCGCTGTCGGAAACCTAATCGGTTTATCTGCCAGCGGCGATCGTTCTTAAATTATTTTATTTTATGTAATGGAGGTAAGCGACACGATTGTGCTCACTGAGCGTCGTTGGCCGGCGAGCTCTCCGTCGGCCGGCGCGCGGCGGTCGTGCGTCAACCACGTGGTCACCACTAACAATCGCGATCGCCCTGAGGCGCTCAGCCAGCACAATCGTACCCCACCTATTTACATTATTATACTTATAAATTATGATTTTATACAGAGTAGGTATCTTATTTTTCTATAAAGTGGTTTTTTATCTTACTTCTAAAATTTAAATAGTTTTGAATATCCTTAGGAAGCTCATTTACAGTTTTAGACAAACAGTACATCCAAGTTCGCTTTCCATAAACATTATTATATTTTGGTAAGGTGAATGATGGTAGGTAGTTTAGATTGCGCAATCCATCCGATCGATTTTTTTAAATCATATGATTCTTGTTATGATTCTCATCAATAAGTACATGTAATTTAGTTTTATCATATACATTTAAAATTTTGTTGTGATAAAATAAAACTTTGATATTGTTTTTGAATTCGTTAATGTATTTTTTTGGTGTAATGATTTTTAGTAAACTAATTTGTATTTTATAGATATATTCTAAGTAAGTTTTATATGTTTTACCATAACTCGAAATCCCGTATCCTATAACAGCATCGGCCATAGCCAAATAAATCAATCTTAGTATTTTATAGGGCACTTTATATTTCAATATGGCGAGCTTACTTTGAATAGCCCTTAATTTATGGCATACGTGTTCAATATGAGATCTCCAATTAAACCGTTCGTCAATTAATAAACCTAAATATTTGTGTTGTTTTACCACCTCAAGAGCAGTACATTTGCAATCGTAGTAATTACTGTGAAAACATTGATGTTTATGACTCAGTATTCTTGGGCTATTTGTTACATTATTATGGGAAGATCTGATGTGGACTAGCTTGGTTTTTAGGCAATTAATAATTAATAACAAAATTAAAATATTTTCAAGTGTAACCTTATTTACACTTAAAAATATTATAATTTTGTTCAAGGGATCGGAAAATAAATCAAGATCGGGCGAGTGGTCGAGTAATGAGGCATCATCAGGTTAAAATAACTTAATAATTTAAGTAATTATCTTAAGGCCTTATACTCTGGATTATTTTCACTGTTAAGGCTTTATACTCTGGATTAAATACTCCCGATGTAGTTTGAGAAACGTGCAAATAAATTCTAAAAAAGTGATCAGTGCAGGATCAACCGCGAGGATTCGAATCCGGATTTCAATATTGGAAAACAGTGTTCAGTGCCAATGTATAAAAAATATACTTAGCTTTATTCTAAATGGTTATTATGTAATTTATCATCACACTAATATTATAAATGCGAAAGTTTGTGCGTGTGTGTGTATGTTTGTTACTCTTTCACGCTGAAACGGCTGGACGGATTTGGATGAAATTTAGAATGGATTTAGCTTATACCCCAAATTAACACATGGGTTACTTTTAACCCCGGAAAAAAGCATGTCGTTAAACCGAATAACACGCGGGCGGAGTCGCGGGCAAAAGCTAGTACTTATTAAAAACATCCAACTAACGATCCAATAGTCAACACAACACCGTCCGCGGGTAGATCGTAATTTGTCGACTGCATCAACGTGACCGTGAAATTACCAATCATGATTTTAGATGATGTGGTTATTAGTATTATAATTAGGACAAAACTTTTTTCTCTCAGAACTATTTTTCTGTATGTTATGTTTCGTTTTAATTCGAGAACTACTCAACAAAATCGGATACAGTTTTCTTTATTATCATCAAAGTGAGGGTCACATAAAGGGGTGTTGATAATAAAATCGCCAAGCTGACAACTGTAGAGATTAGTTTTTATCGTACGTTACGCGCAAATAAGAGATAAATTGATTGAAAGACATTTCCATGCGAGCAAATCCGCGGTCAAAAGCTAGTAAATTATATTACGTTAGTATACTACAGTATACGCAACTAGGATTATAAATAGAAATAGACAATAGTCTACACTCGGGCCAGTTCATAAAGTCAAAGGCAACCAATTTCTTGGTACTATTTTACAACTATTTGGCTTGTTTAATTGTTACATGTACTTAAGTCTGGCTGGAATTAAGAAATTTTATTATCCAAGGCGGTGTCAGCGGTGTTTCTGAGTAAGTACTGCGAATAGAAAGTCACAGTCCATACTCGTACATTCACGTTTCATCGACGATTATTACGTGCACAAAATTATTAAATTATGTAATTCTCGTTTTATTTCGGCTCTTTAATAGCAAATTGTCATCGTTTCCTCAATCAGCCCGGGGCATTATTTTCTTCTTCCTGTTCCTCTTTCTCCTTTTATTCGTGCATCGCGTATTAATATTATTTATGTACGAACATGTGTAGTAAGTAAATCAATTTATCGTGCTTCTTACAACATTTGCTCTGTTTGCGTGGTTTTTTAAGGAAATAGTTGTAGGCCGTAGACCACGTTATCTTACACCCGTTTTTACTAAAACAGCAGCGGCTCCTATCCTCGTAAGGCCCAAATGTGCTTGAAAAAGAACAAAATACATTATTCATTACTTATCAATTTATAAGTGTTGCTACTATACACCCAATGTACTTCCGTGTGCACATATTTGAATTTCGTTGATATTTTGAATTTCACGGTTGTCTAGCCATTTTGGCTCCTGTTTCCTGATTGGTGGATATTTGTGTTTAATCAAACATGGTGAATGTCCAATCAAAGCACATTTGTCAAATACCATTCAAAATGTGGGAAATGGAGCGCTTACGCCGAAAAGGTGAATGCAATCTCAAATAATTCATGTAATTTGGGACTAGTGGTAGGACTAAGGTGGTAGAGCTGGGGCCGGGCTCGACTGTGGAGGTACCACCGTCTTACTCGCAAATCCTCCTGAAGTTATTCGAGAGTAAGAGTAGTAGTAATAGACGTTTTTTAGTAGTAGTAATAGACGTTTAATTCCATAAGAAATTACACGAATTATAAAAATAATTCTGCCGAACTGCATTACAGTTTGTGGGCAGAAAAAACCCTCTGTTAAACTTAATTAAACTTATGAAATCTATGTACTATAATTTTACACATTTAATATGATTTTAAACATATACATAATCTTACACTGTAACAGTTCTGCTTAGATTTAGATACATCTTTGTAATAAAAGTGACTTCAACTTTGTTTTAAAAATTGATCGAGTTAGATTGCATTCTGAGAGATCAACAGGTAAGGCGTTAAATATTTTAGGTATTAAGTATTTGTCAGTTCTTTGACCATAATAATTATTGAATTTGCTAGTTTGTAAGGTTTTTCTGGCTAATTTTCTGGTGGGATATTTGTACTTTATAGGGTTTTTGTACTTATTTTGTGAACCATAAGTTTTATTTGCCAATAAAAATGTTACTTTTTCATGTACTGGAAGTATTTTACATATATGAAATAGTTTACTATAATTATGTTTACATTTAATTTTAGTGTTCTTATCTACCAACAACTTGAGAAATCTAATTTGTAAATATTTAATTTCATCTAGGTATGTCTTAAAGGTACGACCATAGCTAGATAAGCCGTACGATATCAGTGATTCCACCAGACTATGGTAAATAGCAAACAATAACGGTCTATTGGCAATCTTATGCAAATAATAAAGTTTACCTAAAATACATCTTAATGTTTTACAAACATCTTTTATGTGGGATTTCCAGTTCATGCTCTTATCAATTGTTATACCTAGGTATTTGTACTTATCCACAAACTCCAAACCATCACATTGACAATCACGGTTCATATTGTGTAAACAATCATATGTATGTCCTATAATTTTTACGTGATTGTCTAGTTTTACATTGTACGGTGAATGTATATGCATGCACTTTGTTTTTTTAATGTTAAGGATAATACCATTGTCATGAGCCCATTTAGTAATGTTATCGAAATCATCTTGTAATTTTGTTTGAATCGTTTTTAGATCTGTTCCCGGACAAAGTATACACATATCATCCGCGTACATGTATACATTACAATTTGCAATGACATTTGACACACTGTTTACATGCATAATGTATCCGACCGGGCCGTAGACTGACCCGGTTGGAACACCGTATTTGATGTTGGCTTCTTCGCCATATGTATTTGAGACAACTGTTTGCATTCTCCGTTTAGATAGGTAATTTTTAAACCAGTTATTCACAGGTCCCCTGATGCCACACTCGTCCATGGCCCGCAACAGCAAACCATGATCTAAAGTATCAAATGCTTTTTTATAATCTATGAAGATAAGTAGAACTTGGTTTTTTTTGTCAAGATAATCATTTATTTCATTAGTGAAATCGGACAAAGCCGTTGCGGTTCCATGACCCTTTCGAAAGCCATGTTGACTACTCGATAAAATTTTATGGGTTTCTAAGAACTTTGTTATCTGTGAAACTATTACCTTTTCTGTTATTTTGTTGATTATTGATAGGATGGCAATCGGTCGGTAGTTCGAGTAATCCACATGACTTCCTTGTTTGTAAATTGGTCTAATTAGTGATAATTTTAATTGATCTGGATAGATACCCTTTTTAATACTAATATTTATAAATTTGGCCAGTATGGGACTAATTTTTTCTTTAATACATTTTATATCTTGTATCCGTATTTTATCTGATCCAGGGGACTTAAAGTTTGATATCTTGTCAATAATCTTTTCAATCTCATATGACGTTACCGGTTGAAACTTGAACGATACATTCGATTCGTTAATATATGAATTCCTTTCCAAAAAAACTTTATCACATGAGTGCTTTAACTTATCAATTTCTTGGGTGAAAGTTCGGGAAAAATTATTACAAATGTCTTCAGTTTTTTCAGTTTTACCCAAATATTGCAATATCACTTCGTCGACATTTGCTTTTCTTTTTCCCAGCCAATGATTTAAATTTGACCAAATCTTACGATAATCACCATTGCACCCGTTTAGTACTGCCTTTCTATAATTGTTTTTTGCGATGTTTATTTTTTTGTTTGTTTTATTTCTATAACGGGTATATTCTAATCGAAGTGACATATTTTCCGGCTTACTTTTCCAATTCCTAAATAAATTATCACGAATTCTAAACATTTTCTTTAATTCTAAAGTTATCCAAGGTTTTGCTATCCTCTTTTTTCTGAATTGAACAGTTTTTAATGAATTGTCATAAACGTCGCAAAAAATGGCACACAGTTTATTATACATAAGCAAAGGGCAGTCTATTGTCATCAGTTCCTCCCACTCAATAGAAAAAAGCTTTTCTTGCACTAATTTTTTATCAAGAATAGTCTGTGTTGAAGTTGCGCTCACGCTGCTATCAGCACTGTAAACTGCGCTAGAGCAAGCGGACATCCGGGCTCCCACCAGGTAATTGTCGGAGATCTTACCGGCACCGAGGGTGTGAGAGGAGGGCGGCGGGGCGGGAGGCGCAACTGCGATAGCAGGGCGCACGCTCTCCCGTATCCACACGTGATCGAGGCATGATAGCACTGTCCGACCTTTTATCACCTCTTCTCTGGTCACATCGTTTACCCCGCACTGTAAACCGAACTTACACATGGTGTCTTTATAACGTGATGATAACGCACATTCTTGTCCTTCCAGTATGTTGATGTTCATATCACCGATCACTAATAAGTCACTATTTTCCGGGATCCGCCGCAACAATTCTTGTATTTCAGATAGAAAACGCAGCTTGTTGGTTTTTGGTGGTCTGTACATAGCCAATAGATAAACTGGTTTCATATTCCTTCCACTGAGTTTGCCTTGGATAGCCTCGTATGATATTCCGTTAGCCGATTGAGACGTAAAAGATATGTCTTCTTTCACATAGACCAAAATCCCACCTCCTTTCTTGTCCTCTCGAGTATATGAAAAGCTTTTATATCCTTTCATGTTGTACATACAAACTTCGGGTTCTTTTATATTGATCTCAGTAAGGATTAAAACGTCGATATTGTCTAAACATTGTTCTACGAGTACTTGAAGCTCGCAGAAATTTTTTCTCAAAGAACGTATATTCAAATGTAATATGTTCAGGTTTGTATTAGTTTTATTATTATTAAGAAAATGTATCCAATCATCTAAGTCAGTATATCTCACATGCTCAATATCTTTAATATGTTGAAATGGCATAAGCTTTTATCAGAGTAGGTATATAAAAGTAAAAACTAGGTATATATGTAGTAAGTAAGTATGTGCTATGAAAATATGATAGAGGACAGCTCTCAGGCAAAACCAGGCGGCCCACCATTGCCTGGGCCCGATGGATGGCGGTATAACTATCCCCAATTGCCGAGCCTTATATAAAACAGACTAGCAGCGGCGTCACTGGTGCAAGGGTTTCGGCACCGCGCTCACCAACCCGCTTGCCCAGCGTGTGTGAGTATGGGCATTTCTTCTAGGAGGACCGCCAAGAGTGGCGAAATCCTGGAAAGGCCTATGTCCAGCAGTGGACGAAACAGGGTGATGGATGGATGGATGAATGGGACTAGTGAACCAAACAGATATGATTATTACTTAGTATAAATACTGATCTTTGATGAATTATATTTATTTTCCATTAAACTTATTGTGTGTTATGTTAATTTGGACCTAAATTAATGTGTGATTGTACAAGAACAATGGGCGTTACTTCAAATTTTCGACTGATTGATTATGTGCTTGCTGGAGAACTTCGGGCTGATAAAGATAATTATTTGGTTTTTTTTTTGGGTTCTTACCCTGTTATAACATTAAACAACATTACGGAACACTCAATGCACGGCTGAAACTAATATTTGACCAAAAAGTTATTTTTTTATAGAACAGATATCGCACCAAGTGGTGAAGATGTTGGTGACTTCAAAATACCGAATATCTTACCTTAATAATGTAAGGCCTGTAAATAGAGATGACAAAAGGAACAGAAAGTGCTCATAAATTCATCATCATTCATCATAACTATCTTCAGAAGAGGCTAATAAAGAAACTGCAGACTTATGCCAGTTATGGTGCAAACAGGATAAAAGACTTTCTATTAAGGCGCATAGGCAAGCCACCGTTTTAGTGCAAAATTTGATAACCCATTTCTCTGTTGTTTTTCGTTATAGACTAAAGGTATAGAACTCAATAGTTCAATACAGTCGCCATTTGGCTGAAATGTTAAATTTTGATGTAGATACAATCTGAGGCAAGAAAACAACTTTGTATGTAAATCTGTCCAGCTTAATATCTTTAAAACAAAATTAATATTCAAAATTTTGGCAAAATTGTGCCTTTTAAAATACCAGCACCAGATGATGGAGGTCATATAGTTTGGTCTATTACGAAAAACAACTGAGAAACGAATTATAAAATTTAGTACTAAAGCGGTGGCGTGGGAATATAATATGTAGTAATATGGCAGGACTGAATTTAGGAGATCGTTTGCTTGCTGTTTGCCCATGCCGATATCAAACGTTTTTCATTCCACACGATCCATTTGTCAGTTTGAATTTCACAAAGAATTATGTTATTACTAGCTTTTGCCCGCGGCTCCGCCCGCGTGGTATTCGGTTTAACGACATGCTTTTTTCTGGAATAAAAAGTAGCCTATGTGTTAAGTTAGGGTATAAGCTATATCCATTGTAAATTTCATCCAAATCCGTTCAGCCGTTTCAGCGTGAAAGAGTTACAAACATACACACACGCACAAACTTTCGCATTTATAATATTAGTGTGATATCAAATAAAAAGCATTGATTGAAATATTGTATTAAAAACGCCAAAACAAAATAAATCACTTCATATTTTTTTTGTATTTCTGTTTTAATTATTATTACAATTAAGAAAAAGAACTTTTTCTTATTTTCCATGTGCTTTTAGTAAATATGTGTTCTCATGTTATATTTGATGACTCTTTAATTTTCAAGTTATTTCTTGTTTTTAAGAGGTCTTATTTTTGATTTTTGGCTAATTTAGCAAATCTTTTTATTTTCGAGGAAAAAAACATGTTCTGGGTGATTTTACTGAAGGATAATATCTCAACATAAAAGAATTCGTTTTTTCAATAACAACCCAATGTGCTTCAGAAAGAACAAATAAAAAATACCGAAAAAAAAAGAAAAACCTATTAATGCAGTTGCGACCCAATATCCCAATAAACTTTAAACATTGAATTATTATAATATTTATGCATGCATTTATATCATGAAAAAATATAAAATACATTAACATAGTTTTTAGGACAAGTTTATGTTTGGGCGGTAAGTACTGCATTAAATATGTTCTCCGTGAAGAACAGTGGGTCAAAAATCATAAATTGCTAAAATGAGCTTGGCCTTACGAGGCTATAGTTAGGCAACACAAAATTTTGGTAAAACCTAACCCTTAGTAAAAAATTAAAGAAAGATAATTATGAAGTAATGACCCAAATGTTTTAGTACATATCTAATTTAGGCGTCTCAGAAAGTAAGTGAAAACTGGCATAGAAACCTGTTCTCGTGTGGCAAATATTAGATTTAGAGCTGCCATAACCTAAAACTTTTCATTGCAAAATAGGCTTTAACGCAGATGGATAAAAGTTAAATAAGCTTGTATTATTTTAGGCTTTTCAACTCTAAATTTAAGGTTTGCTGCACGAGAATAGGTCACATTGTGATAAAAGTTAAACGAGCTTGTATTATTTACGTCACATTGTGACCTATTCTCGTGCAGCAAACCTTAAATTTAGAGTTGAAAAACCTTGTTGTAGGTGAATTAAAAGGTGCGCGTTTACCTGTAAACGAAAAAAAATACTTTGCTATTGTTTTCTTTGATTTGGGAAATTTTCATTTATGACTTCTTGATACATATTATTGGTAAAATCTATACTAGCCCTTAAACGCACCGTATTTACTCTAACACCCATCACCCGTATTCACTCTATCAGCGCAGTTCGCTGATACAGATGCCGATTCGGTGTAACACTACATAACTTATTTGTCAGGACTAACCTTATTTTTAGCGTTCTGTCCTTGTCTTTTCAATACAGAAAGAAAAATACGGAAAGCTTAAATTTATTTTAGTCCTGTCAATACGTGTTACACCGAATCGACACCAATATACCTATTCATTCGTAAGTATTTGCCTAAATAATTGTAAGTTCCACCAAAAAAGTATTGAGATCAAATTGGGTGCCGTGGCTTGTGATTGTTGCTTCAGTAATAATTGCAATAATGTACATTGATTTTCATTTATTTTAAAAGAAAATTTGTTAGGGTCCTTGCTACTGAATTAGCAAGTTTTCACAGCTTAAGTTTCAACGGTTACATCATACATGCAAATGATTGCCTATCAACACTTGCCAAGTTCTTTATATCAAAAATCAAACTACCCTTCGTTATTAACGTCGTACCGGAAGTGATGTACAAGTTCTGAACATGCCCCCTTACGAGGCGAACAAAGAAATATCCACCTCAAAAACTGTAAATCTAAATGGAGGTACTAAACACTCATTTGATGTCAGGACACTCACTGCACCAAATAGAATAAAGAGTTTACCTTATACTCCTGGAGCAAAACATTACGCAGGTGAATACTTCGTCGAAGTACACATAGTGAATATGCTATGTGAATAGAAAAACGATGGCCTGTACTCTTATCCCGCCTGAATAAAAACCTTTCATTAGTTCAGTAACTAATTTAATGTTTTAATTTAGATCCAACGATAGCCCAGCACTGAATTCATGTGAAATCGTCTCTTTATTACCTACCAATAGATATTGTGAAGTAAATTGTGTAATTAACGTACTGAAAGTATTTCCAATTATATGCTGTTAAACGGTTACTAACATTATTAATTGCTTTAAATGCCGTTTAAATAGACACAATAAAACACTGCAGGCTGAATTGTTGGAGTAAGTAAAGTAGGTAAGTAATCAACTTATTTCAAGCCATCGGGCTTATTATAAACAAAAATCTTAACTTAAACATTAAAAATACAGGTAAATACAAGAACATATTGAAATACGATATAAATTGCTTACATATTATTAGTACACTGAGATAATAATAACAATAAAAAAAATGTATTTTCGAAATATATTTCGGCCCACTTAAAAGCTAAATATAGCTAAAAATATTATATAAGGTGTAATCGTAATACCTGCCACGGATGAAATAGGAGATACTGTTATGTTTATAGATTACAATAGTGAAGATAATTTATTGATCTAACTTCATAAATTTTTCCATACAAACAAATGTGCGTATAAATTTAAATTCAGTTAATTGTATGAAACCGTTAGGTAGTAGTCGCAAAACTTCAATGAAGTTGTCAAAGGACGCCGCTCTATCCGAGCGAGCCGCTCGTCAAATAGTCAAAGGGCAGACCGCCTGCCGCCACCCCGTACCCCACTACCCCTTTCGTCGCACCCAAGAATTTTCATAGCAAAATAGACCTTCACGCGGAGGGAACTTGTATTATTTTGGGTTTTCACAACTCTACATTTAAGTTTGTGCTACACAGAATAGGTACAAATATCTCTACCTGGTAGAGACAAACCGGGCAGCTGATTTCATTCATTGAACGGTTAGAAAGAGATAGCAATTGTTATCATTGACTAAACGACTCGTCAAGCGTAATTTGTGAACCACGTTATGCAGAATGAAGAAAATGTTTATTTAATTACTTTACCTTCTCAAATTTATTTAACTATTCCGGGGTACGAAATTTCTTCACTAATGTAATCTATAAACATAATAGTATCTCCTATTTCATCCGTGGCAGGTATTACGATTACACCTTATATATTTTTCTCAAAAATACATTGTTATATTACCATTACATACTGTAAAGACCGACCAGAAAAAAACTTCATCCTGGCGAGCTAATTAAAGTGTCCAGGCAATCTGAACAACTGTCCCGAAAGTTCGTATGAAAATCCATTACATACCATATGTTCACAGAGTATATTTCATATGTTTTCTTTTTAAAACTATCCGTGTCTATGTTAATAAGAGACTAAAGAGGATTTTCTCGTTGTTTTTTTTTAGTTCTTAGCGTTCCTCTAGATGGCGTTGTCCACGAAGAAGACTGCATGGCGGTAAATACCTTTGCCCAGCTGGCAATAATAAAAAATAAAAAGCGGGAATTTATGTTGCTTTATACCTATTTTAGTTGAATAAAATAGGTATAAAGCAACATAAATTCCCGCTTTTTATTTTATTTAAATTTATTATTTGTATAATAAATTACAAAATGAGTTCAGAAGCGGGCTCTGAAATATATTGTACTCCACTAATGCTTTGCTGAAAAAATCAATAACAATAAACATGACTAATCGCCCAAATATGAGCAAGTAAGTAACTTTTAATATTGCCTAGTCAGTTTATTATATTTGATATAACTCGTTATCATGAAAAACATTAAAATGTCTCATTTTATTTTTGAGAAAAGCACTATACTTGCTTTGACCATGAATCAGCAATTCTGGCCTCATATGTGCTATTAATATTAATTAATTTAATTAGTAATGTACTATTAATTACATATTATTATCAACATTGATGAACATTGGAAACAGTATGTACTAAAAACAAAAATAAAAACTATTACTTAAACTATTTGGTGGCGAGAAAATAGTACATTACGACACGAGAGCGATGAAACGTTTTCTGACGAGTGTGAGTTTGCGGCACGAGCCGAAGGTGAGTGCTGCAATCACACCAGTCGAGAAAAAGTTTCTCGCACGAGTATCGTATAATATTTTATAGCAAAAGTGCGGAAAATGCCGACTTTACGCAAGTAAACACCCTCTTAGATTCCCTATAACTTAGTAGAGATTTCTATTAGAGACAACCTCGCCTGTATGCGATAAATTTTAAGATTGTGTCTCCAATCAATTGTTGTGTGCAGTAAAGAGTTTGAAAATGAATATGAATTTTAGTTCCTACCCAAGTCTTACAGTATGCATGAGTAGTCTGCATTACAGAAACTGGTCGGCTATTCCAATCAAACTGTGTATTGAAGCCTGTCGTTTATGAGCTACATGTACAAGAAATTATAGGCCTTTATGCCTGTATGCGATAAATTTCAAGATTGTGTCTCCAATCAATTGTTGTGTGCAGTAAAGAGTTTGAAAATGAATATGAATTTTAGTTCCTACCCAAGTCTTACAGTATGCATGAGTAGTCTGCATTACAGAAACTGGTCGGTTATTCCAATCAAACTGTGTATTGAAGCCTGTCGTTTATGAGCTACATGTACAAGAAATTATAGGCCTTTATGCCTGTATGCGATAAATTTCAAGATTGTGTCTCCAATCAATTGTTGTGTGCAGTAAAGAGTTTGAAAATGAATATGAATTTTAGTTCCTACCTAAGTCTTACAGTATGCATGAGTAGTCTGCATTACAGAAACTGGTCGGGTATTCCAATCAAACTGTGTATTGAAGCCTGTCGTTTATGAGCTACATGTACAAGAAATTATAGGCCTTTATGCCTGTATGCGATAAATTTCAAGATTGTGTCTCCAATCAATTGTTGTGTGCAGTAAAGAGTTTGAAAATGAATATGAATTTTAGTTCCTACCCAAGTCTTACAGTATGCATGAGTAGTCTGCATTACAGAAACTGGTCGGCTATTCCAATCAAACTGTGTATTGAAGCCTGTCATTTATGAGCTACATGTACAAGAAATTATAGGCCTTTATGCCTGTATGCGATAAATTTCAAGATTGTGTCTCCAATCAATTGTTGTGTGCAGTAAAGAGTTTGAAAATGAATATGAATTTTAGTTCCTACCCAAGTCTTACAGTATGCATGAGTAGTCTGCATTACAGAAACTGGTCGGCTATTCCAATCAAACTGTGTATTGAAGCCTGTCGTTTATGAGCTACATGTACAAGAAATTATAGGCCTTTATGCCTGTATGCGATAAATTTCAAGATTGTGTCTCCAATCAATTGTTGTGTGCAGTAAATAGTTTGAAAATGAATATGAATTTTAGTTCCTACCCAAGTCTTACAGTATGCATGAGTAGTCTGCATTACAGAAACTGGTCGGCTATTCCAATCAAACTGTGTATTGAAGCCTGTCGTTTATGAGCTACATGTACAAGAAATTATAGGCCTTTATGGACTACAAAACAAAACTCCATAACTTTACTGTTCTACTAAAACAAAGGAAATAAAATTGATTGAGTGGAGCTAAGTAAAAAAACACAATTCTCGTATTAAGAAAGAATACTTTTTGCCAAAAAGTAGTTTTTCCATTTTAAATATTTTCACATACTTCGTTTTAAATAAAATCAGAAGTGAACTAATTAAAACAAACTTTATGAGCTTAAGATCAAACTTTTAACACAGCGTTTTCAATCGAATTTGATATTTACTTTCAACGAGTTACGATTCAAATACCTACTCCGGTTTTTATAAGCCCTGTATCTTACAGAATAGTCTGTGAAAATAAACTATCTACAGATTTATTATTTGGTGACTGACGAGATCCAGCTTTTTGTTAAGAAAGAAAATATTATGTGTTTCTGTGAAGGTCGAGTTTTTACTACGGTCATAAAACTTTATTTATGCGGCTATTAAAAGTAACCAATTGGATATTTCCGTTTATTAAATAAAATACTTAAAAAAATACAAAAATACAGATTTCAATTCTAAAAGTCCCTAAACTTTTTGGACACAGGCAAATTGAAACTGAAATAAGTTGAAAATACCCCATCTTGGTCTTAATTTTCTCTAAGAAGCGTAATCACAAACCATTATTGAATTGTTTCATCCACTCCTTTCCAAGATTTCACCACTCTTGGCGGTCTTCCTGGAAGAAATGCCCTGGCCAAGCGGGTTGGTGAGTGCGGTGCCGAAAACCTCACACCGCAGTGACGCCGCTGCCCGTCACCAGTCTGTTTTATATAAAGCCCGGCAATTGGAGATGGATATGTGGGCGCCATCTCGTTAAATCAGCTTATTGGATGGCCCCTTTTCCACTTACCGGCAATCCACCGGCAACGGCTACGGCGACGGCACGGCTAAGGTGATAAAAATGTAAATTCATAATTATGACATTCAACTAAATTCCTAAAGGTTGCTCACCCAAATGTTTGAACGCAACGTTTAACGAGAGGGCTGAACAACGTTTAGCCTTTTGGCTAGGGATAGTTCGCGAACGACGAGCGAAGCGAGGAGGAGTGGTTAGGTTGACATGTGGAGCCGAGCGAAACGGAGCGGAGCGAGGCGACTCCCGTAGTTTTAGCAGAATTCACGATATGGAGAAAAAATCAAACAAGGCGCTCTAACCAAAATCCCCAAACACTTTATGAGTTGTTGACGCCGTATTTGTTATGGGACTACTAGCGCTATAGTGGCAAAAACAGGAACTAAATTTAAATGACGCGGCGGCTTTTGATTCAGCCGTGTCCAAAGGGCTAACTTTCGACAAGCCATCTCGTTAAACGTTGAGGTATCTAAACTTAAATAACGAGAAGCCTATATAGGCATTACTTAAATGCCGCCATTTAGTTAGTATCCTAGGCATCCAATCAGAAAGCTGAGTTAACCAGATGGCCGCGACAGATATACCGCCATCAATCGGTCCTAGGCAATGGCCACCTGATTGTGCTATTTGAGAGCTGTCCTCTTTCTCTCATTTGCGAGTAAGATGATGGTACCTCTACAGTTGAGCCCAATGTCAGCTCCACCACCTAAAGTAAAAAATCAGTTACGCAGAAAAAATCAGATATCAAAATAGGTCAGTTGCATTTAATAATAGGTTCTTTTAATGGCATAGTGGTTTTAAAATATATTAAGTATGGAACTATGAGGCTTTGGTTTTATTTTTTTGGGATTAATGCAGCTATATCTTGAATATGTTTTAATACTCTCCTGACAAATAGCTTAAGAGTTAACTTCAAATATATTATACTATCTCAGTATTTACAAAATAGTGAGATTGTAAAATTCAATAGTTTATAATTCACTAGGGTAGGCCACACATATTGTTGCGTAATATCGTTATCTGTTTTCTAAGAACAAGGCGTAAAATCACATAATGCCCTCGTGAGCGTTCAGTATGTGCATTACAGGCTGGTGTATCAAGTAGTTACAAAACTTCGATGCACAGGCATGGTGGAAAAGTTCAACAGTCTAATTTGAGGACCTCGGTGGCGTAGTGGTAGCGCAATTGCCGTGAAAGCAACAGGTTGCAGATTCAAATCGAGACCCGAGGTAATTTTTCAACTTTCATACTTTCCTCACTTGAGGTTTGTTTCAATTGATCTTTTCCAGATTGTAAGGCGCTCTATATAATCACTATAAATCAATAATCTTAGGTTAGGTCAACGAACAAATACCTACCGTAAAACCATAGTCTCACTAGTGGAATCATAAACTATCTGATATCTTAAAATCTTATAGTGACATAACCATATAAATTATATGTCGAAAATAAACGTTGTGATAAATTGCCCAGAAATCCTTATTGGTCTAAGAAGTCACATATAGGGGTTAATAAAAACGCTTCCAAGTTTGAGCAAAAATAAATTGCAGAACTTTTCTTATCCAACGGATTTGTGCCGGAAGGAAGAACCCAATTTGACTTTTTGCCATTTGAATAATCAAATTATTTATTGGTTGAAATGTGAAATATCAAAGAACTGATACTAAGTTGAACTGAATGCTGTTGAATATTACAGTAATACTTTTAAAAAGCTTACAGTATAGCAGTAATGCACTAAAATTCTAACCCATTCAATTTCACAAGGCACGATCGCGATCCATTATTCTTAAATTGGTAACTATCAAGCATCAATTACTTTACGTACATACAATCCGTCCATTGAATTGTCCCTCAGATGCATTTGTACTTTTGGGATAATAATACTTTAGCAACATTGTTTGATTTTGTTTATAATGTGCTTACCAGTGTTTAAATGTGCAGACTACACTTACATGTTTAACTCAAGGATAGAGACATTCAATAAACTCTTGTATCTTGATAATATGACTCATAATTATGCATGTCTTATGGATACTAATAAGAACCTATCCTATGAGTTTGACATGTTTTCGTGGCGCTACGGATTTGTAAACAACTATGGAATGAAAATAATATTTCAACAGATATTAGAGACGATTGATTTCATAAAATTTTGTAAGGATAAAGAAATACTGAGCGGACATTTTCACAAGACAAACATTGATGAGTTTTTTCGTATTTAATCATGTATTTATACTACATCAAAACATTGTAAGCATTTTAAAGAAGGCTGATAGTTTAATGGTCTGCTTAGAAGAACTAGCATCTGAACAGAAAACTGTCGATGTAATATGTGTAACTGAGCACTTTATGATGGATGGACAAGAAGAATTATTGACAGTACAGAACTATCATCTGGCAACTCATTTCTCACGGAACAAGAAAAGAGGAGGTTCCTGTATTTTAGTAAGGTCAGGACTTCAGTATAGGGAACTAATAGATGTTAAAAATATATCGATCTTGGGAATTTTTGAATGCTGTGCAATAGAGCTTGTTGAGCATAATTTAATTATTGCTTGTGTGTACAGAGTTCCAAAGAAAAAACAAGTAAAAAAGTATTTTGCCTTGTTTCATGAGAAGTTGGAAATCCTGCTAAAATTATTAAGCACAAATTCGAGTAAAAAGGTTGTGTTATGTGGAGACTTTAACATAGATATTCTAAGAAGCAACCCCGTTAGTAGATATTTTAGTCAACTTTTGAATGCTTACAATCTGAAACTTGAAATAAAGGAACCAACAAGACTAGTCAGTAAAACATGTTTGGATAATTTCGCGCACAATGTAAAGCGAGGTTGTGAGGGTAGAGTCATTGAGTACGGTTTATCCGATCATACAGCACAATTGTTAAAGATCCCTGTGAAAAAATCTTGCAGAATTAATTCATGATCAACTACTAGACGAGACTTCAGTACAGAAAATCTCGAAAAATTCAAAAATCATTTAGAAAATTTAACTTTTTCGGACATGTATGAATCGAGTGACTGTAACAGCGCTTATGACATTTTCTTTGGGACGTTTATTTTGTTTTATAATCTTTGTTTTCCTCTCGTTACTGTAAGGCGAAGAACACATCAAAAAGCTAAATGGGTGTCTAAAGGCATAAAAAAATGTAGTAGAAAGCAACGTGAATTGTTATGGTGCTATTGAAAGATTACACAAAAAAACTCAAGATAATAATAAAATTAACACAAAAAGCGCAAAACAACTACGCCATAAAAACAGCTGAAAATAAATGTCGTACAAGCTGGAAAGTGATAAATAATTGCAAAACCAATTTTCCAAAAGAACCAATACATAAAATAGACACCGGATATAAAACGCTCACAGATCCTACAGATATTGCTAATGCATTCAATGACTTTTTCGTAGACCAAATTAAAACTTCAACAACAAACAGTATTAAATTTAATGAAATCGTTAACAATTCAGCAAATTCAATGTTTATGGCACCAATAGCGCCTAACGATATTGTTAAGGTGATAAAGGCACTCAAAAATAAAAATAGTGTAGGATATGATGATGTACATACAAAGCCTTTAAGGTACGTTGCAGAAGTTATAAGTGGCCATCTTTCTTACATTATCAATATGGGTATTAGTCAAGGTATATATCCAGATAAGCTTAAGCCGGTAATAGTAAAACCGTTGTTTAAAAAAGAAGACAAGAAAAACATGAAGTTTTATCGGCCAGTTGCTGTAACATCAGTATTGTCTAAAATTTTCGAAAAGATTATATACAATGCCTTAGAGTCTTACTTAAATCAATTCAATATTCTGATTAAAGAACAAAGGGGATTCAGGAAGAAAATGAACATTAATATGGCTATATATGACATGTTAAATGAAATAACTAGATATGTGGACAAAAGAATGCCTATATGTGCAGTGTACATGGATTTAACAAAGGCGTTTGATTATGTAAATCACAACATACTACTACATAAACTAAATTCATATGGTATCAGGGGAAACATACTTAGTCTAATCAAATCGTATCTAAATAATAGGGTACAATATACGGAAATAACGAGGATATGTCCAAAAACAAAAAAGGAAATTAAATATCTATCTGGTGACAGACGGATCACTTGTGGAGTTCCACAGGGTAGTGTGTTGGGTCTTTTGTTGTTTATACTGTATATTAATGACTTGCCTAAAAATATTGCTTTTCCCATGGTGTTATTTGCGGATGACAGCACAGTAACAATCAATTGCAATGACATTAATAATTATGAAAATACAATCAATGAGATTTTAAAAGATATAATTCAATGGCTACATAATAATAAATTAATTGCAAACTTGAACAAGACAAAAATAATGACTTTTTATCAACGTGTCAATAAAACCCCAAATCTCAATATAAATTATAATGATAAACAAATTGAAGAAGTATCTGTGACAAAATTTCTCGGATTATTGGTTGATAATCACCTCACATGGAAGGCTCAAGCTGCATCAGTTTGCGAAAAACTAGGAAAGTCAGCGTATCTTTTATTCAAACTATCCAGTATTGTTAGCAAAGACGTGGTTTTAACTGCCTACCATGGACTAGTAGCATCTGTTTTGCGATATGGAATAATCTTTTGGGGCAACTCCACGGCAAAAAATGACGTCTTTAAGGCTCAGAAACGGTGTATTCGGTCCATGTGTGGTCTGAAACAGCATGAAACTTGTGTACCGTATTTTAGGTCTCTTAAAATACTAACCATGCCCTCGCTTTACATTTTTGAAGTTGCTATATTTGTAAAAACAAACCCCGAGCTCTTTGTTGAGGTTTCCCAAGTACACTTCCATGATGTAAGAGCCCAGTATAGAAATGACTTGTGTTTACGGAGCTCAAAAACAACTCTCATGCGAAATAGCATATTCTGTATGGCTGCGAAAATATTTAATAAAATTCCAACCAGCATTAGAGATTTGAACTTTAGACAGTTTAAGAATAAATTATATTTGTTTTTACTTGATAAATGCTATTATAAAATTGATAATTTCTTTAATGATAACTTTTAATTTTAATTACTCGTATACGTTTCTTTGAATGTTACTTGTATATCTACTTCAGACATTTTATGTATATTATCAAGAATTTTGACATTCCTATTTGAATTCACCTTTCTTATGTATTTGCATGTGCATGTAACAGAATAATTTAATTAAAAAAAAAAAAAAAAACCATTCAATATTTGTACGCCGTCAGGTAGAACATAGTGCTCTTAATTAATACCTAACATCTTGTTGTGACATTTATAAATTGTACATACATTTCCTATGTTCACAAATAAACTATTCTTTCTTTCTCTTTCTTTCTTTCTTAGTCTGTATTACTTACATTTGCTTTTAAACAATTCAATTTTAAGTGCATGTTTGATTATACAATATTTCGTTTCTTGGCAAGGACACTACCAGCCGTACTACCAGTAGTGTCGTTTATAATTAACGACACTACCAAACCTATTTTGGATTTAATTGTTCAGTCAACACAGCAAAGTTCAGAAGTGTAATTCTTTGTTTATTACTAAGTAAATAATGAAATAAATAACAGCAAACTTCAGAAATGTAACTCTTTATTTATTACAAAATTAAAGCAAACTCTTTTGGAAAAAACTTCAATCATGTGAAAATACAAAAATTAACGCAAATCAAATACCTTCTCCTTATCTACTCACGCAAATCAAATACTATCTTCCCATTAATTACTTACAAATAAAACTCAATATTGAACCTCGGATAATAAATTATTATATTTTATTTAGCTTAATTAAGTCACAGCTACCGGACTTCACGCCGACAAAAGTTCATTGCGATTATGAAATAGCACCAATAAACGCTTTGATGAAAGTTTACCCAGACATTCTAGTTAAAGGCTGTTTTTATTGATTTTATTAATTTTTATTTGTAAGTGCTTAATGAGAAGGTAGTATTTGATATGCGTTAATTTTTTTAATTTCATTTGTAAGTAATTAAGGAGAAGGTATTATTTGATTTGGGTTATTTTTTGTATTTTTACATGATTGAGGTTTTTTCCAAATATGTTTATCTTAATTAAGTAATAAATAAAGAGTTACATTTCTGAAGTTTGCTGTTACTTTTATTTCATGTAATAAATAAAAAATTATACTTCTGAACTTTGCTGTGTTGACTGTACAATTTTATCCAAAATAGGTTTGGTAGTGTCGTTAATTATAAACGACACTACTGGTAGTGTCCTTTCATCGAATCTTTATATAAAAAAAACATTTTCGATATCTCCGTTGCAGAGACAACCCTTACAGTTTAAAAAATATCTTTTTTTTTCCAAAAACGTAATAACAACCAGTGTTTGTTTTTTATAATGTTAAAGTGACCATGATAATTGATAATCTTAACTTAACCTCCTGTGACATCATTCAGTAGTAATTTTAAATTTACAATGAAATGCCAATAAATTCCAAAATCGACCCGTACTGACTCCATTAATCCGTTGCCAGGTGACGCGACATGGATCCCGAGCTGATGGAGGAGGAACTGGGGGAGCAGGCCACCCCCCGGACCTCTTACTTCACCTCCGGCTTTCTGACCGAAGACATCAGGAACCAGACCTTCAGAAACATGAGCAATGCCAGCCTGGCGGGGGAGAACAACCTCAACTATTATTACTTCTACGACGTAAGTATACATGGATTTCGATCCTTGTACATTTTCTAGCATGTATTTTCGAGTATGTCGGAATTGATGTGCATGTGAATTCTGCTAAAGCTGAAGGAAAACATTGTAAGATACATCTGCGTGCCCCAAAAAGCGAGTTTTTCAGCCCGGAGTATTTTTGTTTATTATTTTGTATTTCAAGGGGTTTTTGATATAACGGCCGTTTTGCGGACAATTATTTTGGTTTATGTTTTATCATGTAAATCTAATATAACTTATCACTTATTTATATCATAGTTTAGGCCTATCTTATTGGATTTTATTGGAACCAGGAAAATGCAAGTAATCGTGTATCAAACGGAAAAAATATTAATATGACACAATCTTTTTTTTTCAAAATTTAATTGTCACACTTTTTTATTCCTTATTCCACATAAACATAAAGCAATAATACAATACAAAATGAAATAAAAATTGTACAAAGCCGAGTTTATTTCTACAGAGAAGTCTCTTGCAACCAACCTATAGGTGTGGTGAGATGTAATTGAACGAGCGAGCGAAGTTCTCCGAGTCTACTAGAACAATCCATGAGCCAAATCGGTCAATTGCGAATCGGGTAAGCGCAAGTTAACAGTTTGGGGCGAACTATACTAGTAATAAAAGGCAGGACATTGTGTACAGCAATACTATGTAATAATATAGTATATAAATGTACCTACCCAAGTAACAATTTAACGTCGTATAAAGGTTAAGTAAACGTTATCTGAATACCATACATCGCTATAATAAAGTCATACTAACGTTATAATAACGTTTACTAAACGCGAAAATGGCCCCAGTTATACGACCTAAATGGTCGTATAATGGTCATACAGAAAGCTCGAGCCAACTTCGTTAACGTCATTCAACAGTCGTACAAATGTTATGTGATAACCACTTTCGTCGCGCAGTAGTCGCATCCTAACTTTACAACGACTCGTTTGTTGTATTGTGGCCGTACAGGTGTTATTGAATGACTAAAACGTTTTGTTTGAGTCAAGTGACAACACCTGTACGACTTATTCATATTAATATTCGTCGCAACGTGTTTGTGGTTCGAAGATTTAATTTAGTGTAAAATAAAAACATACTACAAGGAAATAAAAAGGTGAGTGTTATTTAATTTTCATATCTTGCTTACTTTATCTGTCTCTCATGCTATTTAGTTTGACTGGGAACTGAAGTTTTATGATAATATACCTATGTGAATACTATTTAGATTTTCATGCCCCCTCGTAATTTTGTGTTATAATCATATTTTCATTAACAAAAATAGTTTTATTTTTTTCTAAAAATGTCTGACTGTTGCTTTTGTCGCACACTTACCTCTGTACGACCTGATGATGATGATGATGGTCGCCATGACAGCTAGCTATTAGAGTTCCTCAAAAACATTAAAAACCCTTTTCGTATTGTCAATATTCACCAAAATTTATTATTTGTAAATCTATTTCAGGAAAGAACACTTCATAGTGCAGTGCGGTTTTTAAAACATTTAAACATCTCTGAAAATATGGTTCAGTACTTAGATGTGGATAAATTTCTAACGAGAGCAGATTTTAGACTTCTTAATAGATGGATTTGGCCATGGGAAGAAACTCATTTTATATTATCGGACGAGTGCTATGGTTGCCACAGTATCGATGACTTACACACACTGCGGCCATTTCATTTTATCGTATCAAATAAAAATATAATTAGAGACTTATTGCGTTTTAAGCATTTTTGGTGCCAGAACTGTTTAAATTTTACCGTGTACAATCATTTTTTGCTAGACGAATGTGATTATTGTTTCTACTGACTTCCTGTTAACGTTGAAAGATAGTAGTATCATACTTACAATTTCAAAAGTTATTACTTATCTTTGTTTTCTTATGTCTTCCCATTGTGAGTTGATTCGCGTGTATTAGAATATTAATTTCATTAAGTAACCTATTATATAGAATATATTGGACAGCGGACTTACAATAATATTTATAGTTTTTTTTTAGGTTTTGTGATTATAAAGAACCAAAGTAATGATTCATGACTGAATAGGTAGTACAAAATTATTCTATAACTAGTTACCTAGGTAGGGCATATGGGAATGGGCAGGGGAATGAAATTGCAATAAAAACATAATTATTTAAAACCATGGTTTTTGATAATTCTATTTTTATTGCAATTTCATAGCCAAGTTACTGTGTCAATATTAGGGAATGCAAACGGTTATTTTTAATATGAAGAATAACCGGTTAACCGGTTAAATCTCGGTTATTTGTATGAAAACGGTTAACCGATTGCATTCCCTAGTCAATTTGCATATAATGTTATATTGATGATTTTGCATGTTAATAAAAAAAACTACTTACGTACATACATTTGTTTTATTTACAAAATATCCTTCACAAAGTATGGATAAGAGGTACAAAATATACACGCTCATTATAATGAATGCCAACAATTTTACATTTAATATTCTCTATAAGATATGTAGACTCTGATTTAATGGTGTTATTCACATCACACATATAAATATCAAGAAATGAAGATTTCATTGGAGTTTCAAATGCATCGGTACAATTCTCCAAGCTTTGCCCATGGATCTGTATATTTCCACCATCATTATTGATAGATATAATTTCAATGACTTTATTGTCTGTACTTAAGAACCATTTATTATGACTTTCAGTTTACAAAATAAACGTTTTTAAATGTATAATTGACACAACGCGGTTCTTATTTCTTTTAGTACTATAAAAAGGATATTCTGTATTTATGTGGTCACAGTCTTGTAATTCTAAATGTCTTAGTTCTGTAAGCCTTTTTGCAATTTGGCTTAAAGGTTTGTTTCCTTGTCTTACCATTTTTTTAATGCATAAAGTTTATTTTCAAACGGGTATGCGTTAAAGTTTTGCAAAATGCCAAATCTTTTTACTTCGTCTATCAAATGACAAAGATTATGTACATTACTAGTCAAACATCCATTTCCATAAATCTTTGCGTATACTGTAATGAAGTACTTTAACATTTCTTCCGCAAGTCTAAGGTATTTAAAATGGTTTTCATTAGAACATATGGTAACTGCGCAAAAATAAGTTAAAAAGTGGTTGATCGGAATGTCATGAAATTTAGCAGGCGAGTTTATAAGGCAAAAGGAATTTTTAAGTTTAAACATGAGCCAAATTGGTCAAGTGCGAATCGTTCGAGCGCGAATTCACAGTTCGGGGCGAACTACTAGTATAATTTGTTGAACGGGCGAGCGAAGCGAGCGAAGTTCTCCGAGTCTACTTGAACAATCCGGCGTTTGTATGTATGTATGAATATTTGTTCGACGATAAATCGAGTATCGGTGGTCGGAATGTCATGAAATTTAGCAGGCAAGTAAATAAGGCAAAAAGAATTTTTATCAGTCAAGCGCGAATCGGGCAAGCGCAAGTTCACAGTTCGGGGCGAACTACTAGTATAAATTGTTACGACATGAATCCCCGAGGTGTCAGAGATGTTTCCGAGTGTATACTGTAAAATTCTAGTCACAGTCGACACTCATACACTCACGTTTCAGCGACGATTATAACTCATTATGAACGATTTTACCAATTCTCATGTACTTTAGAAAACCAAAAATATATGCGGACGTACACATAACCACTTTCGTTTCACCGACGATTTAGTACTAATTAAGATCGATTTTACTGATTAATGTTGTGTATTTTAGAAAAACCAATAACATACGGACGTACACACAAACGCAGTTTATCCAACAGTTACGTACAGCCGGTTCCACAAGATATAGTATACGAGTCTGCAATCCATCTGAATCTGTGTGCACTGTTTACGTTTCTTGGGGCACCGATGGTACGTTTATACCTAAAAAAAAAACCGAACAAAAGCAAGTCGGACTCGACCACCGAGGGTTTCGTTAAAGGCTATAATATATTTTTTATGATTTAATTACAAATGTATGTTTTTCAGATTTTTCCATATACTTGTAGTATAAGACGGTAGTACTTGCCAAATTTCATAGTTCATAGTTCTAGTGTCGAATATACGTTTTTTGTGGCATAAACGGCTGTATGTTTTTTCACGTTAACTACGTAGTTTGATATTTTCAAGGTTGAAGGGTCTTGACAGACAGACAGACAGACAGACAGACGGGCAACAAAGTGACCTTATAAGGGCTCCGTTTTTTCTATTGAGTTACGGAGCCCTGAAAATTATACAGCTTTGATATGATGCCAAAAACACCCATCGCTTTTTGTGAACGACAATGAGTTGTCTTTACTTAACAAATAATTTTGACACGTAAATTCATAGTAATAGGAACTAAACCTTTATCTTCACCGCTTTATTTAGTATCTACACTTTTTTCCTTTACGTATTATAAAAAAATAAAAAAAATACAAAAATATCTGCTAACTTACTGTATACAGGACACTTATAGTGTCCCACTGCAGAGAAGAAAAAATTATCTTTATGAGTCCACACATTATCAGTTTCGTGTTTCCGTCCAGAATAGTAAATAATAAACTAAACATTTTAGCAAAGTCAATTTTCTAGAATAACAAAAATAAAAAAACATCACACATACAACTTAAGCCGTATAATTGAAAATAAATTTGGAGTTGGTGACATTAGGGGAGCTGCCCAGTTACTCTTCTCCAGCGACGCGGTCGCCCCTGACACTCCGGAGACTCTTCTGGCCCTAAAATTAAAACATCCACCTCCAGCAGCAACCCTCCGACTGTCCGATCCACCGCATTTCTCAGATCCTACGCCACAAGCGACAGCAGAGGATGTGCAAGCCGCGATAATGTCCTTCAAGAGCGGCTCGGCAGGTGGCCTCGATGGACTCACACCCCAGCATCTCAAAGATCTCATATGCAATGCGACAGGTGACACAGGCCGTGCCCTCTTGGAGGACTTGACCGGGCTTATAAACCTGATGCTGTCTGGAAAAGTGTGTTGCCAAATAACAGATATTTTATACGGCGCCAACCTTTGTGCATTAATAAAGAAAGATGGGGGAGTTAGACCCATTGCAGTCGGTAGCACCATTCGCCGCGTTGCTTCCAAGATCTGCTGCCACTACTTGTTACCTCAACTAAGTTCCAAATTTCAACCAGTGCAGCTAGGTTTTGGAAGCAAGGGAGGTTGTGAGGCCGCCGTCTATGCGGCCCGCACATACCTCAAACGCGGTGGTGGTGAGGTGCTCCTGAAGGTGGACCTAAAAAACGCCTTTAACTCGGTCGACAGGAGCACCCTGCTGTCACAAATAAAAGAAAACACGCCTCAAATCTACAACTATATGCAACAATGCTATGGTTCACCATCCAAGCTGATTTATAAAAATCACCTTATCGAATCAGCTGTAGGCTGCCAACAGGGTGACCCTCTCGGCCCGGCAATTTTCAGTTTGGCTATTCATCCCATTATCACAAGCCTAAATTCAAAATTTAATGTCTGGTACCTGGACGACGACGGCACCATTGGAGGCGACGCGACCACCGTGTTAGAAGATCTGAAGAAAATGGTAGAGGAATTCGAACTTATAGGCCTAACACTTAATAGTTCAAAATGCGAACTATACATCTCAGATTCCATAGACGAAAATCTCAAAAATGATATTATTTCCAAATTTAACAATGTTGCACCAGATATAAAAGTTTTAACAAAAGCATCGCTTCGCCTCCTTGGCGCACCAATTTTAGACGACGCTATCCCAGATTACGTGAGAGACCAAATATCCAAATTTAGGGAGTCGTCTAGTCGCCTTACGGAAATCTCACCCCACATGGCTTTATTTATCATAAGGTACTGCATGTTCGTCCCTAAATTTACGTATGCCCTACGCTGTACCCCCCTTTGGCAACATGACAGTCTCTTAAACACCTTAGACGATATTGTCAAAAACACCATGACGAATATTATAAATTGCCCATTAGACGAACGCAGTTGGACTCAAGCCACCCTTCCAGTCCGGATGGGTGGCTTGGGTATTAGAAAAATTTCTAGTGTCGCACTACCGGCCTTCCTGTCCTCAGCCTACAGCTCACGTGATCTCTTCGAAAAATTAATAAATTCATCACTTGGTGATGTCGAGGTCACGGGCTTGACCGAGGTCAGGAATGCCTGGTCACACGCCTGCCCCAATCAAAATTTCCCGTTTGCGTTACATTCACAAAAGCTATGGGACGAGCCCCTCTGCCGCCAAGTCCAGGAACATCTCTTAAACACTGCGACAAACGCTGCAGACCGGGCTCGCCTCCTAGCCACTAGTGAACCAGAGTCGGGGTATTGGTTAAACGCTTTACCATCGCCTAATATCGGCACCTTGCTGGACCTCACCACTTTCTCACGAGCCATCGGACTGCGACTGGGCGTCAATTTGAATGAGCCACATCGCTGCCGTTGCGGAGAGAGAGTCGACCGCCTCGGTCACCATGGCCTGTCGTGTCAGCGCAGCGCTGGCCGCCTGCTTCGTCACGCCAGTATCAACGATATCATCCGTCGGGCTCTTGCGAGCGTAAGCGTACCTGCCATTCTGGAAACGAATGGCCTGTCACGTGACGATGGTAGGAGACCCGACGGGATGTCGTTGATACCCTGGAAGAACGGGAGTTCCCTGGTGTGGGACGCGACTTGTGTTGACACAGTTGCTCCGTCCCACTTACAGGTGACCTCGTCACAGGCCAGGACGGCGGCAGCGTCTGCGGAGGAGGCGAAACGGCGCAAATTTGTATCCCTTGGCGTAGGATACATACTTGTGCCTTTTGGCGTTGAAACCCTCGGGCCGTGGGGGCCGGGAGCGCGGCAGCTCTACAAAGAACTGTCGTCGAGATTGGTCGACGTTTCCGGAGATCCCAGGGCTGGCGCATACCTCGGTCAAAGAATTGGCCTAGCAATTCAACGAGGTAATGCTGCCAGTATCCTGGGTACTCTTCCACGTGACGACAGCGATTTCAGCTCAATTTTTTATCTACTTTAATTAAATATTTTTGCTAGGTAGTTTTAGTTTAGTTTAGTTTATTTAGTAGAATAATTTAGTTTTTTAAATTAGTTCATTTAAGTTTTGTTAATATAAAATTTAACTTAATAAAGATTAATAAAGATTTTCACTATACATTACTTTTAAACTTAAAGTAAACGTATTATGTACATTTTGATTTAAGACAAATAAACATCTTTTTATTTAGACAAGTAATACATATTATATTAATACACATAATAACGTATTATTATTTAAGATAATAACATTTTGTGAAATCAAACAATCGTTTCACCCCTGCTCCCATATAAAAGTAAAGATAAAGATAAATCGACGCGATACGCGTGTACTTAAAGTATAATGGATATTTTGGACATGATATGAGGCCTTATCGTTAGCTTTAAGAGCCTGTCAGTAGTGAATTGATAAGAGATATCTATCAACAGCACCTAATGAAAATGTTCCCCTTATTTTGCTCTATATGTGATGACGAAGTTTGTTATCTTGATGTCGTCGGCATATTGTAGAATTTGGCGTATCGTAATCTGTCTGGGCGGATCGTATTTCTGTTAAAACTATTTACTGAACTAAATCTATTTACATGTAAGCCTAACGCACTCCTCCTCGCTCCGCTCGTCTCCGGATTTAACTCGTTTAAACTTTCGGTGAAAGATATTCGATTTCATATTTTACTATCTACGGTCCGATTATGGAATTTAGTAACTTAGTTCATGTACGTGTATTAAACCCAAAACCTAAATTAATACCGGATGTAAATAGACTGCTTACCACTATCTGAAACCACATATTCTACCGACTCTACTGAACCACTTTTCCCAAGAATCATACCCGCAGACACTCTTAGTTTAGGAAATAATTGAGTTCCAAACAAAAATGCGTGAACCCTAACGCACCGAGATACGGGCGAGTTTAGAGAGAGCGTCGTCCGTCAAACGGCTGTTAGCGGGCAGCGTTCTAAAATAGACCTTTCTCTTACGAGATAAAGTCTTTGAATTACAGTTGAATATCTTTTTCTCTGAAGATTTGCGCGGGTTTTTTTTTTAATAGTTGTTCAATATGATCGGTAGAGTATGTGTTTTTTTTAATGTTCGCACTCTATTTAAATCCTGTATATTGTATTTTTCCTCTATTCAATTTAATTCTTTTTATTATTTAATAAATCCTAACGTGCGATAAGTGTATTTATGTACCTACATTGCAAAAATAATGTATTCATTTCATTTGACTTAGTGGCGGTTGCCATCTGGTTGCTAAATTCTAAAAACATAGATAAAAACTGTACTTTTGAAATTGCCTTTCGTGTACATGTTGAACTGTTCACAAACTGTGACGTCACTTTAAGGCCGAACATCCATCCATCCATCCATCAGCCTGTTCCGTCCACTGCTGGACATAGGTCTTTCCAGGATTTCGCCACTCTTGGTGGTCCTACTGGAAGAAATGCCCATACTCACACACGCTGGACAGGCGGGTTGGTGAGCGTGGTGCTGAAACCCTTGCACCAGTGACGCCGCTGCCCGTCACCAGTCTGATTTATAAAAGGCCCGGCAATTGGGGATGGATATACCGCCATCCGTCGGGCCCAGGCAATGGTGGGCCGCCTGGTTTTGCCTGAGAGCTGTCCTCTTACTCTCCCCCGAATAACTTCGGGAGGATTTGCGAGTAAGATGGTGGTACCTCCACAGTCGAGCTCTGCATTAGCTCTACCACCTAAGGACGAACATATTCTTAGATAATAGGAATTTTTGACGTTTGGCAACCAGTTGGCAACACTCAACGATACATCATGTGGGGGCTGCTCAGGCAAATCATGCTATGCTAAATTTACGATTTGCTGACGACATTGATATAACAGAATAAATCGAGCTAAGCGGCCAAAGGAAAGATGATAGGGTTAATTAGAAAAAATTAGCCAATCCGCTGATTGAAAGAATTTTAACAAGATGTCACAATTCAATAACTAATTTACTTGTTCTTTGTTCTTTGCGTATTTATCTATGTGGTATAATTTTGCTTAGATAAAAGGCCTAAAATAACTTTTTTTTACTATGTACGCACTCATGCCAATTTTTTATGAACTTAAAGTATTCATGATTTTCCAAGGCTGGAATCAATTTCTTGTCGGAATAAGTCCACCATTGTCTACTGTTTTTTATCTTTATAAATATCTTCTTTTGGTGTAGTAAATTTTAGACGTAGATATACTCGGGTAAAATACAACTATATATCGTACATATCGGGGGTACATAGACAGGTATTATTGTTCCACGATTGGATTGGGATTCCAAAGTACCGTTTGCATAATAGGTAGTACAAATGAATTGGTTACTTAGGTACTTAAGCCTATCAAGTAAAATAATAATCAAATTTTTGCGTTTTATGTACTTACTGATGTTTTAAAAGTTTATTGATCAATAACATTGCTTCTCCAAAATTTGAAAAGATCGCTGATTTAGTTGTCTGAACTGTTTGCTGAATCTATTTTCAACTGTTTCATAAATGAAATCTTGAAATTTTATTTCACTTATCTGGCACTATTTGGCATTGTTGATGAAGTTGATGAACCCATGAGTGATTGATCATCAAAACAAATGGCAAGCTGACAATTTTTTAAAGAGTATCGTTTAATTTTAATTCCACAAATTATTATTTATGTTAAATGTAACATTTTATCCACATTATAATTTCGCAGTAATAAATTATTTTTACGTATTTTTGCACATCCTACCTTTGGTAACTATAATTTCATACATTCGCGTAAAGTTGACGTTAGCACCTCATTCCCAATCCAAACGTGGAACAATAATATCTTTAAATGAAGTGATCATACCGAACAATGTTGTACCCTAATTAACTTTGTATTTATTGGTATTTTATGATTTTAACATAATATTCGATTTGTTTTCGCTGTTGACTTTCTCAACGTTGAAAAAGCTATTAAAATCATAAAAGTGACTAAATCACAACTGGTATACTAACAACATCTTTTTTATTTAAGTGATAATGCAAATAAATAATTTGAATTTGAATTTGAACATAATAGCTGGTCGCGTTGACTAAATTATTCGTTGAGAAACAGCAAAATGTGACGAATAATAGTTTTATTGCAGCATAAAGTTTGTGTTGTACATTAACGCTAGATCTGTCACTTTAATTGTTTTTATTGCTTCGTGTAGGATGAAAATTTACCCATAATATTTATTTATTTATTTTGTCTTTTGATCTAGGTATATAATTTAAACATTTATTGTACTAAAAAGTTACAAAAATACAAACATTTGCAAGCGTGATGATATGAAAAAGTCTGACGACGACGTCCGCACATTTTTTAATCACTCTGTCCAGGGACCTATAACACGCAACTGCCTGTAAACATTCTCCAATATACTTACTTTAAAGCACAATCAATCATACATTTTATTTTCTGTAAATTTGAGGTTAATTTATAACAATACCTACTTTTTACAAGCGTATCCTGAAAGCGTAAAAAAGGATAATAATAGAGGTATGTTGACGGACAAGTATATTAACAGACAATTTCGTTCCAGAGCATCCAGTTCACGGTGATGTGGGTGCTGTTCGTGTCGATCGTGGTGCTGAACTCGTCGGTGATCGCGGCCCTCCTCTGCACCAGCGCCAGGAAGAGCCGGATGAACTTCTTCATAATGCAGCTCGCCATCGCTGGTGAGGATTATAGACAAACAAGATCATGCGCGACCTTCCTGCGGGGCGACAGGCGCTGGCGGAGACGAGGTACTCTAGATGTCAGCGGGGTGGTGTAGCGAGGAAGGGGAGCGCGTGCAACTGCGAGTCACGTCACACACACCGACAATCCTAGCGCATAGTTGAAGCTACCTCGTCCCCGCCAACATCTGTCGCACCACGAAACCACAGTAGATATATAAACAGCTAGGACACTCCATGATATCCTCGAGATAATTACCTACGCCCGATCGGTGCGTTAGGGTTGGCATATCGGGCGAACTCTAAAAGCAACGATAGCCTATGGTCCATAGGACACGATGCAGCGCTCGCGACTGCCTTCCGACGCTAACGTTCTGCGTGTGTACCGATTCAAGGCGTTACCTTGAAGTTAACGTACTGATTATAATGTCTTCTGTGGCGGAACGGTTGCTCACGCCTTGTCAATCTATACTTAGAATAGAAAAAATCTATCTTTACAGGAGTGTAAATATTTATTTAGTATTTCATGTTTTGCTAATGAATATATGGGTAAACCTCTTTAATAATATGTCTTTTAAAAATATACATAAATAAATGGACGTTTCAGCTTTATCAGAAAATAAACTTGGTAGCGCTAGTTTTCAGGTATCCTCATTTATGATGTCGAGGATACCAGGTCTATCTGTGACGTGCATGAAGTCCATGGTGACGTGATTGATCTACTGATTATACTAATCAACTGTTTTGATAGCTACAGCAGCAAAGAGTAAACAAGGTGTTTAAGTATGTATTCTTTCCCAATTACATGAATAAAAATTTTTCACGCCACGTGGACTGTATCTAACATCTTTTTTTTTTCCTAATTGTTCTTTGAAACTATTCCAAATTTCAAAATGATAAAGTGGCTCTGACAGTCAGAAAGACAGACTGACGGACCGGACACTGGAGCAATAATAAGTAATCGTTTTTTGAATACGGTACCTTAAGAACAACTAAAACTCGCACTAATAAACATGCCATATTTTAGATTTGTAACTACTGTAAGTTGAATACATAATTAAAAGATGTCATGGATTCATTGACGTTTCATAAACAACAAGACTCACAATCTCTCTCAAAAAGGGTCCGCGATGCAACAACTGACATTGCATCTTATGTTAACGATATACCGTCTTAATTTGGTTGAAGCATTTTTGCTATTAAGCACGTCGCACGTTCGGACGTTTTCTGACGAACTTTTCTTAGAGACTGTTTGTCTAGTTGTTTATGAGAGGTTAATGCATGGATTATACATATTTAATGTCATTTCGGAAATGAGTTAAACATGTCGCATATTGCGAGATAAATTGTAAGTTTTTAATCATAGCATAATAGTTAATTACTAAAATATCTTACAAATTAAGTTAAACCGAAATAATGTACGAGTATAGTAATATGAATTGAATTTTCTATTTTCACATTTCTTGCAATGAATTGTTCTCGGTTTGCACGAGAAGACTTCATTAAATGTAGACGTCTTTTATTCCCAATAGTAGCCCGGGGCTATTAGACGAAGCTGTGTTGAAACTAAAAAAGAACTGGTCAACTGCGAGAGAGGCTCGTGCCGTGAGGGCATCGCACTAACGATCCATTAAACTCTACGTACCCAAAGGGGCTAATTATAATTAATAATATTAATAATTAAATATACGAGAAGCAATATGTTTTTTCTAGGCATGTGCTAGACTTTATTGTGATTGGAATTTCAATGTATAAAATTGATTACGTAAAGGGTTATGCTTGGGGTATTTCCGATGGATAGAATCCGAAAGTGACTGCCTGCAGAATCAGTAAGTTAACCTGAAGGACGTTGTGGGTGGCAGCTGAATGAGGAGGACGGAGGTCCACCAAGAGTGGCGAAGTCTGGAAAAGGCTATGCCCAAAGGTGAACACGGGCTGATGGATGGATAGATGGATGGAAGAGGCAATATTTTTTTTTCCGTTGAGTTAAGAGCCTGATTTTTAACAGGACTGTGCAGCCGTAGATTTATGTTAAAGGTGTCCCAAAAAACATAATTCTAATAAAGGGGCCAAGTTCAGTACAAAGGCAGTGCAGGATTGTTGGCTTCGCGAAATAAAGAATTGAGATCAAATTGGGGGCAGAGGCTTATGCAGGCTCTTTCAGTTATAACTGCAATGATGTATATACAACTTTCTTCATTTGTTTTAAAAGAAGAACAAGTGAAGATGTTTGCACATTATTTCAGTTATGACTGAAAGAGCCTCGACAAACCTCGGTACCCAATTGGATCCCAATCATTTTTTTGGCAATCCGACAACCCTGCACTGCCTTTGCACTGAATTTGGCCCCTTTTTCACATTTATGTTTTTAGTACAATATCATTGCTTTTTGTAAAGTTGTATTTAGCACGTATTAATAGCCGGTGGTTATATATAACCATAGATTATGTATTTGTTAGGTATAGGTGGTAGAGCTGATGCCGGGCTCGACTGTGGAGGTACCACCATCTTACTCGCAAATCCTCCCGAAGTTATTCGGGGGAGAGTAAGAGAACAGCTCTCAGGCAAAACCAGGCGGCCCACCATTGCCAGGAACCGATGGATGGCGGTATATCCATCCCTAATTGCCGGGCCTTATATAAAACAGACTGGTGACGGGCAGCGGCGTCACTGGTGCAAAGGTTTCGACACCGCGCTTACCAACCCGCCTGCCCAGCGTGTGTGAGTATGGGTATTTCTTCCAGGAGGACCGCCAAGAGTGGCGAAATCCTGGAAAGGCCTATGTCCAGCAGTGGACGAAACTGTCTGATGGATGGATGGATGGATGTATTTGTTTATGAAACAAACAAACGAAATTCAAAACGAGTCAATTTTACCAAAACTTATTACGTCATGTACCTATGCAAAATATTGTTTACATCATACAATCCAGAGATACCACGTATATCGTTCATCTGAAACTCCTCGAATATTTCTAGTGCTATTTACAGCTAAAAATAGGGTTTCTATAAAATGCCTTTGATTCCGGCAATCTTAAACAAGAATAACCGATGAGCAGCTTGAGGGCTTGGCTAACAAATCCCAAACGTAACATCATGTTTTCGTTCGAGACTTCCACCGAGTTTATCTCGAAATGATACCGACAGTCGAGATTTATTTCTTGGCGCCACGTTTGCTCCGCTGAAAAGTAATTCCTGTGCCAAATACTTGACAGGCGGTATTTGGACCGAATATTTGTTGTGTCACTTCTGGGAGGCCCCTATAAGGTTATCTGTGGAATTTTACCTGTTTTCTTTGAATCAGAACAGTGAGGTATTTTTTGAGTAAAAATAAGTAATGTCTTGGAGAAGAAATTCTTGGAAACATAAAGTAAATAATTTGGCCAAGTGCGAGTCGGGCTCGCGCACAAAGGGTTCTGTACCACCACACAAAACGGTTAATGATAAATGACTACAATATACGAGTAGATACCATAGCATAGCAAAATCAAGGCGTCAAAAAAGCCACTAAAATTATAGCATCTGTCAAATAATTTGGCATCCTTTGAGTACGAACCCAAATTTTTATTATTTCTCGTTTTACTTTAGAGTATATTTAACATTTTGACCAAATTTGAAACTTGTGTGCAATACCGCCTTTGAGATAGAACTGAAAATAATTACTTTTCTTTAATAATTGTTTTTCTTAACTTCTATTATTTACCGTGGTAGAAGCCAATAAAGATAAAGATACGTTAATTTAAGTGCCACAACACACACGAAAGTATTCAATTTTGAACATAATAAATATTAAAATAAATGCGAACAAACATCGATACATATAGGCATACACAAGGTCATGTGTCGTGTCAATAAAAATACGTATTTTGTGAGTGAACTTTTCAACTGAATACTTATTACGGCTGAAGCTAGACTGTGGAGGCTTAGTAAAAGGGTCCCGTTTGGCACCCTCTGGGTTCGGAACCCTAAAAAAGAGATGCAGTAGAAATGGTTAAATTTTAAAATGTTAATCTCCTAGTAAATGAAATAGCTGTAACCAAAAAGGAGATTTTTGACTTAAATTTTTCTGACAGTTCAATATTTTACAAAGAGCAATAAAACTGAAGTTTATTTTTGTCTATCAATGCCCTTCATCATATTGTTATCTTGAACTATTTCACAGTTTCCATAAATCAAGGTTATATTTCAAACTGTTTACGCGAAGAGTTAGTAAATCTTGTTCAAAACGCATACATCTTTCGTTGTTTAATATTAAGCAAAAATATTTTTTAAAAACAAACAGAAAAACGGAAATGTTCATCGCTGGAGCGTAGTCTCTTTAATAATTCGGTGGGTACAATCCCAAAAGACGCATTGCTTGATACTTCCATCACATTTCAAATAGTATTTTATTTACAGATATGTCATGTGTTCCTTAAGGTACCATACATTAGCCTAAAGAGAATCAGTAAGTCCTAGAAGCAAGGCTAATATTTTCCGAGGTCTTAGGGCACTCATTATGTGCTTTTCGGATTGTATTTCTGTTTAAATCTATAACTTTTATTATATGGAGGCAGGGGTTGAGAATAATTGTATTCTGCTGTTTTTTTTTGACACGCTTACTCTCATTCACACCTACGCTTACTGCAAAATTTAAAGATTTATAGAAGGGGCTTGTAATTTGTTATTTTAGTTTGTTTACTTGGAGAAATTGGTTAAAAAAAAAAAACCTAAAAGATTATTGTAATCGATCTACCTTCTTGGAAAAGTTTGTGTATTTTAAACCATTGCATACGATTACGTTTCATACAAACTGTACATGACATGTATCTTAAGGGGTTGTCTGAGGTGTTTTCAAGTGTGGACTGTACGTTTCGCCAAAGATTATCACGTCCCAACATGATGAGTAGAGCCCTATCGCCGTACTTTGGGCACAAATATTTACCTACAGTCTAACGAGCTTTACGATGCACGCATACTGAATAAAAATGTACCTCTAGGGAATTTAAATCCCCAACCTTCGGATCAGATTAGTGTTTAAGACTGGAAGGTCTACTCAAGCACGAAGGCACTAAAATTAAATTATTTGCAGTTGATACAAGCAGTTTAGCTGTCTCTACATTTTCAGTACTCTGTGTACGGAGGGTATTTTTAAAGACTGATTCGTTTTATGCGCTTCCGACATTCCGCCTCTGAAGAACAAAGAGCGTTCTATTAGTGATGATATGACTGAAAAAATATTAACAAATTTTATATTTTTAGGTTATTTATTTTTGGTATTAAATTTTAAAGACGGTTGTGAAAAGATTACTAAACCACGTGTTTTATTGTTTTATTACTAAACTTCTTTTTCAAAAATAATGTAGTACAGTATTACGGAAAATAGAAAATGAATAATTTGGCCATGTGCGTCCGATTTGCGCACATATTACGGATACGGAACTCTAAAAACATTATGGAACCTAAACTACTAATAATAAAACTCATTAGTCGTAGTACATAACAAATGACCTCAATTAAAAGCAAAGAAACAGCTATGAACTATTTTTGTAGCAAAATTTACATAAACAACGTCCATTTTTAGCTAAGTTTAAACTCATGCCTGAGGGGGCAGTTTTTAGCAAAAATTTAAATTTAAGTCATGAAAACTGTTATTAAAAATAGTTTATTGCTGTTTAGAGGGATTTAATTGATCAAACTCTCAATAGTAACGCTATAAAAGTTTTTTTTTTTCAAAATACTACGCTTTGGCTTTAGCTAAGAAATATTATATTATAAATTATGATAAACCCGTGCGCAGCAAACAGTTAAGGGTCGTTCCACAGTTTAAAGCGAGTAGTCTAAACATTTTATACCGTTGATTATATTATATCATTTTTTTTATTGAGATTATATTTATTACATTTAACTTGAAATAAATATATATAATTTAGCTATATAAAGCCTTTAGTTTCCTTTAACTTGTATTAATAATAAAAAAATATTAATTTTCGAAATATATTTCGGCCCACTATGGGGCCGGCATCAGTCGAATACTTAAATGACATAATGTAAAAATGACATGATGATATATACAACCTTAGGACTAATTAACCTACGAATCTACTAACCTACTTTTAACATTAATTATGGAAAAAAATAAAAAAATATATATATTAAATACCAAAAATAAAAATTATTTCGGTTGAAGAGCCATATTGCGGTTTCCGGCCGTAACATCCCGACATCCCGACATTTACTTGGAATATCTTCGATACGTACCGAAGACCGCAAGAAGACACTGCTGTTTATGGCACCCTGGTCTTAATATATACATACATGTAATATTTTTGTGAGTCAGGTTCAGGTGTCCATAAATAGTCATCGTCTGATGTCAGTGTTGTTTATTAAGTCCTGGTCCGTAGTGCGCACCAAGTGACCATATGTAGGAGTATTCCCATGTCCTTAATTTTATGTCTGTCAGTGGTGGGTTAAATGATTTTATGACTCTGACGGTGAAACAGTTATTAAAAGTTTGGTTATGGGAGCGGACATGGATGGGGATGAAGAGATTGTTATTATGGATCGTCGATGTGTGCCTGTGTTGATTAATGCGGATGTGTAGTTCGTTCCGGGTTTCACCTACGTAGAATGCCGAACAGTGTCGGCATTCTAGTAGGTAAATGCAGTTCTATGTCTTGCAGTTGTTGTTAGGTTGAGTTTTGTATGTATGTGTGGTGTGATGTGTGTTGATCTGTGTGCTTGTATTGATGATTGGACATGTTATTACATGACATTACATTTACAAATACAACATTGTTTTTAGGGTTCCGTAGTCCAACAAGGAACCCTTACAGTTTCACCATGTCCATCTGCCCGTCCATCCGTCTGTCCGCGGCTTAAGCTCAGAGACTATTAGCACCTAATAGAAAGCTGTAATTTGGTATGGGTATTAATATGTATTAATCACGCCGACCAAAAAGTTAAAAAAAATCGTTCAAAAACATTGTGGGTCTTTGAAAACCATTTTTAGGTTTAGGGATCCGTTGGCAAAATAATAAGCTTTAAAGTGCTAATTTTTGTTAGTGTATGGGCGGCTAGACGGTTGTTTATTGATATGTGAAAAAAATCACAGAAATTTTATATAAAATGAATTTAAAAGGAAAACTATCAGAACTAAGTAGGTTTTACAGATTTACGAGTACGGGTCGCGCCAATCTTTTAGTCCCCTCTAAACACGAAAATGTATGGGCCGTTCTTCTAAATGTATGGGACTAGAAGCTTGGCGCGATATGTATTAGTAGACCAACTTATAAAATGTACTGGGTAACTACGAAACCCTACACTGCGCGTGGCCCGAAACGCACTTGGCCGGTTTTTTTTTGTAGTGATCAATCTCCCACACCACGTTTACGTCATCTTCAAAGAGATAAAAATCAATTTGAATAATTCAATACCTTTGGTGAAAAATAATCCAAAGCATAAGACATTAATTTGTTGACACATACATAACATACTAGAATAACTATTAGATAAGTGTTTATTACATTAACTACTAAAAAATCAAGACCATTATCACGTTGTTTTGCCGCTTACTGTCGCCAATTTCCTACGATTTTTGTTTTAAATAAAGCATAACTACAATTATTGTTGTGATAAAAAAAAAAAAACACTTGTACTTTTCCACAGATAATATTTAATTCTACACTACCCAACCGGTTTCAATATATAAGCATCATCAGGGGCTTTTTAATTATATGCAATGCATATTATGCATTGCATTGCACTGACATCTAGCAACAGAAAGATTGTTTAAATAAATAATTATATATAAAATTATGTAATTAAAAAGCCCCTGATGATGCTTATATAGTGAAACCGGTTGGGTAGTGTAGAATTAAATATTATCTGTGGAAAAGTACAAGTGTTTTTTTTTTTATCACAACAATGTTTGATAAATTCCACCAAGTGCCGACAATCTCAACTATCAACTTCCTATCAACTTCCATAACTACAATCAAGATGTCATTTCAGAATAATCTATAATCCAGTAATTCCACTATCCCAATTGAATTATGTTATTTTATTGGCAATCATGAAAAACATAATTAACATCACTCCAAATTCCAAGAAAGCTACGATCCACATGCAAAAAGCGTAATGTTGTAAGCTGGCTCTTAATAAAACCAAGTTTGTCCCATGTCAGTAAATTAGAATGCCCTTTTAAATAGTCCTTGGGTGGGCATATACTATGAATATTACATTTTTAATTTAGCAACCTTCATAAATGGTGCCCTACACAATGGGTAAAATTTTAAATGGAGCTAAGTATTTGTGTCTGTTATTTTTAGGGTTCAATCAATATTAAGGAAACAAAACTATGTGTGCGTGACGCATAAATTTATAAAGAATAATAACATAAGAATAGATAATTAAGAATACAAAACGTTGTTAATGGCCACTACCTAAATCTAGTGTTAATATCCATTGAAAATGGTGTAATATCCGAAACCGGTTGGGAAAGAAATTATGTAGAAATAAATAGTGAGACATAGATATAATAATATTGTAATGACTGGTACAAGCGAAGTTTCCGATTTCACCAAGTGCTGACAAACGTAAGTATAAACTCAGAAAAATAAATAAATCTTATTGTTACAAAAACTTTTTCTATATTTGTTTTAGGAAACAAAAAGGCGGTCAATGGGTCTGTTAGATACGTATACCGAACAGGGTCAAATCAAATCAAATCAAATTAATTTCAAAATCGGTGTAGCTTTTCTTGAATCTCTTAAATTGGTATTATTTACCGAAAAGCTGATTTAATGAAGTTAGTGAGGGATTTATCAGTTTATTTTGAATTTTCAAATATTGCTCTAATTTGTTTTTTTTATTATTCTCATTTAGTCAACGTACAGGCAGACTGAGAAAAATATGCTGTTTCAAATAATGCCAAAATATGTTATTTACAACGTTGATATCAGTTTTAGCGAGATGTATCGTTTTTTTTTTCACTCGTAAATCTTTTTTTCCTAAAGCTTTTTTTCTATTTCGTGGTGTGCGGAACCTTCGGTGCGTAAGTGGACTTTGCACTTAACCTATTACGCTCAGTTAATAGGGTCTCAGAACAGAATGGAGGTACTTGATACTAAATTTAAATGCAATTTTTGCACAATAAGAGAATTTCGCAAGTTACTTAAGCAGAGTCCATTATTGAAATCAGGTCTAATAAAATGTAACTTAACTGTAACTGTAACTTTCTTTTCTATTTTCGGTACCTTTTTCATCGCTTCATTACTTCTTGTTCCTTTGTGTGCTCCCATCTTGACTTTGTCACTGCATGTTTTCTTATGGTACTTTTTTTTCAGATCTCTTCGTGGGTTTGGTTTATGTGTTCGTGGACATCGTTCAGAAGATCACCATCGCGTGGCTGGCTGGCGAGTTCATGTGCAAACTGGTTAAGTTCTTACAGGTAAGGTTCTTTCCTTGCATTTTTCATATATCTGTGTTGACCAATCATGGCCTCTTGAAACGAGATGCAACCACGCATATCGACAGTGAGAACGATTTGTAACGGACACTAAAAATCACATTATTTTGCTGGTAATTTCACAATATAGTTGAACCAATCCAATTTGTAGAGACGGCTGATCTTATATAGCTTTAAAAACGCCTGGTCATAATAAAAACTGACTTTTCGGTTAAAGGTAATAGACAATAGGGTTGTCTAAGATACATTTTTTCTTGTGACATAATTCTTGCGGTCTCATATATTTTTAATCCTTTACTTAAGTAGGTGTAAGAACATTGTACAGAATAAGATTTTATTCAACAAAAATTACAAAAAACAGGCAAAATTTAAAAAAAGACATGATCTTGCTAAGTTTCTTGCCCTTCTTATTAACAAGACGAATTGAATAGGCGGATGGTTAGCCATTATTTTAATTTATGGTTAAATATACATAATATAGTATTTTAATTTCTATGTTTTTTTTTTTGTATGCAGGTGTATAATTTCATAATATTTTAGTAGCCCAACCTAAGTATTTTATATTTCCCATATTATTTATTATTTTCTTGTTTTATTGCTTTTGTAAGGATTAACTTTGACCTGTAAAAAGTATAATTCATGTATCTATTTTACAAAATAAATAATAATCATTCTAACTTTATTTAATACTAAATTGAATATTTGCGTTTTATGGAAGTCCTAAATATTATGTTGACCTTGGTTGATCCCATAGAGAATAATATTCTATATCATAAAAAGGGTCGAAAAGAATTTTTAGAATTGTGAGAATGGGAACTAAGTCTCCTTGGTGTCAACCTAAGACTCACTACAAGACACGCGCGACATGACCGATTCGTTTTATTATTTAAAGTTCCACTTGTGTCTTAAATACACAAATTATAAAGTGAGTGTTATCTGAAATTTATGATATCAACTCACGTTTATATTAATTATATAATAATGCCTTTGTAAGTGAAGCATTATGTTTTGATTTTGATCTAAAAAGTCATTTCAAACACCATAAGTGAATTTTTAAAAGTTCTTTTCATTGTGCCAATTCTTTCGTGGAAGCTACTCGAATTTATTTATCGAGTTTGAACTTCGTGTCGCTATTCCACAAAAGTTGGTCATTTCAACCGCTAACTTTGTTCATCTGGTTTGAAGTTGTTTACGGTTGGCCCCATTATCGCTCAACGTAATTAATTTATTTCTGTACTTAATTAAAGTTACCTGCTTAATTTAATTTAGTATCAAACAGCTCAGTACACATTTCTTACCGAGTTTCAGTTACACTTAATTTTGAAAACACTTAATTTACTCTAGTTAAGATGTAATATCGTACACACTACTATTTATTACGTATGCATTCCTTAACACATAATAAAATATATGCATTTAGACTACGACGTAGCAGAACTATGCAGAGAGAAGATCGCTGCGTAGTATCTGCTACGCCGTAGCAAAAACACGCTTACCTGTAACCTACGAAGCTCAAATACTACAAACTTATTGCATGCTACGACGTAGCCCATTACATATCCTAACACAATTGGTTGTATTTGGGATCCGGTCAAGCCTGGAGTTCATCTTCCAATCCGCCATTTTTGTAGTGCTATAAGGACCTCTTGTAAGTTGTAAAGCAAAGTTCTTGCTATGGGGCTTGACAACTTCCGACGTCAGGTTTACGGAGGAGTTTCAAACTACTAGATCCAGGTTGAGCTTCTGTATAGCCATTTGTATTATCGGGGTATGTATTTTTAATATCTATGGGGCAGATATATTGTGAAGAAATATTTATGTTAAAAGGAACCTCTTGTCTGTGTAAAAACATTCAATGCTGTCTTAAAATTGGTACATATTTTATGAAATGTTAAATTGGAGATGTTTAAAATATCACCTGAAGGTTAAAAAGATAAAAAAGAGAGATTTTATGCTAAAACGGTGGGAAAATGTGTTCTCCATATTATAAGTAGATAGTGCAATAGTAAATAGTGCTAACCGAGCAATTGCTCTACCAACTGAGATATCCAGTTCTCAACACAACATGCGAATGAATTTTATGAAATGAATTTACCCGTGTGCTTTCCCATACCGCAATGATATGTATAGATGCTCACTTAATAGTGAGCCACTTAGCCTCTAGAGGACGCTAGACTATATACATTTTCTATATCGCAATAATATAATGTTTGTTTGTATCTGCTTGCGACGGATTAATATTCTTTACGAGCAATTGCATCGTTTTTTTTTATTCCGTAGCTATTAATGGAAATAATTATTTTATATGCTTCAAAAATGTTGTCAAAGTCAACTTTACCAAACTATCGTATTATTTTTTTAATTTATTTGAAAAAAGTTGCCAGTCTTTTCTTGTGTACCATAGCTTGACAGAAAAGAGCTACCAACGCATCAAACTGAAAGCAGATTATTTCCGTCAAGTTGGCAACATGCGTGCAATGAAAAAGGAAAAGAACGCCTTAAATTCATTTGGAGTATTTATCGTTAATTTGTTTGTTTCTTTAATTACGTTTCAATTATTTACGCCCACTATGCATTAAAAATCGTAGTATGGTACACGTGGGTAAGGGCAATAACTTACTCGTAATGTTCAAACCACTCGCTTAACACTCGTGTTTCAAATCGTCCTCGTAAGCAATTGCCTCCTTACCGCACTTGTAGCATAAACAACTACTCCATCTCAGTGTTAAATATTTATCTGTAAAAGTGTAAAATAAAATCATGTCTGTTGCAGGCGGTAGTGATGTACGCGTCTGCCTACGTGCTTGTAGCTCTCAGTATAGATCGCTGCGACGCTATTACTAATCCTATGAACTTTTCTGGCAGTTGTGAGTATAATTATAATATTACTAGCTTTTGCCTACGGCTCCGCCCGCGTGTTATTCGGTTTAACGGCATAAAAAGTAGCCTATGTGTTCATTTAGGGTATAAGCTATATCCATTCTAAATTTCATACAAATCTGTTTAGCCGTTTCAGCATGAAAGAGTTACAAACATATACACACACACACACAAACGTTCGCATTTATAATATTAGTGTGATTATTACGAGTATATAAAGTAAATAAATACCAAAATGTATGAGATATCGTCGTGACATGTAGGGCGATAATAATTATTACACCTAACAATATTATGTGATTTATGTAGATTATATTTAACTATCTTTATATTTGTACAGTGAATTGGATTACTATGTAATAATGTGCAAATTTTTTAAACAAATAAATACTTAAAAAATACAAATTAATGTGCACCGCAGAGATTGAACCCATGTACTTTTGTTAGCAGGCAAGTGCTGTTCTAGAGGCATTCCCAATTTAATTATTTAATTATTTTTGTTTAGATACAATGACCTTTACATATTAATAACCAAAATGAACTCGTACAATCCGATATCGTTAAAGGTATTGCTTGAAAATGAAATAAATTGATTTTAATTATAATTGAATTTTATTAGGGTTTTATTGAGATTGCCACTTAAGTTCCAATAGATTGTACTATAAATTTTATTTATTGTTCTAATTAAAGAAGCTTTCAAACTGAAATTTCTCATTTGTAATTTTATTAAAGGCAGTATTTTTTGTATTACTAATAGTTGGTTAAGATAACATCCTAATATAGAACAAAACATAAAATAGAATGTGACTTTCGTTTATATAGCCAAATAAACAATCACAACACCAGCCTGTTACTTTATCGAATAACATAATAAGTCATGTTAATATTATAAACACATTATCACGGCTTGAATCACCGAAGGCAACTCTGGGCAGAAAGTCGCGTTTTAACGGTATGCAGATTTACCTCGTAGTGTTTTCCTTCACGGTTCAATATGTGGTAAGTATACTGATACTTTGTAGTGTGGGTACTTATATTCCGAAAACCTCATGGGGTATGCATGCTCGACGCGGGATTCTAGCCCGGGTCTCCAGGTTGAGAGTCGATATCCTACCGCCGGAGCTTATATTAGTGAAACTAGTATACAATTTTAGTATTCTTAATCTAGATTATTATGTATACGTTTTATTTCAAGTCTTTTTTAAATTTATTTTTCATTTAAGAATATGCATGTATTTTTTTTAATGCACTAATCGTTAATATGTGATCAGTTTAGGGCTATATCCATATTTCATAGTTATAAAATAAATATAAGTTTAATAACAATCTTCTACAATTCTAACGGCTGCCATTTTAGCGCGCATCAAGTGACGTCACATGATACTGCTCTTGCTTGCGGTGTATGGCGAGTGACCGGTTTTTTCATTATTGAGGGTTTTATTTTACATTTATTAATTTTGAACTTAATATTTTATGATGAAATGTACTCACTTTCTCACAAAAGGCAGTAGACAATGGTGACGCGTTTTGCATATGCGTTTCATTTCATCAAAATGTTGTATTTTTTTAATGTAAATAATTACAAAACTATAAAATTAAATAGTTTACCATGGTCATCATTAAATGCTACTAAGTAAATAGAATACAAAAAACGCACAATATTACTTATTTATACGACATACATATACGCTATTACAACAAAAAAAAAACAATAGCAGCTAGAAACCACAAAGGTATAAACTTGTGCTATCATGAGTCACGTAGTTGTGAAATGATTATTAATTAGGTACCTTGTTTACAATAAACAGCTAAAATAAAAATTATAAATGTATTTTTATGTATGCATACTAATTATTCTTTTCTTTCACTGGAGCTAGGTAAGTAAAAGATGTAAAAGAGTAAGCCGAGTAAATAGTTCTATTGTACCAGGCATGCCTTTTAAGTTTTGTCGTTTACATATTTGCCGCCAATTTTGAATTTAGAACTGCTCAATATTCAAATTTGGTGAATTTAGAATTTCAAAACAATTGAAAGAATTACGATTAATGCAACTGTTTAGCCACAGCGTTGTTTTGAATCTGTCAGGTCACGTACGAAAATGAATCTTACGAAGGAAAATGTCCGTGCAATCATTTTCTATAACTTCCGAAGAGGCCTAACACGGATTCAGTGTTCCGAGGAGCTAACATCTGTATTCCATGATGAAGCCCCATGTCTGCGGACGTAGAACGCTGGTATTTAGAATTCCAACGTGGATATATCAGTCTTAGTGACAAATCTCGTGAAGGACGTTGAAAATCCGCCTTCACTGAAGATAACATTGTTGCTGTGAGAGATCTAATCCTCGAAGATCGTCATGTGACATATCGGGAGATAGAGGCGTTATTAGGCATCTCAGGGACAACCATTCAAAAGATCTTGCATGAGGCGCTTGGTGTGAGAAAGCTAGTTTCCCGTTGGATCCCGCATTTGCTTTCCGACGATCATAAGAAGGCCCGCGTCAGATGGTGTAAGAAAACACTTCCAAGGTTCAACCGAGGAGAGTCAAATCACGTCTACAACATCATCAGTGTTGACGAATCTTGGATCTATGCCTACGATCCTGATTCCAAACAAAAATCCACAATCTGGGTCTTCAAAGACGAAGCAAAGCCGACTAAAGTTGTTCGCTCTCGAAGCACTTCAAAGAAGATGGTGGCTACGTTTGTGGCGAAAACCGGACATGTTGTGACAGTTGCACTTGAAGATCGTAGAACGGTTAATGCAGAGTGGTATACCACAGTTTGTTTACCACAAGTCATCGCCGAACTTCGGAAATCTAACCCAAAGCGACGCATCATCCTACATCATGACAACGCAAGCTCACACAGCGCTCATCAAACGATTGAGTATTTGATGCAGGAAAACGTAGAAATTCTTGACCATCCTCCATACAGTCCTGACCTAAGCCCTAACGATTTCTTTACATTTCCTAAAATTAAGAAAACTCTTCGTGGTCAAAGGTTCCAGTCCGGTGAAGAAGCAGTCGACGCTTTCAAATCAGCCATATTGAACACCCCCAGTTTGGAGTGGAATAAATGTTTTAATAACTGGTTCGAGCGAATGGAAAAGTGTTGTAAACTACGTGGAGAATACTTTGAAAAACAATAAAAAGTACTATTAGGTTCCAGTTGTTTTTGTTTCTTCAAACGACAAAACTTAAAAGGCATGCTCGTAGAGCTCCTTTTGCGTTTAAATAATTTCAAAGTTTAATTTTCACGCAACTGATTTTTATTTGTATAAAATTAATAAGCTCCCGCTCTTATTCTATAATATACCTATATAGACCGCAACTTCAGAAAATGTTAGATCCATCACAAAGTTCGACATTTACTCCCACATTTGGTGATACAGAGTCACAAATACATTTCGTGGAGAAGTCTGGGACTAAATTAGCTCTTTCGGTTTTGTCACAATTGTGATTGGTTTCCCAGTAAATTAGTCTGTATACTTGTCCCTATCACCAACAAACTTGTTTGCCAATTTGTTTACATAACTTGGTTTGTTAAAACTTCGAAGGGATTTGTTTGGCTAGCCTATATTGTCTTGTCATTTGTTAATATGTTTCGTATGTGGGATGCTTTAGTTATTATTCGGAGCTGGTAAGATATAATTTTAATGGATATACATAGACACATTTAATAGTTTTAACAGACATCAAAAAAAAAGAAGCGAAAATTAATTTTTCTACTATATTTCAACATTATAATAGTTTTGGCTAAGTACAATTTCCTTTTCGGGTACAACAAGTTCATGGTACGATTGCTTTAATTTTAACTTTCCTCTTCGTAAATAAGTATTAGAAGTAATGTTGATTAAACAAACAAAACAGCAGATTCGTACAAAGTTTATAGTTAAGCTTTACCACTATCCATAGAAAGTTTGTTTACTTCACGGCTTTATAGTCGCAAAACTAATTTTCCATCTTGTCGCCTTACCTCTAACTCAATCTAAGATCTAATTTATAATGTTCACAGGGAATAGAGCGAGAGGGCTGATCGTCTCTGCGTGGCTGATCAGCTTCATCTTCTCCATTCCTCTGCTCATACTGTATGAAGTAAGAGAGGTCCAAGGTAAGGTCACTTACAAGTGTTAAATTGGCAAATTTCAATTATTTAGGTACATGATGTGAATTTACAACTTTTAAAAGCGGCTACCTGTAATTTACTGACTGGAATAGCCAACCAGTTTGGCAGTTCAGACTGTCCTCATCAGGGCAACATTTTGACGTGACGACGAAGGTAGTCAGAAATGCCAAATTATACATAGGTAACACTAAAAGTTTCCGGAACTGGCCACTTACATAAACAATATTTAAAAATTTATTGCAACATTTGAAAATAGAACTCTTTGGCTGTAGAATGCAGTTTGTTTCATCTGACTGTCTTTTGTTTTTACCTTGTGGGGCCATTTAAAAAATTGTGTGTCTGCATCAACATGGATTTAACTCGGGAAAATTTTCGTAGTATGATTTTCTACGATTTTAAGTGTAATTTGACAGCTCAACAGAGCATTGCTCGGCTTGAAACAGCTTTTGGCAATGAAGCACCATGCAAGACGACTGTTTATAGCTGGTTTGCAGAATTCAAGCGTGGTCGTATCAATCTCAGTGACGAATCTCGCGATGGTCGGCCGTCCACCGCTGTGACCAACAAAAACATCGATGCTGTGCGCCGTATGATTGAAACAGACAGGCATGTGACCTACCATGAAATTCGCGCATCCTTAGAAATAGGCATGAGTCAAATACAATCAATCCTACACAAACATTTGGGTGTGAGAAAGCTGTGCTCGCGGTGGATCCCACACAACTTGACCGAGGCTCAAAAAACGGACCGCGTCACTTGGTGCAGTGCCATGCTTACCAGATTCAACGAAGGTGCGTCAAATTTGGTGTGGGACATAGTAACAGGTGACGAAACATGGATTTATTGCTACGATCCCAAAACAAAGCAGCAATCGAGCGTATGGGTCTTTCAAAATGAGCCGAAACCAACCAAAGTGGCGCGCGTGAAAAGTGCATCTAAGCGGATGATTGCTTCTTTTTTTAATAAAACTGGACACGTGGCTACTGTTGCTTTAGAGAATCGTCGTACCGTGAATAGTGACTGGTACACGACCATTTGTTTGCCGGAAGTTATTGACGAACTCCGTAAAAATAACCGTAAACGCCGTATCATCCTGCACCACGACAATGCTAGTTCTCACACGGCCAGACAGACAAACGACTTTTTGAAGACGAAAAATGTAGAACTCATGAGTCATCCTGCATACAGTCCCGACCTGGCACCTTGTGACTTTTTTCTGTTCCCAAAAATTAAGAACCAATTACGCGGTCAACGATTTTCATCACCAGAAGAGGCTGTCGAGGAGTATGAAAAACACGTTTCAGAGGTCACCACAGGGGAGTGGCACAAAAGTTTTCAAAACTGGTTTGATCGAATGAAAAAGTGCATAGACGCCAAGGGAGATTATTTTGAAAAACAATAAATTAATTTTGTATACCTTTAATAGTATTTTTTCATATTCATTCCGGAAACTTATAGTGCGTCCCACGTAGCTTTCTACTACTAAGAGTCTCCGAGCTAATCAAGCCGCGGACAGACAGACAGACAGACGGACGGACATGGCGCAACTATAAGGGTATAACCCTACAAAATCGTTCCGGAAGTACAAGTTGTCAACATGCCCCCCATATGAGATAGTAGGCACCGTGCTACGAAATCAAAGTATCTGCTTCAAAACTCAACTTATGGAAGCCTTTGTTATATAGTTCAAAATGCTTGTTCATTACAAAGCGGCAGAATAGTTTGGAGAATAGTTGAAATGTACGTTACTGGAACTACATTGTTGTACCTGACTACATACTGAGCCTTTTGGCAATTCAGAAACTTTATTATTAAACAACATGACAGTTATCATGGCCGTCTTAGTAAGTTCAAATCATGTAAGGGCGTAATTTAATTCTGTGTAATCTGCGACTTGAAAAATATACCTAAATATCCAAGGTGACTTTCGTTTATGCAGCCAAAGTAATACTGGAGACTCTGTAAGTGGTCAGGACCAAAGTTACATGACTCTTTCTGTAAAATATCCAAATTCAATGTAGACTTCCTATACTAATTGGGTCGAGGTTGTTCTTAAACAAGTCTATATGCACAATAGTACATTGTTTACCGAGGGAAGAAAGGGGCCGGTTACCAACTAGCGAGGTGGGAATCGTACTTTCTCCCAAGTGATACATAGTGCTTTATACTACACCTGCGAGGAAAGTAAAAGATAAAAGGAAGCGTCATCAATTCTTCTATATCAGTAATAGACGTCATTTTGATTACGTAGCTAGTATAATTGTACTTCTAATTAAGATAGATACAACAAAAGAAACATATTGACTTTTTATGTACATAAGTCATAGATATCTTAATAGTATTATGCTCGTTTTCACTAACCATAGGAGACGCCTAAATCAGATGGATGCCTATGTATTTAGGAGTTGCCTAGAGTAAAAACACGTTTCACTAACTCTTAAGTCATGGCTAACGACGTTAGGAATCACCTAAAGTCACGACACCGATTCGAGGGTGCGTAATGCTTAGGCACCCCTAAACTGACACATGCATGTGACAGTCGCGATTTTGAGATTTAAGCTTATTGTAGTACTGTGAAACGTTAAAAAACCGCAAACAGACAACTTGACAAACAAAACCAAAAACAGTATCAAAAACTTAGGCTACTCTTGGTTGAGAAATCACATATTAAAAATAGTTTGGTGAAATAGAACTTTATGGTAAGCATGGACCAAAATTAGGAGTAACTTGGTTAGGCGTCGCCTTGTTCGTCGTTAGTAAAAACGGGCGTTATTCTATTACACAAGATAGGCTTTTGGATTGTAACGCGCCGCCGTGAAAAATTCCGAACCCATTCTAATTTTAACAAAGACAATATAGTAGATGCCAAAAACATAAAAAAATTAAAAAAAGATTGTCAAGATGGTGTTAGTTTGTTTACATCTCAGATAGTTCTTTATCTGAGGTGTAAACGTAAATGTAAATGTTCCGTATAGGGATGTACCCACCACAGATATCTTAATAGAATTATTAGTATAAAGTATTATTCTGGTAAACATAAATAGCAAGTGGCCAGTATCATTTTGCAAACTTGGACATAAAAACTTTTTGACTTTCGGCATTATTAATCAAGTCAGGTTATGTAACAAAAAGTTATAACCTTTATCCCATCAAAAACATGTCATGTAAACTAGGTCGCCAAGACTCAGAAGCTTTTAACGCTTTCACGATTAAAAAGTTATCAAATCTCATGTAGAGCCAAGCCCTTAACTCTACAAGGCCTAACTCTACAAACCCTACATCTCGGTCAAAAAATATGGCTTGGCTGTTTCACGGATCTATTGCATAAAAAATATTTTTCGTGTTTCACAAACAGGGTCATTGAACCTTGGTTCTGTCTACTTACCAAGTCTCCAGTATGAATTTAACTATATAAACAAAAGTTGACATATGCAAGGAACAAAGCATCAAAGGATATAAACTTAAAATAAAAAATAATGAAGGGGATAAAGAATTAATTTAAATTTGATTTTGTTATCGCATTTGGTCACTTCTTCTTTTAAACCTATTTAAGTTTAATGGCGATAAGTATGTAACCTAGATTATTTTTTTTAGCAAATAAATACATTTTTATCTTATCTTTTTCTAATCGAAAGAGTTAGGATGAAGGGCACTCGCCTTGGAAGTGACACAGTGAAAGCTTGCGAGGCGTTAATCAGTATGTCCAGCCAGGAAATGCCGGAAAATCTTCGGAAGTCGGTATGAATACGAATGACTGTTACCGCGCAATCGTCTGTATCCACTCTCCCAAGAGGTTCTCAAGCCACTCGCGAGGTTACATAATGAGGGCGGTCACAAGCACGGTCGATGGTCAAAGCCTACCACCAGTATAGCTAGCATAGATGACCAATGGACACGTAGCACGAGTCGTTTTATCGAGGCGATGATTACGTGATAAAGCTTACCTGCGTTTCCATTGGTAAAACGTTTCTTCGAGAGACAAAACTTCTCTATTATTTTCGTCCATGTTAGCTATGGATTTATCAGTTCATTGGGGCTTGGTCCACCGTATTTAGAGTTTGTATCAGGTTACGCCACTCAATCAGAAGGCTCCTTTCATGCTCCTCAAATTTTTACGATCTGAGTCATTAAGTGGTGACCAGCTAGTTTATAAAATATTATTTCAACAGGAATACTGCCGTAACTTGGGGTATTTACCCTTCCATTCATTATCGGTTTACCTATCCAGGTCAGCTGCAATGCTGGATCGATCTCGGCACGCCTCTGCGCTGGCAGATCTGGATGACGCTAGTCTCCATGATGATCTTCGTGCTGCCAGCCGTGACCATCGCGGCGTGCTATGCTGTCATCGTGCTCACCATCTGGACCAAGAGCAAGGCTGTCGTCATGAGTCCACCCATCAACTCATCGAGACGAACCAAGACTTTGAGAAATGGTACGTACCAGTTTTTGTAGTTGGAAATGTTAGGAAAAGGATCCATAACGAGTTGATTGCTCAGATTTGTACCAAAACAGGACAAGCCCAAAAAATACTTAATCTTACTGAAACAAGGTTGTGATATCCGTAAACTTACACGTTTTATTGAAAACTTGCATGTGTCTGGAAATTTATCAAACAGCTTTATAAATATATCTTTTTCTTATAAATTCATCCATCCATCAGTCTATTTCGTCCACTGTTGGACATAGGTTTTTCCAAGATTTCACCACTCATAGCGGTCCTCCGAAGAAAAAATAGAATAATATAATATTTTTTATTAAATAGATTTAAGAAAACTTATAAAGTCTGACCCGCTTCAGTATGCTTGCAAGTAGGGAATCCAATCCCGCAAACGCGGGATCCCGCTAATGCGGGATCCCGCACCTTTTCTGCGGGATCAAAAGTTCGGGATTACTCATGCGGGATCCCGCACGTTCGCGGGATTGAAAAAAAAGACGTGTGGCACTCGGGGACTGCCGCGGTAAAGCTATTGCATGGCATTTTTTATATCCAAAAAATGTCAAAAAATCTGTCAATTCTTAAGAAGTTTCAAATTTTAAAACGGTACCGTAATCAGCGACCCTACACACCCCTTGATACCGAATTAAATGCAAATTGGACCACTTTTTAAGACGTGTCAAAAAACTGTCAAAAGCTGTCAAATGTCAACTTTTTTAATTTGGCCATGTAGCCCCTGTCAAACCAATTATTATAGTCTAAACCCGGAGTCAGTAGCTTAAGCCGTTCGGGAGATACAGCAGCAGATAGAAAATTTTGCAAAAAAATTCTTTTTATTATTATTGTTTTTTTTAGTAGATATAGATAGATCTCGTCGAGCTCTTTTCTTAGAGTACCATGAACATGGGTCTACCTTCAGCCGTTTAGGAGATACAGGCCTCCAAAGTTTTGACATTTCCGGCGCTTAGATCTCGGCGAGACCTTTTCTTAGACACCCATCAACATGGGTCTAACTCTAACCGTTTAGGAGATACATGCCGTCAAAGTTTTGACATTTAAGAAGAAATTTACTTTTTTTTTGCACCCTATGGTCCGACCCTTAAGGATGTACCACATTCCGTTCCAAAGATATAGCCAAAAGAAAAAAAAATCGAAAAATATTATGCCGATGCCTCTAAAACCAATGAATATGTTCTATTTCAAATAAAAATCTAAATATGAAACGTGAAATATTGTGATTGTGAATATTGTATTGTCTTAAACATCATCATATTTAATTTATAATATAAGTGATAACTTTGCTTCATGTTGATAAGAATAATTAAAAATATTTGTGTGTATTTTCTTTCTTTAAATTACATGAAACAAAAATAATAATAATTAAAATAAATTCCGCAAATCCCGCGGGATCCGCGGGATTGATGATCTTAATCCCGCAGGCTTGCGGGATCGCGATTTTGATGCGGGATTGGATTCTCCAAGACGATCACGCGATCATTTTTGTCATCTTTCCCTGAGTTAAAAGGTTATTGACACCTATTTCGTATAGCAAATATTAGATTTAGAGCTGCCATAACCTAAAACTTTTCATTGCAAAATAGGCTTTAACGCAGATGGATAAAAGTTAAATGAGCTTGCATTATTTTAGGTTTTTCAACTCTAAATTTAAGGTTTGCTGCACAAGAATAGGTCACAGTGTTTACGTAAACTTATAATGTTACAAAGCGAGGTTTTTTATATTCCTGGTCAGACTTTATGTAAGAAACTACAAAGGAATATTCATTTCGCCGAAAAATCTAAAGCATCTCAAAATATCAAAGCCAGACAAAAGAACTCATTAAGTCATCACCTCTCTTCATTGTGACATGACAAGAAACGAAACACACTTAAATTTCCGACGAACTGAAACAGGAAACCGACGACTTACATTTTTTATCCGTCCTTAGTTACTTTTTGTGTTTTCATACAACATGGTCACTCTTTGCTTGATCTAATAATAACGATGTTTCGTTTAGCATCCAAACAAACTAAAATACTTCTTTACGCTTTTTGAAAATGTTGCTTGAGTTCTTTTTTTTTTTTTTTTTATTTACAATTTTTTTATAAAGTTTTAACATAATAATAAGCCACGGAATCCCGAAGGATTATCTGTGGTTTATGAGATCACTCTTAATTTAAGCCTAAATAATATTTCTCAATGACTAATCTTACTTTTACTTTCCCTTTAATTTGATTGACAATATTAATTGGAATTTCGTTTAAAAATTTTGGTAGCATGAATTCCCATGTTCGCATACCGTATACATTTGATACATGTGTAAGAAACATTTTGTTTTATTTTTTCATCTGCCCATGCTGTACCTAATGAGTATTCAACTGTCGGCTTTCATTTATCACAGCTGCTAATGAGTTTTCTTTCGTCTAGCTAGGCGAATAGAGATTGAAAAATATACCTGTCATGATGATTATTTTTAGTTCTAGTGACGAAGCGATTTTGTTTTCGGATTTCACAGAAAAAATCTTTGTTCGTTAACACAACAAATTATTTGGTTGCATAAAAAAAACAAAAACATGTCAGTACACTTTAAAATGCACCGGGCCTTATATGAAACAGACTGGTGACGGGCAGCGGCGTCACTGGTGCAAGGGTTTCGGCACCGTGCTTACCAACCCGCCTGCCCAGCGTGTGTGAGTATGGGCATTTCTTCTAGGAGGACCGCCAAGAGTGGCGAAATCCTGGAAAGGCCTATGTCCAGCAGTGGACGAAACAGGCTGATGGGTGGATGGATGGACACTTTAAAATTAATTTAAATTCTTATGAATAATTGAAATAAAATAGACAATTAAATATCTCTATTTTAAAATAAAAGTCTGTCTCCCCGATAAGTCTATCATCTATCACCACTATCATCGGTTTCAGCCAAAGTCCCCATCTGAATATTGTCGGCGTTCCCTTATTTTTTTTCGGTAAAGTTGCAAAGGCGAAATGAGCAACAACACAAAAGGCAAATGAGCAACAACACAAGAAAATAACCCTCTTTATACCGCTAACTTCGCCGTCGCTCTTCGTACGCTTATGTAGAGTAAACGTCATGAAAGAAGACTTGGACAAAATGTTGATTACGAAAATGCTTTCACGGGACTTTCATGACGTCCATCTAACTCAGCGCGTGCAAACTTGCAGCGTATTCGTATGAAACTCGGTTCATGTCGAGAGAAATGTGTTACATTGCTTAACATCAAATTGTGTTATCAAACAAAATAGAAACAGAATAGACCGAAAACCTAAATATGGTATTCATTTCCCCTCATTAACTGTATCGATGTGGTACATCCAGGTCAGCTGGACAGTGACCCCGACTCCCGGCGCGCCAGTTCCCGGGGCCTCATCCCTAGGGCTAAGATCAAGAGTGTGAAGATGACCTTCGTCATCGTGTTTGGTGAGTTTTCTATACTTACGTTATTTAGGTAAATGCAGCTGTTGATTACTTCCAACATGATATACTCGTATGAACATGATACAAAAACATGTCTGTTGTATGGGAGTGCGCAGGTCCGACTTGCACTTGGTCGGTTTTTATATTTTTGTCATACAGAAATATAACAGAAATACATAATCTGTGAAAATTTCAACTGTCTTACTATCACGGTTCTTGAGATACAGCCTGGTGACAGGCAGATGGACGGACGGACGGACGGACAGCGGAGCCTTAGTTATAGGGACCCGTTGGTTACCCTTTGGGTACGGAACCCTAAAAATGCACACAACAAAATATAAAACTGAAAAAATTAAGAAATTATAGGTTACATTAAATTATCATTAAAAATGTTATTTATACTACAATAGCATTTTTACAAGTAAAACATAAAATTTACTAAATTATGTCCCATGTACTTGATTAATTGGTATTTTGTTGTAAATTATTGGGGCCATACTTAAGACACTGTTTTTCTGAAGTTGTGTGCTACATTGACGAACAAGAATTTAGTGTCGATATTGGGATCGTTGAAATTTGTGATGATTCTTGGAAGCTTTATTAAAATAATGTGGATTAAATCTGACAAATATCGCCATCTAATAAATATGTAGTGAGGGTAACGTAAGGATATACATTTTTTTGAAATACGGCCCGCATGTATTCCAAGTTTTTATATTAAACATTGCTCTTATACATCTTTTTTGAGACTTGCATACTTTTTTTATTTTCTGCACTGTTCCCCCTGAAAATAACACCATATCGAAGTCGAGATTAAAATAAAAGAGATAAAAAGTCGATACTTTTGATTACTTTGAATTCTCTGGTATACATGACCAAGTCTGTTTGTTGACCATTTGAGCCTCTTCCGTGAGGTTAATTTGGTTGATATTTGAAGAGACTATTGTTACCGAAAGACACTGAGGAGCAGCCTGTATTTAAGTGTGACTGAACTTATTATCTGTGCCTGAGGCTTTTTCTATGGCAATTGAGTGGGATGGGCGACTCTCACTAATGTATTTAGATGATATTATTATGTTTTGTGAGTTTCATTGAGATCACACTTATCAAGACGTAACAAACGATTTTTAGACAAATATGATGCTGCAATAGACGGCAGCTGAACTGAATGGCACATCTTAATGCTAAATCTGTAAACTCCCTCCGCATTAATACCAACTTCTGCCTGTCAAGGTAGTCTTCGTCATATGCTGGTCTCCGTACATCGTGTTCGACCTGCTACAAGTATACAACTACATCCCGGCGACGCAGACCAGCATGGCGGTGGCCACTCTCATCCAAAGCCTGGCGCCTCTCAACTCCGCCGCCAACCCGCTCATATGCTGCTTATTCTCGCCGCATATCTATTCCAGTCTTAGGTAAGGATCTTTGTTATGATCACTTTGAACAACATTTCTAAAGAAACATACCGGCACAAAAGACATTTCTAATACAGTCCGTCAAATACACGTTGAGCCCTGTGACAGCTGTCAGTGCTATACATATTTGAGCATGAGAAAGAGAGTCAGAAATACACATTGTATAGCGCTGTTCTGCTGTCAAGCTATATTTTAGGAACTATAGGTATTTATTTCAGTTTTGAATGAGCATGCCTAACTTTGTATTGTATTGTTGTTCTACTTCAAGCAACTGTATGTGCTGGACCTAGGCCTTCCCAAGATGTTGCCACTCTTGACGATCCCCTTGAAAGGAATGCTCATACTCACACACGCTAGGTTTTTTAAGTGGGCGTCGATAGCCAAATTCTGAACTATAGGGAATAGCGATAAATGCTCAAAGGAGTCTCGGAGCCGATTTTGATAAAAACCAAAACTGCCTGACAAAATTATTGAAAAAATAATTTCTTTACAAAAAAACACACTATATTACTGCACTATTCAATAGTGCCAATTATAAAGATCAAATTCTGGGAAGTATAACTTAATAGTACGTGACATGGCGGGAGTACATACAGTATGAAACGTCCCGCACTCGCGCCTGTCGCGAAATATACAGCAAATAAAAGAAAAGTAATCATTTTCAATAAACTGATTCAATATTTTAAAATTTTCTTACTTACCCGTACCATAACTATTCTTGGTGCTTGCTTTTCAACAAAAATCTAAGGTAGACTCGACAAGTTTACCAATGTATATTGGAATTCATAATTTTGTGATGTTGAAGTTGGGAATCCAGCTATGTGTTGGAATAATGGGCATAATTTCGAACAAGTTATCGGTTAAGGTTTAATTAATGTAAGAAAAATTTAATAAGTAGTAGGTATTTTCTTCAAAATCAGCTTTTTTCTTTAGATAGCCGAATGATAACCTCGCAGAATTTGATTCTTAACGACACTATCAGATTGTGGTTGGTTTTTTTTGAAAATCGGTGGTTCTTGTACCTCGTTAGGGAAATATTGTTTTCAAAAAAATTTCTAATGATGTTGATGCAATTTTGGTTTTCATCAAAATCGGCCCTAGACTCCTTTGAGCATTGTTCGCTATTCCCAATAGTATCTGGACGGGTCCGTGCCCCTCTTGCCTCTACCTAGTAACGCGCATGGTTATAGGTTTTAAGAAGAAGCTTTAGGAGGAGTTATTCAGACGAGTATTTTGTCGGTTATTAAATATTAAAACGTACCTCCTTTGAGCATTGTTCGCTATTCCCAATAGTATCTGGACGGGTCCGTGCCCCTCTTGCCTCTACCTAGTAACGCGCATGGTTATAGATTTTAAGAAGAAGCTTTAGGAGGAGTTATTCAGACGAGTATTTTGTTCGGTTATTAAATATTAAAACGTACCTCCTTTGAGCATTGTTCGCTATTCCCAATAGTATCTGGACGGGTCCGTGCCCCTCTTGCCTCTACCTAGTAACGCGCATGGTTATAGGTTTTAAGAAGAAGCTTTAGGAGGAGTTATTCAGACGAGTATTTTGTTCGGTTATTAAATATTAAAACGTACCTCCTTTGAGCATTGTTCGCTATTCCCAATAGTATCTGGACGGGTCCGTGCCCCTCTTGCCTCTACCTAGTAACGCGCATGGTTATAGGTTTTAAGAAGAAGCTTTAGGAGGAGTTATTCAGACGAGTATTTTGTTCGGTTATTAAATATTAAAACGTACCTCCTTTGAGCATTGTTCGCTATTCCCAATAGTATCTGGACGGGTCCGTGCCCCTCTTGCCTCTACCTAGTAACGCGCATGGTTATAGGTTTTAAGAAGAAGCTTTAGGAGGAGTTATTCAGACGAGTATTTTGTTCGGTTATTAAATATTAAAACGTACCTCCTTTGAGCATTGTTCGCTATTCCCAATAGTATCTGGACGGGTCCGTGCCCCTCTTGCCTCTACCTAGTAACGCGCATGGTTATAGGTTTTAAGAAGAAGCTTTAGGAGGAGTTATTCAGACGAGTATTTTGTTCGGTAATTTAATATTAAAATGTACCTCCTTTGGGAATGACATTAAGAATAGAAAATTCATTTTGAAAAACCCAACAGTAAAATGTTTGCTCCAAATTTTATACCCTTCCAACAACACGCGCCTTGTTTTAACAATATTCAACTCGGTAAACTTGATATTTGCTCATAATTATTCTGCTCATACGGGCTAAGTCAAGTTTTCGTAAACAAATTAATCAGTCTTTATAATTAATTATGAGTATTAGTTTAATCTGGTGTAAGTTACAACATTTGCCCTGGTTTTCGCTTTACCTACGGGTATAATTTTGTCTAAGCGACCCTTGAAAAATGGTTTTACTTTTTTTTACATCTACCTAAGTACATCCCTTTCAAATATTAAATTTATTAACGTATATATATTTAATTCTCGTGTGCGTTTTAGGGTTCCGTACGCCAAAATGAAGAAACGGAACCCTTACACTTCACTTTGTAGTCCGTCTGTCTCTGTCTGTTAGACCTTTTTCTCAGGCCCCTTTAAAGATATCAAGTTGAAACAATACCTGCTAAAGAAGGCTTCGGCCACATAGAAAAATTATTTCCGTTTACTTATTTCCATTTTATATAAATTGGCTCACCATGAAAACCAAAATGGTACTTTCAGTTGACTTAGAAACTTGAAATTTTGTTCACAATTATTATGAACTACAGTTTACGAGAAAATATGAAAATTACCTTTATCTAACCTCATATCGTAAAATCCTCATTATGAACTCACTTTTAGGTGGACGTTTAGCTTTATTTTGACCTAGGAACTAGGTACATGTTTTTTTTACAGTACAATCTGTGCCTCTACAAAGCCATAAAAAATTCACGGTTTGATACACCATGTTCTTTGTCATGCTATATGACTAATTTATAAATTTACACAGTATAACGAAAGTATTTTGTCCGTGGCAGTATTTCAAAGGATTTTCAAAATGTTTCAGGAGAGTGCCCCCGTATCGTTGGCTGTGGTGCGGGAGACGCCGCAAGCGGCACGGTCGCGGCGGCACGCTGAGGTCACGATCCGACTCAACGGCCAACTCGGACCTGCTCAACAGCTCTACTCACGCGAGGCGGACACATTCTATAGCTACGGTGAGTGTTTTGTTGCGTTTACCCACTGATATATAGGTACTTTTAATACTGTTAAGATATCTATGCCTATCCGACGCACTATAAGTTTCCGGAATGAATATGAAAAAATACTATTAAAGGTACAAAATTAATTTATTGTTTTTCAAAATAATCTCCCTTGGCGTCTATGCACTTTTTCATTCGATCAAACCAGTTTTGAAAACTTTTGTGCCACTCCCCTGTGGTGACCTCTGAAACGTGTTTTTCATACTCCTCGACAGCCTCTTCTGGTGATGAAAATCTTTGACCGCGTAATTGGTTCTTAATTTTTGGGAACAGAAAAAGGTCACAAGGTGCCAGGTCGGGACTGTATGCAGGATGACTCATGAGTTCTACATTTTTCGTCTTCAAAAAGTCGTTTGTCTGTCTGGCCGTGTGAGAACTAGCATTGTCGTGGTGCAGGATGATACGGCGTTTACGGTTATTTTTACGGAGTTCGTCAATAACTTCCGGCAAACAAATGGTCGTGTACCAGTCACTATTCACGGTACGACGATTCTCTAAAGCAACAGTAGCCACCTGTCCAGTTTTATTAAAAAAAGAAGCAATCATCCGCTTAGATGCACTTTTCACGCGCGCCACTTTGGTTGGTTTCGGCTCATCTTGAAAGACCCATACGCTCGATTGCTGCTTTATTTTGGGATCGTAGCAATAAATCCATGTTTCGTCACCTGTTACTATGTCCCACACCAAATTTGACGCACCTTCGTTGAATCTGGTAAGCATGGCACTGCACCAAGTGATGCGGTCCGTTTTTTGAGCCTCGGTCAAGTTGTGTGGGATCCACCGCGAGCACAGCTTTCTCACACCCAAATGTTTGTGTAGGATTGATTGTATTTGACTCATGCCTATTTCTAAGGATGCGCGAATTTCATGGTAGGTCACATGCCTGTCTGTTTCAATCATACGGCGCACAGCATCGATGTTTTTGTTGGTCACAGCGGTGGACGGCCGACCATCGCGAGATTCGTCACTGAGATTGATACGACCACGCTTGAATTCTGCAAACCAGCTATAAACAGTCGTCTTGCATTGTGCTTCATTGCCAAAAGCTGTTTCAAGCCGAGCGATGCTCTGTTGAGCTGTCAAATTACACTTAAAATCGTAGAAAATCATACTACGAAAATTTTCCCGAGTTAAATCCATGTTGATGCAGACACACAATTTTTTAAATGGCGCCACAAGGTAAAAACAAAAGACAGTCAGATGAAACAAACTGCATTCTACAGCCAAAGAGTTCTATTTGCAAATGTTGCAATAAATTTTTAAATATTGTTTATGTAAGTGGCCAGTTCCGGAAACTTTTAGTGTTACCTATGTATTGTACTGTGGTCAGGGGTTTAGTAGGATAGGCATAGATATCTTAACAGTATTAAAAGTACCTATATATCAGTATTTCACCAACACGGAACTACATAAAATGGGACATTTGTTTCAGTTTTGGAACCGGACTGTAAATAGTGTTTCCCATTCGTCAATTACTCTTTACCTGATATCAATTAGTAAGAGAATGGAAAGTTTTAGTTCTATGAAATTTAAAAAGTTGGTTGTTTGTTGGAAATAACCGAGTCAACATTATAAAATCTGTATCAATCAAATCATCGTATATAGTACCGATAATGTTCCTCATACGTTTCCAGACATTGAACCGCAGTTCCCGCAGCAACAGCGTGACCCGCAGCGTGCACCATGACGCACAGCACGAGCCACGCCGCACGCAGCTGCTAGTGCTGTCCTCACCTAGGGATTGACAACGAACCGTCCGAGTCAGCTCCAATGACGTCATGCTCTAGCAACGAACCGAGGTGCCGCACGCGCCTTGTTGGTGTAGGACTCAGTATCACCGCAGTGAGATGGCCTGAAGTGAAAGCGGCTTGGAATTATGTGATGTACTTTAAGGTCAAATTTGTTGTTAAAAGTACGTTGCAATTATGTCATACTCTAGCAACGAAGTGAGGTGTACAGCCGCCTCACTGGTGTAGGACTCAGTATCACATGGCTTAAAATGAAAGGGACTTGGAATTAAGTGTTCGAAAATGGTAGTTTAAGAGTACGTGCCAATGACAACCGATGAACCTAGCTTCCGCACGCGCTTTGCTAGTGTAGAACTCAGTACCACCGCAATGAAATGGCTTGAAGTGAAGTGTCTGGCTTGGACTCAAATTAAGTGGGATGTACTTTGTTAAGGTCGAAAATGTTAGTTTAAGAGTAAGTGCCAATGACGAGATGCTCTAATGACGTAATGAGGTGCTGCGACCGCCTCGCTGATATAAAACGCGGGTGGCGCAGTCACAGCGAGATAAATGGTTTGGAGTGAACTGAGGCTGTTTGGAGTAAAGTGAGATATTCTGTTATTTCCTATAACAAAAATGGCAGTGTCTAAAAACTCCAACGATGTGTTGTTGTTGCAGAAACCTATAGTTTTAAGCTAGATAAAATGGCATGTAGAATGTTGTAAGAAAAAGTAACATATGAAATATTTTAAGTTTTTTTATATCTACGTTAATCAACAAAGATAATGCCCAAGCGTAAGTTCGGGGAGTAAAAATCAGAATTAATATAAACGGCTACTCACGATAATATTATTAATCAGATGTCGCTGACAATTTCACAGTAATCGTGCCAAACGGGGAACCGTCGCGTAATCCCGTTTGCCCCCGAAGAAATTGTACGATTACAGTAAAACTATTCAGGTGAAATGTGACTTATATATAGTGAGTACCCGTTTATATTAATTATATTATATATATAACCATAATTATTTTAGTAGTAAAAAGTATAAATCAGTATTATAGTATGCTAGTTTGAAATTAAGTATGATGGTTTGAAGTGAAATGAGGCAGTTTGAAGTAAAGTGAAGTCATATGGATTTAATAAGGATTAAAAGAGGTAGTTCCGTGTTGATTTTATATCATAAGTTAGAAGCTTTATGGTGGTAACAAAAGATCTTATGTAAAATGCACATCATAATATCCATACTTTTTAATAAAAAGTGTACAATTAATGCATTCTATGGCAATTCGCGTAAATTTATTTGAATTTATAAGGAAAGCAATAAATATTATAATGTGCATTGAGATCCTATATTACCACCTAAAGAACAAATTTTCTTAAGGTTTATACTTTGGCCGCGACTTCGTATATGTTGACCTATTACGTGACTCTTACGCAGCGTCACTCATGTAGTTGTTCATTCTCTAGACAAATCAACGCATTGCAATGTAGGTTCAATGAGCGATATATAGACATGTTGGACTGTATTGTTGTGTTATTCTTTTAAGCTTTCCTTAAAGCTTTTTTCCCACTCCACCCGCACTAAATAATTAATATTCTACTTAAATAGCTGTATATTTCTGTACAATTTGAATTTAGAAAAATCCATTCTAAGTGGATGATAAACAATTTTCAAGTTTATTAGCTATACAGTTCTGGGGATTTCGCGCTGAGTTATTGATTTAGTCGTGTTTCAATTTTGTTTATATATCCACAGCACGGACACATACAAAAAGCCGACAAATAAAATTGTTTTATGCCTTAAAATTATTTCTACTTTATTTAATTTCTTTCTTTATTCGGACAAAACCCTACTTTCAATTTTATTGTATATATGAACTATTTAACTATTTTTAAGCTTAGTAATATAAGAAAATAATGATGTCTGGTGTAAAAATCAGTGTACATAATCACATTATAGGAGTTAAAAAATCGTCACAAAACCTTTTTACATTGACCGTACCGTGTCACAACATGTAATACACTGTATTGGTAATCTAAACCTAACTTTCTCAAAATATACACCAGTAATTAACAATGCGTTTCAAGAAATTATAGGATGGCATTTTACTGTTGCTCTCTCGCGCCATCGCTAAGCAGAGCGAGAGAGAGATAAGTGAAGTTACCTGAGTGTGCGATCCCATTCATACTTAAAACGCAAAGTTACTTTGGCAGGTCTGATAGTTCGGGCCAGCATCTGAGGTTAGCTGTCATCGGTATCCCCCCGCGCACCGTACGAAAATGCGTAGCTGCGACGCTATTTATGGCTATCTTCACACCCGCCTACTGAACTGGTCCGAATTGTAAGAGGCCGAGCAACCAGAGAGCGTTTTGTGTTTGAAACAATCTGATAGTCGTTCAAAAACTCACACCGGGTTGGTTTCGTACCCCGGGTTTCAACAGTAAACCGTTCAAAAATCAATACGGGTCGCAACACCGACCGTTCAAAAATAGCAGTGTCGCTACACCACCGGTGTAGAACTTTTCAACACCAACTCTGAGCAGGGTTCGCAAGGTTCGTATAGAGACGTCAAAATGACAGTTATAAATCAATACGAAATGTATTGGAAATATGTGAAACGACGTTTGGAGTGTAGCAACACAGCCAAACCCGTTCAAAAACTCAGTGTTGCAACCCCGGTGTTTCTACTTACCCCAGGGTTCTTTAATGAACGCACTTCTGAAAGCGCGTTTACCTTGACAACTGCGGTATGTGTGTGTAAAGATTAAATAATCCTGCGCATAGATTACAGTGACCATGAAACGCAGAAAGCGGGTCTGTGTGGTCGCTCCTAAAGTTTACATCATCATAATTTAAGTACGTATATGTAGAGAAATCATTATTCACTCACTCACTGACTGACTCATCAACGCCTGGCCCAAACCCTTAGATCTAGAAAGCTGAAATTTCGCACAGAGGTTCCCTTTATAATGTGGACAAGGAATAAGGCCGGATTTTTCAGAATTCCCACAGGTTCGGGAGAAACGGGATCCACGGCATGGGGCACCCGCTAGTACTAAATACACGGTAAACTGTTTGAAAATATGCTTCAATCCACACAAAATATCAAAAACTATTGATTCAAAATATTTTACGTCTTCTGGCGTCCCAGACTGATCCTCCGCCTAAAAGCCAAATTTTAACTGAATAAGCTTCGTAGTTCTTAAGATTTACTGCGGACAAATATACCGACAGACGGGAAGACAGAAGAAGATACCCAGAATTCGTCCATGCCAGAACTAAAAAAATACATAATTGTTTTCGAAGATACGAGAAATCTTTTTACCGTCTTAAAACATTATTTGAAGATTTCTAGACCTCTGTTTTATGTCTGTAATGTGGATCGCATTATTACAAAACTTGACACGAATATTTTTTAAATAAATTGTCCATCTTTTGACTACAATACTTTTTTCTATATTGAGTAAGATTTCTTCTTATTTGAATTCAGTCAGTAAGCACCTACGTTGAATTTGATGTGGCTCATATAATACGTATATCTTGCTCACTTGCGTGCGACTCTACCTATAGATAAGTTCGTCCTGCGCTTTCACAGTCACAGCACTTTTAACCATGCCCACTTCACCTTAATACTAAAAAAGTGACGCACTTTGGTTATGTGACTGCTAACGAAGTTTTTGTATTTTGGGACTACCGCAAACAGATTTTTGTATGTGGACTACCGTAACCAGTTTGGTTTTGGAAAAAAAAACGATGTTTTATTAAACAATTTTTCACGTTTCTTATATGAATTTAATAATAAAATAACAGACTTAAATTGAAACAATTTATAAAGAAAGATTAAGCCCTTGGTAATTTTTTTGTATAGGAGCTGGACTTGGTGGTAGATATTCTTTTTATGATTACTTCTCTACTTTTATTATCAAACGAAAGTAAACAAACTTAATGTACAGTATTATAAGATTGATTTAAGTGAGTGTAGTAATATTCATAAGCAAGAAAAGTATTAAATTTATCTTGCAAGATCCAAAAGTGTTATTGTAAAGAAGTAGTGGAATCATAGTGAGGAAAATATAGTATTGTAATAATATTCTAGGAATCTGCATTTATTTGAGTCGTAAGTTAATTTGTTATTTTCTATTTTCTGTCTCAATATGAACAAAATTTAATTGAGTATATTGTTGTATTTATAAATAAATAACTATATTATTGCCATTTTGTCGTGTTGCTTCAATAAGTTGTCATTAAGTAAATACTTTTTGCAATGATTAAGGTACCGAATAGTATTTGTTTCATATTTTTAATTTCCCTGTTTCCTTTATACCCGGTGTTAATATGATGTTGTAGGAGCCGGAAACTGGCGATAGTACTCGTCCATACGAACAAATTTTACTATAGAGCCAACACTGAAATCGCGAACAAAAAATCAGCTGTTCTAAAAGTTAAATACTTACCTACTCGAGCGAAATGTATGAAACAGCTGATATTTTTTTCGCTATTTTAGGGTTGGCTCCATAGTAAAAGTGATCCAATGCCCACTTCTCGCTCGAACTCTACATATGTGATTCGCCGATTTTCTCGAACAAGTTTTTCGATTGCTCGAACATTTTCTTGAGTGACCGCCGACCAGTCTTCACCTCATCTTCAAAGCCTTTCGCGTCCTCTTCTAAATTAAGCAAACCAATTATAAACTGTTGCGCGTGAACAAGCAGATTCACCAATAGTAGTAACCAAAAGTTCAAAACATTCTTGAGGCTTTTTAATAGTCATATTAAATCATTTATCCGAAAATCTCTTCGAGTGTGCTCCATTGCTACGAACAAAATCCCGCCAAATTTTCACAGAAAAAGAAAATTAAAAATAATAATAATTTGAATGAACGAATGTTCTAAATACAAAATTATTAGCTGATAACCGGCCTATAGATACGTAAAGTTCCAACGTGCCAGTGACAAACCAATGAGTAAAGAGATACTCTTTTGGCATGCCCCTCGATCTCATACGGGGCTCGAGAAAAGGGTCTTGACGAGGTCTTGACAGACAGACTACGGACGGACGGACAACAAAGTGCTCCTATAAGGGTTCCGTTTTTCATTTTGAGGTACCGAACCCTAAAAATGAGAATAGTAACCCGGTGTTGGGTATATTTTGCCGCAGGGTAATTATTGTAAAATCAGGATATTATACTGTAATTCATTGATGTATATTCTTATTTTTAATTGTTTTTAAAAATAATTTTTACCAGCTCTAAAAAACATATTTAAGGTCATTTGATATATATTTTGTAAACATCTATCTAGTGGTTTTCAATCTAGAGCAGTTCAAAGTCAACTCTAAATTGTGGCATTTTTTCACGTTTTCTCATACTTTGTGTGACCAAGTAGTAAAAATGATAATAAGTGTTTTATATACTTGTACGCTACTCACAAATCATCAATAAAGTCATGACGTCATAGTATTCGTATTTTTTGATTTTTCCGATCTACTATAGAGCAATTTCGAAACCATTGGGATACTGCAGTCACCGCTTGTCGACAATAAAATTGAAACATGATTATCTTACACAATTGTACCTCAGGTGTATGTATGAAGTGCCAACACAAACTGAAACCATCTGCTCTACTTACCATAACGAACAAACTGTCTTGCGGAAATATAACTACATAATACCTGTGGCCCCACCGCTTAGCCTCACTGGTCTGTCCACAGTGATTCTTTTACCCTCTGTCCCACCGCAATACAGTGGGGCTAAGAGTAATTTTAAAATATTATTAGTCCCAGGGCAAAAATGACTTCTCCACACATACAATAAACAAATTATGTCTTATATTATCGTCATGTGGCGATACCCCTTGACGGGGTATCAGAGGTAATCAAATTCGTTTCTTGAGTTAAAACGGAACAAATATACAGAGGACGAACATAAAAAAAACGAGTCTTGGGCTCAGTACAATATTAATTACCCATTTCATTCAAAATGTCACAAAAATATTCAATGTACGACTTTTTGATTATTTTATTATTAGTTTACAATTAGGTAGTTATAGATAAGCTAAATCGATTGATGTTAATGTATTTATTGATGTTGAATTAAATTACTCTCTAAACAGGTACAAATATTTTTGTACTGTTATGTGACTGTAAATAAATCGTATATCAAATTGTACTACATGTTTTAGTTTTATTTACCAATTTAACCAATCGCACGCTAATCCTTATCTTGGAGGTCTCAGTGTTAAGAAAGCTGTATAATTTGTATCAATAGTCGTGGGGATTAAACATGACCGCTGCTCCAACTGCCCACCACACTTATGTGACATAGGCCTTTCCAGGATTTCGCCACTCTTGGCGGTCCTCCTGGAAGAAATGCCCACACGCTGGGCAGGCGGGTTGGTGAGCGCGGTGCCGAAACCCTTGCACCAGTGACGCCGCCGCCCGTCACGAGTCTGATTTATATAAGGCTCGGCAATTGGGGATGGATAAACCACCATCCATCGGTCCCAGGCAATGGTGGGCCGCCTGGTTTTGCCTAAGAGCTATTCTCTTACTCTCCCCCAAATAACTTCGGGAGGATTTGCGAGTAAGTCGTGGCCATGTCGTAGAATGTATGATATACAGGATAATTTTCAAACAAACCCCGATAATTTTAGAGGTTATGAAGAAACATTAGTAGAACACATTGAAATGAAAAAAAAGTAAAAAAAAAAAATGTTACTTGGAAGTAAAATTTATGGTAATCCTCGCCATTCCCATACGAAAAAAGTTAAAAATAGTCCAAAATTGTGGGATCAATAATAAAAATAACTTCGCGCGATCTAATTATCTTATCTCTTCGGGTGACCACGATTTCTTTGGATTTTACGAAAATATTCAAAGGCCTCAAAGCTTAAAAAATAATTATGAATATGGTTTTGAATGTTTTTAATAAAAGCAGTTTGTATTTTTCTACAAAATACTAAATTATCGGAGTTAGGTTAAAAGTCATCCTGTATATGGTCCAACAACTCAAAGTGAAAAAAATTCAAGAATATATATGAGTAAAGTAAAGTATCGGTAATAAATCACTTTCGACAGTGTATTTTGTGAGATTTTTTTTTTCATTTTCCTTAGAATTTTTTTCGACTGAAATTGTTCAAACTTTGTACCTATTAGGAAATAAAAAAATGGGTCAGTACGAACATTCAATTACCCTATTTGCGAAATAGGAAAAATAGTTGCATGCCTACGGTGAAAAAAAATTTATCCAAAAAAACCCAACATTAAAGGAGAGCCAAAAAATTATTCTTTCGCAAACCATTTCAAATTTCATACATAACATCAAAATACATAACTTCTATTACTTTGTATCCGTTCAACCCACCCGGTGCGTCCCTGACCTAAATTAGTAAGTCGACGTGTGTCGTGGTATCGGTACAAATATCGACAGAAAAGACATTGAAATAACGTTTATATCAGCGCGCACTGCAAAGTGGCTGTTACGACGATCGCGGCGTCTCCAAATAGCGCAAAATAGGCGAAAATACTTGGACGTGTTTATTAATTCTAAAATTTTATTAGTGTAATATTCTAGTAATCAAATTCTCTAATAATTAATTTTTTGCTCGAAAATAAATAACATCAATTTGAGGTATAGATTTATGAAATCAGTAAATATTTCTTACTTCAGTCATTAATTCGAAAGCAGATATCTTAAGGTATTTATAAGTTAGAAAATAGTTGGGGCGATGAAAGCCAGGGTGACCTATCTTTTCCAGACACAATTTATTATTAATTGTGTCTGGAAAAGATAGGCCGCTCTGGCGCTCATCGCCTCAGTTGATTTGTGGAACTGCACGGCAATATACAAGGTGAAATTTAATCAACCGACCACTTTATTGTGGGAGGTTCAGTAGGTGATATTGGCCATATACGAGTGCTTTCAGGTGGATCATGAAGGTTTGTGCATCTGCGCCCAACTATTTATCAGGATGTTCAGTATCCGTAAGCAAACACAACTGTAAAATTACAGGTGGTTACGACACTATGATTGTGCAATAAATAAAAGCACACGAAAACAGCGTGGTTAACTTTGGCGTAAAGATTTGCGTAGTGGTGTGTGTCTGTTGCTACGCCTCGTCGCTACGCTATACGCGCCGAACAGTGTCTGTCTGTGTGCGTGACCCGCACGTGCCGCGCGCGTGCGACGAGACGGTGCTCAGGCGAGCGCCGCGCCACCCCGCGGCAGCGGGAAATAGCGTATTCATTGATGTTTAAGTTATTAACTACCTAGTTACTTCTCAATTACTACTACATCACAGAGTACTTCGGGTTTTACGCACCAACACAGTGACAACTTCACAATAATACTGAAATAATAAATTGCTCGGTACTTACTGCACTGCATACGGCGAAATCTTGAATTTGTACCACAATATCACTATCACTTGATAATACTGCAATCTCATTAACACTTTTCCATCACACTTTTTCGAGGCTTTGGACTGGCAATCTATCGTTTTAAGTTGGTATAACTAGGAGGATTGTCCGATAAACTGGCTTGTTTCAAAGGCTAATCACCTGGGTATGTACAATAATAAGTATGTACTTCATATGTACTTACAACGAACGAATGTGTATGTACAACGATCGTCCGTCACCGTCAGTGAGGTTACTGATTTTAGTGGTAGTTTGACTGTTTATACCACGATTACATAAAAAACACACTTTACGAAGTTATTTACATACATTAATAAGTTATTTTATTTACACAAACACTAATGAGTTATTTACAAGAGTTGCTGGAAGTGCAGTCCTCCACGTCCCACACTTCTACACAAACCGATTTCATTAACGCTAACCCTGAGGCCAACACTCGCGATGCCGCTGATGTGGTTGGAGGAGTGCAAGGCGAGGCCTGCCTGCCCCCAGGTCCGGTGGATGAAAAATCCCCTAAAGCGCTGCACAGCCCCGAGGATAGTGGTGCGGTGTGTTGGAGGCACGTCCGGGTGTAGCTCCGCGTATTAGCACTTGCGCCTGGCGAAGGCTGTTACCGCCAAAACGATAACAAACCTCCATATCCAATTATTCCCAGTCTGTGTACTGGTACGGCATATTCACTTTTTTTTTAAACAAATTTTCGCAAATTTATCAAAATCACGATCACGTACACACGATTTACTGTCGATAAAATTATGAGCGGCCCGCCGCGCCACGTGTCCTCCCCCGCTCTCCCATACCCCTGCTCCCCTTTTTGACTTCCTTGCGTTCCGTTTTTGTAACGATACTTATTAATGTTAACGATACAAAAAGTTGTAAATAAAACAGTAACAATAATTTAGGCAACTTTTTATTGTGAAGGGACAAAATAAAATGACATCTTACTATGGTTAATGTGCTCGAGTACGGATTGAACCTTGAACATTGTTACTGTATTTAATTAATAGTTATTGCGAGTTAAATTGTTCCCGCAAAGCCTTACATATTTAGAAATAGCAAATTTTACAGTTGAGCAGGAGACGCTAAAATACGAGTAGTTAACGGAAAATGATCGGTGCCATACATTTTTTTTTTAATAAAATTGTCTTTACAATTCAGTCCTATGAACCGTCCCAAGGTTTAAGACAATTGTATGTTTAGAAAGTACGTACCAAGTCTAGCTGTTAGCAAGGCTGTTGACTTTGAAGTTGAAGTTTGCATGGAAACGGTGGAAGGAAACATATGAGTAAAAAAACACTTCACAATAGTAATTAGAAAAAACATTGAACGTAATTTTAGCCTAATCTGAGTGACTTATTATAAAAAAATTATCAGCAGTAGTTTTTTTATTAATAATTAATAAATTGCATTTAAAATTCATTCCTATGAACCGTCCGAAGGTTTCAGGCAATTTATGTTTAGAAATTACCTACTAAGTGTAGCCGTTAGCCAAGGCTGTTGACTTTACAGTTGAAGTTTGCATGGAAACGATAGAAGGAAAGATCTAAGTAAAAAAATAGCTTCAGAATACTAATAGGAAACCACATTAACTTCTATGTACGAAATTTTAGCCTTATCTGAGTGACTTATTATAAAAAATTCCCGGCAGCGAAGTTTTTTTAATTAATAATAAATAAATTGCGTTTAAATTCATTCTTATGAACCATCCCAAGGTTTTAGATAATTTCTGTTAAGAAAGTACCTACTTAAGTCTAGCCGTTAGCCAGGGCTGTTGACTTTACAGTTGAAGTTTGCATAGAAACGGTAGAAGGAAACATCTGAGTAAAAAAAAAAACTTCAGAATAGTAATTAGAAACCACATTTACTTCTATGTACGTAATTTTAGCCTTATCGGAGTGACTTATTATAAAAAATTCTCGGCAGCGTAGTTTTTTTTATTAATAATAAATAAATTGCGTTTAAATTCATTCTTATGAACCATACCAAGGTTTTAGATAATTTCTGTTAAGAAAGTACCTACTTAAGTCTAGCCGTTAGCCAGGGCTGTTGACTTTACAGTTGAAGTTTGCATGGAAACGGTAGAAGGAAACATCTGAGTGAAAAAATTACTTCAGAATAGTAATTAGAAACCACATTAACTTCTATGTACGTAATGTTGGCGTTATCTGAGTGACTTATTATATTAAATTCTCGGCAGCATAGTATTTTTTATTAATAATGAATAAAATGCGTTTAAAATTCATTCTTATGAACCATACCAAGGTTTTAGATAATTTCTGTTAAGAAAGTACCTACTTATGTCTAGCCGTTAGCCAGGGCTGTTGACTTTACAGTTGAAGTTTGCATGGAAACGGTACAAGGAAACATCTGAGTGAAAAAATTACTTCAGAATAGTAATTAGAAACCACATTAACTTCTATGTACGTAATGTTGGCGTTATCTGAGTGACTTATTATATTAAATTCTCGGCAGCATAGTATTTTTTATTAATAATGAATAAATTGCGTTTAAAATTCATTCTTATGAACCATCCCAAGGTTTTAGATAATTTATGTTAAGAAAGTACCTATTTAAGTCTAGCCGTTAGCCAGGGCTGTTGGCTTTACAGTTGAAGTTTGCATGGAAGCGGTAGAAGGAAACATCTGAGTAAAAAAAAAACTTCAGAATAGTAATTAAAAACCACATTTACTTCTATGTACGTAATTTTAGCCTTATCGGAGTGACTTATTATAAAAAATTCTCGGCAGCATGGTTTTTTTATTAATAATGAATAAATTGCGTTTAAATTCATTCTTATGAACCATCCCAAGGTTTTAGATAATTTATGTTAAGAAAGTACCTATTTAAGTCTAGCCGTTAGCCAGGGCTGTTGACTTTACAGCTGAAGTTTGCATGGAAACGGTAGAAGGAAACATCTGAGTAAAAAAAAAACTTCAGAATAGTAATTAAAAACCACATTTACTTCTATGTACGTAATTTTAGCCTTATCGGAGTGACTTATTATAAAAAATTCTCGGCAGCATGGTTTTTTTATTAATAATGAATAAATTGCGTTTAAAATTCATTCTTATGAACCATCCCAAGGTTTTAGATAATTTATATTAAGAAAGTACCTATTTAAGTCTAGCCGTTAGTCAGGGCTGTTGACTTTACAGTTGAAGTTTGCATGGAAACGGTAGAAGGAAACATCTGAGTAAAAAAAAAACTTCAGGATAGTAATTAAAAACCACATTTACTTCTATGTACGTAATTTTAGCCTTATCGGAGTGACTTATTATAAAAAATTCTCGACAGCATGGTTTTTTTATTTATAATGAATAAATATCGTTTAAAATTCATTCTTATGAAGCATCCCAAGGTTTTAGATAATTTATGTTAAGAAAGTACCTATTTAAGTCTAGCCGTTAGCCAGGGCTGTTGACTTTACAGCTGAAGTTTGCATGGAAACGGTAGAAGGAAACATCTGAGTAAAAAAAAACTTCAGAATAGTAATTAGAAACCACATTTACTTCTATGTACGTAATTTTAGCCTTATCGGAGTGACTTATTATAAAAAATTCTCGACAGCATAGTATTTTTTATTAATAATGAATAAATTGCGTTTAAAATTCATTCTTATGAACCATACCAAGGTTTTAGATAATTTCTGTTAAGAAAGTACCTACTTAAGTCTAGCCAGGGCTGTTGACTTTACAGCTGAAGTTTGCATGGAAACGGTAGAAGGAAACATCTGAGTAAAAAAAATACTTCAGAATAGTAATTAGAAACCACATTAACTTCTATGCACGTAATATTGGCGTTATCTGAGTGACTTATTATAAAAAAATTATCGACATCATTGTTTTTTTTAATAATAATACCTACTAAGTCTAGCCGTATGTCTGGGCTCTGGATTTAACCGTTGAAGGTTGTATGGAAACGGTAGAAAGTAAAGCTTGAGAATCAAAATAATTTCAATAAATCAATCAGAAACTCCATTTAACTCCCAGGTACGTAGTTTTAGCCTTATTAGTGTAACTTATTGTAAGAAACTCTCGATAACATTGATTTTTTTATTTTTTTATGGGCTAGCGTGATGGATCACGAGTTCTCTATTGCCATATTCGCCATACTTTGGGCAGTAATGAGGGAACCCAAAACACGCAGACCGGACACAAATGTGCCCCTGTAGGATATGAACTGTGAACTCCAATTAGTATCCAGACTTTTAACTGCTACAAAACAGAGGCGAAAAACGAAAGTTTAATTTAGTTAGTTTTTTATAAATTCACCAAAGGTCGTTGAAATTCACCATTTATTTTAAAAGCCAAACATAATAATACTCAAAGCACTGACTAATGCACCGGAGGGTCTAGCACGCTCCGTCGATAGATCTTTCCATCTTACTTTCTCTCTCCCACATTGACAAATGCGGTATGCGTGAGAGGGCAAGTAGCATAGATAGTAGATGCCGTATCTCTGCCGCGTGCTAGCGATACAGACGTATGCAAAAAGTGTGTAAGACGAAATGCAATGCAACCATTTTTCGCCCGAGGTAGGGGGCGAGGGGTAACAAAGGTATCCGCCAGTGTTTGATTTTGTTGTTTCATTTAATTTATCAGTTTCCGTTAGTCAGTTGTGACGTTTGTTTGTCAACAAATCGCCGCTCGGTCGCAACTCGCAATCCGTATTTTTTTTAATTTGTTCAATGGAATGGTTTTAAGTAAGAGTTTGTGTTGTATCTTAGCGTTTGTGCCTTCGATTTAAATCTTTAAAATCGCTGATTTGTGTAGTGTAACTTATGTTGTGGTTGTAGTCTTGAGTTTGTGCAAATTTGTTAAATGGGGTGATGGACTGATGGAGAAAGAGAATCAATAGGTAAGTACTTACCTTTGTTTTGGTAAGTTTACTAAACTGGTTTGTTTATAATCTCTACTTGGGTGAATTCGCTACCGCCGCCGTAGAGTCATACTGTAAGTTTGTGAACTGTCCAAACTTAAGTAAGTTAAGCTTATTAAGTTCACGCACACTTGCAGTTGTTTTCGAAAATGAATGTTTTATCAAATCAGCTACAGCAACAAGTGGTAGGTAGTTACCGGTTACACAAACGCTAAGATGAGTGAGATAGATAAGCAGCCCTGTAGAAAGAACATAACTTGAGTAGAGTACGAAAAAGTTAACACTTCGCCGTGGGTCTTCTTTGGTGGCGAGAGCACTAGCCTGTAATTTTGACGAACCACCTACAACAACGATAGCTCGTTGCGAACCACGTAATCTATCATTGTTTGAGTGAAGATTCAATCAAGCAGCTACTGTACTCTACGTACGAAAAAGGTAAGACTTCGCCGTGGGTCTTCTTTGGTGGCGAGAGCACTAGCCTGTAATTTTGACGAACCACCTACAACAACGATAGCTCGTTGCGAACCACGTAATCTATCATTGTTTGAGTGAAGATTCAATCAAGCAGCTACTGTACTCTACGTACGAAAAAGGTAAGACTTCGCCGTGGGTCTTCTTTGGTGGCGAGAGCACTAGCCTGTAATTTTGACGAACCACTTACAACGACGATAGCTCGTTGCGAACCACGAAATAACCACGTAATCTATCATTTTGTGAGTGAAGATTCAATCAAGCAGCTACTGTACTCTACGTACGAAAAAGGTAAGACTTCGCCGTGGGTCTTCTTTGGTGGCGAGAGCACTAGCCTGTAATTTTGACGAACCACCTACAACGACGATAGCTCGTTGCGAACCACGAAATAACCACGTAATCTATCATTGTGTGAGTGAAGATTCAATCAAGCAGCTACTGTTGTATGTGTGTGGGTATCTTCTTTACGCTCGCACACATAAACACGCGTCTCGGCCATGTTTTGCGCGTACATGTGTGCGTTTTTAGCTGAGATTCTAGGAGCGCTTCATGCAACATAGTTATTATTTTAATTCATCTCTCCCTATCTTATATTTCAGTAAACGTGCTTCAGACTTTTCAATAAGGTTCTCTGTGGTTGACTACACCTTGCATAAAAAATTGGTCGGTTGATTTAATTTCACCCTATATATATACGTTACGCTCGCACACATAAACACGCGTCTCGGCCATGTTTTGCGCGTACATGTGTGCGTTTTTAGCTGAGATTATAGGAGCGCTTCATGCAATATAGTGATTATTTTAATTCTTCTCTCCCTATCTTATATTTCAGCAAACGTGCTTCAGACTTTTCAATAAGGTTCTCTGTGGTTGACTACACCTTGCATAAAAAATTGGTCGGTTGATTTAATTTCACCCTATATATATATATAGGGTGAAATTAAATCAGTACAGTAGCAGTAGTAGTACAGTAGCTGTTGATTTAATTTCACCCTATATATATATATATATAGGGTGAAATTAAATCAACCGACCAATTTTTTATGCAAGGTGTAGTCAACCACAGAGAACCTTATTGAAAAGTCTGAAGCACGTTTGCTGAAATATAAGATAGGGAGAGAAGAATTAAAATAATCACTATATTGCATGAAGCGCTCCTATAATCTCAGCTAAAAACGCACACATGTACGCGCAAAACATGGCCGAGACGCGTGTTTATGTGTGCGAGCGTAACGAAGATACCCACACACATACAACAGTAGCTGCTTGATTGAATCTTCACTCACACAATGATAGATTACGTGGTTATTTCGTGGTTCGCAACGAGCTATTGTCGTCGTAGGTGGTTCGTCAAAATTACAGGATAGTGCTCTCGCCACCAAAGAAGACCCACGGCGAAGTCTTACCTTTTTCGTACGTAGAGTACAGTACCTGCTTGATTGAATCTTCACTCAAACAATGATAGATTACGTGGTTTGCAACGAGCTATCGTTGTTGTAGGTGGTTCGTCAAAATTACAGGATAGTGCTCTCGCCACCAAAGAAGACCCACTGCGAAGTCTTACCTTTTTCGTACGTAGAGTACAGTAGCTGCTTGATTGAATCTTCACTCAAACAATGATAGATTACGTGGTTCGCAACGAGCTATCGTTGTTGTAGGTGGTTCGTCAAAATTACAGGATAGTGCTCTCGCCACCAAAGAAGACCCACGGCGAAGTCTTACCTTTTTCGTACGTAGAGTACAGTACCTGCTTGATTTAATCTTCACTCAAACAATGATAGATTACGTGGTTCGCAACGAGCTATCGTTGTTGTAGGTGGTTCGTCAAAATTACAGGCTAGTGCTCTCGCCACCAAAGAAGACCCACGGCGAAGTCTTACCTTTTTCGTACTCTACTCAAGTTATGTTCTTTCTACAGGGCTGCTTATCTATCTCACTCATCTTAGCGTTTGTGTAACCGGTAACTACCTACCACTTGTTGCTGTAGCTGATTTGATAAAACATTCATTTTCGAAAACAACTGCAAGTGTGCGTGAACTTAATAAGCTTAACTTACTTAAGTTTGGACAGTTCACAAACTTACAGTATGACTCTACGGCGGCGGTAGCGAATTCACCCAAGTAGAGATTATAAACAAACCGGTTTAGTAAACTTACCAAAACAAAGGTAAGTACTTACCTATTGATTCTCTTTCTCCATCAGTCCATCACCCGATTTAACAAATTTGCTTAAACTCAAGACTACAACCACAACATAAGTTACACTACACAAATCAGCGATTTTAAAGATTTAAATCGAAGGCACAAACGCTAAGATACAACACAAAACCATTCCATTGAACAAATTAAAAAAAATACGGATTGCGAATTGCGACCGAGCGGCGATTTGTTGACAAACAAACCTCACAACTGACTAACGGAAACTGATAAATTAAATGAAACAACAAAAACAAAAACTGGCGGACACCTTTGTTACCCCTCGCCCCCTACCTCTGGCGAAAAATGGTTGCATTGCATTCCGTCTTACACACTTTTTGCATACGTCTGTATCGCTAGCACGCGGCAGAGATACGGCATCTACTATCTATGCTACTTGCCCTCTCACGCATACCGCATTTGTCAATGTGGGAGAGAGAAAGTAAGATGGAAAGATCTATTGACGGAGCGTGCTAGACCCTCCGGTGCATTAGTCAGTGCTTTGAGTATTATTATGTTCGGCTTTTAAAATAAATGGTGAATTTCAACGACCTTTGGTGAATTTATAAAAAACTAACTAAATTAAACTTTTGTTTTTCGCCTCTGTTTTGTAGCAGTTAAAAGTCTGGATACTAATTGGAGTTCACGGTTCATATCCTACAGGGGCACATTTGTGTCCGGTCTGCGTGTTTTGGGTTCCCTCATTACTGCCCAAAGTATGGCGAATATGGCAATAGAGAACTCGTGATCCATCACGCTAGCCCATAAAAAAATAAAAAAATAAATGTTATCGAGAGTTTCTTACAATAAGTTACACTAATAAGGCTAAAACTACGTACCTGGGAGTTAAATGGAGTTTCTGATTGATTTATTGAAATTATTTTGATTCTCAGACTTTACTTTCTACCGTTTCCATACAACCTTCAACGGTTAAATCCAGAGCCCTGACATACGGCTAGACTTAATAGGTATTATTATTAAAAAAACAATGATGTCGATAATTTTTTATAATAAGTCACTCAGATAACGCCAATATTACGTACATAGAAGTAAATGTGGTTTCTAATTACTATTCTGAAGTTTTTTTTTTACTCAGATGTTTCCTTCTACCGTTTCTATGCAAACTTCAACTGTAAAGTCAACAGCCCTGGCTAACGGCTAGACTTAAGTAGGTACTTTCTTAACAGAAATTATCTAAAACCTTGGGATGGTTCACAAGAATGAATTTAAACGCAATTTATTTATTATTAATAAAAAAAACTACGCTGCCGAGAATTTTTTATAATAAGTTACTCAGATAAGGCTAAAATTTCGTACATAGAAGTTAATGTGGTTTCCTATTAGTATTCTGAAGCTATTTTTTTACTTAGATCTTTCCTTCTATCGTTTCCATGCAAACTTCAACTGTAAAGTCAACAGCCTTGGCTAACGGCTACACTTAGTAGGTAATTTCTAAACATAAATTGCCTGAAACCTTCGGACGGTTCATAGGAATGAATTTTAAATGCAATTTATTAATTATTAATGAAAAAAACTACTGCTGATAATTTTTTTATAATAAGTCACTCAGATTAGGCTAAAATTACGTTCAATGTGTTTTCTAATTACTATTGTGAAGTGTTTTTTTTACTCATATGTTTCCTTCCACCGTTTCCATGCAAACTTCAACTTCAAAGTCAACAGCCTTGCTAACAGCTAGACTTGGTACGTACTTTCTAAACATACAATTGTCTTAAACCTTGGGACGGTTCATAGGACTGAATTGTAAAGACAATTTTATTTAAAAAAAATGTATGGCACCGATCATTTTCCGTTAACTACTCGTATTTTAGCGTCTCCTGCTCAACTGTAAAATTAGCTATTTCTAAATATGTAAGGCTTTGCGGGAACAATTTAACTCGCAATAACTATTAATTAAATACAGTAACAATGTTCAAGGTTCAATCCGTACTCGAGCACATTAACCATAGTAAGATGTCATTTTATTTTGTCCCTTCACAATAAAAAGTTGCCTAAATTATTGTTACTGTTTTATTTACAACTTTTTGTATCGTTAACATTAACAAGTATCGTTACAAAAACGGAACGCAAGGAAGTCAAAAAGGGGAGCAGGGGTGTGGGAGAGCGGGGGAGGACACGTGGCGCGGCGGGCCGCTCATAATTTTATCGACAGTAAATCGTGTGTACGTGATCGTGATTTTGATAAATTTGCGAAAATTTGTTTAAAAAAAAAGTGAATATGCCGTACCAGTACACAGACTGGGAATATTTGGATATGGAGGTGTGTTATCGTTTTGGCGGTAACAGCCTTCGCCAGAAGCAAGTGCTAATACGCGGAGCTACACATGGACGTGCCTCCAACACACCGCACCACTATCCTCGGGGCTGTGCAGCGCTTTAGGGGAGTTTTCATCCACCGGACCTGGGGGCAGGCAGGCCTCGCCCTGCACTCCTCCAACCACATCAGCGGCATCGCGAGTGTTGGCCTCAGGGTTAGCGTTAATGAAGTCGGTTTGTGTAGAAGTGTGGGACGTGGAGGACTGCACTTCCAGCAACTCTTGTAAATAACTCATTAGTGTTTGTGTAAATAAAATAACTTATTAATGTATGTAAATAACTTCGTAAAGTGTGTTTTTTATGTAATCGTGGTATAAACAGTCAAACTACCACTAAAATCAGTAACCTCACTGACGGTGACGGACGATCGTTGTACATACACATTCGTTCGTTGTAAGTACATATGAAGTACATACTTATTATTGTACATACCCAGGTGATTAGCCTTTGAAACAAGCCAGTTTATCGGACAATCCTCCTAGTTATACCAACTTAAAACGATAGATTGCCAGTCCAAAGCCTGGAAAAAGTGTGATGGAAAAGTGTTAATGAGATTGCAGTATTATCAAGTGATAGTGATATTGTGGTACAAATTCAAGATTTCGCCGTATGCAGTGCAGTAAGTACCGAGCAATTTATTATTTCAGTATTATTGTGAAGTTGTCACTGTGTTGCTGCGTAAAACCCGAAGTACTCTGTGATGTAGTAGTAATTGAGAAGTAACTAGGTAGTTAATAACTTAAACATCAATGAATACGCTGTTTCCCGCGGCCGCGGGGTGGCGCGGCGCTCGCCTGTGCACCGTCTCGTCGCACGCGCGCGGCACGTGCGGGTCACGCACACAAACAGACACTGTTCGGCGCGTATAGCGTAGCGACGAGGCGTAGCAACAGACACACACCACTACGCAAATCTTTACGCCAAAGTTAACCACGCTGTTTTCGTGTGCTTTTATTTATTGCACAATCATAGTGTCGTAACCACCTGTAAATTTACAGTTGTGTTTGCTTACGGATACTGAACATCCTGATAAATAGTTGGGCGCAGATGCACAAACCTTCATGATCCACCTGAAAGCACTCGTATATGGCCAATATCACCTACTGAACCTCCCACAAAAAAGTGGTCGGTTGATTAAATTTCACCTTGTATTGGAGATAAGTGCAGTATTTTTTATTCATTTTTATGTCTATATACTAACCAGCTAAAAGGAAGCAAGAAAGGGTTTTGCACAGCATTTTGCTTGGGAACGCGCCTTCAGAAGCCGAATTAAACCAAAGTTGAGTTTGTGCTTTTTACCATATTATGTAGTAAACGTGTAAAAAAAACAAATAAAGTAACGTGAAAATCAATCTTATTAAAGTAAGGTACATCTAATTTCACAAGATGTAATGTTTAAGTTTGCGAATAACTCAATAAATAACTCAATAAACAATCTTCTGAATCAGTTTCAATCTGGATTTCGACCTGGTCACAGTACGGTAACCGCACTTTTAAAAGTTACTGATGATATAAGGCTAGCCATCGACAACAAGAAACTGACAATTTTAACGCTATTAGATTTTAGCAGTGCGTTTAACTGTGTTGACTTCGATGTTCTGCTAGGTATACTCCGCTCTCTTAACGTATCTCCACTTGTTACAGAATGGTTCGATACTTATCTTAGAGGTCGACTGCAGTGCATACGCTCGGACGAGGTTACCTCGGAGTGGTGTCAACTATCTGCTGGTGTTCCTCAGGGTGGCGTCCTCTCACCTCTCCTATTCTCAATTTTTATTAATTCCATCTCAGAAGTACTTTCTTGCAACTACCATCTTTATGCAGACGATTTACAGCTATATCGACACTTTGTAGTATCTGAAGTTGAAACTACAATTTCTCAAATAAATGAGGATATGGGTCATGTGCAGAAGTGGGCTGAATCTTATGGGCTCTTAGTGAACCCTAAAAAATCTCAGACGATAATCATTGGTAGTAGATACATGACCAACCTCCTGAACAAATCTACCCTGACACAGGTCTCCTATAACAGTATCCCCATTGCATACGCTGAAACTGTGAAAAACCTTGGTGTCATTTTTGACTGTAACTTATCGTGGACTGCTCACGTGAATGAAGTCAGTAGAAGAGTTTTTGCCACTTTTTACTCCCTCAAGCGTCTCCAGCGATTTCTGCCCCATAGAACAAAGGTAACTCTTGCACAAACCCTTCTATTGCCAACCATCGACTATGCGGATTTATGCTTCCTAGATGCCAATGAAGAGTTGCTTAGCAAACTACAACGTCTTCAAAACCTGGGGATTCGGTTTATTTTCGGACTGCGTAAGTTTGACCATGTGTCTCATTATAGAGAGGAGCTGAAATGGCTTCCTATTCGTCAACGACGAAATTTTCACATTTTATGTTGCCTCTTTAATATCCTTAGGAGCCCTACTACCCCTCCCTATTTGCGTGAACGCTTTAACTACCTTCTTTCCAATGACAAACAGAACAGACCACACACAGTATCTCTTTTAAAAACTCCATGTCATAACACGGGTGCTTTTAGAAATTCTTTCACGGTGACATCCATCAGACTTTGGAACTCCCTACCGCATACGATTCGTGACTGTCCTACGATCAGCCTATTCAAGAAGAAGCTTAAAGAGCATTATTTATAAATATTTTTCCCTTTAAAATATATATTTATTTATTATTTATGCAGGTATATACACTGTATGTATTTATGTTTATATTTGGTATATACTAAATTCTTGTTTTAAACATATATTTATGAATACTTTTGTTATGTAGGTTTATGCCCATGTTTATATTACAGTATTTAAGTATGTTTGTTCTTTTTATATTTAAGTAATTATTAATTAATTTATTATGTAAGTATTTATTTAAAAGTTAGGTATATTTATGGTAGTTTTAAGTTCATATTATCTCCACATTTTTATTTTTTATATCACTTGTTTCTTTATGTGTGCACATTTGATCACACACTTTTAGTTAATATTTCCTTAGCACCTAGGTTTTGCTGGCAGAAATCTCTCTCAGAGATAAGCTCGCCTATAGCACGTTTAATTTATGACTGCTTGTACGTATAACTTTTCTGTGCAATAAAGAATATGAATATGAATATGAACTCGTCTAAAACCAATGTTTACCGGAAAAAATTAACTTAAATAACTAAAATTAAGTCAAACATTATAAAAGATATCGAAATCACAGTTGGACAATTTTTGTAGAGAAAAAAAAAACGTAGCAAAGTATTGAAAAATTCTCATTTTGGACCTAAGTCGAGCTAAACCGTTATTCACTCGACCCGCAGAATTAATTTTGCCTCTACTTGATTAAGAACAACCTCGACTGAATTAAGTCAAAATTTCATTTTGCGTATTTCACAGGAAGGGTAATTGAACCTTAGTCCTGACCACTCATCAAGTCTCCAGTATGAATTTGGCTATGTAAACGAATGTCACCTTATATAATATGATATCGTAGATTATCATGAAGTCTGTTAAAACTAGTATAGGTCGTTGGTTAAAACTAAAGGAGTCGCTCCGCTTCGCTTCACTCGACTCCCAAATTTATGATCGACTGCGAAACGTATTTGATTAAACTAATTAAAACCTATTAACACGGTCTCCTCGCTTCGATTGTTGTCACTTTTTGTTAATAGACTATCGTTGATTTCGAACTTCATACGTCATTACCTATATATGGCAAATTTTACGATATGACTCTCAGAATAAGTACAATCTTATTCTATGATATGACTACGACATGAATAAATATGTCATCAGAAACAATTAAACATTAATTATTATTATAAATGGTGATGACTCATCACCATTTATAACAATAATTAATGTTTAATTGTTTCCCAGTGGAATTCCATAATGTGATGCTGCTTGGATGTGGCTAATATTTCAGGTGATCTGACTGTAGCTGGGTTGACAGCCCCTTTTAATCCCGAGGTTTATTGAGACGGGTTTATATGGAGGCATTCTTATAAAGGAACTTGGTTACTTTTCTTCAATGCCAAAAACAAGTATTAATTTAACTGCATTCTTTACTTCATCATAAAGTGAATTTTATCCAAAGCCTAGACTGATAGTTCATATCGTAAATTTAGAAGATAACCAATAGAAATTGTTTTCTTTTATGCTTTTGTAATACTCTCTATAGAATTCGTAGTATGGTAAAAATTGTTCTTACCGCCATCTATAGACATTCAGTAGCAACCGTTTCTTACTTTCTCTGTTGCGAAGTCAACAATCTCTTAACTATTCAGTTTCTACAGGTTCTAGATAGATGGCGCTACCATCGTAAGGACCTAATCTAAATGGAATGGAGTGATTCTCGTGTTCAGATTTTTTTTCAAAAGTTTTTTTTTTATTGTCTTACATTCATTTCATATCTTTGCTACCTTATTCAAGTGAATAGTTAGTTACCATGTTCAATCTTACTTATTAATGCTACGTCTCGTAGCAAGCAGGCAAGCAGGCAGATCTACAAATTGTTACGGTCGGCGTAGCAAAGGTGGGATGAAAATAATACTTTTTAGTGTTCTGTGAATCTGTCAATAAAACGAGATCACTGTAGTTCTAATTTAAAAACTGTTGGAGTTGTGTGTGGTTCTAGGAAAAAACCGGCCAAGTGCGTGTCGGGCCACGCGCAATATAGGGTTCCGTAGTTGCCCGGTACAGATAAGTTGGTCTACTAATACAGACCGCGCCAAACTTCTGGTCCCATACATTATAGGGAACCAAAAGTTTGGCGCGACCTGTACTCGTAAACCTGTAAAGCCTACTTAGCTGTGATAGTTTTCCTTTTAAATTCATTATATTATATACAACTTCTGTGAATTTTTTCACAATTCTATAAACAACCGTTTAGCCAGCAGGGGGGGACGCTTCACTCTAACTAAAATTTTCACTTTAAAGCTAAATATTTCGCCAACGGATCTCTAAATTGAAAAATGGTTTTACACACCCACAATGTTTTTAAACGGCCTATCCAACGATATCCAACACTATGGGATAGACGAGAAAAAAAATCATCCCCAGTTTACGTGTATGAGAGGTACACTCAAAAAAAGTTTTTTTTATGATTTTATTTTACCATTTTATCGGCGTGATCAATATTTACATTCATACTAAATTACAGCTTTCTAGTATTAATAGTCTCTGCGCTAAGCCGCGGACAGACGGACAGACGGACATGGCGAAACTATAAGGGTTCCTTGTCGGACTACGGAACCCTAAAAAAACAAATAATTAATGTAATAACAAGGATGAGAATTAAGGGTAAAGAATTAGGAGTGAGATTTGGTCGTATTTTTACTCGTCGGATACGATACGTTGGTGATGTAAAACATGCTAATACAATGAGGCACGGAATCATATAATAGGTACATACATATTTTCATTTTATACATTGACTCCATAGTAATTTGCAAGGTACATCACCATACTCGTCTGGATGATTTGTTCTCCTCAAATTGACGATTTCCGGCCCTAAGTCAGAGATTCACTAAGCGTTGTGTCGTTCTACAGCTATGAACACGGTTAATGGAGTGGTGAAATATAAAGCTTTTCTTTAAAAGTCAAGAATTATAATCATACAATAGCGAGATACATAAATTAGTTTGTGAGCTATTATAGTACGAAGTGATGGGGCAAAGGAACATAAACAACGTAATCACGTGACTTCCGGCAGCTGTCTCCAGTTCCGGATCCAGCAGCCGAGGCATGGGCGTAACTTGAATTTGTATCTGAGGAGGGGAGGGCGGCCCCGGCTCCAACTCATGAAGCCATCAACATGTATCTCTTCTTCATTATAAATTAAAATATATATATTATTGGCTATATAAAGCTTTTTATTTCTTCATTTTGAGACAATAATAACAAAATATTGTTTTTTAGAAATATATTTCGGCCCACTTTGGGGCCGGCATCAGTCGAATAAATGAGAAATCTAAAAATTACATAAAAATATATAGAAGAGGCCGAAATATTTTTAACATTGTGTTTTTATTTAATTTTTATTGTAATAAGGAATATTTAAAGAAAATAAAAGGCTAAATATAGCAATTATATCTTTATTTATATAAAAATATATACAATCTTATGACTAATTAACCTACTTTCTGACATAAACAGAAAAAAAAAAGAAATGAAAACCTAAACAATTTTGGTTGAAGGGCCATCTTGCTATTTCCAGCCGTAACATCCCGATATTTGTTTAGAATACCAGGAATAAGACGTACCGAAAATCGCAAGATGGCGCTGCTTTTTTGGCACCCTGGTCTTAAGTCTGGTCTGAGTCTGTCAGTAAGTAGTCTTAGTCTGTCAATGTTGTTTATTATAATTACTATACAAAATAAGTTTTAAAACAGTAGAGCTTCAATACTACAGTAGATAGGGTTCAGGAAAAGAAAACATATATTATTATTATAAAGGAAGCCTTTTCCAAGACGAATTATAATATTATATTATACCCATTCTTCATTATGTGATAGTAATAAGATAAATAGAGCTAATGTTCGTTACAACGAGATCACACACAAACCAAAATACAAAACAAATAACGCCTTAAATTGGATAAGAAGCAAAAGAGGTGTGTCAGGATCGTAGCAAATGTAAATCTGCAGTCTCTACCCCCCTAGGAGTCAGGCGTAAGTATATGTATGATAAATAAATGACGCTCGTATTTCTGGAGGGGACCAGACGGTACTCTGGGGAGGGCCATGCCCCCTAGCCGAGGCACTTCCTTAAGGTGGTTGCGACGGTTCTCGTTCCCAAACGGACAACTTATGATTGTTAGGGTTCCGTACCCGACGGGTGCCCAACGGGACTCTATCACTAAGCCTCCGCTGTATGTCTGTCCGTCTATCACAGCTTCAACCGTAATAGGTAGCCAGTTAAAATTTTCTATTTTTTTTCTACTTACAAAACGTGTAACGCATCTCCTATCGCACGCCCACTTTTTGCCGTTGATATTCCATCTTAATGTGCTGAGGATCTACCTACTCCAATAAACTCATTGAAGCGTGCTTCAACGTTGAAATCAACTAGACCCTTTAATATTGAGTCTGGTGTTATTTATTTAACCAGCGTCTTTTCACTGCTTACGTGACATTGCGTGTGTACTTTCAGGAAAATTAAAATATTTGTCGCCTCTCTCTGCAAACAAAATATTCCACGTACAAAGTAAAGCAGGCTACAACATCATACCAAAAGCAAAACTCATAAGAGGGTGCAGAGAGGGGTGGTTTTGTATTGGATCGAAGTCAACAAGTTTTGGTTCTCTCACACATTCAGTATCAATATTTACACTCTGGGGGCCACAAAATCCAATGTAAGGTGAGGTGTGAACGAAGTTACTTTCAAATATAGAAGACAGTTGCGTATAAAACTTAAAGACAGTCTCGCCAATGGTTGGACCTACGTGGAGATTTGGGTGTACAAAAACGTCGGACGGAGTTTCGCTAACCAAAAACTGAAGCACCCATAGTAAGTCAACTCGCGTGTAAGCATGAGCCCAGCATGCATACATTCACATCAAAGTTAGTATGTTTTCCATGGTAAATTCACTCACGTATTTGTAAATCGCCGCCATTGCTATGCTTCAGTTGTTTCTTAGCGGCGACGCCGTAAACTTTTTTTGACTCGTTCGTGGTGGTTTGTAGATATAGAATCTTGGTTCCCCATGTAACGTCTTGTTTTTCTTGGAATTTCAAGTAATTCCAAGGCACTATGTTTGTATAAACGAAATCTTGTACCAAATGCTTTCTCGTCATATTCCTCGAAATAATTGTGCCATGTTTGGAATATGCGGGGAACGCGCAAAATTCTTTAGATTTCTTTAAAATCATCTAACACATTATCCTCTTCAAATATATAATTCAAAGCTTATTGTATTGTGATGGATGCAGCACTATTCCGGAGCAATAAAAATTAACCAATAATTAAACGAAGTAGCCAACAAGCTAATCAGTCGGTTACAGTCCTTAATCAATGGTTAATACCTGGTGAACAGCAAAATATTGTTAATAAGCCGTTTATGTATTGGATGGATTCGATTGATGGTTCTTGGTGGAATATCATCTTATATATGTGGAATAAAAGTACAAGAATTTGTGTGTAATTTATTCAAGCCGTTTATGATTTAAACAGCTGTTTAAAATTTAAACATCCGTTGATGAACTAGGGTCTTCCTCTCCCCCAAATTACTTCAGAGGTGTTTGTTTTACCTCCACAGTCGAGCCCGACACCAGCTCTACCACCTACAAAGTACCACTTAAAAAGAATAATATACAAAGTTTATCCGGGAAACCTCGCCTTAAATATCACCTTGAGGTTGAATCATACTGATACTGTTTCTATCCTTATCTATTCAAAACATAACTTATATTATTTGTTAGCTTAATATATGTAGCTTAACATGCGTTATACAAGTACCTATAATATGTTACTCGAGGAACAACAAGCAATAAAAAAAATATTTATGAAACCACTTGTTTAACAGTCTAATGCACATGAGTTTTTTGCAAATGGATTCCAAAAATAGACGCTATAAACGCGATGCGATGTTTTGACGAAAAAAAAAACAAATCCGATTCATTGGATTGCGATGAAAGTGGAGCGTATTGAAAACATCAACAGGATAAAAAGCTGAGGTCTATTTATTTACCTCTTATATGGAATGCTTATATATCATATAGAATAGGACCTTTGCACACAAATCTTGAATGAAATTATACTTTAAAAGAAATGTTTCTAGTTATGTCTCTGTTTGTTACTGGCCAAACCCGATTTTACCGCTTGTTGACAGTCAAAGTAAAACTGCAAGGTAAACCATGTCATAAAAAACTGTATTTTGGCCTAAAAGGCCACGTTGGTATGCAAAATCGTCGGTAAAAGAGAGTGTTCGTAACTTGACTGTTCTAGTAACAACCCGAGCTCGAAAACACTTTTGACTCCTCCTCGGGGATTCATGTCGTGCCGATATACTGGTTCAAAATGACACCCCTAGCTTTATTGAAATCTATGAATCACTAATAGGACACAAAACCGTAAAAATGTTTTTTTTTTTGTTTGGTTACCAAATTTTGAATGCCTGGCCAACCTACGCGATGCGACATGTGACTAACATATTCTCGGCCGTAATTCGGCTTTTGTAGAGCGTCGTTTCTGTTACCGGATAATGCTTTTTTTTACGGACGATTTTTTTTTAAAATTATGAATCATGACAAATGTAACAAAACACGATTTTAAATTTCGAACATAGAACAGTTTCCTTTGTTATATATAGCTGGGGGTTCATTTTCAACCTGTATAAGGTGACATTCGTTTGCATAGCTAAATTAGCCATGCATGTTTCTGTTATATATTTTTTTAATAATTTAGTTTGAAAATGTAGACTATTTTATGAAACTAATTTCATTATTTTTGGGTTTTATTCATTGCATCTATTTAAAAACAAAAACTTAAATTTTACCCGCCAAAAGTGAACGTGATGTCACTAGAAGCGTTCCGCATGGCGCTAATAGTGCTAACACTACCATCAAACTTCTCACGCCCATCAAGTCGTTCCGAATGAAAAATGGCGTCCATCACTGTTTATACTTATAATCCATTTAGGGTTCTTTTGAACGCAACATGAATGATGACAGAATTTGTAGAAATTAATTTAAGTTACGTGAATACAAAGGATATACTACTTTACTAGGTCCAAGAAGTAATTTCTTCTAACTACAATCTTATAATCATGATTTAACTAATGCTCTTATTCTTCGAAAAACCTATTTTTGAAATTGCCACCGGCCAGCTAGCACTTTTCATAGATCGCTCATAGTGCAAACGCTCTGAAGCATAGGCATATCACAATATGGCGTCGTTAAGGATTTCGTCTATGATAAACAAGGTGAAATTTAATCAATCACCCTTATTCATACTGGAGACTCGGTTAGTGATCAGGAACAAAATTCAATGATCGTTATTTTCGAAATCATAAAAAAAATTGTTTCCATACTGACTGAATAGGCACGGTAGGTACGGGAGCAATTTTTTGTTTTCAGTTTTACCTTGAGGTTCATTAAACATTGTTCCTGATCAATAACCGAGTCTCCAATATGAATTCTGGCGGTTGATTAATTATCGGGCTCACAGTGACTCGGAATGATGATAGACGCGATATAATCGATTATGTCGCGACACGGAATGCACTGCATGTCAAATGTCATGTCATGACGTCATAGATAAGTCAAATGAAGTTCATTGTGTTTTGTTAAAATATCTTTAAAAGTATAGATTTATTTATTAATCTGATAAGTAGCAACTGTACAGAAAACATATTTCTCGAAATGGTTTTAAGATTTCCGTTCTTGTCCAGAAAGTTAGCACCCCCAATTCATCTTGGAAACTCGAACAGTGGTCAGGACGAAGGTCGAAAAACCGTTCTGTGAAATACCTAAAAATAAAATTGACCTATACTAATTGAGTAGAGGTTATTCCTGAACAAGTATACAGATACAAAAAAAAAACCTATTTAGCAAGCAGGTTAATTCAACCATGTTCCTGGCCACATACAGTCTCCAGTATCAGAACAAAAATCACCTTTTATTTTATTTGACCGGTTTTTGAACAACGATCGTCTTAAACCAAGAAAGTATTCAAGTGTCCAAATTCTAAGTAAAAGTAATCAAGCGGAGTTTGCCCTTAGACTTTCCAGTTTCTTGTTTCCTGAACCAAAGAAAAGTATTTACGTGAGACTTAAAGATTTAGTCTTTACCAAGAACTTACACAATATTCCTCGTATCTTTCGTCTTAGACCCCCTAACTCAAAACCAACCAAATAAATGTCAGTTTAATCTAGATTAATTACCTACTAATTCTTCAATTGAAACAGATAACTAAGGGTTCCTTCGCGACTTTTATTGATTACTCGTAAATTCTTACTTTTAGATGGAACTTGGGCACACTTTCCACGTAGCGTAGCCACAGATTATTGTAGCTTTATAGAGGCGAAATCGTCATTATATGCTTGGTGTACGGTTAAACTACGATTTTGTTATAAAACTGAACCATTGAAAATTCAAAAACATGCAAACAGTATGTCAAATACTGAAGACGCATTTGTAACAAAAATCATTCGGGTACCAGACACTCAAAAGGGAAAAAGTACATTACTGGTTCAACGTTCCGTACCCGAAGGGTGCCAAATAAACGGTACACTATGACTAAGCCTCCGCTGTCCGTCTATAACACTGTCTACACTACAGCTTCAAGCGTAAATAGGTAGATAGCTGAAATCACAGAATACCTGTTACTTTGGTTTCTATCAAGACAAATAATAAAATATAAAAAATAAAGGGGGCTCCCGTACAAGAAACCTCGAAAAAGTTGCATTATTTAAACGTTATTGGTTTTGGCTCTTACTAAAAGACGGTAATACAGACAAGTTTTAAATTTTGTCAGATTGTAGGACATATTTTAAATTAAAACAAAAAAATAATAAAAATTAGGGTTCCGTTTGTAGCCTTTATGTTTCCTTATCATGTTATTGTTATTTAACATAATGTTTTTAGGGTTCCGCACACGTATTGAAAGCTGATACGGAACCCTTTGTGCGCGAATCCGACCCGCACTTGTCAACATTTTTTCTTCCGCTGCGAACTGTGCAGAACCTCTGTTTCCGATACGGCGTACACTTGACAGTCCTTAAATTAGGGATCAAGAATAAGATGGCAGAGACCTTACTTGTGAACTCGGACTTTATCCCATAATGTAATGAACTTAATTACTACTGAAGTCTTTTATTCTTTTCTTTTTGCCCTGAGCCATTTTGCTAATTGTGCGCATTAGACCCATTTCACGTGTAAGGAATAATTTGTCTAAAACAGTTTGGTTAGACTTCTCTGGAGTAAATAAAACAACCTAATTTGAAAGGTAATGTTAGCAATGATGTTTTCCATTTACCCCATTTGCGGCGCTATATTTATTTTATTTACTACTGGCCTTTGCCCGCGGCTCCAACAGCGTTTATGCAATTTTTGCCCCGTTTGCCGGCGTTATTTTATAAACATAACTAAAATGATAATAAAAAACCGGTCAAGTGTTAGTCAGACTCGCATACCTAGGGTTTCGTAATTCGGTGGTAACTAACTTGTACTCTTGCATTTTGTGATTGATGATAAAATAGTTTATTTAATGTTATAATTCTTTTCGCGTCATCTTAATATTTGTAGCAACAAAAAAGAGACACAAATATTTTATACCGTACTCGAAATAAAATTCGTGGATGAAAAATTAATTTAATTTTGTCATTTTGTTACAGTGAATTTCTCAACCGCTATATTTTATTCCTGTTATCTTTACGTACTCCCAAATTTATTTCATATTTGTCTGTATCTTAGTCAACCGTCTCATATTGTCTATTACCTTTAACAGCAAAGTGAAGTTTATATATTAATTTACTTTAAGCCTTTAGAGGAATCATACATTGGTAAAATTTGCTAGTTAGTAATTACAATTCTGAGAATCATTATTTTTATTCCAGTAGTACACCATGCTTCATTATAGTCCAAATAATCATTGATTTTATAATAAGCTTTTTTTGTAGTCCCTGCTTTATACAGTTTAAACTTCTTTTCAGGCAAACTAAGGACCTCCTCTGGAAGTTTATTGTAAAATTTTATACTATGTCCTGCAAAAGAGGTACCTACTTGGGCAAGTTTCAATTTTGGAAAAGCCAGTTTATGTGTTTTTCTGGTTTCAAGAGAGTGCACACCTAGTCTCGGAAAATTATCCATATTTTTTCTAACATATCTAATAATTTGGTAAATAAATTCACATGGAATGGTAAATAATTTTGCATTTAAAACTAAATTATTTGCAGTGAACCAGTGAAGAATCAGTGAGAGAGTTGATATTTTATTTTATTTTATTTATTTATTTAGGTTTTTCAACAGATACACACATTACATTTACAAAAACAAGATATACAGAGCAAGCAACAGTGGGCATCCAATAACAGAAAAACACAACTTATACATCACAACATCTAGCACTACGAGTTAGCATTTCTTACATTATCAAGACGAATAGATATTGCGTCATAAGAACATCTTTATGCTGATTCGCTTTAAAAATATGTGACGTGTCGTCACGGATAGAACTATCTCAGATAAGTAATTTATTTTTATTATAAACAATATAGGCCCCAATATAGACCCCTGCGAGACACCCATTTTACTCCATTAAAATTTGAATTCGGTCACTAAGGTATGACTTCAACAAACGCCAAAAATTTAGCCTTTACTCCATAGTGATCCAATTTACATAAAAGTGTTGCATGATTAACGCAATCAAGAGCTTTTGAGAGGATACAAAATACACCGAACGCATCCTGCTTTGCTTCCCAAGCGTCAAATATTTGCTTGACTAAAGCAACTCCTGCATTTGTAATTGACCTCCTTTTAGTGAATCCATATTGTTCACAGTGCAGCAACTTATATGTGATACTATATATGAAATATAGTTGTTGACCTGTTTTCATAATCTTGGTAAAATTTGTCGTTAGCAATTTTTCATTTTTCCCTAGCTTGTGCTGAAAGTATTCGTAATTTCCGTCATTATTTCCAGAATGTCAGGTGGAGTCAAATTATCATCACTATCACTCTGTTTGTCAGTAATTTTAGGGCAAAATAACATTCTTAATACTTTTGACCCATAAAACCACAGTAAATATGTAATAGATAAATTTCCCCGTAAACTATGACGCCGAAATCGAACAGTCCACCGCGCATGCGCCCTAGCGGGCGCCGCCAGCCATAGACAATAAGTATATGGCCAAAAATAAAGTCGAACTGTAACCTCCTTAGTTGGGTCGCAATATTGTTTTGTACATATTGGAGAATGTTATTTAAAAACCTCATTGGTATTAGATATTAAACCTCAGACATAGCTGTATGGGCTAAGTTCCTTTTGCCTTCCTAGTTAGTGTCACATTTGCTGTATGTAATAGCAGAAAAATATTATATTTTATTACATTATGTTGATTAGGAGACCTACACTATTTTTTTCTCTGTTCTAACGTGCATGATTTTTTTTTCATTGTGCAGTTAGTTTTGAGTTCATAATGAGGATTTTACGATATGAGGTTAGATAAATTACATTTATTAAATATTTTTTACTAAAAAATAAGAAAAACAATCATTGCTTGTGCGTTTAACAACAAAACCCATCGCATACATAAAAAAATATATTTTAAAAACAACTTCCACGTTGTAAATAATTGCTAATGAACGATAATATAACTTTTTTCAATTTCTTTTACCAAACTCCCAAAGGCGGAACACGAAGGAAAAACTTTACTAAAGTGGACCAAACTGGAAAATTTTTACAATAAAATATTGTACTTCTGGAAAACTGTGTGCGGAAGTTTGATGGCTAGAATTTGTAGATAAAAAGTCGTTAAAGACAGACTTGCTTCTTTTATATTTGTTAAAAAAGAAACTTCAAACATTTATAGAGCTTTAAAGGACAATACTACACTATTAGATTATGAACATCTTGTGTGTGCATGCTTATTTAACATTGAACAAGACTAATCGAGCATAGCATCTAATCGAATGGGCGGGTAATTATGCGTTATATTTAATAATGGTTAATTTATAAACTTATTTATTCACTACATTATGTATACATGTATAACATGTTTATTCCTATATTTTTATGCAAGCCTATCATTTTATTAAATTGAAGTAGTCCAAATTTAATTAATTTTTTGAATGTTTTTCCAGTATTAAATTTATTTTTTTATCATGTTCTGTTGTTTTTTTTAAGATTAATTCTTGTCTGAACTTATATTTTAACCTAATCATAAGCTGTTGTTATTCTGGATAAATAAACTGAAATTGAAAATTAATATTGACTTGCAAAACGTATACTTTATGCATTCTATTTTACGAAAAAAGCTATTTGAATTTGAGTTTGACATTGAATTTTGTGAAGAGTGCCAGAGAGAGTCAGAGAAAATGATAAAAAAAACTGGCTCAACTTCAATTTCGGTAATTTGTATTTTATTGTTACATGTAAAGTAATAAAAAGGGAAAATAAAATGTGTCCCCAATGAAAACAAAACATTTCACTTTAGATGTATGATTACTTTTTTTAACGGCTTATAAAATAGTTTCTAGCTCGTAAGCCACTTGGTTAATAAATAACGATTTGACTTTAAGTCAAAATAGGTTCATCCGATTTAAAATGTAAAAATAAATTCGAAATATTCGTATTAAAAAAAAAACCTGTAAATACCAAATTATTTTTTAGCCGTCCCTAGTCTACGAACACTTTATTCAAAACACGGATGTTTTCGTCTCTACATCAGTGGTTTCCACTTAAAACAAAAGGTGAGAATCAGGACCTGCTATTAGACATACCTCCGATGTGACAGTTGAGAATTTCAACTTAATTAGTGCTTAACTTTAAAATGCAGCGCTGTGATGTTTCTTTCCTATTTTTCATAGTTTTTCAACGACCCACAAATAATCTGCTTGCGACCCATCAGTCGGTCGCGACCCACACTTTGAGAAATGCTGCTCTACATAAAGTTATCCTTGATTTTTATTTGTTTCTATCTGACCTTGCCCTACGCGGAATCTAATATGAGTCAAATTCTGTAATCCTTTTCTCCCGGCACTTATTTCCAACCGATTTAATTCCAGTTCTACCCACAAAGTGTACCCTTTTGACACTGGTTAATAGAGGTCGTCAAACCTTTGCTTGCAGCCGAAAGGGAACCTTAAAACAAAGAAATAAGACCTAAGAGATAAGAAGAGAAATCCATGGCTAAGTTTTCCAAAACCTTAGCGTATGATGAAGGTCACATGACAGGATTAGACCCTTAAGCCGCATTGTAATTACTTTCCCTACACGTTAAGGCTTTAAGGTGCTTAGGGTGCTGAAATAACAGGGTTTAGTATTAATTGGCGATATGTTAACTAATTTTACACACAACATGAGAGGGCCTGGTTCATAACAGGGGTTGTACAGATGGTGTGAACACGGAGTTATTTGTTCTTAGATGGTTCTAAATAATAATAAATTTCCTGGTACCAAGAACGTAACCAAAATATGTAGGCCTCAATTTACAAAGGGGAAATGTTAAACAACTAAGCATCTAAAAAGTGGTTAGAATGTATGAATAATTTTATTTTAATTGAACTCCTGAAGAGGATGGGTTCCGTTATAAATCGGGATTTAGATTCAAAATCCATCCTCGTCAGTGGTTCTTTTTTGGGGATAACAATATTATTTTACAAACACACTATTTCTCTTGACTTCGTTCGGGATACCCGCCGATTACGAGACTATTACAGCCCCATCTGGTTGTTCTTTAAGGACATATCGGCAAAAGATGATTTGTTACGATTTGGTATTCTCAAATTGATACGATTTGGTATTCTCAAATTTAACCAATACCATAAACACTCATCTACCTATACAGTCACACATTCACACACCTCGTACACTCACACTTTCTAATACCCCTTTACATACATACCTTGTTACCCCTAACACACACCCTCACAGATTTACAACATATGCGTGCGTTTAAAATAATAATTACTATTTTTTTTTGTAAACGTCCCTACTATTTATTATATTTTGCTACTGTCATGCTGCAGGACGGCCATGTGGCCAGCGCAGATGCCAGGGTCTTATATATTTTATATAATACAATTATTGTTATATTTTTCTAAAGAATAAATTATATGTGTGCTATTTCTGTTTAGTCCAATAAACTATTTCTATTGTATTTGTTTAAATACCTACATATAACACTATAGTGAACTGTACAGTACGATTAAAATCAGTTAACGATTCGGCCAACCTCGGTAATTGTCGTGAATCCCTCATCTCTCACATAGAGTTATCAATTTACAGATATGACCTTTAATTACATTACTCGTTGTCTTATTGAATACAACACAAGAAAGATATGAGCAACAAAACCTCCTTTGTAGCTCAAAACTAACACAACCTTTATATTGAAATAAGAAAAATAATTGACTATTTTGACAGTATGACTTCTTAGTGTCAATAAAAATTCATTATTAGTTATTAATCCAACGTAATATCGTACTGTTACTTACATAAAACAGTAAAATATTGACTTTTATTATGTACTTTTTATATATTGTATACAAGTATAGCTTCAGTAAATAATGAATGTTGAAATTCATGTCGCTTCTGCATAATAAATTCTACCGGTTAGTAATGTCATCTTGGCAGGTGCTATTATGCGTTTATGATGCTTCAAATTGAATGCTACCTAAAAGAAATCGCGGTAATGTATTTCGTGTCATTTCCGTCTCGGGATTTAGGCGATGATATCCGAGAAAAGCCGAATCGTTATCTGATTTTAATGGTATTGTAAGTTATTCGTTTACTAAAACGCTCTTAATTTTTTTTTTTCATCAATCATAATTTTTTTTAATACTTCCATTCACATCATATCAACAGCAGTGAGAATCGAAATCCGTTTTACGTAAATTTAATGCCAAAAAGACAAACAAAAATTTCAAAAAAAATTTTTTTTTTGACTTCAAAAATTTCTTGAAGAACTCAAAAATGTATCAAAAGTGACAGATTAAACATTAATATAACAAAAGTGACAGAAGTCAAAAGCGAGATATTTCAAGTTCTTTATCGATCAAAAAAACTTAAATTAAATATTAATCAATAACATAAACATTGTTTTTGACGCAAAAGTTTACGGTACGATCCCTGTTCGTGCCCCGCCAAATTTTCTTATATAGCCAAAACTCAGCTCAATTTTATTACATGTAAAGGTTTGACTAAGCCCCATTTAGCTCTTATAATATACCAAATAACGATAACTCCAAGAATTTTCGTCTAAGACCCTGATTTATCTAGAGATCTTCTCGGAGAAAAGTAATTTTCCGCGTAAAGTGGCCGATACCCGACCGGCAATAAAGCGCGATCTGTGTCGAAGAGTTGAAATTCTCATTTCTGTTATAAAAAAATGCGTTCGGCAAATAAAATTGGTTAACTTTGCTAGGAAAACGACACTTTAAGTACCGATTCCTTAAATTTTTAGAACATCTTCTCATAACATGGGGGCGTATGGAAACACTTGAAGTTTTAACTGTATTAAAGTTAATAAAACGTATTTGTATTAATTTTTAGTTTATATATTAACGGTGTTGTATTCATTGCATTACATTTAAGGTTTATTCCTAAATTTTTATTTTCACACGCATACTATTTTATTAAATTTAAGTAAACTAAACTTTATTTATTTTAATTGTTTTTTTTTTCTGTATTATATTTATATTAATTGATTTTGGTTTTAGTTTAAAACTGACTTGTAATAAGTGTACCTATAGATACCTATATAATGTTCATATACATATAAACAAATGAATTTCTGTGATAAAATTGAAAAAAAAAAGTTTTATCATGTAAAGTCGTTTGCAATAGAATCCAACAATCATGTAAACAAATCAAATTGTCACGATTACTCCGTAATCACATACATTTGACGATCAATTATGAACATAGTCTGATTTCAACGAACGCACCATTGTTTTCACATTATCTTCAACACGATTTAACTTGTATTTATAAGTTAAATTTGTTAAAACATTTGCAACGTAAAAATTTCGAAGTATTTGACAAGCTGTCATCTTAGTTTTTTACTCATCGAACTCTATAAGTCATTGAAAAGTTAGTGTTGTTCGTAATCTGAAGTTATCTTTTATTTTTAATTTAATAAATTATTTTAATTTAATATTATTTGAATACAATAAAATTTTTTTTTCAAGAGCTTAATATAATTAACCAAAACGGATTGTATCCTAAGCCATAAAAATAATGGTTAGTTTTTAAAAATTGACAGGTGGCCATTTTGTTAGAATTGTCATTCACAGTCATTCACTGTTCTGTGGGTTCGCTGTGCATTAGTGTTTTCTGTTTCCGTTTTCTGTTTCCGATTTCTACGACTTTGCATTCTCATTTTGGACTTTTGTTTTGCTTTACGATTTGGCTGGACATATTTTTCTTGGAACGACGACCTTTGCACGGCATCACGGACTTTGATATAGCATACGATTGGTATTTTTTCTCAAGGAGTAATCAGGAGGTAAGAATGATTTAGATGTATTACCTACAACGGAAATCTATTAGACGCACTTTAATATTGTATTGCCCTCGTAACTAATTATTTGAATAGATCACAATTACCGGCGACACTTCTGATAGTGATGATGACGAAGACGAAGATTTAAATTTGTTTTAATAAACACTTTTTTTATATATAATCAGTTTTATTTTATAGTCTATGGCTTATATATTTAATCTATTTAGTCAGTTTTATTTTAGTACCTATCCTACTATGGGCCATAGTCTGACTTAAAATTAAAATAATTAGAAAAATAAATTTAATTAAAATTAAATTAGAACACTATGACATCACTATGGGCATAAACAATACGCTGTCAATGTCAGTCTGCCATATTTGTTTACATGATTGTTGGATTCTATTGCAAACGACTTTATATACTTTGCTGGGTATTTTGAACAAAACACATGTCACAAAGATTTTACTGATATGGTACCTCTTCTCCATGGAAAATCAAAACATCATTGTTGGAAATCGTGTATGAAAACATAATTAAAATAATTTGGCCAAGTGCGAGTCGGACTCGCGCACAAAGGGTTCCGTACCACCGCAAAATACGGGTACAGAACCCTAATAACATTATGGTACTCGTACATAACAAATGACCTCCTTTAAGATATAGGGGCCATCTATCATCTAACCAATGAACCTCCGTGCAAAACCTGCAGCTGTTTCACGGACGACGCTCTCTCTAAACTCGCCCGTATGTCGGTGCGTTAGGGTTCACGCATTTTTGTTTGAAATTCAATTATTTCCTAAGCTAAGGGTGTCGGCGGGTATGATTCGTGGGAAAAGTGGTTCAGTAGGGTCGATAGAATATGTAGGTTCATTTAATGGTAGCAGTCTATTTACACCCGGTATCTTGAGCAATTTTTTCCTTTTTTTCCTATTTATTATTTTTGTTACAAAATACACTATCAAGATAATTCGTTAGAAGCACTCCTATAAGGGCTTTGCCCTTTATATGAGCACACCATCCTATTGGGTGATTTTAACACTTGCCTCAAAAGCAAGATATTCGTGCACGTAAGCTGCAGTCTCTTATCAATTCCTTAAATTTAAAAATTTTGCCGCTCAGTGCTACTCATTTTCACTGCACACCATCTCTCCTTGATTTAATTATAACGTCGTCTACTGATCGTGTGGCATCACATGGTGAGTTTACTGCAGCTGGCTTCTCCTATTACCATTTAGTATATCTTTCTTATAAGATCCGGCCCCCTAAACATGTAAAGCGCTCTCTTCTGCTTCGTAATTACGGTGCGATGGAGAGGGAGTCTTTGATATGAGATGCAAATAGCATCAACTGGGCTTTATTGAACGATATCTGTGACCTTGATGACAAATTTGAGGCTTTTAATAAAATAGTAGTTGGACTATTCGATACACATGCTCCGATTAGACCTGTTACGGTAAAACACCCACCTGCTCCATGGCTTACTCCAAAAATTAAAAGGCTCCAGACATTGCGAGATCACGCTAGCATGCATTACCAAAAAAAACCCATCTGATGAAAATTTCCAACTCTTTAAAGAGTACAGAAATAGATGCAACAGGGTGTGTAGAGATGCTCAAAAGCGCCACATTCACTCTACTATCGATAAATGTAACAACACAAATGTTTAGAAATTTCTTAAGACTCTTGGTGTAAGCAAGTCCTCTGACACTTCTCCTAATGCGCTTGATCTTGATGGTCTTAACAGCTACTTTACAACTCCGCCTACTTAAGTAGACTTGATCACCAAAGCTACTTCTCTCACTTATCTCAACAACTTGCCTTCCCTTGAGCACGAGCCCTTCTCCTTTCACAAAGTCACAGCTGAGAATGTAAAAAAGTGCATCCTTTCTATTTCCTCGAAGTCAGTTGGTTGCGATGGCATAGGTCTGGAAATGCTAATTCCTAGCCTGGATGTGCTACTACCATCTCTCACACAACTAATAAATGACTCCTTGGTGAGCAGCACTTTCCCTTCCATTTGGAAACAAGCTTATGTTATCCCTCTTCCCAAAACCAGTAACCCAACGGACTTCAAAAACTTCAGACCTATTTCTATTTATTCAAAAGTCTTTGAAAAAATTGTCCATCTTCAGTTATCTGAGTTTCTTTCCCGCAACAATCTTTAAAATCCACTTCAGTCTGGATTTCATCCAGGTCATAGTACAGTAACTGCCCTAGTCAAAGTCACTGATGATATCCGTTTCAATATGGACAATCAAAATCTCACAGTTCTTACATTGCTTGACTTTAGTAATGCTTTCAACTCAGTTGACTTTGATCTTTTTCTTGGGGCATTACGCACTTTGAACATTTCTACAGCTGTTATTTCCTGGTTTGAATCTTATCTTCGCGGTCGCCAACAGTGTATAAGTGTTAGTGATACCTGTTCTAGCTGGTGCCCTCTAATAGCTGGCGTTCCGCAAGGTAGCGTCTTATCTCCTTTGTTATTTTCAATTTATATTAACATTCTCTCCAAACAATTATCTTCTCTCTACCACTTCTACGCTGATGATTTGCAAATGTATACTGGCACGATTGTAGAATCTTTAAATGAAGCCATTTGCGCAATGAACAGGGATCTACTAGTAATATCCAAGTGGGCCAAGGCTTTTGGACTCCTTGTTAATCCTAGTAAATCTCAGGCTATAATAATCGGAAGTTCAGGAATGCTTGCTAAAGTCAATATTAGTGTCACAAACAACTTAATATTTGATAATACTGTCATTTCGTTCACTGACACAGTTAAGAATTTGGGTATTTTATTTGATAAAACTCTGTCATGGACACCTCATATCGAATCTCTTAGTAGAAAGATGTTTGGAACATTTCACTCACTCAGACGCTTGCAAAACTTCCTGCCCATACAAACCAAAATTATGTTAGCACAATCTTTCCTTTTTCCAATTCTTGATTATGCTGACTCTTGCTTCCTAGACCTCACTGAAGAGCTTGTTAACAAGCTTGAGCGCCTTCAGAACTTGTGCATACGTTTCATCTTCGGCCTTCGTAAATATGACCATGTCTCTCAATTTCGCACACAGCTAAAATGGCTCCCTATTCGTTTTCGTAGAACTATTCATGTCCTTTCTCTTCTCTTCACTGTTCTTAACAGTGCTTCTGCACCCTTTTATCTACGGGAACGTTTTAGTTTCTTTTCTGATGGAGGCAGGTTGCAACGTCCTGTCAACCAAAAAAATTTATCTGTACCCACACATATAACTGGTTTTTACTCCGACTCCTTTTCTTTTCATGCTGCTCGACTATGGAATCGTCTACCTGAATCCGTCAAAAACTGTCGTACTTTAAACACATTTAAAATTAAACTAAAAGATCACTACTATAATGAACTACACCCCTGACTCGTCCAATGTCTATTCATGCTATATCTTATCCAAAATTATCATTGATTTATAATGTTTGCGTATATTTATGTATTTATATAAGTAAGTTTATTCTATATAATTTCTTTTGTGTATATTTATGCATCAGTTTATTATATCGGTAGATATATAATCACTAATGTTATCTACTCACGTATTTTACTTTATTATCATTCTCTCTTTTTTCGTTTGCACGCTCCCTTTTTATGTTTTATTCCTTATCTAATATTTCACCCAAAGGTTGCCTGGAAGATATTGCTGTTAGCAATAAGTGCCGCCTTTGTACTCTATGAAATATTTTCAATATCCTTCTTCATGTTTTCGTGTAAATGTACATTAAGTGTAATAAATAAATAAATAAAATAAATAATTCGACTGATGCCGGCCCCAAAGTGGGCCAAAATATATTTCGAAAACCTAAATCTTTTATAAATGTTTATTTTATTTACTTAAACAATTTAAATAAATATCAAGATAATGGTGATGATTTACTATGTGCCGAATCGCAAGTATTAATAAGTTACAGTATATGTTTTATTCTATGTATAGGTACAGTATAAAAAAAGATTTTCTACTAAATCCTGATTACAATATCTCTGATATTATTTGCATTGAAGCAGCTGCTATCATAAAAGTAAGAAGAGCCAATACACAATAGCATCCACAATGGTCCCGAGCTAGTACCTCCATGTACGAGTGTGCTCCATCCATACCTCGAGGTGCCGATTCTGTGTACCAAACGTGTTGCTCTTGATCTTTTATACTAGATGTTATGAAATAGCTATTTGTGCAACAAGAGAGCAAAAGTAGCTTTTGTTACGAGTTTCGTGATTCAATGTTAGGATCCTGAGCGTTGTGAGGGATTTAAAGGCAGAAGAAACAAAATCACCTTGCTCTCGTGTGACACAATTAACTTTTCACCCCACTAGCGAGAAAATACAAGATGTAAAAAAAAATACATACATAGAGGAGGTACCAAAAAATAGTAAGAATGAGATAGAATAAAATGACTATTTGGTCAGTTAACTTAATAATTTATTTTTATGCATAGTCTATAGTACTCTCTACACACTGATTCCAGCGCTTTTCCAAAGCTTTTTTAATCCCTTTCAAAAAAAGTTTTGCCTTGGTCATGCAAAAAGCTCACCCCGGCATCCATCACCTAGTTATCGACTTCGTACCGTTTCCCCTCAAGTATTCTTTCAATTTGGGGAACAGATGAAAATCGCTAGGCGCCAGATCTGGTGAATAAGAGGGGTGGTCAACCAATTCGAAGCTAGCTTGCTGAATGGCAGCCATCGCAAACGGCGAGCTGTGCGCGGGTGCGCGTTGTTGTGATGAAAGAGCACGCCCCTTCGAAGTCTCCCTCTCCTTTTCTCTTTGATTGCATTCCTCAACTTGGGAATTAAAGCTGCACAATATTGGCCAGTAATAGTGGTTCCACGCTCCAGGTGATCTATCAACAATATCCCTTCTGAGTCCCAAAATATTGAGGCCATAACCTTGCCAGCCGATGCCACGGCACGAAACTTCTTCGGGGTCCGTGATGATGGCCGTTTCCATTGGGAAGATTGCTGTTTTTTCTCGGGATCAAAATGATGGACCCATGTTTCGTCCATTGTTGCGAAACGAGACAAAAAGTTTTCAGAATCTTCTTGAAACTTGTCAAACAATGTCTTCGAAATGTCAAGTCGATTTTGTTTCTGACTGTCGGTTCACATTCTCGGCACCCATCTTGCGGAGACTTTTCTCATATTCAAAGATTGTTTCAATATGGATTGAATACTTCCATATGAAATGCCCGTTTCTTGAACTAAGTAACGGATGGTAACTCTTTGATCGCTCAATATAATTTTCTCGCCTTTCACAACATTTTCTTGGGTGACTGACGTCGATGGACGGCCGCAACGATGTTCGTCTTCCGTGCTCGTTCTCCCTACTCGAAATTGAGAAGCCCACCTTGCAACAGTGGAATACGGCGGAGCAGACTCTCCTAATGTTGCCTCCAAATCGCAGTGAATATCTGGCGTCGTTAACTTTTTTAAACAGAGGTATTTAATAACGGCTCGCACCTCGTTTTTCTCCATTTTCGAGAACACGTTCCGACACGAAGCAAACCAGCCTAACGAAACTCAGTACAAATGGAGTTATGTATGAAAATTGTGCTTGGACGAATGGCGATATGTTCTTACTCTTTCGCTCACTTAGCTTGTCTGTGTCTAACGTTGTATCAAGTCAATATGGCGGTTGTTTGTTTAATTGTAAAACTTAATTTATCTGATTATAATGAGATTTAACTGTATTACATTGATATAGTGCTTTATGTTTCATACTATTGTGTTTTATTAAAAGAGAAGTAAATAGAACGTATATTTGCATCACGTAATGAACTATAAAAAGCGTGAAATATGTGAGGTGCGAAGCAGTCGAAATGATGGTGAGAACATTATATTCAGGACAAATTTCTTTTAAAAGAGACTCGGTAAGTACCCCTGTACTCATTATGCGACTTATTTTGTGTTATAAAGAAATTTAAAAGTGAAAACATTTTCATCATTTATTTTTAAATTGAATAGTGATGGGATTGTGTCGAGAAATCATAACATTTCCACTAAGGTTAGGGTTTAATTAGGGTTAGGATATCATCCTAATATCATAGTACAATATATTTTTAAAGTGAAAAATGTACCTCTTTTTCGCTGACAGTCCTTAATTAAATTATGGTACATAATAATTTTTTCGTAAAATATGGAAAATGTTTTGCTTTATTTATTTTCTGTTGATTGGTTAATCAATATAACTTATAGTGAAAAATTAAACTGACCAAACAGTCAAATCACTTTCCAAAAATGCGGTCTTGTTTTTTTTTGGAATTACGATATTGTGAAGCTGCTTTTTAAAATAATACTATTATTACAGGTGACAGCAGTAAGTAAAAGTCACTTGCAGTGAAGACCTTATTTATCTACCAATAGAAAATTTTCCTGTGGAAAGCACTTTGATGACAAACATTTAAATAAGAAAACTCGGTTCAAAAAGTCAACCATACCTTCAAATCAACTCAAAGAAGCATCACTTCCTGATACGATTATGCATGAGTTTACTTGTCACGTGTATTTAGATAAGGGTACGTACATACATATGTCATCTTATTAAAAATATTATTGGGGTTCCGTACCTCAAAAGTAAAAAACGAAACCCTTAAAGAATCACTTTGTTGTCCGTCTATCCGTACATCCGTCTGTCTGTCAAGACCCTTTATCTCGGGAACGCGAGAAGGTATAGAGTTGAAATTAAAATCATATACTCAAGTTTACAGTCCCTTGAAACTGTGAAAAAATCAAATTTCTAAGGTAACTAAAAAAAAGATATGTCTATTTATGCCGCAAAAAACGTATATTTCGACACTCTCAAGGTAATCAAAATTTATTGGGTATTTCCCGTTGACCTAGAACTATGAAATTTGGCAAATAGTACCGTCTTAAACTACAAGTATAATTAATAATAAATTTTATTAAATATTTATAATTTGTACCTACAAATTTGTACGGAACCCTCCGTGGGCGAGTCCGACTCGCACTTGTCCGGTTTTTTTATTTATGTTCCAGCCAGATTGAAGTTGCTAAAATTAACTTTTTTAATATTATTATTTAAAGTACATATGTAGACGTAATTGTTTTTTTCTTTTTCAGAGCCATCTACTTCAAGGCAAAGTCCAAGTCAACATCATTGCTCATATTTTTTATGTAATAAGAATCAAATTAATTAAACAGGAAGCTTTTTATTTCCTTTTCTTGCATAATAAGTCCGAAGGCTTCAGTTTTATCTAGAGCTGTTAAAACTAGAAACGTATTATTGCAAAACTGTCACATACAAATTATTTAAAGCTCTGATAAAATTGAGGTCTTCGTAATTGGTCTTTTTCATTACACATGAAATTCCTACAGTAAAAAAATCGATATCAATAAAATGTATTGCTTTTGCAGTACATCCCTACACACTTAGGTTGGCAGCTTTGTGATTTGTCATTTCTTATTGTAGTTTGGTACTAGTTGCGGGGCATTCCGTGGCAAATACGCATTAATCTGTTTTAGGGAAGTCCCGACTCTTGTTACGTAGTATACATTATATTATCTTTGAAGCAAACAAATGACTACATTCAGAAAAAAAAAACAAAAGAGAATCGAAGATTTTTTTCTTTATTAATATTACAAATATCTGAGCTATGCCTGTCAGTATTTTTTTTTATATATAATTTATAATTTATACTTGCGATTGTCGGCACTTGGTGAAACTTGGAAAACATCACAATTAAATTCACTTGTACTTGTTTCACTGCTTTTTAATTTTGAGGTTTACATGTACATTTTTAACGGCTCGTCGTAATGTTTGTTTAATTTCCTGAATTTCTGTATCCCTTGAGAATGGTGTATTAACCGAAACCAGTCGGGATTAACACGTAAACCTCAAAATTAAAAAGCAGTGAAACAAGTACAAGTGAATTTAATTGTGAGTATTTTTTTTTGCCAAGGTGGACATATATGTCGTTCCCACTACTTTTTGATTCCCCCTAGTACTATATACTCACACCTGTCACTGGGAATAGGGATAGTCAGAGACTAGAGATTTCTACTGTTCTTCTTCCACATCCGCATCCATTAATTTAATCATAAAAGTTCTTCTATTCGGGTACTTTTGACTTCACACATCTTCGGTATATTGCGAATTTGGTCGGCATGCGTCTATCTAGGGCGGTCCGGTCGAGTCAGTCTACTTTCATTCATTCTTTCATCACTATTCTTTAAAATATTAAATTTTATACAGAAAACTAATTTCATCTAAATTAAGCAAAACATCTTAAAAATGTTAATTCGCGAAGTCCTTAATTTTTGTGAACACTTTTTTCCACTGAGTAACAGTAAGCAAAATTTACTTTTGCTCACTGATTTTAAGCAACAAAGGCACGTTTTTGAGCTAGTGAGGTGAAAACAATCTACCCATTTCACAGGATTGTTTTTTAGAAAATGCAAAGGAAAAGGCAAAATTTAGAAATAGCTCTATATTAACTGTTGTAACTACGGATAGGATTCACTTGACTGTGCTGTGCAACGAGACAGGTCGAGCTTTCGATGAGATTATGCCAGTGATCGGATATTTGGGCGCTTTCTTATCTAAACTTGATTTTTAACCCGTTCGGTATCAGCAACGCAAACTTCGCGTCCATTGCAAAATGTACCGCTAGTGTCCACGACGCACACTGCGCGTCGCGATAAAACGGGAACGTTCCGATATTTATGTCTTTTTTATTTTTCTTTCTTTTTTCTTATTTACCTAAACTTGATTTTTAAGAGAATGGTATTGACATGCTTTTCGGAATAAATTCATATTCTAAGAAAAATTTTCGGGATTACCGAATCACATTAAGCGTAACTTTATACATGTGAATGTCTAAAATATATTATTCAGTGACGTGTACTTTGTATATAAATTATATGTAAATTACAACTACTTGGCGTACTTACAAAAATATTCAATATGATGAATTTTCGGTTGTCCAAATTATTATATTATAAAGGAAGCTTTACGTAAATAGGTGTCCACATTTCCAATTTAAAACACTCGGGATTTTCTAACTCGATGTACTCGTACGCTACAGCGGATTTAGAATACCGCTGCAAAATGTTTACAAAACGAAATGTTGGATTTGATCAAACACTCGACAGACGTTCTGGAAGTCAGCTTTACAAAATGGCTGCTTCGGATCTTGTTACAGATCTCAAACCGTGAACAAGCTTTAACAGCACTATCTTAGTGTTTCATTCTTATCATTTCCCAGTGAAAGGGCTATGAGCTTGTGAAGTGAATAAGTCTTATCTTAATTTTACAACTGCTAATAAAAATTTCGCGAAGATTTGAATATTAATAAAATAACTATTATTTCACACTAGTTAAGATACACGATACTTTTATTCATGAAAGTAAGTTGGTGTTACAAATTATAAATAAATATAATATAATATAAATTATTAATTTTTAGTTCACTACCGACTCCCTAAAAGTGTATACAAATATGAAAACCACAGAAATAATTTTGTGTTTTATTTATTATATACCTACTATCAACCGGTCTTGTTTGTACCTAAATATAAGATTGAATAGTAACTTTCATAAGTATAACAAAATAATAGTAAACTTTAAACTTTCACGATTTTCACACATTATTAACTTTGTGTATGTGTATGTGTATGTTGTTAGTTATCGCGAGTAAATCCCCAATACAAAGTTAATAACAAAATAATATTTTTATTAAATTTTATTAAATTGTAAATATTACCTACCTGAGGTGCAAGCCACACAGAAGCGTCGCGCCGCGCATCGGCGTCATTCAAATTTCATACAAAACGCATGGAAATCAAGTCGCAATTTGAACACAATGAATGGTATGTTTCGGGTGGTGTCGGGCGTGGAATGGGCGTCCGTACCATACCTCAAATTACGACTTTATTTCCATGCGTTTTGTACAAAATTTGAATGATGCCCGCGCTTGGTGCACGCCGCTCCGTTTCTGTGTGGCTTTAAGATTGCAACTGTCAAAAACCTAATTTCTCATTTTATCGCAGGTATAAAAATTGCACCAATACAACCACGTAGGGCTTAGAGGACTTTTAAGAGGACCACAAAAAGTTTTTCAAACTGTTTTCGGTTTCCTACGACCCCGGTACCTTTTAAAATTAGCAAATATGCTACTATTTAGAAGAAAATTTTAAAGGACGCAACTCTATTTTTTTATATCTGAACTTATGGAAGTTTGAGTGAAAATGATACACATAGAATGCAATTCACAAAAGTAAATTTCTCAGTAAGTCATGAAACAAATTTCTCAATTTTATCACAGCTTTATACATATCAATGGAAAAAATAAACAGTGAAATGGATGACTATAGAAAGCTATATCAGTTGTTCGGTTTAAAACCGTATCGGAACGCATCATTTTATTTGCTAAGGTGTTTATTTTATTGATATGGCAACACACGTTGTCGAGCTGTCAATTGTGAGGTTAGACGGCCTTCCGGTAAAAAGCTTTGAGACAACTCGGGTTGCGAGAGGTTATATAATTGAGATTTCTAGGAAATCATTAAGTAAAAGTGTGAAATAAACCAGTTAATTAGTGTTAACTGTGGTCCGAAACCCATACGCGAAAAGATTCGTGAATTCCAGTGATTGTGTGAGTTGATGACGAAGGATTCCGTCAAGCACATTGTGCTGAAATGGTGCTGCGAGAGTATTAACTTGGGTTTCTTTGGGAAGGCCGGCCTTGGGGTTAGATATTTGAGTCTAGGGTGCTAATCTACACCTGCAAACTGCTGGCTGGGCTGGTCGTTTGCCAGGAGCCTCCGTGGTACGAGCGACGGACGTCTGTCAACAGCTGCAGCCTGCGCCGACTTCTGCAAGCGGTTCTGGAGCGAGGCTTCAACAAAGCTGTTGCCAAAACTGTGAGTTTTTGAATCGTTTATCTATTTAACTGGATTTAGTATATAAGTTTCTTGTTTTGGAGACCCTTCTCTAGTAGGGTTTAGATTCTGTTTCATATAATGGGCCCAGTAAATAGAAGTTTTAAATTCTGCCTTTCTAGAGGGGGGTTTATCAAACATCAGTCATAAAAATAATCTCTCATTAAGTCTTGAAACAAACTTATTATTTTATTTCAGATTTAAAAACAATTATTATATGCTGACCAAATTGGCATGGCAACATAGGGGCAAAGTAAACAGTACCCGGAATAGAAGAGCTTGTATGGACTAGATTGATGGATGATTTATTTATCGATGTATTATTATAAATGTTTGAATAAATACTAATTATAAGTATATATTTTAACGTCCATAATATTTATATATCTAACAGTCAGCACTACACATAACTATTCACCCTCTCACACACACTCACGTACATCTTCATTTCACACACGTGAAGTAAAGTTGACATGGTTTATTATTTATAATTTACTTCCTTTTTACGGTTCCGTAGTCCGACAAGGAACCCTTATAGTTTCGCCATGTCCGTCTGTCCGTCTGTCACTAATAGAGACTATTAGTAATAGAAAGCTGTAATTTGGCATGGATATAAATATTAATCACCCTGACAAAATGGTATATTAAAATGTCGAAAAAAATTTTTTTATGTGTACCTCTCATACATGTAAATTGGGGATAATTTTTTTCTCGTCTATCCTATTGCGTGGGCTATCGTTAGATAGGTCGTTTAAAAAATTGTGGGTATGTGAAAGCCATTTTTTGGTTCAGGGATCCGTTGGCGAAATATTAAGCTTTAAAGTGGAAAATTTTGTGAGAGTGGAGCGTCGCCTAAAAATTGTTTATACAAATGTGAAAAAATTCACAGAAGTAGTATATATAATGAATTTAAAAGGAAAACTATCATAGCTAAGTAAGCTTTACAGGTTTACGAGTACAGGTCGCGCCAAACTTTTGGTCCCCTCTAACGTATGGGACTAGAAGTTTGGCGCGGTTTGTATTAGTAGACCAACTTATAAAATGTACTGTTTTATTCTATTTTATTAAGATATGATTATATCCCTTGTTATCTTTGCACACCTGAATTGTTTTTAAAATTGGCTTTGTAATTTATCTATATGTTTAATGTTTATCTGAGGATAGAGGCGCTGCATGCTGACATACAGGCTAACAACCCACTCAGTAGCAGATGCTACATATGTGATACACAAAAATATGTTTACTAAGCCGAGTTCTTTCTACATGTATAACTTGTGTTATGTTCGTTTTTTGGAATTAAATAAGTTTATTTATTATTAGTATTATTCTTTTTATGAGCAATTTCATCTCGGCCTCAAGAAGTCGGTAGTATAAGCACTTACAGGCCTAGACCAAGTGAGTGTCATTGTTTTGGGTTGTTTGTGGTTGTTCTTGTTGGGACGTGGCATAAAGTTGGTCGGTTTGTAAGAATCTCCTGGTTATCCAGCATGTATTTAGGATGACTACTTTTTGTAGGCTATAGTACGTAAGTCTTGGAAGATTTAGGGAACAGAGAGACTGATAAAGTTGTCTGGGTCAACTCCAGTTGTAGACAATACTATGGTATTTATTATTTTATTATTTAGGTATAATGGTTACTTTTTGCAGTTTCCACATGCGTGTTATTTCGTCTTTCAGGTCTGTGTACTTACTTACTTTTTCAGCAATTGTAGTCTGTAAATTATGCGTATTGGGAACGGCGATGTCGATCAGTTGTGCAGTCTTATGTTCTTTGTCAATAAGAGTAATATCTGGTCTATTGTAATGTACAGTTTTGTCAGTTAGTACGGCTCTGTCAAAATAGAGTTTATAAGTCTGGTTCTCAAGAATACTTTCAGCGTTGTATTTGTAGTATGGTAATGGGGGGTAGTAATGAGTTTGTGTTGTATGGCAAGTTTTTGATGAATTATGTTTGCGATCTGGTCATGTCGGAATTTATAGTCTGAACTATTGAAGAAAATGCGCCAGTTATGTGCTGTATTGTTTCTGAAGCTCTACTGCACCGTCGACAAGTATCTATTGTGTTTGGTATTTTCATGATATACTTTTGGTAATTGCGTGTTTCCTTTCCGCAACTTGGTCATGGAAGGCGAGCATAAAACCTTCCGTCTCAGTTATTATTATGTAGAAAGAGCAAAAGACGCGTATCACAATCGTAGCAGATGAAAATCTGAAGTCCTGCTTACCCCTCTGAGAGACAGGTATTGTGTAAAAAAAGTGAAAGAGATAACACTCATAATGAAGTGAAAGTCATAAAACTAAATTTCTAATGAACTAAATACCACAGATTTAATTCGTAATATAGTAATATTGTCATATCTTTAACTCAATTTTATCGCAAATATAATATAATTGTATAAACAAAAAGGGAGACCGTAGAATGCTATCCAGCAAATAGTTTTAAACTACTTATCTCGAAGCTAGTCCAATTCCTCCAAGAACAGTTTGACCCTGTTCTGAATTCCTTGTACCCAACGACCTATAGATACTTGTACCATTATGACTTGGAGCTAAACTCTTACAGCCACGATAGGGTGGAACTGATTAAAAAGAGATGACAATGTTGCAATATTGCGACATTCCACGATTTTCTGAGACCTAGCCACCAATGTTCATTTTGTTGGTGCTTAGACAGATGATTGAATGGTAGGCATGGCTTAATATTTTTTACATTACCTTCGTAAAAAGGTTAACGGTTAACGTAACGAAACCGACAAATTATTCGTTATGTTTTTTCATCCATCCATCCATCCATCAGTCTATTTCGTCCACTGCTGGACATAGGCCTTTCCAGGATTTCGCCACTCTTGGCGGTCCTCCTGGAAGAAATTCCCATACACACACACGCTGGGCAGGCGGGTTGGTGAGCGCGGTGCCGAAACCCTTGCACCAGTGACGCCGCTGCCCATCACCAGTCTGATTTATATAAGTCCCAGCAATTGGAGATGGATATACCGCCATCCATCGGTTCCAGGCAATGGTGGGCCGCCTGGTTTTGCCTGAGAGCTTTCCTCTTACTCTCCCCCGAATAACTTCGGGAGGATTTCCGAGTAAGATGGTGGTACCTCCACAGTCGAGCCCGGCATCAGCTGAAACAAATAACTTCCAAACAAGAGGCAATGTGTTTTGGCTATATTAACTTACTTATTGGTCGTTTCCAATGTTATTATGATCGAATAAACAAGTTGAGTTAGTACAGGAAACTGACATCTTGTTGCGCTCATATGGAGTTCAATTTACATTTTTTTTCAGTGTATTCATTATAGTCATAATTATATTTTTTTGAGTTAAAACATTTACTATCTAATCGTAGAAACATATTGGTACTTTAACTAAGTATCAAAATAACGTAAATTCCTTTTTCATTTTAGAAAGCAGTACTTAATCGCTTGAATCTTAAAAATATGGAAGAAAAATGCAAAGTTGTCTAGAATGAAAGTGAGGAATAAAATTTAACTGGGTGCCATAAAATAATATTTCACTTAAATATCTTACGATAAAAGTGGAAAAATGCATTAAACAATAAAACTAACGATTCAGATAAAATAACTCCAATAAATCTGGTCTAAATATTTTTAGTTTATCATCAGAAAAGTTGCGACTGTTTAGTTGTTTGCTCACAATCTCTTGGTCTAAGTTTTAGCCCGTGATACTTGATTTATTGTATCTATCCACATTCCAGACATTTCTAAAACTATATGGTGGGCACATAGGTTAGTAAAAGAATTCGTTAGCAAAAATACTTTTTCTGATATAAAGGTTACACCAAATTGGATTTCTTTTCTTCTTAATGTTATATGAGTATACTTAAGGCTAATGAACCCATATATACAAATATACGTAGCATAAAAGAACAGGCCCAAATCTCCTCGCGAATGAAACTGGTGTAATACCTTTATCTAGATTATTCCAGATAGATCTAATAGATCTTAGGATAAAGAGCAGTGAATCGAGCCAAAGTTTTGGTATGTTTCTAGACAAAATTAGACAGATTTATCCAAGAGCTTTTGTCAGTTTTCTAGATGTTTTCGTCTGTAGGCAGAGAAAAGGGGAATTTTGATTTGTTTGTCTGATTGTAGACGAAAAGACAACTCCTACCTTACTTTTAAGACTAGTCATGGCGGCAGTTTGTAAATAGGCATTATTATGGTGCACGGACCGGTTTACTTAGGTACTGTACTCAGGTTTTTTCCCCCCGGTTGAGGTGCACAAAAGAAGCCCCCCTTAGTGGGGTAAAATGGAAAACGCACAGCTTCAAATTCCAAATACACCTGACACACTGTGGATTATCAAAATCGAAATATTTATTTTGTAAAATAGATACATAAAGTATACTTTCGACAAGTCAAAGTTAATCTTTAAAATATATATGTTTATAATATTAAAAAAAATATACTAATAAGGGAAATACATGCAAAAAATATTTAGGTTGGGCTAATAAAATTTTATAAAGTTATACAACTGCATAAAATAGAGAAATATAGGAACAAAAATATTATGTAACATATTACACTGAACAAATGTGTTGAAAAATGAACTAAATAAACCATAAATAAAAATAATGCCTTACCATCCGCATCATTCGATTAGTATTGCTAAGAAAAAGGACAAGAAACTTAGCAAACATGTCCTTTATTATAAGCCGAAGACAATTTACTGAGAAATCATTTCACTTCAACTGGTGGCAGGCTTCGGCCGTGCGTGGCTTCTCAACGACATGGCACCCTCATGACGAAACCATGCCGCCAACTACCTCGCCATGTTTCCGCAGTACGTCCTGACAAGCCGTAACAGGCTGTTAGAGTATGTATAGGTATACTCTACTTTTTAGGCAATTATTTAGCTGACGCGTCTCATCATATTATTTTGTTTCATCGTTTATCGACGCCACGGAGGAAATTTTCCTCTGTGATCGACGCTTACATAGGGCGTAGTAGTGACCAAAATTTTGAATTTTAAAAAACAAGTACACGGGACCGCGTTTAAAATTCAACTGATCGATGACGTAACATTTGTTTTTAGAATGATCAAATGAATTGATTACATCATCTATAAAACCCTTCGATTGTGTACATACATACGCATGGCGAACTTTTTTAATTAAATTATCTCGTAGAAAGGTTATGCCGACGCAAAGGAAGGACCAGTACGAGTATTCTATATGTATGCAGTAGGCTTTTTTCGTCCATCCGGGCGTTGCTTGGAGCTGTAATAGGAAATACGAGGCTTTGATCGAACTTTAAGAAATAAGTTACACAATTTCGTGAACATGAAACCGGGGTGACTACTAGTTTTGTGTACCCAAGAAGTAATATCCCGATAGCTTTGCTTGGATGTTAGCCAAAATTTTTGAATATTACCCAAGATATTCTCCGGGGTAAGAAATGCAATTCTCTTATATTTATGACCAATAATCTATGAATTAGTATGACCAAGCTATACTTTTCTTCACATTTACTAAAGATATTTGGGTGTTAGCAAAAAGATAGTAATGGGAGTAGACTGACTTTTGCCAGAGAAATAATATTTTGGATAGCAATTGGTACTACATTAAGAATAGTTTCATGAAGAACTTACTCAGCTATGTCAATTTTTAAAATATTATTATCACGTACAGAGAAAGAGGCACTATAAAATGAAATTTTCATTTTCGCTAATTTTTTAAAGCATGTTTTCAATATATTTCTTTTATTTTCCAACCTATAGGTCTCATCAAAATCAATAGGTAGAATACTTGAAAAAATCTGCCTATGTTTTTCATGTAATATCTTGAATAAGTTTGAAAATTTAAGGCGCTTTTAGTGATAATAATAAGGATTTTTTAAAACCTTATTGTTGTCAGGATTAGCATAGAGATTTTCATATGAATTTTTGCCGTCAGATTCTGGTATACCTATAATGACAGTTTTAAGTAAAAAAACACAGGTTTTTTTTATCTTTTCCACCAACTGAACTGGATGCGATGCAAAACTGAAGTTTAGCATATAGGGTGTTTGATTCGTATACAGAATAAAATTTTCTAGGCACCTAAATCTTTATTTATTAAAAAAAATCAGTCTCTATAATGCCATTGAAACAATCACAGGAATTACGAGTACGTTTGCCTCTCAACATAAAGAGTTTACGATCATTATCTCATAAAATAGCAAAATTAAATTAAGCGAATTAATGGGAAGATAAACTTCTTGGGGAAGTATTTATGAATGAAAAGTCTCATTTTCCTACAAGTTTTCACTTTGTGGGCTTCTTGCCAAAACGAAACTTTTATAGCTGCTTTATAACTCCTCAATAGATTTAAAACGTAGTAACTTTGCCCATTTATCGAATGCAATGTTCTTTAAATTCTGATTCTGTTGTTTATGTTTCGTTTCTCAAATTCTCTTGGAAATTCTGACGTTGTTTGATAGAAAGACCCAGAAAGAGTATTTGTTTAGAGGTGAGGCCCCAAAGTAAATAGATTAAATGATAACACTGATAGGATAACCTTAAAAATATGTGTACACTGTTTCCTTTTTTAGTTTAACATATCAATTTAAAAGCTTAAACCAAGGTAAATTTGTTGCATAGAAAGTAATTTTCTATCTGAAAACATATAATAATATTTGTGTACTATTTAAAAATGTATATTAGAAATGAATTAAACGAGATTTTCTTAAGGATGTTCATTGCTCATCACAAAATGTCACAATCGGTACTTGGAAAAACAGCTTTCGCCTAAAAGTCAAAAAGTGCAAACGCAAAAGCATTCAGTATATTTCATGTAACACACTAAGGACAAGCCACAATTTGGCTATGCAACCTACCTTTTTTTTAAAACTAAACAAATATTATCAGAGCAACCTAAATGAGAGCAAACAATCACATGTGGATAATAATAATAATTTTAATTTAATTATTATCATGCGATTTTTGGCACTTGGTGAAACATCATCAACACTAAGTTTCACTGACAAAACTTCAATATTGTCAACCGGTTTCGCCTTACAACATTATCAAGGTCTTATAATAATTATGGAATACAACGGTAAAGGATAAAATATGATTTTTGCATAGTTACCATGCACAAGCTTCCGTCGTACATTCTTGCAGGATCTTTTGTATAACAAAATACTCGTGCCAATATACTCAGAGTAGCACGTGCCATAGATACAGCGCCTTTCTATCATACATGCATGCTCTTGCTCGTTGACAAACGCAGTGTGCATGACAGCGCAAGTGGGATAGATAAATGCTGTATTTACAGGTATGGCGTGTGCTAGTGCTAAAGTCCTTATCACGAGAAGCTATAAATTTTATAAACACACATTCGAGGGTTCGCAACCTTTGGATTTGGAGATGCATTCGAAACTCGAATTACAGTGCGACCAACTTATCTGTTCAGTAAAATCATTCGCCGTCTCTTTCTGGTGCGGTAGCAAAGAGTATAATTAGAAAGAGACGGCGAATGATTTTACTGAACAGATAAGTTGGTCGCACTGTACAGCATTGACAGCGTCAGCGTGAACTTACTTCAAAATGGCAGTCCAAATATTTACGAGACACGTTCCGGTACCACAAAAAATTAGACAACAGCGCTATATATCGCTAAAATATAACCCAACCAAAGTGCAATTGCTTGTTAGTTTCTTATTACACGTATGTTTCTTTGAGTTGATTGAATTTGGGATTACTTGTTGTTGATTGAATTGTCGTTACGTAACTTAGGAGAAGTTCTTTATTCACAAAATTTATAGCTTCTCGTGACGGGGACTTTAGACGTGCATGACAGATAAGTTCATATAAATGGCAGAATTTAGCTATTATCATTTGATAATTTTTCTATTCATGTAAAAAAGAGAGGGACGTCCTCCCTACTACGATGTGTTGATGACCAATGTCAATACAAAGATTCATTTTAAGGGCTCCGTACCTCAAAAAAAAACGGAAGCTATACAGAATGATTTTGTTGTCCGTCTGTCAAGATCCTTTATCTCGGGCTCCATTCCGGGAGGGCGGTGCACATCCCTGTTGCGCAGGGTGCGGGCCAGCCGCAACTGTATCCTGAACGCATTTGCGGAACGGTTTGACTGTCAGTACCTGAATCATTGCAGCATGATTCATGTGCTGACAGCAGCCAAAATATTGTTTTAATTTTATATATATTTTATTGTGTATATTTTATTGTACTAATTAATAATTGATTTTTTTGTGTATATGTGTATTAATAATTATGATCTTAATCGATCGAAATAAACGTCATTCTATTCTATTCTATTCTATTAGAGGTATCAAGTTGAAACGAATACTCCCTACAGAATTCTATGGCCCCAATCAGGTTTCTAAACGCGAAAAAAAATTATTACCTTTTATGTAATAAATTTTATGCAGATTTTTTATCACTATGAAAATTGTACCGGTTTTTTGTTTTTTTTTCGAAGTAATCTAGAATAACACACGACACACAACAACCATAAAACCAAAGCAAAACCCCGGTAAAGGTCAGACTAAATAAAATACTTTATTCAAGTAGTTCTTCCAGTTGACTTAGAAACTTGAAATTCCGTTACAAATAACTAGGTTTTATAATTTGGCACATGCCTAAATAAAATATCTGAAAATTACCTGTATTTAATTATTTGAGTGGTAGCAGAGCTGGTGCCGGGCTCTCTTACTCGCAGACACTGCCAAAGTTATTCGGGGGAGAGTAAGAGGGCAGCTTTCACACAGGCACAACCGGTAGCCCACATTTCGTTCAATGGACCATAAATGCGAAGGTAACAAAGAAAAAGAATTATAAAGTAACAAAAAGAGCTAGAACAAGTAAAAGATTCATCGTAGTAAATTTTTGAAAATTTATATTATATTTGAGTGTTAATGATACACCTTAATTCATACCAGAGCCTCGGTAAGGGTCAGAACCAAAATTCAATCTTCTTTACTTTGTAATACGCAAAATAAAATGTAGACTTCCTATATGAGTCGAGGTTGTTCTTCAACAAGTACAGAAGCACAGAAAATATTTTTCGTATTTCGCAACCAGGGTCATTGAACCTTAGTCCTGACCACTTACCGAGTCTGTTGTATAAATTTAGCTATATAAACGAAATGTCCCTTCTATGTTTATACTAAATAAATCATTTGCTCAACGTTAAAGGTTCCTGATTATGAAATTACATCAAACTTTTCGACTAAATTACTCCCTCTGAAAAACTTTTGGCGTAAAAAGGGACATTAGCCCAAAATTTACGATGCTGACCAAACCTTTCGAGGACAAACTATCCAGAAAGTGAAAAAACTAATAACCAGGGTTACAACGAAAAAAATATGGGTGATTAACCCCGATGTTTGCGGGGAAAAAGTGGTAAAAGGCCGCTGTTAATAAAGTTATCACGTCCTCAGTACTGCGGTGACAAAGGAAAACTCTTAAAGGGCCGTTTGGACGTACCCTTGAATGTTAGGACATACCGTAACGATGCCTGACCTTACCCGCTTACTGGTATACGGTGTCTTATAGAATGAGCTATTTGGAGATGTTGTGAGCACTGTTACTGTATGACTTTTGTGACGACAGGAGTGAGAGGAAATGTGAGAGTCATTATCGAGTATGGACTGTTACACGTAAGTCACAGTCTACACTCGTACACCCACGCTTTATTGACGATTGGTGGTGAGCTCTGTCGCCGTACTATGGGCACAGGACTCAACACAAGTTAACGTGCCTTGCAAATCACGCAGATCAAAAATGTGCCCTCAAGGGATTTGGTCACACGACCTTCAGATTTGTCGTTTGCAACGATAGAACAAAGACGCTATGCCAACTAAAAAGTTGGCGCAAATTTTGTGATCTGGTTACACTCGGAAAACGTCAATGCTTTTGTTTATTTTTAACATGAGTCTTTCACCAAGAAAAGTAAAATAAGGTTATACATATATTAATAAATATTAATATACCGTCACGACATGAATCCAATGAGGGGGAGTCAGAGGTGTTCCGGGTGTGAACTGTGAAACGCAAGTCACAATCCACACTTGGCTCACCCGCGTTTCACCGACGATTATTACGTCCCATTGTGATGGGTGGTGAGCCCTATCGCCGTACTTCGGGCACAAATACACGCTTTTTAGGGCATGCAGGTTTCCTCACGATGTTTTCCTTCACCGTTCAGTAAGTTGTAAGTATTAAATACTTACTTACTTATCCTACTAATATTATAAATGCAAAAGTTTGTGCGTGTGTGTGTGTGTGTGTGTGAGTGTGTGTGTGTATGTTTGTTACTCTTTCATGCTGAAACTGCTGAACGGATTTGGATGAAATTTAGAGTGGATATAGCTTATACCCTAACTTAAGACATAGGCTACATTTTATTCCGGAAAAATGCATGGTTCCTGTAGGATAGATCAATTTGAAAAATCAGGTGTCTAATTAGCGCGGCGTTCGTTTGTGGTGAAATAAGACAAGTTATCTCATTACACTTCACACTAATATTATAAATGCGAAAGTTTGTGTGTGTGTGTGTGTGTGTATGTTTGTTACTCTTTCACGCTGAAACGGCTGGACGGATTTCGATGAAATTTAGAATGAATATAGCTTATACCCCAACTTAACACATAGGCTACATTTTATTCCGGAAAAATGCATGGTTCCTGTAGGATAGATCAATTTGAAAAATCAGGTGTCTAATTAGCGCGGCGTTCGTTTGTGGTGAAATAAGACAAGTTATCTCATTACACTTCACACTAATATTATAAATGCGAAAGTTTGTGTGTGTGTGTGTGTGTGTGTATGTTTGTTACTCTTTCACGCTGAAACGGCTGGACGGATTTCGATGAAATTTAGAATGAATATAGCTTATACCCCAACTTAACACATAGGTTATATTTATCCCGGCAATGCATGTCGTTAAACCCAATAACACGCGGACGGAGCCGCGGGCAAAAGCTAGTATTCAATAAGGTTTAAATCTATAAAAAAAAAACATATTCAGTATTATACTGGAAATAAATCTACATGAAAAGAAATCATTATGTTGAACGTCGCATACACTGTACAAACGAAATTAGACCCAGCTCGGCAAAATGGTTTCTGTTTTTGAATAAAATACTTACACGTGGAGATAATTGATAAAAAAATTACATACAAACAGGAAAGTTGTTATGACCCTTTGGGCGATCACGAGTACATCATTATGTAATAAGCTTATTTCTTGGAATAATCTATAAAATTGTAATTTGGGTTTGTCGTTCTTATTTAGTTCACTCGGTAATGAATTATATTCATCATAAATCTCGAAATCATAAAATTGACGTAACATAACATAGCATAAATACTCTTTATTGTGCACCATAATGAAACAAATTACAAAATATTTTAACAGAAAGGGTACAATGGGCGGTCTTATCGCTTAAGCGATTTCTTCCAGACAACCTTTGGGTGGAAGATAATGTTAAATAGAGAATAAGGTGTAGGTGGTTAAAATTGACAATACCACACAACGATACCACAACTAAAAAGTTCAAAGGTTTTATAGCCACATCATACATGCAATTATTATAATCAAACCTGACTACCTTGCTTGCTAAGTTCTATATAAGATGACTTCCGTTTATGTAGCCAAATTTATAATGGAGACTCGTTAAGTTGTCAGGACCAAAAACTTTGTTTGTGCTTCTATACTTGTTCAAAAACCACCTCGACTCAACTTGTCTAGGAAGTCTAAATTTTACTTTACGTATTTCACAGAAAAGGTGATTGAACCTAGGCCACTTACCCAATCTGCAGTATGAATATGGCTTATACATAGGGTGACTTTAAATTATACAGCCAAATTCTTACTGAAGACTCGGTAAGTAGTCAGTAACAAGGTTTGATGACCCTTTTTGTGAAATTCGTAAATTTTTCTTTTCGTGTTCCTTGCAAACGCAAGCCCAGCCCCGAGTCAAATACTATGGGACGTCAAGAATTTATTCTGCCATTTTGCAAAAAGTGTTATCGATCCGTGTTACTGATCGCTAACCAAGCCTCCGGTATGAGTTTGTCTAGATAAAAAAAAGTCACCTTATAATAATATTCAGTAGAGGACTTTTAACAAACTTTCTTTTGAAACACGTTGGATAACGTTAAGCATTATTTATTTAAGGAAAACTAGCAGCTTTTCTTACAATATTATCAATACAAAAAAAAAGTAACAATAGCCGTAAAAATATTTAACCTATAAGTAAACATATATAAGGTGACTTTAATTTTTACAGCGAAACTCATACTAAGACTCGGTTAGTGCTCAGTAACAAGGTTCGATGACCCTTTTTGTGAAATTCGTAAATAAATCTTTTCGTGTTCCTTACAAACGCAAGCACAGCCGCGAGTCAATTACTATGCGACATCAAGATTTTATTTTGCGAAATTAGCAAAAAGTGATATCGATCCGTGTTACTGATCACTTACCAAGCCTCCAGTATGAGTTTCGCTGTATAAATTAAAGTCACCTTTTATAATCAAAATCAAAGATGTTGGATAGAATAAAGTGGTAAATAGAGATAATTAAACAATGAGAACAAGTCAGAAGTAACCAATTCTGATCGCTGTGTGTTAAGTAGACAATAAAGTACGTATTTTATACAATTAATAAATGTGTGGTTAAATATAGTAACAAAAAAAAGTACCATCATTAGACGGAAAAGGACCTCGACAAAAAAAATACATATAAAAAGAAAGTAGGTACATATGAAATTATTTGTTGTGTACCCTGTTAAAATGCTGGACCGTCATTAGTTGTCACACCTTGGAGCAGCTACAATTGATCAGATCATAACTCACTGCATCCTCCAGTGAGTTACACGATCTGCTCGCGCGTATAAAATGCCTGTAATTGGTACGCGCCGGAGCAATGCACAACCTAAAACCTCGTCTTGGATTGGCTCTAACTGGTATTCCCATTTTAATATGCTGAAGTAGTTCGAAACAATCAACCGTTTCATTAGTAATACCTGCTAAATATGTGAGATCAGCTATATTTCTACGTACATGCAATGGCAGAATATGAAATTTAAACATCTCATGTTATTCTAGTTATGACTAAAGAAACCACCATAAATAAATAAATAATGCCACTCGATTTGATCTCAATATTTTTTCGGCGAGGAAGACAATCCTGTACTGAACCGGCCCCTTTTTCAATTTATATTTTTTGGTGGGATATCATTGATTTTGTGAAGTTTATTTAAATACTTATACATATTTTAATAGCCTTTGCGGGCGGTTTTACCCGCGCAAATGTAATTTATGTCAATATCCCTAGGATACTGCCCGTCCTCAGAAAACAAACTATATAGTCTAAATCCAAGTAAAGAATCTAATCGGACGCACTATAAGTTTCCGGAATGAATATGAAAAAATACTATTAAAGGTACAAAATTAATTTATTGTTTTTCAAAATAATCTCCCTTGGCGTCTATGCACTTTTTCATTCGATCAAACCAGTTTTGAAAACTTTTGTGCCACTCCCCTGTGGTGACCTCTGAAACGAGTTTTTCATACTCCTCGACAGCCTCTTCTGGTGATGAAAATCGTTGACCGCGTAATTGGTTCTTAATTTTTGGGAACAGAAAAAAGTCACAAGGTGCCAGGTCGGGACTGTATGCAGGATGACTCATGAGTTCTACATTTTTCGTCTTCAAAAAGTCGTTTGTCTGTCTGGCCGTGTGAGAACTAGCATTGTCGTGGTGCAGGATGATACGGCGTTTACGGTTATTTTTACGGAGTTCGTCAATAACTTCCGGCAAAGAAATGGTCGTGTAGAGTCATTCGGGGTAAAACTGCGCTGCGGGTAGAACTGCGCATCATCGATATCTCGGAAAGGGTTGCGGGGAGGGGACGCCGATTTGTCGGGGTTCACGTGCGCGCGATTCGCCATTTTGGATCCCGAAGCCTGGCGCAGTGCAGTCGCGTGCCGAAGAATTATAACAAAAAATTGCAAGTAGTGGTTAAAATCGGTTGTTTTTCAGTGCACGGAAAAGTTTGTATAATGTTTGTATAATGGTTATTAACAGGTGAGTTCGTTTTTGTGTTTTTGTATGGTTATTGTAGTTTTCTGTCTGCAACATCGTTTCAACCTAACCTCAAAAGTAGCCGAGTTTGACTCGATTGTTTTGAAGACCCAGCCAGTGGGGTAAAACTGCGGGGGTAAAAATGCGCGTGCGCATTATTGCCCAATTGCGCACTTTTGCCTCACAATATAGTCCAGTCAATGTGCATCAAAAAAGGGGGTTAATACGAAAAATAGTGGTCCAAGTCGAGACAGGGCTCATTTTCTAGAGAAAAATGCGCTGAATTCAACGGACTCATTATCTGGCAAAAAAACCGTACGCATCATACTTTTTTTTAGATTTAAAAATTAATTTTTCGAGTGAATCCACATATTTCATGTTATATCTCGGATATGAAGCAAAAAACGAGCATACTTGACTGGAAAAAAATTTTTCATCATACTTTAAGGAATATTTTGGTTACTTTACTTTTGTAATTTTCAATTTTATTCGTGAGATATTTAATTTCAAATAGTAAAAAAAATGATTTTGCGTGGCAGCCATTTTTGTTAATTACCACGCAAGATTACTGGTATTATAGATTTCTAATCGATCGGTCAGATCGATATTTTAGTTTCCCAACTGTTCTACCCTTCATTACTGCAAAACGCGGAACGCAGAACGCAGAATTCAAATAATTAACGAATATTTAATTATTTGAATTCTGCGCATACCCGCGTTTTGCAGTAATGAAGGGTAGAACAGTTGGGAAACTAAAATATCGATCTGACCGATCGATTAGAAATCTGTAATACCAGTAATCTTGCGTGGTAATTAACAAAAATGGCTGCCACGCAAAATCATTTTTTTACTATTTGAAATTAAATATCTCACGAATAAAATTGAAAATTACAAAAGTAAAGTAACCAAAATATTCCTTAAAGTATGATGAAAAATTTTTTTCCAGTCAAGTATGCTCGTTTTTTGCTTCATTTCCGAGATATAACATGAAATATGTGGATTCACTCGAAAAATTAATTTCTAAATTGAAAAAAAAGTATGATGCGTACGGTTTTTTTGCCAGATAATGAGTCCGTTGAATTCAGCGCATTTTTCTCTATAAAATGAGTCCTGTCTCGACTTGGACCACTAATTTTCGTATTAAAAATGCATATTGACTGGACTAATAGGTAAGCTGCCTTCACACACAGCGTTAGTAAGAATGAAAAGTTGTAGGGAGCGTTATACATGAACCACATCACTACTTCAGTACCGGCTGCGTGTTTAAAGCAACTTGATATTAATTGTGAACTAGTACAAAACATATTTAATAATCTTTAGTTATTGTTTCAGAAAACAAAATGCCTCGTAACTACATCAAGAAAACACCTAGTAGGGCACTAATAAGCGAAGAACAAATTTTGACAGCAAAAAAACTAATCGCAGAAGGAAAAAGTCAAAGATATGCGGCTGATTTCGTGGGAATATTAGAGTCCACACTAAGGAACAGGTTAAAAATGAAACATGTTCCTACGGGGCTAGGACGATTCAAACCCACATTCACACGTGACCAGGAGGCTGAATTTGCAGTTCACTGTCAAGAAATGGATGAGCGGTATTTTGGCGTAACTATTAACGATTTACGCCGGTTGGCTTACGAATTTGCTGAAGTCAACAAAATAGATCACCGTTTCGATACATCTGCTCGAATGGCTGGACGTGACTGGGTTGAAGGTTTTTTAAAGCGTAACAACCATCTTGGTCTGCGACAATCAGCACCGATTAGTTTGGCCCGAGCTATCGGTTTTAATAAAACACAAGTCGAAAGATTCTACAAAAATCTAAAAGAAGTATATGATAAATATAAATTGAGACCGCACCGCATCTACAATATGGATGAAACTGGTATGAGTACAGTCCCCAAAAAAACACCAAAAGTTGTTTCACGCAAGGGTAAAAAAGTAGTTGGAAAAATTGTGTCAGCTGAAAGAGGAATGACTATAACTGCGGTAATGTGCATGAGCGCCACTGGACACTTTGTACCCCCAGCACTGATCTTTCCACGCAAAAAAGAGAAAGCTGAATTATTGGACGGTGCTCCACCTGCAAGTATTTTAATGGTATCAGAGAGCGGCTTTATAAACACAACATTATTTCTCAACTGGTTACACCATTTCAAAGACTTTGTGCATCCAACTCCAGAAGATCCGGTGCTCCTTATACTTGACAACCATTCGTCACACATAAGCCTTGAAGCATTAACTTACGCAAAAAAACATAACATAATTATGTTAACTATCCCACCCCATGGCAGTCACAAAATTCAACCTCTGGACGTGGCGGTGCACAGTCCATTGAAAACAAAATATTCGATTGAGTGTGAGAAATGGATGAATCGACACCCTGGCCGAGGAATAACCCAGTTTCAAGTAGCTGGTCTTTTCAGTACTGCCTATAAGCACGTTGCAACCATTTCCAATGCTGAATCAGGCTTCAAAGCTACTGGTATTTTTCCTTATGCAGACGACTTATTTGACGAAACAGACTTTGCACCGTCATCAGTAACCGATCTCGTACCAACAAACGAGAACTCGAGAGAAATCGATACAGAGCCTACACAATCCCATGACATGGCTAACGTATCAACTACAGAGACAGAACAAGAGTCAACAAGGCCAGATATATCTAAAGTCAACGATTCAACGTCAAAAGAGACTAATGCACCAAATCAAAACGATAATCTTTCACAGATTATTTTCCCACCAGTAGAGTCCTCCCGAGATTATAGAACACCAAGTCCACCAATTCAATCTTCTGGTAGACTTTCTCCACTCAATCATGACGAAGAAATTTCACAGATGCTTGCTCCACCTGTACAGTCTTCCCGGGATTACAGAACACCAACTCCAACAATTCAACCTTCTGGTAGACTTTCTCAACCCGATCACATTGATGTGATGCTTGCTCCGTCGCCAGTAGATTTTCGCCCAAATCTTAAAATACCAACTACACCCATTGAATTCTCTGGTAGACTTTCTCCGCCCGATCGTCAAGATTTAAGCAAGATGCCTTCTTCATCCAAAATAACGGCAGAATTCCCACATAAATCGATGCACACGCCTAACCTGGATAAAACGAATGAGCAAATAAATGATACAAGTGGACGTAGTTTAAGCGGACAACATGTGATTGATAATGACGTAATGCAAGAATTGTCTAATAAGGTTGTAACTGAATATCCTGAACTAACAGTTAGTTCAGAACGTCCCAATGAGTCTGACTCAGATGACAAAACAATTTGTGAAAGTCCTTCTGTACTTGATGATTTGGAACCTGAACCAGCAGGTCAAAAAGGCAATATAGATTCTGATAATGTCAAGTTACCTTTTAAACCTCAAATAGTAACGGTTTCACAACTGAGTCCTCTGCCTCGTATAACAGAAAAGAAGAAAAGAACAAAAGCAAGCTTAAAGTCAGAGATTATAACATCTACTCCGTATAAGAAACAGCTAGAAGAAAAGAAAAAAATTGAAGAACAAAAGAAAAACAGATCTCATCTAAAAAAAATCGTACTTGATAAGCCTCCAAAGAGACAGATTAAGAAGCTACCAGTGAAAAGGAAAGATACTGAACCACAAGCGGGACCATCACATTGTCATGGTGATGATAAATCGCGCCCTAAGCGAGGAGCTACTAAACCTCAAGCTAGTAAACCAAATAAGAAACCACGCATTCAACCTAAACATGGCGTAACGAAAACGCACAATAAGTTGCGAAATATGCAGAAAAGGTTGAAATCTGAACATTTTTGTCCAATATGTAACGAAAAATATGAAGATCCACCAAGTGAAGATTGGATCGAATGCTCGTCATGTAACAGATGGTTCCATGAAGATTGCACAGGGTACGAAGGGGGATTGTTTGTATGCGATCTATGTGAATAAGATATTCTTTTAATGCCGTCCCTCGTTTTCACAATTTCTCCTAATAATATGCCTACTCAGTTACCCATTTAGTTTTTGGTTTGTAATCTAAAATGATTATGATTATCTACACAAGTCCATTTAGTTTAACTTTTTATAATGTTATTGTTTTTTATTTCTATCATTATTACTTAAGTTTTAACACTCATTTGTAATGTCAAGACTGATTCACTTTCAAAGACTTATTCACATTGATATTTAAGAGGTAAGGATACAAGAAGTCTGATTACTGTTTAAGTTAGTTTAAACTGAAAAACACTATATTTTGTTTGTCGTTTGTTAGACAAAATAATAAAAAGATATGCCAAAATGATTAATTTATATATTATATCAACAGGAAAGATACTTATTTCTTACATGTAGGGGTAACATAGTATTATATTTTGTTAGTAAAGTTTCTTTTTCAGATATTTAAAATATTTGCCTTTTTTTGGTTATCATTGTATAAGAACAGATAGTCTGATTACTATTAAGTTTGTATTTCGTTTTGTTTGAAATTTTTGTCTATAACAATTATGGCAAATAATAATAATTTAAGTTTGCTTTCGCAAATGTTTAAAATCTTTGCCTTTTGTTGGATGATTGACTATGAAAACAGAAAGTCTGATTATTATTTTGATTTTAGTTTTAAATCATGATGATAATTTTTTTTCAATTATATAATAATAAATAACTCACAATTTATCTTTTATTTTACAAGTTTATCTTCGTCAATAGAAAGTTGTTAGGTTTTGATTCAATATAAACTGATTTCTATGTGTAGTTTTTATGTTCCTTGTTTATTAAGTCAAAATGTACTATGCGCATTTTTACCCGATGTGCGCATTTTTACCCAAAACACAGCGCACTTTTACCCACATTACGGGGCAAAACTGCGCAGTCTGACTAAGTCACATTTTTTAAAAATTTCCAAAGAAGCATAGATTATATGGTAAACTTTAAGTCTGTGTTTGCAAGTCAAATGACTAAGCTAGGAGGCAGCATATTCCATCTTTCTTAAATCGAAGTAGTTTGGGAGTAATGAAGTGAAATAGACAAAAGTGCGCAAATTTACCCCGAATGACTCTACCAGTCACTATTCACGGTACGACGATTCTCTAAAGCAACAGTAGCCACGTGTCCAGTTTTATTAAAAAAAGAAGCAATCATCCGCTTAGATGCACTTTTCACGCGCGCCACTTTGGTTGGTTTCGGCTCATCTTGAAAGACCCATACGCTCGATTGCTGCTTTGTTTTGGGATCGTAGCAATAAATCCATGTTTCGTCACTTATTACTATGTCCCACACCAAATTTGACGCACCTTTGTTGAATCTGGTAAGCATGGCACTGCACCAAGTGACGCGGTCCGTTTTTTGAGCCTCGGTCAAGTTGTGTGGGATCCACCGCGAGCACAGCTCTCTCACACCCAAATGTTTGTGTAGGATTGATTGTATTTGACTCATGCCTATTTCTAAGGATGCGCGAATTTCATGGTAGGTCACATGCCTGTCTGTTTCAATCATACGGCGCACAGCATCGATGTTTTTGTTGGTCACAGCGGTGGACGGCCGACCATCGCGAGATTCGTCACTGAGATTGATACGACCACGCTTGAATTCTGCAAACCAGCTATAAACAGTCGTCTTGCATGGTGCTTCATTGCCAAAAGCTGTTTCAAGCCGAGCGATGCTCTGTTGAGCTGTCAAATTACACTTAAAATCGTAGAAAATCATACTACGAAAATTTTCCCGAGTTAAATCCATGTTGATGCAGACACACAATTTTTTAAATGGCGCCACAAGGTAAAAACAAAAGACATTCAGATGAAACAAACTGCATTCCACAGCCAAAGAGTTCTATTTTCAAATGTTGCAATAAATTTTTAAATATTGTTTATGTAAGTGGCCAGTTCCGGAAACTTTTAGTGTTACCTATGTATAGCTGAAAAAGAATGTTTTTAAATCGGTAAAGTAGTTTCACAGGTTACTTCTATATACAAACAAACACATTTTACTTCCTTATGATATCAGTGTCGATTAGTGTTGGCAAGATAAAAAAACCGGTCAAGCTCGTGGTCTTAGAGTTCCGTACAACCAACCATCAGCCTATTTCGTCCACTGCTGGACTTAGGCCTTTCCAGGATTTAGCCACTCTTGGTGGTCCTCCTGGAAGAAATGCCCATACTCACACACGCTGGGCAGGCGGGTTGGTGAGCGCGGTGCTGAAACCCTTGCACCAGTGACGCCGCTGCCCGTCACCAGTCTGTTTTATATAAGGCCCGGCAATTGGGGATGGATATACCGCCATCCATCGGTCCCAGGCAATGGTGGGCTGCCTGGTTTTGCCTGAGAGCTGTTCTCTTACTCTCTCCCGAATAACTTCGGGAGGGTTTGCGAGTAAGATGGTGGTACCTCCACAGTCGAGCCCGGCATCAGCTCTACCACCTGTCCCGTACATACCGTTTAGAATATAAAATAATTCCACGTGTGCAGTTATGACTGACCAACTTAACTCGACACTAACGATCTACTACAGTCTATGTATCCAAAGGGTCTAATTAAGTTAGACAACATAACTTCTGATAAAATTAAGTACAAGTGATTTTCTGAATTTTCCCTTTGTATACTCTCTATGGCCTACCGTTGTGTCAAATTTAAAGTATCTAAGTACCCTGGGAGTGGTTTAGGTTTTATATGAGTGAGTGAGTCAGTCAGTCAGTCAGTCAGTCAGTAACGTAAACGTAAATATCTTTAAACTTCGTAGGTCCAAAAGAATAGTACATTTTGATGCAAGTGCGAAAAGGTTGATATTTAGAGGCACGATTTACTTTTTTGCCGAGACGCAGCCGAGGCAAAAAACAGTCGGGACGAGAAATATCAACACTTTCGCACATGTATCAAACGACTTTTTATAATACACCTGCGAAAAATTACATAAAATAATAAAATAAAAGCAATTTTGTTGCAAATCAAAACAGATACAAGTCAACTGAAGAACACGCAGTCTGATTGGCGCCAATCTGTACTACAAAGACCAATGTCTCATTCTAAAATCTTTTTAATAAAAATTTATGAGATAGTAAAAATAAGAGGTCGCAGGTTCGAATCCTGGCCCGAGGAATTTTTTCAAATTCTTGTCTTTACATTTGTTTCTAATTTATCTTTTCTGGTTTGTAATGCACTCTACTAATAATATTTAGAGTATTCCAAAGCGATGGATTTCGCAATAAAAACATAATCTTAGTAAAAATAGAATACAAATTATGACGTCTTAAATCATTTTGAATTTTTAAAACATCTTTTACAATTTAACTTACGTAATATATTTAATAATAAAATCAGAAAATTTGAAAAATCTCATCTTATTATAGAGTATCTGGTAAAACAAAGGTTCACATGCTTACTAAATGATGTGGCCGGTTTCCCCTAGATGACGTCAGTAGGTAGTAAAAACAAAAAGCACGAGTGCGAAATATGTCATTTTGCGCACGCTAAACAGGCACGTAATCTATCATGTTTTGAGCAGGTGTATTAAAAAATAAGTTATGGGGGTCGAAAGTAGCTTGAAATCGTTCGTTTAACACACGGCTGGTTTGCCAGTCTTTTATTTTAGAACTCGACCCTGCACACGCCTTTAGCTAGCAAGACGCGGGCGTGATTTTGAAAAATTCCACGTGGTGCATAAACAAATGTTGATGGAATATATAAAAAATTACGAAATCTGTACTCGCACTTGGGAGGAACTATTTACGTTCCCGTCAAAGTGGACATCTCTACACGCCTGCGCAGCTTCACCCGATCCACTATAATGATAAACTATAGCCTAAATAAATTTTAATCACTAATGCTCTAAAAGTAAGTTATACATAACTCAAAATGCAGGTAAATTAGATTTACTTACCTAGGGAGGTAAGTAAATTTGAAAATCAAACGAGTGTCCGTCTTTTACAGTCACTAACTATGTAGTAGATCACTCGTCTCGCTAAATGACAATGGAAAATTTTCTTTTCTGCCTATTTCCTTTTTATTTTGTTATTCTTTATTTTATTTATGTATTATGAAGGAAAAAATGTGACTTGCGTATATAGGTAAATATGCTAAATAAAATGTTAAAAGGACGTTTAAGAGTGAACAAAGCAACTAAATTAATTGAAATAGGCGTTACCTTGCGGAAGTCCATCACTAAGTAAAGGATATATGAATATAATTTGCAATATTCCGCTAAACAATTCTTGTCGTGCTATTCAAAATGCAGACTCGTGCACCGCCCGCCCGCCCGCATAAAAACATGCAACAAGCAAGCGATACAAGCAAAGCAATCTTAAATAACAAGCAAGAAAACTTATCGACACGTGTTTCGCCTCTGAACGAGGCATCCTCGGGATGTGTGCAACTAAATTAGTTTTATTTTTAAGACAATCCCACTGGCCAGTAAGACACGATTGCAAAAAAAAAAAGAAATGGTCACATGAAAATAAAGTGGTGCCAGTAAAGTTATTTTATTGAAAACGTTGTTGCAAACATAATTTCATAATATATGCTACGAGTGCGTAAAGGAGGCAATAGCTTATACTAGGAACGATTTGAAACACGAGCAATAAGCGAGTGTTATAAACGTTACGAGTAAGTTATTGCCCTAAATATTATTATTAGAGTGCATTACAAACTCGAAAAGATAAATTAGAAGCAAATGTAAAGACAAGAATTCGAAAAAATTCCTCGGGCCAGGATTCGAACCTGCTACCTCTTCTTATCAAGACAAGCGCGCTAAAGACTGCGCCACCGAGGTACTTACCTAGACCATTGAATTTTTCCACCATACTTGTCCACCGAATATTTTTGTAACTATTTGATCTAACCAGTTTGTTACGGACATACGTTCTTAGGAACAGATGGCGCTGTCGTCGCTACAATATGTGTTGCTTCAGACAGTTAAGAAATTCACAGTTTTCATTAACTAAGATTATGTTTTCTTTCCCAGTTTGTAATGTACTCTAATAATAATATTAAGAGTATTACAAAGCGATGGATTTCGCAATAAAAACATAATCTAAGTTCAATATCAAACTACAAAACAATATCCGAACTAGGTACCTTCTCCATTAAGTAGTAGGCTATCATCGATATAAACCGCTCTCTCGTCATCCACAAAATTATAATTACTGAACTTTAATCCAAAATCAAATATTTGGACGTTACTTGGGCGACTGTACCCCTGAAGACGAAATAGATACAAACTTTAAGATAGAAGAAGACAATACAAGTATCAATATCTCGCTTCATCCTAACATTAAAACTGTAGATAAAACGTCGTATTCTATACGATTTTGTATCTCCTTATCCAGCAGAACAAATATCGAAATTCGGAAACCTCTTCCCTGTCAATTGAATTTTTAAAGAAATCTTGCTGCGCCTAATCGACACTTCAAAGACTTAAGGACTGGCGCACACTACTACAAGGCTCATTTAGTGCGTGCATGACATTGACAAGGGGGCGCAGTTGTGAAATAATAAGGGTAACGTTTTATTAGGATCGCTATCCTTATAAGTTAGTTCTGATTTTGGCCGGGACTAATCCACGCGTCAAGAGAACCTTGCCAAACTGTATCTCGGCCAAAGACCAGGACAATGAGTTTATGTCGCCCATCTTGGGAACCCTCCAATGTGACACCGCCTGGACTAAATTTTTTGTCATTAGATTTGGTTCGGATATGATTGCTTCTTTTATGCCAATTTCATGTGTAATAAGTTTAGATTTTAAATGTCTTACAACTTTAATTAATTAATTCAATAAATCATGTAATATAAATAAGATAGCAGAATTAATTTATACTTGCGATTGTCGGCACTAGGTGAGACTTGGAAAACATCATAATTAAATTTAATTGTTTCACTGGTTTTAATTTTAAGATTTACATGTTAATCCCGACCGGTTTCGGTTAATACACCATTCTGAAGGGATTCAGGAATTCAGGAAAATAAACTAACAATACGACGAGTCGTTAAAGATGTACACAATAATCATGTCGAAACGAAAAATTTTAGCATAATTAAATAAATGAACAGTATAAATAAGTAACTCAAAAACACTGCTACCTATCTTATTTATATTACATTTCAAAACATATACACAAACCTGTTACCCAGAGGGGTAGGCAGATCTAGTTGTTTTGTTTCTTCTTCTACTCTTAAGATTTGTATGAAACACCAACTCAACGGTTGCACAAACAAGCAAATAAACAAACAACCTTCTAGATTTATAATATTACTTGGAAAAAATAAAGCTATAAAACGTAGTAATTTTCTTTTTCTTTTTTTATTATATTTGCAGTATAAATATTTATATTCGTAAAACTTTTAAGTACTCAATGCATAATTAGAACTCATTCTTACGATCTCCATAATTATCTACAAAAATTCCAAAATAATCTAAATTGAGAAAGTTATTTGGGAAAAGTATTTATTCAACAGAAAATAAGGCATATTTTAGATGAACAAAAAGTTTAGCGCTTGCTTTTGATCGCATGGATGAGAATTTAAAAAACAATGACTGTTAATGAGGAAATTTGGGAATAAAAATTTCCTTTTATGTAAGAAATCTACTTCAGTCCTTTATTGCTCTTTCACGGGGAAAACCACTTGTAGAATTTAAACAATGTAAGCAAATATTTTTATATCCTACATCGCGCGATTGAAGTTGCTAATGATGCAGCATAAATGCACAATTCAATTATCAATCGGCACTGGAAATAATTCAAGAAATCTCAAATATTTTCCAAACCCAAAATTATTACTCAGCTTTGCTTTGTACCTTTATTTTTGCCTATTGCATGCAGGTCAGTGATGTATTCAGTTTGTTCACCAGCCAGACCTTAGAGTATACTGCTTATGTATACTCTAAGAGCCAGACTCTTCCGAATTTTGTAACTTCTTGATACACCAGCTAGTAATGCACAAATAAACACTCACGAGGCGTGAAATACACACAACGCCCTTCTTATATTTACAAAGCATAAAGCTTCCTTCATATTTCTGCCCCATATTTACTTCTGTTGATTGGACATTCTTATTTCAATTCGTAACTAACTTCAGTAATTCGTCAATTAATAATTTATTCATTGATTTAATATGTTATTAAATATATTTTCTCTAAAAACCAGTTAATGGATTTTAGTTTTTAGTAAATTGTAGTTTTATTTTTAAAATCAAAGAAATATATATAGGTAGTTTAATGCGCTGTATTTGGACTCAGTGTGGTCGTCATCAGGCGAATCTGATAAATTTTATTAGTCAAAACTTATATAACATTTTAAATTATCTAAACTACGAGTACTTTAAAATAAATAAATCTAATGAAAATAAAATACTACGACGTGATACGTCGCTGCATTTTACCCTTAGGAGATTTTTTTTAACGGAATGTTGTTTGGTTTTCAAGGATCTGTAACTAAGGGGAAATAAATTATAGTCAGTCCGTCTATCAGTCCGCGATTCACAGCCTCATAGCTTTTAAACTTCTAATCATAAAGACTTAAAATTAGGCATAAAAATAAAATTAATTTGTACACATAAAGTGGTAAGGCGAAAATTTTGAAAAATTCGAATTTACTTTTGTCACTGTAATAGAGGGCAAAATGTTTTGTAATCTCCGAAACTAATGTAATAAAAAGAACGAAAACAAAAATCATGCTATGACATTTAAATAAAATTATAAGAAAAATTAAGCGGTCGAGAAATAATTGTTAAATTTCAGAGTTTTAAAAATGTGACCCTAGCTGTTTTGTCTTTTTTTTTGTTTATTACGGAACCACTGGCGCGTGAGTTTCACTCGCATTTGACCTGTTTTAAAAGCGAAGTTGCAGATGTTTTATATGAAATGAAAAATAATAATACATCAATGAGTAGCAATGAAAACACGATCTCAAAGAAGGAATAAATGAATAAAAAATTCAATACGTATTTATAACGAATTAGGTGTATAAATAGCGGTTTGATGTTTAATAGGTTTTTAGAAATAATGTCTGCAAATATATTTATGGCTTCTTTTGTCCGAGTATTATTTTATTGGAAAATTCGTCGCCCTCGCAGATTTTTTTGGTCGTTGTCGATTTTTTGCGATCCTGTCGAAAAAAACACCCTTTTAGTTCAGATTTGTTGTCTGTCAGTTTGCCTTTCCGCTAAGAAATTGGAATGGCACTAAAGAAACTGCTCTTGTTTAGTCCCGTCTTCTAATCCCAATTCAAAGTCTCTATAGCGAAACATTGGGTTATTACTTATCTATCACATTGTTTACGTAGTACATTATAATTCAGTGTAAAATAATGACATGATTTTAATAAAAAAAATCCCTTGAAAACTGTTCGTTCATTTAAATTAATAAAAAATGATTGTCTTAATAACTGAGATACATATATTCGATAAAAATCGACTGGGTTACCCTAGAAAGACGTTTCTGAAAAGGAATAAAGTAAAATAAATTTACGTATAACTAGATTGATGGATGTGGAAGAAGCAAAAGAGGTGTGTCAGGATCCAAGCAGATGGAAATGTATAGTCTCTACGTACCCCTCTGGAACAGGCCCGGATAGGCGTTTGATGTAATTATGTAAGATATTGTTGCCCTAGAATCTCTAGGCGTTGGTTTGAAATGCATTATGGAATTGCATAGGTATTATAATTTAATAGCATAGGTCACGCTTGCATTCATCACTGTTTTTCCATGCGGAAAAACCCGCAGTGTGAGAGGGATGGATTTCGGACAAAAAGTGCAAAAATTTTCTTCACTAATTTTATTTAAAAAAAAACTCAAAGCTTGTATGAAATATATCTTCGTTTCAAAGTTTAATAAAGTTTCTATGGATTTGATCCATAAACAATGTGGGTTTTCGCTCAAATAACCACGACATGAAAACTTTTTTTAGACTGCTATTTTGATTTTTTTCTCAATATTGAAATAACTTCAGAGTATTCTGTAACGATAAGAGTGTGAATAATATTCTTTAGAAAAGTAGTTTTTTTTTACATTTAGTATTATTGATAAATTACGGTTTTGCCGATACTTTTAACAATGATTTGTTTAAAACAACCATTATCGTACCACATAACGAGTCTTCTTAGTAACTTAGTAAACTTCTCATAACCAAAACACGCAGACGTACAGTTTCAACGAAATGTCAACCAATATTGTAAATTCTTAACTACCGACAGAACATTTTCGAAACTTTACTTTGTAGTTTCAAATTGCACGTCTAGATCCGTAAATCATTTCAGCCCCAACATTTACAGTTTGAAGACGTCTTCAGAAAGACTGTCGGATGTTATTAGCTTCGTGAACAGTTAAAGGGTTATTAATGAAACAATTTCAGAGAAGCATTGCTTTTAGCAGTAGAACAGGAACGAATAAATGAATAATTTATTTATGCTATATGCTGATACTATTGATTGTTTCCACGTGGTGGAACTTTGAATACCCATTGAACAGAAAAACCCTTGTACTATTCCATAAATTTATTTATTTCCTGACCGGTTTTGCCTTTATGTCATTTTCAAGATTATCCTGTTGTCAGTATTTAAATTGAAGTAAGCGTAAGTATTGGAATGCAAACCTAAAGAGCGGGCATTGTTTTTTTCGGACATGTTTCAATCAATGATACTTGATTGCATGGTTATAATCAAAGACTCTTGATTGCGTAATCAATGTCACTTGATTGCACTGATGTAATATATTAAAATCTAATTAGAAATCCTTTGATAATACTATAGAGGCGAAACCGGTTAGGGGGTAAATAATTTCGTGGATTGGTACAAGTGATTTTCTGTTCATTATGTGTATGCAATATGCGTACATCATAGACGCACATTTGCCGCCTACTCAGCGTGTGCAAGTATGGGTATTTCCTCCAGGATCCAAATATGGCGAAATCGTGGAAAGACCTAAGTCCAGCAGTGGACGAGTCAGGCTGATGGGTGGATTGATGTACATTTAATCGTCAATTTCATGTTACATATGTCACTACGACATTAATACCCGAGAGGGGTATCAATTTCATTTTCTTTCAATTTCAGTTTCCATGTACAAACTTAGCAACATACACACGTATATACGTACACACTCGTATATGTACCTACATTTCAATGATTATTACGTCTATAATGTTTAATGTAAACGAAATAAATTTGAATGTGACAAAAATACAACAAATAAAATAAAAATACACACGTCCATAAACGTAATTATCTAAAAGTAATCTGATTAATCTTTAAGTATGTTTGAAGTACAATAAATAAAGCTTATTTTAATAAGAATTATTTTTTTCTATGTATTTTATAAAATACACAGGTAATGGTAATCGTTATTAAATAATTATTGAAATGAGGTCTTCAAACACACTTTTTTTCTCGTAAGACGAAGAGGATACAGATCTCGAACATATTTTTCTTGCAACAACTTGCAACAACTTGGATTTTGGAATAGCTAATATTTCGCCATGAATCCACAGAATCCCTCTCACACTGCGCGTTGTTTTGCTTGGAGTGACAGTGACAAAACTAAAATTTAGATAGCCTCTTATAGAGGCCATAAAATAAGTAGAAAATGTGGAAAAAACACAAAAATAAATGAGTCTAAAATAGTTGCGACGACGAGCGAAGCGGAGAGACCTGCATAGCATAAATAAATAATAATTAATCTAAATATTATTATTAGAGTGCAAACACAAGAATTTGAAAAAATTCCTCGGGCCAGGATTCGAACCTGTGACCTCTTGTTTGCGAGGAATTTTTTCAAATTCTTGTCTTTACATTTGTTTCTAATTTATCTTTTCTGGTTTGTAATGCACTCTAATAATAATATTTAGAGTATTCCAAAGCGATGGATTTCGCAATAAAAACATAATCTCAATAATTAATCTCATTGATTCTCATTATCTTTGTCGTACAACTAGGCTCTAAATTTTAGATTAACTAATAGGGAAGTCCAGAACTCTGTTATTTTTTATTGTAGCTAACTGCGCAGTCAAACATACATTGACGGGAAAGTAACAGTTAAGAGGGTTTTAAAAAAGAATACATTTACCAATTTGAATTTAAAATTAGATAAACGGAACTTGCCTTTTTTGTTTGATAATTTTTTTGACTGACTAGCAGTGGCGTACATAGGACTTTTTGCTGAAAATGCATTGAGAAGGTCAAGTTTGACAATAAAAAAAATTTAAATGACACTTTGAAAAATCATTATTTGTATGATGCCAGGGTAGGCACTGCTTACCCTAGAGTACATAATTTCATACAATTTTTTTTTTCAAATTGGTTTAAATTTTTTTCATGTCGTTTTTATCGTCAAGCTTGACCTTCTCATTGATTTTCCAGCAAAAAGTTTCATGCACGCCACTGCCGACTAGAGTTGCAGTTAGTTATTTAATTCCACTGACTCCTCGTGCAAAATGTAATTGTCTTTTTTTAATTTATATTTATATTTATTTATGTGTATATACATATATGCCGGGCTCTACTGTGGAGGTACCACCATCTTACTCGCAAATCCTCCCGAAGTTATTCGGGGGAGAGTAAGAGAACAGCTCTCAGGCAAAACCAGGCGGCTCACCATTGCCTGGGCCCGATGGATGGCGGTATATCCATCCCCAATTGATGGCGGTATATCCATCAACAGACTGGTGACGGGCAGCGGCGTCACTGGTGCAAGGGTTTCGGCGCCGCGCTCACCAACCCGCCTGCCCAGCGTGTGTGAGTATGGGCATTTCTTCCAGGAGGACCGCCAAGAGTGGTTAAATCCTGGAAAGGCCTATGTCCAGCAGTGGACGAAACAGGCTGATGAATGAATTAATGGAATTTATATCCAAAAACACTGTTTATATATTTGGAAATCCATAAATACGATAACAGTGTTTATATATTCAGAAACTCTACAAGTAAAGTAGATACTCATTCACCGCTACGAACAAGAACTCTAGCTGGTAAAATAGATCGCTGGCGGTCGTCCAGCCGCTATAATAACTTGCAGTAAAGCCTTCGCAAAAATGTTAATAAGAGTTTCTCAACGAAATGTTCGAAAGCACAGTTTTCGTGTAAAGGAAATTGAATGCATATTTTTCAGTCTGTGCCATATAACGGTAGTGTTTTATCGATGCCATGTCGTTTTAGCTCTGAATTTTGGACTCTTCGTTTTCATTTATTTGTTTGGAAAATATATAGCAATAACTTACACGGGGAATTGAAACTTAAATATAATACATACGCAAGTTAAGTCTTTCAAAAAGAAAATGTTTTATACAAGAACAAGAGAATATATACTAGTTACGTAACATAATCAGAGTCTTAACAATTTCTTAGCACAAAGCAAATATGTCATTTGGAAATTATATCAGACATACTAGAAAAAGAAACATCATACAAGTTGACAATAAAATCAGTATTTAGTGCAACTGTGGCACGAAGAGAATCATTGAATTACGAAGTGACTTTCGTAGTAGGGTGCAGCACTTAATCGCTAATGATGTCCAGGTGGACACAATACTTTATGTAGGTCCGTTGAAGATTTTTTTTAAGCTATTTCATGAATAGTTTAAAAAAGAAAACACGGTGTTATTTTTTTTATTGATCCTTTAAACTTAGGGATGAATCTTATTTAGCCTAATTTTCAGTAAACATGACATCGATTTTTAACATCGGACAAAAAATGTATGTACTTATAAAACTGTTTTTCATGTTGTAATTAGGTACCTGTATTGTATTATCCCATACTTCAATATGGTAATAACAACATAAATTAATATATATTTTTTATGGAACGTACGTTCCTTACATTATGATAACACGGTTTTCATGTACTTTATTGTTATCATCTTCTATAATTTTATTTTTATTCGTTCAAATCAAATAGATCATCTTATAAAACCAACAATTAAAATAAACAAAACAACTTGTCTCCTTCCTACACAGGATTTCAGAAGTACTTGAATTCTGATTTAAACATCCGTCCACTAACTTACAAATATTTTGTCCCCAATGTAATACAGGGTTATTTGTTTTTTGGGAATAAATTTTGCTGTTAAATTACCTTTCACTATAACTTTACTATACTGTTTAACGTACTTTCACATGAATATGAAAGTGACTTTTATTTATGCAGCCAATCCGTACTGGAGGCTTGGTAACACGGATCGATAACACTTTTTGCTAATTTCGCAAAATAAAATCTTGACGTCCCATAGTAATTGACTCGGGGCTGGGCTTGCGTTTATAGGGAACACGAAATGAATAATTTACGAATTTCTCAAAAAGGGTTATCGAACCTTGTTACTGAGCACTTACCGAGTCTTCAGTGAGTATTTAGCTGCTTAAATTAAAGTCACCTTAGGTATATATAACCAACCGCGATGCAGCTGGCGTTAATACACACACATCAAGTCTACATATAATTTAGATTGTGTGCAGCTCTTACAATACTAGTACAAAACTGTGCATTCAAACAGTTTTTATTAAAAGTATCGTACTCATTTCCCTCATAAATCTGTTCGTTTAATCCAAACTAACCCCCAAGAACAATATTCCCCCTAATTGTTGGGAAATGAACGAATTTTTTTTATGGTCGTAAACTCGTAAACGCAGAGTCTTCGTAAATAAATTGTCGGAGGTCAACGCCCTCGGTTTAAGTAATTTGTTTAGAGTTTATGACTTGAACGCGGTTCTACCGTGATTAAGCTATGAAATAAACGGCGACTGGGGCTTTGAGAAGTTACCGAGGTATTACAGCGAATGAATGAATGAATGAATGAATGAATGAATTAATGAATGAATGAATGAATAAACACTTTATTTCACACAGAACAAGATATTTACAAATAATAGCGATGTTATGTTCGTATTATACATCGTCGCGACATGATCCTTGAGGGGTGTTAGTGGTGTTAAAGTAGTTCTTTTGAACAGTTTCCTTCACCCAAAGGTTGTCTGGAAGAGATCGATTTAAGCCATAAGGCCGCCTGTTTGTGCTTACCTAATAAGTTAGTAATTTATTTACTTTTTATTTATTTATTAAGAAAACTTACAGCTGATCTTAACTAAACACGTAAGTCTAAGAATAATTGTACATATTTTCAGCCAATAACAAGTTTCAATAATTATAACTATTTTTGAGTAAACAAAGAATATGCAGTGTAAAGAAAAAATTATGCAAGTACAGCATTATTATGTATAAGTAATTTAATTACGAGTGAAACATTTTAATAAACAAAAGGAATTAATTTCTTCTGTGAGATCTATGAGGAGGAAGGGGTTAGAGTATTATGGTGAGTTGTAAGAGGGTGTGTATGTGTGAGAGGGAAATGGAAATTAATTCTTTATATTTCTTTGTTTCCTAAGTTAGATATTTAAATGTTTATGTTTTTTCTTTTTTAAATCCTTTTTAAGGTGTACAAATAAAGTTGTATTGTTGTTGCTACCGAGAGTGGACTGTGTACTGGTACACCCACTTTTCACCGGTTATACGTCCAAGCGCGGTGGGTGCTAAGCCCTTCGCCGTACTTTTGGGAGTGGTTGGACTCACAGCTTACTTATACTGCAGAATAAACTTATTCCTATTTATAAAATGTTTATAAAGTTACTCAGTTCAAGGTCAAGGTCAAACACGGTTTGACCTACTGTTTCATAAAATATTATAGAACTTTCAACAGTCTATATATTTTATACACGCTGACTTAATAGCGGACCTAAAAATTTAAAACGATATCCATACCCATCAACGTTATAAAATACGAAATCGTTATTCCTTGCAAACGTTATGTTTAACGGTATTTAACAATAAATAATCTAACCCTAGGCTGTATGTACAAATAATGAAATATCGCAATTTATTTAAATCGATGCGACGTGTCCTTACCAAACGCACAATTAATTATCGATTTCATTATTCAAATCAATTCAATTTATTTCAGTTGTAACACAGTACTCAATACACCAAAAACGTCACAAAGGTGGATCTTACAATACAAGTAAAAAAAAACACAGCAAAGAATACATTATAATTTATTAATGTAATTTATAATTCATTCGTCGTCCAAGTATCCTCTACGTATTCATCATCACTGATACAAACAAGTTACACTGTGGGGCTTCAGCTAGCAGAGAGTTGAGCAGCGCCAGCTGCTAAATGTTATTCAATAAATGGGAATAATGGCGCTAAGCGACAATAGTCCTACGCAAAAACTATAAACACGCTTTTAAGTTACTCGGCAAGTTATACTACAATATTTGCACACAGTTGCTATACTACGGAAACAACATAACAAAAAAAGTATCTACTTTGTTTAATCCTTTTAAAACTTAATAATTTTTGCTGTCAAAATTATGTTAAAATTGGTTACCAGTTCTTTTTTTGGGTAATTTTTCTTATACTCGTAGTACACGTTAGTGTTTCCTTTTTTTTGCTACGGTGGCGTAGCAAATGCTACGACTCAAAAGCTTTTCCTCTTTGTAGATCCACTACGCCGTAGCATAACGAATGCAAAAGGCGAATTGATTTAATTCCTAAGTAGATAATAAATTAAATATTTTACAATAAATAATATTATCTTATTCAATAACAATAAATGATAACAAATTAATAAACATAAAAGATGTCCATTTGTTCCTGAATTGATGCATTTATTAAAAAATTAATATATTTTTTGTACTGCAACGATTGATCTTTTGACGTAACTTTCAGCCTATAACTGAAAATAAAACAAGTTTTCACAATTGAGACTTCGTTTCAAAACAAACAAACGTTCAGTCCCTTGTCAGTCGTAGGCCAAAACAAATATTCCCTTTCAGTAGACAAAAGCGTCCTTCGCTTTGACAAATTCCTAAGCTATTACCAACAAAAGCTTTCAGAAATCAAAGATCGTACTGCAAACTCGATCAATAATGAACTTTAACCAGGGGTTGGAGGTAGTGGATATGTAAGTAATGGTCTCTAAATTACTTTGTTCATGAACCTAAAGTTACATACCACAACGTGAAAGTGACTTTATTATTGAATACTCGTATTGGTACTCGTACAAACGAACAACTTTTACTATAGAACCAACCCTGAAATCGCGGAATAAATATCGTTTGTCCCATAGAAAAGTTAAATACCTACTCGACCAAAATGTGTGAAACAGCTGTTTTATTTTTCACGATTTCAGGGTTGGCTTCATAGTTAATGTTGTTTATATGGACGAGTAATATCACCAGTATTCGTTATCAAAATTTAGGTTGTATATTGCAAATAAAAAAGTTGAACTTGTAACAATTATTTTTGAATTTTCAAAATAAATAATAAATTTTACAATTTATTTAAGTTATTATTTTTATATATTATATATTTTTTTATAAATAATAAACATATAGGTATATGTGCTTTTTTAAAAGCTTTTATTTCGTATTTTATAAAAAGAGGTAAATAATAAATTGGAAAAAAAGAGAAATTAGCTCAATATATATTTCGGGCCCTACTTGATTCTCAACTGAAGCCGGGCCCAGTAGGGCCCGAAATATATCTCGAGCTAATTTCTCTTTTTTTCCAATTTATTATTTACCCCTTTTTATAAAATACTAAATGATCCATCCATCCATACATCAGCCTGTTTTGTCCACTGCTGGACATAAGCCTGTCCAGGATTTCGCCACTCTTGGCGGTCCTTCTGGAAGAAATGCCCATACTCACACACACACTGGGTAGGCGGGTTGGTGAGCACGGTGCCGAAACCCTTGCAACGGTGACGCAGCTACCTGTCACCAGTCTATTGTATTTATGGCCCGGCAATTGGGGATGGATATACCGCCATCCATCGGTCCCAGGCAATGGTGGGCCGCCTGGTTTTGCCTGAGAGCTGTTCTCTTACTCTCCCTCGAATAACTTCGAGAGGATTGGCGAGTCAGATGGTGGTACCTCCACAGTCGAACCCGGCATCAGCTCTACCACCTAAATGATAATGAAATAAAATTAGAGGGTGAATTAAAATTAAGGACGCTTGTGTGGTACTAAAATGACGTCACATAAAACCCGCCTCTGTGTCTAGTGGCTCGGTCGTCTTTACTACTAATCCAGTGGTCACTGGTTCAAATCCCACAGGGACACATTTTGCGTTCGGTGTGCGTGCTTCAGAAGGTAAGATAAGCTGTTGACCCATATTTGTGCCTGATGTACGACGATAGGGTTCACCATCTTGCTAGGTGGTGCTCACCACCACGCTAGGACGTAATTTATTTATTTATGTGAACATTTTGTACAGCATTACAGTAAAAAACTTTTGCGCTACACAAAAACAAAAAACTTAAAGAATTATATTAACAAATAAAAAACATAAAAACATTAGAAAAATAATAAATTAAAATTAAACATCACATTTAGGCATCACTCTCACAGAACCCTAAACACTCTCTATAAACATTCATCCAGCTATCAGCAAACAAAATCACTCTGTGGTTCAGCTGACAGCAGTGCGTTCAGGTAATGGAGGGCGCGCGGGAGGGGAGAGTTACGCCGCGCTACGGTCGCGACGCGTGGCTCGTGCAGCAGGTGGTGATGGCGCACTCGGGTGTAGTTGTAGTGCGAACAAGGAGGTCGCGGCGTTTACTAGCTGCGGGCAGTTGGATTCACCGCGTAACATACGGCACACCAGTAGCATTAATTCCGTATTTCGCCTGACCGTCAAGGAATTGAACCCCAAAATTCCTAGAAGGAAAAACGTGGGGTATAAAAATGGATAATATCCAAATTTTCTTTTGTAAAGATAACGAAGGAAGGCTTTCTGGACTTTTTCTATCATCAGCATATAACCGCTTTCGTGAGGATTCCAAACAATAGCGCTCGCTTCGAGTTTACTCCTTACAAGAGAGGTGTATAGTAGTTGGATAATCCGAATATCATGAAGATCTTTACTATTTCTAATCACAAAGTCAAGTCTCTTAAAACAATTAGCCGTTGTGTTTAATATGTGGTCATGAAATGTCAATTTTGTATCAAAGGTGACGCCAAGATCCTTTGTGGAGAATACTCTTGCTATTTCGGTACTACCTTACGTGTAGTCCATATGTATGGGTTGAGGAGACCGAGTGAAAGACATCACGTAACACTTACCTGGATTAAATTCAAGCTTATTCCGGATACTCCACAAATAGACTGCGTTTAAATCTTCCTGAAACAGCCTGTAGTCATCTTCATGATTCAGTCCATGAATCAGCTTCAAGTCACCCGCATACAATAAACAAGATTAATGACACAGTACGCTCTCAAGGTCGTTTATCATAATTATGAAGAGAAGGGGGCCAAGAATGGAACCTTGACTCACTCTTGAGCGAGTTGAATACGGTTCAGATACAAAGCACCCATATTTGACGAACTGTTCTCGATCACTAAGGTAGTTTGCAAAGAATTTTAAAAGAGCAGGTGAAACCCAATAGCGCAAAGTTTCATCAGAAGAACATCGTTATCCACGGTGTCGAAGGCCTTCTTGAAGTCCAAGTATGCAACATCGACCTGTACTCTTTGATCCATAAAACCCGAAACGACGTCAACAAGAGTGAGAAGATTAGTGTTGACTGAACGATATTTTCTGAACCCATGTTGTGAATCGCTTAAATAAGGCTGTACCTGTGCGTAAATTTTCCTGTGTATTATGGACTCAATTACTTTAGCAGGAGAGCACAAAATAGCTATCGGCCTGCATTCAGAGACTTGCGAGGTATTAGAAGACTTAGGAATAGGGGTCACACGAGAAAGTTTCCAAATAGTAGGATATTTCCCCGTTTTTATTATAAGTTTAAATATGAATTCAAGCGGGATTATCAGTTGTTTAGCATATGCCTTTAAAAAGTATGGAAGAACACTATCTGGACCGATAGCGCTTCTAGGTTTCAATCGTTTTAAAGCATGTTCAATGTCAGATCGTGTTATTTTGTCGATGTGTATGAAATTTGCATTAGAAGTGCCATCGGTTTCGTTGGCCGTCTCTGCATCCAAAGATGGAGAATCAGGGAGAAAAACGCTAGAAAAGAACTCTGAAAATGCAGAGGCTGCATCTCCACCAACATACTCTTTGCCCTCGTGCCTTACGCAAGGCTCAAAGCCACCCTTTGCCTTAAGACTAGAGATGTGCTGCCAGAAAGCTTTTGGATTTACTTTGATGCTTTCCTCTATATTACGCATGTGTAACTCGTAAGCCGAAGACATTCTTATCTTTAAGTTGGCTCTTAGTGTACTAAACTTGGCGTAATCTTCTGGATTTTTTGTGGTTTTCCACTTTCGATGCAAAGAAGCTTTGTATGCAATGGATTTAATTATGTCATTGGTGAACCACACCGGATATCGTCTCTTAGGAGCACTCGATCTTCTCTTTTTGGGAAAAGCCAAGTTGAAGATGTTGTATATACCTGTATATAAAAGATTTATAGCTGCATCAACATCGCGTGATTGAGTTACAGCGTCCCAGGTAGCTTCAGTCATTAGTCCGTGAAAAAGGACGAAGTCTCCCTTAGTAAAACACCAGTCATTATTACAATCAATGTTACTGGGATCTACGTGGTCAGATCGGTGGATGTATTGTACCTCTCTGAGAGGTACTGTAACATCAAGAGGTGGATGATATGAATCAACTCTTGGAACCAGACTTCCACATTCGGCCTCTTCCACCATGATCCCGCCCACACTATCTGCCAGCAGTACCACATCTAACTTACCACCAAACGAATTCACAATTTCATTCCTCTCTGTCAGACTACAGACATTTAAAAAATAACCATAATAACAAGTTTCATTAGTTGATGCACTATTCAGATTTAGGTCACCTAATAGTATAACATTTTTAAGGTTCTCTCTCTTACTTTCCACCGTTTGGAACCATTTCATATATACTGCATCAGGTGAGTATGGGGGTATATAAAAAACGCAAACATTAAACTCATCTTTTCCTAAAGTAAACGATGCCCAAAGGTCTTCACCGTTGTCAGTTTCTAGCTCTAGGTGACGCCGTAGAGCAAGGCCAGGTCTTGCAGCGAGAAGTACTCCGCCACCCGATTTCGGTCGATCTCGTCGCTGTATTGTCCAATCGCCACTAACTAGTTCGGCATCTTCTACTGATTGGACATTTTGAGTTCGCAGAGTGACATTGCTAGGTTTTAGCTTTGAGACACCAACCGGAGTAGCGCTGTTTTCTCCACCCCTTTTCATATGACGGTGGCACTCAGGACACACCCATGTAGATTTCTCCTTTTGAGTCAGATGACGACCACTTGCGCATAAATGGTGATAAAGTTTATTACAATCATTTACCATGCATTTAAGGTGATCCTCTCCGTCGTCGAATGCTATCTTGCAGCCGGAGCAGGGAAAGAGCTATCAGCACCCGACATCTCAAAACAGCCTTCGATACTTGCGATTAGTAAACAAACAAACACACGGAAACGTCACACAGCGTAGCAGTAGTGTAGCGGCAGTAGCGTAGCAGTGAAACGTAGCACTTAAGCAAGGCGTAGTGTGACGTAGTAGGTAGGTAGACTCACCGTCAAACTCGCCCGCGTGTATGTCCGTGTGGAGCGCGCTGCGAGTGTGCGTGAATCGCTGCCGGTATAGTAACAGCCGGCCGCAGGCACGCTGTATGATGGATGACACGGTGACCGGTTTGGCGTGGTGATGGTGACTAACCACAAGCAACAGATACGAGTAGCTGCGTCTTTATTGTTTATTATGGCCGTTTGAAAAAATATATTTGCTTATATCTTCTTTGATACTTGACCAAATCAAAAACTGTTTTCACTAACGGTAAAATGGAGCGAATATAGTTGTTTTTCAAAACTCGGTAACTGAATTTAAACAAGACTTTTGAATTTTTAAGTTTGAGGAGAAATGTATACGTGCTGTCTCGCGTAAGAGCGTTAATAGATAATAATAATAATAATAATAATAATCATTGGTGAAACGTGCGTGGACGAGTGTGGACTGTGACACTCCAATCTCGGAAACAACTCTGAAACCCCTTCGGGAAGTCAAATGTACTATAACTCGTGAAAAAGAAATAATAATAAATAATAAAATTAAAAGGTAAATTGAAATTGAGGACGCATGCGTGGTGTTAAAATAACGTCACATAAAACAAAAATTTAATATGCGGCCTCAGTATGAGCAGTACGTAATAAGCGTCAGCTTGTGAGAACTAAATATATGCCGAGTATACTTAAGGCGGTCTGGCGTGGCAGTTTCGTGTGCTAAATTACAGATAGTTTTTATTAAGTACTCGCTTTTAGACGTGCGTGACTTGGCATAGTTCTGCATAGTTTTTGTGTAATTCCGGACACTAGACTCTAAATATTCTAAATCAATAACTAAATCATAATAAACTCTAAATCATGCACCAATTATATTTGCTAAATATATAGCGACCAGGTTTGATTCCCGGCCGGGCATGCACCAATGAGTTTTTCGGAATTTATGTGCAGAGTATTCAATACTTACAACTTGCTGAACGGTGAAGGAAAACATCGTGATTAAACCTGCATGCCCTATAAAGCGTGTAATTGTGCCCGAAGAACGGCGATAGGGCTCACCACCCAACACGTTGGGACGTAATAATCGTCGGTGACACGCGGGTGTGCCGGGTGTGGACTGTGACTTGCATTTCACACTTCACACCCAGAACATCTCTGACACCCTTTATATAGGTAATATAAATATGCTTATGTCCGGATATTACGTGCAAAGTATTTGTATACTTACTCCTCGTTGACAATGTAGGAAAAGACTGTGGGATAAACGTTTATGCCCTCAAATTTGTGCCCGAAGTACGTCGATTATTCTCACCCCCTGTCATGTTGGAACATTAACACGTCGGTAAAAAAAGAGTATGTATGTATGTATGTAAATTCTTTATTAAGATTCAGGTGTCAATATGGGTTTTGAATTGCCTGAAATAAAGACATTTTATTTTTATTATTTTTTTTATTTTTATAGGTGGTAGAGCTAATGCCGGGCTCGACTGTGGAGGTACCACCATCTTACTCGGAAATCCTCCCGAAGTTATTCGGGGGAGAGTAAGAGAAGAGCTCTCAGGCAAAAAAACCAGGCGGCCCACCATTGCCTGGGACCGATGGATGGCGGTATATCCATCTCCAATTGCCGGGCCTTATATAAATCAGACTGGTGACGGGCAGCGGCGTCACTGGTGCAAGGGTTTCGGCACCGCGCTCACCAACCCGCCTGCCCAGCGTGTGTGAGTATGGGCAATTCTTCCAGGAGGACTGCCAAGAGTGGCGAAATCCTGGAAAGGCCTATGTCCAGCAGTGGACGAAACAGGCTGATGGATGGATGGATGGATTTTATTTTTTATTTGTTGCACAAAAAATATACAATGCACAATTATTTATTTATAATTTATTCAAGCCACACTATAGATTTTCACAAAGATACACAAACACGAAACAATTAAAAGTTATAAAATTAAGGAAACATGTCTGTGTATGTTTCCTTTCGGAAATAATGAAAGTTTAGTGTAAATAAATTAGTATATTATAATATATATTTATCTTCAGCCTTTGTATAAATTCTTGTTCATTTTGGTGTCCACTTTGATTCTTTGCTATTCCTATTTCATAGAAAAATATGTAAAAAAAATATTCTTACTGTAATTTGTTTAATTGTACAACTGGCAGGTGAAAATCTAGGAAAGAAACCGGTTTTATATAGTGTACTGTATTTTATAATAAGTTTTTAGTTATATTTAGTTTATTTTATTCATATTATATTATATATATTATTTGTGATGGATATTGATATTGAAGACGAGTTCTTTTCATGTTCGGATAACTCTGATGAATTCTTTAGTGACAGCGACACAAATATTTCGACCCTACATGACATTCTTGAGTCCACATATTCCTCTCTCTCTAAAAATTTCAACGTGGTTCATATAAACGCCCAAAGTCTTGATGCGCATTATGCTTATCTCCTGTCTACTTTTGAAAATAATCCAAATATTCATGCTGTCCTAGTTTCTGAAAGTCTCCTCAAGCCCACTCTCCCCTCAACTCTCGTTTCGATTCCTGGTTTTCAGTTAATTCGTAATGATCGTACTGATAAAGGTGGTGGCGGAGTTGCTGTTTACCTGCGTGGTCATATTCCCTATAAAATAGTCAATCAATCTCCGTCAGCATACTCTGAATCAGCTGAGCATTTGTTTCTTGAAGTAAGCCTCAATTATAGAAAAGTTCTTCTCGGTGTCTTCTACAGCCCCAATCTCAGAATAGACTATTTTTCTTCCTTTGAGAATCTTCTTGATGATCTTTGTCCACAATACGATCATACTATTATTTTGGGTGATTTTAATACCTGCCTCCTAAAACAAGACTCTCGTTCGGCCAAGCTGCAATCCCTACTCAGTTCTCTCAATTTAAACATTTTGCCGCTCAAGGCGACTCATTTCTTTCCAAACTGTGTTCCTTCTCTCTTAGATTTAATAATTACCTCATCTACTGACCGTGTGGCAACACACGGTCAGTTAACTGCAGCTGGTTTTTCCCATCATCACCTTATTTATCTCTCGTACAAAATTCGCCCCCCAAAACATATAAAACACTCTCTTCTGCTGCGTAATTTTGGTGCAATTGACAAGGATGCGTTGCTTGCGGACGCCAATAACATTAATTGGTCTGGTTTTGATGAGACTATTGATGTTAGTCAAAAGGTCGTAGTACTTGGTAAAATTATTACTGAGCTATATGATAAGCACGCTCCTCTCAGACCAGTCACAGTGAAACATCCTCCAGCTCCTTGGCTCACACCAAAAATTAAAAGACTTCAAGCATTACGTGACCATGCCAGTTCAAAATATCAGGCTAATGCTACAGAAGAAAATTTTAAATTGTTTAAGGAGTACAGGAACAGATGCAATAGAGTGTGTAGAGATGCACAAAGACGCCACATTCACTCCTCTATAGACAAATGTAACAGAAATAACATATGGCAATTTCTTAAGACTCTTGGTGTAGGCAAAACCTCTACTTCCTCACCTACAAACGTAGACCTAAATGGTCTCAACAATTTCTTTACAACTCCTCCGATGATTGTTGAACAGTCGATCAAAAGTAATTCCCTAAATTATTTAAACAATTTGCCTACTCTCGAGCATGAACCTTTTAATTTTAATAATGTCACGGTTGAGAATGTTAAGAAGTGTATCCTCTCCATTTCCTCGAAAGCTGTTGGTAGTGACTGCATAGGCTTGGACATGCTCACACCTATCCTAGATGTGTTGCTTCCTCCTCTCACACAACTTTTTAATGACTCTATGGCCAGCAACACATTTCCCTCTTCGTGGAAACAAGCTTTCGTTATACCACTACCTAAGATCAATAATCCTACATCCTATAAAAATTATCGCCCAATTTCCATACTTCCCTTTCTATCCAAAGTCCTTGAGAAAATTGTCCATACTCAATTGAGTGAATACCTGTTCCGAAACAATTTAGTTAACCCGCTACAGTCTGGTTTTCGTCCCGGTCACAGCACTGTAACTGCCCTTTTCAAAGTCACTGATGATATCCGTTTTAATATGGAGAAGCAGCGTCTCACAGTTCTTACGTTGCTTGATTTCAGCAACGCCTTCAACTCAGTTGACTTTGACCTTCTGCTAGGGGCGTTACGCACGCTTAACATTTCTCCAGCCGTCATCTCTTGGTTTGAATCATATCTTCGCGGTTGCCAACAGTGCTTCAAGGCTTGTGATTGTTTTTCGGACTGGTGTCCATTAACAACAGGTGTACCGCAGGGTGGTGTCTTGTCTCCATTACTTTTTTCTATATTCATAAACATCCTTGCCAAACAGTTATCTTCTCGCTACCACTTTTATGCTGATGACCTGCAGCTCTATGTTGATGCACCTGTAGATGGCATTAATGAAGCAATTTGTGCTCTGAATAAGGACTTAAGTACAATATCAGTATGGGCTAAGGCCTTCGGCTTGCTGGTCAACCCCAGTAAGTCGCAAGCTATAATTATTGGTAGTTCGCGTATGCGGTCTAAGATTGATATCGACGCAATTCCAAGGCTTATATTTAATACTCCGGTAATCTCTTACACTGATACAGTGAAAAACTTGGGTGTGACGTTTGATAGAACGCTGTCTTGGGCTCCACACGTGGAATCTTTAAGCAGAAAGATGTACGGTACCTTTCACGCATTAAAACGCATGCAGAGCTTTCTGCCAATCAAAACCAAAATTATGCTAGCACAGTCTTTTCTTCTCCCCATTCTAGATTACGCGGACTCCTGTTATTTAGATCTCACTGAGGAGCTTCTCAATAAACTCGAACGACTTCAAAATTTATGTATTCGCTTTATCTTTTCTCTTCGTAAATACGATCATGTTTCACAGTTCCGTTCGCAGTTAAATTGGCTCCCCATTCGTCTTCGCAGAAATGCTCACATCCTTAATCTTCTCCATAGTGTCTTAAACAATAAATCTGCTCCTAGTTACCTCCGTGAACGTTTTACATTTATTACAGAGCGCGGGCGTGCAATGCGCTTGGGCAACAGTGAAAGGTTGGCTATTCCCGAAAACAGAACCGGATTTTATAGCGATTCTTTTTCTGTGCACGCTGCAAGACTTTGGAATCGCTTACCTGTGTCTATTCAGTCACTGAAAAATACGAATTCATTTAAAATAAAACTAAAACAATTTTTCTCAACAATTTTTATTTATTTTTTATAGTTATGAGTATATATGTGTATATTTTAATTAAAGTATTAATTTAAGTAGGTTCATGAATTTGTAAGTATATGTAAGTTTCTGTCCTAGATAATGTATTTTCTTTTTAGTCTCCTTTTTTATAATTAGCATTTACACCTTCCATGTAATTTCTTTGTCTATCTCTCTGTATGCTTCCAAAGGTTGCCTGGAAGATATTGCTATTAGCAATAAGTGCCGCCTTTGTACACAATATTTGTTTGTTTCGTTAATCTGTCTCCCATATAATTTTTGTAAATGTGCAAAAAGTGTTATAAATAAAAAATGTCATGCTTAAAAAAGTAAAAATTTAACATTATGTCATCAAGCTTGCATGAAAATGTCAGTAGTCAAAAATAATTAAACCTATTAACTTTTCACCTTTTCACTTACATGTCCATTTTAAATGTTCACTATAGTTCATCCCATTGTTGGGCAAAGGCCTCCCCCATCTTGTTCCATGCGAGCTTATCGGCAGTGCACTGTGACCACCGCACTCCGAGGTCACGAAACTGCTCCAGTTCGTCTCTCCAGCGCACGCGCGGCAGGCCAGTACAAAGGCGACAATGTACAATGCACAAAGGCGAACTTAATGCTAATTAGCATTCTCTGCCAGTTAACCTTTGGTTATGTGGAGAGTTATAGGGTAGTGCCAGATAATTGTATTAATTTGATATTGTAAAAATTGGTACTATTTATATATATAATACACTACACTGAATTACAGATTACAAATAAATATAATATAAATAAAATTTAAATATACATATCTGATAGACATGACATAGATAGAGAGTGATAAGAGTGTTTACTGTTCTAGTTACACTTGGGATCACCTCTGACATCCCCACAGGAATAAATGTCGTGACGATAATTATTATTTTAACTAAGCAAATAAAACTAACACTTCTAGCCTCTATTATTTATAAAAATGTATAATTTATTTTTAACTTATTCTTAGCATTTATTTTTGGTGTTTTAAGTCATAATCTATCATAATTGTTTAATGTGATTCTGCACCAGATCGATTGAAGTAGCAGCATAACAAACGAAGAACTTGTTGACTCTCGGATTTTTAAGTATTAGAAGTAAAGAGATAAAAATAGCGTTTAGGCCTAGGGGTGGGGGATATGCATAGTGAACTGGGAATAAGGATAGATAGATTATAAAATAACCCCACCTTTTTATTGGGTTAAGCAATATTACACCGCGTCGAAAGACACGATAGTATTCAAAAAATCTAAAAATCTTTTATTTTGGATCAGCTTGGTTTTATCATCAATAGAGACCAATTACTCCATTAATTATCCAAGAACTGGTATTTTTTTTCTCAAAGAACTAGGGAAGACATTTTCGTGTTAGGGCCGTCACACAATGCTCACACTATAAATGCGCAGTATGTTTGTAATTACAGCGGTTGGTCTAAATCTACACATACTGCGACATTTTGTATATGTTGTTGCGAAAATGATCCGCAGATGGCTTTTTTCATAAAATGGTTTGAAATCGGGAAATGAAAATATAATTTATGTTAGTCATTTCCAGCGAAAATAGAATGAGCAAAAAAGTAATTTTCGCAATTTTATGACCTTCGTTAAAAAGTTTTACGTTCGTTCGTTTTGGTAGAGAATGTATGGATGTAATTTTTGGGCGGACATCGTGACAATTAGTTAAAGGGATGACGCGAAAGTTTTGGGTTGTTTGTTACTAAGTATAGGTTCAAATCCCTTTACTTTTCTTTGACCTTCTTTGCCTTTAGATTTATAATCTGCCGCTAGACCTTTTTAAGTGCGAATTTGACCAGCAGATTTTACGATACGAATATTCACTCTATACACTAAAGCTATTTTACAAAAAAACTTCGAAGTCACAAAAGCCTTCTCTTTGCTTGCAAAATACCTAACCCAGACCAAGAGACTTGTCTTTATAATAATATTACATAATTAGGTGTGTAAGAGGTGTGTCAGTATCGTTGAAGATAGAAAATTTAGATCTCTGCCTACCCATTTGGAAGGAAGGCGTGGTGGGGTTATGTATGTGTAAGATGGCGAAAACTTTTCTCGTGAAATTTAATTATGGCGTAAAGGCCGACCCATTACACGATCACACAAAATTCTTGCGCTTTTTCACGGAAAAGCAGATGGAAAGTGAGATATTTAGTTCAGGGATATGACGAAATTTTTTAAACAATTACAAGTCTTTAAAAAAAGTCAAAAATTGGTAGAACGAAGAGCGAAACGATGCGGAGCGAAGAGGAAAACATAAGGTTATCCGTGCAAAGCGGAGTGGAGTGGAGCGAAACGATCACCCTTGTTTTAACAAAATGCATGATATACCTCAGATAAAATCCGTTAACTAAACCAAGCTTTGAAAAAACACTCGCTCCTGTGTCTTTCTGACGTAAAGAGTGAGAGTGAAGTGAATAAATTAGTAATAAATTAGTAATAGTGATATTAACATAAAAATAATTCATGTAGTAACCGCGTAATATATTAGGGAGTGTTCTAGTGATATTTTATTGTTTGTGAAATATGAGAATCAGTGAATATGAATCAAATTGTGTGGTGATCTAGTGAAAATTTTTGTGGAAGTGAAATGCAATCGACGAAAATGTCTACTCATCTTTATTTTAGATAATCTCATTTCTTATTTCATTGTGCTTATTCTCATATATAACACTATGCCTAAAATATAACCTAACATAACGAAATACATGGATTTCTAAATCCGGTCGGCAGGAATTTTTTCCTGGCTTTCTACCTCGACATTCTAGCCTGGCGAGAATGGCTTGAAGGGACACATATCCACATTTATGATATCGTCATATCCCTAAACTAAATCTAACGGTATCGTTAAAACGGTAGATTTTATCTGCCTATGCGTGTGATTGCGTAATGGGACTGTTTACACCATAATTAGATTTTTACAAAAAAGCCTGCTTATTCGCGAAAAAACAACGCTTTCATTATGACGACATATATGTACAGGTTTATAGTCTGTAACAATTCGTCATTCAAAAATTTCATTACGTTTATTAGTAAACTACGTGTTGTAGGTTTTTTTGCACATCTTACCTATAAACATCGAATACTTTTATTTGCACACAAAAATCAAACAGAAGCCTTGTCCTGATCAAAGAAACAAGACCAACATATCTCGCATTGACCTTGTGCGTCCTTGACAGAGCCCTTGCGCGCCCTTGATTCAGCCCTTGTGTGACCCCTGCATAATAACATTGTTAGATGAGGCGGAAACCGCGAAAATATTCTACTCTCACTCGCTGTACTCTTTGGATCCTGTTGCCACTTGACAAATTGAAGGAGCCATTCTGATACGTTGACCAATAACATATCGTCATTACATATATCTCCGAAGGGGTGTCACAGGTGTTTCCAAGGGTCAACTGTCTTTGAAATAGTCTACACAAGTACCTATACTCTTTTAATCGACGATTTTTAAGTCCCAACGTATTTCGGGCACAAACACTCGCTTTTAAGGCGTGCAGGCATGCATTTTACAGTCATGTCCGCTCAAACAGGTGATTTTTGACCTAAACCCCATAATTTAATAGATTGTAGAAGAATAGTTAAAGACAGGTTTCACGTAATGTTTTAAATAAATGTAGACTTCAACATTGTGTAAATACCAAATGTATCTATATATTAAAGATATGAAAGCTATACCTATCATCTAGCTCTATCATTTTTATTCCAGCTTCTTATTTCATATGGACGTGTCTTTTCACAAATATCATCTCCAAAGACGCAAACGTCACGAGCACAAGTACAATCATCTTCCACTGACCTTGTCCGCCCTTGACAGAGCCAGGCCCCAAGCTACAATCAATCCGAAGGGACCCGAGATAGCGACAACAGGTTTTACGACAAATTTTATTAGATCACGCGGAAATCCTTAGGAGTTAGGAAACTGACTGTTCCTTAGCTAACAAGCTTAATTTTATGAGGAAACTGGGTGGTTATGGACTTCCCACATGAGCATCATCGTAAAGCGGGGTTAATGACTTCGGTGATTGAGCAAATTATGAGGGAAAATACCCACACTGTGGTGAAGTTTGACCATTTATAAGAATCATGTGGGCTTGATCTGTAATTGGCGCTGAAGTCATTGGTACGTTTGCATATTATGCGGAAAATTCGATAGATTTTTCTCCAAATTTTCTCATTTTACCACCTTACTGCAATAATTTTGCCTGGTACATTCAATTTTACTCCCTATTAACAATTAATCAGAATTTGGTATATGAAAGCTTGAGATATTAACGGAATATGGAAATAATTCTTATTTATCGTTTTAACACCCACACTTCTTCGTGACTTTCTTTTCTGCACACCATAAGTAGGAATAGCTAGTTTTGAAACCTCTCCATTTTGTCTCGAAGAATTGGCGGTTGGCGAATTTGAGCAAATAACAAAATGTTGAAATTGCTGGGGTTTTCTGCTGGAAGAAGATAGCAGTGATCGATCGTCAGTCATTCAGTCCTTCGCCGCAATCATGACTTTAAGGAATTACAGTAGAAAACGTACTAACAGATTTTCATTGACAAGTAAACTGTAACAAGTAACCAGTAACATTTCAAAACTAAAATCAAAGCTTACTCCAATTCAAAATCATTCAATTATAATTCGTTTATTAATGAAATATTTTTTCTTATCTTTAGATATCCAGTACTTAGTTTTAATTATGGTTTAAGTTTAGGGGGATTATCTTACTTCAGTTTGACCCTTTTCGATTAGGTTTTTGTTACCGGGAGAGCTTTTTGAATTAATAAGTAAAATACACAAAATATGAGTATTAAGAAACGAATTTCTATCAATTTGTTATAATTTCAAGAGATTAAACCTAACCCAAGCCCCTCCTTCTCCCCACTACGCACGCAGGTACCGGATGTCTATATTTTACCCAATGCTTACACAAATATATCCATCCGTCCACCAGATTGGTTCGTTCATTGCTGAAATGGACTGCCGTTCCAAGACTACGCAGACTACGCTACTACTGGGAATGCCCATACTCATACATGCTGGGCAGGCGGGTTGGTAAGTGTGGTGCCGAAACCCAGTAGTGACGCTACTGCCCGTCACCAGTCTGTTTTATATAAGGCCTGGCAATGTGGAATGGATATATCGATAGCAGTTGACTATGTTTTCCAAATTCATGTATAACATGATAAACAAAACACTTGTACTCGTTTCACAATTCTGTAATATGTTAATCCCAACCGGTTTCGGTATTACAGAATTATCAAGGGTTTTAATAACTAATTAATAACACACTGTTAATTTGAAGTTAATTAATGGAAGTTTCACCAAGTGCCGACAATCGCAAGTATTAATCATATAAAATTCATATGTAAGTTTGTCCCAGAAGCAAATAAATATCGGCCTAGCTTCAAAAAAGCAAAGTTTTCTTACCTTTCTTTCCGGAACATTCACGTTTATTTACGTTTTTTAAGACATCAATAATTTCAAAATATGCCAAATTATACACTTTTTATTAAAATTTTATTATTCAGGTCTTTTTTCCAATAAATGAAATTAACCAATGTTTAAATGATTAATACTTGCGATTGTCGGCACTTGGTGAAACATCATCAACATCTTGAAAAATACACTTGTATCTTTTAAGATGTACATGTTAAATAGTATTGTATAGATATAAAAGTAAATATTAATGCATTGTTAAACGGAAATCAATTACTACTTTCTTTCTAAACTATCTTAATAAAAGCAATAAGCTAGTCTAGCCTTTTCTTTATTTTTTTGTGATAAGCAAGAAACATCAAAAGTAAAATCTATTGTATGTTCTAGTTTACACATTACAGAAAATATAAAGTAGAAATTTTATTGTGTCAGTATTATTTGCAAAATTTCTTCTGGAAATAAATAAATCAGTAATTGAAATGAAAGTTACCAACAAGCACAATATGAAATAAACACGGAGCTGTGAAACCATTTCTTCTTTATACTACACTTTCATCCAAAGAGCCAAAAGTACTGTGTTATTTTTATTTTCATTTTTCGCGAGTCTCTGTTCTAGTCCGTTTACTCGCCTGAATGCTGAGTTCTTACTGCGGCGGGTGGCAATCATTCATTCTCAAAAATAAATATTGCGGAGGTTTATAGGTTCATTTTATAATGGAACCTTTTCAAGTGAAGCATCTTTTTTATTTTTTGTGTTTTGGTTACACTTTATTTATAAGATTTCCATTCAACAACAATGATAGAAAATGACTTTTGTCAAAAAAACAAAGTTCCTTTTTAGGGTTCCGTAGTCACCAAGGAACCTTTTAGTTTCACCATGTCACCGTCTATCTGTCTGTCCGCAGCTTTGGCATGGGTGATTAAGTGGTAAAAGAAAATCTTGAAAAGACATTTTTTAGACTACATCCCCTACACGTAAAGTGGGATGGTTTTTTCCTCGTATATGACATGGTGTGGCGTGTTGTTGATTGAGGTTGTTCAAAAATATTGCGGGTGTGTGAAAACCATTTTTCAATTCAGGGATGCATTTGCGAAATATCAAGCTTGAAAGTGCTAATTTTCGAATTTCGTATTAAGTGCCATCGAACCTTGATACCGAGTCTTCAGTATGAATTTGGATTCATAAATAAATGTCACCTTTTTATGTATGTATCGCAGTTTAGATTCATTCGACCCACCACGTCACTGTCTGTCCATTCAAATAAAAGCTGAGTCGGGTTTGATAAATCTGGCAGCAAAAGGATGTCTATTACACAAAGAGCCCATGGATAAGAATATTCTAATCTTGATCACAAACAGTTTGAATAAATTACTGCCAATTAACGGGAACATCTAAATATTTAGACCAAGTGAACTCTAATACTTAAACTTTGTTTTCTATCAAGTTCAGTTTCGACAAATTTATTGAAAGTGATTTCTCAAGTTGAGACAGTAATCAAATATTTGTATTCAAAATTCGTGACTAGACATCGTTAATTTAGCTTGGTTCAGATAAGCTAAATAGAGATTTTCAATAGTTTGGTAGCATTTTACTTGTAAATAACTTTATTATTAACATTTACCATATTGGAAATTTTGTATGAAGGTTTTAATTTATTTCGTTTGTTTGACTTTGAATACTCAGTAATTTCAATTTTGTTTACGCATGTAGAAATTTGTTAATCAGGTTTATTGTCCAGTAAATAAAAGATTTAAGGTCAAATTAAAGATAAACTAGTCAAATAATCCATAGAGAAAGTGCTTTTTTTAATAATTAGACTGTTATCTCACAAATATTGTTTTAGCCATGGTCTATTTAAGCTTGTTCCTTTTACCAAATATTTATCAGACACTCTTGTGAATTTAAATTTAATTTCTTTTCAGTTTTGAACTAATATATTCTCAATTTTCACGAAGTGTCCATTTAATCCAACTTACTTCATACAAATATTCTTCGTTTGACTGCACTAGAGAATATGCATGTCGTTTAAATAAGTAATATATTGCATTTTTTGTATTCTATTTACTTAGTAGCATTTAATAATGACCATGGGAAAATATTTTATATTTTAGTTTTGTAATTATTTCCATTTAAAAAATACAACATTTTGATGAAATGAAACGCAAATGCAAAACGCGTCACCATTAGCTAACTGCCTTTTGTGACAAAGTGAGTATATTTATCATAAAATATTAAGTTCAAAATTAATAAATGTAAAATAAAACCTTCAAATATTTTGTAAGAGGTTGTTTTAAATCAAAAATAATGAAAAAACCGGCCACTCGCCATACACCGCAAGCAAGAGCAGTATTATGTGACGTCACTTGATGCGCGCTAAAATGGCAGCCGTTTAAGTTGTAGAAGGTTATAATGAAACTTATTTTGATTTTATAACTATGAAATATGGATAATTTAGTTGTAAATTCGTATTCATAGTCCTAAATTAATCATATATTCACGACTAGTGCATAAAAAATTACATGCATATTCTTTAGTAGTAGCACGTCATAATTAGAAGCACGTGTTTGAGAATTGGAGAAAGCATCCGTGAAGCTGTGTGGTGTAGTCGTATGCATAAAGTAGCTTACCGAATTCACTGCATATTCTTTAGTCGTAGCACGTCGTAATTAGAAGCACGTGTTTGAGAATTGGAGAAAGCATCCGTGAAGCTGTGTGGTGTAGTCGTATGCATAAAGTAGCTTACCGAATTCACTGCATATTCTTTAGTCGTAGCACGTCGTAATTAGAAGCACGTGTTTGAGAATTGGAGAAAGCATCCGTGAAGCTGTGTGGTGTAGTCGTATGCATAAAGTAGCTTACCGAATTAACTGCATATTCTTTAGTCGTAGCACGTCGTAATTAGAAGCACGTGTTTGAGAATTGGAGAAAGCATCCGTGAAGCTGTGTGGTGTAGTCGTATGCATAAAGTAGCTTACCGAATTCACTGCATATTCTTTAGTCGTAGCACGTCGTAATTAGAAGCACGTGTTTGAGAATTGGAGAAAGCATCCGTGAAGCTATGTGGTGTAGTCGTATGCATAAAGTAGCTTACCGAATTCACTGCATATTTTTTCAATCCGGAATTGGTAAACTTTTAATTTCAAATCGGCGCCCTAAGGGAGTGGAGTGAGGGGGACTTACTCCATACAAATATGCACTCACGAACTAGCTTTTGCCGTAAGGCCGTATGCGGAAAAACTGTATTTTTCATTTCAAATGACAACTATAAGTAATTTAATAAATTCAATCGGCTTTATTGAAGTGTATTTGTAGACTAATTTAAATAAAAACTTAGAGGCTTCATTTGCTCCCGTTTGTCAGTAAAATAGAAATCCCTGTTTTAAAAGAGGTTTTCTAAATATTTTTTTTCTGCTATGAAATTTAATCAATCAACTAAATCTTCGGGCAATATGATGTTATAGTCTATAAATTGGTAATTACATATGTTATTTTATTGCTGAGAAAAATGTAGATCCATGTCGCCAAAATTTCCAATGCGTCGCCTTAATAGTTCTTGCACTCAGCTTTGAAACATACGAGTACCTTTACACTCCAGAAGTTTTCCTATGAAAAATAATTTCGTATAAAATAGTGTTACTGGAATAATATAAATAAGTAAACATAAATAATTATATAATTCCTCGATGAATAATCACATAATGGTTTCATTGATTTATTTATAACACTTTTTGCACATTTACAAAAATTATATAAGAGACAGATAAAAGAAACAAACAAACATGGTGTACAGAGGCGGCACTTATTGCTAATCGCAATGTCTTCGGAAACTTTTGGAAGCATACACAGAGATAGATTGAAGGTTTTTTTTTGCTTTGAATTTCCTTGATGATGCCGTAAACCGGTTGGAGCTCTAATTAAAGCCAATATCAGTGAAACAATGCAAGTGTATTTATTAAAATAGTTATTCACGTTCCAAAAGTATGAGTTACTCGTATGTAAACTCCCTATTTGTTGAGTAAATTATTTGGTTTATAGATATAACTGCTGTAAACTCCTCACACGTTGAATGATTTTTCCTATTTATAGTCGTATATTTTACGTGTACTTTTCTAATATTGGGTGAATTCTTCTATTTGTGTAACTGCTCTTAAATTTCCTCTAATGTTTGTTAGATAATTATAAAAGAATATATTTTAAAATGTTGCGCCATTTAAACACTTAATTGGTGTTATTTAACAGCAATGTGGTTTAATTCGACACTAGGTTTGGTTAACCCTTTGATACTAAGTAAAAATAATTAGCACTTTCTTACTATACGTAGTCTAGACCTTACAACATAATGGTCACTCCATCCATCCATCAGCCTGTTTCGTCCACTGCTGGACATAAGCCTTTACAGGATTTCTCCACTCTTGGCGCTCCTCCTAGAAGATATGTCCATACTCACAAACCCTGGGCAGGCGGGTTGGTGAGCGCGGTGCCAAACCCCTTGCACCGGTGACACCGCTGCCCATCACCAGTCTGTTTATATAAGGCCTGGCAATTGGGGATGGATACACCGCCATCCATCGGTCCCAGGCAATAGTGGGCCGCCTGGTTTTGCCTGAGAGCTGTCCTCTTACTCTCCCCCGAATAACTTCGGGAGGATTTGCCAATAATAAAATAATTAAAAATAAAATAAAACACAAATCTTTTATTTCGGACAACTCAGATCCATAGTATGTTAGTAAGACTTATTAATAATGAGTTAGTAACAAAGAAAAGAAAAATTTTATGAAACAAAATACAAATACACAAAACCCTAACAATTATATCTATACAAAAACACAAAACAACTTAGTGCTCCGTACCAGGAGCGATCAAGGAGATGATGAGGTCTCCATGATCACTCTCCGCACAAAGCACCTCCACAGTGGCGACGTAAACCTGTCGGCAACGGTTTCCAGGATGCTGTTGAGACTGTCCCGCGTCCTGCGAATCAAGGATATGGTTTTTTTGCGGATTATGGTTGCAAAGCCATCAGTTTGGTACTCAGCAAACATCCCTGACGCACTACATAAGCGGGGCAGACCCATCAACATCCTAAATACATTATTATATTGGACGCGCAGGGTGTCCAGCGATCTCTTGGTATACTTGACCCACAGATTCCCCGTGTACAAGCTCTGGCTAAGAATGGTCACTCACTGTTATTTATTTGTAGTTCACAGTACTAACAGATCTCGGTTCTTCTAAGTCTCATGGCGCTATCTAAAAAATATACTGATGATTTGTTTCTGTTTATTTCATGAAGTAAACGGAAAATTGTAATAAATTAAAGGCATATGCATTTTGACTATATAATTTAGGGCTTTGATTTTGGAATACACTTTAGGATAAATTTTCCTCGATAGAAATAATTAATGAAATGAGGTCTTCAAACACACATTTTCTCCTCGTTTGACGGTTAGGGATTATGTATAGAACTCAAACATAATTTATTAGATGGGTTTTAACAATATCTAGATATCTGATTTTGGAAATTTTGCTCGGTATTCAAGTTTTTTTAATAAAATTAAAAAACTTATTTTTTTCTCTGTTGCGCTGAATCCGCCCCTCTCGCACTGCGCGTTTTTTCGCTTAGAGTGAGAGTGACAAAAATAAAATTTACATAGCCCCTTATTCCATTACAAAGTAACCTAGAACTTTACATGGTCGACGGGGCACTAATTTACAGTTGCATTTCGAACTTTGGCTGAAGTTCACAGAGTTACAAAGTGGCAATTGTGCCAATATATGGCTTAGCTTGGGGGCGTGGAGACTGTTCAGTATGCGTTAAAGTTTAAACTTTGCGGAAAAGCTCATGGCAGTAGGGGGATCGCATTTTTTTCGTAGTGATGTCATGTACCTGCATTATAAAAAACGCAAAAAGTTTTAGAAAAGATTGCATTATTTTTTTAAAGTCCGGGGAAAATGTTAGATTTTTGGACAAATTAATCCAAATAAACGTACGCTTTGAACGTACAATAACTTCCACTTACAATTTAAGAATTTTCAACGGCTGTGTTTGTCCAATGTGCTCTCAAAATATCTTTTTAGGGTTCCTTACACAAAGGGTAACCAACTGGACCCTATTACTAAGACTCCGCTGTCCGTCCGTCTGTCAACAGGCTGTATCTCATGAACCGTGATAGTTAGACAAATCACAAATTTGATGTTTTTCTGTTGCCGCTATAACAATAAATAATAAAACCGGCCAAGTGCGAGTCAGACCCGCGCACTCCCATACAACAGACATGATTTTTTTGCTGTTTTTATAGATAATGGTACGGAACCCTTTGTGCGCGAGTCCGACTCGCACTTGGCCAGTTTTTATTTTTTCGTCCCTTATAAGCTTATTAAGCTTACGTTATTACTATACTAGTAGTGTACAATGTGTACATGCAGTTAAGCTGTGTAACTGTGTACAAGCTGAGTAACTTTGTACAAATTCATGTACAAAGCATGTCACTAGAATCAAATATCTCATTTCTCCATACCTTAAGATGTTTATAGTGTTGAGACGGCTTTTATTTCGGCAGAAACCTTGACATTTAACTTGATTTAATTAATTGAACATCACGAATTCATGAAAATACCACTGATACAAATACCAGTACTAGACCTGCCATCCACTGTTGTGGACATTATTGATAATTCGTTATTTGATCAATTTTGATCGATAACTCTAAAGTCCATAAAAAAACCTCCAAGTTCATTTACACAATGGCACTGCTTTCTGTTTACCTATTTTCTTGTACTGTTTCAGAAATAAAACTTCCCCAACTGGAATAAATACTCAAACTGCAATTTAGAACTATCTTTGAAGGCTTACTCCCCCTACACAAGTGGTCAAAACACTTTTAAAAAATACATAATAGGCATAACATAATCAAAAACAAATTCTATGCTTATTTTATTTGTCTTTGCTTTTACCAAAAACAAATAGAAAGATTTATCGAAACTTTCCTATGATTTACGCAATAATTTTCCTACTTCTTCCATATGCTTGAAGCAATTTTAACGATTCTTTCTTCATACTTACGACAATTTATAATTATTTTTTCTTTGTCCATCGCGTCCACTTGGAAAGTATTCCATCCATCAGCCTGTTTCATCCACTGCTGGACATAGGCCTTTCCAGGATTTCGCCACTCTTGGCGATCCTTCTGGAAGAAATGGCCATACTCACCCACGCTAGGCAGGCGGGTTGGTGAGCGCGGTGCCGAAACCTTTGCACCAGTGACGCCGCAACCCGTCACCAGTCTGATTTATATAAGGCCCGGCAATTGCGGACGGATATACCGCCATCCATCGGTCCCAGGCGATGGTGGGCCGCCTGGTTTTTTTGCCTGAGAGCTGTTCTCTTACTCTCCCCTGAATAACATCGGGAGGGTTTGCGAGTAAGATGGTGGTACCTCCACAGTCGAGCCCGGCATTAGCTCTACCACCTTTTTGGAAAGTATTACTTTTTCCTATTTTGCGCATTTTGCAATACGCGCTGATATGAACGTTAATTCATGCATTCATACTGATATCGAGTTGCTAATTCTGCGTGGGCATGCGCCATAAGGGACAATATTACAATTCAATAAAAACAAAATAAGAATGAATATGAAAATGGGTTGGAGAAAATATTTTTATGAGTAAAACAATAAGAACGTGTATTTATCGAGAAAGAAAAATGTATATTTTTTAAATCTCTTAAACGATAACAAAATTTCGGCAAAAAGTTTCAAGGTTTAAAATTTATTAAATTTTGAATCAGTTTTACGTGATGACTCCCCGCTTGACACATCTCTGCGTTAGCCTGATTGCTTCCCAAGAAGCGACTACTTTTATCAAAACAAGATTGTTATATCATTAGTAGATGTTCACATTTAATTATAACACTAAGTTTGTGTGTGTGTGTGTGTGTGTGTGTTTGTTACTCCTTCACGCTGGTTTCAACTGGACGGATTTTGATGAAATTTAGAATAGGTATAGCTTATACCCTAACTTAACACATAGGCTACTTTTTATCCCGGAAAAAAGCATGTCGTTAAACCGAATAACACGCGGGCGGAGCCGCGGGCAAAAGCTAGTGAATTATAATTATGATTCTACTCCAAATACTGTGATTTGAGAAAATTTCGTTAAATTTTACTTAAGCCCCAAATGAACCAATCATGACTACATTTCGTAAGAAATAAAGTATGGATATTACTTTCAGCCTTTCAACTCAAACGTACCCAGTATTTGTATTTTAAGTATCTAAAAAAGTATAGGAAACGAACATATTTTGCCATGAATATTTAAATGTCAGAGTCATAAACTTAGAGTTTCCTACTTATCTATGAGTACCCCATTTTGATGGCCTAGACCGAAAATAAACAAGAAGATCTCCTGTATTGTTTGAACGACAAGTTGGTTACACTCACAATTAAGGAGAGTTACAAATGAATAACGATATTTAACGAGGTGTTCACAATATAAAACGTGTTGTACAAAACATGCTGTTTTCTTGGCCAGGAGCCAAACCTAGCGACCATTCTCTCTGGACCTACCCCCCCGCTTTATAGTAATACGAAAGTGTATGAAAGAGGGGTCAGTAAAGGGCTACAAAAGCTCTAAGATATATGGGAGGCGAATGATATTTTAGAACAGAGAATGAATGGACTGGATAATTTTGCAGAAATTTATTCTTGTTGTGAAAGTGACACAGCCGTGGGGAACAAAAGTAAGCGTCCGTCCTTCCCAAAAAAGTTTTGTAGATCTTACAAGTAGCTGCCTGCGCCTGACAAGAATTAATGAGATAATGCCAGTCTTCAACTGTTTTTTTTTTGTAGATAGTCCTACTTTTTTTCCTTTAAATGAACTTCTACTTATAACTGAAAATGTAACATTGTAATCCTCCTATATATTTATATGGGATTACAAAGTTATTTATGGAGTTGGTGGATCTAGAGCACTAGACCGAAATTGCAAAATATTTTAATTTCTCCTTGATTTTTACACTAAACACTAATTGTATTCCAAATTTGAAGCTTCTTAGTCTGCTAGAAATGCCTTAGAGTTTTGATTATCGGTCAATCAGTCAGTCAGTGAGTGAGTGAGTGATTGACGAAATTGAGAAACTTTAACTAGTTATAATTCTTAAACTACAGGTTCAAATTGAATTAAATTTAAAATATACCGTATTTATAAAATGCCTGCTTGGTTACTGAAAATTCACGTTTCTGGTTTTATCTACAACGAAGTTATAGGGGGATCGAAAATGGGCTGAACTGCTTCGAGAAAAGGATGGTACGACCGTGCCGCTTTTTAGCTCGCCTTGGCGGGGGCGCTGCCGTGCCCCCAGATTAGTTATGTCGAATGTTGACTAGCTAGCTGACATGCTGGCAACTGTTGTTAATTCTAATTTCACTCTGTATAGAGATAATTATATCAGTATCAGTAATCAGTCGCTAAAATTTGGCATGTTCTCAAAATTATACATTTTCATAATGGAATGGTGTATAAATACATAATCAGCGGTTTAAGATCGCTCAGCACATTTAAGATGGCTCAGCGAGCTACGGCTATGCTTGGGGTATCTCTGATGGATAGAATTCGAAATGAGGAGATCCGTCGGAGATCGAAAGTAACCGACATACTCGTAGCCTGCAGAATAAGTAAGTTGAAGTGGCAGTGGGCAGGCCATATTTGTCGCCGACATGATAGCCGTTGGGGACGAAAGGTTTTAGAATGGAGACCACGTACGGCAAAGCGTAGCGTAGGCCGACCTCGTGCCCGCTGGACCGACGACCTGAAGGACGTTGTGGGTGGCGGCTGGATGAGGAGGACGGAGGACCGACATGAGTGGCGAAATTTGGGAAAGGCCTATGTTCAGCAGTGGACAAACACGGGCTGATGGATGGATGAATGATATCAGCACATAATTAGCGGTTATCGCTGATGCGCTCACTTCAAGTAACAAAATAATTATGTTAATGTATTTATAATGTATTTTTTTATATTCTCTATAGTTTCCCATTTCTATTTCCCCTTCCGATGTTAGTTAATTATGCTGGAACTTTTATTTAAAAATAAAAAATGAAATCCATTTCAAACCAATTTATAAAAGTCGAGCGAGTATCAGCTGAAAACTTTTCATTTAAACGTTTCTCGTCTGAAAAATGACGATAAAAGGTTTAGTAAATCATTTACACTGCTTTTTAAAAGTTTCCAATTTATTATAACATTTATATTTAACAAATACCAGTAGATACTTAGTCAATTTGGCTCTAAAAAGTTTATAACCTTTTTCCAGAAAGTTCGATTAACTTTTACATACTTAAATAACTCCAATTATTTACTTTCTAACCTACTCACACTTTTGACTACTTCCGAGCATGCTACAATAAAACATAAATCAGTTGAAATAAAACGAAATCATAATAAAAAGATGTATTCTGGGCACAAGAGCGATGAAACTGACATCTGTTGAAAATGGACTCTATAATGCGGCAACATACGTTAAATCTCCCGGGGTTTTGTCTTCATGTTGTACCGCCCAGCGTTAATACTGCCATTTTCAACCTCATGACTAAACAATATGAGTAAATAACTGTCCTTTGCACAGTTCCACGATTGAACTCCGTTATGTAACCGATATGACTGTCTTTTAGGTCACTGAGTCTGAGTACCTACTGAACTGAACAAAGATACTGAGTATCTACTTAAACATATTGTATACAGAAGTTGGTGCATATACGTGCTTCGGGTAAGTGCATTATGCATGAGTGCTGGTGGAGTAGCACCCAGCCATCACTGTTGATATGAACGGACACAAAGACAAACGTAAAATAACAAAAGAAAAACAGGTACTTGATTATGTTACGGTGCACAAGTGTGGTAAGTGATGTAGTTTATACTTAAAAGCACCATTTTAATCCCAATTTTTAAACCAAACATGTGTATAAATTTTTAAACCGTACATATAATCTTAAAAACTCACTTTAAGATATATTATGTAAATTTAAGGCGTAGTTTTCATCCACATCGCGCGCGAGTCTTTCGGCCGTTGCATGATCTTATCGAGTGGCTCAGTTCATCTCGCCGCGCCACTTGGCCTTTGTTTTGACGACTGAGGTGGAAGTTATATCTCTTAGTTTTTCAATCTCTTTCTCCCAACGCCAACGATCTTGAATTGAATAACTTTGTAACCACTTAACGCGGCAATATTTTTTTTATATAAGAAAAAGACAGTAATCTACATGATACGAAGGGTGATTTTCTTTTTCCCAAGTTTTATTTTAAAATATAGAAGTAAAGAAAAAAAAACTGTATTCACCCTTATTTATCGGTTTTTTTGTCCATTTGTAACAAAATAGGTGCTATAGTTTTTATCGGAACGCTAAAATATATTATGCAATGATATGGGTTTCTCACATTATGGAAATTCATTTTATTTTATTTAAAATTAATTAATAAACACTATTTTTGCACTTGTCAGCCGTAGCAACTGCCGTAACAGCCAGTGGAGAGCGAGCTAATATGAGTTTGATTTTAATATGTTTTTGCTCGAAAATTCAATAAACACGAATCAAGTTGCTAATCTTTGCGACGGAGTCACTTGAACAGATGTGCGCTGTAGCAACCAAAGTTGATACTTTTGGCTACAGTACCTACTCATAATATTCAATTATTTATTTAACTACTGGCCCCGTCTAAATGTGAATTTCTACTAACTTAGCCAGGGGCGGGACCAAAATTTATTATCATAATATCGACTTCGATCCTATGTCAGCTGTGTTTGACTTCAAAATGGAGTGTTTCTTTAATCCCTTGCGATGTTTTAAATTTGGAATACATTGCGCTTCCTAAGAAGTGATACGGTCGACTGTGCCAAATCTATACGGATTCCATAGCATTTGTAACCTTATAGCCATAGCGACATAAGTGTCGTATTGTTTGGAGAGGAAACGATAATTTTACACTCTTTCTGTGGGCAAGCTTTCCTGTGGCGCCGATATAATTTTTTTCAAAGTTCTCAGGTCATAAACCAAACGAATTTATTGCCATTTGGACAGGACGTCAAAGGTTAGATTTCAGAAACATTTTAATATTTTTTAGAAAGCAGAGCACTTCCCAGAAAGTTACATTGAGGTAGGAAGCGGCATAGCAGACAGTTTAAAAATAAATAAATTATACTTAAAATCAGAAGCGTAAAATTGATGTAATCTCTTATGTAAGAACGTTGAATAATAATAATAAAACATAATAAAACATATACATATAATTTAGGAGTTTTGACTGGTACTGTCTTCCAGTTTTATTGATGAAAGGATTCCTAAGAGAGCTCAAAATTGTTTACAATGCAGAGAAACAGGAGTGGAGTTCTTTGATCTAGAAATATATTACATTTTTATTTATTCGATTGTTCTTTCCACCTCATTTGCATCTTGGAAACTGTTGACAATATTATTCCTACCTCTATGTTCTTCGCCATTACAAAAAATAGAGCCATCATGCCATTAATTCTGATTTGACCGGATTTTTTTCAGATTGGTAAATACACTTCAGATAGGTTTTGACAGGTAATAAAATAGAAAATTAATGTGTCTACGGGGCGTAACCTGAAATAATCTGGGTGGGAGAAGGAGCTGATTTAAAGGAAATCAGGGTTTTTTTAAGGACAGTCAAGCGCGGATCGGAGAGTGGCGTTGCTCTCGAAGCGCGAACGGGTCGTCAAATCGCGGAATAAAACCTCGGAAGGATATTGGTCTACGTCGCGCGCGGATTTCCGAATCTATTAGAACCAAAATCCAATCGTACGAGTCGCGTAACGCGTTATAAAAGTGTCGAGTATCGAAAGTGCGGATTTGCAATAAGTAAAGCTTCGTTATTTAAATATATTGAAAGTGCTAACAGTGCGTCGGATGAAGTGCGTTCGTAATTGCGTGAAGGCTGAATTAGCTAATTTAAATTTTACCCGCAACGGTTTTCTCATGAAACTCAATAGAAACGAAATATGACTATTTCGCTATAGAGGCGTCGCGAAAATAGCGGGTGTATAATATTTATAAATATCAAGTATCTACATCAGAAATTTATTTATGTAACACGTTTTATATTTATCCTTTATCCCTATAGCTATCTAGGTCCTGAAGGAGATTATAATATATTATTTTAGCTTTCCTTCGTCTGGCAGAGATACTTATATTTTGATTTAGTATAGACGGTCTGTGGAAATTACGACAATTTTAGGTGAAGGAGCTAGCAGAAACAATTCTTACCTTTTTCCCTATATTTAGGTTTTCTTCATACAGGTGTTTCTTTTTTTTAGCTTTCCTTTTTTTATTTATAGCTAGATCAACGAGATCCAGGGCAGAAAATTTCCACATGACTGTTCTCAAACTTCTGTCTTTAGGTTTTATTTTAGAATCTTTTGTAAAAATGGAGCGTGTATCTAAGATTATTTTTAGGAACCAAGGGGTTTAGGAACGTAGAGTGTTTCCAAGGGTAAAGCATTTAGGTGTGTGACCGGGCTAGGTATGCAGTTGGATATGGAGGGAAGCCTTACTTTTATGTTTGTGTCGGAAACCATATCTGCCTAGTCGAGCAGGACCCCATCTGTGAGTATCTTGTAAAGGCTCTACGTTCACCAGTCTAGCTTAGTAAGTTAGAAAATTTAGAACTGACTTGGCCAGGTCTTTAGGAGAGATGTGTGAAAATTGGAGATGTTTTGAAAGGGTTTTTAGTATGAATGAGTAAAATTCTAGGGACTTAGGGTTTAAATGGTAGTCTAGATTGGCGCTGGATTTTGTTTGGAAGCGTATTATTCTGTGTAATACGTGGGCACGACTATTAAAGGTTGGCAGGGAGGTCGTTTCTAAATCGTTAGGGCCCCCCACTTCATTCAGGATTTGCCAAGAATCTCGAATTCCCTCAAATTTTAATTATAGCTGCAGCTACGCTACGAGTATCGACGACCCTTCAATATTCTTTATAAAACCATATATATATATCCCTAATATTATACCTAACACACATATACAAAATAATTATATAACACATTATGTTTACACACTGAATTCATCTTCGGCTTACATCAAATTTCGTATTTGCGCGGGTGTATATCATCTTTGTATCAAGGCGTGTCAAATTAAAGTGTTATGCGGTGATACGGTATGTAATAATAAAAATACAGTGTAATTATTGGAGTCCTGGGAGTTGCTGAAACCTGTTGTTCCTGAAGGAGCGGTTTATTCAGCTAAGTCGCATGAAATACTTCAATCTTACGATTTCTCTCTTTTCATTTGATAAATTCTGAACTTGTGTACCTGTACCCATTTATTACGGTGTCCGGATCAAAATTATATTTCTCTGTTTATTTTAACCGTTATGAATACAATGTAGAGGTCCTACTAAAATATATACTAGATGATCACAAATTACTATGGCCATAATATTAAATAAATAAACATTTAAATATATAGATAAATATTTAAATAAATAAATAGATAAACAAATATATAAATAAATGACGAATAAGTACTCGCACAGAGTCTTTATTTTGTTACAGTGGTTGCCGTGACGTCAGGATGAGTTGTCACTAAAATCTTAAATAATCTTATTTAAGTACCTCATTAAAGAATTTGGGTTACATTTAAACATAACGGTTATAAACTTTCATATAAAACGTGGGGTCATTCATAAAAATAACAGAGAGTTATCTATTATCTTGATGCTTTCAATTATACTTTAAATAGTGTTAAATTTAACTTTCTATAAAACCCCTTGCATAGAAATTAGGGATGAAATACGATTTAATTTTTGCTTTACCCAATAACTAGTAATTTATAAAATTAGGGGCGTAATAATCAACGAAACTATTCCTGAATAAACCAATTATGAACACTTTCAGTTTCGACTAATTCCAACTCGGAGCTCTTTTAAAAAGCTTTCTCACAACTTTTCAAACCATAATACTTTACAATCTATTTGTGTCATTTGTTCTTGGAATTACGTAACGAAAAAAAATATAGACCCGAATGTGGGTCGGTGCGAAACATATGTTCGCATACGGTATATTTTTTTTTTCCTTCCAAATATTGTGATCTGTCTGCGTATTAAGACGTCAAGAAAACAATATTATTTTGTGTTAAAAGTATGTTAAAAATGTTGCGTAACCTATTTAAATAGTTGATAACTTTATAGTCGAGTTAAAAATCAAAAGTAGAAAGATCGCATCTCAGACCTTCACAATTATATTATCTGTGACAAAGACAACAAGACGTTTGTACTTATTATTAATTCGTAGTTATGGCGCTTGAATGACAGGGTTGTAAAGAATGAAAAAAAAGGGGTAAACAAACTGTTACTTACAGTTGCAGTACAGCTGACGTTATCGACCGGAAGTTTTATTATTTGTGAGGTAACTGACACCAAGGACTAAAGTTTTTTTTGACGGCGTTACAATTGCCATTTCTTTTGTTATGGGGCGCCAACATTCCTAAGTTAATGACGGTATGGATCAGTTGCGTAAAGGGAATCTATTTATGGTGGCATTAGGATAACAATGTTTTTTTTCTCTTTTACCTTCTAAGGGCCTTTAAGGATTTATTAAGTAGTTTTTTTCTTCATTTGTGGATTGTAACCTCTGTTGTCATAACAAAGCAAAACCGCCTCATTGCAATTTACGATTAGATTAGTTACAATTAGGTTAAATTAGTGCTTATATTATAGAGTGTGTATGTTGGTGATAGAATGCTAAAGCAGGTGTGCTAACTTTGTCCGTCTGTCTGTCTGACTGTCTAATATACCTAATAATTTTTAAATTTTAATCCGTCTGTCTAATTGTCTGTATTTGCGTCTGTATACGTCTGTCTGTCTGACTAATCGTCTGTCTGAATGTCTATCCGCCCGTCTGTACATCCGTCTGTCTGTCTGAATGGCTGCCTGTCAGTATTTGCGTCTGTTTATACGTCTGTCTGTCTGACTAACAGTCTCTCTGACTGTCTATCTGTCCGTCCGTCTGTTTATCCGTCTGTCTATACGTCTGTCTGTCTTTGCACCTGACCATCTATGTCTTTCTGTCCGTCCGTCTGTTCATATGTATGTATGTGTGTTCGATCGAGCACATACGCTGGAGGTGTTGATTGAAGAAGCGAACGGTGTCGCGGGCTAGAGGCTAGCAAAATATGTATGAAATTGTGTTGACGAATAAGATTGACGATGTAAATGGTATAAACTATGTGTTAGTGAGGGTTCGATTGTCTGATTATGTGTGGTTTATATTATAACTTTGAGTTTTCCTTTGTAGGCTACTGAGATTATGATTATAAAAAAAATATCGCGTTCAAGCGCCATCTATACGCACTTTTGTGAATTACCACGTCATCCCTTAAACTACACAGCCGGTGAGGGTGGCTTCGCGAAGGGTGCGGACTGCGCGGGCGACGATGTAAGGTTGCGATAGCAGTCTAAGAGAGGGCGCTCTGTGTTGTGTTTTGGTATAAAGTTGGCAAATTTTCTTTATGGTAGAGGTTCAATCATAATACCTATTGTGATTATAGCAAAGTTTTTCCTTCCTTCAAAAATTAAAACCGTGCAAAAATCAAGGGGCGTTCTGTAGCAACCAAAGTTGATACTTTTGGCTACAGTACCTACTCATAATATTCAATTATTTATTTAACTACTGGCCCCGTCTAAATGTGAATTTCTACTAACTTAGCCAGGGGCGGGACCAAAATTTATTATCATAATATCGACTTCGATCCTATGTCAGCTGTGTTTGACTTCAAAATGGAGTGTTTCTTTAATCCCTTGCGATGTTTTAAATTTGGAATACATTGCGCTTCCTAAGAAGTGATACGGTCGACTGTGCCAAATCTATACGGATTCCATAGCATTTGTAACCTTATAGCCATAGCGACATAAGTGTCGTATTGTTTGGAGAGGAAACGATAATTTTACACTCTTTCTGTGGGCAAGCTTTCCTGTGGCGCCGATATAATTTTTTTCAAAGTTCTCAGGTCATAAACCAAACGAATTTATTGCCATTTGGACAGGACGTCAAAGGTTAGATTTCAGAAACATTTTAATATTTTTTAGAAAGCAGAGCACTTCCCAGAAAGTTACATTGAGGTAGGAAGCGGCATAGCAGACAGTTTAAAAATAAATAAATTATACTTAAAATCAGAAGCGTAAAATTGATGTAATCTCTTATGTAAGAACGTTGAATAATAATAATAAAACATAATAAAACATATACATATAATTTAGGAGTTTTGACTGGTACTGTCTTCCAGTTTTATTGATGAAAGGATTCCTAAGAGAGCTCAAAATTGTTTACAATGCAGAGAAACAGGAGTGGAGTTCTTTGATCTAGAAATATATTACATTTTTATTTATTCGATTGTTCTTTCCACCTCATTTGCATCTTGGAAACTGTTGACAATATTATTCCTACCTCTATGTTCTTCGCCATTACAAAAAATAGAGCCATCATGCCATTAATTCTGATTTGACCGGATTTTTTTCAGATTGGTAAATACACTTCAGATAGGTTTTGACAGGTAATAAAATAGAAAATTAATGTGTCTACGGGGCGTAACCTGAAATAATCTGGGTGGGAGAAGGAGCTGATTTAAAGGAAATCAGGGTTTTTTTAAGGACAGTCAAGCGCGGATCGGAGAGTGGCGTTGCTCTCGAAGCGCGAACGGGTCGTCAAATCGCGGAATAAAACCTCGGAAGGATATTGGTCTACGTCGCGCGCGGATTTCCGAATCTATTAGAACCAAAATCCAATCGTACGAGTCGCGTAACGCGTTATAAAAGTGTCGAGTATCGAAAGTGCGGATTTGCAATAAGTAAAGCTTCGTTATTTAAATATATTGAAAGTGCTAACAGTGCGTCGGATGAAGTGCGTTCGTAATTGCGTGAAGGCTGAATTAGCTAATTTAAATTTTACCCGCAACGGTTTTCTCATGAAACTCAATAGAAACGAAATATGAGTCAATGAAAAAGTCAACATATATTTTCATTTTATAAATAATTTTATTTCTTGATCAAAACATTCAAAAAGACGATAAATTGGACACCAGTGTTTACCTCAAGCTTTATTATTATCTTTTACTCGAAATTAAGATTGCTACGCCCACGGATTAGACACAAGCTACGACGAAGTACGCAGTCTACGCGAACTACAAGTCTTCAGTTGCCACTTGTGTTCGGTCCCACTAGGAGACAATTAAATCAGATATATCGGTAATATAATCTACGAACTAAGGTATCGCATATCACAGAATAAATGAAAGGACTTCATAACAAGATAGTGAGTGATTTGAACTATATAAACTAATTGGGACATCTATTTTTAGTTTTTTAAGGCAATATAACCAAGGATACTTTTATATTTTACATATTATTATTCGTGTTATTTTCTTTGTACATTTTAGCCCCATTTTGTAGATATTCCATGTTTTTATTATAAAATTGTACCTTTTAAGTTTTGTAATTTGGCACCTATTTATTCCAACGACATATATTTATTAAAATTTTATTTATTGTCTTTGATGTCTCAGACGGCTGGCCCATCATCGAGGAGTCAGTCGGCAGCGTCACAGGACTTCGTGCTTTGTCCGGATTGCCCCCAGTCGTCTCGCGTATACAGAGGACAGAGAGGTCTAAACATTCATAAATCAAAATGCCACAAAAATGTGTCTGTCGACGATCTAAGCACTTCTAGATCAACTGATAATCCTTTTTGGTTAGAGATTAGTAAATATAAGTCATCTCTTCCAACGGTTAAAAGGATCCCACGAGGGGCCAGAAATACGGTGGCTACCTCTCTGTCCTCTTGTATACGGAAAGTTCTTGATAACAACGATAAAGCCAGCTGGGAGGATCTGCTCACTTTTTCATACCGGACTCTGCACGTGCCTAAAGGAAGAGATAATGGCAGTTCCCTAACACAAGAAATTAAGAAAAACTGTAAGCAACCAGTAAATTTAAAAGAAGCAGAGGATCTCACAAGAAAATTAAACAACACTCATAATATTGGTAAAAGGGTCGAAACTAAAATTAACGATGGAGATATAAGAGGAGCTGCCCAGATTCTCTTCTCAAGTGATGCAGTCGCACCTGACACCTCGGAGACCCTTTCATCCCTAGAGTCGAAACATCCACTGCCAGCAACCTCATCGCATTTACCTGATGCCCCTGATCCCTCTGAGCGTACTCCTGAAGCAACACCAGAGGAGGTGCAAGCCGCGATCGCGTCTTTCAGGAATGGTTCGGCTGGTGGTCTTGATGGGCTGACGCCACAGCACTTCAAAGATCTCATTTACGGCGTCCCGGGTGAGACTGGTCGTGCCCTCTTGGAAGACGTGACCCGGCTTGTGAACCTTATGCTGGCTGGGAAAGTGTGTGACGACGTTACTGACATTCTCTACGGTGCTAATCTTTGTGCACTCAAAAAAAAGGACGGAGGCATCCGGCCGATCGCAGTTGGGAACACCATCCGTCGTGTGGTCTCAAAGATCTGCTGTAGACATATTCAACCAGATTTAGTGAACAAATTTCAGCCTGTGCAGTTAGGCTTTGGGACTAAGGGAGGGTGTGAAGCCGCCGTGCACGCGGCTCGGACCTTCCTTGAACACGGCGGAGGGGAGGTTCTGCTGAAAGTGGATGTGCAGAACGCGTTTAACTCAATAGATAGGGGCGCCCTGTTGACACAAGTCAGGGAGAATATTCCTGCAGTATTTCATTATTTATGGCAGTGTTACAGCTCGCCCTCCAAACTCGTATATAAAAACCATTTGTTGCAATCTGCCGTTGGCTGCCAGCAGGGTGACCCACTCGGACCGGCCATTTTCAGTTTGGCCATACAACCACAAATCACCTGCCTCAAATCTAAATTTAATGTTTGGTATTTGGACGATGGGACTCTGGGAGGCGAAGCGGACTCGGTTCTAACAGACTTGAAGAAATTAATTCAAAATTTCCACTCTATCGGACTAAATTTAAACTTTTCAAAATGCGAATTATTTTTGAGTAACTCTTTGTCTCCTCACGTTAAAAATGACATTATAACCAAATTTAATACACTGGCTCCAAACATTAAAATCATAAACGAAGAATCGCTTCGCCTCCTAGGTGCCCCAGTACTGGATGATTCCCTCCCCTGTTTCATTTCGGAACAAATTTCAAAATTTCAGGAATCATCTAGTCTTCTAAAAATGATCAGTCCACATATAGCATACTGCATAATTAAATTCTGTCTCTTTACTCCAAAGTTCACGTACGTGCTACGTTGTAGCACCCTCTGGAAGCATTCCCCACTTTTGGTATATATAGATGAAATAATTAGAACAACTTTAGTGGAAATTCTAAATTGCCCTTTAAATGACCGGAGCTGGACCCAAGCCAGTCTACCGATCCGATTTGGCGGTTTAGGAATCCGAAGGGTGTCCAATGTGGCACTCCCTGCATTCTTGTCCTCAGCTTACAGCACGATGGACCTCTTTGGCAGAATTATAAACCCATCACTTGGTGATGTTGAGGTCGCGTGCTTGGCTGAGGCCAGGAGTGCATGGACTGACACTGCTGGTCCATGTACTAACCTCCCGATGACTCTGTCTTCGCAGAGGTCATGGGACGAGCCGCTCTGTATCCAGGTTCAAAAGAACCTTCTGGATACCTCATTAAACCCTGCAGACCGAGCTCGTCTTTTGGCGTCCAGCGAACCAGAGTCAGGTTATTGGTTAAACGCTCTCCCTTCGGCCAATATAGGGACTGTACTTGACAAAACAACATTTACTTTGGCCACCTGTCTGAGACTGGGTGCACGGACAAATGAGCCTCATCGCTGCCGTTGTGGTAAAGCAGTCGATCAGCTTGGTCATCATGGCCTTTCGTGCCAGTACAGTGCTGGTCGCTTGCCGCGTCATGCCGCTCTTAATGACGTCATCCGTAGGGCCTTAGCCAGTGCCAGTGTTCCGGCCATTTTGGAACCAAATGGCGTCATACGTGAAGACGGCAAAAGGCCCGACGGAATGACGATCATACCATGGAAGCATGGTAGGTCGCTGGTATGGGACGCTACATGTGTCGACACGATGGCAGCGTCTCATCTCCAAGCGACCTCAGTCAGAGCGGGCGCGGCTGCGGCATCTGCAGAGGGCTCCAAGAGGCGCAAATATGCGGCCTTAGGAGAGGGCTACATGTTTGTGCCCTTCGGCGTAGAGACTCTCGGGCCATGGGGACCAGAAGCGCGACAACTCTTTAAGGAGATCTCGTCGCGCCTGATCGACGCTTCAGGTAACCAAAGGGCTGGGGCATATTTTGGTCAGCGGATTAGCCTCGCGATCCAGCGAGGCAATGCCACCAGCCTTTTGGGTACCTTGCCCAACGACGGTAGCGATCTGGCCAGCATATTTTATTTATTCCATTAAATAGGTGTCCAAAATTTCCTTTTCTTTTATTTATTTGTATAATATTTAAATTGCTAGGTAATTTTAATTTTTAATTAGTTTAGTTTTGATGTAAATTGTTATTTAAGTTTTACAAGTAAAATTGATTTTATGTAACACGTTTTATATTTATCCTTTATCCCTATAGCTATCTAGGTCCTGAAGGAGATTATAATATATTATTTTAGCTTTCCTTCGTCTGGCAGAGATACTTATATTTTGATTTAGTATAGACGGTCTGTGGAAATTACGACAATTTTAGGTGAAGGAGCTAGCAGAAACAATTCTTACCTTTTTCCCTATATTTAGGTTTTCTTCATACAGGTGTTTCTTTTTTTTTAGCTTTCCTTTTTTTATTTATAGCTAGATCAACGAGATCCAGGGCAGAAAATTTCCACATGACTGTTCTCAAACTTCTGTCTTTAGGTTTTATTTTAGAATCTTTTGTAAAAATGGAGCGTGTATCTAAGATTATTTTTAGGAACCAAGGGGTTTAGGAACGTAGAGTGTTTCCAAGGGTAAAGCATTTAGGTGTGTGACCGGGCTAGGTATGCAGTTGGATATGGAGGGAAGCCTTACTTTTATGTTTGTGTCGGAAACCATATCTGCCTAGTCGAGCAGGACCCCATCTGTGAGTATCTTGTAAAGGCTCTACGTTCACCAGTCTAGCTTAGTAAGTTAGAAAATTTAGAACTGACTTGGCCAGGTCTTTAGGAGAGATGTGTGAAAATTGGAGATGTTTTGAAAGGGTTTTTAGTATGAATGAGTAAAATTCTAGGGACTTAGGGTTTAAATGGTAGTCTAGATTGGCGCTGGATTTTGTTTGGAAGCGTATTATTCTGTGTAATACGTGGGCACGACTATTAAAGGTTGGCAGGGAGGTCGTTTCTAAATCGTTAGGGCCCCCCACTTCATTCAGGATTTGCCAAGAATCTCGAATTCCCTCAAATTTTAATTATAGCTGCAGCTACGCTACGAGTATCGACGACCCTTCAATATTCTTTATAAAACCATATATATATATCCCTAATATTATACCTAACACACATATACAAAATAATTATATAACACATTATGTTTACACACTGAATTCATCTTCGGCTTACATCAAATTTCGTATTTGCGCGGGTGTATATCATCTTTGTATCAAGGCGTGTCAAATTAAAGTGTTATGCGGTGATACGGTATGTAATAATAAAAATACAGTGTAATTATTGGAGTCCTGGGAGTTGCTGAAACCTGTTGTTCCTGAAGGAGCGGTTTATTCAGCTAAGTCGCATGAAATACTTCAATCTTACGATTTCTCTCTTTTCATTTGATAAATTCTGAACTTGTGTACCTGTACCCATTTATTACGGTGTCCGGATCAAAATTATATTTCTCTGTTTATTTTAACCGTTATGAATACAATGTAGAGGTCCTACTAAAATATATACTAGATGATCACAAATTACTATGGCCATAATATTAAATAAATAAACATTTAAATATATAGATAAATATTTAAATAAATAAATAGATAAACAAATATATAAATAAATGACGAATAAGTACTCGCACAGAGTCTTTATTTTGTTACAGCGCGTTAAAAAGCGCGATAAACGAAGTCCCACATTATCATGCTACGGCCACTTATGTCATGCTGATGAGCTGATTAGTTATAAATAGTCATTATCTCATCGAAAGCTCGACTTGTGCCATAGTAGACATATTTTTATGTCAGTTTATCTAATGTTCAATTTGATATTAAAATTATATAACATAAACATTGTTGCCATTTTTTTGCGAAGCCTGTTGTGATGCGATTCTTCTACTACCTATTCTACTACTACGAAAGTATTCGCTATCGTATTATAAATTTCGTAGTTAGGCTGCAAATTGTATCTTCACCGCATCAATCATATAGGATCATCAAAAGGACCCTTCAGTCACTTACTTGTAATGGCAGTTGGCGGCCCGCAATTTTCACATTTTAAGGTGACTCTATTTGCCCGGACTTCCTTAGTAGCGCAGTTCGCTTATCATGTCCTTATATAAAGGTACTTACTTATTATTTTTTCTTTTTCAACCTATCCCATACAATATCCATGACGTGAAACTAAAACATTTATCAAAATCAAATACATACAAAAGTTACAAGCGTATAAAAGTCCTGGATTTTACACATATTTCGATGAATGTTTATGTACCGTAATGTCCCAGAAGCGATACAACAAATCAAATAATTTTAGTTTCACAGTATATTTCATAGTACATTTTATACTGTTCAAAAATATTTTTGTTTCATTTCGATTTTTGGGATATTTCCACTGAAATCATAGGAACCACCAAAACCATTCTTGAGTTTTTTCAAAACATGAATGTTGTCTCGCGTTAGCTTGCCTCTCACACCGTGTTCGGTTAGTTCCGTACGAGCTCGGGAAATGAACGTTTGGGCCAACCAATAACAGTTAGTCAGTGCTCTATTATCCGAAGTTGAATGTAGAAGCATAGGGACCCCGTGCGGACTGACTTCAAGCCGCCGACTATAGGCTTCTTAACGGCATGTTCAAGAAATCAAAGTACATGCATTATGAAAGGTCGCTCACGAGAGTTGATTTCTTAATAAAGTATATTAAAACAGATTTATCCTTCCCGTACCTACTATTATTGTTCAATACACGCCAACTGTTCGCCGGTACAATTTCAGTATTTTCAAAAAGAAACTTGTCGTATTTTATTGATATATTGACCGTTTGCCTCGTCGTCGTCCTTAAAACTACGCTCGCCTTGAAAATAACGAAATTGATCGGTCAAAATAGATACATAAAGTATACGTTTTACAGTAGACACGTAGTCAACGACGATAAAACGAGAGTGGTCAATCCAATAAATAATTTTAGCAAGAGAACCTACGACTGCTCAAATAAACAGGAATGAATTAATGCGAGCTATTGAATAAAATGGGTAGAGCTAAAAATAAAGTAACTGAGTTATTGGAACAGTCGGATTATTGAGACCGAAGACCTTTATTTGTGCGATGCCAGTCGTCCGACAAACAAACGCTAAAGTAAATGCATTAGCTGTCCATATCGGGTGACGTCATCATACCTAAACTGGAGCATAGTCGAAGAAAACAAGGTCTGGGCGTTACGCTCCAAGTTGCGACTTCATTTCAATGTTACCAGAGAGCAAATAAATCTTCAGCAAAAATTTTACGTACGACACACTTTTTAGAATCGTTATTTAGGGTTCCGTACCAGAAGGGCAATACGGAGCCCTATTAATGTCGCTCTGCTGTCTGTCCGTCATAAGGTCAGATGGACAGACATCAGTTTTAGACCATTCTTGTAACGGAGTCTATCTCAAAAAATAAACTAGGAAATTGGAATTTTCTGTACATTATGTGCCTTAGTAACTTTACCTTTAACTTTCGCAATTTTCACACATTATTAACTTTGTATTGGGGTCTTACTCGCGATAACTAACAACATACTCGTACCTTGACTTTTCTACGCCTTTGTACTGAAGGCTGTTAAGCTAAGTCTTTAAGTTTAAAACAAACAAACATATCGTCACGACATGTATCCCCGAGGGGATGTCAGAAGTATTCCCGAGTGTGGACTGTGAAATGCAGATCACTGTCACACTCGGTACACCCGCATTTCACGGTCTGTCATTTATTCATTTTTATTTATTACTCTTTTTGTACATTCACTTAAATATTTAACAATACATTTTTAAACAAGGATAGATATTTTGTACAAAGGCGGCACTTATTGCTTATAGCAATATCTCCCAGGATTTTTTTGGGTGGAAATAAAAAATATATTAACAAAATTAATCACAGTAAGTAAGTAAATCATTTATTTGTCACAGAATTTGGGTACATAAAAGATAACATAAAAGATAAATCCCATCAAATTCAACCAGAAATTGGCGTACAAATATTAAAATAAAAATCATTTTTTTTACAAACACAAGTTCATAAAGGAAATTATATCTATTAAAATGTCTTAAGCTTAATATTTCCAAAATTAAATCCTTAAATAACTAAAGTAGTCAAAATACCTAAAATAACAGCATTAAAAATGTCCATGTCTATAAAATTCTACAAAATAGAATCATTGGTCCAAAAAACTGGCTACGCTATAAAAACAATTATTTAATAAATATTCCTTAATTTTTCTCTTAAATAAAGTCAAAGGAAGAAGTTTAATGTCATGAGGTAATTTATTATAAACTTTAATACACATTGAAAATACATTTCTGCTGAAAAGTGTTAGACTAGCTTTTGGTTGGTATAATTTATGAAAATGTCGAACACATCTATAACTCGCAACATCACCTCTAGTCTTGAAAAATTCAGGATGTTTTTTGACAAATATGCAAATTTCTTGTATGTACAAACATGGTAACGGCAATATCTTAAGATTCTTAAAAAGAGATTCACAAGATTTCCTACTTCTAGCTTTGCATATAATTCTGATACATTTCTTTTGTTTCTTAAAGGCTTTGTCCAGATCTACAGAATTACCCCATATTATGATCCCATATCTCAAAATTGATCCAATGTATCCATGGTATGCATTAATTGCAGCTTCCTTTGATACAACTTGTCGTATTCTTCTTAATGCGTACATAAATTTGTTAGTTTTTTTACATACCGTAGCTATATGATCTTTCCAATTGCAATTTTTATCAATGGTTATACCAAGAAACACCGTAGAGTAAACCTCTTCTAATGCGTTATTGTAATGTTGGACTTGGAGTTGCAGTGGTTTGGCCTGATATGTTCCAAATTGTATTAATTTTGTTTTATCAATGTTGACCCTTAAATTATTTTGTTCGAGCCAACATATAATATCTTCAAGAGATCTATTAATTTCAGTTTCAAATGTGGTTTTATTCTTACATTGTATTGCCAAAGTTGTATCATCAGCAAAAAGAACGCAATGATCAACACAATTTCGTGGCAAATCATAAATATAAATTAAGAATAACAGGGGCCCAAGGATACTTCCTTGTGGGACCCCATAATAGTTTGTTCTGTACTGTGATCTATATGTTTTTTTAAGTTGATTTTCTGTTCTGCTTATTTCTGTACATTGCTGTCTCTTTTCAAGGTAACTTTCAAGCCCCCTAAAATCATATTTAAAGAGCTTGCGCAACAAAGTTCTATGACAAACGAAGTCAAAAGCTTTGCTCATGTCCAGAAACAATCCAACTACTGGTATTTTATCATTCAAGCTCTCAGTGATCTTTTTAAGTAGCGAAAAACACGCCAATGATGTCGAATTGTTTTTGCGAAAACCAAATTGTTGGGGTGTTAAAATATCATGCTGCGTTAAAAAAGAATACATTTTATAGTACATAATTTTTTCAAAAATTTTTGACAGTATCGGTACGAGTGTTACCGGCCTGTATTTATTAAGGTCAGTCTCATCTCCTTTTTTGTGTAAAGGCTTTACAACGGATAGCTTAAGTTTGTTAGGGAAAATGCCCTCTTCTAGTGATAGGTTTATTATATAAGTTAATGGAGCTGCCAACTCATTTGAACATAATTTAATAATTTTTGTATTAATGTTATCATAGCCTACTGCGGCTGTGTTATTTAACTGGTGTATCACTTTCTTCACATCATTTTCATTTACTGCACTGAGAAATATAGATTTTTCTACAGATCTAATCATTGAAGTATCACTATAAATATTACTATCTGCATTAATTTCTACTATGTCAATAAAAAAGTCATTGAATAATTTGCAAATGTCATCAGGTTTCTTGAAACTTTGATTGTCCTTTGTAATACATTTAATTTCCTTTCTTAATAAATTGAAGTTCAATGATTTATTAATTATTTGCCATGACGCTTTACATTTATTTGCTGCTTGATTTATGAACTTGTTATTGTTTATTCTTTGTGATGTATGAATAGTTTTCTTTAAAGTTTTATTATAATTTTTGTATTTCATTTTATTTGCTTTTTTATTATATTTGGAGTTATTATAAGAATAGTACAGCTTTCTTTTTGTCACGCAACTCTTTTTAATACCCCTTGTAATCCATTGGCTATTTGTTTCTTTGTTAGTAATTTTAACCTTTAGTACTGGAAAACAAAGATTATGAAATAATGTTATTAACTCATGAAATGTGTCAAAAGCCTCATTCGTATTTTTATTCTGATATACTTCAGAAAATGAAAGGGATTTCATGGCTTCACAAAATTTTTTTACATTTTCTTCACTAAAGTCTCGTTTGTATTCAAACCAATGCTTTACTTCGATATTCCTATTCAGAGGAAACGATAAGAACTGGGCAGTGTTATGATCTGATAGTGCTAATTCCTTGACCGATCCCTTAGCATTACGTATGTTACTAACAAATAAATCCAAACATGACTTTTTTCTGGTAGGTTCCTTGATATGTAACTTCATCCCGTGAGTGGCAATAATTTTCTTTAAATTCTCACTAGCCTTATTACATTTTAAAACATTTATATTCCAATCACCACAAATTATAATCTTTTTATTATTTGTAGCTTCATATAATTTATTTAATAGATTTTTAAGTTTATTCAAAAACCATTCTTGTTTTGAAATATTTTTCTTGTTAGGTATTCTATAAATACATATGACTATAATTTTGTAATCAGTTAATTCTATGCCACAAATTTCAAAAATATTAGGACAGCCTAGGTTTTTTATAATTTTTAACTTTCTATACTTAAGCGATTTTTTTACTAGAATACAAGACCCTCCTCTACTTTCATTAACTCTTGAGTAAAATGCGCCTAATGCATAATTATTTAAATTAACATTTAGCTCATTCCCTGACTGAATGTTAGTTTCCGTAAAGCAAAGAACATCGATATCCCTTAAATTTTCTTCATATGCATGGAACAACACATTTAGTTTGTCTTGCTTGTTAACTAACCCAGCTATATTTTGGTGGAAAATTGTAAATTTATTTTCATTATCTCACAAAGAGGGGAATGTAAATGCTAATTGCAGAGTGCTATTTACACGAAACATAAAATTAACATAATATTATAATACATATCTCTTATTGTTTAACACATATACCTACTTGAAAAATACACATAAACGTACTAAAACTAAAACAAAATAAATACAATTATATAGATACATATACATACTTACTAAAATAATAATAGAGGGGATGATAAGATGAAGTTCTATTTTGATATATTTCATTTATTTATTCATTACATAACAATTTTAGTATTGTGTTTGAAATTACAGATAAATTATAAAATGTTAAGCGGGGCGGTAGCTCGGGGGTAGAACGCTGACCTCTCAATCTTTGGGATCCAGGTTCGATCCCCGGCTGGGCTTGCACCAATGAGTTTTTCGGAATTTATGTGCATCCTACTAATATTATAAATGCGAAAGTTTGTGCGTGTGTGTGTGTGTATGTTTGTTACTCTTTCACGCTGAAAAGTCTGGACGGATTTGGATGAAATTTAGAATAGATATAGCTTATACCCCAACTTAACACATAGGTTACTTTTTATCCCGGAAAAAAGCATGTTGTTAAACCGAATAACACGCGGGCGGAGCCTCGGGCAAAAGCTAGTAGTATTTAATACTTACCACTTGCTGAACCTGCATGCCTTAAAAAGCGTGCATTTGTGCCCGAAGAACGGCGATAGGGCTCACCACCCATCACGTTGGGACGTAATAATCGTTGGTGAAACGCGGGTGTGCCGGGTGCGGACTGTGATTTGCTTTTCACAGTTCACACTCGGAACACCTCTGACAACCCTCCAGGGATTCATGTCGTGACGATATATTTATAAATAATTATTCACAAATACACGCTTTTTGGGGCATGCAGATTTTTTCACGGTGTTTTCTTTTACCCTTCAGCCAGTGTTAGGTAAGAACACAAAAAGCATTGCACATAAATTCCGAAAACTCATTTCTTTATGAATTTTAGTTGCCCATCTGTAATACAACAACAATGAAAGAAAAGAAGTTCATGCTATATTGGACACACAGCAAAGGAACATAAAACTGCCACAAAACTGGCAGAGGAAACGATTTCCTACCAATTTGTGATTCAGATCGACTAATTCCCACAACGTTTGTCATGCTGGTGGCATTTGTAAGGGACAATAAAAGGAGGTAGTTGCTTCGTCTATTTTGACGATGGACATTTTAACACACACATGTTTACACCCACTCACACAAATGCAGATTGAAAGTCCAACGAACTTTGTCTCCATCCCTAAGGGTGTGAAGGTCAGAAGGAAGGGGAAGTGTTTTGATCGTTCATATGAATTATTTTATTTATAGCTTCGTAGCTTAGTAGGTATGAAGACAAAAGTTCAAAATTTTATGGAAAGCATTTTTAAATAATTTGCCCAATTTCGAGTCGGACTCGCGCACAAAGGGTTCCGTACCACCACATATTACGGATACGCAGCCCCAAAATGACTGCTTTGAAGATCTTAGCGCCATCTATCATTTAACGAATGAACCTAGGTTCAAAAAGGTTGACAAGCCACTCTTAGCGCCATCTGATCAATGAACCTCGTTAAAAGCTGTCAAACAAGTCACCTCAGATGGCGCTATGAAGTTTATTGTACGGGGACCTCTCTTGGGTTGAACTATTTTAATTTTTATTATTTTTAACATGATGAACAAAACACTTGTACTCGTTTCACAATACTGTAATATGTTAATCCCAACCAGTTTCGGTATTACACCATGATTAGTTTTAATAACTAATCATTTATTATTTTTCGTGATAGGGGCCATACCTCAGAAGATTTCGTAGCATGATGTTAGCTATGCGCTTAGTTGACTTTTCAATACTTTCAAGTAATCGGTAGCACAATGACAACATTATGAAACTATCATACATTAGATCGCACTATTGCCTACTTTTTTATTTTAGTCGCAGTTACATAGCAGTTACAATTTTTATAAAAAATTGGATCCAACTATAGCATTAATATGTCTATTTTGGTACCGTTATGTTCAAAACAATTTTCTGTTATTCCATAAAAAGTGAAGTAAGTACCAAATAGTTTACATAAGCACTTTTCTCGTGTTATTTGTTTATGTTTGACTATGATTATTTAAAATATGTCTAAAATAGAGAGGCTTGGTTGTTGCTGGATCCCACTTTAGGATTTCTGGTTGTTCTTGTCTTAGAGACGGTTGATCCTGTAGACCCCTGTGACAAACGGACAGACAGACAGCGGAGACTCAGTAATAGAGTTCCGTTGGGCAGGGAACCCTAATATAAAAACCGGTCAAGTGCAAGTCAAACTTGCGCACGAAGGGTTCCGTACCATTATCTATAAAAACGGAAAAATAATCATGTCTGTTGTATGGGAGTGCGCAGGTCCGACTCGCATTTGGCCGGTTTTAGTATTTGTTGTTATAGCGGCAACAAAAATACATCATCTGTGAAAATTTCAACTGTCTAACTATCACGGTTCATGAGATACAGCCTGGTGACAGACGGACAGACTGACAGCGGAGCCTTAGTAATAGGGTCCCGTTGATTACCCTTTGGGTACGGAACCCTAAAAAGAACACTTGCTTACCGACTTACTGATCTGACAGACCAAACGGTTGGACCTAGAAACATAAAATTTGGATTGTTGGTTCCTTAGATGACATCCGCTAAGAAGGTAATTCAGGAAATTCCTACGGGATCGGGGGAAACCAAGGGGCGTCTGCTAGTAAAAAGATTTTTAGATATATTTTCAGCCTCATGATTTTTATACAGGTTGAAAATTAACCCCTTAGCTAGAGCAAAGGAAACTGTTCTGTTTGAAATAAAAAAGACATGTTTTGTTATTTTTATCATGATTCAACATTTAAAAAAAGATATCGACCGATAAAAGAAGCACAATACTCCGGTGGTAGAGCTAATGCCGGGCTCGACTGTGGAGGTACCACCATCTTACTCGGAGATCCTCCCGAAGTTATTCGGGGGAGAGTAAGAGGACAGCTCTCAGGCAAAACCAGGCGGCCCACCATTGCCTGGGACCGATGGATGGCGGTATATCCATCCCCAATTGCTGGGCCTTATATAAATCAGACTGGTGACGGGCAGCGGCGTCACTGGTGCAAGGGTTTCGGCACCGCGCTCACCAACCCGCCTGCCCAGCGTGTGTGAGTATGGGCATTTCTTCCGGGAGGACCGCCAAGAGTGGCGAAATCCTGGAAAGGCCTATGTTCAGCAGTGGATAAAACAGGCTGATGGATGGATGGATGAATACTCCGGTGACAGAGACGATGTTCTACGAAACCAAAGCTACATAGCCTTATGTATGTGCATTATTTACCGTCAGGAATATGAACGGTCTGTTGTCAGTCACATGCGTAGGTTGGCTATTTATTCTAAATTTGAAAACTAAAAAAAATATGGAAGAAAAGGTTTTTTTTACGGTTTTGTGTATCTATTAGTGATTTTAATCCATAGATTTCAATAAAGCTAGGGGCTTCATTTCCAACCTGTATATAATTTTTTCATCTATCCATCCGTTCCACTAAATATGTTAACACCCACATTTCCACACACACTCGTACACACAATATGTCGATTAGTATGTTTACCCACACAAACAGGCATTGTATGAAGGTACTAGTTCTCGTATGAAAGCCTCACGTCCTTAATTTACTTGTCAGTCTATTACTTGGCTTACTCCCAAAAATCCCTATAAAATGTTCCTCTATTTGGGCTCTATCTTGTGAAAGGGTATACCAGTAACAATGATTGATAGGCTCGAGTACAGAAACAAATCTTCGCACCCGAATAATGTTTCCAAAGTTTGTCACTCTTGCGTGTTTGACACAGATTTCTTATTTGCATGATCTATTGAGACTATCTCTTTGCTATTGGGTATAAGTTAAGGTTTTTCAACCTACAGGAATGATAATAGACCTTTGAAGACTTTGTTGTAGTAAATAGATCGTTTTTGGGGATCCGCGCCCAAAGGGCAAAATGAAGCCCTATTAATGTCGCTCTCTGTCTGTCTGTCTGTATGTCACGGTCTCTAGCTTACAGACGGAATAAGTTACAAATCTGATATTTGGATATCTTATGTAAATGTTGACCCAAAACCAGAACATTTTAGACCATTTTTGTTCCGGGGTCTCTCTCAAAAACAAAACTAGCTAAGAATTAGTAATTTTCTCTATTGTGTGATATATACAAGGTGTAATCATGAAGTGCTCATTTAATTAAACTAGATGCTCTACTGATCATCCTGAACCATTTCCATAGAATTTGTTTTGATAAAAAGCGAAAAAAAAAAATTTTCCGTAGAAAATGGCAAGGAGGTATTAAATATTTATATGGGGAAGTGAATTTTTATTTCGCGTTTTTTCAAAAGTTTTTCTACAGGAGTGGTTCAGGATGATCAGTAGAGCATATGGCTTAATTTTATGAGCACGTCATGATTGCACACTGTAATAAGGTACTCTATTTAAACATCCATACTGAAAACGCCGATTTTTGATATAGAGTACTCGACAAAGTTAATTTTGCAGTTTTGTGTCACACATTTTGTAGGTTCTTATTTAAATGATGCGGAACCCTTAGGGCGTGAGTCCTACTCACACTTGGTCGGTTTTTTTTTGTTACAAAACAAAATTAAAATATTTATTTTGCAAAATAGATGCATGAAGTATACTTTCTACAAGTCAAAGTTAATTTTAACAATATATATCTTTAGAATATAAAAAAATATATAATACATATAAAAATATATATACATAATGCAATGAAGAAATAAGTTGATAAATAAATACGGGAAATACATACAAAAAATATTTAGGTTGGGCTACTAAAATGTAATAAAGTTATACACCTGCATAAAATATAGAAATATAGGAATAAAAATATTATATATACATAATGCAATGAACAATGTGTTGAAAAATGAACTGAATAAACCATAAACAAAAATAATGCCTAACCATCCGCACCATTCGATTAGTATTGCTAAGAAGAAGGGCAAGAAACTCAGAAAACATGTTTTCAGGGGACTAGTGATCGAATAAAACACCTTTTCTTATTGTAACTAGATTTCAGACACAATGTTATTTGCCTTTGTGAAAAGTTGCTCAGAGAAATGACCGCTGCCAAAAAAATTACTTCAGGCTTTACAACCGGACAAGTACGTGTCGGGCTAGGCACGGTGTAGGGTTCCATAGTTGTTTAGTACATTTTGTAAGTTGTAATAAATACAGATCGTATTAGTAGACTGTGAATTTTTTAACTTATTCATAAACAACCGCTTAGCCGGTGGGAGAGGGACAAGTGACTGTAGCAAAAATTGTCACTTTAAAGCTTAATATTTCACCAACGAATCCTTAAATCTAAAAATGATTTTCACAAATTCACAACTTTTTTGAACGAGCTATCCAACGATACCCCACTATATGGGATAGACGAGAAAAAAAATCATTCCCAATTTACGTGTATGTCGAAAAAATTGCTTTCGAGATTTTATATTATTTTACCATTTTATCGACGTGATTAATTGGAAAAATAATACCCATGTCAAATTACAGCTTTCTAGTACTAATAGTCTCTGAGCTAAACAGCGGACAGACGGACATGGCGAAACTATAAGGGTTCCTTGTCGGACTACGGAACCCTAAAACAATTTACTAATTCTGAATGTTGAAAAAACAACAACTTGTTTGAAATGAATCATAGCATCTCTTATAGTCTATAGGATACAATAAAAAATAGTATAATGTCCCCACTGAGTACCTTACCGTGCTTCTCAGTGTGGTACCTGAACCGGATTACAATATGTACTTATGGGGGCAACTTCTTACCTCAGTACAAAATGCACATCATAATATTGTTTTTTCTAACCTCATATCGTAAAATCCTCATTACGAACTCAAAACTACTGGCATGATGAAAAATATTGTTCATGAACGTACCTAAAAAAAATAAAAAAATCAATTATAGTATAGGTCTTCGAACAACATAATGCTATAAAAAAACTCTTTTTCTGAGATTACAGTACATGTGATACTAATTAGGAAGGCAAAGGGAACTTAGCCCAAATAGCCATGTCTGATGTTTAAATATCAAATACCAATGAGTTTATCATATAATATTCTCTAACACGTACTAAATAATATTGCAGCCTGACAAAGGAGGTCACAATTTAATTTTATTTTCGGCCTGCATTGTCTATGGCTGCTGGCGCGCGCAACCGCGGCGGCGTACACATGCGTGGTGGACTGTTGGATTTTGGCGCCATGGCTTACGTGGAAATTATTATTTACTGTGGTGTAATGGGTCAAACCAAAAGTATTAATTTGCCCTAAAATTATTAACAGCAGTGATGTTGATGATAATTTGACTCCACCTGACATTCTGGAAATAACGACGGAAATTTCGTACACTTTTAGAACGAGCTTTTACAAGAAAAGTCAAAAACGGCTAACGACAAATATTATCAAGATTATTATGAAAACAGGTTGTTAGGCATGAGTTGAGATAAAGTAGTGTATGAAACTATACATAACTAGGTATTAAAACTTGTCTTCGGCTCATTTTTTAAACTGACACTCGTGTTTTTAATAACCTTTTTATGTACCAGTTTCATAAACTACAATTACAACACACTTGCTTATAAAGTGACCCTTATTGCAGCGTTCTTAAGGTCATAATGCAGCATATTAATCATGCGTGCTTTTTACTTTACATTATCGCACTAGTGTTTTTTACATTACAGTTTTTTTTTATCTTAGCAAAGAGTTTTGATGTCTTGAGAAATAGTAAGGTTTTTGCGAATGAATAGACTGTCTCAGTTGAAATATAATAAATAATAATTTAATTTCATCAAATTATCTATTATTATCAAAAAATTAACTCAAATTTTGGTTGTAAATACAAAAATATTCCGTTTGTTAAAATTCAATATTTGGCTGAGTGCCAATATCTGCCTGTTTGGCTTTTTGCGTCACTGCAGTGCCTCTATTTCTATCTGCGCAAAAAACAAAATTTCTGCCGCCATTTTTCAAAGAAAATTGTTAATTCATAGCTGTGTTTTCGATTATGTGAAAAAAAAACAGTGAAATTTTATTATTTTTCCTCGCAAGTGTGTTGAAAAACGTCGTATGAAACGCGTGAGCATTAGACATTAGAGCTTGTATCATATAATTCTAAATAACACGGTTACATGGAACTCGAACCTTGCTTATAAATAGTTTTTTCGTGTATAACTTGAATGTTTTCTTTTCTCTGATTGTTTTTTACCCTTGTCTAACAGGAATCTTTTTGTGTGGTGACCAACTGGCATTCAGGATGTCTTCCTCCTAAATTGTCTATTAATTTTCAATGACAAAATTGTATCCTAGTTGTTGGTGTTGGTGGTTGGTGTTTTTTTTTAGCCTCTACTTTTTGGGACACTGGGGGTTTTTCAATCCCCCTTAATTTTCGGGGTAATGCGGGGGTCAATTTTGATGAATGTTCCTGGGGGTCTAGTGGACACGTAAAAGAAATAATCTTTCAAATAGTACCTAGGTATATTTTTTAATTAAAGCTCAAACCCCCCTAACTTTCTCATTTTCGGAGGTAAGACAAAGGTAAATAGGGATGAATGTTCTTGGGGGTCTACAGAACATGTGACAGAAAGAATTTTTAAAATCAGTGCTGTTCCACCACTATTTTACGGTTTTTTTACTAGCATAAGCTATATAAATTATAAAATTTGTTTTAACTTCAACTGGTTCTACGAAACGGAAAAACTATAGATTCGTAGCACTTGCTACGTCGTAGCAAACTCTATAAGCGAACGCATCTTTGAATCCTGTGAAGTCCAGTTCATTGGAGTGCAAAAATTTTCTCAAGAGACTAGGAAATATCGTAGAGGAAGACATAATATGGGTAGAATAGTTTCTTTATTCAAAGTTCTTGGCATGTAACATGCATACAAAGTGAAAAGGTAGCAAGAGTTATGCGTACCTGTCTTTTATGTTCTCTGGAACAAAAGTTTACAAAGTACAGTACACTCGTAGTTCGTCTTACTATGTTCTCAACATATATGTGAAAGATTACTTCGATTGATACAGCCAAATTCATATTGGATACTCTGTGAGTGATCAGAACAAAACTTGAACTTTAAATCTTTTCTTACATTCAAAAAACATTGTAAAGAGTGGTTAATGAACTTAGAAATAAAAAGATAAAGAAAATGGTCTCAGTATGTACATTGTAAATAACATAATATGTATATTCATATAAATTTTAAATCTGTTAATAATACATTGACGTTTATTAATATACATACAGTCAGTGACACAAGAGCGTACGGGGTGAAAATAAAAAATGGTGGACCAGGGGAAAGGGGGGATGCTACTAATGTATACAGCGGAGCAACGACTCTGATGCACAGTGCATGGTCTCGGGAAAAATATGATTGTTGAGTTCTATCTAGGTTTTGCTATGTAAAAGTGAGACCTAGTCTCAAGCCTAACCTTAGGTCTCTGTGAATATGAGCGCAAAAACTCTTTACTGTTAACCTGTAAGTGCACCTTGTTGTAGCATTGGTTGTAGGTAGCAACATCCATATCAGTAAATTGTTACAGCATTAGAACGGCCACCCGCGACGGTGATAACGCTCTTATCGCTGAACTTAAATGGTATTTATATTAATTTCCTCTCATTCAATTAAATATGTTATCGGGCTTAATTAACCGATCTCATCCTGTCCGTGGGGTTTATTGAAATATTAATAGTTCGGAAAAATGAAACAATACACCATTGTTCGATAAGGTTTGACGTCATACCTACGGTAAGACATACCTATGGTAAGGCATACCTACGGTAAGGTGTACAGGTACACCTGCGGAGGTAATTAAGTGTTCATCACCTAACGATGGTGTGCATGGACGATTCAACAAAAACCCAAGTCTCTCGGGTTCGCTTGGTAAACTGCTTTGCGGACATGAGTGCACGCTGCAACGTTGTAGTGGAATAGCTTGTCGGAGCCGAACATCCGAAGAACATACAACATAGTCAAGTAAGACTGCAGGTCACGTAGCAAGACTGCGTGCATACTCAGCATGCCGGGGTGCTTGCAGTTAGAGTTGAAACAATCGTTGGTTGCATTTGTACCGTAACGAGCACGTACTGAAGCTTACCTATACTTTTTTCCATACGGAGCATGATTGTGCTAGCTAACAGAAGTTAACACAGTGTATGATATGACTCCCGTAATAAAATGTAAAACTGTATGCATTATCCTTATCAATTTTTTCCTTTTCAGCTGAAAATAACTGGGTATTGCCGATATATGCATGTATTACCCGTTGACATCATCGATATTGCGCCATTTTACCACAAAATACGTTTCTCTACCTAATTTGCTTATCAATTCTGTCGTTACTGCGGTACACCATGATGTCACGGTATTTGAATTATCCCTCATTATAACGAGCTTATTCAAGTGGGAAAAAATTCGCGATAATTATGGAACAACGAGTCCTTGTTAGGTAGTTTTCGGGTTAGTATAAATGGAGGAAAGTACATATACAATCAATCATTAGCACATATACACTCGCCATAATCACAAAGCTGTGTACAATCGATCAGTCTTAACAAAATCACCATGTCATCATTCACAAAATCATCATCCACCATGAGCGGAAACTCTGGAGAAGCCGTTCATCGAGACAACGGGGAAAAATCTCGGAAGGAGCAAGAGCGGGCGGAAGAAGAAGCAGAAAAGCGCAGACAAGACTTGGAGCGGGAGGAGAGAAAACGTCAGAAGGCCGAGCAGCGGCGACTGGACAGGCACTTGATGCAGTATGCAGCTGCTTTGCGTGAGCAGGCATCGTGGCGTGGAACTCTCAACCGGCCGAAGTAGTGCTAATCATAGATATGATCATTTGTTTATATAATAAGTATTAGGTATTTGTGTACATCAGTATTGAGTATATTGTGCATGTGAGTGTTTGTTTTTGAAAAAAAAAAAAAAAACTTGTTCCCGATACATAGTTATTTCATTTCAAAATGCATGCCGACTTACAAATGTCACGACATACCAGTTTCCTTCATGATACTAGATATTTAGGTAGTTAGTTTAATAATGATAATAATATATTGTACTAGTTCTATCCACTAAGATGTTGTACAATCTACATCCATGCATAGATAACCGTGGTCACTACACTTTGTAACACGATAGAGGGGCACCGCGACATGCTATGCAGCGATAGGTAGGTACGGTGCAGTGTTTAGGTAAGGTATCTGTCATACCATAGTCCTAACATTACAGGAATCATGAGAAGTATACATATTTAGAATTATAGTCTAACCAAACCTGTAACACCTATACAATGACAAATCTTAAGTATAAGTGAGGTGTATACGTGTATGAAGCACACGTGTATGTCCCGGTAATTTTCTATGGTCACTCATCAGTTTTGATTTCGTTTTGAAATACACGCCGCCAGTCGGATACAGATCATAAAATGAATATAGCACGGGTTTTCCCGAATATTTCAAGACAGTGCCAACTAAACGTGGGTTGCCGTAATACGCTGGAGCTACTTACGTTCGGCCGGCAGCCTGTAATAATATTTCGATGAAGGTCCCGTCGTCTTATCATATTTACCTATCTTTTGAGTAGTGACACATAGTTTGTTCCATATTTAAACGATAGCGTGCCATGTGGTCATACGTATTATCGGTCCATAAGGAGTTACAGATGTAACGCCAATTGCCGCCGGTCTTTGTCATAATACTGTTTGCGGCTTACATGCAGTTATTCATAGATATAAAGTTAAGAAAAACCTTATTTAGACGTCTCAAATTCCTGTATGGTCGGCTCCATACCTAAACGTCGTAGATACACGTAGTCAGAGGCGAATGCACACTCAGGCCTTGCTCAAGACATATGATAAGCATATGCCAAGCATAGTTTGTGATAACGGAGCTTTGCATCCCATGTGCACATAACGCTAATCATCACGCCTTGCAACTTATCTGCGTTAGTGATGTGACGTGCTATGCAGCGGCTAGTAGCACGTTACCTAGACGTTACATCTGGTGCAGTCCAAGCTTGACTTGATTGTATCTAACATAGAGTGGTCACGAGAGAAACTAAATTTCAACTTGAAGCAACGTCAGAGGGAATGATCTCAGTACCTTACCTGCACAAATCTCCATCATCCTACACTCATAGGGGTACAAGAAAAAAAAAGTAAACATATTATAAACACAAATATTTATTTTAATAAGCGAACGTCACATTGCAGCAGCATTGCTGCACTATTTAGCACTATTATCACTGATGTTGCGAGCCGAGTGCAGCAACATTTCTGTGTCCGTCCGGTCACCCGTCGAATAGTATTCGAGGATTTGCGGATCACCTTCATGCACTTTCTGGATGACCTCTCTAAAGATTTCTTGGGATTCTTTCAGCAGAATCGCCGGGACCATGTACTTGGTTATCCACGCAGAGACGTGCGCCGTGCAGAAATGATGAAAGTGCTGTGGGATCCTGCACTCACGTCCCGGTGGTACCACTACATTAGGCCTCTTGCCGCAGGAGCAGGTGTCCCCGGCGACCGCCTTGCACTTCGAAAAGCGAATCTTCGTTTCAACAAACTCCAGTATAGTGGGCAGCCTCACGAGATCCCTCTCACCTGGCGGTGGCCCCCAAAATAAGGGCATGAGCCAGTCCCAGTTCACCAGCAGACGATCTTCTTCTGGCCTCGTCGGATCAAAGTTGTAGCGGACGGGGCATGGCTTCCCGTTAAGGAAAGTCAGGTCGTCCAGCTGTTGTTGCGCCTGAAGAAACTGTTTGTATGCTTTGTTGAATTGCAGCATTTCGCTGGGGCTGAAAGGGGCCTCGTCGGGTATAGAAGGCCCGCGCGTCGTGAAGGTGTCCACCGGGAAACTGAGTATTCTGTCTTGGGACTGCATCTTGAGTTCTGGATGGATGTCACGGGACTCCTAAGTCTATATGATGTTCTTGCGGTAATGTTGACCGTGTAGTGTCTAGCGACTGACTGCCCGCATAGCAATTTATACCACTCCAGTTGTTTATCGTGCCGAAAAAAGAAAACAATATAGGGATAATATCAATTTGGAATTCCCACAACCTCGCGTGCGGGTTATCGTTGGGCGCGGTAATTGGATTGGATCATTGCTAAAATAAACGAGTGAATATATTAAAATATTCTTGGACCACGTCAGTCAAACTTTCATCCTTATGAAAATAGACGATTTACAATTCATCCTGCGCTCCCATACTGGGGCCCCGGGAGTCACTCACGTGTTCACATAGTCACTATAGATCGTATCACATACCTACGATAAAAATTACGCTACCAATTTGGGACATCGATAACAACGTTTAATTGCTGTACTCGATGCATTGTCTTAGCTCGCAACACCATAATATAAATGCCGGGCATTCATAGGGAAAACCAGGTCAAAAGTTTGTAACTTTAGTATACAGGTAAAACATACCTATTAAGCACATACGGCATTGTGTGCGCGATAAGAGCGTGTCTTAACAACGACAATGATGCAGATCGGATGCAGTTTTAGTAGGGTGAAACAACTAGTATGTGACTCTTGACCGAATACTGATAACACAGAAGATATAAACAAAATAGACGGGGTTTCTCCAAAACGAGAAACTGTTAGGTTATCGGGCGACTTAGTGATAAGGTATTTAACTCGTGTAAAAGCAATGCTGAGACCACGTCAGCCGATATTTAGATACACGTCGCACTTAGGTATCATCCCACTTTAGTACTCCTGTTTGAAAAAGAACTACAATTATAGCACTAGTGGATCTTGTGAGTGCCCGCTATGAATGCTGCGCTGCAGTCCAGCGTCATGCTTACATTATGCAAAAGTGGCAAAGCGGTGCATGGCCTATGAGATGCGGGTGACCGCTGCATGGCAACAAAGCAGATAATTCTACAAGAAGTATGTTTATTCTAGGCGTTCTAGGTATCGTTCCGTGAGAACGTAAGCTGTAGGTTTCTGGCAATTCGGCCCCAGCTTGGATGCTGATGCTGCGGCCCCAGCAATTCATGTTACCTGCTGCTTTGACCCATACTCATATCACTTTAGAGGCGGCACATACGAAAAAAGTCAAAATTTTCGGAAATGCATCTGACCCCTATGCACTATAGAATCTTCGTCACTGAATACGAAAATAGTACCCTTGCCTTACCTAGATGTTTAATTTTGAAGTTATAGACCGTACGCTACCGTGTCATTGACTGTATATAAGTATATCGATAATTATTCATATAATACTATAATTAATTAATATTTTTAAATAGTACGTTCAATAGAAGTTCCAAGTTCCTAAAAATGGCTATTCTTTTTTATGTGTTTAATCAGAGTTGTGTTAATTTTAGTATAATTTTTGTTTAGTGTTCTAAGTATCCTTATGGATGAACAAGCAGTGGCAGAATAACAGCGTTCCTTTTGTTTCTGGCTTAAAGGACAAAAGCTTAGTCACCGACCTTTTCAACAGAACCTGTCTAATCTAAAATAGTCTTTAAGTGTTATATGTTTTGTGCTGTGTTCTGTTGAATAAAAATCTTGTTATTTGTTTATTTAAACCTTTTTGTAAAATTCAAAAATCACCTTTTTGCATAGTTACTTTTATTCAAGCCCGATAGAATCGAACAATATTAAATTAATTTTGTGACAATGTCATTGAACCTTGTTGTTAAATAAGGTCCCCAGGATGAAGAAAAACGAAATATTTCGGTGATTCAGTAGCCTTTTACTAATAAATTTTGATATGATTTTCGGCACAACATTTGTACAGGAAAGAAAATGGTAAAGTGAGAAGGATGAAGTAGCAGAGACAGCTGTCAGATGACAGCTGCGTTCCGATATTAAACTTACGTTCAACATGCTCCCAGCACAAAAATATGCAATGTAATGCAAAAATTACAACAGAGAAATATTAGATTTATACAAAACAAAATTTTGAGAATTTTAAGTCAATGCAAAGATCTGATTTGATGGGAATTTAAAGTTTAAAAATCCTATTTGAAGTTATGTAATAAATTAAATGGGGCATGTGATTACAAAATATAATATGCTACATACATAATCAAGTTGCAAAACAAACAGAGTATAAGTTACATTTTAGTTGAGTGATATTAAGTTACTCGATTTAGTAACAAAAAACAAGAAAAATAATTAAATGTTTTCTTGACAGACTAATTTGAAAACTATTAAACAAAAAATAGAGACAAGTTTTCTTGACAGACTTGTTTGAAAATATTAAACCAAAAAATAAAAACAAGTTTTATTAAGACTAATTTGAAGATTGACTTTCGATTGGTAATCGGATGATCCTACTAAAAGATCTTCGTACGGTCCCCGATGAAGTCTGGATGTCTGCGACGCGAACAATCTTGTCCTTGCCCGGATGAATAGAAGCAACGCGTCCAGTCTTCCACAGCATAACCGGTGCGCCAGGATCACGCAGAAGCACAAGATCGCCCACTGCGATGGACTGCCCCTTGGATGCTCGCCACTTGCCCCGCTGCTGCAATTGGTTCATGTAGTCCCTTGACCAGCTTCTCCAAAAATCTTGCCGCAACTGTTGCAGAAGTTGAAAATACTTTAATTTGTATTCAGGGACATGGGAATAGTCCCAATCTGGCAGTCCTACGAGAGGGCGCCCTATAAGAAAATGAGCCGGGGTTAGGGCGGAAATGTCATTGGGATTGTCACTAAGGGGAAAGAGAGGGCGGGAATTAAGTATAGCTTCAATCTGACACAAAATAGTGCTAAATTCCTCAAATGTTAGAAGAGCATTAGAAAGAATACGCTTCAAATGATGCTTACAGCTGCGAACAGCTGATTCCCACAGACCACCCATGCTCGGTGAAAAAACGGGCTGGAAGTGCCACTTAATACCATCGTTTGCCAGCTGAGAAGCGATGTTATCATTCTGATCTATAAGAAATTTAAATAATTCGCTTAACTCACGTGCTGCTCCTTGGAAATTTGTTCCATTGTCTGAAAATATCGAGTTCATTTTACCTCTCCTTGCTACAAGCCTACGTAAAGCTGCCATAAACGCATCCGTAGAGAGATCTGTAACCAATTCTATGTGAACTGCCTTCGTACACATACAAACAAAAATACAGACATAGCATTTAGAAGTCTTGCAGCCGCGGCCCCTTCTGTCACGGACATAATAATGGCCAGTGTAATCTACACCGACTGAAATAAAAGGAGGTGCAGGCATAACGCGAGGTTTAGGTAAATCCCCCATAATAGGATGTGCTGCAGGAGGATTATGTTTATAGCACGTTAGACATTTGTGCAAGATCTTACTTGCCAGAGCCTTTCCATGTATGGGCCAGAATTTCTGCCTTACAAGAGATAATAACAGCTGTGGTCCAGCATGAAGGTATTTTAAGTGATAATAACTCATCATTAATTCGGTGAAAATATGCTTAGCGGGTAGCAAAATAGGATGCTTCTTATCATAATTAAAATCAGATAAAGATAATCTACCTCCTACCCTAAGAATATTATTTTTATCCAGAAACGGGTTAAGTGGGGTAAGATTACTACTAGGTGAAATTGGTTTGTTGACCTGTAATTTGGAATATTCTTCCGGGAAGCATGCTTTTTGTACTAATTTGACCAAACAGTGCAAAGCGCTTTCTAATTCAGTAGATTGGAGACAAGTCTTGATAGCGTTTTGTGGATTCTTACAGTTACGTTGAAACCGAAGCAGCCACGCAGTCACTCTCAACAAAGTGTTGTAATTTGAATAAAGTTCAAAGAATATGTTGCCACATTCGTTATTATTCTGCAAGGAAATATTGCATAATAATTTATTAGTATTACGTTCAGGGGAAATTGCATTAGATGGCGCCACAATTTGAGATTTTTCATATATTATTGGTTCATAAGGCTGAAATTTGGTTTCAGGCTCTGTACTAACAGATGGCGCTGTAAGCGAAGGCCATAGTTCACAAGGGTTTTTCAGGAAGGTCGGGCCAAACCACCAAATGTTGCACTTTGATAGTTTTGCTGGCTCCACACCTCTAGATAAAACATCAGCTGGATTGTCAGCAGAAGGAAGCCAACGCCAAGTATCTGGCTTGGTTAAAAGTTGAATTTTCTTTACACGGTTAGACACAAATGTTTGGAGTTTAGAAGGACAAATTTTTATCCAGCAAAGTACAACATTGGAGTCCGTCCATAGATAAGTTCGGCAATCATGCCATTTAATGGAGCCTCTAACTTTATCCATCAAAATGGCTAACAACAAAGCTGCACAGAGCTCAAGTTTGGGAATCGTTTGCGACTTTATGGGAGAAATTCTACTCTTTGAACATAGAAGTCTAGTTGAGATATAACCTTTGGCATCGATGGTACGGATATAAATACATGCCCCGTACCCTTTCAAAGATGAATCCGAGAATCCATGAAGTTCTACTTCGACATGACTATCTAACTTGACATGTCTTTCTATTTCAAGCTCATTAAAATGATGCAATTGTGTGGTGAAGTTAACCCATAAATCGGAGACTTCCTTCGAAGGAACTTGATCCCATGGGATCTGGTCTTTCCACATTTGCTGGATGAGTAATTTAGGTATCAATATACAAGGTCCTAGCAATCCTAGAGGATCAAAAATACTAGAGATTATTGATAAGATTTCTCTCTTTGTAACTTTCGGTTTTAGTTTATCTAGATTAATTTGAAATTTCAATTTATCATCAGCTGATGACCATACTAAGCCAAGTGTCTTACTCTGATCATTATCGAATAGATGAGGTATAGATTCAGACTGATGATCCTTAACACTATCAAGAATCTCAGTACTATTTGACTTCCATTTTCTTAGATGAAATGAGGCTGTACTTAATATCTTGTTGACTTCAGTGACAGTTTGACTTAAATCAGCCTTATTATCGCTAGACGTATTTAAATCGTCAATATAAAAATCTCGGTTAATAACAGAAGCCGCCTTTGGGTATTTTTCTTCAAAATCGATTGCCAACTGTTTTAGACAACGAGTGGCCAAAAAGGAACCTGATGTGGTACCATAGGTTATTGTATTTAAAGCATATACTGAAATTGGTTCAGATGGGCTTTCTCGCCAAAAGATGCATTGAAGGTATCGTTGGTCTGGGGAAATCCACACACAGCGGTAACATTTTTCGATATCAGCGCACACGACATATTTGTGTACTCTGAATCGCAATAAAATTGATATTAGTTCATCCTGAACAATGGGACCTGAATACTGCAGGGAATTTACGGAATAACCGGAATCAGAGTTGCAAGACCCATTGAATACTACTCGGAGCTTAGTGGTAGATTTATTTACATTTAACACTCCATGGTGTGGGAAAAAATATTGTACGAGCCCTAAGTCATCAGATGATAGTCTCGTCATGTGACCTAAGGCCTCATACTCCTTCATGAATTCTAAGTACATTGATTTTAAAGCAGGATTTTTGTTGAGTTTAGTCTCTAAATGTTTGAATCTTTGCAATGCCACCCTACGTGAATCACCGAGATATGAAGTAGGTAATTTGAAGGGGATACTAACAACGAATTTGCCATCAGAAGCACGAGTTGTGGTGGAAGCAAATATTTCTTCACATTTTTGATCATCATCTGACAAATCCATGCTTTTATTAGTACACTCCTCCAGTTCCCAGAATTTATTTAGTTGAGAGTTTAAAGTAAGGTTGCATCTTACCTTGACTTTAGAATTTTGGTGGTCTGTGTTAAATGGTCCTGAAATGACCCATCCTAGTTTGGTTTTTTGTAGAATTGGTAGGCCCTCACCAAGGCGATACTGCCCAATGCAAAGTAGGTCGTAGAAGAGTTGAGCTCCAATAATTATATCAATATCAGATGCAGTATTATAGTTTTCATCAGCCAGCTTGATGTGCTGTGGAAATTTAAATAGATTTCGGTTACTATCGGTTAGAGTCAAAGAGGATAATTCGCATATTTTGGGAACTATCAGACAATTTAGGTTGGTTTTAAAAGAAGTTGTTTTTGATATTAGTGACAAGTTACACTGTTTGGTTATATTCGATGATTTGTCGTTAATTCCCAAGACCAAAATATTGGTAGATTGAGTGGACAAGTCCAACCCGAGTCGGCTTAGAGCGGCCTGGGAGACAAAATTAGATTGAGATGCCGAGTCAAGCAAAATTTTGCATACTTGTGGCTGTCCCTTACTGTCAAGAATATTAACTTGAGCTGTAGATAAAAAGACATGAGAGTCATTGGTAATGGGCTTGGTTGAATTCAACTTTGATACCATTGAAATGGTATTCTCCGAAGAGATTGGTAGATTTTTGCTGTCACTTACTGTCGCTGGATAAGTAGTGGCCGCATTATTGGTGATAGGTTGCTTGCTAAGATGCAAGAGAGTATGATGACGACTTTTGCATACTCGGCATGGGCTGGCTCGGCAAGTCGGCAACAAATGATTGGATCTGAGACAATTAATACATAGTTTCATACGCTTAACCTCGCGTATGCGTGCACTTACTTGTAGGGCCAAGAATTTTTCACATTGATTGATGAAGTGACCAGCGTTGCAATATGGACACGTAACCCGTGGTTCTCCGTCTGCTTTTCTAAGACCCGCGGCTACAAATGTCTTCTTAACGCTTTTCTGCTGCATGCCGGATGTTGCAAAATCTTTCGAGTCGAGGGTCTCGAGTAGATCGGCTTGCCTCTTGATAAAATTCCTGAAATGCTGTAACGAAGGCAGTTCATTAGAATGGTCACCAGTTTCCTCCCACTTTTTTTGCATTCTTTTATCTAATTTGTTTAGCAGAAGAAAAATTAAAATAGTATCCCAGTCAGCTGTTGGGACATTAAGTTTAGAAAGTGCACGCAAGTGTTTCGAAATTGAATCACAGAAATTTCTTAGGGACTGACTTGTATTAGTCACATTCATGTCTACCAATAGCGCCTTTAAGTGATTGTGCACCAAAAGATTTTTGTTATTAAAGCGTTCACATAAAATTTTCCATGCTATGCTATAGTTTTCCTCGGTTTTGTCAATATCGCTTATCACTTCAAGGGCAGTGTCCTCAAGCTGACCGATGAGGTAGTGGAACCTTTCAATGCCCCTCAAAGACATATTTTTGTTAATCAAGCTATCAAACGTGTCCCTAAATTCCAGCCAAGTATTGGCATCGCCATTAAAAATTGGTAGGGATATATCGGGGAGCTTTACCCGGCTGACAGATTCAGAAGAAGCACTTGCCTGAGGCATGGTTTGAGGTTCCGTCACATATTTGGACAATAAATATTTAAACTTTGACAATACCTCGAAATACGCGTCCTCAAATTGACTTCTTTCCTGTACCTGTTCCTCGATATTCTCAGACAAAAGCTCAATTTTGTGTTGCACTGCCTCAAATGAGCTATACATAGATTTTAGCTTAACTGTTCTGTCCCCCAGTTCCAGCACCTGCTCTGCAGACAAAGGTTCTGTTAGATTTACAATATATTTTCGCGATAATGTTACTCTGCCTTTGAAATAACTACGACTGCGAGTTAAGGCCGCCACGTCAGCTGGAATCGCCATGCTTTTTGGCGGTGCAGTCATTTTTAATTGGGGATTTAAATAGAATTTTTAGGTTAACTTTGCATGTAATAAAAGGTCAAATTATTAGATTTAACTGTGGCTAAGGATGGGGATGAAAGGGAATAGAAGGATACCAGCTCAAAATCAAATAGTATACGTATCCTCTCGTAGCCGCAGTATGGTTCTTCTGCACTCCGGAGCCCAGGCCTGCGAGGATCCTCTGCAGGCAGCGTGTTCAGGTTGATAATCGACTTCTACTCGACGATTTCACGACGTCGACGTGCTGAGATGACGCTCGGAACCAAACCTTTTGTTCGATTCTGATGATCACGATGACGACGTACCAAATCCGCAATTTATTCTCCGATCGTCGATTATTTCCAAAAAACTAGGGGTCACCATGTTAAATAAGGTCCCCAGGATGAAGAAAAACGAAATATTTCGGTGATTCAGTAGCCTTTTACTAATAAATTTTGATATGATTTTCGGCACAACATTTGTACAGGAAAGAAAATGGTAAAGTGAGAAGGATGAAGTAGCAGAGACAGCTGTCAGATGACAGCTGCGTTCCGATATTAAACTTACGTTCAACACTTGTCATCTTGATTGATCATCACTTACTTGGTCTTCTGTAAGTGGGTGTTTGAATGCATCAATCAAACTCGCTTTTACGAGGGTGTAAGTAGACAGCTCTTTAAATAAAACCACCTACTGATCATATTGAACAAACTTCCCAAAGACGCATGAAATCGAAAAATAGTTTCAGCATATTTCCTTGCAAATTTCAATAGTGTCATATCTCCTTTTGCTTAATTGTTTTATTTACAGGTAATTTTAGTATAAGTATTTGTTTTAAATAAATGTGTATAAATAACCTATTAATATACTTTTTTATGCGTTTTATGTTATAATTTTTTGTAATTGACTATTTCAATATTTCATGTTGCAAAATATTGTGTTAATAATCGTGATAGTTTTGTAATTTTATACTGTTTAAAATAATATGTATCTATTTTGTATGCTGTGCATATAGGGTGGAGCGAATTTTGCCTTTTTTGGATTTTCATTTGGGCAGGGTGCGGAAAAGTTGCTACAAGAAAACAGATAAATGAAAAAAATAGTAAAAAGAATATCTTTTAATGTTTTGTACTGCCCCAAGGGGGTTGAAGTTTAGAAAAATGTATGAAATGAAAACAAAAATTTAGTTTTTAATTTTTTTTTCCGTTTTGTCCTTGTGTAAGTAATTTACAAAAAATAGATCATGAAAATTCTGTTGCGTTCCGAAGTCGTAAGATAAAAAAAAATGTGATAAAAATGCCTCAAATGGGAAATTCTATTAATTTGCACAGTTTTTATTTAATTTGAGACTTGTGAATGGACGAATATTTTTGTGATTATCTTTATGTGATATAATTTGTATGGTTTTAAATAAAACAAATATAAAAAATATCAAAACAAAAATATTTTTTTTTCCTTTCATTCATTTTGTTAAACTTCAACCCCCTTGGGGCAGTACAAAGCATTAAAAGATATTTTTTTAACTATTTTTTTCATTTATCTGTTTTCTTGTAGCAACTTTTCCGCACCCTGCCCGAATGAAAATCCAAAAAAGGCAAAAATTGCTCCACCCTAGGTGCATAACCGTCTGGTCTGGACATATCCTACAACATATAATTTGTCAAACAATGTATCTTTTTTTATGTCCTAGATGATGTTGGTCCAAATTAAATAAATAAATAAAACCTACTGTGAGTTTTCTATTTGCAGGTTCAGTTTTGTTTTTCTTCTTTGCGATTATGTTGCTTTGATACAGTTGTTCAGTATATATCAGTAATTTAATTTAAATAGGTATACATTTTTATAAACACCCGGTATATTCTGTTTTGAGCTAAAGAGTTGATTGCCTTGTGTCAACACAACATGGCTAGCTGATTTGTCATCATCATTTAGCTACAGCTTTTAGCACCCAGGCGGTTTATGAGAGAACATAGCCTATCAGGGCGTTTCTTAGAAACTTACGCTATTTTATAATATACAGAATGATTTTTGTTTATGGAGCCAAATTCACACTGGAGACTTTCTTTATAAGGGGTCAGGACCAAGGTTTCTGTGAAATATGCAAGATAAAATTTAGACTGCCCATATACTAACTGAGTCGAAGTTGAGACACAAAAATTTTTTTTCGTATTTTGCAAACAGGGTCATTGAACCTTAGTCCTGACCACTTACCAAGTCTCCAGTATGAATTTGGCTTTATAAACGAAAGTCTCCTTCCATGCCTACTATGCCTGAGTCGAGCGCTTTTTATTTTTAGTGTCAAACGTCTGTTACAGTAGTGAGGGGTAGGAAATCTGAGTTTAAAAAATAATATTGCGGCATTAAATTTTATTGCGCACCTTATAATCTGAATTCCAGTGTAGGCGATCAACTTTTATCATGATTTAGTTTTTCTGACTGAATTCTATTCTAACACCGAAAATAGGGTGCTACACGGTCTGGGCTTACAAAGTAGGTCCAAATAAAATGTTAGTACCGTATTTGGGTTGGGATATCCATTGGTAACTTCGTTTATTTACTCGTTTTCAAGACACGTGTCTGTCTTAACAATGCAAAGATCGAACCTTTTCTTATTATTTTCTGAGTTGGTTACTTGAAATTTGAGAAACGTTTATCAGTTCAAAAAATTAATTTTAAATTTATATATCGCTGCAGTGAGCTTTTCATTTATATAAATTGCTTAAGTAAATAAATTAAAACATTTTTTTAAAGATTTGAGGTTTCGAAATTTATTTCGGCCCACTTTGGGGCCGGCATCAGTCGAATGATTATTAGTTTAAAGGTCATTTATTTATCAGTTTAAAGGTTTTAATAATTTAATACTATAAAAGTGAATTACAAGATCAGTGAGAACAAATTTCACCTAGATAAATAAATCCTAAAAAGGGCTCGAACAGGTATTTCCGTTCCTAACTTATCAACTGAGATCTACAAGACTCACCAAGATACACCAACTATAGTATGTCCGAGATATCATGATATGGGTGACAGTTCGTAATTTTCCGTTTCACTTATACTACTCACACCATACTACATACACCCAGGTGCAAAAGAAAATATTAGGTTTTAGAAATAATGTAAATAATTATTGCAAAAATACAATAAATTATTTATCTATAAATCGAAACAATAATCACAGTGTATTCGTTAAATTAAACAAAAAAAGATTCAGAAAAGAATAATGTCTTTTTGCTACTTGATGCGTGGATCGGAACGTTAACCCATAGGGACTGACACTACATAATTGAAAATACATCGATGAATCGGTGCGGCCATCATATAGGATCGCGTCAGTATAAGTGCATCTTGTATGCGGTTTGTGTTTTCGTTGCGGTTGCTTTACGTGCTATTTGTTTTGACGTTTGTTACAGTTTTTGTTGATTTTTGTTTTGTTATTGTTGTTTGTTTTTGGCAGAAACTTTGAACTGCCACCCATATCATGATAAATCGAACATAGTATAGTATGAGCCGATTTACAGGGTAATTTCCAGGAAATTCACATAGATGGCCCTGTCTAAGGACTTGAAAATATTAACCATATATAATAGTACGTAAACAACCAAACAAACCTTTGATAATGCTTTAACAGCGAAACCGGTAAGGGAAATTAATATAAATAAGTGGACAAGTACAAGTGTTTATCAACCAAAAATATATAATAGTACGCGACACGGCGCAGTGCGGGCGAGTACATGCATGTCAGTATGAAATGGCCCGCTCGCGCTCTCTCGACTGTCGCGAAATATACTTATCCCATAGACTTAGAATATTTGTGGCTGTCAGTCTTACTATGCGCCTTTGCGGTGTTTGTTTTGATTTAAAAAATGCCGGAGAACTTAATAGCAATACTACCTGGCACAAACGTGCCACACAATAGTACCTGAATACCTGTTTGGATACTGTTAAAGGTAATCGATAAGATTAGATCAAACTAAACCTAATTTTCTACCTAATACCTTTCTTACAGAGATATAGTATATGAGGTTAAATTGTTGCTACTCTCTGATTTTGGATGAAAATCCCCTAAAATTGACACGTTTCAGATCTTTTTTTCCTAAGAATTTAATTCGAAAGTGAAATGCTATTCAGAGTTAACAATAATTTAATTAACAACAATTAAAGTTATCTAAAAAGTCTTGAAAAGCATCCATTCTTAGAAATGCAAAGTCAAAAGAAACATTTCTATATTTGTTGCTAGCGATAGAGAATCGCACACCACATTCCGATACAGGTATTCGCACCCATTTTTTTTCCTCTTAAGGCTGTACCTGACCCTAGAATATGAAAAAAGCCACATATTCGAGGGTTCTTTTGACGAAAGTAAGAAGATCTTAATACTGTAAAAAATACATTTGATTTATTGATCTTTAATCTAGGGGATCTACTTATAAACAATGTACTAAGATTTATACATTTGTCAAAAAAATAATGTTTTGCACCCTCTGTTTTTTGGTTTTCAAACGTTTGTTTCAAGAACGCGTTTAAGAGATCAACTTAATTTTTTTTTCATAAAATAGGTAATAGAAATATAAAGGTTTTCTACTTAAATCCAGTCTCTTTTTCCCTACAAAAAATTTCAGTATTAGGTAAAAACCCTCCGATCTGCTGTTTCGCGCGTAATTATAAGTATTACGCGTCCTAGACAAATAGGTCAATTAGCTAACCAATAATCGCCTCTATCAAAAGCTAATAAAGTATTTGACATTAGCCTTTTTATGTTGGACGGGTAATAACATTTTTTCCTAGGGTATGCCATACATACTCTTAAAAATACTTTCTATAATTTTATACCCTAAATATGAAATGTTAGCTTGAATTTAGAGACAAATACCCCAGGGCTATCAGCGCTCATAAACAATCGCAGTTGGTACTTAAAACTTGCAAGGAAACATAAAAAAACTGAACAAGTATTTATTTTTCGGAACGTGATGCAGTGTAATCATTAAAACTAACTCAAATAAGTGTTGCCACACTTTCATGCGTACACTCATTTTACGATAAATTATAGGTTTTACCTTGAAAACCTTTATCTTTGAAAAGATGGTTAAGGTTGTAAAACTTCGATGAATTGTCTTGTTCTGTACAATACGTTTACAAAGCCAAACTTTTGTTACAAAGGCCTATTAATAATGCCAAAATTTACTCATTCCACTCCGTACTATTAAATATTAATAATTGTAAATAAAAATGATACCTGATACGTGTTATTTGTTCGAGAGCTATAAAAAGTAATATAATGTTAAATTTTATTCGTAAACCCAGCCAATAAACGGGCTCCATTGTATTTCAACACGTCAACTTTACCAATCTAACGGTAGCATAAAAACAACGCAAGCCCTATCTCGCTGTTTGTGATCAAAACATTACAAATACATATTATAATAAAATAAATAACTACCGTCATAATACATAGGTAACACTAAAAGTTTCCGGAACTGGCCACTTACATGAACAATATTTAAAAATTTATTGCAACATTTGAAAATAGAACTCTTTGGCTGTAGAATGTAGTTTGTTTCATCTGACTGTCTTTTGTTTTTACCTTGTGGCGCCATTTAAAAAATTGTGTGTCTGCATCAACATGGATTTAACTCGGGAAAATTTTCGTAGTATGATTTTCTACGATTTTAAGTGTAATTTGACAGCTCAACAGAGCATCGCTCGGCTTGAAACAGCTTTTGGCAATGAAGCACCATGCAAGACGACTGTTTATAGCTGAATGAATGAATGAATGAATGAATGAATTTATTTATAAGTACAATAGGAAATAATTTATAAGTATCTTAATATATTACTTAAGTTTATCTTATTTACATTTCATTTGCAATTTACGTACATATATAAATATTACAGATTTCCTTAAATTGTTGTATTTATAACCTAAATAATATACAAAAAGTTTCAAAACACTAATGTACGGTAATTGTTCACTTATATCGAGGGCCGAAAACTACCCACCGTGCTAGTATAAACTGTTTGACGGTCGGATAGCTCGCCGTTTATAATCTTCGATTGGTTTAAGTATACCATACCTAAACCAACCGAAGATTTTACCTGGTATAGTGAAGTCTAAATTTGGTAAAATAAATTTAACTAAATTTTAATAATTTACATAATAAATAAATAAGTGATATACGGGTTTTTATATAATAATCAATAATACAGGATACTTAATATGACAATATAACTATATAAATGCATGCAAATATTTTGTGTGTAGTGGACATCTCAGCATGTAGTTGAGTGGTGCATGAGTTGCAGTGTATGTATTTTGTGTTGATTTGTGTAGTTGGAGAAAGTAAAATGACGCATGTTGAATTATTTTTACTATTATTATTATTGTAATTGACTGTTTTTTGTATCCCAGTGTAGTACAGAATTATAAAGAAATACTAAATTTATTTGGTTTGCAGAATTCAAGCGTGGTCGTATCAATCTCAGTGACGAATCTCGCGATGGTCGGCCGTCCACCGCTGTGACCAACAAAAACATCGATGCTGTGCGCCGTATGATTGAAACAGACAGGCATGTGACCTACCATGAAATTCGCGCATCCTTAGAAATAGGCATGAGTCAAATACAATCAATCCTACACAAACATTTGGGTGTGAGAAAGCTGTGCTCGCGGTGGATCCCACACAACTTGACCGAGGCTCAAAAAACGGACCGCGTCACTTGGTGCAGTGCCATGCTTACCAGATTCAACGAAGGTGCGTCAAATTTGGTGTGGGACATAGTAACAGGTGACGAAACATGGATTTATTGCTACGATCCCAAAACAAAGCAGCAATCGAGCGTATGGGTCTTTCAAGATGAGCCGAAACCAACCAAAGTGGCGCGCGTGAAAAGTGCATCTAAGCGGATGATTGCTTCTTTTTTTAATAAAACTGGACACGTGGCTACTGTTGCTTTAGAGAATCGTCGTACCGTGAATAGTGACTGGTACACGACCATTTGTTTGCCGGAAGTTATTGACGAACTCCGTAAAAATAACCGTAAACGCCGTATCATCCTGCACCACGACAATGCTAGTTCTCACACGGCCAGACAGACAAACGACTTTTTGAAGACGAAAAATGTAGAACTCATGAGTCATCCTGCATACAGTCCCGACCTGGCACCTTGTGACTTTTTTCTGTTCCCAAAAATTAAGAACCAATTACGCGGTCAACGATTTTCATCACCAGAAGAGGCTGTCGAGGAGTATGAAAAACACGTTTCAGAGGTCACCACAGGGGAGTGGCACAAAAGTTTTCAAAACTGGTTTGATCGAATGAAAAAGTGCATAGACGCCAAGGGAGATTATTTCGAAAAACAATAAATTAATTTTGTACCTTTAATAGTATTTTTTCATATTCATTCCGGAAACTTATAGTGCGTCCACGTATATTATGTCCCCGAGGGGGTGCCACAGGTGTTTCCAAGGATGGACTTTTACTAGAATAGTCAACACTCATACACCCTCTTTTTACCGACAATTTCAACGTCTTTACGTGATAGAGGTGAGCCGTTTCACCGCACTTCGGGCACAAATCCAAGCTTTTAGGCGCTTTTTTAAGGGTTTTTCTTCAACGGTCAGCATGTGCTAGATAAGTATACAAAATACGATGCACATAAATTTTGAAAATTCTGCCGACCTACCTATAAGAGAAAATAAAGACATCCTCAATGGATTGGGAGTCACAATAAATCTGGTAACAATTAGGTAAATGGCTGAATCTGGGTTCCCGGGATAAAAGACACCTCTCCGATGCCAAATATATCGGTCTGGCTGCGTGAAATGGTTGCGTAATCAATTTATGACGGCTGAAAAACTAGTTATGTTGTCCGAAAAACAAACAAAATCACGGATCACGGACAGTCTCGGATATGACTGACTTGTCTGTTCAGAGCAGTTCTCATAGAAAGCTCGACTTGTGCCTCCTCGCATAGTTAAAACACAATCTGATATATGGATTATAACAGTTAAACATCTGAGTCCTAACCCTATATCAGATTGTTTTTGATGTCAACTTACTCTAATTTTAAAGGTGTGGTGTCAACGTATTTCGGACGGGAACAAACCCAGCAATTAATGTGTTTTCCTTCTCTGTACAGCAAGTGGTATACAAATACATAAAATCGGAAAAAGTCATTGATTCCCGTTTGTGCGGCAGCATACAAAAATATTTACTTTCTTTCCGAAGATGACTCAAAATAAGTTTTTCTTGACTTCCCTTACGAGAACCCTAATAATCTCTTATAAATTTTATTGAGGAAATTGAAACGAATTGGATATAAATTTGTTATCATTTTTTTATATATTGCGAAGTTTGCAGATTGTTGATTATAATTAAGACTTCAATTCAATTAAGACTCGAGCGGTTTCTTCTGGTAAGAAGAAAATAATGAGGCAGTAAGAGGCTTTTAAAAGCTACTCTTGCATTGTTTTTGTTTGTCATGTTTGAAAACTTTTTTGTCTTTATTATGGTTGTTTTGACGTTTCTTTACATCAAAAAGACGCTAATCATGATGACTGTTATTATTTTTATATACGAGTATTACACTTTTTGTACATTTGCACACATATTTAACAAACAGAACGGACATTATGTACAATAGCTTATAGCAATATCTTCCAGGCAACCTTAAAGTGGAAGAGAAAGATTTATATATCTATTTTAGGAATTCGTATCCCTATCGTCTAACGGTCAATCATGCCCCTATTGCTAAGGAACCTAGAGATATCAATTTAAAATTGATACCAAATACTAAGATCTACGGCCCGATATTCTTGTAAGCCATTCAAACCTTTCACCTAATGCAATAAATAAAAACTGCCTTTTAAACCCCGTAAGTATTTTTATATGATCTGTCTTGCAGGTACGAGCTGTTAAAATGATGCGCGATACATATTGATATTTAAATAATTATTGGACTTTGGCATTTTAGATGTGTAAAAAATGAACGACAGTTGTTCGGTTTAAAAGCGTTCGGAACGCGCAAGTATGTGTCAGATTCTATTTTATTGAGATGGCAACACGGGTTGTAAAAAAAGTGAAATGTCAAAGTTGTTTTTTCCGGTTTACTGTCTATCTTGGCTCTCAAGGAGATGCGTGTAAAAAATGGGATCAACCAGTGTTGAAAGAATTATGGGTTTCAAGGAAACAAACGTTTAAAAAGTGGTAAAATAACCCAATTAATGAGCATTAATTGCGAGCCCTATTGTGTGTCCGAACAGTCTCGGGAATCGGTCGCCGGTGGAAAGTGATGTGTTTGGATTTTCATTAGCACGATTCACGGAAATCGTGGTAGAGGTCTGGGTCGAGCTAGCTCGGGGTTAGGGGTTGAGTTTAGAGAATTCCTCCGCAAGCTGCGGGCGGGGCCAGTAGTTTGTTGAAGACCTGTGACGCGCCAGACCGACGAGAGGACAACGCTGTCTGCCCAGACACCAAGATTGAGTCTGGTGGTCTGAATCCAGCGCAGAAGTTCAAGAAGTAAGGCTGCATCCAAATGTGAGTCTTTGAACCATTTACCCTTCAGAAAGGAATTGTAGTATATAAGAACCCCCTTTGTATGGGAAGCCCCTTTCTGACAGGTCTTAACCTCCTTATAATATTCAAATGGGTCCAGCACGCGAGGTTTAAACCATATCTGTGGAGAAGGGGGCTTTTCACATACATTTGCTGGTAGCATAGCGCGGTTAAGTTGTTTAATATCGGATATTAAACAACCCCGGACCAAGATATATTCTGTTTATATAAGCCGAACCGATATAGTAGCTCCGTTGGCCTAAGATAATTTGTGAATTATACTTTGTTTTAGGTAGGTAGTTTGGAACCTTGTAACCTAAAGCGAGATCAAATAGAATATTTTGTTATTTCTTATACTACAGTACTCGGACTGTGTATATGAATAGGTTTATGTAAGCTGGAAGGATATTTACGCAGCTCCTTTAGCTTTAGGTATTGTATTATATGTTGTATTGTGGATAAACATATAACTTTATAAGCGCGGTTAAGCCTAGTGAACCCGGCGACAAAACTATAATAGTTTGTAAATTCATACAGCATAACCATTGCTAGCAAGCGAAGCGGCTTAATTATTAGTTATATAGTTGTTGAAAGCCTCGGCTTATATAAATTACAAAGTACATAGCAGGGTTAATGTGTAATGTGTAGTTTTTGGTTAGTGAATCATATTAACTAAGCGAGCGCTTAGGTATAATATTATAACAACGTACATAGGTTATGTTACAACTTGGAATTGTTAAATTTGTTTGTTTTGGAGTATGTTTAGTCTTTAACAAGTGTTTAATGTGATTACATACTTTCAGAAGCCAATTACCTTTGGATATACTGTTAGTTAGTGCTACAGTTTGGTTTATATTGTTTATTTTGAATGAAAACTTCTTGACACTTGCGATTGAGGCTTGGACATAGTTGTTTGTCAAAAGTGTAGCATAAATGTAACTAACTGGTTTATGTTGTATGGATTATATATATATAGCAGCAGAAACGGTCTGTCTGTCTGTTCATAAAGTTATGATATTGTGTTTATTTGAAAATGTTTGAGTGATATATAGCAACAGAAAAGGTCTGTCTGTTTGTTCATAAAGTTATGATATTGTGTTTGTTTGTACACATTTGAGTATTAAAAATTGGTTTTGGTTGAACTCGCATAATTGAACAACAGGGTTGTATTGTGTATTAATGTACTGAAATTAACATACTGACTAGAGTCTAGTATATTTGGGTCTACAATATTATTGTATACGGGGACGTTTGTGATTCGTGCCAGAGTTAGTTCGGTTTTTAATTGTTGGTATTTTCTTTGATTTCCCGGTCTACAATGTCGAGGACTTCTCCGAGGAACATCTTGGCCAGCCAGCTGCGCTGGTTTGTCAACGTTCAAGGCTTGTTGGCTCGAGCTGATCGGGGCGATGCAGTCCTGGAGCGGTACTCACAGATGGAGCATCGCCTCGAGAAAGCTGAGCAGGCGCTCATCGAGCTGTTGGACCAGGAGCTGCCACCGGAGGTAATGGCTAGCCCTAATAATGACATGGATCAAATAATGGACATTTATAATGAGGTCACACAGTTTGCCTGTCAGATTAAAAAGCGACAGTCAGGTGTTTCGAGCACACCTGATGTAAGACATGCAGCGCAAGGTACATCGTTGCACAGTAGGCTCCCTACTTTGGAGTTAGGACATTTTGACGGTACCATGGAGCTATGGGTGGCATATAAGAATATGTTCACCTCGTTGGTTGACAGTAGGCAGGATTTAACCAACGCACAAAAGATGGCATATTTGATGTCCACTTTAGAAAGTGAGGCAAAGAGCTTAGTGCAACATTTAAGAGTAGAGGACGATTCTTATAGCATAGCGTGGGAACTATTAAATAATAGATATCAGAATGTCCGTCTGTTGGCCGATGCTCATACGAGCCAATTGTTAAGTTTGCCTAGGGTAGGTAATAAGGCTCAAATTCGAACGCAGTTACTGACCCCGGTTACAGTAGCCTGTAACGCGTTAAAAATGTTAGGTTTGCCCGTAGATGAGTGGTCGTTCTTGTTGGTACACATTATTTTGGGTAAGTTACCGTCTGATACTCGTTCACGTTTCGAACGTGAGACCGCGGAAAAGGAGGACAAGGCTCTTCCTACTTTCGCTGATTTGATGAAGTTTTTAGAATTTGAGGCTAGGGCCGTGGAATCTTCATCGACTTCGGAGGTGGCGCCACCTACCGGGAGTTTCAGGGAACCTGCCGGTCATTCGAGGCGAAGGGGGCCACAGGGAGTGCAACCGCTTCGGGGACGCGTTGCTGCGCGTCTGGCTGCACTGGCCGCTGTTGCTGAGAGCCCAAATTGCCACCAGTGTGGACGCCCAGGACACGCGTTATCGCAGTGCCATGATTTTGCTGCATTACCGGTAGTGGACAGACGGCGATTAGTTAAAATTAATAGACTGTGCTATTTTTGTTTAGAGGACCACTTAGCGCGCGAGTGCTCCAGACAGCGAATGTGTAGAGAATGTGGCCGGCCACATAATGATTTAATTTGTGCGAACAGGTCTGGAGCCTACGGTCACGCCACGGGCGGGGGAGCCGCGGCGCAGTCCACCTATCAGTCACGTCCGTCGGGTGGCCCCTCTCAAGGACAAGGAGCGCACCCGTCAGAGAGTGGAGAGAGCCCTCGCGTGAGTCGTGCTCAGTTTGATAGTGGTGTGAATCGCGCGCCTGCGGTACGAAGCTATATTGCGGACCCGGGTGGGGGACCCCTCATGGGGGGGGGTTCAACGGGTCAGGGCCGCACTCAGGACATTAGGAGTGGACCCCATGTTTCCGCGACAGCGGGCCCGAGTAGGGACCCCCCGAGGGGGGGGGGGGCTCCACGGGCTGGGGCCCCACTCAAGGTTGTATGAGTGGACCCCAGTTTGCCGAACCAGTGCCTGCGCCCACTGTAGGACAGTATAGCAGGGCGGAGCCACAGCGATACTCTCCGCCGATACACGAGTATCCGCGGTTAGAGTATCACCCGCCTTATTCGAGATATGGTAGGGCAGCGGGTTACGCACCACCTCGGATGGCATTGCGTATACGCTCACCATATATAGGGCAATGGATGCACCCTGGATTGGAGGGGCCGGGCCCCCAATAATTTGTCTGCCCCTGTACCGGTGCGGAGCCGAGGACAGTTCTTCGGCCCACCATATTAGTTAGTAGTTGGGGCCCCCCGGGGGGAGATTCAGTTAGAGTAAGGACCACTGTTGAATTTCGGGACGTGTATGCATGATCGGATAGTCAGGTTGCGCGAGCATGGCTACGCGCATCCCCACGTACTTTAGAGATTTTTGTAGGAAACCGGGTTTCACAAATTCAGAATATAGTTATTCACAATAAATTGGAGGCACGTCCCAGGTGAATGTAATCCTGCAGAGTGCGCATCTGGAGGCTGCACAGCGCCGGAGTTGGTGTCGCATCATTTATGGTGGGGACCGGAGTGGCTTAAAGAAACAGGTTTCTTGGCCTGTCCAGCAGTTGGATAGGACACCCCAGATTTTACCCGGGTTGCGTGTGCATGCTCTAGTTCTAGGGACCAAACTAGTTCCTGATTGGACGCCGTGAGTTGGGTCACCGTGCGTTGAGACGCTGGGGCGTCGCGACGGTGGCATCGGCACGGTGTGCGTCGGGTCGGAGCACGCAAGTCGCCATCCTTTGTTGTTACCCAAGGAGGGCCTTTGATGAGGCGTTTGCTGTCCGACCGACATGTTCGTAACTCACACACAGGATGAAGCGCGTTATTAGCGATTTTACAGCGAGAGTTTTGGATTTTGTCTACTCGCCGGGTAATTCGCAATGTTCTCTTCTCCTGTGTTTCTTGTTACAGGCTGCGAGCCTTGTTGATGCAGCCGCAGATAGGAGATCTGCCAGCTGATTGGATCACACAGTCGAGACCTTTTGATGGAGTGGCTACGGACGTGGGGGGACCGTTCCTCGTCCGAACGTCTAGCCTTCGCAACGCTCGGACTGTTAAGGCGTACCTGTGAGTATTCGTGTGTCTGTCCACCAAGGCCGTCCACTTGGGATTAGAGTCCTCGTTGTCCGCGGAGGCCTTCGTCGTTGCATTAGACCGATTAGTATCGCGTAGAGGTTTGCTTTTTTAATTAGTTCAGACAACGGCACGAATTACAAGGGTACCGCAAATTACTTGAAAAGATGTATACATTTTAGAAGATAATTGTATTTAGTTGTAGTTTTTATTTAGTTTTAATTGTAGTCATGGTTATTATGTGAAATCGGCCAAGACCCACCTCCGCCGCGTCATCGGGGATGTAATCTTATTGAAAGATGCGAATTTGGAATTCTTTGTATTGGCGACGTGGTCGCATTATTAAGTTGATAATTGGCGGGGATGAGACTTCTCGCGCCGCTGAGGTGATTGGTCGAAGGTTTGATTCTGTGACGAGCCTTGGCGACTCTCTCCCGGCTCCCGGTTGAGTAAGCTAGCGGTCTGATAAGGATAACAGCCCGGAGCGGGGGATTGTTCGGTTTAAAAGCGTTCGGAACGCGCAAGTATGTGTCAGATTCTATTTTATTGAGATGGCAACACGGGTTGTAAAAAAAGTGAAATGTCAAAGTTGTTTTTTCCGGTTTACTGTCTATCTTGGCTCTCAAGGAGATGCGTGTAAAAAATGGGATCAACCAGTGTTGAAAGAATTATGGGTTTCAAGGAAACAAACGTTTAAAAAGTGGTAAAATAACCCAATTAATGAGCATTAATTGCGAGCCCTATTGTGTGTCCGAACAGTCTCGGGAATCGGTCGCCGGTGGAAAGTGATGTGTTTGGATTTTCATTAGCACGATTCACGGAAATCGTGGTAGAGGTCTGGGTCGAGCTAGCTCGGGGTTAGGGGTTGAGTTTAGAGAATTCCTCCGCAAGCTGCGGGCGGGGCCAGTAGTTTGTTGAAGACCTGTGACGCGCCAGACCGACGAGAGGACAACGCTGTCTGCCCAGACACCAAGATTGAGTCTGGTGGTCTGAATCCAGCGCAGAAGTTCAAGAAGTAAGGCTGCATCCAAATGTGAGTCTTTGAACCATTTACCCTTCAGAAAGGAATTGTAGTATATAAGAACCCCCTTTGTATGGGAAGCCCCTTTCTGACAGGTCTTAACCTCCTTATAATATTCAAATGGGTCCAGCACGCGAGGTTTAAACCATATCTGTGGAGAGGGGGGCTTTTCACATACAACAGTTTTAAATAAATATTGGATTTTGACATTTTAAATATGTAAAAAATGAGTGACAGTTTGAAATCAATATTGGATTTTGACATTTAAGATGTGATAAAAATGCGTGGAAGTTTTAAATAAATACTTGTAGAAGGAAATTTAATTTTTAAGAAATATGTAACTTTGTTCTACGCTGCTAGCCAAAGCGCCAACTAATCCAGATGGCTCTTCCAAATACGAGTACCTTATATAAAAAACAGCCTGCCTTAGGCTTTCTTGTTCAGATATTAAGAATTATAGAACTACTAGCTTTTGCCCGCGGCTCCGCCCACGTGTTATTCAGTTTAACGACATTTTTTCCGAGATAAAAACTAGCCTATGTGTTAACTTAGGGTATAAGCTACATCCATTCTAAATTTCATCCAAATCCGTCCAGCCGTTTCAGCGTGAAAGGGTAACAGATTTACACACACACACACAAACTTTCACATTTATAATATTAGTGTGATTAGAAAGCTATGCTTGCCCAAAGTTATTAAAATTTGTATAACGTACCCAGGCGGACAGATAAGACAGCAGAGCGACATTGATAGGGTTCTGTCTTGCCCTTTAGGCGCGGAACCCTAAAGAGAAAAGTATTGCCGGTCTAGACGGCAAAGTTCTTTTAAAGCAGTCATCTTAACTTCCTGAGGCCTGACGTGGTTTAATATAATACAAGAACAAAAAATCCGAATAATATAAAATTACAAAATAATTATCAAAATTAATCCTAAATCCCAAATAATATTATTATTCTATAGATTACCCATCCATTCGAGTGACAGATATTTGGAATTTAGTGCTTAGTCGTAAATAAAGTGAAATATGAAAACAAAATATCCTGGGCCTCAGGAGGATAAGTAAGGCTACCATCCGATCTGATATATTGAGACTGCCACCGTTATTGAGTTCTCTGTTCCAACTTCCCAAAAAACACTAAAATGTCCCGATGTCTGCACAAATTGCACAATGAATGATGGTGACGACTCAAGTGTATGCCTTGCGGACTGACGAAAATAATTTTTTGCGATGCTGAAAAAGTCATTTAACCTTACAATGAACTTTGACAGGTTTCACCACCTATCACGTTCGGACGTAATAACCGTCGGTAAAAAGTGGGTGTACGAGTGTAGACTGTGACTTGCATTTCAGTCGATACTGAAAGATACCTCTAACAACCACTCTAGGATTAATGTTAATTATAAACACGCTTTAAAGGGTTGTGCAGGATCACTTAAATAGTAATACATACTACTCTGTGTAAAAGTACCGGGAATTCATAAATTACAGTATTCTTCGATTGTGGATGGTGTAAGTGTAGTGCACTATGAATTTCTTCCAGAGGAACAAACGGTAAATAAACAATATTATTGAGGCGCCATGAGGCGTTTGCGAGAGAATATATGCCGAAAACGGCCAGATTTATGGAACGACAATTCGTGGATGTTACACCATAATAAGGCACCATCGCACAAAGCCATCATTGTGCAAGGGTTTTTAGCCAAAAGCTCGACGAATGTCATCGACCAAGCGCCGTACTCACCTGATATGGTTCCGTCTGACTTTTTTCTGTTCCCGAGGCTAAAATTACCACTTCGAGGAAGGCGTTTCGAGTCGATTGAAGCTGTAAAAGAAAATTCGCTGAAGGAGTTGAAGACCATACCCCAATTAGTTTACAAAAAACGTATGAAGGACTGGGCCAAGCGCTGGCGTAGCTGTATTTCAAGCGAAGGGGCCTATGTTGAAGGAAAAAAATAAATTTTGACGAATAAATTACTTTTTTTTTATTGAACAATTTATCGCTTTGTGGCAAAATCATATTTACGTAATACTTAATTGTTATTTAAAAATAACAAAAACGATCATAAGTTATGCCCTTGGGAACGAAATCTGGATGATATACTTAACGCAATAAATTTGGTAATTCTAGCCCCAACACCGCCCTGTCCACCATTGAGGCCAGGCTTGACTGCCCCTATCTGAGTCGCTGCTCCATGCTGCACACAAGCGTCCCCACTTGGTGGAGGACACTTACGTAGGTGCAGACCAATTCCAATTACTCGTAATTAATTATTTATTTACTAATATTAGATTTAGAACTATTATTACTAACAAATTATGGGTTTTAAATTGTGGCCTGAAATAAATGAATTTATTTATTTATTTATTCCGTTTATCTCTATCACAGGAAATATCTGGAAACAGAATTAGATGTTATCCTTTTCAAATGTTTGCTGAATCTATTCATTAGGTAGTATACTACATATAAGACGCAAGAGTTTAGATAAGAACAAATATTTTACTTGTTTGTCCCACTTCTACATTTTGTATAAAAATTTCTTCACCACTCAAAATTTGGCTGGAGTAAATTGCTTTAAGTAATAAGTCTTTCTACAATATTGTGGATTATTTACTCTGTTTTTTGTTTTATTTTGTGTGTATGTGTGTGTGTGTTCATTAAAGTGTATATTCAATCAATCTTTCGCTAAATTTAAGTTTCCTTTTCCTTAAGAAATGAAAACTAAAACGAGATGTTGCATCTAAAGCCGTCTTGTAAGCTAAAATTTATGATGCACTCCATCTCCAAATTCATTTCTGTCTTCATACCATGTACACATTTAACAGTGCATCAGCATAATAAAACATTTTAAATGTTAAAGCAAAACGAGATCATGCTAAAAGATTTTTATCATCAATCATATCTCGTATATCGGTGAATAATATAAAAGTACAACATTAATCCAAAAGCTTTATTAACCATCCCAACAAAACGGATTGAGCTTTCAAAGTATTAAGAGCATGGGTGACCCGAGATTGAGTACATAATTTTACGCAATTGAACGCAATGACGTTTCAGTATTGTTTGTTATTTTAAACAACTCGCTCCGAAACAGAAATAACACGTGCTCTCGAAAAAAAAACGTATTTTTGTACTTAACCGGGCTTCTATTTAGCATAAAAACACGAGTTTTTCAAAATCACTAGATAGGTATCATTCAAATAAATTTTATAAATAAAAATACAACTAAATTCCGTAATCCAAGTTCGAGAGAAAATCAATAATAACCAAGAAGTTTAACTCAGAACACAGGGTTGCAAAAGACTTTATTTACAGTAAATAAATAAATCAATCGACGCGCTTTATTCCAAGTTACTTCATAAACGTAAGAAGAACATAGGTATATTTTTTTGATAACTGTAATAACATCATTCAAAGTCTGTCATATTATTTCCGGTTACGTCATCATCTCATCTCACTCCTCTGTTTAGTCAAGGACCGAAACAATTGATTCCATTGTTATATTTGTCATGGACGCAGCCCATAGGTTAAATGATTTTCTCTCAATACTTTCAGCTAACATTCCACGCACCCGTAGTCGGTCGCACGTTGTGGGGAGCTTTCGGCTCAGTTCAGTATTCAGAAAGCTTCGAACCTACATTCGCGCGCCCGCTTCCAAGTCGCGCCCAGAAACCACTACGCGTCAATAGTTGTTCTAAGCACCAGTTGCGAGACTAACAATAAAATAATACATTGAAATTTTTATGTCTTACGACTATTTAAAGTTGAAATTGTAGACTAATTTTGAACTTTAGGCCAAAAGTTTCGCCGTGTCTGGCTAGGGCGCAAAGTTTGTGAACTTAAAATTAATTGTTATGGAAGTTGGAAAGTAAATATAATTGAACCGTGTAAAATGTAATTATGAACGAATTTATTGTTTTGATGTTTAATTAACTAGAATTAATGTTAAGCGATTGATTGACAGTAACAAGTGGCAAAAATGTGTTGAATTAAAACAGTTTGATGATCAGTGCTGTGAAATAACAGAAAACATTCCAGAAATATTTTCTTCGGTTACAAAGTAAGTAAACTGTCAGTTTTAAAGCTTATTTAGAACTTTGTTACAGTCAGTTGAAACAACTCTTGCTCGCGTAAAAAAGTTTTACGTAAAAAGTTTCGTTTGAGGTAAAATGTTTTACCTCCACAGTTTGGCTTATGATAGGTCAGTTAACTTTGTTATTTTCAGTAAAGTTTCTTGTTATATTATGTAAAGAAAGTATCTTTCAGTTTTTGAAATAATGTTATTATTGACATTTTCATATAATTATTAAGTATATACAGGAAGCGCGTTGGCGGATCGTCCTAAAAGGGACGATTTTCATCCTTAATGGACAAAAACTATCCTTAAAACTATCGTAGGCCCACGTTTATATTTAGTTATGTTATGTTTCGACTGAATCCGCCGCAACAGAAAGCATATTATTGTAGATTCAACGCGACGTTGCGTTTAATCTACAATTATAATTATGCTTTGAGTTTCAATCTATTGCTTGTGTTCGATTGATGTCCAACTATCATATTTTACAATGTACTGTCCTTTTTTGTCCCTTATCATCCAACGTACCTTTTCGTTCTAGCCAGAATTTCCATTTATTAAATATATTTCGTCGTTAATTTGTTGTGTATAAATTACAAAGTCGAAATATATATTTTTTAAATTAAATTAGCATCCTTTAATTTTAACTTTTATTTCACACATCGTTGAAAAACCGTCCCTTTTCAAATGGCCTGTTGTCGTCCGAAATTTGAAATGCACACTGGTAACCTACGTAAAGTTAGTATGAAGGGTAGAACATTTTTTTATTCGCACGTTTTTTTAGGAAAGCTGTTTGGTATGATCAGTAGAATATGCGATTTTATCTATTCATAGCCGGCATATGAATAAATAGCTTTATTTCCGTGATGACGCACGCGTTATTTTTGTTTTTTATTCCCTAAAGAATTAACTTATTATTCTCGGTTCGCAAATTATACTATTGCAAAAAAACAAACACACAAAAAACTCAACATTAGGGTTTTTAATTTACTAGTAAGGAGGTAAACATTTCATCGGTCAGTAGAAAGCATACTTTATTGGCCACTACAAATATTTTCAATAAATTATACACAAATTCTTTTACTTTTTACTCCACATATTTGTCGAATAAAAAGTATAAGAATTTGTGTATAATTTATTGAAAACATTTCAGAAATATTTTGTTCGGTTACAAAGTAATTTGTCAGTTTTTAAATGACAACGGCATTCTGCAGGCGGTGGCGGACAGCTGCGACTGTCCTGTGCTCTGGCACTGCATACAAGTGGCCTGTGGTCAAATTATTATTTAATTTAATTTTAATACTAATTTAATTTACTAATATAGTTTATAAGATCATTGTTACTAACACTTATGGATCAATGTTATCTGAAATAAATGGATATTATTATTATTATTATTAAAGCTTTTGAACTTTGTTACAGTCAGTTGAAACATCTCTTGCTCGCGTAAAAAAGAACTTCCATGAAGAACTATCGATCAAATTCGGCAAATGTACAAAGATTTTGTTGCACCCGAATTTATCAGAATACCGCCTTCAATTTAAACATGTTTTTCGTGTAGTCAGCAGTTTTCTTAAATCGTTTTTCCCACAAGCACCTATTCTCACTTCCCATAACCCAGGAATGCTCACTGAGACTCTATTTACCGGAAGCTTATTTCCTGATAACGCTATACAAGTAACGACCTCTCTTTTACAGTTTTTCTTACGCTCTACAAGTTTTGAATGCTTTTCATCCTTTCACTGAATAGAGCATGATTTCAAACTTTTGGCATTCAACACTTTTGCCACATATAGATACTTAATATTCAGTGAACATGTTGCTCAATGGAATAAAATAGTAAGGAACGACTTAAACATTTCAGAGCGTTCTTAGAGATTTACTAAAATACAATATATATTTATGATTTATTTATGTATTTTAACTTACCTCTATCCTTTCAACTTAAACCTAATGCGGTAGAGTAGTGACAAATTAGCATAATAAAATTAACAGAATAGTATTAACACTATAAAAATTCTCCATTAAAATTTTTATCGTACATTTTACAATCATGGACTTTCTGATTTTGGTCGCGGCTCCCTTGTTCCGTCTAAATATTATGCACTCAGGCCAAAACTTTGGATCCAAGAATATTCTTAGTGCTGCGCCGATAGCCGGATCGCATAGTATGTATACTTAAGGGATGTTAAAGTTGAATTTATTATTATTTTTCAATATTTATTATAATTGGAGTGTTGACTTGAAAAATCACCATGCTGCGTCGTGATTGGGGTGTGTCTAACACTCTAACAGATTGGAATAAATATATATAATTAAGCTATATAAAGCCTTTAGTTTCCTTTAACTTGTATTAATAATAAAAAAAAAAATAATTTTGGAAATATATTCGGCCCACTATGGGGCCGGCATCAGTCGAATACTTAAATCAATCTAACAGATTGGCTAATATTCTACTTTAACAAATGCGAATAAATATATAGCTTTTAATTTATTAAAATTTATATATCTAGGGTGGCTTTTAGTATTAAAAACAACAATAATATATTTGCACTCGACATATTTCGGACAGCCCCATACGATGAGGCCGAAATGTGAAAAGTGCAAATACATTTTTATTGTTTATAATATTAATAGCCACTTTAACAAATGGATTTAAATTAATTAAGATATAAATGACGCAAGATCCTTCACGTGATTGTATAATACATACTGTCTCTACTAATATATATTAATTATTAACAATTTAAAATTAAATAAGAAGTTACTAGCTAACTTGTCAAAACTTTATAAATCAAGGGAAAAGGACACAAATAAAAAATAAAAAATTGAATAGCCTGGGTGTGAGGGTGCAAACCAATTAATTGGAATTCTTGATGCATGAGTTGAATTTGAACTAGCCCGGTTTTTTCTTCTTTTAATAATCGAGGCTTCTCGGAAAAGCGATGACAAAGTTCAATATTTCTGATTAGATTAGAAATCTGCCTCCTCATCCTTGTCAAAACTTGATTGAATAGCCTTGGCTCAGTAATTTTGTGAAATCATTTTTATATTTTTAATAAGGAAAAGCAGAATCTTTGAATAAAGACAGAAACGAAATATATAACTAAACAATTAACCTACAAATTGTCGGAAGATGTCGAATACCTTTTCTAACTAATAACATCTAGTGAAAATCGTTGTACAAAACTGAATCTAGTTAGAAGTCAAAATGAAAAAGATGTTGATCGTTTCCAGAATAAAACGATATTTTTACAGCTAAAACATGAGTTTTATAACAATTAAAAATTTGAAGCAATTAAAAGTAGGTCCTCTTTTAATTTAAAATTAAATAACTTAAAAACGTATAAATATTCGTTTTACTTGGTAAAGTGTGAGGTTTCGTGCCTACCATTACAAGTAATAATAGTTCTTAGAAATAAATAATTAAAAAAAAAAGACATATATAAAAAGTAATCAATAAACAAGGTGAAATATATTTGCTGTAGCCAAATTCATACTGGAGGCTTGGTAATGGATCAGTATCACGGATTGATAAAAATTTTTGCCAATTTCACAAAATAAAATGTTGACGTCCCATAGTAATTGACTCGGGGCCTGGCTTGCGTTTGTAGGGAACACGAAAAGTATAATTTACGAATTTCACAAAAATGGTCATCGAACCTTGTTACTGAGGACTTATAGAGTCTTCAGTGTGAATTTGACTGCATTATTAAAAGTCATCTTACATACAAAATTCCTTTTTTTTTCTATGCTTTGAAAGTTTGTATCTTATTATCAGTATCTAATAATTACAAACTTGATTTTAGTATTCGATATTCATTTCAAGTTGTCACCTCTGGCTGTTCCTGCGCGTCAGGGCTTTGATGTGCAAACAGGTAGATGTATAATTATTCTGTAAGGATTCCGTTTTTCTGTAAGGTGATATGTACAATAACTAGTAAAAACAATTGAAGGGTTTATCGTTAACTGATTACATTAAAGGAGGAAAAAAAATTTTAGCCAAGTTTTTGTTTTGTTTCCAGTACAAAGTATTTCAATGAACTGAATAAAGGAGAATGCCACGGGATCGTCCCGAATGACGTCACAACTAAATAAAAGTCATAAAATTACATCTTTTTGATCACAAGAGTTTAATTAAATTGGGAATTCTAGCATCATAATAAAAAATATTTCAGTATTTTAATTTCCGTTGCCGCTTTACTATGATTAGGTTGCAAACCAATAATCGCCTCTATTAAAAAGTAATAAAGTTTTTGCAATTGCCCTTGTCAGTGTACAGGAAATTCGAATTGCGGATACTAATTTAAACGAGACATGGTGATTTGGTAAGTACATTTTAGTCTCCCTACAATTAACTTGACACCATACATTACGCGGCATTCTCCTTTCTATGGAAAAGAGGACAGAAATTCCCGCAAATAAAAATTATTTTCTTTGGAAAGTGGTCTATATGCGATACTCAATCATATAAAAAAATTTAGTCGAATTGAGAACCTCCTCCTTTTTGAAGTCAAACACCATTACTGACTGACCAAATCATCAAAAGTTCTAGTACTCGTTCTGGTCGCGAGTTCAAATCCCGTAGAAGGACAACTGTGTTCGTTCTGTTTGCATGGATAAAGGAGATAATGTAAATTAAGATTTCAAAATATCAAAGTCCCATTTATGTTGCCACGTCTAATAAAGGCATAAGCCATGATCTGTACACACTTAGACTGCAATCAATGTTTGATATTTGATGGTCCATATTTATCCCTGAAGTATGGCGATGCCCGCTTACCATCCGTCACGCTGGGCAGCAGTAATAAAATCGTCGATGGGACGCTGGTGCAAGAGTGTGGAATGTCACTCATATATGCATCTCGCAGTCTATACTATTATTTGCTCTGCCTATATTCGTTTCCTGCAGCTGTTACGGCTAGATTGGTATTTTTAGGCTGAAGCAGTAAAAAGCATCTTTAAAAAAAAAATAAAAAAATGAAAATCATTTAATTCAGAACTGGGTTCCATATGATCACACAAAAAAAATAAAAATTAACAATAGAACTAAAATAAAGCGGTAATAAAAACGATATAATTTTGATTACTAAATATTATGATTATTATTAGCATGTAGTGTCGTCCAGGGATGGCTGATAGGACACCCGCACCCGCCTCCCACTACCTTCAGAATGGTATTGTGGCTGCCGCACACTCTGTGCATGAGAGAAGCAACTTTTTTGCGCATAATTGCGTAAAAATCCATTGTTCGCGCCTCAGCAAACATGCCGGATGCGCTGCAGCGCCACGGCAGCCCCAACAGCATCCTGAAAGCATTATTGTAACCACTGTAAAAAATGCTAGATCTAGCCTAACAAGAGCTAAGGTGGGAACACTGGTTGCTCTCGCGAATACGTTGAAAAACTAAATTATCAAAGAAGATCTTTGCCAGATCTTGTACTCGTACAAGCGTGATCGTTTTCCACTATTTTGACTTCTTAACTTCAGTCTAATGAAATGACTTATCTTATCTTATCACTAATGTTTTAGTAAGGAGAGGTATTCGTTTGGAGTATTCGACATCTTCATCATCATTATCATAATTTCCTTGTGAAATAGTATTATGGTATCAAACGTATGTATACTAGTGAATCATAAGAACTTTAAGAATAACAAATTTTTTGGTGAACTTTCATTGGGAGGTAGAAAATTAGAGCCGTACAAACTAACTAACGATTATTGTATTAGTAAGAATTTATCTCGATATTATGTTGGTCTTGAACATTAATGGCGCGTGGACTAGTTTTTTGCTTGGCTTGATTTCCCGTATAACTCACTGGATTTTCGAGAACACAAAGGCACGATTGGTAATTGGTTTTGTAGGAGTAGCTACTCAAAAGCAGAACATTTTCTTTATTATTTTTTGGCTTACTGTAACATAAAATGCCTTTGTCAAGAAACTACTAAATGTAAATAATTGTTAAGACTTGTGCCAATCGATTGATCAAAAACCTTTGTAAGTTCCACATCGTCTGAGAATTTAAAATGTTATATTATATGAACAAATTTACTTCCAATTTTTAATTTGATCTTCAGTTTTATTATGAATACCAAAGAAAAGATATGTAATTATGTAGACCAATGATAGGAGACAGCAAATTATGTATTCAGGTCAATAGGGGGGTGGCTATTATATCTATCTATACTACAGGAGATCAAAAAGTAGTGAGAACGACATATATACCAATTGGTAAGAAAAAAATACTGGCAAGCATAGCTCAGATATTTGAAATATTATTAAAGAAAAATAAATTCGATTCTCTTTTGTTTTTTTTCTGAATTTGTTTGCTTCGTGTCGGAATGTGTTCTCGAAAATGGAGAAAAACGAAGTGCGAGCCGTTATTAAATAACTGTTTAAAAAAGTTAACGACGCAAGAGATTCACTGCAATTTGGAAGCAACATTAGGAGAGTCTGCTCCGCCGTATTCCACTGTCGCCAGGTGGGCTTCTCAATTTAGAGTAGGGAGAACGAGCATGGAAGACGAACATCGTTGCGGCCGTCCATCGACGTCAATCACCCAAGAAAATGTTGTGGAAGTCGAGAAAATTGTATTGAGCGACCAAAGAGTCACCATCAGTTACTTAGTTTAAGGAACGGGCATTTCATGTGGAAGTATTCAATCCATATTGAAACAATCTTTGAATATGAGAAAAGTCTCCGCAAGATGGGTGCCGAGAATGTTAACCGACAGTCAGAATCAAAATCGACTTGACATTTCGAAGACATTGTTAGACAAGTTTCAAGAAAATTCAGAAAACTTTTTGTCTCGTTTCGTAACAATGGACGAAACATGGAGCCATCATTTTGATCCCGAGAAAAAACAGCAATCTTCCCAATGGAAACGGCCATCATCACGGACCCCGAAGAAGTTTCGTGCCGTGGCATCGTCTAGCAATGTTATGGCCTCAATATTTTGGGAATCAGAAGGGATATTGTTGATTGATTACCTGGAGCGTAGAACCACTATTAATGGCCAATATTATGCAGCTTTAATTCTCAAGTTGAGGAATTCCATCAAAGATAGGGTAACTTCGAAGGGGCGTGCTATTTCATCACGACAACGCACCCGCGCACAGCTCGGCGGTTGCGATGGCTGCCATTCAGCAAGCTGGCTTCGAATTGGTTGACCACCCCCTTTATTCAACAGATCTGGCGCTTAGCGATTTTCATCTGTGCCCGAAATTGAAAGAGTACTTAAGTGGAAACAGGTACTTAGACAATAACGATGTGATGGATGCCGTGGAGAGCTTTTTCCAGGACCAAGACAAATTTTTTTTTTCGAAAGGGATTAAAGCCTTGGAAAACCGCTGGACTCAGTGTGTATAGAGACTCGGTGACTATGTAGAAGAATAAATTATTAAGTTATCAATGTTCATTTTATTCTATCTCATTCTTACTACTTTTTGATCCCTCTCGTATATTGAAATATTTATTTCACGATTTGGCTTCTGACCAGGTTAGCCTCCATAGGGGTCGAAACAACAATTACACATATGTTAATGTATGTTTTTATTCAACGTGATTAAGACCCAAGTTTAATGTTCATGATGTTTGAAAATAGTTGAAGTTTAAAGTTTAAACAGGTGACAAGCAGGCTGCCCACCTTCATGAAGGAGGACTACTTCTGGCCAAAGGGCGTCGTATACCGTCGTTTTCGCGGTAGACTGCTATCTAAACCACCGGATCGGCATACTGACGTTGTGCCAAAGTAATGTTTTTAGTTTTAATATAAAATATGTATTGTTGTTTTAAGGTATTTATTGTTATGGGCCTCGTTGCCTGAAACAAAGCGATTTATTATTATTATTAATTTTAATATGTTATAAATAATTCCTTGGACAATTTAAATATTTTATTCAATTTGGTAATTTTTTAAACATCCATGTGCCATTTTGTCTGCTTTTTGAAAAAAATAGATTTTAATGAATGTAATTTCAAAATAGTTTTTTTTTTGCTTTAAGTATTTTAGTATTTATAGGACGTGACGCAATCATGTTAGGTTCAATGGTCGGATCTTTGCCAAACATTAGGATGCGTTTAAGAAAATAATTTTTTTGTACAGAAATGTGTTATGATGACGTCACTGAAGGTCAAATGAAAAACATCTCTTTTTTTTCATTGAATATACATGCTTATTTTATTTTATCCTCGAAACGGTTTTTAAATCGTAAATAATGGCGAAAAAAGAACAGGTCTATTGCTATCAAAACTAAAATAAATAGCACTCATTCCAACTTTACATAAGCTTTCTCGTTTAGTCAAGCACCGTTCACCAGACGATAAAGTCGTGAAGAAAATTAATTAAACACATTAATCATTCTCCGGCGACGACGACGTGTGGAGAGGTCGATGCTCTGACACAATGATAGTGTGAAATCGGATTTAGCTTACTCGAGGAAGCCTTTGAGAAAATGTAATGTAACTATAGATACACACATTATATATAAATACATATATTTAGTCAAGGCTGTCTCTTAGAGGGATAGGCAGGGACTGTAAATTTCGTCTGATGCATCTTGACACTAGCGATGGGTCGTCAACGTTTTTATCGTTAACGAAACTAGACCGTCGATTAAATCGATCGACTAGTTAAATTCATGGAATGTAGTTAAACGTGTCAACCTCTACGCAAGCGGTCTATCTTGTTGCGTTGCGACGTAACGTTGTTCGTTTCGACTATGTCTACGACTTAACGGTATAATTTGAAAATACATTATAATGAGTAGGTAAATTGAATAAACTGTATTCAGTGTTATTCAAGTTCAAATTTTTTACACTATCTTATTCGCTAAATTTCAATTAGAATACCCACGTATTTGTAACATAAAATTGAATGTATCGCGATATGGTGAAATATTGTTATATGCTGAAATATCTTCGTTTATTCGTCTACGAATTCAACTAGTCCATCCGATGAACGTAGACCATCCGAAGCGTCGATGATACGCAAACGGTTGATTTAACAAGTCCGTTCATTCAACGCTCACCACTACTTGACACACCTCTCTTGCCTCTTCCATATCCTTCAATCTAGCTCTTCTATTCTGGGTGCATTGGACTTAGCCATGTTCTAGTATGTAGGTAATTTATAGAGAGCGGCCAGGTTAAGCTTTACCTTCCACTTGCGCGACATTATACTTCTTTGGTCACTCTACTTAAATTTTTAACTATGCCATTTCTTAAGCTATCGATCTCTAAGTAGATTTGTGTACTGTGTGATTAAATCAGATCTACCCTCTTTCTTGTTCTAGCTGGTATGTATAATTATATTTTTAGATATAAATATATTTGTATACCTAGTATAAAACACAATGTAGCTTAGCGGACAAGGTATTTACTTTTATTTCAACAATATTATTTGTGGTGATATTCATACCGACAAGAACCGATACATTTATGATTTTAAGATGGAAATTATGCGACATTTTAATTCAAAATGTTTGTTTTTTTTAGTGCTTTATTCAGTATGAAAGAAAAGCAGATTGTGAACCACGCAAAAGTGATTCTTAATTTCTCCCGTCACTCGTGCTCCAAACTCACACTTGATGAAATTAAAAAGTCACTTTCTGCTCGATGCAACAATATACCCATGTCATTTTTTTTGTGGGTCCGGGATTAGTTTTCTATTATAAGTGACACATATTATGCTGCAAATGACCAGACAAACAACAAATGGTATTATCCTAACTATATGGGCGTTCGATTTTATAAAGTGATGGAAATATCTTTGAAAATCGTGGTTTTATCCGCTCTACTAAAACTTCCAGTACAAACATTTTCAGCAAAAAGAGTAAATGAGCTTTTACACATGGCTTAAACTCAGTTGAAATATCTTGGACTTGTAATTCCCCTCCAACGTGGCAACAACTTAATTTACTCTTAATACTAGGTAAACCTAATTATATATTCCTTTCTAGGGCTTATTCTGTGTTTATACAATCTTATTATACAATGCGGAAATACGAAGCACGTCTCTATTCGTGTCATCTTTACAGCATAGACTATGATTCGTCATTAATTTGTCTGATGCCGGCCTGTCTATACTGGCATTAAAATAACCACTCATGTAACGCAAGATAGTTTGTCCCAAAAAGTTCACAACATATTTAAGACGACTCTATTCGCCTGAACTCCCGTACTAGCGCAGTTCGCTGATCATATCCTTCTTATTAATAGCTACTTGCTAATTATTTTTTCTTTTTCAACATATCCCATCCAATATCCATGACGTGAAACTAAAACATTTATCAAAACCAAATACGTACAAAAGTTACAAGCGTCTAAAAGTCCTGGATTATGTACTGTAATGTCCTAGAAGTGATACAACAAATCAAATAATTTTAGTTTCACAGCATAGTATATTTTATACTATTCAAACATATTTTTCTTTCATTTTGATTTTTGGGATATTTCTCCTGAAATTATAGGAACCACCAAAACCATTCTCGAGTTTTTTCAAAACACGAATGTTGTCTCGCGTTAGCTTGCCTCTCACACCGTGTTCGGTTAGTTCCGTACGAGCTTGGGAAATTAACGTTCGGGCCAACCAATAACAGTCAGCCAGCGCTCTATAATCCAAAGTTGAATGTAGAATGAAATAGCAAACATAATGACCCCGTCCGCGACTGACTTCAAGCCGCCGACTACAGGTCTCTTAACGAAAATTCTTGGGGAGCCGGGTCCATTTTATAGATTAATCTGTAAAGGCATCTGGAGTAAATTCTTTTGTTTTATGATCTTGGAATACGCATACTCTCGAAAATAAACGTTTGATTTCATTTCACAAAATTGTTTTTGCGATGATGAGAATAAAAAGGGTTTAGAAAGTAATATTGCTCGTCAAAGACAGAATAAATCATAAGATAGATGGACATGATTAAGTTCTCATCCTGTATTTCTGGGCGGGTTGAAAGTACGCACTGAAATGTATCGATATCAACTCAACGCCTATTTGCGTTGCATTTGATTCATGACCACACGCACTCGCCGACCTCAGACACGTCTCAAGATAAATGGAAGGAACACATGTCCTCATATATTATTGTTTATTTCATTGGGATACTTATGCAGTTGAAATGTTAAATATAACTTTATTTTTGAGTAATGGAACTGTGTTTGCGTTGTGAAAGTGAAGTCGAAGTGTTTATCTTTATTTTGTTATTTACTAATTGATCAAGTGACACGCATTTTTGTCCAATAGTAATTTTAGTTCAATAAAATTATGTCTTGAATCTTGGCGGGTTCAAATCCTTTTGGTTGAGCATGCACCAATGAGATTTTTAGAAAAGTTACAAGGGACATAAATCCAAATTCAAACGAAATACTCGGTAAGTGCTCAGTATCAAGGATCGATAACCCTTTTTGTGAAATTGATACTTCTTTGTCGTGGTCCTTACAAACGCAAGCTCAGCCCCGAATCAATTAATATGGAAGGACATTTTATACGTATTGCGAAATTAGCAAAAAGTTTTATCGAATAAAAAATACGTGATAGTAACATAGGTTCTACAAAAAAAATATCTAAGCTTAAATATTTTTTTCTGTCTTTTCTTTTGACAAAAACAAATCCAAAATTATCGAAAATTTCTTACACGCAGAATCCTCTTACTCCTTCTAAATGCCTGAAGAAATTTTAATTTTTCATTCACCATATTAAAGAAAATGTATTTATTTATAAAACTATTGCTTAGCATTTTTTCCGTTCATTGCGTCCTTGTGTATTATTTTCTCCTATTTAGCGCTATCCGGAGACGCAGCGATCGTCGCAAAAGCCACTTTGCAATACGCGCTGATATGAATTTTATTTCAATGTCGTTTCCGTCGATTTTTGTACTGACACATATCGAGTCGCTAATTTAGCGTGGGCGTGCGTCTTAATATTGCGAGTACTTTTTAACCCAAATAACTATCAAAACAAATTATTTTCAAAGTCAAACGACGTTGGCTACGGTCAAAGAAGAAATACGGTAGAATGATAGTACGAGTATGCAGGAAATCAGAAAAAAAAATTGCTATTTTCTAAGCTGTCGATCTCTAAACACATTTGTGTTTAATCAAATCAAATCAAATCAAAATCAAATAAAAGATTTTATTTTTGCAAAATAGAGTATACTTTATGTATACAAGTCAAAGTTAATTTTAACAATATAATATATGTTTAGAATATAAAAAAAATATATAATAATACGGGAAATAAAATATAATCCTGCATAAAATAGAGGAATCGAGGAATAAAAAAATTATATATACATAATGCAATGAAGAAATAAGTTAATAAATAATAACGGGAAATACATAGAAAAATATTAAGGTTGGGCTACTAAATCGGATCTACCCTATTTCTTGTTCTAACTGGTAAGCAAAAGCCTGAGAGCTGTTCTCTTACTCTCCCCCGAATAACTTCGGTAGGATTTGCGAGTAAGATGGTGGTACCTCCACAGTTGAGCCTCGTATCAGCTCTATTACCTACTACTACTACTCTACTATTTGTACTAGTACTCAACATAGTAGTAACAACATAACTAGTAACAGCATTATCTTTCACTTTGATCATAAAGTTTATTGTTTCTATTTGTCCCTATATTAATACATATTTATCTATATAAAATATATAATTTATTTATAAATATATATAAAATTATTTATTGTTTATGTATATTATATATTTACATTTTAATCAAAATGCTTTATTTTATTTTAAAAACTGTTATTCTGTGCACCACCTATACACCTTTTCATTTTTAAGAGTTCTTCCATCCAAAGGTTGTCTGGAAGAGATCGCTTTTAGTGATAAGACCGCCAATTGTACCCTGTTAACTTATATTTTAAAATTTATTGTTTTTTATTTCTCTTTTGGTGTGCAATAAAGAATATTGTATTGTATTGTATTGTATAGTAATCGTATAAAACAAATTCGCAATCCGCGATTATAACTTCTGAACGTACAAATGGAATTCGATGCGGTTTTCATTTAGAACATTTCAGGAGGAATGCTTATATGTGTAACACATTCACATTTAGTCTTTAGAAGAAGAGAAATATCAATAATATAAATTAACAAATTGTTAACCTTTAATAATAATAATAATAATAAATTTCATTTATTTCGGATAACAGTGATCCATATTTGATATAACAAAGAAAATATTCAAAATGAAAACAGATAACAAAACGCAGTTTCTTCTCGTTGGTTACGCATCTAGATATTGTTTTACAGTGTAACGAGATCTTTTATAAGCCATTGTCTTAATTAAATTTGGAAAAATTAAATGGTAGAATAACTATTATTTGTTGTACTTTATTGTAGACTAGCCTCGCTCGCATGGAAGTCTATCATTCAATCAAAACTACTGTCGACAGTTTTCAGCTTGAAGGTAATTTTCTAAACACTTTTTATAGCTTATTATGTTGATCAAGGTCACTAAGATGGTAATAAAGAAATCCGCATCTACCTATAATTCTGTAGAGTGGTTCTCGAGTCAAAACGGAACAGAGATTTTGATTTTGATTCAAGTGCGAAAAGTTTGATATGCAGTTGAGGCAAAAAACAGTCGGGACGAGAAATATCAACACTTTCGCACTGTGGTAACGGAACGCAACCGCTGCCCTGCCTCCCTCTCTTCCGCCATATGTGTGTATCACGGTATTTGTGGGTGGCTAATAAAGCCTGTGAATTAATTAATTTCATTGAGTGTTTCATTATTAAACCATCACAAAAGTATTCCTTGGATCACAGTGCATCACCACAAGTGTTTGCTGGGTTCTGTAATGACTATCAGTTACTACAAATTGGCGACGAAAAGTAGAACCGGCGTGTGTGAAAGGCAGCCATATTTTATTTTGTTTCGCGTGCGTGGTTGCAGCAGCAAGCAGCCAACATTGTAAAGTTTATGGAACCTAGCGCCACCTGGTGTTCATGTTGAGTACTAATCTTGACAACAGCTGTCAGTGTCATTGTGATTTTAAGTTTACAAAATAAATTAAACAGCTAATGGAAGAGCTTATAGAGAAAATTAACTCTGGAAAAACCGCATGGATTCAAGAAGTACCTAAGGAATTGTTATTAAAGTTAGCAAAACAATTTAACTTTATATCGGAAGAAGACAATCCTACGATTGACGAGCTTCGAAGATTGTTACGAAATCATATAAAAACGAAAGACATTTCGGACGTACCTGAAAAAGTAACCACGACAATTATGTTGCCATCAAGCCTCGATAACTTTAACGGGGGCAAGTGGAATAGTTATGTGGAACAATTAAATTGTTACATGTTGTTGCATGATATACCTGAAGAAAAAAAAGTCCCACTTCTGTTGACTAAACTGAGTAGTGGGGTCTATGAAAACCTGTCAGGATTGTGTTCGCCTACTTCACCAGTGAAACTGTCATATGATGAGCTTTGTCAAAAGTTAGAGAACTTTTATCATCCAAAAACAAATGTGGCAATGCATAGAGCAAAATTTAGAGACAGAAAACAAGAAAGAACGGAAACTATTAAAGATTATCTGTTAGCCTTGCGGAAAATTACAAAGGACTGTGACTTCAAGGATGTTGATGAACAGCTTAAAGAAAGATTACTGAATGGTGTACACAACGAAACGATTCGATACGAGTTACTGAAAATTGCAGAAAAATCTTTGAATGAGTTGACAACTACTGCAGAAACTGCAGAAATGGCCTTCAATATGTCACACAAGAATAGCACCAGGACGGTGGATATGTTTGCTCTGAAAACTTCTAGATCAACACCATCCAAGTTTTCATCGAAAACTCAAGGTTCAGGCAGAAGTAAGCAGCAGTTAATGTCCTCGCAAATAAAGTGCTTTTGTTGTGGTAAGATGGGGCATATGCGAAATGAATGTACATTGAAGAACAAATTTTGTAGCGAGTGTGGACAGCAGGGACATGTGTTTAAAACGTGTATGAAGAAAAATATAAAAACTGTATCAGTGGAAAGTGAAGACAATGGCAAAGAAGAGGAAAATTATCCTCTACAGAGCTACAGTGATGATGACAATTTTCAGGTTTTAAGTGTACAGAGTGCTACTTTAAAAAAGGTACCATCCCATTATTTAAAATTAAACATTAATGGTGTTTCGCTTGATTTTGAAGTTGACACTGGTTCTGATATAACTACTATAAACATAAGTGACAAAAATAAATATTTTCCAAATTTAAACCTGTCTCAGTCTGGTGTAACATTGATAAATTTTAATCAAACAGCTTCAAAACCAATTGGAACCTTGAAAAATTTAAATGTTGTTTATGAAAAAGTTTCATGTAACAATCTGAGTTTGGTGGTGGTGCCAGATGGTCCACCTAGGATTCTCGGTAAAGATTGGTTATTTTACTTGAAAATGTGGCCACTGGATCTAACCCAAAATGTTAATGTGTGCTCTTCTATGTTGACTGTTGGTCAATGTGTTAAGCAAATTAAAAAGGATTATCCTATTATTTTTGAACCAGGTTGGGGAAATTTCAAAAAGGCGTCTGTTTCTCTTAAAATAAAACCAAATACAGCTCCAAAATTCCTTCCTGCTAGAAGTGTGCCATTTTCTCTTAAATCAAAAGTTGAAGCTGAAATTAATCGCTTATTAGAGAATGGTCGCATAGCTCCAATTGAGTTCAGTGAATGGGGTACACCTGTTGTACCAGTTCTCAAAAATGATGGTTCTGTGAGATTATGTGGAGACTACAAAATTACTCTCAATCCTTATCTGGAGATTGACCATTTCCCACTTCCAACTATCAATCAAATACTATCAAATTTTGAAGGTAATGCTTTCTATGGTGAGCTAGATTTGAAAGAGGCATACCTACAGGCACCTCTGGATGAAGCATCACAGAAATTGACAACAATTATAACAGAGAAAGGAGTATTTAAATATTTATACTTGCCATATGGGGTGAGTACGGGGCCGGGTTCTTTCCAGCGATTAATTGTACAGCTCCTATCTGGGTTGGAAGGAGTTGTGGTTTTTATTGACAATATTTACATAGCAGGAAAAACCATAGAAGAAACCAATTTACGGTTAAGGTTGGTGTTAGCGCGTTTTGCAGAAGCTGAATTAAAATTAAAACTTAATAAATGTAAATTTTTTCAGCAACATCTGACTGTTTTTGGATACCATGTGTCAAAAGAAGGTATCAGAGTAATTAAAGAAAATATAGAGCCTCTTTTGAAGTCACCACAACCTGAAAATATTAAAATGCTACGTTCGTTTTAAGGCAAAGTTAATTATTATAACAGGTTTTTGAAAAATTGTGCCACTATATTACAATCTTTATATAATTGTTTAAAGAATAAGCATTTCATTTGGACACCAGAGTGTGATATTGCATTTAAAAAGATTAAAACAGCATTAATGAATACAACAATACTGGCTCATTATAATAATGACTTGCCTGTAATTCTAACCTGTGATGCATCTGATGGTGGTGTCGCTGCTGTGTTATCAATCAAAACAGAGGATGGTGTGGTTAAACCTGTGGCTTATGCCAGTAAAAAATTAACAGATACTCAATTAAAGTACCCCACCATAGAAAAGGAGGCCTATGCAATTATATTTGGAATCACAAAATTCTATGAGTATCTTTTTGCTCGTTCATTTGAACTTGAAACAGATAATTCAGCACTGGTGAGGATTTTTGGTTCCAAAAAGGGGATCCCTAAAATGGCCTGTAAAAGATTACAGCATTGGGCTATTTTCTTATCTGCATTTAACTACACAATCCGCCATATAAATTCAGATAAAAATCCTGCTGATTATTTATCTCGGAACCCAATTGATGATAAAAGTACATTTAGGCATTCATTGTTAGATAGCAGTGAAGTTTGTATTCTAAATTATTTGTCATTATCAAATTTTGAAAATATTAATTGGAAAGATATTACAAAAGAAACACAAAAAAGTTTGTTGTTATCCACAGTAATGAGATACTGTGTAGATGGTTGGCCAGACAAAAATAATTTAAAGGAAAATTTTAAACCCTACTCTGATAGAAGAAATGAATTAAGTATAGATCAAGGATGTTTGTTATGGGGATTTCGTGTCATAGTTCCTGAAAATTTACAAAACATAGTCATGAATGAGCTACATGCCAGTCACTTAGGTACAAATAGGATGAAACAGATAGCGCGCTCTTATTTTTGGTGGCCAACAATCGATATGGACATTACTGATATAACAAGCTCATGTATAGTATGCTTACAAAAACGAAATGACCCTGAAAAAGTACCTCTGTCTACTTGGCCACCTGCACATTCTGTTTGGGAAAGATTACATGCTGACTTTTTGGGGCCAGTTGGTGGGAAAATGTTTCTTGTCATAGTGGACAGTTATTCCAAGTGGTCAGAGGCCTTTATAATGCCAAATATTACTGCTAATAAAACAATAACAGTTTTTAAAAATTTGTTCTCTAGATTTGGTTTTCCTCTCCATCTGGTGGTGGATAATGGGACGACATGGACCAGCAAAGAGTTCCGGGACTTTTGTAATTTAACCGGGGTTAGAATAAGTTACTCACCCTCCTATTATCCGGCTACCAATGGAGCGGCTGAACGATTTGTCCAGACTTTTAAGAGTCACATTAAGAGAATTGTAGAAAGTGGACATACTTTAGAGTATGCTATAAACTTATTCTTATTTGATTATAGAACAAGTGTTCATCGTGCTACTGGTGTAAGTCCTGCAAAATTAATTTTTGGAAGGGAGTTAAGAACTAGGTTTTCGCTTTTGAGACCACAACCTGTAAGTTCGAGATTAGAGATTAATGCCGAAAATTTAAAAAAATTTAGTAAAGGGGATAGAGTTGTAAATTTTTGTATTGGGGAAAAGGTAATGGCAAGGGATTATAGGAACAATAAAAATAAATGGATTTTGGGGGAGGTGAAAGAGTGTCTAACACCAGGCGTGACATATACAGTTGAAATTGAGGGACGATGCATAAAGCGTCATGCCAACCAATTGATAAAATGTACACTGCCAGATTAAAGAATATTTATCCACTGTTTAGATATATTATGTTGTAGTTTAAGTTCTTACTATTTTGTCTTTTAGTTTAGTTCTTTTTGTAGTGGAGGAGAGTGTGGTAACGGAACGCAACCGCTGCCCTGCCTCCCTCTCTTCCGCCATATGTGTGTATCACGGTATTTGTGGGTGGCTAATAAAGCCTGTGAATTAATTAATTTCATTGAGTGTTTCATTATTAAACCATCACAAAAGTATTCCTTGGATCACAGTGCATCACCACAAGTGTTTGCTGGGTTCTGTAATGACTATCAGTTACTACACGCACGTTTATCAAACGACGTTTTTTAATACACCAGCGAAAAATTACATGAAATTATCAAATCAAAGCAATTTGTTGCAAATCAAAACAGATACAAGCCGACAAAAGAAATCTGTCCTTCGACCAATGTCTCTTTCTAAAATCTTTTTGATAAACATTTCTAAGATAGTTAAAATATAATATAAATTATGACGTCTAAAATAGTTTTGAGTTTTTATAACATCTTTTACAATTTAACATACATAATATATTCAATAATAAAAGATAAAAGTTTGAAAATACCCATCTTATACAGTTTTTAGAGCATCCGGTAAAACAAAGGTTTACATGCTTACTAAATGATGTGGCCAGTTTCCCCTAGATGGCGTTAGTAGTAAAAACAAAAAGTACGAGTGTGAAATATGTCATTTTACGCACGCTAAGCAGGCACGTAATCTATCACATTTTGAGCAGGAAAACATTTTTTTTTTAGTTTTCGCTTCAGTACAATATCAATAACGTCTTCATTTCAGACACAACTTTTTTACTATTTTATTATCTTGATGCACATCGCAAAATATTCCTCTTGTAAAGCTCAGTATTTATGTAGTTTATGGTCAATGCTTTAGAGCATAAAGAGCATATTACACTTACAACGTTTCTAAAGTTGTAAAATAAAACACTTTTTATGACAAAGTGTAGAGACCAGATTGTTCTGCATTGAGATAATATTATTAATGCAGAAAGGTTATGAAATAAAATAAACTGGTATTTTTCTCATTTTATGCACCACAATTCTAACAAATGAAACAAGAAATTTTAGAAGAAATATAATATTTTGTGAATGTCGTGCTGGTTGACAAATTATTTGGCCAAGTGCGAGCCGGACTCGCGCACAAAGGGTTCCATCGCACCACACAATACGAGTACGGAGCCTTAAAATCATGATAAAAACAACAATATAGATGGCATAGAAACATAAAGGCGATAAAAAACAAGCCACGAAATTGATAGCCTCTGACAAATCACTAGGCATCGTTTGAGTAAAAAAAACAAATTTTTATTGTTTGTTGTTTTAGTTCAGAGTAAGTACTACAATTTGACTAAATTTGAAATGTGTACGTATTACCGTTTTTAATAAAAAGATGAAAAATTTACCGAAAAAAAGAAATTTTTTAAGGTTTTTTTTTGGGGACCCCAGGGATTTTAATTTTAATTTTAATTGTAATTTTACTAGCGACTACATTTTCTATCCAAGTATATAAGTTTGTAACAAGTTTAAATGTTGTATTCTATTGATTCACGCGCATGGTTGCGACAAGATACCAAGTGGGTATGATGATCATAATTAAGGTTATGATTATGAGCATACATTTGTGAGATTTATTTGTATAAAACATTCAATATTTTAAGACTAGTCTACACATTATATTTGTTTTTGGATAAGTAAGACAGGTATCTCGGTATACGTACAAACCCAAACAGGTTTTTGATACACCTACATATTATTCAAATGTAGGTATGATTTTCTGTTTTGAAATTAAAACAAAAATAAGATCTAAACTGAAAATAAAAATTGTCTTGCCCTATCTCTTCAGAGTAACCAAAAGCGATGAATTTCGCTACAAAAACATAATCTACGTTGTTGTTATTTCTCATTATGTTTCCAGCGGTCCGTACTATGTAGTGGTACGGAACCCTTTTTGCGTGAGTTCGACTAGCACTTGGCTAAATTTATACCAGACTTGACTAACCAGAAAAACGTCCGAATTGCGAAAAAATATCTCATTAAAAGCATTTCTTTTGACTATCCATTCATCCCACAAGGGATCAAAGGTGAAACCGATAAAAGGGTTGCCATTTTCACCGAAAATGTGACCAAACACTTGACCCTTTTCATAATCCCTTTTAATTTACGGCGAAAATCTACATCTAAATTCTAATTTAACCTGCTAATTCCAAATTTCCCAGTCTCTCTAAGTGCGAATTTATGTAAAACATAGGCAAATACACATATAATCCTATGCTATTGCGTTGCTACTGTATAATACGAACTAATGAATGCCTGTGGCTTTGCTCCCGTGAAATGAGGGTTCCCGCGGTCAAGCTGAATAGGCTACATTTATTCTACATGGTTCGATTCCAATCGTACAATCAGTCACACGAATAAAAGTTCCGTCTTTTGTGTGATTTATCTACACTTCGACGTTATCTTTTACATTTACATCTACACCATAATTATTATAAAGAGGACGAGCTTTTTAGTTTGCATCTAGGGTTAATCTGCTGTTTCGATTCTGAAATTTCTTTCACTATAGGAAACTATATTACCATTATTATATCTCACTTGGAAACAATTCCTTCTCTGCAACCATGTTCTCAACTAACAATATTATGAACAATTTGGTCAAGTGCGAGTCCGACTCGCGCACAAGGGTTTCCGTACCACCACACAATACGGGTACGGAACCCTAATAACATACACATCAACAATACTAGGTGAAATTAAATCAACTGACCAAATTCATACTGGAGACTCAGTAAGTCATCAGGAACAGGGTTTGATCATCCTAGTTTTTTTGCCCTATAGTGCCTGCACTAGGAATTGTACTTATACTTGTCCAACCAGTATCGGAGCAAAAAAAAATATTTTTCAAAATATTGGCCAAAAGGATTACGAAACCTACTTGTTGATCACTAACCGAGTCTTCAGTATGAATTTGGTCGGTTGATTTAATTTCAGCCTATATAGATGCGCTATAGCAACAATAAGGCGACAAAACACAAGGTACCACCTGACAAACAATTCAGCACCGCCTGAGTACGGAACCCTAATTTTATTATTTGTAGACCATGTATGTATTACAATCTTTGAGATATAGGTACCTATAGCTAAAACAAATAACGTTAAAAATATGCTATTAACTATATATACTATAATAGGTGGTAGAGCTGATGCCGGGCTCGACTATGGAGGTACCACCATCTTACTCGCAAATCCCCCCGAAGTTATTCGGGGGAGAGTAAGAGAACAGGCAAAACCAGGTGGCCCACCATTGCCTGGGACCGATGGATGGCAGAACAGACTGGTGATGGGCAGCGGCGTCACTGGTGCAAGGGCTTCGGCACCGCGCTCACCAACCCGCCTGCCCAGCGTGTGTGAGTATGGGAATTTCTTCCAGGAGGACCGCCAAGAGTGGCGAAATCCTGGAAAGGCCTATGTCCAGTACTGGACGAAACAGGCTGATGGATGGATGGATAACTATTTAATTATATAAATGATAACTACCTGTACTTCAGGTTGATTCTCAATTGTAACAGAGGATAAGTAAAGAAGAGATATGTAGCAGAACTACTAGTTAATGTTAGCCGTTGTGGGAAGTCTACACCGTGGTATTATCACCCTAAAGAGGAAATACGACTGCTGAAATGGGTTGGATTTACGCTACTAGTTTATTTGTTTGTGTTTAATACAAGTGACATTTATTTATCCATCCATCCATCAGCCTGTTTCGTCCACTACTGGACATAGGCCTTTCCAGGATTTCGCCACTCTTGGCGGTCCTCCTGGAAGAAATGCCCATACTCACACACGCTGGGCAGGCGGGTTCGTGACCGCGGTGCCGAAACCCTTGCACCAGTGACGCCGCTGCCCGTCACCGGTTTGATTTATATAAGGCTCGGCAATTGGGGATGGATAAACCGCCATCCATTGGTTCCAGGCAATGGTGGGCCGCCTGGTTTTGCCTAAGAGCTGTTCTCTTACTCTCCCCCGAATAACTTCGGGAGGATTGCGAGTAAGATGGTGGTACACCTGACAAAACATTTTACATTTATTTATACTGACATGACAGCCAAATTTATATTGCAGGCTCGGTAAGTGATCGGTATCACGGAAAAATAAAATAAATAACGTAATCCGAAAAAGACAATTTTGACTTTCCATTGTGTTCACTCGGGGCTGGGCTGGCGTTTATAAGGAAGAGGAAAAAAAACGAATTTTCCAAAAAGGGTCATCTCACCTTGATAATAACTGCTTATTGAGCTTGCAGTATGAATTTGGTTCTATAAATAAATGTAACTTTATATATACGCATTTTAGGTAGGAAAAAATCGTTTACAAACGTTAGATAGATACGACTATATACGTTTACCGACGTTGTTACCAAACTGAGCCCGTATGTTTCATTAACTTCCAGAAAAAAAAACAAATATCCGAAAAAAATCGCCTAAAAAGATTTTTATCTTTATGTTAATCTGATTAGAAAAAGATAAAGTTATTTATCGATGCTTTAAAAAATAAAAAACGAAATCTAATGTAAGAAACCAACAATTTACTTTAATATTAGTGGGGATGTGAGAGTAAAGTAAGAAGTATAAGAATTCTCGCAATTACCACTTCTTACGTACCTAATAGTGAACACCTACATGCAAAAATTATTAAAATATCAAACTTTGCCTGCGTTATATTGTATTTGGATCGACCCTCCGATTTTCTGCGACATGTAAGGTGACATTTATTTTTATGCAGCCAAATTCATACTGGAGGCTCGGGAAGTGATCAACATCACGGATCGATGACAATTTTACTAATTGCCAAAATATAATGTTCATCTACCTTAGTAATTGACCCGGGACTGGGCTTGAGTTTGTAGGGAACAGGAAAAATAAAAAGAGCAAGTCTTCAGTGTAAATTTGGCTGCATAATTAATGTCACCTTATATGTAGTAGTATGTACCCAAGACAACCCCGTGGAAAGAATAAACAAAATACCAGCGCCAAACTGAGCTTATGCGCTTTCAGTTTGATGGTCGCGGCTGTCCGTTTCCTATACAAAAGTTCATGCCTATGCCTGAGTTAACTATATGGTTAGATATACTAGAAATTATGTCAATAATCTAAGTAACGCGTCAAATGGTCGCGAATGAATAAAATACATTTTTTAAACTAACGGAAATAGCATTTTTCAATAGTAATATTTCGTCGATTTCTATCGTTGTGGTAGTGCGCGCTACGCTATAACTGGTAAATATGTGTGAGTGGATTTTTAATGTGTGTGTTACTATGCAACGCTGCCAAATCATGCGGCGATGTGATGAATGTTGCCGCTCCGAATGTTTATTACACCTTCGCAAATTCGGCTAATGCACGCATTTTCGTGCAAGTGTTGCCACTTTGTTAGATGTACCGTAATTTTGGTATGAAATACGGAAACCTTATCTCTTGAGATATTAGCATTTTCAAGTTTTGTCCATCTACACAGTAAACACGAAATAAAGAAACAGGTCCTTATTCCGAAATATTTGTATACTATCCCCATACTATGTAAACATCAAATATATCCTTCGCTTCGCTGATGTGATGTGTTTAGAATAAGAAAAAAGAAAAATTGCAAGCTTTAGGTTCTTTAGAGTTTAAATGTGGATGACAAAGTTAATATATACGAAAAATTCAGAAATATTGTTACTTTTTACTGGCCGATTTTACGGGAATTTTGAAACTCGATTACGGCATCCCAAAATTTTGCTGGATTGTTTGTTTTGTATTGATTATTTGATGTTATGTCTGTCTGTCAGTCAGTTCCAAAGATTACAATAGAATGTTCGTTTTGTTTGACGATTTCCTTGGGTTCGAATCGAAGAAATACTGTTTGTTGTGTGACCCAGTGATCCTGGTGCATTTGATACTTTATGCTGTGTCGTGGATGTGATATGCTGAAATGATGTCGCATAAAATACCTATCAGTCACCAAATACAGAGATGACATACTCTATGACAGAGATCAAAAATCAGGTTTGTGAAATGAATGTTATTTATTATGTACCTATCATATTTTGTAGTTTTACTTTGGGGACAGTAGCGGCGCGGTGGTAGCTCAGGGAGTACAATGCTGGCGTCTCAATGTTGAGATTCAGGTTCAATCCCAAATCGGACACGAACCAATAAGATTTTCGGAATTTACCACTTGCTGCACGCTGAAGTAAATCATCGTAAGAATGTTCTAAAAAGTTATTTGTGTCCGAAGAATGCCGATAGGGTTGAGCAGTCACCACCCATCGCGTTGGGACGTAGCAATCGTCAGTGAAATGAGAGTGTACGACTGACATGCACTACACAGTCCACATTCGGAACATACTTCTGATCTGACACATCCGCAGGGATTCAAGTCGTGTGATGTTATACTACGAGTATAGTCCTGATTCCTGAAATGTCAAAATAAACAGCTGTTTCAAAGAAAAGATCATTTACCTAACCACTCGTCTAAAATGTATGACTCTCTCCTTTAGAGTGTAACATGGCCTAAATTTCTTCAGTACTTTCACATTTTTATTTTATTGCAGGTCCAGGGACAGTTCAAAATAACTAAAATGGAAAAGTGTTATTTTGTGTGCTTTATAACACCCCTACAATACAACCCATCACTATTGTAGAAGTTGACAAGGACGAGGAATTTATTAGAGAAATGATACGGAAATTAATTTCGTTTTTCAAGGAATGTGTTTTACCAGAAATAATACTGAGGAGAGTTAAAAAAAATGCTAAGAGCTACGATCGTATAAATAAATAAACAAGATCTTATGATTTTCCCTTTTTTATTTTATATTATAATACCTAAACAACTTCTTCGAAGAATGATGAATGTGGAAAAAGCGAAAGCGGTATGTCAGGATCGTAGCTAAAGGAAATCTGTATGTAGACTTTGCCTACCCCTCCGGGAGACAAGTATGTATTTGTACAACCCAGGCACATTATCTCGAGACCTGGCGTCGATGACGTCACGTCGCGTTGGCGCTCAGTTATGGTGCGCAAAACAAGCATCCTCTAGTAGGATATTATTATAAACAATAAGATTTCCAACAAAACAAATATATATATGTCCAAACTTAACAAAAATGTCCAACGTTGCAACAAAAACAATATTTTAACGTAACAGCAATAACAAAATAACAATAAAAGTCCAAACGTAACAATGGAATGTTTAAAAATATACCACGAAAACAAGGCGACGCGTATCGGCAACGAAAGTGCTAGCCGCACTGACGCGCCGTGGCGAGCGCGGGGAGGTGAAAGGAGAACGGGGCGGGTGGTTTGCATTCCAGCGAGGTCTCGAGATAATGTGACCGGGTTGTATGTTTGAATAATTCGGAGTCCATCCACGGGCACGAACAAATTAATATCGAAGTTTCTCAAATATCGGAGGACTAGATACCTTGTATTGCGATGTTTACACGTTACCCAATTCGCCACGCAATGTTCTGTTGATGAGATCGAAATTTACCATTAGTAATTACCTGGGCCGCGTTCAGTTTGATTTTACGCTCATCACTGATATCAAAGGTGCAATTTTGTAAGACGATCGTCATCACATTCGATTGACATATGGCTATTCGGCTAATCAAATTAGCCCGATTGACAATTGAAATCGTACGTTTTTATTTATCAACAACAAAACAAAACAATTATATTCATTTTACGGCCAAAAATGTACGATTTTAATTGTCAAACGGGCTAATTTGCTTAACCGAATAGCCATATAACAATCAATTTGAATAAGATGGGCTTACACAATCGCACCTCAGGATAGGATCAAATTCAACGCGTGCAAAAGAGATGTCACGATCGGCGGGCGATCAAACTGCCTGTAGAGACAATTTACAGTGTGGGTGAGATTTCTCGTATGCACAGATATCGGCTAGAGTTAAACTTTCATACCTATTCCTTCAAAAGTTTGATGATTATTAGATTGTATTATGATTCGAACTCATCATAAATGCTTCTATTGGATCGCAAAATTAAGTTCTGTTAGTTGATATTAAAAGGTAAAGTCATAAGAAAATTGTACAGTAACATTAGCAAAACAACGTCATCTCAGGGCAACATGGTGCCTAGCTGTTCGAAACGTTCCCCCTTAACGGCGGCGGTTTCAAAGGGTTTATATCAATTCACATACAGAAAATAGCTTGATTTCAGGAAAATTTGCCTTTTTGTTAATCTAGGACGTACTATATAAAATAAATCATAAATTATTTATAGGTGGTAGAGCTGATGCCGGGCTCGACTGTGGAGGTACCACCATCTTACTCGCAAACACTCCCGAAGTTATTCGGGGGAGAGTAAGAGAACAGCTCTCAGGCAAAACCAGGCGGCCCACCATTGCCTGGGACCGATGGATGGCGGTTTATCCATCCCCAATTGCCGAGCCTTATAAAAAACAGACTGGTGACGGGCAGCGGCGTCACTGGTGCGAGGGTTTCGGAAACCGCGCTTATTAACCCGCCTGCCCAGCGTGTGTGAGTATGGGAATTTCTTCTAGGAGGACCGCCAAAAGTGGCGAAATCCTGGAAAGGTCTATGTCCAGCAGTGGACGAAACAGGCTGTTGGATGGATGGATGGATGGAAAAAAGCAATATACAGAGATAGCGTCTTATTCAGCTAATAGTAAGTTAAATGCAAATATTTTAAGATAATAATTATTATAAAAGTTATATTTTTACGTCCATTCATTAACGAGTTTTTCAGATCTTAGGTAACAAATAAAATGTTCACCAACGTTTATATTGCATGAATAAAAAACTGCCCATTAAACGTTTACAAATAACTGTTATAAAAGTCAGTAGAATAAAAGGGATAAAAATAATTATGATATGTTATAATCAGGTGTCAGGGTGGCATGAAGGTTGCAGCTGTATCCAGGCACTACGCCAGGGGGGGACACCAGTTTTCTAGTGTAAACCATAAAAAAACAATATTCTGGAGGCCATGTAGATAAAATAAGGGTACCCATTTTCAATTAATTATAATAAATTTCTGATATTACGTTTTTTGACTTTATCATCTGGGATTTCGTTTTTGAAAAACATGTTTGAATACATTTTTCTCGATGGAAATATCTGTTGCAATTAGGTCTTCAAACACACTTTTTATTGTCATTAGAGGAACATAAATCATGTACAGAATTAAAATATATTTAATTAGTTTGGATTAACAATAACAAGATTTTTTTTACTTTAAACATTTTGATGGCTTTTTCAGTTTTAAGAGTATTTTTATTAGCTTTTTTTGCCCTTTATTTTTTGCTTAATCATAAAATTTATAACACTTTAAAAAAGTGAAAATTTTATTTAAAATTATCACTGCACAGATAAAAGTTTGTCAACCATCAAATATATACGGAGACACAACTAATTCATTAAAGCGTGTAATTTTTGTCGGGCTCCACCTAAAGCAAATCCTGCTTCCGTGCCTGCTGTAGCCTTTTGAGCGAGTTGGTTCACAACCGCGCGTCCGGTATCATGACATGCAACATAGTGACGTCATCCATAACGCTCGTGGGAGGTTTATGGGGTGAGTACGTGCCTCGTCTGTTACGGCCGTCGGTTATGTCTCGGCTCGTATGTTTACAATATATCTTACGGCTAAGATAGAAATTTTAATCTATCCTTTTTAACAAATTAAAATATCATTACGGTATATAAATCAGAAAAGTAAATCTGGACGTGAGGAGCTCTGAACCGGGATTCGAACCCGAGACCTCTCGCTTACCGAGCGGTTGCTCTACCAACTGAGCTATCCAGTTCTCAACACGACGTTGGTAGAGCAACGGCCCTGTAAGCGAGAGATCCCGGGTTCGAATCCCGGTTCAGAGCTCCTCAGGTCCAGATTTACGTTTCTCATTTTCTATACCTCAATTTTAAACATTTAATTTGTTATCTCCTTGTTGCGATGGATAAATCGCCAAGAGTTTCAAATATATAAATTTATTTCTTTCATAGTTTTATCCTTTTTAATATTTTTTTGAAAATATGCACATCAGTATGTTGTATTTATTTTTTCTTTACAATTACATATTTTATTTCCTTAAGGACGCTATTACAAAATTTGTTTTTTTTTTCACAGTTTTGCCCACATAATATTTTGTTATATGATTTGCGTTTGCGTACATAGATACCTCAAACCTTAAACTATAGGTTTAGAGTGGACTTTTTTCTAAAAGACACTGTTTTAATGCAGTGAAATCAAATTTCCGTACCTTCGTAAAAAAAAGAAAACAGGGTGAGTTTCGGTACAAATACCTCAATAACTGGAAAACTTCGATCAAAAACCAAAATATTTGCTAAATTAGTTGACTATCTCCTATAGTCGATCACTTATCGCGGTAATATCGTCACATTTGTAATAGCGTCCTTAAAGAGTAATTACGTGTTCAATACAGTATTCAAGTCAGTCGCGCACGTGGTCGCTATGCTTGCTATTTCATTCTACATTCAAGTTCGGGTTATAGAGCACGGACTAACTGTTATTGGTTGACCCCAACGTTCATTTCCCGAGTTTGTACGGAACTAACCGAACACGCTGTAAGAGGCAAGCTAACGCGAGACAAAATTCATGTCTTGAAAAAACTCGAGAATGGTTTCAGGAGAAATATCCCAAAAATAGAAATGAAGCAAAAATATTTTTGAATAGTATAAAATATACTATGCTGTGAACCCAAAATTATTTGATTTGTTGTGTCGCTTCTAGGACATCACGGTACATAAACATTAATCAAAATATGTGTAAAATCCAGGACTTTATACGCTTGTAACTTTAATATGTATTTGATTTTGATAAATTTTTTAGGTTCAAGTCATGGATATTGTATGGGATATGTTGAAAAAGAAAAAATAATAAGCAAGTACCTATAAATAAGGATATAATCAGCGAACTGCGCTAGTATAGGAGTTCGGGCGAATAAAGTGCCCTTAAAACCAGTACTGCAGTACTCGGTCACTTGAAATTTTTAATCAAGAAAGTTCTTCCTGCCAGGATTTTTTTGATAATAAGTAATTTAATTCTATATGGATTTGTAAGTCTTCACGCAAATACGCAAAATTAACTTGAAATAAATATATATAATTTAGCTATATAAAGCCTTTAGTTTCCTTTAACTTGTATTAATAATAAAAAAATATTAATTTTCGAAATATATTTCGGCCCACTATGGGGCCGGCATCAGTCGAATACTTAAAAATCTTAATTAAGATTTTTAAGTATTCGACTGATGCCGGCCCCTAAGATTTTTAAGTATTCGACTGATGCCGGCCCCATAGTGGGCCGAAATATGTTTCGAAAATTAATATTTTTTTATTATTAATACAAGTTAAAAAAAAATACGCAAAATGTGACTGTTAAATAAGTTTTCTTAATATTTTAAAATATCATTAGTTTGAATGAATTTAATAGTATGTATGTATGTAAATTCTTTATTGCACACAAAATATACAATGCACAAAGGCGAACTTAATGCTAATTAGCATTCTCTGCCAGTTAACCTTTAGTTATGTGGAGAGTTCAAGGGTAGTGCCAGATAATTGAATTAATTTGATATTATAAAAATTGGTACTATTTGTATATATATTAAACTACACTGAATTACAGATTACATATAAATATAATATAAATAAAATTTAAATATACATGTCTTCTCATAAATACTAAAATATACATATAAAGGTACATAAATACATAATAATAATTAATATTTACGAAAAGGAAAATGACTCAGGGAGACTTACAAGTGAGGTGACCGATTCTGTAGCTGTAGATAGTGTCGATAGACTCTGTTTTTGAAAATAAAAAAAATTGTGTATTATTATAGTGTTTGTAATTTTAAAGCTTTTACATAATAAAGTTTTCCAGAGCATCCCTAAAAAGGGCCCTTCCAATACTACGAAACGTAGGTGTCTCATAGTAATATAAATTCACCGGACAGCTTTGCTACCGCTAGAGCAAATATTATTTCAAAAGGGCCTCAGAAAACACTTTTAGAGAACGAAATGACGAACAAAACAGATTTCCTATCGTCCTATTCCTATGTCCCTCCTGATGGGAAATTAATGCATAATTCATGGCTTTATAGGGTCCCGTCAAAAACGCAAACCCTTTTGTGTCCATCCTTCTATCACCTTATAAGAAGTCCTGTCTGCCTCAACAACACCCGGCCGAAACGGCTGATCCTAGAATTTAAAAGGGGACGTAGCGAAGTAAAACGAAAATCAAGACGCGTCACACTTCAAAAATATATTTTGTAAACATTTTTTATACTAGCCTTTGTCCGCGGCTCCGTTGGCGTTTATTCAATGTTTGCCCCGTTTTCAGCTTGAGCATTATTTTACTAACACTCCTTATAGCCCATATGATAAAGGGTCACTACGATGATTTAAAAAAACTGCATCCAAATCCGTTCAATGGTTCTCGAATTAAAACAGATCACGCGTACATACAGACAGACAGACGTACACACAAAAATTCTAAAAATGGTAGTTTTGGATTAAGTAAAATACTAATAATCCAATCCAATTAAAATTTTGAAAAAATATTCTATGTGCTACAGACACGCCTATTTTACTACTTTACAACAAGTATAGATTTAACACGCTTTACCCATGACTCTTTCTATTCCTGCCCACAAGTAACGAATGTAGATTATTATCTAAGAGTCCCACACGTTTCATGTTAATATTTACTTTCGCATTTTAAAGGACTTACTAGTCAACCAAATAATTATCCTGAACATTTCTTTCGAGAACAGACGTAATAGCGGTGCAAGGGGGTAGTGGGGTACACCCACAGACATACAATTATTACTAAGTAGCAGACTAATAAGGATCAAATAGCGTGGCAAGTTTCCATACAAAATATAAACTACATTTAGGCTTCATGGTACGAAGAAACGTATAAAAATGGGTTGTTTTGACTGGCTTATGCTTGGAACATATTTGTTAATTCCTAGACTAATATCTTGTATATATTTTGTTTGGAAACAAGCTTTATTTATATTTAAAAGAGCCCGAAGTTCACTGAGCTAAAATTGGCACGCGTCGACTCTATGCGTTTATTATTAATGTTAGGTCTGCTACTATATTAAACGTCTGTGGGTACACCATGTCATTTTGTCAACTAATAGGAGACTCTCATACATCATCACCTACGACGGATGTTGCCTTTTTGGTAAGTATAGTTTATGAATTAACGATGATGACACTACTTAAAATAATATTTTAAGATGTTCATCAAGTAACTGCTATAAAATTAAAGCTTAACTTTATGCACCACATTCAAATGCCCTGATTTTACATTATATCTATTTATAGTTTATTTATCTCTTAACTTATTTATTCATTGAATTAAGTAGGTATCAATACAATATTTTAATTTTTTACTTATGTTAGTATATATTTGGCTAGGCATTATATTTATTTAGGGTCTATTCAGTTTATTTAACAACTTATTTATTCATTGCATTGTGTAGTTATAATAATTCTTCCAATAAGTCTTTATTTTATGCATGTGTATAACTTTAGTAGCCCAACGTAAAATATAGTTTTTTTATATATCTCCCGCATCATATTTGTTTCATCATAAAATATTATTTTTATAGAGATTAGATTTGACATGTAAAACGTATACTTTATGTATCTATTTTACAAATAAACAGTTTGAATCTTTGAATGTTTACATCCAGAGTTTATTATGTAAAGTTGCGTTACATTACCTATACATTACAAGTACAGCCTTATCTAATGCGATGGCCGCCCACTGCGATGTTTGTGAGCCTTGCCTGATTACAGGGCTCCTAGTTGGCCTAGTCAAGTACATTAACATACAACAGAGATAACATATACAACAAATACGGTTTAAAAACATGAAAATCCAGGATGAAAATAATTCTCATAACAAAGGAGGGTAAGATTACCATTCTCTCCTTTACTCGGGGGTATAATCATGAACATTATAAATATAATTATAACGAAAAAACCATAACGAAGTTTTTATTAAGATTTTTTAGTTGTAATTTCAGTGGAAAACTTCGACAGTAAATGAAATGGGAAAATCGAAATTAGACGTTCGAATTCAAACTTGATGAACATTTTTATAAATGGTAAAAAACGGTCAAGTACGAGTAAGACTCGCGCCCTGAGGGTTCCTTACCATTTAAATAAGTTAATAGACGTTAATAAAAATACAAATTTTAATTTGAATAAAAATAACAAACTTATCAGTATTTACAAAATGTGTGATGTGAAACAAAACTGCAAAATTAAGTTGGTCGAATATTCGGTTACATAACCCTAAACCTATATTAAAAATCGGCATATTCAGTAATTGTTGTTTTAATACAGTATGAATAAATATATATTTCACTCTTTTTAAGCCTTATTATTTATTTTGGACAACTATTATTATAAAAAAAATAAAATACTTATATTTCTTTGTACTCGATATATCAGGTATGAGTCATCAGTCGAAATGTGGCACATGATATACAAAAAATTACAAATTCGCAACTATAGTTTAGTTTTTGAGATAGATCTCGTAACAAAAATGGAAACACTGACAATTTCAATGGTCAGGAGTAAAAAAAATAAAGAAGTACATTTATCTCCTACATAAATGAGTTCTAGACAAATGACGGGGTAAGAAAAAAACATTTATTTTTCGGCTCCTTTTTCATGTATGACCCCCCCTAAAAAACAATTTCATTTTTTTTTATTATTCGGTTTTGCGTCAAAATTCTTTATAACATATCCAAATTTTAGGTCTGTAACGCATTCCGTCTGCAAGCTAGAGACACGTGACATACCCGGACGGTCAGACGGACAGACAGCACAGCGGCATTAATAGGGCTTCTTATTGTCCTTCGGCTCACGAACCGCCTGCCCAGCGTGTGTGAGTATGGGCATTTCTTCTAGAAGGACCGCCAAGAGTGGCAAAATCCTGGGAAGGCCTATGTCCAGCAGTGGACGAAACAGGCTGATGGATTGCCCTTCGGGTACGGAACCCCTAAAAATCTGCTTGTGGTGGAAAAGAGTTTTCAGTAGAAAAATCCGTATGTGTTTGAAAAGGCTTATAAAAGATTTGGTATGTTTTATATTTACCGTATCCCTCCTATACCGAAAATATCATTTAGTTAGTTCAGTGAACGTAGCAACAAAGAATTCCATCTGTCCGAATCAGTGACAGCCTAATAAATCACTTCCCAAGCTTATTCGGCTAACAATGTCCACAAAGTGTACGAAAACGGAAAAATAACACAATTTGGGACAGTTAATTAAAAAAATCATTTTTTCTCTAAAAGAACAGTTTTTGTGGCTTGTAGACGAGGTGAACATTTATGTTTGATTTTTTTGTAAGAGAGGTCTGTTCTTTTATACGCAACGAACACAAAATTATTCTTATTTTATTTCTGGATTTAGTTGTATACCTAAATATAAATAATAAGCAGTGGAACAGTCGTATCTCTATAATGAATATTTTCACGAAATTTAAAATGAAATAGGTTAATCCTAGAATTGGCTCGAGAATCACTCAATGGATTTGGATGCTGTTTTATAAATTATCATCGTAGTGACTTTGGTCAATCCATAGGCTTTAAGAGATTTTCATAAAGTAACGCCCAAGCCGAAAACGGTTGTAGATTCAATAAACGCGGTCGTTAGCCGCGGTCAGGCTAGTATACCTATGTAAATGAAGAAGTCACACTTCATTTAATTTGAATTTACCGCGTTTTCACGTGTCAATCTATGGGAGGATGACAGACATGTTTGAAGGTTATGTAATCTGTTGTCAGACGAGTGTTACAAAGAAAACATCAAAATATTTTAAGTAAATGAATTTGTGAAATAATAGCTCTAAATGTTGTTTCTCTTTTCAGGTAATATTAATAATTACTTGCATTAAACATGCATAACTTAAAAGATAAATATGTGAACTAGTGTTTAATCAAATATGCTCTTTTCAGAGCAACTCAATTTGGTTTTTATTTCATGGTTCTAATAAAACGGGGCCAGTTTATAAAGCTACATTATATCTATATAATACATTTTTCGCCTGTAGTATTTCAACTTTTAATAAAACGGTTTCGGAAGAGGACTGATCTTTGAGAAAATCCAACAGATTTGTTTCTTTATCTAGTTCAAGTATCAAGAACCTAAACACTTATCTTCTATTCTATGTAACATTTGTTAAAAAAATTACTATCAGTCAGCAAAGCTTTTATCCCATCTAAAATATTTCAAGTAAGTAAAAAGAGATCAGTACAAAATTGCCGGCATACGTAAGAAAGCGGTTAAGTGACATTTTTTTGTGAAAATGACTTTGTGGTACGTTTATTCTATAAAAAAAACCTATAGACCTGTCTTACAATGATTCCCCTAGGACTTGTAGACTTTCCCATGCCTACAAGTTCTAGGGGAATCATTGTAAGACAGGTCGATAGTTTTTTTTAATGAATAGAACCTCATTTTCACAAAAATGTCACTTAGCCGCTTTCTTACGTATGATGGCAGAAAATAACTAACGACATGCTCATATCAAAAGTATTTATTGAACCCGTTTTTCATCAAAATGTCCAATGTGCATTAATACGGAATATGATGTTATCCTACTATCCTACTTCCTACTTAATATTATAAATGCGAAAGTTTGTGCGTGTGTGTGTATGTGTGTGTGTATGTTTGTTACTCTTTCACGCTGAAATGGCGGAACGGATTTGGATGAAGTTTAGAATGGATATAGCTATATACCCCAACTTAACACATAGGCTACTTTTTATCCCGGAAAAATGTATGGTTCCTGAAGGATAGACCAATATCATTAAAAATCAGGTGTCTAATTAGCGCGGTCCATTTTAGTTTGTGGTGATATAAGACAAGGATATGTTATCTCCTTATCACTTCACACTAATATTATAAATGCGAAAGTTTGTGTGTGTGTGTGTGTGTGTGTGTATGTTTGTTACTCTTTCACGCTGAAATGGCGGAACGGATTTGGATGAAGTTTAGAATGGATATAGCTATATACCCCAACTTAACACATAGGCTACTTTTTATCCCGGAAAAATGTATGGTTCCTGTAGGATAGACCAATTTCATTAAAAATCAGGTGTCTAATTAGCGCGGTCCATTTTAGTTTGTGGTGATATAAGACAAGGATATGTTATCTCCTTATCACTTCACACTAATGTTATAAATGCGAAAGTTTGTGTGTGTGTGTGTGTGTGTGTATGTTTGTTACTCTTTCACGCTGAAACGGCTGGTCGGATTTGGATGAAATTTAGAATGGATATAGCTTATACCCCCAACTTAACACTTAGGTTACTTTTTATCCCGGAAAAAAGCATGTCGTTAAACCGAATAACACGCGGGCGGAGCCACGGGCAAAAGCTAGTTATATATAAAATCTCTCTTAGTAATAAGTTAAGCAAAATATTAAATAAATACTGTTTTAAATACTGTGACTCCTTGAGCCTTTAATTATAGCTAGTTATATGGAGTATATGTATAGAGAAACAAATGAAAAAATAATTATCGATATACATTTCGACCCACTTGAGGTCGTCGTCCGTCGAAATATATCGATCATTATTTTTTTATTTGTTTCTCTATATACTCCATATAACTAGCTATAGTTAAGCAAAATAAAAAGAACTAAACTAGCTAAATGTAAGAACAATAAACTCATACTAGTTTCAAAACAGCTTTATAATTAAAACGACCGCAGACCCCACGCTGTTTCACCCCAACCTTTGTTGTTTAATGTAATTGTATTTAAAGACAAACAATTTGTAATTGAAAATACTTACTCGAATTACTGAGCCGCGCGCGAAGCTACGTGAGGAGAATACGACGGTGTCCCCGGCTTTTATTCATGGCTTGCCAAGCAGAACGTCTCGTCTGATGATTATCAAAAGGCTCAGAGATCAAATTCATGTTTCGGTTTCACTTCTTTTGTTATAGTAAATACTTCATTTACGTTCCCAATGTGGAATAATTTTACCCAAACTTTTATAGTAACAGTGTCGACATTAAGGTTATCTTTTATTGAATCTTGTGGATGCAATAACGACGTTTTAACCTTTATTTATTACGCGCTGTTGATTTCGCTGTACCGAAAAGTATTATCAAGTTAATTTTAACACAATAAAGAGCAAAGCACGGAAAACGTCGCGGCAAAAATTTATCACTTTTTCGTGGTTCATGGTTCAGCTTTCAGAGTTTGTTTATAAAAGTAGCATAACATGTTTAAAACAACAGATAAACCAATTGATTACAACAATTTGATATACCTCCATCAGCCAATTATAACCTACGATAAAATTGGCAAACACGTCGCATCATCTACCATCGATTACCCCCCCCCCCCCCCAAGTTATTTGCGGGAGAGTAAAAGCTCTCAAAAGGCACAACTAGCCCCTAGATTATGTATCGTTGAGTCGGTTGCCAACTGGTTGCCGATCGACAAAAACATAGATATACTATGGAATTCCTATATACGTTCGTGCTTAAAGTGACGTTACAGTTCGTGAACAGTTACACTGAAGGCAAATTTTAAAAGTTCAGTTTTTATCTATGATTTTAGTATTTAGCAACCAGATGGCAACTACGTTACATAATAGGCCCGCAGGTGGCCCATCATCCCTGGGACCGACTCCTCTGCCATATCGTAGAGTTGATAATTTCATGATCCGATCGACAATATCGTGAATTATGAAATAAAAAAATTACGACAAACTTCCAACAAAGAACCCAAAATAGGTGCGACGACGAGCGAAGCGAAGAGGAGCGTGTTAGTTTAAAAAATACTTCTTATCTACCATAATAGTCGAATAAACATCGAACTAGTAAAATTTTAAGTAGCTTGCACGGCCAGCGATTTAAACTCCGTGCCAAACGCACGTCATAACATTGTTTCCCTTCAATTCGAATAAAAATTAAGCAATAAATGCGTTACCAATTAAATGCGCTGCGCCCCGCTCCCCTTTCCGCGCCGTGCGGAAAGGGGAGCGGGGCGCAGCGGTTGGCTTGCCTGTCGCCCGCCGGTAAACAACTATTACGGTCGTAGGTTGAAAGGACCATTGTTTATTAACTTAATAAATAAGCTACCAGATTGTGTAGTAAATGAGAGAAAGCTTTCCAAAGCTAAAGATTTGCTAAAAAAGTATTATCTGTCATAATTAACTTCAAACTTATGTATCAGTTACCAAGTATTATTTATATTAAGTATTAAGGTGTGTTCATAAAGGACAAAAAAAGTTAGGGTTGAGTTAATTTAAGTAGAAACTATTAAAGCTGCTACGTTTTCGCAGACAAACTGCAAAGTTTTGCGAAATTTATGTACCTAGTATAAGTAAATTACCTGTGTGTTAAATAAAAAATTAAAAAAAAAAAAAAAAAAATAATTACTTCACGCAAATTGCTTGTTAATGACTAGGTTTTTCACAAGAAATTTGTAATTTTAAACATGCTTTAAAGTTTGTTAATGTAATGCAATAAAAATGTGAAATGATATATCTTTCTAATTTGTAAAATATTATCATTATTAAGAAAAAATACCATTAATTGGTTTAAAACGCATAATTGCATACTTTTCGTTCAAAAGTAGACATCAAGTTTTACCCTTAATCCACGGCCGTACTTATATTATACTCGTACACAAGTGAAATGCAAAACAATGGAGTGAAATTAAACTTCAACCTTAAGATCTGTCTCATGCAGTTACGTCAAAAGCTCCCCGGGCTACATCTAGCAACTTATGGACACGAATATTTCGTGTAGGTACGTTAAGAAACTTTACCCGAGCGGTGCTGGCTTGGCATTCTTAGGTTTATTGCGTAGGAGAAACTATTTAGTTCGTAAGTGCAGTCTTTTTTAAAAAGAAACAATGAGATTTAATAAATAGATGTACATAAATAAGTAAGATAGTAAAAAATGTGACATATTAATTATTTTGAAAATTACCTATTTACCATCTATTAAGAAGAAGACCTAAAGTGCAAATTGTATGTTTTAAACCAATTGAATATGAGACCTGTCGATGAGCCTGTCGATGGCTTCTGGAACCCCTGGGCTGAGACTCACCTCAGAGAGTCAGTCTAGCCATACAACGAGGTAACGCTGCCAGCCTGCTGCTGGGTACTTTCCCACACGATGGCAGCGACCTTGACATTTTTCATTTATTTATATTAGTTTGTAATATTTATTTTATCAATTCCTTAGTTCTAGTTCTCAGTATTTATATGAATATTTAGTATTAATATATTTTTTGTTATTTAAGTTTTACTGTAAGTACTTATCAAATAATAATAACGTACATAAAGATTTAAAAAAAAATTGCCATGTTATTGTAATTTTGTATAAATATCCGTATTAGTGAGATATGTTTTGAGCCATTTGATTGTGACTGACGTCGGGCCCAAATGGCCTAAAATGTATTTCACTAGTTTCCATTTAAGGTGGGTGCGACGAGTCTCGTTCCCAAACGGAAAACTTATGATCGTTTTTCTTATTTTTAGAATAAAAATTATTAAATAAATGGGGGCAGGATCATTTGAAAAATAATGCACAAAATAACACAACTTTGCTAGAAAACCCTAATCGATCAAAAACTTTTGTCGCGTTGTGCCATCAAACACATTTATTTATAAAAAAAAATAAGAAAAACGATCACAACTTGTGCGTTTCGGAACGAGACCTAAATGTATTTATAAAAAAATTATAAGAATTTAAGTTTGAGAACATTTCTCAGTAAATTATTTCCAAGTGTAAAGGAACAAAAGGAAAAGTGGAAAACTAAAGAAGAAAAGATTTTCCACAATCCCAAGAACTTGAGATGTGTTTGTGATTCCTGGAAGTGGAACATTTTGCAAGTTTCTAGACTGAGAGGGAGACGATCTCCGCTGCAGAAATGTCACCTGTAAAACCAATTTTAAGGATCGGTGACAAACTTCTTCAACTTTCAAGGTTCAGTCAATAATATTATATAACTAGCCTTTGCCCGCAGCTTCGCCCGCGTTCAGTGAATCTTCACCCCGTTTACGGCTTGAGCGTTATTTTATTAACAGCCCCTATAATCTAGTGTTGATCAGGGTAACTGCAATGATAATAAAGAAAACCGCATTCAAATCTGTTGATTGGTTCTCGAGTTATAAAAGCGGTTATTCAAGCTTTGCCCCGTTTCCGGCTTGGGCGTTATTTTATGAACACCTCTTATAGCCTATGTGTTGACCAGGATCACTACAATGATAATAAAAAAAACTGCATCTAAATCCGTTAAGTGGTTGTCGAGTTAAAACGGAACATACAGACAGCTAGACAGACAAAAATTCTAAAAATTGTTGTTTCGGCCTCAGTACAGTACCAATAACCCATTTCATTTAAAATTTCGCGAAAATATTCAATGTTAAGACACGACTATTTTACTACTTTATTTTTAGTATAGATATTGGGTTTAGTAGTTTGTGGATTGACGAATCTATTTATTATTATAGGAAAGTTAACTTTTATATGTATAAGTTTAATAATGTCATTTATATGTCGCCGTCCTAAGAACGACACTCGTCTTGAAAATGCCGTAATTGTCGCGATGAAACGGTTGGCATATAGTCAACAATAATAATACGTGAGTGTTAAAGACGGTTTATAATAATATAATAGTTTGTCATTTATATTGTTGTTATCTAATGTAATATTATTTATGTTGTGAATTAAGGAATAATTTAATGTAATTATATCGATTATCATTTTCATCTACTGAGTTCTATTAATTGTTGGGACCATGCCTATATTTTACATTCATGTCTTATTCCTAATTAAATTTTATTTTAATTATGAAAACTTATATCCACTTTGACATACGTTTAATCAAAAGTATCGATGTTATACATTAAACTGTACTATCTACAATAAAACTGTTATTAAAAGAAACCGGCCAAGTGCGAGTCGGACTCGCGCATGAAGGGTTCCATACCAGTATCTATAAAAACGGCAAAAAATCAACCACCCTTAAATATTAATTATATTTAAATTTAGTTATTTATTTTTAAAGTGAATATATAACTAAATATTCTGTGAATATTCCAAGCGTCTACCTGTGGCCGTTATTAGTATCAAGGAAAAACGAGCAAAAAAAATCACGTTTGTTGTATGGGAGCCCCCATTAATATTTATTATATTCTGTTTTTTAGTATTTGTTGTTATAGCGGCAACAGAAATACATCATCTGTGAAAATCTCAACTGTCCAACTATCACGGTTCATGAGATACAGCCTGGTGACAGACGGACGGACAGACAGACAGACAGACGGAGAGACAGACGGACAGCGGAGTCTAAGTAATAGGGTCCCATTGGTTAGCCTTTGGGTACGGAACCCCAAATATTAACTTATTAACTATGACACCTATAAATATATATTTTTAGAGTACATTAAATGCTTAATACATGGTAGAAACTAATAAGTAATAAGAAACAAATTCTCAGAGAAAAATAAAACTCAGGCGGGACTTCAACCCTGATATTCAGAGGTTGAAGTTATTGTCATATTTCTATCTTTTATGCACTCTTAAATATATAAGACTTTCCAAAGCGACATGATGTATTTAAGTAACTATTGTTGATGTCGGAAATTGTTGAATATTAAAATCCACCAGCGTATATCGACTATCACCAATTGCGATGGTGTAAGTCCGAAATTGTTTAATATTATGGTAAGGTTAAAGGTGGCTTTCGTTTATAAAGCCAAATTCATACTGAAGACTCAGTAAGTGGTCAGGACCAAGGTTCATTGACCCTTTCTGTGAAGTACGCAAAATTAAATTTAGACTTCCTGTACCAAATAATATATTTTTGAATATATTTGTATTTATATATTTATTTTCATACATTTGCGTAAAAGAACTTAGAATTAATTCAATCAAAGTAGGATCTTGCGGCTAGTAAAAAGGTTTTGCCTAAACTAAACTACGAAAAGTAGCCTATATTTAAGGCACAAAATGGACAGAACATAAAGAAAACTTAAAATTGTAAGCTTGATAATTAAATAAATGTCTGAAATAAAAGTAGAAGTCAATTAAATAAACTTAAAACACCTTAGGGTTAATTAAAATAATACACTTAAACATAATAATTACATTTAATTTGTTTTCCGTATCATCGTGGGACAGACATTATAACCATTCAGAAACTCCATTTTTGCATTTCAATTATTTTATTTATTTTATTGTACAATACGGGCCTCTGTACAGTTGAGGTTTCTTGAACAAGTATATAGAAGAAAAAAAATATTTTTCGTATTTCGCAAACAGGGTCATATAGCGTTCTTTTTCAAAAGATGTTTGAATGAAAAAACCCAATCACACGCATTAAAAATGTAATATAAAAGTATAGCTTACTCCTGTCATTTTATCTGAAGCTTGTGTTTTATTTCCATTAAGAGTTGATTGATGTTATTCTGTAGACATAATTGTACACTGAAAGGAAGTTGATTAGAGAAGAAACTATAATTATATTCTACCTATATCTTTATCTACTAAAAAGTCGCGTATGAACATATACATTCACGAAATCCATAGATATATACTATAGTATACTATAGTATCATTATTATTATAATGATAAAGTTGTAAGAAAGTAGTGTGTGTAAATTGAATATTTTAGCGCAAATTTTAATAGCGAGGGTTATTTGTACTGAGGCCAAAACTAAAATTTTTGAATAGTTGTATGTCTGTGTGTTCCGTTTTAACTCGAGAACCGCTCAACGAATTTGGATGAGGTTTTCCTTATTGTCATAGTCGTGATCCTGGTCAACATACAGGCGATAAGTGATGTTCATAAAATAACCACCGAGCCGAAAATGGGGCAGAAATTGAAAAAAACGTGGACGAAGCCGTGGGCAAGGGCTAGTTTTTAATATAATGGGCTATTTATTAGTGTTGTACTGGGCCTGGGGCTTATCTTGCTGTCCGTTTGTCAGTCTGTCTGTTTCGTTTTAAATCCAGAACCACTCCTTGGATTTAGAAATGGTCGTCTTTACTAAAATCGTCACTTTGGTCAACTTAAAAGCTATAAAGAGTGTTAATAAAATATCCACCCAGCCGAAAACTGACGATTATAATTTTTATCGCACGCGCAAATAAACGATACATTGATTAAAAGACACTTCCACCCGAGCTAACCTAAGAGCAAAAGCTAGTAATTACTGAGCAAGCACTTTAATCACGCCTTAGAGAAGCCTGTTTTACATATTGTGGTGCCGTAATAACATCATCGTACGCAGTATAATATACTCGAATAAATTGAGGAACTATTATTTATGTTGATTACTAAGTTATATACGGAATGCCAGGCAACCGATGCCTTGAGATGAAGTACGTTGGAAAACCTTAGAGGCAACGAATCAAATCAAATCAAGTCGTTTATTCAGTAATATAGTTGCATAACTTACACTTAACATATTATGTTCATTCAAATTAAAGAAAAGCAATATAACTAAATTACGGAGAAATACAGTAATAACATTGATGGGCTTACGTCAATAAATTAAAAAAATACACCTCCTTAATAAAAAATATAGGAATAAATAATGGCATGTAGGTATAATACTATAAATTAGTATTTTTTAAAATTTTTGACCATAGCCTAATTGTCAATGTCCCATGTTTTTGAATAAAAATAACTTTTTTTATATAAATGGTATAAAGCATGTGTTTATCGTAGCTTCATCATTATTAATCAGGTCAATTGAAATTATTTAATACATGCAAAAAGCACATTAACTTATATAAAAAAACCGACAGTGTGGAAATTCATTCGTATAAAAAAATGTTTGTCCCATTTCAATTTAAGAAATTTCAAACTAATTAATTTTCATATTGGTCAAAGAACATATATGTATATAAGTTATGATTTTAATCTATGCTTGATGTTTTTGAATGTATTTAGATTTGCTGGTTTTGTTATGTTCATAATCATTGAAATTTATTTCGTAGTATAATATTGTCCTGCAAAAAGTTCCAAAACGGGTTCCTGTTTTTGTTACCCATTTTTTGTTCAGAACAATTTTTGGAAAGACTAAGACTTTTGGTTAAGTTTATTTTTGCAACACTCTAGATGATATTTGCGCCGCCATTTCAGTGTTCGATCGACTCGCTGCTTATAATCAAAACATTTTCCAGTTTTTGTCACCAGTTTTTCAAAGTAAGCTTGAGATGATTATAATATAAAAATAAAAAAAACTTAAGACGTATTATTTTGTTTTTTTTTTACATTTTCGCCATACCGCTATCTCAACGCGTCACCCTGTGTTACTTTACTCATATCTCCTTGTGTATGCTCTACGTTCGAGTAGAATAGCGCTGTATGTAAATTCCAACATCATCAACATGCGAGTGTTTGCTCTACTAAACGATTCAACAATGTAGGAACTGCTGCCGCCTCTATTTGCGTTCGAAATCTATGCTCTGAACAAATGCTCTCAAACTTACAGATCAACATATCCATATTAAATTTAAAAATACTGCGCGCCTCTTAAGGCCCTTACCCACGCCAACGACCTTCAGCAGCCAGTGTATGACTGCCGCCTTGCCCCTGTGGAGCACCTCTCAGCCGTTAACCTTGCAATCTTGCATATTTCGATATTTTTAATAGAAAATGTCACTAGATTTAATTGAGCTATTTTGAATTTAGGGTACTACAGATTCTTAATTTTTTGGCGTGTAAATATTTCCAAACTGGAACTTTAAGAGGTAGAGTGAAATCAAGCCAAAAAAATATCTTTCGGTTTTTTTTTTTTTAATATGGAAGTTTTAGTCGTACAAAACCAAAATATGTTGAAAATGTTTTCTGGGAGTTAATAATTCACATATATTTTTTTCAAGCCATTTGATCTAGCTGCAAATAAGGCAGAGGCTTTAGAAAGTACCTCTTTGGCAGTAGTTGAAGGGATTAAGTTCCTTAAGGAAATAATAAAAACCTACAGTACAAATTCCGGAATTTAAAGCGACACTATCGCATGGTGCTATGTGCAGTAATATACAGTTTGCAGAAATTAAATACTTGGTAAATTTTAATCGTAATTCTATCGTATAATCCTAATACTCTTAAGACGAACTGCTCTACCCGTAGTGTTTCACGTATCCCACTTTGAGAAACGCTGCTCCGGACTCATGCAATACCACATTAACAATATTTTTAGTTTTTAGCCAAATATAGAAGACTCGCGAAGGGGTTGCATGTAATTATTAAATAAATTAATATAAGAAGTAAAATAATGTAAAATTCTCATCCAAGTTTTTAATAATATTACGAACCGTCCGTTTATTATAATTAAAATGGATTTTAACATGTCTTGATGAGTACCCTTAAAAATATTAGTTTTCATATTCATTCATAGCAACAATGCTATAAAATTATATTTGTACCTTGATGATAAAAACCCAAAAATATACATTTGATTTATGACCTCCATAATAACTAAATGTAATAAATTGAAAGGGTCTGTCTAGACTTGTAGTTGCGTTAATGCGTAAAAATTCAACTTGAAAAGCTTTTTATTTTCTGAGATGTTTTTGTGGTTATAACATTTTAGAAATATAACTTAATTTTCATGTTTGTCTTACCAAATTGCGGTGTACAATAAAACTGTGTTTTTCGCATAGAACGCCTTTTGCTAACTGAGTTAAAATTAGTACATTACTGCCGCGTGTTATAATGACTACTTTGCTGGGTCGCGCTGATGATGGCCGACAGCGCAGCGTAGCGCAGCTCCAGGCCGACACAGCGCGGTCATCGTGCCTCGACGTGCCTACGGTCTCGGCCTTTATCTCAGCTCGTCCATCAAGTGCTGCAATGATGGCCAAGCTAGAAGGCCTAGAGCGTAGCTAGGCTAGCTCGAGGCAATCATAGCGTGACCAGCGAAGCAGTCATTGTGGGCCAAGGCTTGCTTTACTCAAAAATGCAAGTACTAAATAAAACCAGCAAGTAATTTAAATAAAAAAGATTTTTATTTCATATTTGGTTGTATAGTTCCAACTACCATTGCTTAAAAAAAAGTATCAAAAGCGCGGTTCAGCGAAAATTTCGTTTTTATTTAGTGACTTTTTTGCTAAAAATGAACTCTCAAAGCGAAAATTCTTCCGATTCAATGTGTTTAACACCGCCAGACATTAAAGATGAAGCTAAATTAGTGGTTTAAAATTTGATACCCCGAAACTCAAAGGAAAAATATAAGCTAGCATATGAAAAATTTGTGCAGTGGAAAATCACTAGGAAATCTAAATCTTTATCCGAAAATGTTTTTCTTGCGTATTTCAATGATCTTTCCAACAAAATGAAGCTTTCGTCTCTCTCGTCGACAATACAGCTTAGTCTGTGGTCTCTCTGCAATACCTACTCAATGTTACAGTGCATGGTTCTGATAAAGCACAATTTGAACATTAAAAATTACCACAATTTAACGAGTATGCTAAAACAACAATCAGACGGATATAAATGTAAAAAATCAAAAGTACCTATATGTAGAAAAGTTTATAAATGAAGCCCCCGACTCTGAGTACTTAGCGGTGAAAGTAAGTATTTATTTGTACCTATCTCTTTAAATACAAACAGCTGTGTTTTAAATAAAATCTTTTTGTATTTGATTTCTTAAAGCGTTGAAACGTCAAAATAGCGGCCGGCAATGTTTTACCGACCTGTTAGAGCGGTCAGCAAAACTTTGCCGGCCGCTCCTTGAAACAGAACGGCAAGGTCGACTTTGATCAAACAAGGTTGTCAAAATAACGACCACATTACATGCATTTTTGAGTAAAAATATATTGATTTGTAAGTAATGTCACGCGAAATAATAATCTGCTTGTCTGCCAACTACTGCGAAGTTAAATAAAGAAACAAGTTAACGTATCTTTATGGATATGCACCCTGCGTGAGTAGGTACGTTTTGTTTTTGTCAATCAGGATATTTTTGTAAATTTTGTTAAGAACGTTTATACATGTTTCTGGTAAAGGGTGCATATCCGCGAGTAAAAGACACCAAGGCCGTTCAAAAAACATACTTTTATGTTACACGAAAGTATCGTGGTTTTCATATTACTTTGACGAACCTAGCCAGTAAAAAGTGGGTAGACAAGAGTTTGGCTGTCTATTGGCATCCCCGGGGCAATGTTAGAAGTAAGACTTTACTCTCATTATCTAATTCCCTCCAGCCAGACTATTCTGCAATAACAGTAAAGATTCCAAGTGGCTTTTCCTTCGCTTCTATTGAATAGAGTCTCTTATACGCCAGGATTGTGGCAATCAGGCTACAAAGGATTTCTAAAGCTACAAAAAGGATAATTTCCTGTCGTATACCTACTCAATAGTAGGCATGAAACTTGATGAAACCAAGTAATATAACTTCTAAGCTCAATGAGAAAAGCTTTTCGATTTTAATTCGCTGTCAATGTGACAAAATCGGGTTTTAACTGGAAATAATCCGTTAAATATTCTCTACCTTTGCTAAAATATTTGACAACATATTGACCGATTTTACCTATTATATAACCAATTATAATAATATATTATAGGGACTGTCCATAGTCCGTCATCGATTTTTGCTGATTTTCGACCCCTACAATCATCTTATCGTCATTATACAATGAACTCAGCTGTCATTTTCGTTATCTGTATTACAGAGACAAAAAGAAAGAGATTTTTTACAAATAAATACATTTCCACAAAAATAGATCCGCAGTACCCTGCATTGCAAAAGTCACTGTTACTCCATGCGGATGGACCCGAGGTGCGAAAGGGACGGATTCTGGAAAAAAATGCAAAATGTCGGTTTTAAAAAATTACCTGATATACATATGATGAACTAAAATAACTATCGAAATTTCAAACTAGCAAAATTTTTATACCTTTCATCTAACAAAATATCGTTGAGGTCTGTTTATCATTTCTATATGTCAAACTATGAGAAAAAGTGTCGACCTTATTTCAATAATTATTTCTATCGAGTGAAAGTATTGTAAACTCGTTACTTTACTACAGAAAACTAGAAAAATGATCCAAAAAAAATTTTCTAATTTATCAAACTATTGCCTTTCTGTGGCGAGCGGGTAAACAACTTCAAAAAGTGCAAATTTTAGCGAAATAGCCCCTTAAAGTGATAATAACCTCTTTCCTCAAAACGGTGTTTACTATGAGACCAACCCTGATCGCAAAAAAATACCTTTTAATACATTTTGTTCGAGTATTATTAAACTTTACTGTAGAATAGCTGATTTTCTTCGTAATAAATAAATATTGCACTCTTCAAGGCTTTCATTTTTTATTATTAATTTTACATGTATATTTTTATGTGATTTTTCTTCGAGATTTTAAGGCTGTAGTGAAAGTTGTTCATAATAATGGGTAGAATACCCCGTTTTAGAAAAAAGGGATATCATCTTACCAACCTGTACAGCAAACTTAAATGGTAATTGTGGTAAACTTAATTTAAATTGATAACATAAATTTTGTTTAAGAATGGGTATATTTTGTTCTAAAATTATAAAGAATGTAGCTTTCTCTTTATGATTTATTTTTCCGTTTTTCCAATTTTTATGTTGACGCTACAAAACGTACATCACCAGAACTTTTTCATATTTCTTTTCCATGTTAATAGGTCAGGGTGTTATTGACTTTGGAAGTTTAGATTAGATTAACCGAAGGAGATCCCAGAACTCAGCACTCGACTAACTTTAGATTGGTAGACAGACAACTTGTGAACTTATGATCTTACATCACAAGAATGCCTTAGACTTGGGTATTTCATAAATAAAAAACGGTCAAGTGCGAGTCAGACTCGCATACCTAGGGTTCCGTAATTTGACAGTTTTGGGAACATTAAAATATTTAAAATCTTGACCGTAACTGTCTATGATAAAAAACTAAAAATAAATTGATTGTATCACAAAAGAGAGACTCAAATATTTTTATAACGTACTCGAAATAAAAGTCGTGGATGAAAAATTTCATTTTGTGATTTTGTCATCGTGAATTTCTCACCCACTATATTTTTCCTGTAATCTTTACGTAATCCCAAATTACCATTAATTTTTTCATATTTTTCGGTTCATTAGTTTCGGAAATAAAGGGGGGGGCATGCATTTTTTTGTGTTTTTTCAAAGATTTCTCGAAATCTGTGCCCGTAAATAAAACAAAGGTGTATATTTTTATAATCAGCTCTTTAATATCTACAATTTGATACCCATATTGTATTTTAGTAGAATATTTTTTTTAATTTATTTTACATTTTTTTTACATTTCTCTTTTGTTGTCATTTTTTTAAATCGCTATATTTTTCCTATTATTGGCCGGTTTTGACCTATAATCTTCATTTTTTTTCATATTTTTCGGTCCACCAGTATCGGAAATAAGGGGGGACATGCATTTTTTGGAGGTTTTTCAAAGATTTTTCGAAATCGGTGCCAGTAAACGTAGTAAGAGTATATTTTTACAATCAGCTCTTTATTTTCTACAATTTGATACCCATATTGTATTTTTAAGGATTTATTTTTTATTTTTCTCACTTTTGTATTGGAAATAGTTTGAACAAGTTCAAATTTTTCATTTTTTTGTACCATGTTATGTAGGCAAGCGAGTGCTATTTTTGTGGAAAATTTCAATTCATTTCAATCTTTAACGGTTCTAAAGGTATGAGGCTGTGACATACGGACGGACGGACGGACAACAGAGTCTCACCATAAAGGTTCCTTTAGTACCTTTTAGGTACTACGGAACCCTAATAATAATAAGTTAAGCTTATAAATTACTGGTACGATCTATAAACAACAGCTTAACTTTTACTTAAGGGTGCATATAAGGTCAGATTAAGCACCTCATTTTGCATCAATCAGAACTGAACTCGACGACGTTCCCTTTTAGTTTAAAATACAGCGATCTCAGCCGTGGCTCGTTTTTAGGGTTCCGTAGTACCTGAAAGGTAAAAGGAACCTTTACGGTGAGACTCCGTTGTCTGTCCGTCCGTATGTCACAGCCTCATAACTTTAACACCGCTTAAGATAAAGACTTGAAATTTGCCACAAAAATAGTATTCACTTGCATACTTGATATGGTGTAAGAAAAATGAAAAATTTGAAATTGTGTACAATATTATCAATACAAAAGGGAGAAAAATAAAATAAATATATCCTAAAAATACAATATGGATATCAAATTGTAGATATTAAAGAGCTGATTATAAAAATATATACTTTTACTGTATTTACTCTCCCCATTTTCGAGAAATCTTCGAAAAACCACAAAAAAATGCATGTCCCCTTCCTTATTTCCGAAATTGGTGTACCGAAAAAAATAATGATAATTTGAGATTACGTAAAGATTACAGAAAAAAATATAGCAGTTGAGAAATTCACGACATTAAAATGTCAATTTTTTTTATCCACTAGTTTTATTTTGAGTACCTTCTTTCTGCTTGTCCCCAAAACTATCGAACTACGGGACCCTGGGTATGCCAGTTGGACTCGCACTTGACCGGTTTTTTTTTCTTTTGAGCGAATTCAAATATTTTGCATTTTTTCTAAGATGAATCTATCAGCCCTACAGTCCACTGTCCATATTATTTTTACTTTACCGATTAACCAAGTTACACAATGTGATATGCTCATTTGAAGTTGTGCATCTAGCCTTATACGGACCCTTAAGGTGGTTTTTTCGTGGTTTGTTCCCGAACGCACAACTAATAATTAGTTTTCTTATTTTTAGATCCATCCATCCATCCATCAGCCCGTGTTCGTCCACTGCTGGACATAGGCCTTTCCCAAATTTCGCCACTCATGTCGGTCCTCCGTCCTCCTCATCCAGCCGCCCCCCGCAACGTCCTTCAGGTCGTCGGTCCAGCGGGCACGAGGTCGGCCTACACTACGCTTTGGTGTACGTGGTCTCCATTCTAGAGCCTTTAGGCCCCAACGGCCATCGTGTCGGCGACAAATATGGCCTGCCCACTGCCACTTCAAGTTACTGATTCTGCAGGCTATGCCGGTTACTTTCGATCTCCGACGGATCTCCTCGTTTCGGATTCTATCCATCAGAGATACCCCAAGCATAGCATATTTTTAGATAAAAAGTATAAAATAAATGTGGTTTATGGCAATACGTGACAGTATTTTAATGTCAATTAGGCTTTTCTAGCAAAGTTTTGTTATTTTACTCATTACTTTGTAAATGATCCTGCATTTGTTTAAAGCTTTCTTATAGTTGTTGTAACAAAACTGCTCGTAGAATGAGTTTGTGTTAAACGGTATGTACAGAGCCCTCGGGGCACGAATCCTACTAGGTTTTTTACAATGTTTTGATTACCTTTTTATTTTAACGACTCTCGCAATTTGCATTTAATTGAAAATAATGTTATATAAGGGTAACTTTAAATTTTACAACCAAATTCTTACTGAAGACTCAGTATGTGCTCAGTAACAAGGTTCGATGACCCTTTTTATGAAATTCGTAAATTTTTCTTTTCGCGTTCCTTACAAACGCAAGCCCAGCTCCGAGTCAATTACAATGGGATGTCAAGATTTTATTTTCCGAAATTAGCTGAAAGTATTATCGATCCGTGCTACTGATCACTTACCAAGCCTCCAGTATGAGTTTGGCTGCATAAATAAAAGTCACCTTATATACTTTTGCAAGATATTAAGTGCAAGTAACAGTAAGTATAACAATACTTGGAGTGTTTTAGGGCTGCACGGTATCGCAGGAAATCCCGCACTCGAACGTATTTCAAGCCATTATGTAAATGAGAGTGGAGTACCGGATGTGCAGGCCTCCAGGGTGTTGTCAGCTCAGCAGCCTTCTGATGAAATTCACTGACCATTTAGGGACGCTTATCCTATGAGAAGCTCTAGGGAAAGTACGAGAATTGCTCCGTCAATATGATAACTTGCTTCATATGTTATCAGTATTCCGACCGATTCAAATCTTCGTAGATTATCCGCTGAGTTGTGGAATTCCCTGCCAACGTCCATTGGCGTAACAGGGATTTGTAGCTGGGGAGGGCGGCCCCGGCTCCAACTCATTAAGCTATCAACAACTATCTGTTCTCGATTGTGTGATCGTAATAAGATAAATACAGTTAGTGCGCGAGTTCTTGTCCATCGGGGCCAGAGGCGACGCGCGGGGGCAGCTCGCCCCGCCTTCACCCACCTCGCCGCATTAATCTGCAGTCGAGTGTTGTTCTCGATAGTTGTGATGCTATGACGCAATGACGCGATAGTTTTGACGCTATGACGCTATATTTTTTCTTATAACTCATGCGAGCGTCTACGTCAACAGTTTTTATTGCCCTTAAATTACTGGAAAGTAAAAAAATAGCTCTAGCCAGTTCATTTTTAGGGTTCCGTACCTCAAAAGGAAAAAACGGAACCCTTATAGGATTAATTTGTTGTCCGTCTGTCCGTCCGTCTGTCCGTCCGTCTGTCTGTCAAGACCCTTTATCTCGGAAACTCGTGGGAGGTATCGAGTTGAAATTAAAACCATAACTCAAGTCTACAGTCCCTTGAAGTTGTGTAAAAATTAAACTTCTAAGTTAGCGTAAAAAAAGTACGGCCGTTTATGACGCAAAAAACGTTTATTTCGGCACCCTCAAGGGAATCAAAATTTATAGGGTATTTCCCGTTGACCTAGAACTATGAAATTTGGCAAGTAATACCGTCTAATACTACAAGAAATACTACTCAGAATGATCATATCCATGGCTTAGTTGAAAAGAAGCCTCGCAGAGATTTTTATAACGCTGACTATAAACTTATTACTTCACAATTACTTTTAAACGATTTGAATTGTACAACCTTATCTGATACAAATGAAGCTTGGACGAAATTCAAAACTGTCACACATAAAACAATTGAAACAAAAATACCATTCACCCGAATAAAAAAACATAAAAATAATAAAAAACCCTGGATTGGACCAGAAATTATTAAATTAACACAAGAAAAATTACAAAAATGGAAATTCTACCAGCTCTCTAAAACAAAAGAATCTTATGAAAGCTATAGAAAATTAAATAATAAAATAATTAATGAAGTGAGGAAATCAAGAGTTAGATTTGAAGCAGGTATTGTAAATGGTAGCAATAAATGTTTTTATGCGTACATGCGCCAACATCTTACCTCTAAAGTGTCTGTTCCCCCGTCATTGAGAGATGAAATATCACAAAAAATTACTGGTAACCATAGTGATGTTGCGAATATTTTTGCAAAACAATTTGAAAAATCTTATGTAACGGAACCACCTAACCAACCTATACCAAGTGTATGCTGTCCTCACGTAGAAAACTCACTTGAACATATAGATTTTACACCAGAAGTTGTAACCAAGACACTTAATACATTCAAAGATGACACTGCAATGGGACCAGATGGATTACCAGCAATATTTTTAAAAGAATGTGAAAGCCTGCTTTCTTCTCAACTTGCTCACATTATGACCTTGTCTTTAAGAGAAGGGAAAGTGCCACTGGACTGGAAAGAAGCAGAGGTCACTTCCGTCTATAAAAAAGGAGATAAGCTTGATCCAAGTCACTATCGCCCTATAAGTTTAACATGTATTTCCTGCAAAGCGATGGAAAAAATAATAGCAAAACAAATTAGAACCTTTTTATCTAGAGAACAGATCATAATTGAGGAGCAACATGGATTTGTACCCCGTAGATCAATAGTTACCAACTTGCTATGCTGCTTAGACTACTGGACAAAGAACTGGGATGAGCATGCACCTATTGATATAATATATCTGGATTATGAAAAAGCGTTTGATCGTGTCCCGATAAAAAGACTAGTTGCAAAGCTGGAACACTTTGGAATACGTGGGAATCTTCTGAAGTGGATAGAGGACTTTCTTAGTGGGAGGAAATTTAAAGTCAGAGTCGGCGAACAACTTTCAGACTCTCATTCTGTCCACAGTGGTGTTCCCCAAGGTTCCGTACTAGGCCCCGTCCTCTTTGGAATTTTCTTAACAGACTTAAAGGTTATCATTAAAAGTGGATTATCTTTGTTTGCTGATGACACCAAGATAATGGGAAATCCACTAATCTCTCACAACATTATTCAAGATGACCTCAATCGAATCAATAATTGGACTAAAGATTGGCTTTTAACATTAAACTCGGATAAATGTACCGTTTTGCACGTTGGTAACACAAATCCTCAACTTTCGTACACAATTGACTCAAAGTCTTTAAAGATAGTAACATCACAGAAAGATCTGGGAGTTACAATAACAAGTAATCTGAAATGGGATGTACACATTCTTCAAGTTACTAAAAAAGCCAACTCAATAACTTACATGATCAGAAAAACATTTAGCTACATTGACAAGGAACTATTTCTAAAGATTTATAAAACCTACCTACGACCATTATTGGAATACGCTTTCCAAATTTGGAGTCCATATTTCAAAAAAGACATTAATATGTTGGAAAGAGTTCAGAGAAGAGCGACAAAAATGGTAGCTGTTTTACGTGACTTACCATATGAACGACGTCTGCAAGAACTCGGGCTAACTACACTTGAGCAACGACGACAACGTGGGGACCTCATCGAAACATACAAAGTGCTCACTGGACACTATGACGTTCCCGCGCTGGGGGAACTCTTCAAGATGAACCAAAATCGTCATCTGAGAGGTCACCATCTTAAAATTAACACGTCGACATGTGCAAGCAACCCACGTAGACATTTCCTTCCTAACCGTGTAGTTCACGAGTGGAATAAACTGCCTGACAGTGTTATAAGTGCTACCTCAGTGAACTGCTTTAAAAATAGACTGGACAAATTTTTTTATAAATAAAAACATAAAGTGCTGTGACATACACATCATCAGCTTATAGCTGCTTGTGTATAATAAATAATAATAATAATAATAATAATAATAATAATAAGATAGGAAAAAGTCTTGAAACTATACATTTGTTATCATAATTAAGCTGAAATATGGAAATATTTTGAAAAATTCGTGTACCGTGTCTGTTATTGCTAAAAAAGCTTATTTTAAATAGCTAACATATAATTTGAGGGAATGTACGGGCACAATTTAAACATTTTTAAACTGTGGTACGGGTTTATCTGTAAGAAGTAAAAGTATACTTACAGAATATAAAATAAAGTTATGTCAGGTTATTCAAGTACTTAATATTATAACTGAATTTTGTAAGTCGATTATTTTGTGCAGGTAACCGTGGTTATAAATCACCCAAAATATTTAAAAATGGAACGGAAATGTTGAGTTTTTGCTGAAATCTAGCGATGCCACCAACTGTTACGGTCCATTTATTTCCCATTTCGAGGACGGTAGCCAAATACTACAGAACTTAGAAATGTTTCGCTGTAAAACTTTATTTTAGTGACACTTATGGTATGGATAGCACGCAATGTTGTAAGATAAGACTGTTTACTGAATGAACGTTTAAATGCTCCCTAGTTAATAGAAACCCCATAAAATGTTTGCGGACTAAAATAGTAATGAATTCTTCTAACTCAGAAATATTTATATGTTTCCGTGGTATTTTTACTTCTAAAAATGAAGTTCATTACTTCATAAAGATATTAACGATACAAATATTTTTCGCTGTCCAAAAAGAAATCTATCTACAATGAAAGATATTAAAAAAAAACTTATTTATACTGATTTTTTTTTTCAGTTCAGCTATTTATTTGCATTCACTATTTATTCTAGTAAATCAATTCTCGATTAGATAAAACGTTCTGTTCTAAAAGGTTCACGAATGTTGACACAAATAAGTGGTATAAAGATTAGTCAATGACATTATCTTTTCACATGAACTATTAATAGAATTAAATTTATTTTCATACATTAATAGTAATATTATTGTTGAGTTCTTTTTTGTTAAGTAATTTCACAGCCCTAATGTAGATAACCAAGTTACCCGAAAGAAAATATTGTAAGCCATTAAAATACCAATTATTTTAACAATATTTATTGTTGGAAGTGCTCAAGCAATGAAACAAAGCTAATCCCTGCTAAATATTGGAAATGTCGACGAGTTTTATCACTGTCTCTCAATATTAAACAATTCTATTGAAACAATTTGGATAACCTGTAAAAACAACGTAAATCATACTGTGTTCATAATTTTGATTCAAAAAACAGACAATTACTGCTTTGATCTGCTGGTTTTATTTTGTATATTTGAAACCAAAAAACCATATGGTCACGACTAGCGTTGCCATCCGTCCGGGTAAAGCCGGACAGTGTTAGGCTTTTTGACCTCTTGTCCGGCTAAATTTGACTGCGTCCGGCCAGTCCGGTTTTTGTTGGGCTTTTTCATTTTCTTACTTTTCAATTGTGGTATACAATTAAAAATCTTTTTAATCTTTTCAAAAAATGAGCATTTAAGGTGGTTTCTAGCAAAGAAAAATGGTATGTAAATGATAAGATTGATAAGGTGACCCGAGGCAATTGCAACTAAAATATAAAAGTTCCCACTTTGATATCCTCCAGTATTATCCTATTAAACGTGATTGTTTTTTTTTCTCTTGTACACAATTTCGTTTCAAATATACAAAATAAAACTTTCGTTTAAGATAATCCCTAACATAAATTCAAAAAGAAATAGTGTCATTTATGGCTATGGCGCCATATTCTCCTGACCCAGGTGAAAAAAGTTACATTTGCCCCTTTTTGGGGTAAATGCAACTAAGTGCAGTAGATATTTTTCTAACTGATTTAAAATTACTAAACCTAACTGATAACAGAGCCCGGATGAATAGTCATATAAATACAAACTGTAAACACAACTACACAAGGTCTGTAATGCGTAAAATTACTTTAAACCCTCGATGGGGGCAAATGCAACTATTTGCCATAAACTAGTGAGGGGACACAATCATTGATAGTTTGTCGCTACTCCATTCGTGGACTATGTTAATCATTGTGAGGATTTTAAATCAAAACACCGGATTAAATGTATGTTTTTTATTTATACAAGGAATAATATCTAAATTACTAACCTCGTAAAATTTAAATCAAGTTAACAGTCATACAATCTTGCTTAATGTATCAGTCTTTAAAAAAGGAACAATTATGTCACAATCTTAGGTAAAGCTATTATGTTTAGATAAAATCAATTGTGTTACTTGTTGTCCCACTTCTCCCATGATTCTACTTTTAGAGGGGTCATTGCAAAAGCTTGTTTCATCTAAATTGAATATGCGGTCCAGTCTTTCAGTAAGTCTTAGCTCTTACACTGTGTTTTCTAATAAGTCAAAATATTTGAACACAGTGAAAGGATTACAGGCATTTCTTCGAGCCTTCTCAACTGCTTGAGGCTTTTTGAGTGAAAGATTATTCCGTTTCCTAAATATTCTACACCAGTCTTCTCCGGGAATATAGTCCTTAAACGGCGTAACTATGCTATTTATTCGTACATATTCAGAAATCAAGACTATGACTTCTTTTCTTGTGAAGGGCAAACCTCATTTTTCCATAATATGAATATAATTAGCCATTTTTGTCTCAATTTCCGTTGGAAATACGGTGGGTCTGCCAGGATTCGGCTTGACGACTCCTCATGATCCGTAAAATCGGTGTATGAGGGTTGACCTTGGAACCCCATAGATTTCAACAGCTTCATAACTGTTCAATTTTGTACTCTGCAGAGCTTCTAACGCTTATAAGAGGTTCTCATGTGAATATTTTATTCTTTTTTCCGCTTGTAGTTTCTTACCATCTAAAACAACAAGTAAACTGAACATTATTACTAAAACTAAAACCTAACTAACTAAAAAAAACATTTTTTAGCTTTTAATGAGCTAAACAAAACTGAAAAAATTACATTGGCAGTCATCGACCTACCTTTTTCAATTTTCATACAAAAATATAGAGGCAAATGAAACTAACCTCAAAGTTGCAATATCCCCTGGTCGGATATTTATCGGGGAAAATGTAACTACATTCATAACTTATTGTAGATTCAACGTATATACAAGCAAATATGCACAAAATGACTTACGGTTGTTGTTGTTGTGCTCCCCCTCAAAATAATGGCAAGAAAGAACACAGAAATATTTTTTTCAATTATTATTCCGCGGCGTGCTTTGGTCACCAATAATTTCAAAATGGCAGTTTTGACAAAATGTTTTCATAATAGCAGCGACATCTATGTTTTCACGAGTTCTCTGATGATTAATTCTTAGCATGATAGATGGTGCTGTATCTAGGAGGCCCTTGAAGTGGAGTAATCTAAATTAGTTGCATTTACTTCTTAGTTGCAATTGCCTCGGGTCACCTTACTCGATTTTTTTATTAAAAAAACTCATTTTTTAGTGTCCGGCCTTGGGACCCAAAAGTCTGGCTTTTTTGCGGCTAAGTCCGGATATCTGTTTTTTAGAGATGGCAACGCTAGTCCGAAGGGGATGTGAGAGGTATTTCCGAGTAAAGACCGCTACTAGAATAGAAAATTACGATTTTAGTCCACCGTTCAGCATTTGGTACTAGATTTCTCTATTTTATGAATGTGTATAAATTAATTTTTGTAGCCCAACCTAAAAATTTTTGTATGTTTTTCCCTTATTAGTATATACATATTATTTTTTTATTCTAAAGATATTTATTGTAAAGATTAACTTTAACTTGTAGAAAGTATACTTTATGTATCTACTTTACAAAATAAATATTTTGATTTGATTTGATTTGATTGCAACATATACAAGATGGCGCGATTAGAAAAGGCAGTATGGGGAAAACCTTTAGTAGGAATACCAGATACAGAAATTAGTTCAAGGACTCTTTTCATCTATTTCGGAGATGGTAAAAACTGCATTCAAAGCATTTTGGAAAAATGACTTACCTCAGGCTTGAATCAAACCATTTCAACGCGCTACCTGTATAATCTTGTTGACTTGCAAATCGACCATCTCAGATAGAAGAGAAAGCTCCATCCCACACATTTGTAATATCCAACAGACACGAACAACTTGATAAAGCCGCTCTCTTGAGGCACAAATAGTTTTCATCTCTAGCTCCCTTGTTGCTTACTCAGCTAAAGTTTCCTGATGCCGAATCAATAAAATCTGTGTGGTTTTTTTTATTGCCACTGCTATTTTTGTATAACAGTTGTTTTTTAATAGGAAATCAAATGTACAAATTATATTGGCGTATGTGTATGTCTGTCGGCATAAATCAAAAAGGATTACCTGAGGGATCTAAAATCTGGCATGTTTGTGATAAGTTACCTGGAAAATAATACGCAAAAAATATATAATAAAGTAGTTAAGAAAGTCGTGTCTGTACATTGGTATTAGTATTGTACTGAGGTCAAAACTCCAATTTTGAGAATTTTCGTCTGTCTGTCAGTCTTTTTGCCTATCTGTATGTATGTACGTATGTATGTTCCGTTTTAACTCGAGAACGACTCAACGGCCTTGGATATGGTTTCCTTTATTACCATCGTGGTGACCCTGGTCACCATATAGGCAATAAAGGATGTTCATAAAATAACTGCCAAGCCAAAAATGGGGCACAGATTGTAAAAAACGCGGGTGGAGTCACGGGCAAAGGTGGTTTTGAATAAATATTAAGGAAAAAGGGAAAATCTAAACTATTATGTATAAGATATAAAGAAATTTAATCAAAGGATTATTTTTGGAAAAGATAAAAACTGCATTTAAACCTGTCAGAAAAGTTACACATAAAAAAGGCCTCTGCGGCCTTGTGGTTAAACTACAAAAACAGTAAAATCTTCCAAGAAAAACTACGCAAAAAATCGATTCAAATAAGATCTTGCTGTAAATACGATGAATTTTATAATAACGCTGACCCTTTTAATGAAAAGATATCCAGATAAAAAAGTTTGATCTATTTTGTTCCCAAATAATAATAACATGTTTAATCATATCTGTTTACTTTTAAAATTGTTTTAGCTTAATTGTACAATATTGTTGTTTGCAACTATTGTATCTCTTTCTGTTGCGTAAAATGAACTCCTTTTTAATCAGTAGAAACTTCACTGGCATGTGTAGTAAGTTTGTATTTCAATTTTTTTATATGTAAGTTAATTATTTACGTTTTCCTCAAACTAATAAACAATCAAATTACTCGAACAGTAATCTGGAGGTCACGGGTTTGAATCTCCTAGAACACATTTGTGTTCGGTCTGCATACTTGGAAAAGCACGTTAAACTGTGTCCGTACTAGTCTGGAGTACGGCAAAACGGTTCAATACCCATCATATTGGGACAAAACGACGCCTTATTTTGTATTGTATATTGTTTTGATTTGATTATTTATTTGTACGCAGGTGGCACGGGATCACGATGTGATATAAGAATGGAGACATGGAGTATCTGGTTGAACATGATTGCCTCAACTGCACTCAGGATGTGGAAGACCAACTCCTTAATGACAGCTTTGGCAGCTACTCGTCAAAAAATGGCAGCTCAATCAATATGTTCTATTTCTATCAGGTAAATATCACTTGGGATTATTCGAAGATTATCAAACAAAGAAAGAACAGCGACAATATTCGGGATGGGCAAGAGGGTGAAACCGGAAATGAACCTGAGGCTTTCCGGTTTAATTTCCGCTCAAGCTAATTTTGAGCGGAATCTCAGTTTTAACACGTAAATATTTAAAAAAAAGTCACTTTAAGTACATACCATGAAGTAGAAACGAAGAAAAGCTTCTGCTAGTTAATTTTGCCAAGAAAAATTGTGTGACACTGCGCGGGGTGGAAGGCAGAGGTAAGGGGAAGCCACAGCGTACTTGGCCCTGCCCCCTTTAGAAATCCACCTAGCGATAAATAACATAACTAAGATAATATATCTTCGATATATCACGTTCGTCTACTCGCCACTAGGAGCAAACAGCGTAGGTTTTATTCACGGAGCTAATAAGGAACGGAAAGTTGCCTGAAAATGTATAATTTAGGAGGAAAACCCCTAAGTTAGGAATCCTGCTGGGTGAAAGGTAGAGGTATGAAAATAGTCTCGTATACTTATCTCCACCGCCTTTGAAAAATTTACCTAGCGGCCAACAACATAACCAAGATCGTATCTTGGATATATCACAATTCGTCTACTCGTTACTAGAGGTAGATACATGTAAAACACGAAGCAAACCAGGGACTTATTAAGGGGTGGGTTTTTTATTACGGAACTTGACTTGCGCGGCGTAATTAAATTAGCATAAGGGTGTATGGGGTATTACAAATAATTTTATAAAAAATATCTATCAAGTCTTATTTTTTTATATCCTTTGGGAGTTTTCTGGAAAATAAAGAGAACAAATCTGGGTATTTTTTGTAGGATTCCATCATGGGTCTTTGCTTTTCTTCAACTTTCCCTGAGGCATTCATCTAAAGACGTTCTGAAAAAAAAGGAAATAGTTATCATACTTAATACGCGACAATCGTTTATGGTTAAATTAATAATATATTGAAAAAAAAACTTCTTTTACTAGATCTTCATGGTGTATCCCTTAAAAAATATATCTAAATATACCCTACCATTTTTACTTTAGCATTGTGCGTTAGAATATTTACCCCATTAAGCTAATTCCGGCCCTAGTTTCCTCTGTCATGGTGGTTAGCGACATCTAGCGCACAGTAGGCGAACCTAGTTGCTAACCATTTAGTAACAAAATAGCGAAAACTGCAACAGCATAGTTTGATAGAAATCACTAGAAATATTAGAAAAAGTCGTACTTACCGGTAAAAAGATATTTTTTCATCATATTATCCTAGTCTACCCGAACACTTAACACAATTAAGGATACAACACTTCATGATAAGATAACAACTCACTGTTTGTGAATAAATTCTTCGAATAAAGCGCAGCTCCGTCCGTCACGAAAGTTTAGCCAGTAATGATGTAAGCCCCGCCCCCTTTTGTGACGTCATGCTACCATCGATCGTAACATACCACCATTCATACACCAGCTCCTCTTCGTTTCTACATCGTGGTACATACACTGAAACAGTAGACAGGATTTTTTATTTGAATAAAAAAATATCTACAAAGTCTACCACAAATGGAAAAGAAGGTTTTGACCTTATCGCTCAAAGCGATTTCTCCCAGACAACTTTTGGGTGTTTCCTATCCTAAGTGACTTGACATTATGAGAAGCGGTAGTTTGAAAGTGGTCACATATATTTGCGTATCGTCCGTTACCAACTTCCGTATATTTTTGTAGAAGTCACCAGACAGTCTCGCCTGTTGTCACTCTCCCAGCTTTTGGGCGAGCACTTTTCATCCTGGTTCCAGTTGCCGCTTCCACAAAGTGCGAGAAGCCACGCGTTAAACCATTTAAGGTCAAAAAATAGTGACCTCAAACATATATTAGAAGTCCAGGGCGAGGGCAAATGCTGGTAATAGATGTACAACCTGTTCCCCAATAAATCTCAAAAGGGAAATTTTCTTCGGCTCCATTTGAACGAAAGGTTCAAGATAGGAAAAACTTTGACGAAGGTCTTCATGGGCGAGATATCTTGTCATAAAATTATAATTAAACGTTAAAGGGTCTGGGCGTCTTGGAAAAAGTAATAGCTGTTAAAAATGATTTTGTGATAGATATAGAATGTTCAAGTTTAATCGTAATAGACCTATAAACACTATTTATTTTACAAAATTCGAAAATACTTTTCTCAATGTTTTTGCACGGTGATTAAAGGTGAGGTCTTAAAAATTAGAAGAAGGAATCCTTATGGTATGACCCATAGTTTGTTCATGCGTCTGTCTGTCTGTGATACCTTTTCTATTTTCATTCAAACAACATTTTGTGTATTATTCAAGTAATTTGCGAAAATATACGACAAAACCATGTTCTTTCCTTGTTTTTCTGATAGTATGCGACTGGAAATTCTAAAAATATTCTTTCAATATACAAACCAAGAAAATAAAAACAAAAATCTAGTTTTTTAAAATTAGTTTTTTTCCGGTTTTTTAGATATTCGACAGAAAAATGTTTAGAAAAAAAAACTCATTCGCACATTTTCATCACAATTGGTTCTGAAAACCAATGATCATTTTGTATTAAGACAAATATTATGATGACTGTACAATTTAACCTTACAGGCTTTCAATTATTAATAAACGTATAAGTAAGATGACCCCCTTAATCTGAGAGACATTGATAGGAGCAGGTAGGACGCCTTACTTTCGACTTTAAGAGGGCTATACCAGCCGGTGGCCTTGAAAGTCAAAATTAATGGCTGATTTAAATCAGACATCATAAAAGCAAAAAAATCTACAGAATATCTGGAGTCATGTGCCTTGATTATAATTTAAAATTTTCATCAAAATCTGCAACTAAATAAATACCAAACCACGGTCTTATTTAAAATATCCGGTTTAATTAATTAAGTATGCAAAGGAATAAATTGAAACTTAGTTTAATTGAAGATATTTTAACAACTAATGATTTCCTTTGATTATTTTGGAGAATTTTAGTTACGATATTTCTAATTAGTTATTTAGGTGTATTTTAGCGCGTTTGCAACTTGATTCCCAGTCGAGCGACGGAGAGATCAATGCGGGATGAGTCGTGCGTATGAGTGAAACGCACGCACCCGGAGTCACCAGCCGGGTCACCTTAAGACCAAGGGTCTAACCTTGCCATTCGATTGCGTGGGTAGTATTTGTCTGGTCAAGTTTGACGATAAAAACAACATAAAAAAAAATAAAAACCAATAAACAAAATGTATGAATAAATTATATACAAATTCTTGTACTTTTATTCCACATATATTTATTTTTATTCTAACTTAGGCTACCGGTTTCGTATTACACATCATCGGGCCAACAAATTATTAATTATTTAACATGACAGAAAGAAAACAAAAGAAAACATTTTTAACAAGCAAATATAAAATAAACAGAGGTGAATCACCACAGCTTGCGTTTCAAAATGGGTCTACGTCAAGGTTAAATCAATAAATAACGGCAATAAATATGTTGTGTTTCAATATCATTTTTCTATTATATGTCAGGATACACTTCTAAAAATTAAGTCAAATAAGTTAAAAAATATAAAATATAAACTAAAATTAAACATAAAATTTTGATTGATTAATTAATAACATCAATTAAACATAAAATTTTGATTGAATAATTAATAACATCATTTAAAATATGTCAGAAGTGGTGAGGAATTTAATTCTAATTGGTCATTTAAAATTCTGTCTGGATCGTTATTAATAATTTTATTTATTGTTAGGGCTTACAAATAATTCAATTTTGCACTTTTATTAGCTTTGTGTACTATTTTTATGTTAGTTAACATAGTTAATATAGTTAATATAGTTAGTTAATATAATTATTGTTATCCACGATACAAAATGTATGAAATCATGTACTCTAGGGAAGGCATGACGTTGGGATTTTAAAATCGTCGAAGAAAAGAGGGTGTTAAGATTGTTGACTGTTGACAACTTCTCGGGGATATTATGTCGTGATGATATGTTTTTTTATGTTATATTGACAAAATACTCGCATCACAGAAGAATCTGTCATAACATAAATAAATACGAACAATTTATTATTTTCCGTTTGCTACGCGCCCTCGTAGCTACTACGGCTATATTTAACTACGCAGTTCCAATACAAGTTGTAGCAATAGAAAGATTGTGTTGCTACGCGCCATCAAGGCGTAGCCTAAAATAAAACAAAAATATATAACGGGCTCGATGACTAATAGTTTTTAGTGTTAGGAAATTTTAGAACAAAAAAAATTTTTTTTTTATCTTTCAAGATTTTTTTGACCTGAATGTACATTTCTGTTATATTACAATTTTTATTTTTGATTGTAATCTTCTGTGACAAATATAATTTTGACCCTCATATTTTTTTATACTACGAGTATGTATGTGTTTACTGACGTCTATCACTTATAATTACAATAATTCATTCTTGAAACTTAAATTTGTACCGTTTCAATAATGTAATTGTATATAACATGTTTCAGTTGAAATGTTTGATCACTTTTAATGTAACATCTTTCTCTGTATCTTAATTGAAGCAAATAAAACAAAAATAGATTTTTTCTTCATTATACTGCTGAAATGTGAACTTTGTCTCTCTGTTTGTATAAAAGCTTGACTAATATATATAGTCTATGACTTATATATAGTTTTAAGCTGTGGTGGATTTACTTATTGAACTTAACATGAGGTAAAGACAAGGTTTCTAAGTTTATTCGCTAAAGACCATACTAAAGACTGACTAGTGCACCCTAATTACGTCACAATTCAGCTCCTTACCGACCATGAGGGCTTTCGGACTTAATTGTGCGATATACGAGTTAGCCCTAACGTATGGGTCTAGACAACCCTCCCATTTTGTATTCTAATCTCACGTGATGAAAGCCTTCTCCACGTCGCTATGGAGATGAGTAAGAATCAGGGTCTCCAATATAATAGTAGATAATTGTACCGAGTCGAAAGGGATTAATAATTTCTCGATCCACAACAAACGCGAGTAATCTAAAAATACGGGGAAATGATAAATTACGCCACACAAAATTAATAATTTGTTTTTCAGAGTCCTAAGAAGAAAAAAATAAGTTTAGCTGCTTGTAACCAAGTGTCAAGTTCAGTGTAAAGTGTAAAATTGCATAATTTGACCGTCGATTTAACATTAATGTACCGATGCCGGCATAATTAGCAACTTATTGACAAATCTTACTGCGGCGTAATAATAGCTGCTGAAAAATCTTTAAAATGGGGAGCTTTTACTGCAAGAATTTGTACGTATCAAATTATCATATATTTATAAAAAAAATTTGCGGTTTAGGGTTCTAAGCTCTTACCATTTACCATTTTTTGTAATTCAGTCATGTTTTTACGGATGAATTTCTTTGTCTTTTAGTTCTAGTGGTACGCCCAAAATGGCTGCAAATGGTGTTAAAGGCATGAAAATCGGAACGATAAATCTTTAGGTCATTTGAATCAATTTGCACCATAGCACGAAAAAATTTAAAAATTAGGGCTTTTACGTCATTATTATGACGTCATCGTTAGTTAGCAAGGGAAATTTTTTTTTGTCTGAAAAAAAGTATCAAATAAAAGGGCTTTCTGAGCCCATTCTAAAAATAAATCACATCACAACATTTCATTCACTTGTTTTTCATTTAAATGAAAATCATTTTCAAAACAAACCAAGTTTGGGCTCCTTCAGATAAGATACGGTTAAATATCTTTTGTAAAATATACCTCAAATGATAATATTCCTTATTAAATTATTTAAATTAAATATTTTTCATTATTAAAAAGTGTGACAGTTCGTTATACTTCAGAATTTTACGAGACTTATCGATGGATCTGTACTTAACATGCTGTTTTTATTTTGAAAGAAAATTTTAATTAGGTATTTATTTTAAAAAAATTATGTACATTTTTAAAGAAAAAGATGGCCGTAATTCGTATCACCTGTGATTTTTGCCGTCCATCCTCCCTTTTTAGATTTTTTTAGGAGGAATGGATGAAGAGTCACTGCCGCTACATACTCATTGTGTTCAATTACCATTAAATATATAGAATAACGCACTTCAACTTGAAAAACTTCAACCAGTAATGCGTAAATTATTTGTAATAATGAAAAATTAATATTAAATGTAAATATTTTCACAATTGCTTTCTTGAGGTTTGATACGAGGATATTACGTATCATTTGAAGTATATTTAACAAAAAAATATTTATCCGTATCGTATCTGGATGAGCCCAATTTTAGTATGTTTGGAAAATGATTTTTATTTTAATTTAAAACAAGCTAATGAAATGTAATGATGTGATATATTTGAAGAATGGGCTCAGAAATCCCTTTTATTTGATACCACACCATACAGGTTTCAGAGCAAAAAAATTTTTTTTCCCATATTAAAAAAGATGACGTCATTATAACATCCCTATTTTTAATTTATTCGTGCTACGGATCAAATTGATTCATATGGCCTAAAAATCTATCGTTCCAATTTTCGTCACTTTAACACTACTTGCAGATATTTACTGAATTTCGATTTGTACCGCTAGCACTATTTCAACTGAATAGAGCGCGCGGGTAATCTTTGGAACTACTGAATCGATTTTAACTATAATCAATTTAATCGATTTTTATTTTTTTTACCTTTTTATCATCAATGTGAAATCATGGGTAGATAATTTGTTTGGGTACCTAAAATGACCTTAATGTTACGTTCAATTAGATGCCAACTAAATCCTTAAATAAAATTCCTACCGAGTATGTAAAAAAGTAACATTACAACAAGATTATTTTGGAAAACTATTTAGATTTATAGTAAAAACTGCTGTTTAATTTAAAATTACCTATCCATATAGATTCAAAGATTCAAAATGTTCATTTGTAAAATAGATACATTAACGTTTTACATGTCAAATCTAATCTGTATAAAAATAATATTTTATAATGAAACAAAACTGATACTTACAGGAAATATATAAAAAAACTATATTTAAGTTGGGCTACTAAAGTTATACACATGCATAAAATGAAGACTTATTGGGATAAGAATATTATTATACATAATGCAATTAATAAATAGGTTGATAAATAAACTGAATAGACCATAAATAAATATAATGCCTAACCAAATATATACTAACATAAGTAAAAAATTAAAATATTGTATATACCTACATAATGCAATGAATAAATGAGTTAATAGATAAATAAACTTTAAATAGATATAATTCCTAAATCCGCCCATTAATCTTGCTAAGAAGAAGGGCAAGAAACTTAGCAAGATCATGTCTTTTTTTTATCAGTATTTTTTTTCTCAATATGGCTTAATACTATTACAGTCTTTTTAACTTACATAAAATTATACAAAACAATGTATTAAACTTTAATAACTAAAGGATAAAAATATAAAAGACAGAAGGAAATTGTGTCATGAGGGAAAAAATACATCTTAGTCTACCTGTCTAATGAGGTAGTAAGTTAAAATACTATGCAAAACATCATCTACCTGTCTCATATACATATATATATTTTTATAGTCAGATTATCAACTAATAAATGCTAAGTTTAAGTTATAAAATTTTCATGTCAATATGTAAAAGAAATGTCAAAATAATAATAAAAAAACAATATAAAAATATTAGTCTACATAAAAAGTGATGATAAATAGAAACACTGGGATGCTTTACGATTGATATAATAATATATATTAGAAAAAGTATTCAGAGCGTGACTTGACTTTTCACACTCAAAGTAGACAGACAGAAGTGCGCCTTACATATATTAGTTGTAATAATATTATAGCAGTCAACATTGCTAAAAACAAGTAACCAGGCGCATTTGCGTTCACAACATATTGTTTTTATTATATCTTGATGATAAATAGAAACACTGGGATGCTTTACGATTGATATAATAATATATATTAGAAAAAGTATTCAGAGCGTGACTTGACTTTTCACACTCAAAGTAGACAGACAGAAGTGCGCCTTACATATATTAGTTGTAATAATATTATAGCAGTCAACATTGCTAAAAACAAGTAACCAGGCGCATTTGCGTTCACAACATATTGTTTTTATTATATCTTGATGATAAATAGAAACACTGGGATGCTTTACGATTGATATAATAATATATATTAGAAAAAGTATTCAGAGCGTGACTTGACTTTTCACACTCAAAGTAGACAGACAGAAGTGCGCCTTACATATATTAGTTGTAATAATATTATAGCAGTCAACATTGCTAAAAACAAGTAACCAGGCGCATTTGCGTTCACAACATATTGTTTTTATTATATCTTGATGATAAATAGAAACACTGGGATGCTTTACGATTGATATAATAATATATATTAGAAAAAGTATTCAGAGCGTGACTTGACTTTTCACACTCAAAGTAGACAGACAGAAGTGCGCCTTACATATATTAGTTGTAATAATATTATAGCAGTCAACATTGCTAAAAACAAGTAACCAGGCGCATTTGCGTTCACAACATATTGTTTTTATTATATCTTGATGATAAATAGAAACACTGGGATGCTTTACGATTGATATAATAATATATATTAGAAAAAGTATTCAGAGCGTGACTTGACTTTTCACACTCAAAGTAGACAGACAGAAGTGCGCCTTACATATATTAGTTGTAATAATATTATAGCAGTCAACATTGCTAAAAACAAGTAACCAGGCGCATTTGCGTTCACAACATATTGTTTTTATTATATCTTGATGATAAATAGAAACACTGGGATGCTTTACGATTGATATAATAATATATATTAGAAAAAGTATTCAGAGCGTGACTTGACTTTTCACACTCAAAGTAGACAGACAGAAGTGCGCCTTACATATATTAGTTGTAATAATATTATAGCAGTCAACATTGCTAAAAACAAGTAACCAGGCGCATTTGCGTTCACAACATATTGTTTTTATTATATCTTGATGATAAATAGAAACACTGGGATGCTTTACGATTGATATAATAATATATATTAGAAAAAGTATTCAGAGCGTGACTTGACTTTTCACACTCAAAGTAGACAGACAGAAGTGCGCCTTACATATATTAGTTGTAATAATATTATAGCAGTCAACATTGCTAAAAACAAGTAACCAGGCGCATTTGCGTTCACAACATATTGTTTTTATTATATCTTGATGATAAATAGAAACACTGGGATGCTTTACGATTGATATAATAATATATATTAGAAAAAGTATTCAGAGCGTGACTTGACTTTTCACACTCAAAGTAGACAGACAGAAGTGCGCCTTACATATATTAGTTGTAATAATATTATAGCAGTCAACATTGCTAAAAACAAGTAACCAGGCGCATTTGCGTTCACAACATATTGTTTTTATTATATCTTGATGATAAATAGAAACACTGGGATGCTTTACGATTGATATAATAATATATATTAGAAAAAGTATTCAGAGCGTGACTTGACTTTTCACACTCAAAGTAGACAGACAGAAGTGCGCCTTACATATATTAGTTGTAATAATATTATAGCAGTCAACATTGCTAAAAACAAGTAACCAGGCGCATTTGCGTTCACAACATATTGTTTTTATTATATCTTGATGATAAATAGAAACACTGGGATGCTTTACGATTGATATAATAATATATATTAGAAAAAGTATTCAGAGCGTGACTTGACTTTTCACACTCAAAGTAGACAGACAGAAGTGCGCCTTACATATATTAGTTGTAATAATATTATAGCAGTCAACATTGCTAAAAACAAGTAACCAGGCGCATTTGCGTTCACAACATATTGTTTTTATTATATCTTGATGATAAATAGAAACACTGGGATGCTTTACGATTGATATAATAATATATATTAGAAAAAGTATTCAGAGCGTGACTTGACTTTTCACACTCAAAGTAGACAGACAGAAGTGCGCCTTACATATATTAGTTGTAATAATATTATAGCAGTCAACATTGCTAAAAACAAGTAACCAGGCGCATTTGCGTTCACAACATATTGTTTTTATTATATCTTGATGATAAATAGAAACACTGGGATGCTTTACGATTGATATAATAATATATATTAGAAAAAGTATTCAGAGCGTGACTTGACTTTTCACACTCAAAGTAGACAGACAGAAGTGCGCCTTACATATATTAGTTGTAATAATATTATAGCAGTCAACATTGCTAAAAACAAGTAACCAGGCGCATTTGCGTTCACAACATATTGTTTTTATTATATCTTGATGATAAATAGAAACACTGGGATGCTTTACGATTGATATAATAATATATATTAGAAAAAGTATTCAGAGCGTGACTTGACTTTTCACACTCAAAGTAGACAGACAGAAGTGCGCCTTACATATATTAGTTGTAATAATATTATAGCAGTCAACATTGCTAAAAACAAGTAACCAGGCGCATTTGCGTTCACAACATTTCATCATCCTCCCCTGAACGCAAACCCATGGCTGCGGCGAAGTCTTGGTGCTTTATACGTGTTAATCCCTTCGTCAGCGCGTCGGCCACCATGTGTTGAGTGCTCTTGTATTTGACACAAATTTGTTTGGCAGCAACTTTCTCCTTCACGAAGTGATACCGTACATCAATATGTTTGCTTCGTGGTTTGTATTCATCGGAACCTGAAAGGCTAATTGCACTTTGGTTATCACAATACATGGTGATTGGAGTATCTGATAGATGAGGCCAAAATTCTTCTTCAAACTGTTTAAGACAAATTGCTTCTTGTGTTGCAGTGCCTAACGACATATACTCGGCCTCTGTGCTAGATAAGGCTACAGTCGATTGTTTTTTCGAATTCCAAGAGATTAAGGCACCCTGAAAAATAAACACGTAGCCCGTACATGATCGACGGTCTTCTGAGTCGTTAGCCCAATCGGCGTCACAGTAACCGATTATATTTTCTTCATTCTTTTTGAAGGTGAGTTTCATATTTATGGTTCCTTTCAAATATCTAAATATTCTTTTAACAGCGATCCAGTGTTGTGCTGTGGGCTTATTATTGAATCTGCTGACTGAATTGACAGCATAAGCAATATCAGGACGTGTACATTGTGACAAGTACAACAGACATCCTACTGCTTCTTGATACGGTATACCTTTCAGTACTTCACTCTCCTTTTCAGCTTTTCGAAGTTGTGTGCCTGCTTCGAAAGGCGTACTTACAGCTCGGCATTCATACATTCCAAAGCGGTTTAATATTTTCTTTATGTATTGGGATTGGTCTAGAGTAATTTCAGCCAAGCTTTCCTTCTGATCAATTTTAATACCGATACATTGTTTTGCTGTACCCATATCCTTCATTTTAAATACGTCACTTAATTTTTGTTTTATCAGCAACGCAGTTTCTTCATTATTGAAAAAATACAGCAGGTCATCAACATATACTGTAATGAATAATATATCATCATCATTTATGATCCTGTAATAAACACAGGGATCAATTTTAGATCTTGACATTCCAATTTTCAATAATGTAATATTTAGCTTTTTGTTCCACTGCCGGCTGGCCTGTTTCAAGCCGTACAGAGATTTATTCAAGCGACATGCTTTGTTTGCTGATTCATAACATGGCGGTGAAGACATATATATCTCTTCATCTACTTCCCCTTGTAGGAAAGCAGTGACAGCATCCATTTGATGTATCTTTAACCCGAACTTTACTGCCAGTCCCATTAAATATCTTATTGACGAATATCGAACTACTGGGGCATAAACTTCATTGTAATCAACACCTTTAGTTTGTTTAAAACCTTTGATGACTAGACGAGCTTTGTACCGAATCACAGTACCTGTCTCGTCTCTTTTGGTTTTGAATACCCATTTACATGGTATTAATCTTTTCCCTTTGGGTAAATCCACATTAGTCCATGTATTATTTTCAATAAGGGACTGGTGTTCCGCATCCATTGCTTTTTTCCATAAACTAGCATCATCACTACTCAAAGCTTCTATGTGATCTTGTGGATCGTTATCTAGTAAGCTCGTTGCAGATTCAATATCCAAAGAAAAAAATGAAGTGTGTTCTGGACTATTAGTACAATGAGAGATATTTCTTCGTCGAATCTGACGACATGGAGTTTCGGGAGAACTTGCTGAACTTTCTTCTTCAGGTACGTATGTTTCATCATTTACATCTTCATAATAACTAGACTCATTTTCAGATAGTATAGCTTCTTCATTCACATCGGATACTGGTAAGTACACTTGTTCAGGTAATATTTCTTCTTCTTTATTTGTATTAGATAGTGGTAAGATGACATCTTTTTGTTTTTCAGTTTTACTTTCATCTTCTTTTACATTTACTTTTGACAGTGTTCGATTTTCTTTATTCGTTTTATTTTCAATGTTAGAAATATTTTTAATTATTTTATTTTGCTTTACAGTTGTCTCCAAAAATACAACGTCTCTACTCGTGATGATTTGTTTACTCTTTGGATTTGCAAAACGGTAGCCCTTTGTGCATTCACTATAGCCAATGAAAATATGCTCACGTGACTTTGGGTCTAATTTCTTGCGTTTTTCCTTTGGTATATGCACCATTGCCTTACAGCCAAATATTCGCATGTGACTGATGTCTGGTCTGGAACCTGTCCATACTTCCTCAGGTGTGATGTCGCCGAGCGATGTTGTTGGGGACCGGTTCACAATATAGGCTGCAGTAGCTACAGCCTCCGCCCAGTACTGCTTCTGTAAAGTAGCATTGAACAACATGCATTTAGCGCGCTCAATAAGTGTACGGTTCATCCGCTCACTTAATCCATTCTGCTGGGGCGTATATACATTACTTTTTTGATGCTTGATGCCAAATTGTTTTAAAAATTTGTCAAAATTACCATTTATATACTCTGTACCATTATCACTTCTAATCATTTTAATTTTCTTGTTTGTTTCAGTTTCTGTTCTATTTTTAAATTCTACAAATTTATCTAATGCTTCGGATTTATGTTTAAGGAAATAAACACAAACTTTGCGAGAATAATCGTCTATAAAGGTAATAAAATACCTGGCACCTCCTAAAGACTGTGTCTCCATCGGTCCACAAATATCGGTGTGGATCAGCTCTAACAGCCCTGCTACCCGGGAGCCTTCATGATTGAACGGTTGTCTTGATTGTTTTGCTTCAAGACAAGAGGTACATATATAGCTTTCTTTCTGCGGAGATAATTTTACACCTACAGTGCACTTCTCAATCTTGCTAACACCGTTAAAATTCAAATGGCCCATCCGTTGGTGCCATAGGTATGTATCTTCTGCTGCAGTCATCGTTGCCATTGCTTGACCACTTTGGTAAGTACTCAACTTATAAGTGTCATTAATTAAACTTGCATGTGCTACCTTTTGTCCAATTTTGTTTACAATGTGGCAACCATCACTGCTAAACTCTACTTTACATCCACTTTTGATAATTTTGCTTACTGAGAGTAAATTAGTAGATAGATCAGGGACATATAGTACATTTCTTATCTGTATAAAGTCTGTAGCGCCAGTGATTTCATTGTGTACACTTATAGTAATGTTACCGCAGCTTGTAACGGGGAGCATTTTATTATTTGCAATTCGGATGTTCTGAACAGGTGCAGCTACTTCATCCTCGAGCCAGTCATGGTGCATCGTCATGTGGGCTGAACAACCGGAGTCCACGTACCAGCTCATTGCATCATTCTGTAAGGTGGCTGAAAAAGCAGCTACAAAGCCATTATTATCTTCAGGTTTTGTTTTTTTAAACCAACATTGTTTACTTAAATGGCCATGTTTGTTACAATTAAAACAACGTGGCCCTTTTGCTGTTTTCGGGTGACTGTTTATATTTTTGTTCTGTTGTTGTTTCCTCATGTTGTTATATTTTGTATAAAAAGCGGTAGTTGTATCTACGGATTTTACCTCTTGTAAAAGTTTTGTTTTTATTAGATCGGCACTAATTTTTATACCACAGCTTTCAATGCCCATTATCATTGGTCTATATTCATCTGGCAAGCCGGCCAACATCAAGGTTCCCAACCATTCGTCATCTACAGCAAATCCTATGTCTCTCAATTTATGTGCAGAAGTCATAATTTTATTCACATATTCTTCAACGCTTGTACTTGATTCTAAGTTAGTATTAATTAAATCTTTTAATAAACCAACTTTTCGGAGCAAACCCGAGTCCTCAAAAGCTTTTTTCAGTTTATCCCACACCTCTTTGGATGTTTGTGAAGCTTGAACATGCACGTATAACTGGGGGTCTATGAGTAATATAATTTTGGACTTAGCTTTTGTATCCTTCTTGGTGTCTTTGCAATCACCGGTTACACATTCCCACAATTCTTCGTGTTGTAGATATGCTTCCATAGCAAACTTCCAACTTGTAAAATTATCTCGTCCGGTCAGCTTCGGTATGGAAAACATGTTTGATCCCATAGGTAATAATTGTTCTCAATAACAATCCGCTGAAATAAAAACTCGGACCACTAAGAAGTAGGTATAGTTTTTTAGGTTATGTCTTAGATATTTCAGAAAATTTTACTGTTATTTCACTGTACTTTGATAACACTTATTTAGGCATGGGGAGGCCCATAACCTGATGATAAATAGAAACACTGGGATGCTTTACGATTGATATAATAATATATATTAGAAAAAGTATTCAGAGCGTGACTTGACTTTTCACACTCAAAGTAGACAGACAGAAGTGCGCCTTACATATATTAGTTGCAATAATATTATAGCAGTCAACATTGCTAAAAACAAGTAACCAGGCGCATTTGCGTTCTCAACATTTCATCAAAAACAAACGATTTGAAAAACACAAATTAGTTACAAAATTAACGAACAGTAGTATTATGGCTAGGATCAATATTCTCATGACACCAAGCATCATTATCGTCCAAATAGTCATTGATTTTATAATATGCTTTTCTCAAGAGTCCCTGCTTAATTTTAACTTATTTTTTGAAAAACTAAGGACCTCCTTTGGAAGTTTATTGTAAAATCTTATACCATGTCCTACAAAAGAGGTGCCTACCTTTGCAAGTCGTATTTTTGGAAAAGCCAGTTTATGTTTCGTCTATAGAGTGATGCTCACCGAGCCTTGGGAAAGCATCGATATTTTTTCTGATATATTTAATAACTTGGTAAATAAATTCACAAGGAACTGTTAAAATATTAATTTCTTTGAATTTTTCTCATAATGAATCCCGGTGCTTCATATTGTAAATAGCTCGAATTGATCTCTTCTGCAAAACAAAGACTGCGTTTATATCCGCAGCTCTACCCCACAGCAACATACCATACGACATAATGCTGTGAAAATAACTAAAGTACACTAATCTAGCAGTATCCTCATCAGTAATTTGCCTCATCCGTCTAACAGCGTATGCAGCTGAACTTAGTCTACCGCAAAGGCCTTCTATGCGGGGACCCCACTGAAGACGAGAGTCTACAGTAATGCCTAAAAACTTCGTTTTGTTGACTAACTCTAGCTTGGACCCTTGCAAAAGTAGATCAGCATCTACTTGAATTACATTTGGTAATGTAAATTTTATACATTTTGTCTTTTTCCCATTTAAAACTAAATTATTTGCAGTAAACCAATCAAGAATCATAGATAGAGTTACATTCGCATCATCAAGGATATCTTTATGTCTATTAACTTTAAAAATAAGTGACGTGTCGTCAGCGAATAGCACTATCTCAGATAAGTCTTTAACTAAACAAGGAAGGTCATTTATGTATATTAAGAACAATAAAGGCCCCAATATATACCTTTATAACAAAAACATGACAGACATATAAATATGCAGGTTGTCGATTCGATGTCGATTCGATGTCGATACATGATGTTTATTCCAAAAAAACAGCATACAAAAACCAATTGAAGAAGAAGATATGCCTTGTTCTATTTGTTCTAAAATACCCACCTATTCGGCCGCTCCTCCCTACCGCATCGCAGTTCTGCCAGTGCTGAGTCAATTTTGTCATGTATGTCGTATACAAGCCGTTTTATGTCGTTTTATGTTTTATAATAGTAGGTAATGAAACTGGTACATAAAAAGGTTATTAAAAACATGAGTGTTTTATTACCTAGTTATGTATAGTTTCACACACTACTTTATCTAAACTCATGCCAACTAACCTGTTTTCATAATCTTGGAATTTTTTTTGGTAGCCATTTTTGATTTTTCTTGTAAAAGTTTTGTTCTAAAAGTGTTAGTAATTTCCGTCGTTATTTCCAGAATGTCAGGTGGAGTCAAATATCATCACCATCCTTGCTCTCAGTAATTTTAGGGCAAAATAATTCTTTTGACCTATAAAACCACAGTAAGTAATAAATACATTTCCTCGAAAACTATGGCGCAACAAACAGTTTATCCATTGACATACCGAGTCTAAGGCGCTGTAAGCTATAGACAATACTTGGCCGAAAATAAAGTTAACCTCGTTATTGTTTAGTATGTATTATGTATTTGAGGACATTATATGATAACCTCATTGGTATTTGATATTAAATCTCAGACATGGCTGTTTGGGCTAAGTTCCCTTTGCCTTCCTAGTTAGTATCACATGCAATGTAATCTCAGAAAAAGTTTTTTATAGCATTATGTTGTTCGGAAACCTATACTATACCTTAATTTTTTAATTTTTTAGAGATGTTCATGAAAAATATTTTTCATTATGCCAGTAGTTTTGAGTACGTAATGAGGATTTTACGATATGAGGTTAGATAAAGTTATATTTTTGTATTTTTCCGTCATCAAAATCGCAAATATAATCTACCCTGTGATAGAAGTTGCTGACCAAATCAACATCCTGTATATAAATATCATATCGACAACGATAAGTGGAATCAACTCGCCTCACTTGTGTCCCTGGCTACACCGTTTTCTAATAAAGAGATATGAGTCGTATTTATTTATGTTTGCGATTAATTTAAATTCCTAATAAACCTGTTTGCTAATTAAAATTACAAATCTAATGAAGTCTGTAAAATAACAAATTACTGACTTCACATTTATTTATTTTTGGAATTTTAATTAAGTAAATGAATTTGGCTGGAAGGTAATTAATGAACGAAATATCTTATTCTCTCACCTGAATTATAGGCGCCAGTTAAATTAAATTGGGGTTGTTTTTACAATTATTTAGCTTGAGAATAAAGGGCGGTCGTCCACAAGATAACTTTTTAGTTATTAGATGTAAATAATTATAATATCTTGATGGTGATTTTGTGTTCAGAGATTATAGCAGTTACTAAAATTTGTTGAACATTTCTGAAAATTAAAATTATTTACTTGCATAAATTGAAAACATTTTGAGATAACGAATTATTTTTTTGCCCGTGGCTTGGCACAGGTATTTTCTGTTTTAACAGAAATATAACTCCAATGAAATTATATTTATATCAAAATTTAGGCCTACTTTTGCGATTTTATTGGATGTACCTAGTAAAATGCAAGAAATCTTATATCAAAAGGCCGAAATATTAAGTTCAAAGAGTGAAATATAACATTATTTTTTTTTTATCTAATTGTTACACTTTTGCAAAGAGACATTATCGGGATAACCCCACTTAATAAAAAAAGTGGTATCAGTAACGACAGTAAGAGTTTCTTTTTTGTCAGAATACCCTGAATTCTGTACATCCATAATCCAATGATCTGCCCCCTTTCTAGTTCGCCCTTGTTTTGGGCCGCGCAGAAGATATCAGTCGATTAGACATTAACGATCCATTAACCCATTGTTTTAGTGGCTCATCGTTTAACCATCCACTGAACTTTGGAAACGATTCCAATCTATATTGAAAGCGGCAATGGACTGCTAATAGACCATGAGTGCGTAGTCGGTAACCCTATCTCTTTGAGTACCAGCATGACTCAGTCACTTTCGGAAGCAGGACAAAAAGTATGAGATATTTTGACATGGATACAAGGTGACTTTCGTTTATGCAGTCAGATTTATACTGAAGACTCGGTAAAGGGTCAGGATCAATAAAATATATAATTTATGTATACCTAATATACTCATATATAGGTACTTAGAGATATATATAATGATTTATTATTTATATATATTATATATACATTTAAATTAAAATGCTTTATTTTATTTTAGAACCGCATATTTTATTCTGTGCACCTCCTACCCACATTTTCTTTTTTTAAAGTTCTTCCGTCCAAAGGTTGTCTGGAAGAGATCTCTTTTAGTGATAAGACCAGCAATTGTACACTGCTACCTATTATTGTAAAATTGTTTTTTATTTCTGTCTTTTCTTGTGCAATACAGAATATTGTATTTTATAACAAGTAACTGCTTGTCCACAGACAGCCCAGCTGGCGATCCTCTGGGCGCTGCTGGTGGCCATCGTGGTTGGCAACACGACCGTGCTGCTCGCGTTGCTCCTGGCGAGGACGCGGAAGAGCCGGATGAAGTTCTTCATCATGCAGCTAGCCATCGCTGGTGAGAGAGATAACACGTTCTCTGTCTCGCTTCTTCACTGATACAGTGCAGTCTGGGTCAGAGATTGTGAAGACAGCCGTCTGGAAATATCGTGGATAAATACATACCTTTTTTTATTTAGTTAGGGATGTGTACCCGCTTCGATTCTACTACCTAACATTAAAAGATTGTTAATAAATGTTAATCAAGATTTCCAGAGAGGTACTTATGTGGAGGTCATATCTTAGAATTGATTATTTCATGATCTGAGATGCAATTTTGTAAGAGAATCGTATTCATTTGACGGCTTAAAATCGTATGTTTTTGGCTGTCAAATGAATAAGATTCTTTTTTACCATTACTATTCGAAAAGGGGTTATTGGTTCACCAAAAACAGTGAATAAAATGCTCTTTTCCTCACTGAGTGAGAACAAGTAACTTTTTAAACTTTTTGGATAGGCAAAGGCATGGCAAAGGTATCTGTGACCATACAGCCATCTTAAAACATAATCACCCGAGAAGCTATAAACTATAAATCTTGCAATCACTACATTTTATGTTCCATAAAAATGCCCGAATAAAGCATTTTAAATTTGGAACAAGCGTCAATGCACAATATAAAAAAATATCTTACCAAACGTACTGGCTGGCCGCTTGGAAAAAAGAACCGCCATTTTTATGTTTTGTTCTCTTATTAATTTACTATGTACCGATTGGTATAATAAAATTTGATTCAAATAGTTAATATGGTACTGTTTATTTTCTCATAGTCAATGGTGAAAAGTAGAGTACATAACTCGTGAAAAAAAAAATCCATCTCGGCTCTTGGATCTCTCGCTCCGCTCAAGATTCTACTCTAGAATCCTTCGCTCCTCTCGGGATCCACCTTTGAGCCTCGAAAGAAATTCCCTTTTTTTTCACTTGTTGTGTAATCTACTATTACCCAATTGCAGTTCTGATCAACAATATCGTAAAGTAGGTATGAACGAATTACACGCATAATGTCAGTTACAGTTACGCAAATTTACGATAGATTTTAAACAAAAAGTCAAAAATAGGTGCAATGGATGTTAGGTCACTTGTGATTAGTTGTGATCATAAATTCTGGAGCCGAGCGAAGCAGAGCGGAGCGAGGCGACTCCTTTAGTTTTTACAAATTTCAAGTTATTACGATAATGAAATTATCAATTCTATGATATGGCCTTGATATCTACACTATATATTATATTAACGCATGCAAAACGTAATGAAAGTTAAAAAAAAACATATTATACTGAACAATTTTTCTGCAAAAATAGTCTATGCATCAGCCTGTTTCGTCCACTGCTAGACATAGGGCTTTCCAAGATTTGGCCACTCTTGGCGGTCCTCTTGGAAGAAATGCCCATAGTCACACACGCTGGGCAGGCAGGTTGGTGAGCGCTGTGCCGAAACCCTCACCGAAAACGCCGCTGTCCTGTGTGTTTTTTATAATACCCGGCAGTTTGGGATGGAAATATATTGCCATCAATCGGTCCCAGGCAATGATGGGCCACTTGGTTGTGTCTGTCTGCGAGCTGTCCTCTTACCCTCTCGGATTTTTGAGTAAGATGGTACATAGGTAACACTAAAAGTTTCCGGAACTGGCCACTTACATAAACAATATTTAAAAATTTATTGCAACATTTGAAAATAGAACTCTTTGGCTGTAGAATGCAGTTTGTTTCATCTGACTGTCTTTTGTTTTTACCTTGTGGCGCCATTTAAAAAATTGTGTGTCTGCATCAACATGGACTTAACTCGGGAAAATTTTCGTAGTATGATTTTCTACGATTTTAAGTGTAATTTGACAGCTCAACAGAGCATCGCTCGGCTTGAAACAGCTTTTGGCAATGAAGCACCATGCAAGACGACTGTTTATAGCTGGTTTGCAGAATTCAAGCGTGGTCGTATCAATCTCAGTGACGAATCTCGCGATGGTTGGCCGTCCACCGCTGTGACCAACAAAAACATCGATGCTGTGCGCCGTATGATTGAAACAGACAGGCATGTGACCTACCATGAAATTCGCGCATCCTTAGAAATAGGCATGAGTCAAATACAATCAATCCTACACAAACATTTGGGTGTGAGAAAGCTGTGCTCGCGGTGGATCCCACACAACTTGACCGAGGCTCAAAAAACGGACCGCGTCACTTGGTGCAGTGCCATGCTTACCAGATTCAACGAAGGTGCGTCAAATTTGGTGTGTGACATAGTAACAGGTGACGAAACATGGATTTATTGCTACGATCCCAAAACAAAGCAGCAATCGAGCGTATGGGTCTTTCAAGATGAGCCGAAACCAACCAAAGTGGCGCGCATGAAAAGTGCATCTAAGCGGATGATTGCTTCTTTTTTTAATAAAACTGGACACGTGGCTACTGTTGCTTTAGAGAATCGTCGTACCGTGAATAGTGACTGGTACACGACCATTTGTTTGCCGGAAGTTATTGACGAACTCCGTAAAAATAACCGTAAACGCCGTATCATCTTGCACCACGACAATGCTAGTTCTCACACGGCCAGACAGACAAACGACTTTTTGAAGACGAAAAATGAGTCATCCTAAATACAGTCCCGACCTGGCACCTTGTGACTTTTTTCTGTTCCCAAAAATTAAGAACCAATTACGCGGTCAACGATTTTCATCACCAGAAGAGGCTGTCGAGGAGTATGAAAAACACGTTTCAGAGGTCACCACAGGGGAGTGGCACAAAAGTTTTCAAAACTGGTTTGATCGAATGAAAAAGTGCATAGACGCCAAGGGAGATTATTTTGAAAAACAATAAATTTATTTTGTACCTTTAATAGTATTTTTTCATATTCATTCCGGAAACTTATAGTGCGTCCCACGTAGTACCTCCACAGTCGAGCCCGGCACCAGCTCTACCGCTTGCCTTTTAATATTCATTGCAAATATTAAGAGTTAATTGATAAGAAAATATACCTTCGAATGTACTCCGCGTTTATTTAAAAGAGTTGTTCAAAATACTGAAAGTAAAATTTTAGTAATGGCAGGGCACAACCGGTATTAACTCGATTATAATACTTGACGCTACGAGCACGCACTAAAATCAAATGGAAGGCTTTTAATTTTAACTTTACAAATGAGAGACATTCCGAAATATTTTAAAATGGAATTCTGAAAGGGTACTCAACAATAGCCATCCCGTGATCTCATTTAAAACGCTGTAACAGCATGAAGTGACCAGCAAACTGTTGAGTTTCATAAAACTTTTACTGCGCAAATTATTGGGTAATATAACATCTTTGTTGCTGGACAAAAGCTCTTATTGCTAAGGAGACAAGCTGAAAGTTGACAAGATTTGCTTTGACAGTAATTTCTTTGCTGCATGGTTGACGATGCAATTTTACAGTCTTTGAAAGATGATTAAATTATGTCTGATCGATGAACGATAATAAAGTTTCTTCCTAGCCTTTGTTATATGAAGGAAATTTAAAATCCAACGCTTTGGAACCTCTAATAGTACATTACGATACGAGAGCGATGAAACGTTTTTCGAAAAAGTTTCTCGCACTAGTATCGTATAATATTTTATAGCAAAAGTGCGGAAAATGCCGACTTTACGCAAGCGCAGCGTGCGTAAAGTGGTCATTTTACGCACGGTGTGCTATAAATATTATTAATGCACGATAGAAGAGAAAAAATCTCAGAGAATAATAAAACTCAGCGAAAATTCGGAAGAGCTACTAGACACTCGTTGGCTCGCGATATGTAGAAATATAAGTTCGAGTCCCGTCTGAGATTTATTTTCTTCGGAGAATTTGTTTATAATTGATTTTTCTATCTTGTAATGCACTAGTATTTAAAATTTAGTTCACTGTTTTTGTTCACATTCCACTTACTCGGGATCGCAAAAAAAATTATAGGCAACATTTTGTGCCTGGAAACTGGTAAATATTACAATTATTTACTCATGAATTTTATGCAAGATCTTCGCAATACTCATAAGCCATAATAATATATATTTTATTTAATAAGGCGAAATGTGTATTATATGTAAATTTGGATTATAACGGCCCAAAAAATTTATGGAACCTACCCACCCATCTCTTTTGAGTCGTATTTCTTTTTGACAATATTTATATTTTTAAAGATTGCCTTTTCTAAGAATTCGCCAGAAGACGACCGCGAGTCGAATTCATCACGAGCTTTCGCGTAAATTCAAACCATACAAAATATCTCTTTATGAAACCAAATTTCCCAAAAGTAGGTCACGGCAGATTGATCGTGATTTAATCGTCATTCTAAGTTTACCGAATTTCCTCACAAAGAAAGACCTGGGCTGCGTCACTCAGAAGGTCTCGTAGGTTGGAACGTCCAGTGTAAAGTAATCAATCTTCAAGTCGAGCCAGACTCTGGCCGGTAACTTTGCACAATATCGATTCTGCCTAATTGAATTTTAGATTGCAGCTGGGAGTTGACAAATCGACATTTATTAATAGGTTCAGTAGCTTTGTTTTTCTTTTTTACAAAACACTAGTCTTTTGCCCGCTGTTTTACTTGCATCTAAATCGAGGACCAGTGTACTTTTTGTTATACTGTATATACATTGAAAAACAAAATAACTATATTTCCTTAATTGAAATTATTCGTATAGACCGACATAACCTTTTTAGGGACTAAAAATCTAACCATTATTTAGGGTTTAATTTATTTTATACAGCCAAATTTCTAGTGAAATACTGAAGACTCGGTAAGTAGTAGGTATTAAGGTCATCAAGCCCTTTCGGGAAATTCGTTTTATTTTCAACCGCAAACCCAGCTCCAAGTCGATATGACAAATCCTACTTAGTAAAATTTTTACTTTTAGCAAGTAAAGTTATCGATCCCTAGAACTGATACTTACTTACCAAGCCTCCAGTATGAATTTGGCTGCATAAACTCACTGACTCATCAATCACGAAATCGCCGGAACTATGGAGCCAACAACCTAAAAAGTTGTTGCTTTTTAAACCCTCAGGCGACAACTCAAAATGTTACTCAATTCAAAATATAAACATGTACGTGTGCTAAAGTTTGTTATTCCTTCAGCGCTGGCGGTGCTTTGAGCAGAGGTAACTGGCCTAGTGTACACGTAGTTATGTAAGTAATCAAATTGTACGAGTTAAAGGGTTGGAGCCTTACAAAAATCTTTTATCTACTCCCATACTACATGAAAGTAATTAATACAATCAAAATTGCTTATTTAAGTACCTCCATTTTTTATCCGATATTAATAAAATTGTGAGCCGATTGTAATAGGCCAAATTTCTTATAACACCGCTTGGATAACCAATCAGCGACTAATAATTTTTCTTTTCCTTTGTGCTAGATAAAGGTGGGATATCGTGTAGCCTCGAATGCTTCCACAGAATAATCAATACGTGAATTACTGATAATATGGCAAATTAAACAATCCTGCGTTTTCTGTTTCCCACTTTTCAAGAAATTATTAGTTGAATAGGTCATAAATTCTACCACGTGAAGACCATTTTTTGATTGGTGTACATTATATTAAGGTACATATTTTGTCCAATTAGACATAATTAGCCATTAATGGCTCTCATAATGTCACAGTTGCACAAAATACTATTATTTGCGTGTTTATTTCCAGATCTACTGGTGGGACTGATAAGCGTTCTTCCAGACCTGATCCAGAGAATCACCATCTCCTGGCTAGCTGGGTCTTTTGCTTGCAAGTTGATGAAATTTTTACAGGTATGAATAAATCATGTGTTGACTCCAGAAAAGCTGTTAGTAAAAATGGTTTTAGAAATACCCTCCAACTTAATAATACCTAAACAAACCAACAGACAAATTTAACTGTTTAACTGGGTTTGGTTTCAAAGAATTACACTGTTTTTACCGAACAACTTTTACAAAGAGGTTTGCCCAATAGGCACAGTGTTTATAAATTTCGCTACTTACATGCGCTTTAGGGAAAAATTTGACTTTATTATTTTTACAGGGTGTTGTAACATACTCGTCCAATTACGTGTTAGTAGCACTCAGTATAGACCGCTGTGATGCCATCACGCATCCCATGAATTTCACTGGAAGCTGTAAGTACCTACCTGAAATTAACTTGCGTATTTTAACTTTAACATGATCCTCATCATCACCGTCGTCATTATCTTCATGGTTATCATCATCATCATCGTCATCGTCATCATCGTGATATTCTTATTCATCATAATTATGATTGTCATCATTGTCAAATCACCGTCTCTATCATCATCATAATCATCATTATCCTCATCATTATCATCATCATCATCATCATCATCATCATTATCATAATCACCATCATCAGCAATAATAGCAACGACAACAACGACTTCTTCTCACTTAGTTTTCTTCATGACCATTCCCATAAGTTATTATCATCATCAACTTAGGAGATGATCGTGTCTGTCGGTGGTCTGTGTATTACATTTAGTTGCAATTGCCAACAGTCGCCTGCGAAAGTCTCGTCTTTGTTTACAACGAGTGTGACATTTGAGGAAGAAAAATAAAATCAGCACTCTCTCTTTTACATGCCATTATGTAACACCATTATCCTTTTCTGTGCATACATTTGCCAATCTTGGTGTTAAACAAAATTGTATTTTATGCCGAGTCATCTAATAGCGTCGTCTTCAAGCCTATCCTTTTCACAAACTTACATAAGTAACCCCTGGAACGAATATTGAGCGCTGTGATTTCAATGGAAATGAGCACTCAAAATATATGCCGCAGTTTTATCCTTAAATGTGTCCGTGTCGTGGCCATATCGTGGAATTGATCATTTTATGATCTGCTCAAATATCATGAAATCTGTAAAAACTAAATGTTGCCTCGCTCCACTGCGCTTCTCTCGGCTCCGTATCACAAGTATTCTCACGCTTCTCCTTGCTTCGTTTATTCACGCACCTATTTTTGACTTTCCAAGTGTATCGTAAATTTCTTATTTTATACTTTACAATTTTGTTGATCAAGACTTCTATTCTGGCACGTGCAAAAAAATGGCTAAGGCAGATTTCGGGTGAGTCTAAAAGGGATTTTCTATGAATATATTTTGATTTTTAGCAACAAATAAATTAATATCAACTATACTTTGTAAAAACATAAGTTATTATTATTTCAACTGATGCCGGACCCAGTAGGGCCCAAAATATATTTTGTTTTTCTTATAAAGTGTATTATTGCTTGTCTATATACATACCTATATATGTAAAGGAAAACAAAATTTATTATATGTACTTAAACAAAACCCGAACGACTGATATTGCGAATGAGAAATAATTTCAGAATAGCCATCCAGATCATGAAATGATCAATTCTACGATATGGCCACCATATCCGGATATTATGAAATCTATAAACTGTACGAGAGCCGGCACTGCAGGCATAGTATAATATCTCCATACAAGCGGGCCGAAACGAACCACCGCCAAAACATGGTTCATTTCGGTTTACGACAGTCGCGGTCGCACCGCAGTTACGTACGTGGTCTCACGTTGTCTCTGTGACGTTCCCGCGCATTTTAGTAAATTGTGGCATGAAATTACAGAGTATGTTGTGCATTGTATGGTTGCTTAAATACAACTTTTATAATAATAAATAGCATTATCAAATACGTAAACAGTTAGTTGGCAGCCCTAGCGCGTGTTTAGGCACCGAACAGCCGTAGGTATTGATTTCAAGGACATTGCTTTGTTAAACTACTGTTTTTACCTATACTGTGCTGCAGGCTACTTACTGGCGGTTCTTATTGCGGCGTAAGGCGGTATCGAGCTTTTAGCGAAATAATAGCGCTCGTTCGATCACTTGCTGTATTGTTCAACGTGTATCATACTACGTTTTTCAATGCATAGTGTGAGTCAATAAATGAAACTTAATAAAGAAATAACCAATAAATACTCCAAATGAAGTTTAGGCGGACATACTTTTTTTTTCCTTTGCACGCAAGTTGCCAACTGATGGAAATAAGCTGCTTTCAGTTTGATGCGTTCGTATCTCATTTCTGTCAAGTCTATGTAACACAAGAAAAGACTGGCAACTTTTTCTCAATAATAACAGTTTTGACGCATATAAAGTATGTCCTTACGAGCTCTGACCAAATAAAAACTCAAGACGGAGCGCTGTCAACATTGACGTGAAGCCAGTTTCGTAAACATGTGTGCACTTAGTGAGTGTTGCCGCCAAGTAAAAACTGAGACAGTGTATGTGTGAGTTTCAAGTCGTGTACGAACACGAGACTGTCTCACTTTTGGCCTGCTTCACCCGTTACATAGAGTAAAATACGTCTTGACTTTTTATTTGGTCTGAGTTTACGAGCACTTGAATTGAAAAATTATTAACAAATAGGTAGCTTGTACTGCGGACGTCTGTACGTCGTATAAAGTAAACATTATACCGGGTGTAATAACGACAACGTGCTCAGATGATAAAACTACACTCTTCTTAATTTACTGATACTAATAATTTGCTTCCATAGAAAAATACTTGAAAAACCGGAAAAAAAACATAATTTGCCCATACAGGTACTTTAAAAAGAACACGTCATTTAAAAAAAAACCTTTGCGATTGTCTTAAAATGAAAGTTTATCTCTGTGACCAATAACGAGTAGTTTTTTCTGAGCAAGTGTCATTACACATATTACACATATTACATAAGTGTCATTAGGGGTGCCGCGAATATGAGTGTAAACGTGAAAATTGAATGATGTTACAATATACATCCCCGATAAGGTGTCTGAGGTGTTTCAAAGTGTTTAGTCTCACAAGAACGCTAAACACTCCTCATACACTCTAGTTTCACTGTACATTTTTACGTCCCAAAGTGACGAGGGATAAGCTTTACCGCCATATTTTTGGCAAAAGCATGCAGTTTCATCCCATAGTGTTATACTTCAACTGAACTAGTGGTAAGAACACAAAATATGCACATGAATTTCGAAAATCGTATTGATCCATTCTGGACTAGCTAGCTTCAAATCCAGTTCTCAAGATTGAGAGTCCAAGGTCCTACGGACTGTGCCACAGCAGATTTTTATGAATGTAACTTTAATCTATTGAAAATAGGTAAGAGATCCTTCTTAGTCAGTCCCCCAATACTGTGAACCGTGACCCCTTCAAGCTGTCACAGCCCGGATGGTCGCTTCCTCCAGGCCTCACGGTTTGACGTCAGTCTAAAGCTTCGAGCATCGGCATGTCCAGAGTGTGACGAGGTAACGTGGTCAGCCCATCTGCCCATCTTTCAAACGATATAACCTTCTAATTAATTAGTATTAATGACGTCATCGAATGTTTTTCGGGTTTCTTAATACATTTTTTACTGTCTTGCCAAATTTTAGCTCATAATAGCTGCTTTAGGCTATACGGTTTCCATTTTAAAAACATCATGAAAATTTTCATCTTCTGCGAAAGGTATTTTAATCATTCTCGAGGTCTCCAGAGCTGTTTCTGTAAGATTGATAAAAAAGTATTTTACTCATTCTTTCTTATTTCAAATAATATCCTTATATTTCGCGATTTCATATTTCTTTCTTAATAAAGCTCCAATAATTTTGAAAGGAAATTAATGTATTGTTAATAAATATCTACTTAGGTGTGCTTTAAATTTCTTTGGAAATCATATAATAAATTTTCTATAGATTGTAACAAAATTATCAAAAAGGAAATCTTTATGCCCAAAACTTGATTGAAATTTAAACAGTAGGTAGCTATTGTTTTCCACGAAGATTTCTTTAAGCACTTTTTTGTCACCAAACCAGAATAAAATAAAATTTTATCTTTATGCTCAATCTTCATCTCAAAAGCGTGTTTATAATTGTGATGTAAAGCAATCAAAATATAATGTGTAAAGGGACATAATTTTCTTTGGAAGACCTAATTATTAATAAGCATTTTCAGCAAAATTATTTAAACCTGCATACAAGTACATATTTCATTTCATAATTAAGAAAAAAACATATTTATTATGATATGCATTTCGTTATTGAGGATATCTACCTAAGCCAATTAAAATGATGGTTTTGTAGGCTCGTAGTTAATTAATTCTTCTGTGTTTGTAGGGCGACGAGCGCGAGGCCTCATCATAGCAGCCTGGCTCGTCAGCTTCGTGTTTTGTGTTCCCATGCTGTTCCTTTTTGATGAAGCCAATATACAAGGTAACTATCAACAGGGAAAGAAACCATCAACAGATAGGTACCTCTTAATATAACGTGACATTAATTCATGTAGCCACACTCATACTGAAGACTTGGTAATCAAGGTTCGATGACCCTTTTGGGAAATATGAAAAATTTTCTTGTTTCCTACGAACGCAAGCCCAGCAAATTAAGCATTTAATTAAATAAGCAATTTTTTTTTAATTTCTCTGATAGTTTTTGTTGTTCCGTAATCCTGATCACTAACAAACCCCCAGTATGTATTTGGCTGCATAATATGTTGTCACCTTCCATCCATCCACTCATCAGCCATGGTTCATCCACTGCTGCATCATCAGCCTTTCCAAGTTCGCCGTTCTTGGCAATCATCCTAGAAGAAATACCCATACTCGCACAGGCTGGTCAGATGGATTTGTGGGCCCGGTGCCGAAATCCTTGCACCAGTGACGCCGCCGTCTGTTTTATATAAGATCGGCAATATGGTGGGCCATTTTGAGAATAACTTCCGGGGTGTCTGCGAGTAAGATAGTGGTACCTCTGCAGTTGGTAGTGATGCCGGTAAAGTATAATAGGAACCAACCGTATCTGCCTGTGTGTGATGCACAACGCGACTAATGGAACTAAAGGGGATACTGATTACCTCGTACTCCATCTACACATCTAAATTTGGCAAGCGTTGGACAACTGCTAAAACAGTTTCGGGCGATCTCTAACAACGCAGCAATCGATATGTCGTCAGTATATTATGAATTTACCATATCACGATAATAGTTTTGTTAAAAGTACAGGGGTCGTCTCGCTCCGCTCCACTTTGCTCGGCTCCCTGAATTTATTTACACGTAAACCTCACCGCTGCTTCTCGCTCCGCACCTATTTTTGACTTTTTGTTGAAGGAATTTCGATTTCATATTTTACGATCTACTAGGGCAGATATGCTATGTCTCACTATCAATATACAATATAGCTATAAATATAGGATGAAATAATTCGGCCGACCAATTTTTATTGAAGGTCTAATCAACCACAGAGAACCTTATTGTGAAGTCTCAAGCACATTAGCAGAAATATTTGATAGGTAGAGATGAATTAAAATAATCACTACATTGCATCAAGCGATCCTAGATTCTCAGATGAAAACACACACAAGTACGAGACGCGTGCGAACATAAAAACACTCACACAACAGATACAGTGATTTTATTTAACGCACAATCATCGTTTCGTTACCACCTGGAAATTTACTGTTGTGTTCGCTAACCATACTAAACGATCCTCGAAAAAAATTGGGCACCAATGCAAAAACCTTCATGATCTATCTGAAAGCACTTATAAATATATATATGGCCTATATCATCGACTGGGCCTCCCACAAAAAGTGGTCTGTTGAATTACAATAAAAATAACACCATAAAAAAATGTATATAATATAAGGTGACTGAAATTTCCAAAAATACATATCTACGAGTATATGTAGTCGGCATTTCGTAGAATTCAGCATATCATGATATGTCTAGGCAGCAGATTGTATTTCTGTTAGTACTAGGAGGGAATATGAGCTGAAAACCTTTGAGGTATCTTGGGTTCAAAATTCCGGAAATGGTACGCAGTTTCCTTATCTTAGATTAGGGGTTGCTGACTTCACGTCGTCTGTAGGTATGAGTGAAATAAAAGAAAATTGTTTTATCCCGGTCTATGAGCTTAGGAATAACCATTTGCATAGATTACTCTGGGTAGTCTAGGCGCATCGTAGATTGAATAACTAGGCTATGGGATTTCTCAGATCAAAGCTACGGGCATTTTTGTCCATCCTGTATTCTTTGGATCGATATATGTAGACTATGCCTTTGCACCGTGCTTTATACGTTGTGTTTTTCTCGACTTGTACCCTATTTAAATCCGTCAAGTGATTCTTAAGTTACAAGCGAGATACTTTATTTCTTTCAAAATCTACTCAGAGTGGCAATAGAATGAATAAATAAACATTGAACAAAAAAAAAGTATTTACAAAGGACACAAAAAAAACATAGAGGCAAGGGCGGACTTATTCCTACAAGAAATTACTTCCAGTTAATCTTGGAAAAAAAAAACAAAAAATATACATCAGTGCATATAATATAAAAGTTACTTTAAATATTGATATGTACACTACATACAAATACATACTTGAATAACACAGATACATACATAGTTAATCAGTAAATCATTCAGAGAGAGAAGAGGTAATTTTTTTTTAAAGTTATATTTAAAAGAGGACACAGAAGAAAGATCTTTGAGATCTTTGCGTGAGTTGATTCCAGAGCCGAACACAGCATTGACCGTGAAGGATTTGGAGAAACGATTAGCGATGTGCGCGGTATCGCCAGATAATGATGCATCAGCCCCATCAGACTTTCTTTTCTAAAATGGTCAGTGCTCACGCTCAGGTCTCTTTTGCCAAGTGAAACATACATGATTTCCTCCCGACTGCTACTAAAATTGCGCTTGCACATTCCTTGTTACTACCGATTCTCGATTACGCAGATATTTGTTACCTCGATCTTACTCAGGTCCAACTTGATAAACTCGAACGTCTTCAGAATTTCTGTATTAGGTTCATTTTTGGTATTCGTAAATTCGATCACATTTCTGAATTTCGTTCGCGTCTTAATTGGCTTCCTATTCGTCGTCGTCGCAATTCTCATATTCTGTCTCTTTTGTATTCTGTATTAAATAATCCTGCCACCCCATCATATCTCAAAGCTCGCTTTCAGTTTCTTCATGGTACTCATGACCGTATCTTACGGTCCTCTCAAAATCTACTCCTGGCTACCCCAATACATTCATCGTCCTTCTATGACAATTCCTTTTCAGTACAAGCCGTCCGTTTGTGGAATGATCTTCCTCTATCTATAAGAAGAGCACCTTCCCTACCAGTCTTTAAGAGACTGGTAAAAGAACACTACCTCTCACTCTGACCACTGAACTATCTACATTCCTCTTAAAGTTTATTTATTATTTATGTAATATATGTATGTATGTATATATTTATTCATTCATGTTATTTATCTATAATACATTATTATTTTTTTTTAAATTTATTAATGTAGATTTTGTATAGTATATTTAAATATTATTTTAAAATTAGTGCACCGCCTATTCATCAATCTCCTTTTAAACCAGATTCTACCCAAAGGTTGTCTGGAAGAGATCGCTATAAGCGATAAGGCCGCCTGATTGTACCTACGTTATTTGGCTATTGTAATTTATATTATTTTTGTTTCCTTCTTTGTGGTGTGCAAATAAAGTTATATTGTATTGTATTGTATTGTATTGTATTGTATGATGCATTCTCTAAGACGGAATATGGCCATCTCACAACAAAAGAGATAAACATATCTGAAAAATTGCGCGGCCGAGTACCTAATGCGGTGAATCAAAAAAAGGTTGGTTATTGCTTTTTTGTAGTGAATAATATTTGTTACAAATTTACAAGAGAACGCTTAAAAAAAAAGCGTTTTCATGTTTAAGATATGTAATAGGTTTATATATGTTTAGAATAACCATTATTGTTGTTTTTACTTCATTCGCTTTGGACGAACTACTGTTTTGAACTAAAAAAACCGGCCAAGTGCGAATCGGACTCGCGCACAAAGGGTTTCGTACCATTATGTATAAAGTCGGCAAAAAAATACGTTTGTTGTATGGGAGCCCCCTTCAATATTTATTTTATTCTGTATTTTAGTATTTGTTGTTATAGTGGCAACAGAAATACATCATCTGTGAAAATTTCAACTGTCTATCACAGTTCATGAGATACAGCCTGGTGACAGACGGACAGACAACGGAGTCTTAGTAATAGAGTCCCGTTGGTTAGGTTACCCTTTGGGTACGGAATCCCAAAAACATCCTTCACTTTGTGATTGTTTTCGATGCAGCGAATTTTTCTCTGTTACGTTTTGGGCTCTGTTATCGTCTTGGAAAAGGCCTCATTTATATCATGTTTTTTTTTCTAAACCCTATCTTACTAATGTAGTACATATGTAAGTTCTACTGTTTTAAATTCTTATCTTTTACTACCTATGTCGTCTTATACCTTTTTCAAAAAACCCACTAGTTAATAGTGAAAGCCGCATCCAAATTCATTTAGAGGTTCAAATGAATATACGGACAGACTGAACAAACTGCCTAGAACTTTTGTTTGTATTTTAGCTGTTGTGCATTTTATATGAAAAAAACTGAGTGTGATTTAGATATTGTCTAGGAATCCCCTAAGCTAGTCAGCGTTTAAGAAGTGGAAGTTTTTCATTGATACGGCCTCAGGAAGGTACTTAGTGAAGGCGGAATCTATTTGTAAAGCCCCCCTTTGTCATGTTGTTGGACAATTATGTAGATTGAGTTTTTAAGGTTCCGTACCCAAAGGGTAACTAACGGGACCCTAAAATCAAAATCTAAATCAAAATATTTATTTTTGCAAAATAGATACATTAAGTACACTTTCTACAAGTCAAAGTTAATTTACACAATATAATATGTCTTTAGAATATAAAAAAATATATAATAATACGGGAAATAAAATATACACCTGCATTAATAAATGATAGTCGTAAGTTTTTAAATAAATAAATAAATAAAAAATAAATAAAATAGAGGAATCTAGGAATAAAAATATTATATATACATAATACAATGAAGAAATAATAAAAACGGGAAATACATACAAAAAATATTAAGGGTGGGCTACTAAAATGTAATAAAGTTATACACTTGCATAAAATATAGAAATATAGGAATAAAAATATTGTATATACATAATGCCTAACCATCCGCACCATTAGATTAGTATTGCTAAGAAGAAGGGCAAGAAACTTAGCAAACATTCCTTTTTTCAAAATAAAACATATGATACAAAATCATACATACCTACTCAAGTAAAGGCATAAAAAAATATAAGACTGCGGGAATTAGTCACGAGAAAAAAATATATATCTTAGTCAACCCGTCTCATATTGTCCATTACCTTTAACAAAGTAAGTTTACATATTAATTAATTTTAAGCCTTTAGAGGAATCGTACAGTATTAAAATATGCTAATTATTAATTACAATATTGAATAAGATTATTATTATTTATTACACCATGCTTCATTATCATCCAAATAATCATTGATTTTATAATAAGCTTTCTTAAGTAGTCCCTGCTTAATATATAGTTTAAACTTATTTTCAGGCAAACTAAGGACCTCCTCTGGAAGCTTATTGTAAAATCTTATACCATGTCCTACAAAAGAGGTACCTACTTTGGCAAGTCTTAATTTTGGAAAAGCTAGTTTATGTTTGTTTCTGGTTTCAACAGAGTGGTGCACACCAAGCCTCGGGAAATTATAAATTTTTTTTCTAACATATCTAATAACTTGATAAATAAATTCACAAGGGACCGTAAATATATTAATTTCTTTAAACTTTTCTCTTAATGAATCTCGGTACTTCATGTTATAAATAGACCGAATTGCTCTCTTTTGCAAGACAAAGACTGCTTCTATATCCGCGGCTCTACCCCACAACATCATGCCATATGACATAATGCTGTGAAAATAACTGAAATATACTAATCTAGCAGTATCTTCATCAGTAATCTGCCTTATGCGTCTAACAGCGTATGCGGCTGAACTAAGTCTACCACAGAGAGCTTCTATGTGGGGACCCCACTGAAGACGAGAGTCTATAGTAATACCTAAAAACTTAGTTTCGTTAACTAACTCCAGCTTGGACCCCTGCAAAAATAAACTGACATCTACTTGAATTACATTTGGTAAAGTAAACTTTATACATTTCGTCTTTTTTGCATTTAGAACTAAATTATTATGACTTTATTACATCATTTGTGAAAATTTAAACTATGTAACTATCACGGTTCATGAGATACAGCCTGGTGACAGACGGACAGCAGAGTCTTAGTAATAGGGTCCCGTTGATTACCCTTTGGGTACGAAACCCTAAAAATGCATAAATGACTTACATTTAAACTAATGTTTTTGCATACCAAAACTATGGGCGTTTTTAAAATATGCACGGGAATGAAAAATTTTCACTTTAAGATAGTAATTTTGTGCATTATTTTCTTTTGATTTTATAGAATTTTCTTAGCTTAATTTAAATTTTGATAACAATCATAGAGTAACAACGTTAGTTTCAAAGCAATCGAGACTACGAAAATTTTAATGCCCTATTTTGGAAATCTGTTTACTTCCAATAAAACACCTATGGTGTAATCTTCAATTTTTTTGCCATTGCTGTATCGATATTTTGCAAGTTTCTTATCGAAATTTGGCTGGGTTAGCTAGAGTCGAAATTAATTATTTCATTCAAAACTTTTTCAAATGTTTTAGACAAGTTTGGAATTTGTTTAGCCTCAAGCTTTTGTTCAAAATCCACAGACGATTAAAGAGCATTCTGTGCTCTCCAATTGGGTCAATAGCACTCAATAACTTCTTAATCAAAACGCTTTGTTTAACTTTCGTCTAAAATGTGAGCGAATGATTTTGAAACGGAAATTTGAATAGCAACATTTCCGGACCAGGTCAATTCAAACTCCAATTATGTACTATCGTAGGAAGTTCTGCCTGTACACTTTACGCTCCTATTACAAAAAAATGGATGCTAAAGGTGGAAACTCTTCTCTGTCTGTATTGGACGGGTTTTTGTTTCTGTATTTTGCGTATAACAATGAACTACATAACGCTCGCAGACTTCTTAGCAGAAGATTTTTAATTTTCCCAGATTTACTTTTTAAAGAGAATTTGATTTTTGATTGTTTTTTCATATTCTTTAGAGTACCGAACCCAAAAGGCAAAACGAACCCCAATACGAATGAAGTTAAACATCTGAAATTTGTGTAGACTATTAATTCGAAAACGAATATTAAATAAAAATATCGACTAAAATTTTTTTTATTGTGGGCGATTAAAATTTAAATTTTTTTCATTTTAAAAAACCTGTTATGTCATGTTTTTATCATGAACATGTGTTTTGTGGGTAAAGAGCTTGTGGGTTGGTTGATACAATTAGCAATCAACCTTTATCGGTCTTCTTCTTGTAATGCAACCCCAGGATTGTGTGCCTCCTCAGGTGTCTCGCGTCAGCATTCCATCCACCCATCCATCCATCAGCCCGTGTTCGTTCGTGTTTCCCAAATTTCGCCACTCATGTCGGTCCTCCTCATCCAGCCACCACCCACAATGTCCTTCAGGTCGTCGGTCCAGCGGGCACGAGGTCGCCCTACGCTACGTTTTTCCGTACGTGGTCTCTATTCTAAAACCTTTTGGCCCCAACGGCCATCATGTCGGCAACAAATATGGCCTGCCCACTGCTACTTCAACTTACTGATTCTGCAGGCTGTGTCGGTTACTTTCGATCTCTGACGGATCTCCTCATTTCGGATTCTATGCATCAGAGATACCCCAAGCATGCGTCAGCATTACTATCAAGTATTTCTGTTGCTAAGTTATTTACGTGAATAGGCATGCTTTGTTTTTCACATTGTGTTCCTGTATTCCTTCATTCAATGTTGGTACTTCAAGGTATTCGTGAACCAGGGTGCGTTGAAAATTTTCTCGAGAATGCCATTTTGGCATCTTTGCATGATCTCAAAAATAGAGTGTGAAAACATAAATAATGTCTTGTCCAGGCACCCTCCAGTGCTGGTCGGGTATCAGCAAGCTGCAATGGCGGATCTGGATGACGTCAGTGTTTGTGTCGCTGTTCGTTGCGCCGGCGCTGACGATCTCGGCCTGCTACGGCGTCATCGTGCTCACCATCCGTCAGAAGAGCCAGCGTGTTCTTGGGAAGCGTCCCAGCGTCACTAGACAATGTGAGTTTTATAAACATTACATAAATACATAAACCAATTATATTTTTTATTTTTGTTTTTTATTATATCAAAGTATATATATACACAAAAGAATAAAAAAATATAATTTCAAGATATATTTCGGACCCTACTGGGCCCGGCATCAGTTGATATAATAATTAGATTTTTTGTGACATATACATACACCAAGTTTAATAATAAATAGAGTGCGACCTTTAAATAAAACCAAATACTCTATTGATCATACTAAACAACTTTTTGACGATAAATACCCGCGCAAATCTTTGGAGAAGAAGGTATTCAACTGTAACTTAAAGACTTTATTTCGTAGAAAGAAGGTCCATTTTTAGAACGCTGCACCGTAACAGCTGTTTTGCGGAAGATGCTGTTTCAAAAAAAGCTCTTATTTCGGTGCGTTAGAGTTCACGCATTTTTGTTTGAAACTCAAATATTTCCTAAGCTAATAATTAGCGCGGGTATGTTTCTTGGGAGAAGTGATTCAGTAGGGTCGGTATAATATGTGGTTTCATTTAATGGTAGCACTCTATTTACACCCGGTATAACAAATTAAATATTTATTATAATTATCAACATCCTCTCTCCTAGTTTGTTATCCCTATCCTATTATATCCTACACCATACTTTAACATCTTTGTTAAATAAGACACTTGTATAATTCAGTGGAAAAGTACAAGTGTCTTATTTAACAAAGATGTTTAATAACTTCCAACAAGTGCCAATAATCACAACCATGAACACCATACTTTAACTCAAACACACACACTTACACTTACATTTACTTTAACAACCTACACTGCTTAAGTATTTATTATGCTCTATTGATAATGTTGCTGTTTTAAATTCATTAATTTTTGTATTTTTATCTCATGTATTTTTCTTGGTTTTGAAATATTCAAATGTGTTATTATATCAAATGTAAAATCGTAAGTGTCGTAAGTCATAATATGAGTTTATGTTATAATTATAAATTACAATAATTTACAAATTAAGGCTGTGGTTTTTGTACTAAACATAAAGATAAGAATAAAACATAAACACTAGGAGAGGAGGATTCATGAGACTTACCCAGAACAAGTTTGAGGGTTGAAATATTAACCATCCGTCCATCTAAGGTTTTGACAGCTGTTTTCTTTTTCGCGATTTCAGGTTCTGGTCGCCTTTATTTGTATTTTAGATATGTTTTCAAATGGTTCAAAAAGTTTCACTTTTACACCAATTTTCCAAACGAAATTAATCTACGCCTACGCATGTCCAAAGGATGACGATAGAAAGATCATTGACATCACTCTGCTGTTCCCAATTCCGAAGTAAAACTTTGTATATCTCAACTTTGATTACTTAGTAAAATGACTAGTAAAGCACTTACTACCTCCTTCTTCACCCACGGCGCAACAGAATGGATATTTGTTTATAAGGGGTAAAAGGCTATTCCATACAATAGTGTAAGTATAGAAAACATATGGAGATTTTTTAAAGTTATAATAATACTATAACATTTAAATTTTTTGCTAACTTTTGACAAACTTTGAGTGTCCTATGAATAAACAAACCCGTGTGGAAATATTATCTGGGCCTGAATGTTCAATTCTCGTACACTAAAATTTTTAATAAATATTGTCCATAATCTCTTGAAATTGAAAAACATCCCAAGAACAAATGCGGAAGAGGAATGGGAAACATAGCATGTGCAAAAATATATTGAAATCTGATGAAAGCAAATAGCTACATAGTAAAAAATGATAAATAACAAGTTAACAAAACAGCGCCCAGAAAAACATGTTTACCTAGATATTTTGGACATTGGTAGCCAGGACACGAATGGGCTAATTTTCTTAGGATAGTTTCCATTTCACTTTTTGCTGAGGTTTTCCTGGAGCCATCAATTTTGGCTCCCTGCCTTTCCAGATAATGGACGTGCGTGATAGTACGTACTCTGAATAAGTTCGGAAAAAAGATTCTTAGTATATGACCCTACTGGCGAAACGCGGAGAATTTTTTTTGTGCCTCTTTACTTATTCAAGAACGACCCCGACTCAATTAATATAGGAAGTCTAAATTCTCGTTTTGCGTATTTCACAGAAAGGGTCATTTAATCTTCGTCCTGACCACCTACCGAATCTCCAGTATGAATTTGACATTTGAAATTTAAACGAAAGTCACCTTATATTGTATTATCAATACACACAATGTATTTTAAAAGCAAATGCATTGTAAGATTCTATTAATCATTTTAGAAAACGCAAACCAAGATTTTTTTGATTCAATGGGAGATAAAGGTGGTAAAACAGAATCTCGGTGCAAAATGCAAATCATAATATTGTTTTCCTTACTTTTGAATAAAAAGTATGCAAAAATTGTGTTTTAAAGCAATTAGCGGAAATTGATCAGTAATAATTAGGGTTTCACATTCAAATTCTATCATTTTATGATTTACATTTTGATTGCATTCGTTTAACAAACTTAAAAGCATATTTATCGTTGTAATCGAATTTAATCAAAATGCAAGGAGCCAATAAAATAACATAATTTTAATGCGAGAACCCTATTATTAGTAATCAATTTCCGCTAATTGCTTTGAAACGCAATTTTTGCATAATTTTTATTCCAAAGTAAGAAAAACAATATTATGATGCATTCTACACCGACATTCGGTTTTACCACTTCACGTCATTTCAATACGTACAATACGCATTAATACATTTTTGATTGAAAAACACTCGTACTTGTCCACTTATTTATATTATTTCCCTTACCGGTTTCGCTGTTATAGCATTATCAATAATATATAACAGCGAATATGCAGCGATAATGCTATAACAGCGAAACCGGTAAGGGAAATAATACATAGGTAACACTAAAAGTTTCCGGAACTGGCCACTTACATAAACAATATTTAAAAATTTATTGCAACATTTGAAAATAGAACTCTTTGGCTGTAGAATGCAGTTTGTTTCATCTGACTGTCTTTTGTTTTTATTTTGTGGCGCCATTTAAAAAATTGTGTGTCTGCATCAACATGGATTTAACTCGGGAAAATTTTCGTAGTATGATTTTCTACGATTTTAAGTGTAATTTGACAGCTCAACAGAGCATCGCTCGGCTTGAAACAGCTTTTGGCAATGAAGCACCATGCAAGACGACTGTTTATAGCTGGTTTGCAGAATTCAAGCGTGGTCGTATAAATCTCAGTGACGAATCTCGCGATGGTCGGCCGTCCACCGCTGTGACCAACAAAAACATCGATGCTGTGCGCCGTATGATTGAAACAGACAGGCATGTGACCTACCATGAAATTCGCGCATCCTTAGAAATAGGCATGAGTCAAATACAATCAATCCTACACAAACATTTGGGTGTGAGAAAGCTGTGCTCGCGGTGGATCCCACACAACTTGACCGAGGCTCAAAAAACGGACCGCGTCACTTGGTGCAGTGCCATGCTTACCAGATTCAACGAAGGTGCGTCAAATTTGGTGTGGGACATAGTAACAGGTGACGAAACATGGACTTATTGCTACAATCCCAAAACAAAGCATCAATCGAGCGTATGGGTCTTTCAAGATGAGCCGAAACCTACCAAAGTGGCGCGCGTGAAAAGTGCATCTAAGCGGATGATTGCTTCTTTTTTTAATAAAACTGGACACATGGCTACTGTTGCTTTAGAGAATCGTTGTACCGTGAATAGTGACTGGTACACGACCATTTGTTTGCCGGAAGTTATTGACGAAGTCCGTAAAAATAACCGTAAACGCCGTATCATCCTGCACCACGACAATGCTAGTTCTCACACGGCCAGACAGACAAACGACTTTTTGAAGACGAAAAATGTAGAACTCATGAGTCATCCTGCATACAGTCCCGACCTGGCACCTTGTGACTTTTTTCTGTTCCCAAAAATTAAGAACCAATTACGCGGTCAACGATTTTCATCACCAGAAGAGGCTGTCGAGGAGTATGAAAAACACGTTTCAGAGGTCACCACAGGGGAGTGGCACAAAAGTTTTCAAAACTGGTTTGATCGAATGAAAAAGTGCATAGACGCCAAGGGAGATTATTTTGAAAAACAATAAATTAATTTTGTACCTTTAATAGTATTTTTTCATATTCATTCCGGAAACTTATAGTGCGTCCCACGTATAAGTAAGTGGACAAGTACAAGTTTTTTTCAATCAAAAATGTATCAAAAGTTCCACCAAGTGCCAACAATCACGAGCATCAACTCTACGCATTAATATTTTTTTCGTAGTGATCTTTCGCTTGGCTAACCCACGGGAGCGTCGATGAGTCCTAAAGGGCGCTCGTAATCATTTATTCATATTTAATGGAATAATGGTTAATTAATATAGTCTATTATAAACCAGTGAAGTGCGAGTTGGACTCAGGCTCTGAGGGTTCCGTACCAGTCAAATAAGTTAAGGGCTTATAATAAGTCTAAATTAGCATTTCGATGTGTGTCGGTACCACAGATATAGATCCAAATAGATGCCGCGAGTGTATGTACTTCGCGTGCCCAATTGCGCGCCAAAAGGGAGAGCAATGCTCTTCCTTCACAGATATTGACTCCTCCAACTTTGACTCTTATGTATTATGTCTTAAGTCTTACAATCCCTTCTAAGATTCAAACCGCTGTCAACCAATTTCATTGTAAAATGTGACTAGCTTGATTTTAATAGAGTTTGATGCACTTGCGTCATCTATTTAGATCTATATCTGTGGTCGGTACAAATATCGACAGAAACGAGAGACGACATTAAGAACGTGCTTATCAGCGTGCATTGCAAAGTGGCTGTTACGACGATCGCTGCGTCTCCGGATACCGCAAAATATGAGAAAATAATACTTTTCATATACCTATGATAAATTAGGTATATAATAGGGTGTTAGGAAAAGTACTTCGTTCCTTTAAACCACGTGTGCTTTAGGTACAACAAAGTATGTTAAGCGGGATTAATTTTATTTTTGTATGTACAACAATCAAATTTTTTTTTACCCTAGTTCAGAACGCAATATATACACAGAGATAGGTGATAGACAATTGCAAAAAAACGTAAGAGAAAGGAATAATAATTTAATTTCATTTAATAATATAAAAAAATATATACACAGAAAAAAATTATACACGCTTAACATAATGCTATTGAAACGGCTACTCACGATTTTTATATAGAATATAGTCAGATTTTGCCTGACTAGTTTCACTGTATTCGTACAGGTTCTTCGCGACTCCTGCCATTGGCTTATGATGGTCACTGAAATTCACCGTAGGTTTACCTCTTCTTCTTTTCCCTTGGCCATCATTTGTATTAGGAGATCATGCCTAACGTAGTTTCAATTGAACAATATACTTTTGATCTTTTGATTTCAGTACAATTTATTTGGCGGGCTACAAATATTTACTTCACTACATTTTGAAGAAGAATTAAATAAATATTGTAGAAATAATCTCTTAATACAAATGATGGCAAAGGGAAAAGAGGAAGAGGTAGACCTACAGTGAATTTCAGTGACCATCATAAGCCAATGGTAGGAGTCGCACGTTACATTACCAAGAATTATAATTTTTCGACAGAGAACTATGAAAGATGCCAGCGTAAAAGTTAGATTCTAAAATAATTAATGACGAATGAAATAACTTCTGAACCATTTAAACATTGCGCATTTATTGACCAATTGAGTCTAGTCGACTAAGGCGTGCGCCTAGAAAACGGAGGAGAGAATAAGACAATTTTCTTTGTTCCTTGGTACTTCTTCATAAACAACTTCATAAATAAATGAAGCTGCAGCGAAATTGCATGGGTATACCTTATTTATTTAATTTCTTCGAGGACAGGGAACCCCGGTTATTTACCATAAATCCTCATATTTGTTATTAAAATTACACTTTTATCTAATAATACTACCAAAACGGAGCCAAGTTTCATTGCTTAGGTACTATTGCTAGCTTATATTTTGTATAAAATCAGACTTGTATTTATTTTGAAAATTCTCTCAACAATATTTGGGTTTACATCAAAAATTGTCGTGTAACCACAAAATTTAATAGATAGGTAAGCATACATAGGTAACACAATGCAATATTTATTGCAACATTTGAAAATAGAACTCTTTGGCTGTATAATGCAGTTTGTTTCATCTGACTGTCTTTTGTTTTTACCTTGTGGCGCCATTTAAAAAATTGTGTGTCTGCATCAACATGGATTTAACTCGGGAAAATTTTCGTAGTATGATTTTCTACGATTTTAAGTGTAATTTGACAGCTCAACAGAGCATCGCTCGGCTTGAAACAGCTTTTGGCAATGAAGCACCATGCAAGACGACTGTTTATAGCTGGTTTGCAGAATTCAAGCGTGGTCGTATCAATCTCAGTGACGAATCTTGCGATGGTCGGCCGTCCACCGCTGTGACCAACAAAAACATCGATGCTGTGCGCCGTATGATTGAAACAGACAGGCATGTGACCTACCATGAAATTCGCGCATCCTTAGAAATAGGCATGAGTCAAATACAATCAATTCTACACAAACATTTGGGTGTGAGAAAGCTGTGCTCGCGGTGGATCCCACACAACTTGACCGAGGCTCAAAAAACGGACCGCGTCACTTGGTGCAGTGCCATGCTTACCAGATTCAACGAAGGTGCGTCAAATTTGGTGTGGGACATAGTAACAGGTGACGAAACATGGATTTATTGCTACGATCCCAAAACAAAGCAGCAATCGAGCGTATGGGTCTTTCAAGATGAGCCGAAACCAACCAAAGTGGCGCGCGTGAAAAGTGCATCTAAGCGGATGATTGCTTCTTTTTTTAATAAAACTGGACACGTGGCTACTGTTGCTTTAGAGAATCGTCGTACCGTGAATAGTGACTGTTACACGACCATTTGTTTGCCGGAAGTTATTGACGAACTCCGTTAAAATAACCGTAAACGCCGTATCATCCTGCACCACGACAATGCTAGTTCTCACACGGCCAGACAGACAAACGACTTTTTGAAGACGAAAAATGTAGAACTCATGAGTCCCGACCTGGCACCTTGTGACTTTTTTCTGTTCCCAAAAATTAAGAACCAATTACGCGGTCAACGATTTTCATCACCAGAAGAGGCTGTCGAGGAGTATGAAAAACACGTTTCAGAGGTCACCACAGGGGAGTGGCACAAAAGTTTTCAAAACTGGTTTGATCGAATGAAAAAGTGCATAGACGCCAAGGGAGATTATTTTGAAAAACAATAAATTAATTTTGTACCTTTAATAGTATTTTTTCATATTCATTCCGGAAACTTATAGTGCGTCCCACGTTTAAGCTAAATTTCGTGTATATAGCCAATTTCATACTGCAGACTCGGTAAGTGGTCTGGATCAAGGTTTAATATGACTCTTTCTTTGAAATACGCAACATAACACGTAGACTTCGTGCTAGTTGAGTCGATGTTGTTCCTTAACAAGTATAAAGGCACAAAAATATATGTCTTGTAAATACAGAAAATGAATACAGGAATTGAACTTTGATTCTGACTACTTACCGAGTCTCCAGTATGAATTTGCCTATATAAACAAAAGTCACCTTTTGGACAAGGACCTAATCTATACTATACTGAATAAATAAAAAAGCTTCAATATAAAATGAGAAGTTCCCATTAAAATCTGTATCGTTTTTGGCGAATTTTTTGCTCGGATAAACACCAAACAAGTTCTATAAAGAAAACCGGGAGCCTTGCAATGTATGGGCCTAGAGGAAAAGTGATGTGTGTTACGTGACGCAAATGACCGAGGACCTCAGTATCATTATCCGTCTTCTTATAACGAAAGCCATTATAGTAAGATACTTTGACAGAAAGCCCCAAAGCTTCTTTGCGATACGGGACCCTAAGACATACACATAGTCAAAACGTTTTAACCCTTTTACTCTCCTGGTACTTTGAAACATAATTTCCGATCTCAAAATGAAAAGCGAAAATAAAATAGAGGCAATTTTTTTGACAATATTAAAGAGTATGAGTTGCATATATTCTCTTGATGTTTCAAAGTAATCATACTTTCTTTTTGTGAAAGAAAATAATGCAAATTCTAGATTACTTTCTTTGCAACGAATTTTATCGTTCAAGTACCAACGAGATAAGAAAAAATATTTTAAATAGCTTGTCAATCGCAAACGGTATTGCGGGCTTAACCAAAAATTGCCAATTTTATGTTCAAATACAGCACGTAATTTCGTCTCTCAAAATTTATCACTTCTGCGTGTTGTACATGTTACCAGTCAAACACGATTTTAGGACGAACTAGTTTTGCCCAGGCCAAACTGGTCGAAGCGTCGATAAGGGGGTACAATATTCTGCGCTGAATAATTTCTAGGTTGTCACGTTCCGCGACTCGAATTATCTTTCTAACTTTGTATTGTCTAAGTGCTCGCTTCTGCGATGAAGGATTTCTAAAATTTCCAAAACCTAATTAGTTTTAGGCAAACTAATTGAGTTGGGCAGGTAACATATTAACAAGACGTGTAAGGTGCTTCCAAATGTAATAACTAGCAACTTTTCTTTTGCGACTCTTGAAATAAGGGAAAAAAATATCACTTCCCCTTATAAAGTTTTTTTTTCCTTTTCTATGGTAATTTTTTCCGCGTACGTACCATAAACTAAGAAACTTATCATGTATTCTTATAAGCAGCACTTTTATATCATCAAAATTCAAGATTATGTGTGTAGACGAAGTGTGTAGTATTAAAACCTATTCTATAAGATCTCTAATTTGTTAAAGTGTACTTAGTTAATACCTATTTTATAAGATTATAATTTTGTACTGCATTAGACTGCGTATGTATACCATTTTTATAATAGCACCACGGACAAACCCTCGTGGTTTTTGTATTGTCTTTTTTATTTCCCAAATTTTGATTTAGTATATAATAAACAAAATGATAAAAAAATAAAATCAAACAATGAAAGCTATAGAACAAAATTGTTAACAATGATCAGTAGAAAATATGATATTTATAATTTGGACTCGTGCGACTATAGCCCGTGAGAATGGAAAACCTTCTTTCCATTGTATCACGTCTGCTTTGTTATTTTATTTTTTCGTTTTAGATCCCAACTGCCACATAAAGAAAAATATCTTCTTCAAAACATCACAGTAAATAGATATTTAGGGTACAAATCCACGGCTAAGCCAAAGCTGAATATCACAGAAATAAAATAAATGATAAGGTCTATATCGCAAAAGGCGATTTCTTTTATTTATGTGTTTCAAAGAGATTTCCTTTTCAGATAGTGACGATTTAGACTCGAGGAGGGCCAGCAGCAGAGGGTTAATACCGAAAGCGAAAATTAAAACTGTGAAGATGACTTTCGTCATTGTTTTCGGTAAGTAAAAACAGGTTATAAGGAAACCGGTCGGACTTGTGCAATGAGGGTTTATAAAAATAAAATAAAAAGCGGCGGTAGCTCAGGAGTAGAACGCTGGCCTCTCAATCTTTGGGATCCAGGTTCGATCCCCGGCCGGGCATGCACCAATGAGTTTTTCGGAATTTATGTGCATAGTATTTAATACTTACCACTCGCTGAACGGTGAAGGAAAACATCGTGAGGAAACCTGCATGCCCTAAAAAGCGTGTATTTGTGCCCGAAGAACTCACCACCCATCACGTTGGGACGTAATAATCGTCGGTGAAACGCGGGTGTGCCGGGTGGGGACTGTGACTTGCTTTTCACAGTTCACACTCGAAACACCTCTGATACCCCCTCGGTGATTCATGGTTTATCTTTATAATTATTTTAATATTCGATATCTCTGGCTTTGTGACTGATACCGGGCCCGAATGGCCCGAAATATATCTCACAATAATTGATTTTAATGTGTTTTCTTAGTTTTATTCATACATATATCATAATTCAAAGACAAAATGTCAATCAATTATGTACATATCTCAAATAAGTAACACTTGAATCATTTTAACGAAAATTGAAAAGTATGAAAGAAACTGCAATACTAAGCATGGAAATTAATGGTTTTCGTATTTATTCCTTTACATGTGTCAAACGACCTTCCTTCGTACCAAATTTCAAGGTTGTAGGCCACTGGAAGTACCCTGAAGATTTTAAAAATCAGTCAATAAGTAGATTTTTGGTAAGAAAATACGTTTTTATTGCGTTAAACCAAAAACGTGGTTTTTCTACATTAGTATGAGGCTTTTAGCTTAGTGTTATGTACATATTAATAATGAAACTGATTGCGAATTACTACAAGCTGATCTGGACCGACTCAGTACTTACTACAGTAAGAATAGAATAAAAGTTAACGCAGCTAAATGTGTCCAAATAAGTTTTTCCAGAAAGCTAAATCCTGTCCTACATTCTTACAATATTAGCGGTAATACCATACACCGAGTAGATGTGGTCAAAGATCTTGGTGTGAGCCTTGACTCAAAATTAACATTTGAGCACCATATTAACGCAACTGTGAGCAGGGCTTATAAAAGCTTGGGTTTCGTAATGCGGGTATGTGGTGAATTCAGAGACCTTTCTTGTCTTAAGCGTGTGTATTTTGCGTATGTTAGAAGTTTACTGGAATTCGGATCTTCTGTGTGGTCACCACATTACATAACTTATAAACAGCGTATCGAAAAAATACAGGAGATTTTCTTAAAGCATCTTAATTTTAAAGCCAGATTACCAAAAATGAAATACGAAGACTCTTGTCTACACCATCGTATTTCATCGCTTGAGGATCGCCGGCTTTTGCTCGACATGTCTTTGTTATATGACATTGTTACTGGTCGTATTAACAGCATGGGCATGGTGTCTAACTTCTCCCTTAACGCCACCTCTTATCGCACTCGGCACTCCGCAAGACTCTTTTATCATGTTCCAGTTGTTCGCACAAACTATGCCCAATCATCCCCTCTCATTCGTCTAGCTAACGAATACAATAAGCGTTTCTTTAATATCGATCCATATGGAAACTCCAGAACGTCATTTCGAAATAAAATAATCAATGAATTACTTTGCCCTGATGAATAACCGTAATTATTATGATTTTGCTGAACAACCTCTCATTTTTTTTTTCTCTTACATACCCTCCCTCACACACACACTCATACATACTCATCCCTTACATTAACACATACACAACACAAACACCCCGTCGAACAATTGAACAAATTGAACAATTTAAACTAAAATAGAGTACGGTAGGCAGATGAGTTGCCCTGTAAGCATTTAAATTTTATTTTAGATTCTGTTTCTGAGGAATGAATTTAGTTAAGTTTTTTTTTGTTTTTGTTATTTTATTAAACAGTTGGGGAAATTTGTTATTGGCCTTAGTCATAGTCTTGAAATAATGTTTAGTTTTACTTTTAACGCTGTTAATTTCCTAAATAAATAAATAAATAAATATTCATTTCAAGTTGAAACCACAAGCCGTGCTTGAGAAAAATGGCTCACGGACAGACAGACGGACAACAAAGTGATCCTGTAAGGATTCTGTTTTTCCATGATTTGGTCGGAAACCTAAAAATATGACAAATTACACACAGGTGTTTTGAGTTTTCAATTTATCAGGGTATAATATGGGTCAAGCATATAGAATTAAATTATTAAAACATTATTATATTAACATAAAACCTATCTAAGAAATTAAATCTAAATTAAATTGATCACAACTACATCGTATTTTAGCATCTACTAGAATCATCAATTCATTTCACTTACACTAATACTGGTGTCCATATTACAGTATCAAGCATGGAGACCTATAATTTAGGTACATAAATCGTCTTTCAGTATTCATTTTGGAAACAATAGGATACTACAGAGCGTCTTAGCGAAAAGGGTCGTGTAATAATACCACCTACGTAAGAATCTCTGAAAACCCTTTATGATGCTAAATTTACATGGTAAACAAGTATCGTTTTGGTTACATTATGATACCTATCAATTACGTGTCTCGAATAAAGAGGTCCTTGTTTATCTGAATAAGCAAATACTCGCACTACAGTTTAAAAGTGTAGGTCTCTTTCAGCTAAAAATACACATCTAGTATACTAATAACAAAGAAGTACAAAATTCGTGTCTGTACATTGAATATTTTTGTGTAATTTAAATGAAATAGGTTATAAAAAATTGACTGGTGACGGGCAGCGGCGTCACTGGTGCAAGGGTTTCGGCACCGCGCTCACCAACCCGCCTGCCCAGCGTGTGTGAGTATGGGCATTTCTTCCAGGAGGACCGCCAAGAATGGCAAAATCCTGGAAAGGCCTATGTCCAGCAGTGGACGAAACACGCTTATGGATGGATGGAGGTTATTAGTATTGTATGTACATACCAAGAGGCCAAAACTTTTTTTTTATTTTGGTGTTTGTTTTATTACGTACGAGTATGTAATCGCAGTAACACTGGTCAAAATAAAATAACCAAAAATAATACATCGCCACGACATGAATCCCCGAGGGGGCGGCAGAGATGTTCCCGAGTGTTGACTACGAAATGCAAGTTACATTTCACACTCGTACACAGACGATTGATACGGCCCAGCGTGCACAAATATGAGAACACGCAAACCGAACACAAATACTTATAGTTATTTATCTATAGATAAATAGTAACAATGATTTCAGATTTGTGTATTGGATACATTATAAGATAATGTATTTATACATGTCATTGAAATTATTAATTAAAATCCTACTAATATTATAAATGCGAAAGTTTGTGCGTGTGTGTGTGTGTATATTTGTTACTCTTTCACGCTGAAACGGCTAAACGGATTTGAATGAAATTTAGAATGGATATAGCTTATACCCTAACTTAACACATAGGCTACTTTTTATCCCGGAAAAATGCATGGTTCCTGAAGGATATATCAATATCATTAAAAAATCAGGTGTCTAATTAGCGCGGGCTATTCGTTTGTGGAAAAATAAGACGAGGCTTTGTTATTTCATACATCAGGTGTCTAATTAGCGCGGTCCTTAATCGTTTGTGGTGAAATAAGACAAGGCTATGTTATCTCATCGCACTTCACACTAATATTATAAATGCGAAAGTTAGTGTGTGTGTGTGTGTGTATGTTACTCTTTCACGCTGAAACGGCTGGACGGATTTGAATGAAATTTAGAATGGATATAGCCTATACCCCAACTTAACACACTACTTTTGATCTTACTTTTGATCCCGGAAAAAGCATGTCGTTAAACCGAACTAGTTAGTCATATAATATTAGTATATTTAAAAAAGAATAAATGTATATTTAAATCTTTTTGGGCCTTTATTTACAATATTTATATGGAAAAACACAAAAAAAAAAATATTTACAATTTTCGATTTATTTCGGTCCCCCCATTCGACTGATGACGGCCCCATACCGTGGGTCGAAATATATTTAAGGGATTTTAACCCGCGACCTCTGAATTTCAACACGCGACCTCTGAATTTAGTGGTTCAGTACTCGAATCATAGTTCTTATACTTATAAACTATAGTTAAACTAACGTAGTCTTTACTACAATCTACGCTCAAGAAAATGAAAAGTTATTTTTTTCGCAGTTTTCGTGCTCTGCTGGTCTCCCTACATGATGTTTGACCTTCTCCAAGTGTACGACTATGTCCCGGACACGCAGGCCAACGTCGCCATCGCCTCCCTCATCCAGAGCTTAGCACCGCTCAACTCAGCCGCCAACCCCGTCATCTACTTTATATTCTCCAGCAGGATATTTATTAGTCTGAGGTAAGATACATTCATTGGTTCAAATGTTAATACTACGATCAAAACTGTAATTTCATAGATCACCTTAGAGCTCAGCACTATTCAACTCAGCTCCTAATTCAATCATCTACTCTATATTCTCCAGCACCTCACCCAGCGAAATAGCGCTTGATACAGTGCTCTGTCTCACTCTGTTGATCTACTTAAAGAGGGATAGACAGTGGTGTATCAAGCTGTCAAAGCTCGATATTTATTGAACTAATTATAGGTATGGTCTACCATGCTAAAGGTGCAGCAGGATATTGATTAGTCTGAGGTAAGATACATTCATTGGTTCAAATGTAAACACTACGATAAACGCTGTCATTGCATAGCTCATCTAGAGCTACTTAACTGAGCCGCCAACACCATCATCTACTTTATATTCTCCAGCAGAATATTTATCAGTCTGAAGTAAGACATACGCTATGTTACAAATGTAAACACTATGTTCAAAAATGTCATGGCATAACTCATCTAGAGCTAGGCCCTGCTACATTCAGCTATCAATCTTGTATTATCTTTGTATTCTCCAGTAGGATATTCAACCTTAAGTAAGATACAATCTTTGGTTCAAATTTAAACATTAAAGCTGTAATTGCACCGGTTAACTCATCCACTAATCTTGTTATTTTACTCTTTATTCTCCAACAGCTTATTTATTAATATACGCACTAGACGAAACATGATATGCAATGGAACGACGCTTCACGGTGCGACAAAATAAAGTTGTATGAACCATATCGTACCTAGTGGTAGCGTACCTATGCTTGTTATACGCTATCAGTCTAAGATAAGATACGTTATTTGGTTCAAATGTAAACGTTTTGATTACAGCTATCATCGCATCGTTCTTTTAGTACTAAATGCCTTTGGTTCAGGTGTAAACATTTTGATTACAATTATATCATCGCATTGCTCCTATAGTGCTAAGTACCGCTTAACTCGGTCACTAACCCTGCAATCTACTTTATATTCTCTACCAGGGAATTTAGAAATTATTCTCTATAGATCAAATATAAAAATTAAAGTTATTGTCTCTGTCTCATCGCTCATCCATAGCCGTCCAACCCAGTCACCAATACTGTCATGTACTTTATGTTGTCTAGAAGAACATTCATTAACTATAAATAAGATCATTATGTTTATTTATAACTCAATTTAATATTATAATTATAATATATATTGTTGTTTTATTGCACGTATTTTTATTTGTAGATTCTAAAAATGTCATTAAATAAGTATTGTAGTAAAGCCCTTGAGAATGCTTAATAGTGAAACCGGTTGGGTATAATATTTAATATAACTATATTGTGGATAAGTACATGAGTTATAAATAAACATAATGTGTATTAATTTCCACCAAGTGCCAACAATCACAAGCATCAACTATAAATAAGATCTACTATTTGGTTCAAATGTAAACAACGTTATCACCACATTGCTGATCAAGCTCCAGTACCTAGTACCATTCTATTAGATAAATATTTATTCTTAATGTACACAGAAAACATATTAATAAAATATACACTTGAAAAGCTATGTACAATGGCGCGCTTATCTCAATAATACGACTAGTTCAGTTTCTGCATAATAATAACTCAATATCAAAGAACCAATACGGATTTCAAACTGGTAAATCTACGGAAGATGCATTACTTAATCTTACAAACACTGTGACTGAATATGTGGACAAAAAAATAAAGACTATAGGTATTTTTCTTGACCTCTCTAAGGCCTTCGACACTGTCTCTGTTCCTCTACTTCTCGACCGATTACATCAAATAGGAGTCAGAGGCCTTGCTCATGATATTTTTTGTGACTACCTATCAAATCGTTTTCAGTGTGTGACTATTGATGGACTTACGAGTAGGGATGAACAGCTATCATTTGGGGTACCGCAAGGGAGTGTCCTGGGTCCAACCCTGTTCCTAATTTATATAAATAATTTGTGTAAATTCCAAATTCCAAATTGTAAAATTATATCTTACGCCGATGACACTGCCCTTCTCGTTCAAGGTAAAACTTGGAAAGATGCACATGAGCATGCCGAACACGCGATTGGCAGAGTTATGAGATGGTTTTCCGCCAATCAGCTTACACTAAATATTGACAAATCCCAATTCATTACATTCAGTGCTAGAGCTTTGAATCAGCCTCCTCTTGACTCGTACCATCTCACAGCCCATAGCTGCAATCGCTCCGGCTGGGAACAAAACTGTCAATGTTCCAATCTAAAAAGATCCATTTGCGTTAAATATCTAGGTGTTTTAATTGATAATACCCTAAGTTGGAAACATCACCTTGAATACTTAAAACCTCGTGTCAGGAAACTTGTTTACATATTCAAGAACCTTAGATCGTGTGCTGACCAAAAAACACTTCTAATGGTTTATCATGCCCTAGCCCAATCCATCTTAACATACGGCATTGTTGCATGGGGAGGTGCTGGTGTATCATCATTTCTCAGTATCGAGAGAGCGCAGAGGGCTATTCTTAAAGTGATGCATTCTAAACCTTTTCGATACCCGACGACACTTTTATATCAAGAATGCAAAGTTCTAACCGTAAGACAGCTCTTTGTACTTCAGGTTGTTCTGCGAAAACATGCTTCTCTAGCCTATGATCCGAACTTGATAACAGAAAAGCGCCGCAATGACCTTGTCTGCAAAATTCCTTTGTTTAAAACAGCATTAGCAAATCGCCACTATCCGAGCTTGTGTGGACGCCTCTACAACAAGATAAACAGAGAAATACATATTTACCCTCTTCCTCAACGACGATGTAAAATTGCCATCAAGGACTGGATCCAAAATTTAACATACCAGGAGACCGAAGATTTGCTCTACCCACTAGTCTTCTACATGAAAAAGTAGATATGGCGAGATTCATATATTATATTATATTATTAGTTTAAATACACAAATACACGTCTTCACACACACTACACATTCATCCTCACCCTACGTTTATACACTACACACACACGCTACTCACACATACTATACTCACCCTCACACTCATACACTCTCCTTTCTTCTTTTGTTTGTTATTCTCTAGAATATAAGATAGATTTTAGAATATAAAATATGACAATCTATCGTCTAATAGTTTTATACTTGAAATTTAAAAAAATAATAATAATAATAAGATAGAAAAGTAAATTAAACCTAAAATGTATAAAATTTACACATTTGTGTAAATTTAGTAAATAATTATTACGCTAACACAAAAATTTAATTTTGTAAATAAGAGGAGAAACTGGCTCCTGAATCTCAGTTTTAACTTTTTGGGAGCCAGTTGCTTTATAATTTGTATCTTTTTGTTGAAAAATAAATAAATTTGAATTTTGAATTTGAATGAGATTTCTTCCAGCAGACCAAGGGTGGATGAGATATATAAGATATAAGTAAGGTATTCATAATGTGCACATAATAATACTTCCACAAAAACAAAATTAAAATAGTACCTAAAATATACAAACAAGTAAAAAAATACATACAATAAACTACATAAAATGTACATACATATACCTACACAGTATTAATAAATAGTATCCTATCAATAAATATATAATCATACATATATATATATATATACATATATTATATACATAATATGTATACCAGGAGGAAAGGTTAACGGAGATAGTGCTCTTTTATTTTCCTTTTGAATACACCAATGGAAGGACTGTCTCTGATAGTATGAGGAAGAGAGTTCCACAGTTTGATGGATTGTACAGTAAATGATTTTCCATACGCTGCGGCGTTATGAGAAGGTGTTTTTAAAAGTGAGAACGTGTTAGACCTGACTTGCTTGTCTCTAAGGAAGATATACTCATAACGATCGCGGAGGTATGGAGGAGAAGTGGGACTGTTTAAAATGTTGAAAAGGCAACAAAGGATATTAACATTTTGACGCTGTTTGATTGGAAGCCATTTTAACTGTTCGCGGTACTGAGATACGTGGTCATATTTTCTTAGCCCATAGATAAACCTGATTCCCAGATTTTGTAAACGTTCAAGTTTACCAAGCAACTCCTGACTGGCATCTAGGAAACAAACATCAGCGTAGTTGATAATCGGCAAAAGAAGAGATTGTGCGAGAGTAACTTTAGTTCCAAATGGGAGAAACTTTTGGAGACGCTTAAGGGAATGAAATGTCGCATAGACTTTCCTGCTGACCTCATTAATATGCGCAGCCCACGTCAAGTTACAGTCGAATATGACACCCAAATTTTTTGCAGTTTTAGTGTAGGCAATACAGACATCATTATACACTACTCGTGGAATTGTCGTTTGATTAAGAAGGTTGGTCATATACCTACTGCCGAAAATAATGGCTTGAGATTTCTTGGGATTAACCAAGAGTCCAAATGCTTTCGCCCACATGAGAATATTTGAAAGATCACAATTCATTTCTGAGATAGCATTATCTACCTCGGCTATGTCAAAGTGGCGGTAGAGTTGTAAATCGTCTGCATAAAGATGTTAGTTAGCAGAAAGAATATCGGATATGGAATTAATAAAAATCGAAAAAAGGAGAGGAGAGAGGACACCACCTTGGGGTACACTGGCAGTTAGTTGGCACCACTCTGAGGAAACCTCATCCGAGCGTATGCATTGCAGGCGACCCCTTAAATAAGTATCGAACCATTCTGTAACAAGAGGAGATACGTTAAGAGAGCTAAGAATGCCAAGGAGTACATCGAAGTCTACACAGTTAAATGCACTACTGAAGTCCAGTAGTGTGAGTATAGTCAGTTTCTTATTATCAATAGCTAATCTTATATCATCAGAAACTTTCAGGAGTGCTGTGACAGTGCTATGCCCTGGGCGAAATCCGGATTGGAAGTTATTTAGTAAATGGTTTTTGGATAGAAAATGAGAAAGTTGGTTGTGGACTAAAGATTCAAGAACTTTAGAAAGGATAGGAAGGATGGAAATTGGACGATACTCAGAAAATGATAAAGGGTTATTATTTTTAGGAAGAGGGATGACAAGTGCATTTTTCCAGGCTGTGGGAAATGAGCTGGTGACAAGGAAGCAGTTGATAACGTCAGCTAGGACAGGTAAAAGTTCATCTAGTACAAGATGCAGCATTTGGGAATAAATTTTGTCATCACCTACAGCCTTCGAAGTAATAGAAAGAATTGCTCTCTTAACGTCACTCTCGGAGACAGTCTTGAAGGTAAAATGATCGCAGTCGGGTTTAGGCTTGTTTCGAAGGTTTTGGAGAGTTTTGTTTTTTACTTTGTCTTCTAAAGAGACAGGCGGTTTCGAAAAATGCTGATTAAGTGCATTAAAATCAATAGTCCCCGGATGGGTTTCAGATGATTTGCCAATTCCGAGCGTTTTTAAGAATTTCCAAACCTGAGCAGGACTGTAATTCTCGACGGATTCATGAATATGGTGCCTCTTTGCGTTTCTACACATCTTTGTACAGCGATTGCGCAGCTTTTTATAATTTTCTAGATAAATTTCATTAGGACATTTCATATATTTACGCTTGGCCTTGTCTCGCGACGCCATGACATCACGTATGCTTTGTGTGAGCCAAGGAGCTGGTAGGTGCTTTACTTTAATCTTTTTAATAGGTGCGTGTTTGTCAAACAGTGAGATGAGTATTTTATTAAAGTTTTCCACCTTGGCATCTACAGTTTGAGAGTATAAAACTGGCGTCCAATCTATGGCCAGTGCATCCGCTTTAAGCGCCTCCAGTTCTACCCCTTTGAAACTCCGCAGAAGAAGAAACTTTGGCTTATGTTTAGGGGGTCTTACTTTATATGAAAGGAAAATTAAATCATGATATGAGAAAGGAGAAGTGAACTGACCATGAGTGGCTACTTTAGGGGGATTAGAGACAATGATTAAATCAAGAAGAGAAGGGACACAATGGGGCTTGTAATGAGTTGCGGACAAAGGAAGTAATTTCATATTTAAAGAGGAAACAATGGAACTAAGTTGCTTAGAGCGATGATCGTTTTTTAATAGACAGGTATTGAAGTCACCAAGAACAATGACGTCATCATATAGAGGGCTCAACTCATCAAGTAAGGATTCAAACATACCAAAATAGTCAATCTTTAGGGAGGGACTGTATAAAACACCCAGAAGTACCTTGGTGTGGTGGAGATACAATTCGATAAATAGATATTCAGCCGACTCAGTGTAAAGATTAGGAGATTGCTTGACAACCTTACAAGGAATGTCTGCACGAAGGTAGATCGCAACCCCTCCCCAACCCTTACCTATTCTGTCATTGCGAATTAATCTAAATCCAGGTAGGCTATACATGGTGGAGGCTAGGGTAGGCTTCAATACAGTTTGGGAAACAAGTACAGCATCCACACGCAAGTTGCTAAACGCGGCTAACATATCTGGATAGTGAGCATGTATGCTTTCAGCGTTAATATGGACGATATTTAGATTTTTTTTATGACTGCTGTTAAAAACATAAAATAAGCGGTTCCGTAAACTACCACTGTTATCAGAGTCATCATCACTATTCGCACTGGCGTATTCATCGGAAGAAGAGCATGAAAAGAAACTATCATTTAAACATGGTATACTCATTATATCATATACTACTTAATAAATAAATACAATAATTATAAATATAATATAAAAATGCCTTTCTACTAAAATAAACTAAAATATGATATTAAAAATTTAAATATTTATATATAAAAATTTAAATATAAATACTCTCTTACTGTAAAGGCAAATTAAACAAAATCCAGGCAGGTGTGTCAATAGAAACTCATGTTAATGCCGTACCTATAAATCATCAAAAGAATCAAATATTCAGGCCATTTCAAAGCGCTTAAAGAAAAGTCGTAAAATTCATGCCGTGTAAAAAAGGTGATGGTTCAAAGTTTCAAGTGTCTGGTATGTACGTCCAAGTATTTCTTTTTAAATCGAGGGATCACGTACATAGCACGCCATAATACTGTAGAGTGGACTTTTATCGCCACTTAAAGGAATTTAATCAAGTTTAAACAGTCCCATGTACGCGACAGCATTATTAAAATTCATCTCGAGCGGCGAAAATTCCAGAAAAACTATTTTACAACACGAAAAGTCTAGTGACTTTAATAATGTTGGTTGTGGCCGACGGGTGAGAGAGCTTTTAAACGTATACAGAGTTGGTATTTTTAGAATACCAGTGATTTACTATTTAAATTATTATATTTTTAGAAATACTTCGAATAGACTGTCACAATAAGTTCTTAGCGTTCTTTAGTTTAAAAAAAATAAAAGGTATATATAAAAAGTTACAAGCTTAAGTTTGCATTTTTTACAAAGATACTTAATCTAACTTAATACTTAAATAAGTTACAAATTAACTATTGTATGAATGGATAAATAAATAGATATATTACGTTTATTTTTAACACTATAATATATATATATATAGATAAATTCCTAGGTCTACAATTAAAATCTTGGGACAACAATGTGAATTGTGAAATAAATCTGTGTAATCACTGTACAATAATATTATGAAGAATCAAACTATCGAACCTTTTTTATTAAAACGTACCTTACAGTGGTTATGAATAAACATTCCCGGTCCCGTGTATGTCACACCAAATTTCGGGGAGGGATAAATCCCACCTATCCACCCCCCTGGATACGTGCTTGCTAACCCATTTCATATGAAATTTTGAAACAGTATTCAATATACAGACATGACATTTTACTACCTACTTAATTATTAGCGTAGATATATTAAGCCTTCAAAATGAGTTGGTTCCTTCCATGCACCCCATGACTGATCAATGAATATAGTTTTATTTAGGTAATTTTTTACTCCTATGGGGCAAGTAAAAAGAGCGACTTACTGGTAAATTCCAGAAAACCTCAATACAGTGAAGATGCATTACCTCCTATCATGCATTGAAAGCAAAATCGCTGAAATCACACTTGCCCCTCCGTAAAACCTAAGTTCACGGGTTTCTGCATAAGCAAGTTCATTTCAATAACAAACCCTCAAATATTTCAAGTAACCTAAAGTGAACTTTAAGCACTACACTTAAGCAACATTCTCCGGTCCATAAACCTGAGGGCAATGGTGTGGTACTTCCAAGAATCGCCCCTATGTAGAATGCTGCTATACAATTTAGAATAGCTTTTACATTTTAAGTGGCTCTCAAGAATAATGTTAAATGTTTATACAGAATCTCGCGTCCAGTGGGAAATATTCAAGATACATTTTTAAGGTTCCATTGCCAAGAGTTATAAAAATGCGGGTCTCGTTTTAAATAAAATATAATAGCGACTTGCGATCAGAAATGCTCAATTGAAGCACTTTTTGCTTTTAATGGTATGAAGGATAAATATAGATTTTTATATTATGGACTACTTTTGATACAATTACTCGTCATTACATTATATTCACAAGCTTTATTAATAAATAGTAAATTGTTTTTAATTTTTTTATTTCTTGATTTCCTTGCCGATCGTTGATTACAGTAACATAATTTGCTCCCGTAGCCTAGAAGATATGTATATACATAGGTAACACTAAAAGTTTCCGGAACTGGCCACTTACATAAACAATATTTAAAAATTTGTTGCAACATTTGAAAATAGAACTCTTTGGCTGTAGAATGCAGTTTGTTTCATCTGACTGTCTTTTGTTTTTACCTTGTGGCGCCATTTAAAAAATTGTGTGTCTGCATCAACATGGATTTAACTCGGGAAAATGTTCGTAGTATGATTTTCTACGATTTTAAGTGTAATTTGACAGCTCCACAGAGCATCGCTCGGCTTGAAACAGCTTTTGGCAATGAAGCACCATGCAAGACGACTGTTTATAGCTAGTTTGCAGAATTCAAGCGTGGTCGTATCAATCTCAGTGACGAATCTCGCGATGGTCGGCCGTCCACCGCTGTAACCAACAAAAACATCGATGCTGTGCGCCGTATGATTGAAACAGACAGGCATGTGACCTACCATGAAATTCGCGCATCCTTAGAAATAGGCATGAGTCAAATACAATCAATCCTACACAAACATTTGGGTGTGAGAAAGCTGTGCTCGCGGTGGATCCCACACAACTTCACCGAGGCTCAAAAAACGGACCGCGTCACTTGGTGCAGTGCCATGGTTACCAGATTCAACGAAGGTGCGTCAAATTTGGTGTGGGACATAGTAACAGGTGACGAAACATGGATTTATTGCTATGATCCCAAAACAAAGCAGCAATCGAGCGTATGGGTCTTTCAAGATGAGCCGAAACCAACCAAAGTGGCGCGCGTGAAAAGTGCATCTAAGCGGATGATTGCTTCTTTTTTTCATAAAACTGGATACGTGGCTACTGTTGCTTTAGAGAATCGTCGTACCGTGAATAGTGACTGGTACACGACCATTTGTTTGCCGGAAGTTATTGACGAACTCCGTAAAAATAACCGTAAACGCCGTATCATCCTGCACCACGACAATGCTAGTTCTCACACGGCCAGACAGACAAACGACTTTTTGAAGACGAAAAATGTAGAACTCATGAGTCATCCTGCATACAGTCCTGACCTGGCACCTTGTGACTTTTTTCTGTTTGCAAAAATTAAGAACCAATTACGCGGTCAACGATTTTCATCACCAGAAGAGGCTGTCGAGGAGTATGGAAAACACGTTTCAGAGGTCACCACAGGGAAGTGGCACAAAAGTTTTCAAAACTGATTTGATCGAATGAAAAAGTGCATAGACGCCAAGGGAGATTATTTTGAAAAACAATAAATTAATTTTGTACCTTTAATAGTATTTTTTCATATTCATTCCGGAAACTTATAGTGCGTCCCACAAATAGTGCAAAATAAATATAAAGTGACTTTCGTTTATACAGACAAATTCATACTGGAGACTCGGAAGTAGTCGAGACCAAGGTTCAATGACCCTTTCTGTGAAATACGCAAAATAAAATTTAGACTTTCAATACTTATTGCGTTTAGGTTGTTCTTAAACAAGTTTAAGGCACAAAACATGTTTTTCGTGTTTCTCAAACAGGGTCATTAAACCTTGATCCTGACCACTTACCGATCTCCAATGTGAATTTGGTTATATAAACGAAAGTTACCTTATATAAGCATTTTATATGTAAGTGGGTAAAAGGTTGCCTAAAAGAAATCGCTATAATCGAAAAGGCCGCCATTTGTTACCTTCTTTTATACTGTATTGTTTTTTTTATTTTTTTTATTTGTTCATATACATAATGTATGTCTTGTCTTGTCTTGTAAGTAGAGTTTTAAAAAATACTAACAAGTATATCAGCAACAGAAGCTGTAAATATTATCTACATTTAATCATAGTTTATCTTGATAACACGGGGCAAACGATAATCACCTTAATGGCCATTTAGACGGAAATTACCCAGCAGTTCGTTCTTAAACAAGACCTTAGGTCTATAATGGCATCATAAAGGAAACTTTTGTACGATAAATAGCGTTTTAGCTAAACATCCAGACACATTTGCGAAGTACATAACATTTAAGATAAAAATTCCAGGTTTTTAAATGACCAGCAGACTTTCTATTATTCTAGATGAAAAGGTTTTTGGTACTTGTAAAACTTGTATGGATATAAATATGTCTTAGAAGTTTTATCTTAAAGTTATGAATAGTAAAAAAACACTGTGCTTTGTTTATTTTAAGAAAGTATTTCTTATAAACCCAAATCATGTCCAAATTATATACGTACTTACTTTATTTAATAGTTTTCCATATAAATCCCAGTGCCATTAACATACATTTATGTTCACATTTTGGTTCATATTATTAAGAAATTTTACCAAAAGATTACCTTGATTTGATTCTCACGTTTTTTAATATGATTTATATATTTTTTGTATTTAAATTACCAATTAATCTAAGTTTTTGCTTACCAATATTTGCAATTCATAAAAGACGTTCTTTCTAGAAACATCCCGCCCTACAAATGGCTCTGGTGCCGCATGAAGGGCGGTGATAGTCCGGGAGCCTGCACCGAGTCCCGAGCACACACCGAGCTGCTGACATCATCGCATCGCAAGACCAGGCGTGACCTCACTGTAAAGGTACGCTTTGACCTTATCTCGGAATTATGACCTACGTTAGGACAAACGTCCCGATTCCAAGGATATTAAATGGCAGTTGTTGATTTTTTTTACGTGAAAACGTTGCACAAGCTTACAAAACCTTTTATATTTTTAATTATTTTACGTGGTGAAATCGGAAAGGAATTTGAATTTTAGTTGTGTTAAACTGTAACAACTTTTCCCCCTGAAACTCGTTGCCTAAGGCAGACAAAGTGATGCATATCATTTGTAATTGCTATTTTATAATGCTTACGTTCGTTTTGAACAAATGACAGAGTGTCATTGATTGCATTGATGTAAACAATTTGTTAATTTATTAAAATTTAGTTATCAATCCTTTGAAAATGCCATAAAGGCGAACCCGGTCAGGAAATAAATAATTTCTAGGAGTAGAAATCTACTTTTATATCTGTTTTTATTTAGTCTGCATGGATATTTATTCGATTGTAACGTTAAAACTATAATTCAACATTAACCTGTGTCATGTTAGTGGTTGAGACTAGCTACCCACAACCCAGGGAATCCTACTGTGGGGACTAGAGAACATGTTTGGTAACTATGTTTAAGTGTTCACAATAAACGATTTATTTATTTATTTTATTATTAAAGTACCAAGTGATTTTCTGTTCATTATAAATAACATTTTTTTTTGCTACTTAAGGTTGTATGAAATACTTGTTCATTTCAGAGTTCAATAAAGTAATCCGTAAATAATATTAAATTTAATGAATACTTTATTTTTGCAATGTAGATACAAAAATACACTTATCGCTTGTATCGGTTTTTTTTTTCAAATAACATTATATATTACTTCGAAATGCAAACATACAGCCCTCTTTTTTTTCTAGATATTGAACTGACTATAAGATTTTGTTACGATAAGAGTGTGCATTATAATTTGGCAGAAGTACTTTTTTTCATGACTATCCTCTTTAGAATGTATGTGTTATGCTTATTTATGGTAATCAAAATTAGTTTATTGGGTCGAAACGAACATCTCGAACAAAAGGATATTACGCTCCTAGCCCCCTTGCTGTCAATAGATTATTATTGTTTATTTCTAAACCATTGAAACTAGAACTAAAACTTCTAGTTCAATATTGGAAAAGTGTGAAAGCTTGTTTCATATATGTACAATATGTATTGGATGAACATTGAATCCAGGAACATTGTTTTAAAATAAGGTCAAGTAAAAAAAACATGTTATTCCAACTAAATCTAGGAAGAAAATTTCTTTGAACATATTTAAATAGATTTAATCTTAAATCAGCATTTCCCAAAGTATGGGTTGCGACCCATTGCAAGCCGATTTTTAGTGAGAGATGGAAAACAAGCACAATCTTCACACTAAAATTACTCGGTTCCGTTTGAAATAACAAGTGAACAATAAAATAGGCAACTTTAAATTTTACTAAATGTTTATGTTAATTATACAATTAATATCCTTTACCTCTTTCTAAGTCACTAAACCTATTGCGGGCGCTTAATCTCAGCTATTGTTTTAAGTGAGTCGCGATTCACGTAAAATTGGGAACCACTGACTTAGGTTATTGAATTTTTAGATTTTTAAATATGTATGAATAAACATTAAAATACCTTGTTTCTTGCTCTAGTTGGTATAATTACCTAAATAATGGCTTTACATATCAGGCTGATACTTAGTTGTCAAATCTTAAAACATAAATAAAAATGTCTGTGTTTCAATTACCTAGTAAGCTTTGCGACAAGAATAATATACAAATATTCCTGGAAATTAGTTATTCATAAATAATCTTGTAAAATAAGTTGAACCTACTGAACTAAAGACTTTTGTTAAAAATAAATTAATGATTTTCATAGTAGTGGCCCTGTTATGATTTTATATTTACTTCTTGGAAAATATTACTTTTAAATTTATTATAAAATTTGAGGGTTCCTTAGAACTCTTATTTGGTATATTTTTGTGTCTCTCTGCCTCAGACTAGGGAACCAAACTCTCTGCCCATCTGTCGATCTGCCAGGAGGCAGTGTTTTAAAAATTTCCGTGGGAAGTCTAATAAAGAGTATTCTGCTCTGCTCCTAGATTGTCATCGCACTTTTACACGAAATTTTAAAATATGACTCCATTAATTATTATTATTAAATATCGGCTTAAGCACTGACGTAATATTAATGCTGTTTCACCGAGAATAATACAATGATTTATTTCCATCCAACCAGCAGCCTGTTTCGTCCACTGCCTTTCCAGGATTTCGCCGCTCTTGGCGGTTCTCCTGGAAGAAATGCCCATACTCACACACGCTGGGCAGGCGGGTTGGTGAGCGCGGTGCCTAAACCCTTGCACCAGCGACGCCGCTGCCCGTCACCAGGCTGTTTTATATAAGCCCCGGCAATTTGGCATGGATATACCGCCATCTATCGGTCCCAGGCAATGGTGGGCCGCCCGGTTTTGCCTGAGAGCTATTCTCTTACTCTCCCCCGAATAACTTCGGGAGGTTTCGCGAGTAAGATGGTGGTACCTCCACAGTCGAGCCCGGCATCAGCTCTACCACCCACATTTGAATTGATTTATATATAATAGTGTAGTATATGTAGGTAGGTAGTTTTAACTTTTATGATGATTGCTGTTGTTTTGCGAATGTGGGTAGCGGGAGATTCTTCATTCTGTTTTCCGAGAAATAAAAAGTGATACGTACAACGGTTTTTTATTTAATTAAATATCTAAAAACACGATATTTTTGGCGACGAGAAAGAAATTCACGCGTATCAAGTAGTGTTCAACATAATTGTGTTGAAAATGGCAAACAATATTATTGGAAACAGTCTCACGTTCGACCACCGAGTGCAGGAGTGGAGCATTTTTAAAAGTCGGTTTAATCAGACGTGTCTCGCAAATGGAATTAACGAAGAAACCGACAAGTCTTTTGTAAAACGAAGAGCTTTACTACTGGCGGCTTTGGTGGAGGACACATACCGTGTCGTGAGAGATTTGGCTTTCCCCAATGAGGTGGAGAACACGGAATTTGCTGAAATTTTGGTGCTACTGGATACCCATTTTGCTTCCAAGAAAAGTAGTTTTGCTGAGCGATATGCCTTCTACAAAGCAGAACAGCGAGTCGGAGAGGATTTAGCAGAATGGGCGGCGCGAGTGCGTAACTTGGCGTTATACTGTGGGTTTAAATCGGAACTAGACACAGCGTTAAGGGATCGTTTCGTTCTTGGGTTGGAAAACACCAAAGAAAAGGAAAAGCTTTTTGGTGAAGATGTTAATAGCCTCACTTTTAATAAGGCGGTAGACCTGGCGAAGAGCATGCGGTGTGCACGGCAGGGGGTGCAGTCTTCACGCACCGAGGCCGCGGCCGCGCTCGCTCAACCGGTATTCGCTATGCAAGCTGATGTAGGCGGTGCGCGAGCGGGACCATCATCGGTTACACGGAATGCAAAGTGTTGTGACGTGTGCGGCTATAAAAGTCATTCGCGAGACCAGTGCCGTTTCGTTAACTATAATTGTCAGAAATGCCATAAAAAAGGTCATTTGAAGCGTATGTGTAAAGCTCAAGTGAAAAAAAATAATTATTATATGGCGGCGGACGATGACGACACTGTAGAAGGTATTTATGATCTTTATAATATCAAAAGCGTGAACGGTGACCCGATGAGTCAGAGCGTTATGATAGCTGGCGAAGATATTTTATGTGAAATTGATAGTGGGAGCGCCGTTTCAGTTTTGCCCGAGTCTATCTACGATAATTGTTTTAGAATCAAATATAATTTAGAACCTTGTAGGGTGATTTTAAATTGTTATAACGGAAGCAAAATTTCACCGCTAGGTTACGTGTCTTTATTAATCACATACGAAAACCGCACGGAACCGATAAAGCTATTTGTTATTGCAACACAAAACAAACAACCCACCTTGCTAGGTAGGGATTTCATAAGCAAGTTTAATTTACAGTTATGTAGGGTGGATTGCAATAATATAACGAGCGAGGATGTGGGTTCAATGTTGAGAAATAAATATTCAAAATTGTTTTCAGATGAATTAGGAAAATTTAATAAGTACAAAGTTCACTTAAAAGTGAAATCTGAGGCAGAATTCAGATTTTTCAAGCCTCGTCCGGTTCCTTTGGCATTGAAGACTAAAGTTGAGAATGAATTAAAACGTTTAGAAGAATTAGGTATTTTGGAAAAAGTTCAACATTCAAACATTGCTACGCCAATTGTTCCAGTGTTACGCCGCGATGGCGAGGTAAGAATTTGCGGGGATTATTCAGTTACCCTCAATAAAGTTTTATTTTTGGACAACTACCCCATTCCTCGTATTGAAGATTTGTTTGCGAAGCTGCACAATGGAGTGGAGTTTTCTAAGCTAGATCTGGCTAGGGCCTACAATCAGCTAGAATTAGACGAGTCTAAAAACCTAACTTGCATAAATACTCATAAGGGTTTATACCGTTTTAATCGTTTGGTCTTTGGTTTAAGTAATGCACCCTTTATTTTTCAACAAACCATGGAAAATTTGTTAGGAGATATTGAGGGTACCTGTATATTTTTAGATGACGTTTTGGTAACGGGGGAAACAAAAGAAATCCATATTCAAAGATTAGAGCAAGTTTTGAGTAGATTAGAAGATGCAGGTTTGAGATTGAAGCCAGATAAGTGTAAGCTGTTTCAAAAATCTGTAGAGTACCTTGGGTTTGTAATAGATAAACATGGGCTGCACAAATCAAAAAATAAAATTGAAGCAATTTTGAATTGTAAACCACCCAAAAATGTTAACGAATTAAAATCATTTTTAGGGATGGTTAATTATTATAGATGTTTTGTTCCTAACACGTCTAGTTTGCTTAGTCCATTACATTTATTATTAAAAAAGGGTGAAAAATGGATTTGGGAAGAGGCACAGGAAAATTCATTTAAAAGAATAAAAAAGGAAATGGCTGATGAACGAGTTTTAGCTCATTATAATCCAGAGTACCCGACAATAGTGACTTCAGACGCTGGGCCTGAAGGGTTGGGAGCTTTACTAGCTCAACGGCAGCCGGATGGTTCAGAGAGAGTGGTGGCTTATGCATCACGCTCTTTATCTAAAGCAGAACGTAATTATGCACAGATACAAAAGGAAGCGGCTTCCATAATATTCGCAATTAAAAAGTTTCATCATTACTTATATGGTCGCACGGTTCCATTTATTTTGCGTACGGATCACAAACCCTTAATTACTATATTTGGGGGAAAAAAGGGTGTACCTGAATTAGCAGCGAACCGTTTACAACGATATGCTATATTTTTATCAGCGTACAATTATAGGATTGAATACGTTAAAAGCGAGAATAACGTAGCAGATTTTTTATCTCGATCAGTCAAAGTCGATAAATTCGATGAGTCAGATATGCTAGGTACAGACTACACCTTGTACGTTAATTATTTACGTGATTCCTTTTTGAAAGCGGTTTCTGTTAATGACATAAAGGTCGAAACATCTCGTGATAACGTATTACGGGAAGTGATGGAGTTAATAAAAAAAGGGTGGCCCAGTAAAATAACGAACGAGGATTTAAAGCCATATTTTAATTGTAGGGTGGAACTATCTTTAGAGAATGACTGTATCATGAGAGGTCATAAAGTCGTTATTCCTTCAAAGTTTCGTGAGCAATTGTTAGAAGAATTGCACAATTCGCATTTTGGTGTGGTAAAAACTAAAGCTGAAGCCAGGTCTCATATGTGGTGGCCTAATATTGATAAGCACATAGAACAAAAAATAGGGTCGTGTAGTTTATGTAATGCGTTGCGTTCCGATCCACCACGTGCCTCCTTACAGCCGTGGCCGTATCCCGAGCGAGCCTGGGAGCGAATTCACATCGATATGTTTTCTTTATACGGTAAACAATATATGGTCGCAGTAGATGCGCATTCCAAGTGGGTGGAATGTTTTTTACTGCCTACTACGGACAGTAGTTCGATCGTAGCAAAACTGGAGGAAATGTTCAGTCGTTTCGGTTTAATTCGAACATTAGTAACGGACAACGCAACTAACTTTTGTTCAAACGTATTAGAGAGTTTCTGTAGTGCAAACGGCATCAAACACATAACAAGCGCCCCCTATCATCCAGCTTCAAACGGCCAAGCAGAAAACAGCGTCAAAACAATAAAAAAAGCTTTAAAAGTCATTATAAAAGAAAACGAAACTCAGACTTCAATTGTTAAAAAATTAAATAATTTTTTGTTTGAGTATAGGAACTCTGTGCACTGTACGACAGGTTTTTCGCCAGCTCAGCTTCTAATAGGTCGCTCCTTGCGATGTAGGTTTGATCTTATGCGGGTCCCCGTTTGTGCTGAACATAATGAGCCATCAGCATTGTCGTTAGCGTCCGAAGCTAAACGTATTGTTTGTTCTAAACAGATCTCACAGCATAATCAATACGGAGGCCATAGAAAAGTGAAGTTTATAGTTGGACAAAAAGTACTGATAAAACATTTTTTCTACAATGGCACGAAACATCTGTGGAAGATCGGTGTAATTAAAGAAGTAATTGGCTCAAGAATGTTCATTGTTTTTCTACCAGACTTAAATATTAGCATTAAGAAACATGTTGATCAATTGTTAAGATACACGGGATCAGAATTAGCGGATCTCAATGATGGCGATTTTAGTACTTTTGGAGATTGTCTTGATCAATCTCTAGATGATGACGATCGTGAACGAGTAGACTCATCCACGTATCCAGTTCAAACTGTTAGTGATGTGTGTACTCCTGGGAGTATTTCGTCACCACCATCGCCTGCGTCTGATCCAGGGATGGAGAGGGGTGAGGCAAATGAGTTAGTTTTGGATGTAGCATCGACGTCCGAGGATAATGCTAGTTCTGGTCCAGTGGAAGAAGAAGCATTTTTAGATTGTCGTCCAGATGATATTGTTTCCGAGTCTAATTCTGATGAGGCCATTCGCCGTCGTCCTCTCCGAAGGACGAGAAATCAGAATCCTCGTTATAAAGAACCTAGGTTAAGATAAATTGTATTTTTAGTATTTTATTTAAATAGTGGTGGAGGGATTGTAGTATATGTAGGTAGGTAGTTTTAACTTTTATGATGATTGCTGTTGTTTTGCGAATGTGGGTAGCGGGAGATTCTTCATTCTGTTTTCCGAGAAATAAAAAGTGATACGTACAACGGTTTTTTATTTAATTAAATATCTAAAAACACGATAAATAGGTAATTTAGAATTTCAACTCACGTGAGTTTTAATAATATTAATTCATCAATTCTTTAGAATGGGAAAAACGGCTTCGCTGTAATCGGTTTCCTTTTCTCGACAGACGCTCTAATCCTGGTATCTTTTCAGTTGACCGAGGACAATGCCAAGTTCCCCAAGCAGCGCGCCCACAACAACAGCAGCCGGAAGGTCAGGCTCCACCTTCCGGACCAGCCGGAGCATCATCAGCTGAACAACAACTGCCCCGGACAACCGCGACGCAGGGATGACACCTACTTGTAATCCCGGGGTAGATGAAATTTTTAGTTGAATGTCCTGACTTTTTTTACACGCAATGGCCGCTACTCCGCCAGATGGAATGCGCGGATTTGAATAACATAAATGCGCTTACCTTTGGAGTGGGATAGTGAAAGCGGGCGAGGTGTTAACCAGCTTGGCCAGGCACTGCAAAATCTACAGAAGTCGAAAACCGAAGAATGAATGATACTGCGCAACTGCCCATAAAGACCCTTTTAGAATGGTTTCTCATGACGACATGAACATGACGCTTCACTTGGCATCACGGTTTCGTCATGACTAATATGACTATTGACTGTATCTTCGTATCTCGAAGGACGTAAAGGTGTTGGTCAGGAGCCTGTATGGTACTACATCTCAGGTTGGCCACTAGCTGTAGGGCATATGGCACGAAGAAAAAGTGTTGGGATTATTCTTATTTGCATGTAAATAAATGGATGTCGTGGTTAATTGCAATCACCATGCTAAGATAAAATGGATATTTTGGAATCAGTGTGGACTCTTGTTCTGTATTCACTTGAGTAGCTCTAATTGGTAATTTTCCAAGATTTTGGAATTTAACAAGAAACTGACCAGTTCTCTAAAAAACTTTTATACTATTCATACTACGATACGTGATAAATGCAACGAAAAACTCGGTTTTTAGTTTTTAAAATATATTTGAGAGTTTAGTTGCCACAATCCTAAAACCTATTCATGATTTAATTATATTAGTTGGCAAAACTCGTAACATAGCTAAAACTCGTCTCTAAAATACTTTTTTTCTATGAAGGCTATGCAATTTTCGCATTTTTTTTTTCGCCTTCTCATAGCAGACAGATAAGTGGAGTTAAGTTACAAACAACCTCCTTTTATGACCTCGAGTCAGTATTAGCAGTCCACTATGACTTCAACTCAGTAGTTACGTAAGAAGTGGATTGTTCTCATAGTGGACCAGGCCCTAGACTAAGTATCTTTGAGTCGGTTGCCAACTGGTTGCCAAACATCGAAAATCTAGATCGGTATACTTTCGAATTCCGATTATCTAAGGAAACTTTTCGTACTTAAAGTGACGTCACAGTTCGTGAACAGTTCAATTCACACTGAAGGCAATTTTGAAAGTTCAGATTTTATTTATGTGTTTGGTATTTAGCAACCAGTTGGCAACCGATACAAAGTTACAAATTATTCATAATCATGGCTGATCGGGACAATTTGTATTATCTACGTTTTTAAAATCACCAAAAAATATAAATAGGTACCTAGTTACACATTAAATCAGCTTCCCGTAAACAATATCAACCAAAGTTGACCAATCTTTCCAGCAAAAATACAAAATTAATCACTTTCTAAAACTTTTTAACTAGGCAGTGTTCTTTCTAAAATAACGTGTGTTTTTTTTAGAGGTATAGAACTTTGAAATGGAATAAAACAAAGATGATTTTTTTTATTGATATGAAATTTATTTTATTCGAAAGATAATCTTCTGGCATTATAATTCAAATCTGACTTCTGGCATATGTCCGCCACGGCTGGCTCGGACGTAGTCTAATCTGGAGGTCCAATTTTCGATGACTTTTTCCAACATTTGTGGCCGTATATCGGCAATAACTCGCCGAATGTTGTCCTGCAAGTGGTCAATCGTTTCGGGCTTATCGGCGTAGACTTGCGACTTCACATATCCCCACAGAAAATAGTCAAGTGCGTTAAATCGCACGATCTTGGAGGCCAATTCACGGGTCCGAAACGTGAAACTATGCGGTTACCAAACGTTTCCTTCAATAAATTAATTGTGGCACGAACTGTGTGACATGTTGCGCCGTCTTGTTGAAACCACAACTCCTGCACATCATGGTTGTTCAATTGATGAACAAAAAAAGTCTACGCCGATAAGCCCGAAACGATTGACCACTTGGAGGACAACACTCGGCGAGTTATTGCCGATATACGGCCACAAATGTTGGAAAATGTCATCGAAAATTGGACCTCCAGATTAGACTACGTCCGAGCCAGCCGTGGCGGACATATGCCAGAAGTCATATTTAAATTATAATGCCAGAAGATTGTCTTTCGAATAAAATAAATTTCATATCAATAAAAAAAATCATCTTTGTTTTATTCCATTTTAAAGTTCTATACCTCTAAAAAAAACACCCTTTAGTTTTAATAGCTAAGACTTTGAAAGCGGAACTACGAAGGGTTGCTAAATTGCTCCAAGACTTCGCTTAGTGAGTCTTATCATCTCAGGTAGATACACAATCACAGTGAACAAACATTTGCCTACCGTTGTATTATTTATAGTTAATTTCATATATCTATATTATTAATAAACCATGAAAGCGAGAAATTAATATTTCTGTCACTAAGCAGCTATCATGTGCAGACGATCTCACCTTTGTATCTCTCAATAAATAAGGTGACTTTCATTTATACAGCCGAATTCTTACTGGAGACTCGGTAAGTGGCCATGACCAAGATTAAATGGCCCTGTTTGCGAAATATGAAAAATATTTTTATGCCTCTATACTTTAGGTCAAGAACAACCTCGACTCAATAGTATAGGAAGTCAAAATGTCATTTTGCGTGTTTCTCAGACAGGGTCAGAACGCTAAGTGCGAGTTGCCATCGAATGACTTTACTACCGCGTGAATCGAGTTAATCCGGGTCTCCAGCGCACGTTTTGTACTACACACTAAACAAAAACGTGTACACAAAACATTGTTTCACTACACATTTTTACTGATAAGCATGCGGGAGACACGGGGCTTATAAACACAAATATGTAGCGGAACAATATACTTTGTAGACGTTTTGGTGTAGTGCTGGAAACCCAGCTTAACGCGATTCACGCGGTAGTAAAGTCATTCGATGGCAACTCGCACTTAGCGTTCCAGATGTATCTTGGTCCTGACCACTCACTGAATCTTTAGTATGGAATTGGCTATTTAAACCAAAGTCACCTGATTCATTATGTACTAGTTTCAAACCCAATGTCAAAAAGGCCAGTTTAGAAAGCAAATTGGAGCATTTACTACGAACGTCAATTGCGTCTTCTTTGGCAGATTTGTGACATTTTGATTGACATTATGATTTATGACATAAGTCATTTACACCTCCATTAACTAACATCGAATCAAGGACATGGGAGACAAATAATTTATATGGTCACTTGGAGCTCATTATGGACATGGGCTGAATAAACAACACTAACAGCCAGACACGACTTGACCTGACTAATCTGACTACTTTTAATAAACCTACATGACATAATATAATATTTACAGTTATTTTATTATATTAAGTATATATTTAATTTCACGATCGGAGCACTCTGAGCAACTACGACAGTCATTAACAACTGCTTTCCAAAAGAAATTATAATTAATTCTGTCAATAGATGTCAGTGTTTTTTTACGATATATTAATGTCATAATTTTATTTTCTATTCGCCTGATGACGGACGACCCCACTGAGTGGTCGAAAATAGCACATTTCACTTTGCATTATTTCTGTGTGTTTGTTAATAAAAATAAAAACAAAGAAATAAAAGCCTGGTTTTTGAAGAAAATTATATTTACTAAGCCATTATTTTTTATATAAGAGTGCTGTACATGCAAAAAATTGAATTTATTAAAATTAATAAAAAACCTCTTACGAAGATTTTAATACTCAAAATGCTGAAAGAACATGCGTTTGTAAAAATAATCACGATACTTTTGCACTGCCTATAATCCTCTAGTGACGAGTAAAAGCGAGTATCTAATGTTCCATATCTCTTACATTTTACAATGTCTGTGGAAGGGTTTAGAAAGGTCAAATACAATTATTAATAATAAATGAATCCAACATGTCTGTCAACATCCTCAACATTAAAGAAAGAATAATACAGGGACTATGTACTTAGAACTGTACAACTATTATCTAATTTAACTATGCAAGTAAAGATTTAATTGTGTATAGAATCTAGTCACTGTAAATTAAATGTGAAGTTTTAATAACGAATTAAAATAAGATAATTAAGATAATATTGTAATTTTACAGGCAAGATAAACGTTTATATTTGGGGGCACTTAGAATTGACTGTCAAACAAATGTAAAAGAAACTATAATATAAATAAATAAACTTTAATATAAATTTATATAACGGCTGTAATCGGAGATAAACAGATACAGCAAACGAAAAAAAAAAACAGGAGACGCGTTTCTAATAAATCGTCATTCGAAAAATGGTACTAGAACTCAAAAGGATAGAGCTCAAAATGGTTCGTTACCTTGTGTCGTGCGACACTAGACCATCCTTAATTTGGTAACTCAGATGACAGAAGCCATAGCCATAGAAGCCGATGCTAAACATGTGCCCGGCACAGTTTTCATGGGGTCATTTTAGACTTCTATGTTTTTTTCGTTCGCTGATTAACATTATTTTTGGCTTGTGCCGAAATTACCTAAATAATATAAGTACTCACGAAATATATAATAAAAGTTGTGTTATTTTTTTTTGATATCTCGTAAAGCGGTGCCAAATTACATAAGGGTCAAACTTTCAGTATGAATGTAAGTTAAATATTTGTTGTAATGGTAAGCAACTGTTTAATGTAAACTAATAAATAAGCTGAATATTTGTACGTCAAGTTAAACAACAACAAAAGATCGATATAAGGGAATAAATGTATGAAACATCTGCCTCGTTTTTATTTTATAATTAAAGAGTCTGTGTTGAAATATAATAATATCTGGATTATTTTAATACAGGGTTATTTTATTATTTATCAATTTGAAATATTCATTATATTTGATAGAGTTTTGTATGGATTACCCCCAGAATTGTTTAGTAAATGGAACGGATTTCTATAGAATCGTCACCGTAATAAAAAACCGCATGGAATAAAACAATTTATTTTATTTAATCCCTATTTTTTTTGCCGTAGTTAGGAACATAAATGGGTACATTTTTAGGGTTCTTTGCCTTTGGGCAAGACGGAGCACTAGTAAGTCGCTCTGCTGACCGTCCGTCCTTAGATCACGGATCTCTAGATTGCAGATGGACTATGTTACAGATGTGATTTTTTTTAAGTTGTGTAAAATGTTGACCTGAAACTGAATATTGAATTATAGTTATTTGTGAAGAGAGCAAAAGTAGCTTTTGTTGTGAGTGCTGAGTTAGAATCCTGAGCGTCGTGAGGGATTGGCCCCTTTTCCACTTACCGGCAATCCACCGGCACTGGCAACGGCGACGGCACGGCTAAGGTGGTAAAAATGTATGAATTTACACTTACTTTACACTTACCGGCAATCCACCGGTGGATCCAGTGTGGATTGCCGGTAAGTGGAAAAGGGGCCATTCAAAGGCACAAGAAACAAAATTACCTTGCTCTCGTGTGACACATTCAAATTTTTCACCTCACTAGCGAGAAAATACAAGATGTAAAAAAATATACATACATATTATAAACTCACGCTTGTCTCTGCAAAGAGGGGTAGTCAGAGTCTAGAGGTTTCTATCTGTTACGATCCTGACACACTCATTTCGCTTCTTCTACATCCATCAATCTAATCATACAAGTTGTTCTATTCCGGGTACTTTTGACTTCGCCCATCTTCGTTTGGTCGGCATGTGTCCTTCTAGGGCGGCTCGGTAGGGTCACTCTACTTTTATTCATTCTATCATCACTCTTATATAAAATATAAAATTTCATTCAAACATATATTTTTTGTGTAACTGACTCTTGAACAATAGTTAAACGTGGTGAACGTGGTGGTAGTCATGACCATAGCCACACAGAGTTTCCTATATTCGCGACGTCCTTAATTTTTCAAAACACTTTTTTTCTCCGTATAAGTGCTTATATTTTATATTTTATATAAGAGTGATGATAGAATGAATAAAAGTAGAGTGACCCTACCGAGCCGCCCTAGAAGGACACATGCCGACCAAACGAAGATGGGCGAAGTCAAAAGTACCCGGAATAGAACAACTTGTATGATTAGATTGATGGATGTAGAAGAAGCGAAATGAGTGTGTCAGGATCGTAACAGATAGAAACCTCTAGACTCTGACTAAGTATAAGTGCTTATACGGAGAAAAAAAGTGTTTTGAAAAATTAAGGACGTCGCGAATATAGGAAACTCTGTGTGGCTATGGTCATGACTACCACCACGTTCACCACGCTTAACTATTGTTCAAGAGTCAGTTACACATTTAAGCAACAAAAGCGTGCTTTTTGAGCTAGTGAGGTGAAAAATAAATTTTTGGGCGTGGGGTTCCAAACAAGAAAAATCTCTTGGCTGTCATTGTAATGATAGCTAACTCATTATTTAGAGAAAACATATTCTCTTTATTTATTTTTGTTATTCCTCTAAAATAAAGAAATAGTTCAGTTTTAGACCGTTTTTATCTATTTCGAAAACTAAACTTTTGTAATTTTCTGTATATTATGTGCCACAGACTATATTTTAACAAAAAATACTAAAAACGACGATTTTTAATATAGGTTTAGGGTTACGTACACCAATACTCGACCAACTTAATTAAGCAGTTTTATTTCGTACATTTTATGGGTATTGATAATTTAGTTTCTTTTTTCAAATATTTTTGTCTATCGATTTATTCAAATTCAAATAAAATATTTTGTGAACGTTTTACAGGCCAAATTAATCTTTAAGAAACCAATAGAATATGATTAAGAAGTATACGGCAAATACATAAAGTATAATATAACTTGGGTTACTAAAATTTAGTAAAATTATACACCTGAATAAAAATATTAGAGGTACCTATATGATTATATACATAATGCAATGAGCAAATAAGTTGCTAAATAATCCATAAATAAATATAATGCCTAACTATCCGCCCATTCGATTAGTCTTGCTAAAAGAAGGGCAAGAAACTTCGCAAGATCATGCATTCAATGATAGCGCGAGCCCTACTCGCAATTGACCGGTTTTTACTAAAAGCTACTTACTAACAGCATAATTGTGTGTATTTATACCGCAAAAAAATATTTTTTTGCCACTCTACTGGCCCAGACTCAGGATGAAGTGCGCTCGCCTAGTAAGCACCTAAAAAGTAGAGTACCTAACTCTCCCAGTACGGAGTCTCATGAAGTCAATGCTGAAACGTGACAAGTTGCTTGATGTCATGGTTTTGTCATGAGTTGAGGGTATATTATATTTATTGAACACAGTACGGATTCTCATGAAGCTATGCCGAAACGTGACAAGTTGCTTGATGGCACGGTTTTGTCATGAGTTGAAGGTAGTATATTATATTTACTTAACACTTCAAGTTTTTTTGTTTTTATTTATTAACTTTTAATTAAATATTTAAATGGACCAGTGCTGCTGTAAGATCACATGTGATCTATCCCAGCATCACAATACGTTATACAGAGAAATTAGCCAATAACCAGTGTGCTAACTAAGGTACAAAATCTTTACATTTATTTAATTTACTCAAATAAACCAACTTATGCAATAAATTAGTATAAGTCCTGTTAAACAGGATCAAAAGTGCATCGAAATGAGTATAGATCACCTCGCAGGATGACGCAAAATATTTACTAGATATTGCAATATACAAAAAGAAAATAATAAAAGTATGAAAAATCATAAGGGCTTGCCTATGGTCTTTCAACGGTTTTTGTTTTAATATGCTGAGTTAAATTACCTCTGATCAATGTAAAACTTGGACACGTGTTTTTTCAGACCTTTGTCTTTCCGTTGTCGCGTCGGTTACTTAATTAGACACATTTCACTCGATAGATTTTATTTTTGAAAGTGATGCCTTTTAAGTAATTAATTCGTTTTATGTCTAAGCGACTTGAGTTTTATTTCTGAAATTACTCTTATAAGAAGAAAACATGATTTATTTTCCGATGTCAGGTGAAAAAACTCCTATAACAAATACTTTTTCGTAAAATCCAGAAAATCCTCGAAAATTCACTCGATTTTGCGTGCTGGCAACGCGCAACGCGAGCGTTCTAATATGGACTTTCTGACAACATACTAGAGTTCAAAATCGCTCAGTAAGATAATTGTGCACCAGGGGTAAGGCCTTAAGAGCTTGAATCATCCGAATCAGTATCGAAGAAACAACGGCGCTTTACGCTATTTGTATATTTATTGCGACTATCATCGCATTGAGAATCGTTCTAAGTTGAAAAGATGCCAACTTCTTGGAGTTCAAGCTGGCCCGAGGAATTTTTTTCAAATTCTTGTGTTTACATTTGTTTCTAATTTATCTTTTCTGATTTGTAATGCACTCTAATAATAATATTTAGAGTATTCCAAAGCGATGAATTTCGCAATAAAAACATTATATAACATTATATAAATAATTCTTATACAAAAAAGTACAGGTACTTTACACTTTAAATGTACCTTATAATATAACGCGTCCATTTTAATTTAAAATAATATGAACTGAACATACAGTCAGTGACACAAGAGCGTACGGGGTGAAAATAAAAAATGGTGGACCAGGGGAAAGGGGGGATGCTACTAATGTATACAGCGGAGCAACGACTCTGATGCACAGTGCATGGTCTCGGGAAAAATATGATTGTTGAGTTCTATCTAGGTTTTGCTATGTAAAAGTGAGACCTAGTCTCAAGCCTAACCTTAGGTCTCTGTGAATATGAGCGCAAAAACTCTTTACTGTTAACCTGTAAGTGCACCTTGTTGTAGCATTGGTTGTAGGTAGCAACATCGATATCAGTAAATCGTTACAGCATAAGAACGGCCACCCGCGACGGCGATAACGCTCTTATCGCTGAACTTAAATGGTATTTATATTAATTTCCTCTCATTCAATTAAATATGTTATCGGGCTTAATTAACCGATCTCATCCTGTCCGTGGGGTTTATTGAAATATTAATAGTTCGGAAAAATGAAACAATACACCATTGTTCGATAAGGTTTGACGTCATACCTACGGTAAGGCATACCTACGGTAAGGCATACCTACGGTAAGGTGTACAGGTACACCTGCGGAGGTAATTAAGTGTTCATCACCTAACGATGGTGTGCATGGACGATTCAACAAAAACCCAAGTCTCTCGGGTTCGCTTGGTAAACTCCTTTGCGGACATGAGTGCACGCTGCAACGCTGTAGTGGAATAGCTTGTCGGAGCCGAACATCCGAAGAACATACAACATAGTCAAGTAAGACTGCAGGTCACGTAGCAAGACTGCGTGCATACTCAGCATGCCGGGGTGCTTGCAGTTAGAGTTGAAACAATCGTTGGTTGCATTTGTACCGTAACGAGCACGTACTGAAGCTTACCTATACTTTTTTCCATACGGAGCATGATTGTGCTAGCTAACAGAAGTTAACACAGTGTATGATATGACTCCCGTAATAAAATGTAAAACTGTATGCATTATCCTTATCAATTTTTTCCTTTTCAGCTGAAAATAACTGGGTATTGCCGATATATGCATGTATTACCCGTTGACATCATCGATATTGCGCCATTTTACCACAAAATACGTTTCTCTACCTAATTTGCTTATCAATTCTGTCGTTACTGCGGTACACCATGATGTCACGGTATTTGAATTATCCCTCATTATAACGAGCTTATTCAAGTGGGAAAAAATTCGCGATAATTATGGAACAACGAGTCCTTGTTAGGTAGTTTTCGGGTTAGTATAAATGGAGGAAAGTACATATACAATCAATCATTAGCACATATACACTCGCCATAATCACAAGGCTGTGTACAATCGATCAGTCTTAACAAAATCACCATGTCATCATTCACAAAATCATCATCCACCATGAGCGGAAACTCTGGAGAAGCCGTTCATCGAGACAACGGGGAAAAATCTCGGAAGGAGCAAGAGCGGGCGGAAGAAGAAGCAGAAAAGCGCAGACAAGACTTGGAGCGTGAGGAGAGAAAACGTCAGAAGGCAGAGCAGCGGCGACTGGACAGGCACTTGATGCAGTATGCAGAAGCTTTGCGTCAGCAGGCATCGTGGCGTGGAACTCTCAACCGGCCGAAGTAGTGCTAATCATAGATATGATCATTTGTTTATATAATAAGTATTAGGTATTTGTGTACATCAGTATTGAGTATATTGTGCATGTGAGTGTTTGTTTTTGAAAATAAAATAAAAAAACTTGTTCCCGATACATAGTTATTTCATTTCAAAATGCATGCCGACTTACAAATGTCACGACATACCAGTTTCCTTCATGATACTAGATATTTAGGTAGTTAGTTTAATAATGATAATAATATATTGTACTAGTTCTATCCACTAAGATGTTGTACAATCTACATCCATGCATAGATAACCGTGGTCACTACACTTTGTAACACGATAGAGGGGCACCGCGACATGCTATGCAGCGATAGGTAGGTACGGTGCAGTGTTTAGGTAAGGTATCTGTCATACCATAGTCCTAACATTACAGGAATCATGAAAAGTGTACATATTTAGAATTATAGTCTAACCAAACCTGTAACACCTATACAATGACAAATCTTAAGTATAAGTGAGGTGTATACGTGTATGAAGCACACGTGTATGTCCCGGTAATTTTCTATGGTCACTCATCAGTTTTGATTTCGTTTTGAAATACACGCCGCCAGTCGGATACAGATCATAAAATGAATATAGCACGGGTTTTCCCGAATATTTCAAGACAGTGCCAACTAAACGTGGGTTGCCGTAATACGCTGGAGCTACTTACGTTCGGCCGGCAGCCTGTAATAATATTTCGATGAAGGTCCCGTCGTCTGATCATATTTACCTATCTTTTGAGTAGTGACACATAGTTTGTTCCATATTTAAACGATAGCGTGCCATGTGGTCATACGTATTATCGGTCCATAAGGAGTTACAGATGTAACGCCAATTGCCGCCGGTCTTTGTCATAATACTGTTTGCGGCTTACATGCAGTTATTCATAGATATAAAGTTAAGAAAAACCTTATTTAGACGTCTCATATTCCTGTATGGTCGGCTCCATACCTAAACGTCGTAGATACACGTAGTCAGAGGCGAATGCACACTCAGGCCTTGCTCAAGACATATGATAAGCATATGCCAAGCATAGTTTGTGATAACGGAGCTTTGCATCCCATGTGCACATAACGCTAATCATCACGCCTTGCAACTTATCTGCGTTAGTGATGTGACGTGCTATGCAGCGGCTAGTAGCACGTTACCTAGACGTTACATCTGGTGCAGTCCAAGCTTGACTTGATTGTATCTAACATAGAGTGGTCACGAGAGAAACTAAATTTCAACTTGAAGCAACGTCAGAGGGAATGATCTCAGTACCTTACCTGCACAACTCTCCATCATCCTACACTCATAGGGGTACAAGAAAAAAAAAGTAAACATATTATAAACACAAATATTTATTTTAATAAGCGAACGTCACATTGCAGCAGCATTGCTGCACTATTTAGCACTATTATCACTGATGTTGCGAGCCGAGTGCAGCAACATTTCTGTGTCCGTCCGGTCACCCGTCGAATAGTATTCGAGGATTTGCGGATCACCTTCATGCACTTTCTGGATGACCTCTCTAAAGATTTCTTGGGATTCTTTCAGCAGAATCGCCGGGACCATGTACTTGGTTATCCACGCAGAGACGTGCGCCGTGCAGAAATGATGAAAGTGCTGTGGGATCCTGCACTCACGTCCCGGTGGTACCACTACATTAGGCCTCTTGCCGCAGGAGCAGGTGTCCCCGGCGACCGCCTTGCACTTCGAAAAGCGAATCTTCGTTTCAACAAACTCCAGTATAGTGGGCAGCCTCACGAGATCCCTCTCACCTGGCGGTGGCCCCCAAAATAAGGGCATGAGCCAGTCCCAGTTCACCAGCAGACGATCTTCTTCTGGCCTCGTCGGATCAAAGTTGTAGCGGACGGGGCATGGCTTTCCGTTAAGGAAAGTCAGGTCGTCCAGCTGTCGTTGCGCCTGAAGAAACTGTTTGTATGCTTTGTTGAATTGCAGCATTTCGCTGGGGCTGAAAGGGGCCTCGTCGGGTATAGAAGGCCCGCGCGTCGTGAAGGTGTCCACCGGGAAACTGAGTATTCTGTCTTGGGACTGCATCTTGAGTTCTGGATGGATGTCACGGGACTCGTAAGTCTGTATGATGTTCTCTCGGTAATGTTGACCGTGTAGTGTCTAGCGACTGACTGCCCGCATAGCAATTTATACCACTCCAGTTGTTTATCGTGCCGAAAAAAGAAAACAATATAGGGATAATATCAATTTGGAATTCCCACAACCTCGCGTGCGGGTTATCGTTCGGCGCGGTAATTGGATCATTCCTAAAATAAACGAGTGAATATTAAAATATTCTTGGACCACGTCAGTCAAACTTTCATCCTTATGAAAATAGATGATTTACAATTCATCCTGCGCTCCCATACTGGGGCCCCGGGAGTCACTCACGTGTTCACATAGTCACTATAGATCGTATCTCATACCTACGATAAAAATTACGCTACCAATTTGGGACATCGATAACAACGTTTAATTGCTGTACTCGATGCATTGTCTTAGCTCGCAACACCATAATATAAATGCCGAGCATTCACAGGGAAAACCAGTTCAAAAGTTTGTACCTTTAGTATACAGGTAAAACATACCTATTAAGCACATACGGCATTGTGTGCGTGATAAGCGCGATAATATAGTAGTGGCTGTTGACAATGCCCGCTGGAGATACTGCACTGCAGTCTAGCGTTATGCTTACATTATGCAAAAGTAGCAACGTGATGTATGCTCCATCGAACGCGGGTGACCACTGCATGTCAGCGAAGCTCTGCATTTCTAGTTCTTACCATGTTACATTCGTCACCCATGAAAACGGAAAAAAAGGATGACGGCTGTAGTGTGATACCTATGCTCGGTGTGCTCTGTGGCAATATGGAGATGCAACTTGCATCGACATTGCAGAAAATGGTGCTTATACTTTTCCTAAACTACTTCCAGTCATCCTGTACTATAGAGGAATACACAAGAAAGTATACATACTTGAAAACTTAATTTAATATAATACTTAATTATCACGATATTCATCAACTTTTCACCCGATTTATTGTGCAACGGCTGGAGTAACCAAGGGAGCGTGCCGAATCAAGTGAAATCGCAGTATCCTTGCGGTTCCCCGTTGAATAATACTTTAAGACATCTGGATTGCTCGAGTGTCGCTGCCAGACGGTCTCGTAGAACAGCTGTTCCGATTCTTGGAACAAAATCTTTGGATCTAGATACAGATACAACCACGAGTCCCAATAAGTATCCAGGTCCAGGTCATCTGGTGGCGTTCTTCCACAGAAACAGGAGTTGTGTAAACCGACGTCGCACTGGTCGAGATGGATGCGCTTTTCGACGAACGTCGCTATTTTCGAGAGTCTGACGAAACTTCTAAACCCCGATGGGGTTACTCCTCCGAATAGGGGTGTCAGGGTATCCCAGTTGATGAGCAGGCGATCTTGCTCCGTTCTTGTGGCATCGAAGTTGTAGAGCACTTGGAAGGATTCGCCGTTGAAGAAAGTTACTTCAATTTTGTTCGTGGACAGGAGAAACCGGCGATATTCACGATCAAAATTCAAATATTGGTTCACGTTGAAGGGGGCCCCACACGGTAGACGGAATCCACGTCTCGTGAAGACATCTACTGTGAAATTTTCTTTTCTTTTCTGTGATTTATTTCTTTTCTGTAACGCCATTGTGACCCGATGAAGTTCTGCGGCTCTGGAGCCTTTCGTTTATGTTTGTTACTTAAGTGTTGGACCTTAAGTGTTGAGCAGCCACTGTCCACTGGTTATTTTATAGTCGTATTGTGGCTGGTGACCCCTGATGATAAGCTAGTAGTTATTCAAAGAATTGGGTTTTCCCAGAAAATATACATTACCGATAAAGGGGTGGATTCATCGTAAACAACCGAGTTAGGCACATAAATGAATCTAGGAATAAAAAACAATGCTGACACAAAATTAAGTCGGTTTTCCCGATAGATAACCGTTCGGTTATCGGGCGACCTTATGATAAACAAGTGAATTAGAATGATACGGTCCACTGGGGTAAGGTTATGTCAAAGCAGATCCGCTAGTAGGGTTAAACATTCAGTGTGCGTGCCCCTCAACCGAATACTGATAACAATGATAAACAATTCTCAGAACCAATTACCAGTCCGAAAGCAGTTACTTCGGCAAAAGTTTGTACCTTTAGTATACAGGTAAAACATACCTATTAAGCACATACGGCATTGTGTGCGCGATAAGAGCGTGTCTTAACAACGACAATGATGCAGATCGGATGCAGTTTTAGTAGGGTGAAACAACTAGTATGTGACTCTTGACCGAATACTGATAACACAGAAGATATAAACAAAATAGACTGGGTTTCTCCAAAACGAGAAACTGTTAGGTTATCGGGCGACTTAGTGATAAGGTATTTAACTCGTGTAAAAGCAATGCTGAGACCACGTCAGCCGATATTTAGATACACGTCGCACTTAGGTATCATCCCACTTTAGTACTCCTGTTTGAAAAAGAACTACAATTATAGCACTAGTGGATCTTGTGAGTGCCCGCTATGAATGCTGCGCTGCAGTCCAGCGTCATGCTCACATTATGCAAAAGTGGCAAAGCGGTGTATGGCCTATGAGATGCGGGTGACCGCTGCATGGCAACAAAGCAGATAATTCTACAAGAATTATGTTTGTTCTAGGCGTTCTAGGTATCTTTCTGTGAGAACGTGAGCTGTAGGTTTCTGGAAATTCAGCCCCAGCTTGGATGCTGATGCTGCGGCCCCAGCAATTCATGTTACCTGCTGCTTTGACCCATACTCATATCACTTTAGAGGCGGCACATACGAAAAAAGTCAAAATTTTCGGAAATGCATCTGACCCCTATGCACTATAGAATCTTCATCACTGAATACGAAAATAGTACCCTTGCCTTACCTAGATGTTTAATTTTGAAGTTATAGACCGTACGCTACCGTGTCATTGACTGTAATACAGGTTAAGTTTAATAAAAGATGTAACTTCCAATATATTAATATTTTTTTATACCGGAAGGTAATTAAAATATTTTTTATAGCGGAAGGTAAAGCTTGACCGGGCCACCCTAGAAGGACATATGCCGGCCAAATTGGTAACATACTTGTGATGATTTTGGAACAGCAGTTCATGCTGTCTCTGTCATGCATGGATTCGCTCTTCCCGTTGTGACGTTTAATGAGAATGTGTGTGCTCCGTATTAAATATCATTATAAAATATAATCAAGTGGTTTTTTACTGTGGTTACATAACTAAAGTCATTACCCAGCTCGGACTACACGGTGCAAATAAAGACCTCAAGATATTACAATACTAAAGAAAGGCAAAGTAAGAAGTACCCGGAATAGAGGAGCTTTTATAATTAGACTGATAAATGTGGAAGAAACAAAAGAGGTGTGTCGGGATCGTAACATATGGAAATATATAGTATCTGCATCTGTCTACCGCTCTGAAATACAGGCGTGAGTATATGTATGTATTTTTATGCTTCGTCCTTGGCCATGATCTTTGAACAACTAAGTTTGGAAAAACAATCAGTCAAAAATAGGAAATAGAAAAAGCTAATACGAACATTCCCCGAAGTATCAGCAAAAAAGAAATAAAAGTGATAAATCTCGAAGATAGATACAGTGAGTCGACATATAACGCCATCAATTTGGGAAGTCAACGCTCTGAAACACTATATTGCGATGGAAACTATGTAAGTAAAAGCCGTATCAGACCTTCTCAGCCCGTGCCAGCTTTCGACCAAATTGAGGCAGTCATGCCTTAACAAAACATATCGAAATAGCGTTATAAGAAAACGTTATTGAAGGATCTGATGACGTTTGACTGATGATGTTTGTATTTTTAATGTAAGAGACATTAAAAATACAAACACGTCTTGGAATAAATCCATCACCTAAATCCCATAGTATTATTATACGAACATACATACATACATATACTCAGGCCTGTTTCTCAGAGGGGTAAGCAGAGACTACAGATTTTCATCTGCTACGATCCCGACACGCCTCTTTTGCTTCTTCCACATCAATCAATCTAGGCATACAAGCTCTTCTATTCCGGGTACTTTTTACTTTGCCTTTTTTCCTTATGTTCTAAGGCGGCCCGCCATGAGTTTTGCTTACTATACACGTTAACGTCTGCGTAAAATATTTATATGAGAAATTGTGCAGCGCCCCTAGCGGCTTACTACAGGAACCAGCATTTCTCATACAAAATATTTTACGCAAACGGTAACGTGTATAGTAAGCAAAACTCATGATAGGCCTTCCGGTCGAGCTTTACCTTTCACTTGTGCAGCATAAATTTCTTTCGTACTCTACTTTCATTCATCCGTATATACGTATTTGTTTGTAAACCGGTTCTAGAAAACGCTCTAAGGATTTCGATATTAAATTTACAGAGCGGTTTTCAAGGGCGAAAAATCTATTAGGTCTCATCTCTGTGATTTTTTTTTTCTATTTACTATTTTCACGAGCATCACCTTATGCATCAGTTTTTAAGCACGTCAAATAGCTCAGTTGGTAGAGCGTCTGCCTGGCGCGCAAGGGGTTCCTGCCCCCTGATTCTGTGTCGTAAAATTAGTTGCCAAACCGAGTGCATATCGTCGAAAACATACATAACCGCTTATTTAAGGATACTTTCGCACTTGAAATGACGTCACAATTCGTAAATAGTTTAATACCCATTGAAGGTTATTTTAGAAGTTCATTTTTTCTGTTTTTGGTGAATAGCAACCATAGATGGCAACCGACACTGAATTACATAGTAGGCCCGCGGGTTTGAAGAACAAGAAATTTTAAAATTTTATATTAGTCGTTTGATTTCCAACTTTATAGAAGACATGTATAGTACGAAAGGATCAAAAATTATATTTTTATACAAAATTAAAGTCCTGTTTATTTCTCCGAAAAATTTCCCGTGGCCTGAAAATGTCTTTCAATATTTTAGTAGCATCAACAGTTTTTGGCTCGGCGGCTATTTTATCAACAACCCATATAAAAGCCGATATTATTAATTTACACAGTCACTACGACAATAAAAAGAAAACCGCACCCAAATCCGTTGAGTGGTTCTCGATTTAAAACGGAATATTACATACAGACAAAGATTAAAAAAAAAATTATTAACTTCAACACATACCCATTTCATTTTAAATTTTGCGAAAATATTCAATGTACAGACACAGGTCAGGTCGAGGTCAGAAAAGCATCCAGTGGGTAGACTGATGGCGAGACGATATCGTCAAGGCTGTTGATGGGCAATGGCGAGAGACCGACGGAAATAGCGTGGAGAAGAAGAGGCCTATGCCCAACAATGGGTGGATGCGGGCTGATTGATGATGATGACAGATACATGCTCGTATATAGTACATTAGATGGTGTGCATCATTACATCACAGGGGCAAAAAGATCTCTGATTTGGGAACCCCTGCCCTAAAGTTCACCAAACAATATGATAGATGGTTCTTTGACACCGTAGTCTGTTTGTTGCTCGATGCGTTGTGATTGTTGAGTATTAGTTTACTTCAGCGTAAGCATTTGGGTCACGGAAATTTATTAGGTAGACTGTCGATAGTACTTATTAGTAAAAATTTGTTAACAGTTATGGTGCGTCTACATATTCGTAACTACAACAAATAAGACATGTAAACATGAAGGTACAGTGCGAAGTAGTACACTTTGATGCAAGTGCGAAAAGGTTGATATTTAGAGTCACGATTGACTTTATTGCCAAGACGCAGTCGAGGCAAAAAACAGTCGGGATTAGAAATATTAACACTTTCGCACGTGTATCAAACGACGTTTTTTAATACACCTGCAAAAATTTACATGAAATAATAAAATTTTGTTGCAAATCAAAACAGATACAGGTCGACAGAAAAAAACGCATTCTGGTTGGCGCCAATCTGTACTTCAAAGACCAATGTCTCTTTCTAAAATCTTTATAATAATAAGTTCTAAGATAATTAAAATATAATATAAATTTATGACGTCTAAAATTGTTTTGAAATTTTCAAACATCTTTTACAATGTAACATATTATATAATATATTTAAAAAATAATATAAAAGTTTGAAAATACTCATCATGAACAGTTTTAGTGTATCCGGTTACACCCAGAAATACCAACAAAATGACAAGTAAAACAAAGGTTTGCATACTTACTAATGATGTCACCGGCTTCCACTAGATGGCGTCAGTAGCAAAAACAAAAAGCACGAGTGCGAAATATGTCATTTTACGCGCGCTAAACAGGCACGTAATATATCATATGTTGAGCAGGTGTATTAAAAAGGTATTTTTATCGCGTGGATTCAAGTTTTATTTGCACACGTTTTGCACTACAACTACGAACGTAATTTGGCAGGCAGTTTAATTATGCATACAGGTATCCGCACAGGCAGATGCCTATGAAAGAATTTAGTAAAATTCTAATTACCTTTAATTAATTAAACAGAGTTTTGAAGTTTACATCCACGCACCAGAAGAGCGATGTCAGCACTCACACTGAATGCAACAAATCTTTTTAGTAGATATGTTACGGGTAAAGCAGAAGCCGGGTAAATTCCGAAAAAAGTCAAAAATAGGTGCGACGACGAGCGAAACAAGGACGAGCGTGTTAAGTTGACATGTTAAGTTTTGTATAACATTACCCGGATAAACCTAGGTTTACCCTATCTTCTAGTATTACCAAGTACGAGTAGGTAGACGTCTCACCGTGCGTGATTCGAACAAGCTACATAAGGTGCTTTCATTTCAGCAGCCAAATTCTTTCTGGAGACTCGGTGAGTAGTCGGCATAGTCAATTTTATTTTTGCAGCGATTTTGATTCGGTTGAACTGCGCGCTATGCGTCCGCATAATTGATATTATGGAAAAAAGAGAGTTTTATTATACATGTTTAATTTCATAGTTGTTGCTAAGTGTTCGCGCCTTTATATCATGAAACCCATCCGTTATATTAATTACACAGTAAAATATGATAAATGTTGGAAAACTGAGTTTCAAGTTCCATAGTTTTCCACGTGGTACTGGACATTAAGTATTGGATGGATTCGATTGATGGTTCTTGGTGGGATATCATCTTCAATAAATTATACACAAATTCTTGTACTTTTTATTCCACAAATATTTATTTTTACTATAACTTAGGCTACCGTTTTCGTATTACACATCGTTGGGCCAACAAATATTTTGTGGAACAAAAAGTACAAGAATTTGTGTATAATTGATATATAATTGATTGAACGGAGCGTTAACTTCTCTCGACTTCTCAATCATCGCGCCGCTTAAGGCGCTTAATCCCTTCAAATACTGCCAAATAGGTACTTTCTAAAGCTTCTAACTCATTTACGGCTGGACCAAATGGCTTGAAAAAAATATATATGAATTATATTGACTCTCGGAAAACATTATTAACATATTTTTATTTCTTACGACCAAAACTTCCATATTAAAAGAAATAACATCCAAACGATGTTTTTTTGGCTTTATGTCATTCTAACTCTTAAGCTGCTACGACGGCTTGCTAAAGGTCGTTGGCGTGGGTAATCACCTTAAATCGTCTCACATGCAAAGATTTTTTAAATATTCATCGAAAACTTATATAAGCATGGACATTTCTACTAAAAGTGATCCCTTTCAGCAGTGGTTATTTCAGAAATGTTCATTTTTAATGTTAAGCCGCGATTACACCTAACTAGGATAGTATTGTACTTAGGACAGTGTTATCACGCTTAGGACGGTCTGTCTCTTCGGGAATCCTAATTATAAATCAGATGGTGTACTCACGGCTTTAGTTTTTTCACACCAAATTAGCTATAATAGCCACGCGACAATTCAGAATATGAAATGTTTATCTATATTTTTTTTAATAAAATTACCGTTTTCATTTCTTTTTTCAATATCTATTTGCAAGGACCTATACCTATTTTACAACCTCTGGTTTACAAATGAGTTATAAATAGGTTTTATTTGAAATTAAAACATGGATTTGTATTATCCTCACATCTTGAGGCTTTGCATCTATTGCATTCTTTTCCTGGCTTGCAACAGTTCTTGCAAAAGTAATCTTTCTTGATAGTTGTACCAGCTTTTTGAATACATTTTTTAATCATTTTCTCAAGCTTTTTTCTTTCTTTTTGTCTCCTTTTATAACTTTTTTTAGCACATTTGGTGTCGTATTTTTCTTTTTTCTTATTACCTAAAGTCTGCTGACAAGGACATTTACAGGTTTTATCGCAAGCAAAAACTGGTGTTTCATTTTGTGAATGGAAAAAACCGACACTCTTTACCTTATCCATAAGCTTGTATAAACTTTTTTCTGTGCAATTTTTATCATTTAATACCCTCTTTTAAAGGCAAGGAGCAAAACAAATAATTTTCGTCTAATTGCAGAGTGAATTTTTTTTTCTACACAATCAAATATTACTATAATAGTATTTTTACTTTTATTTTTCACCTTTTTGCAATAATATTTGTATTTCTTGGATTTGCAAGTCCCTACGCATGCATCAGGATTTGTAGGTTCACTTCATTCTTTATATGTTAGCATGCAAGAGCAGTCTGTACAATTAGCAGGTATGCAAGAGGCACTCGTAAGATGACTTCCGAGGATTTGCGAAAGCTATATGGAAGTTCATAGTTGTTTGGTTTGTATCGTTCTGTTCTTCAGCAATCAATTCTTCTTCTAAGCCGTTTGTTTCATTTTGCACAAGTTTTAAATCGTGTGAATTATTTTTTTTGTCCCAAAGTTTCCGAATGACTTGAATAAATCCCACTGAGTATCTTGTGTTTCAGATCGAAAAACAGTAACGATAAAATAATTTAGCAAAATAAAATTCTCATTTTTCCGTATTATTTTGGGATTGAGATTGTATCTTTGTCAGATCCATTATGTTCAACTTTGTCTGCAACAAGGACATTTAATCATCGAAAGATGAGACCGAGTGTCATTGTTTTAAATTGCTGCAACCCCACAAATAATGTCACTCTACTTAACATCATACAAAATTATTAACGCCTTAGCATTTCTAAAAAAAAATACTTCTTCTTAGACCTCACATCCATCCATCTATTCATCAGCCTGGTTCGTCCACTGCTGCAAATAAGCCTTTCCGAGATTTTTCCACTCTCGGGTGTTTTCCTGGAAGAAATGCCCATCACACACGCTGGACCGGCGGGTTGGTGTGGGCGAAGCCGAAACCCTCGCATCATTGACAGCGCTACCCATCACCAGTCTGTTTTATGTAAGAGGGGTGAATATACCGTTATCAATCGGTTTAAGGCATGGTGGGCCGCCTGGTTGTGCCTGCTTAAGAGCTGTCCTCTGACTCATCTCCGAGTAACTTCGGGGGCTTGCGAGTAAGATGGTGGTACCTCCACAGTCGAGTCCAGCATTACCTCTACCACCTCAGATGGTAGATTCACCCAGTGAAGACCAATGTCATGAAAACAATGACGTCTAGATAATTAGAAGCCCCTGAGGCTATTATATCATTCACGCTTGATAAAGTTTTATAGGCGAGCCTTCTATATTTTGCACTTTTACCTGTGGCTTTTACACACTTTCTACATTCATAAATTTACACTGACTTTTATGATTTTAGCGCATTGATGTAAAGATATTAACTCCATTTTTGATTGAAAAACACTTGTACTTGTCCACTTATTTATATTATTTCCCTTACTGGTTTTGCTGTTATAGCATTATAATGATAATAATGCTATAACAGTATCAAAAGTTCCACCAAGTGCCAACAATCACGAGCATCAACTCTATTAACTCCATGCTTACCACTTTGTAAATTATTGGTTTATCTTGTGCACTAGTGAATCAAACTAACAATTTAAGAACAAGATACTGAGTATAAGGTTCTACAAATCGAACTGTGCAATCTACATCTCTCGCCAGTATTCCATTTCTCCAGGGAGATTTAAGAAATACTATATTATATATTATTGCAACGTACCAGTCTTTTTGTAATTTGATATTTTACCTATAACTTCTTCTGTGCTTGCGTCTTCACTCATTTAATATAACTTAGACAAAATAAAAACGATACTGCATTTTGAACACGAAAAATTTTCTACTTAAATGAACCGATTTGAGTAAAAGAAGAAAACTGCAGAAAATACCGTTTTATTTGTATTAAGAGGAAATGGCAGTGACATTTTTCCACTAACCTCTATGTTTACCATAAGCTTAAAAATACACCCAAAGACAATATAATCATCACTCCGTTAATATGCCATTGTCTTTGATTATATTTTTGTCCCTGACTGTGCGTACGGTTATGACTTTCAACTAGGGGTGAAAATTCCCGGGAAATTTTCCTTTTATGAGGAAGTATTCGTGAAAACTTTCAAAAAGTCAGAAATTTTGGAAGCTTTCAATATTTTTTGTAATTCTTACTAGAACAATAAATTTAGTAACATTGGAATACTTTTGATTCTAGTGGTTTCGAAAACGAAGAGATAAGCTTAGTGAGTAAGTTGTTTCTTCATTAAAACTAACGAATTCTACTTTTTATGATTATTCTTTAATAATATGAAGTTTGTATCGTTGACAGATACATTGTATCAGTCTTGCCATAGATCAGCCATATTTTAATAAAATTTCAAAACGTTAATTTGATTCTGATTGAATTTGGAATTTTGTTTTGAATGTCATTTCAACAAAATTCGTACTCAAAGGGCAAAATGATTCCCTTAATAATGTAACTCTGCTGTCTGTCTGTCCGTATGTCACTATATTTTTTAAAATAAATTTATTGGTTTATTCTTTTTCAGTTAATTTTTACTTTCTCTATTCATTTGTTAAAAAAACGTAATGGTCAACAGAAACAAATTTTATTTCATAACAAGGAATTATGTATGCCATGAAATACAAAACTTAGTTCTTCTACCGTAAAAAGTTGTGAGATCCATGTAAATCCAAGTCGGTTAATTTATTCAGTCCCTAAGGGACCTTCTGCCTCAAGTTATTACATAATTAGCTAACCTAACAACATCTTATAGTGACCATATCAATATTAAAAATCTTTTATGTTTTAAATAAATAGATTGACTTGGCAATTTAGTTATTAAATTTGTAGTTCTTCTAGTAGTTGCGAGTCTTGTTTTTTTTTACAAGTTTTGTTTTTGATGGCATCTCATTTGATTTTGTAGATAGTCCTACTTTTTTCCTTTCCGGTACCTTCTACTTACAACTGTAAATGTAACTTTGTAATCCTATATATTTATACGGTTGGTGTATCTAGAAAACTGGACCGAAATTGCAAAATATTTTAGTTTTTCCTTGATTTATACACTAAACACTAATTCTATTCCAAATATGAAGCTTCTATGTCTGCTAGAAGTGCCTTAGAGTTTCGATGATCGGTCAGTCATTGAGTGAGTGAGTGAGTGACAAAATTGAGGAACTTTGACTAGTTATAATTCTTAAACTACTGGTTCAAATTGAACGAAATTTGAATTATTCAGGCTTCTAGTATTATCTACAACGAAGTTATAGGGGGGTCGAAAATGGCCTGAACTGTTTCGAGAAAATGATGGTACGGCCGTGCCGCTTTTTAACTCGACTTGGCGGGGGCACTGCCGTGTCAGATTTATCCAGAAATTATATAGGCGCAAATGCTACACTTTCCCTATTCACTGTATTTTTTCGCTGAGACCTATAAGTTACTGGGACGAGTTCAGTTCAGAGAGGCCCAGATGTTTTGTGCCGTCTTATTTATGTCGAATGGCTTGAGGCAAGGCAACCTCAAAAAATTCTACCTATATATTGATTTTGATTTTTGCATACGAAGGCAAAAGACGCATCTAGGTGCGAGCGGTAGGTACGGTGGCCGTTTTGGAAATATTCCGGAAGTTTTTCTTTAATGGAAAAAACTTTATGGAAAACTTTCAGAAATATTCCGGAGTTTTCACCTCTACTTTCAACAGAATAATCACGTTCGGCTATCGTTGTAATGTCAGTTACGAAAATAAACCAACCAACCCCTATAGTCCTTAGCAAGGTCGTTTGTTGTGGCCTGAAGTTAGCCGCACAACACGTTTGACAGCCCATTTTTCCTAACGATTTTTGACATTTGCTGAAGGTCGTGACCGAATCGTGGGTGTTTATTATAGAAAACTGTAGTTTATTGTGGACTCATAACCGCACTCTATAACTGGTAAGTTTCGTTCATAGACATAATAATTAGGTATTATCATTGACATTGATTCTGAGAAGAGATTATATTGTCTTTGGTTCTGAGGGTTTAACGAGTTTGCATCGCTGCAGCGATGAGTTGTGCAACGGTTGCAGCGATGGATTTGTGATAACCGCCCATACGTCAAAATTACAGATAGCCTATACGCGACAGAGAGCAGCGGAAATTATTTGCGCTGCTCGATGCTTGTCAAAGTTATGTGAAATGGTCGTTCGTTTATAACTCTTTGTAGCGGCTGCACAGTTCATCGCTGCAGCGATGCGGGGTCGTTAAACGCGACAAATCTTATAATGAGAGACAAAGATGTTGGCATGACGCTTATGGAAGCATGGGAGGTCGCTGGTGGGGGACGCAACATGCTTTGATGCACTAGCACCCTCCCATGTTAATCAAAGAGGTAGAGCTGCTGGTTCGTCGGCAGCGGCCGCTAAGGATCTCAAACGGCGCAAGTAGGTACTCTGTAATTCTGGGGAACAATTCCATATTTACGCTGGTTGGGGTCAAAACGATGGGCTCTTGGGGTCCCAAAGCGCAAAATCTATTTAAAGAAATTTCCACACGCCTGATCAGCGTCACGGTTGACTCACGGGCTGGTACATACCTCGACTAGTGAATAAGCATAGCAATTAGTAATCGAACGCGGGAATGTCACCAGCATACTGGGCAACTTGCGGCGGAAAGCGATTTGGATGAGGTGTGGTTTTTATATTTTTTCATGATAATTTAGTTTTTAGAGTTCCGTAGTCCGACAAGGAACCCTTAAAGATTCACCATGTCCGTCTGGCCGTCCGCGGCTTAGCTCAGAGACCATTTAGTACTGGAAAGCTGTTATTTGGTAAGGGTATACATATTAAACACGTCGACGAAACAGTAAAAAAAAATTGTATTAAGGCTATCTCCCATACACGTAAATTAAAGATGTTTTTTTTATCATCTATGCAATAGTGTAGGATATCGTTGGATAGGTCGTTCAAAAACATTAATGTGTGTGAAAACCATTTTTCGATTGAGGGATCCGTTGGCGAAATATTTGAAGTGTAAATTTTTGTACTTGGAGAAGTTAAAAGGAAAAAAGTTGGATTTTATACCTCCTTCTTCAGTTACCATCGTCCCATGTGGGCCTGTTTTGGGCCGGTTTCGGCACCACAGTGGCCGGAATGGCCAATTTACGGGGACAATTCGAATAATGTTTTCAAATTGTAATGGTTTATAATTTTCTCAGAATTAATTTATACTTTTGATGCAATTTAAGTAGTCAAGTTCTTAACAATGATATCTGTACAGATTTTCACATCTTCTTAGTACCCAAAAATAAAAATAAAAAGCGTTTTCAATTAAAATATTTAATACAACGTAATTATCAAATATATCAAGTCTTATTCCACATCAGACAAGTCTTCATCACTGTTTATAGAGTCTCGATCATCATCGCGCTGCCCATTTGGTCCGGGTTCTGAAGTGGTCGCCTCTGACTCTGTGTCAATCCCAGGAACTTCAATTTAGACTCATGACATCTCTTGGTATTTTATTGACGTTACGTTTCGGCAAGGGCCGTAAATTTGATATTATCATGTCTGATGATATAAGAAGCACATGTAGAAGATCTTCCATACACTCTGTTCTTCCATTTTTTCGAGTGTTGTGCTCTCGAAAAAACCGACATTCTTTGTGTCGCGCTTCTAACGATTCTTCGCTCAACTGGCCTATTGGAACAAAAAGAGTGTCCATAACATCAGCTCCATGGATTAATATTTTATGCACACTAGCTGGCATTTTATACCACTCGTAGAGGTCTACAAACAATCTCGCTGCCTCAAATGCATATTCTCTAAACTTTTTTGAGTGTAATTTATACCCACAGGATATGGCTTGCAAGATCACTGAAAATCTATATATAAGTGACTCATCAACCTTTGTTATTTCAGCAGCTTTTTTTGGATCCTTGAAAAATCTTCTGGCCGTGTTGCCATCGTTTGTATTACCTGCCCCTTGTTTGACCGTATCTACGAGGAGGCCAGTGTCAATACGAAACTTCGAAATTATATCCGATTTTCTAGCCTCCAGTTTCTTTCTATTTTTGTCTCCTCTACACTGCCATTCTGATTTTTCACCATCAAGCTTTAGTTTATAAGCAACATGTAGAATGAATTCGAAAAAACGGATATGCGCGTGTAATGTAGACAATCCATATTGGAATGTGGTTGTATTGCATGGTTTTTTAAAAATGATTTTTAATGAAGAATATATGAAGACATTGCCGGAACCATTGTTTAGGAGAAAACTGTTTAGCTGGCTCATTGACAGAGGTTTTTACACTGTCAAAGAATTTATGAATTATAATAATTATAACAATTAGGATAAAACTTAAATTGAAAAATGTATATAATAATACTTTCCTGACATTAGTTCAATGAAATTGTTATGACATGCATGCCGAGATTATTAATAATTGTAAAGACATTGTAATTTAATTGTATTAAAGTATTTGTATACTTCCTGCAGGTGAAACATGCTGAACTGTTATTATATTTAACATCTTTTGTAAACCATGTTTGGAACAAATAAATATTTCTATTTCTATTTCTATTTAAGTTATTCATTTCGCTAGGTTTTGCTTTACATATGTAACAGCTTTGTGTAGATGGGTTGTTTGCGAGAGTGTTTGCTACTTTTCCATCAAGCATTGTGTTCAATAAAATATGTTCAATATTTATATCTTTGCCATCAATAGATACGCAGGTTGGTGTCAATTCCATAATTTGCTTTTCCACATATTCATTCTCGTCTTTTATGAGTTCCTTTGTTTCTTTTTTAACCTCGAATTTTATTGGAATACAGAACCTTGTTGATGAGGACCGTGGATTCATCCAAACGATTTCTTCTGCTCCGTCGTTTTTACTATCATCTTCAATGGTACAATTGATGTCAAAAACAAGTCTGAATCTGATGAATTGGAATCCTCTTCAAACTTTTGCTTGTATAATGAATGACCAGAGCTTCCGTCAAAGCCCCATTTATAAATCACTTGCAAGGTAATACTGTCTTGATCTTTTGCAACACGTGATATAACTTCACTTTGAACTGTGGCTAAGCGTTGCACGGTGTGGTCGAGAAGACTCTGCAGTTTGACTTCTCCTTTAGTCTCCGTAACAGTCACATCTTTAGGATAACACCCCTATTTCGCTTTGAACACTTCATCGTAAGAGGGGTATAAAGTACAGTTTCTCTCTACTGCGCCTTTTCTAAGCTTTAGGTACTGATATTTAGTCAATTTCAAATCTATAACGAGAGCTAATGCTTCGTCGGGAGTATACTTAAAGACATCTTTTTTATTTGTGTTCGTTCTTTTATATACTTTCAATGTACGTGGACTGACATAAGTAACTTTTTTATAACATTTGCTACATTTCTCTTCCCTTGTTTTGTATAACCCATTTGTGTTGCAAAAGCCAGCTCTTCGGGACTATGGCCCAGAACTAAGCTCTGTGTTCGTCTTCTTTTTGTTCTTGTACAAGACGAGTCAAAAGCCTTTGGAATTCTACTACGCTTCTCAGGTGTTGCCTGAGCAATATGTTGCTGTAGGTGCTCTTTTTGTACGATTAAAACCCCACTCTGCCAAGACATATTACGTTTTAAGAAATTTTTGTTATTTCGTCCGCTTGCCTTCCAACGACTAAGAATTTTGTAGCAAAGCATCGTTATTTTGTTTTTTATTTCTTCTTCGGAGTAATTCACCATAGTCTGTGTACAATTACTAGCACAAAGATCCCAAATCTACGAGCTTGATCACCGAAATGAAACCCTTATTCGGAACGAGAATATTTAATCAGTAACATTTAAAAGTATTAACATTGTGCGGTGAGACAAACGATACCGCGAGTCAGGCTACAGCTCACGCCATCTACATTAGAACTGGTGAAACTGAAGCTTCACGGTTGAACAGTCTGAGAAACGTATTTAATCATCTCTGTTTTTACAGCGACAGTATTTGACTCATTTAAGATCGATTTGCTTGAAAGAAATTCGTACAACTCCATACGTGTTACTCCCATTCCGCCACCTAGTGACAAAGAAAAATAAATTAAAAATAGTTACGCAAATCTGGCCGCCTGGTTTTGCCTGAGAGCTGTTCTCTTACTCTCCCCCGAATAACTTCGTTAACTTAAATACTTTCGTGGTACCTCCACAGTCGAGCCCGGCAACAGCTCTGCCACCTCTATATATTGCATATATCTGCATATTGTGTAAGGCAACAACAGAACCCTACACTGCGCTTGGCCCGGCACGCACATGGCCGGTTTTCTTTAATGTCATGGCCTTTTTAGGTTAGGGCCATTGTTTTAAATTGTTCAAGGTCACTCACGTCAACTGATCGGTTGATATGGACTCAGGTTATTATTAATTAAGTAACCGATATATCTGGCTGCCACTTTGTTTTCGGGTAAACTCAAGAAACTAAGGGCTTAAAATTTTGATTCAGTCGTCAACACTGAAGGGCATTTTCGGAGGAGTTATTTGCAAAAGGCTTGATTTGAAGGGTTCCGTGGTCAGGGAAAGCTCGCTTTTAGGTAATAAATAACACCCGACCAAATCTAAGTCAGGGTTCGAAGCTCTCTCAAACTGACCGCCCCACTTCATCATAGCAATGACTCTCGCTGAAATATCTGCCGACGGAACCTTCTTGATTTATGACTCGATATCTTGTCTCATCCTGCTTTTTAGGGTTATGTAGCCAAAGATGAGAAAAATAAACCATTGTAGTCACAGAACTTTAAAATTAACAGTTATAAAGTTATAGTTAATAAGATTTCTTTCCCTGGTTGTCCCAAAAAAGTTCGGGTGGTGCCCGATTTCCCCAAGTTCAGAGTTCCCCAAACCTTTTATTATTAACTAAAAGTGATGTTCGATAACTACTCTAAATTAAAGATACCTGTTAAGAATAGTAATACCGGAATGATGTAGGGTTGTAATGAGTCTACGCCAAATTCCACAATGTCAATCACTCACCTTGAACATCTCCAGTATGACTCCACCAGCTGGGGTTGGGTTTGAAGCTTCTCCAAGGTCTGACAAAATGGTTGGCACTGCTACGCTTATGTTTCACAAATTGGGATCACACCAATGTTAATCGATGCGCACGGCGCAGGTATCGGTCGCAGACTAAAAGTTCATCTGCGGTGGCGCTGTCGCGCTAGCTCAAAGCTACCAGTCAAAGGTTCACTTCAATGTTTGTGAAAAACAAGGTAGAATAAGGCATATATCGTACAAGTGGCACGACTCTGTCTTGAACGAAATTGTGAATGGTACACTCGCCGTATCAATGCAGTGTTCTACAATTAAAAGTGAAAAAAATTAGAAATGAGATAGAGTATCCTTATCCACCGGAAAAATATCTTTGCGCGAGCTTTTTTCACCTTTTCATAGAACTTTAGTCAGCTGATTGAACCACTTCAAAAGGGTGAAAAAAAATTATATCCAAAAAAAAATATTTTTCTTCTGGTTTGTGATCAGTTAACGATACATAATCTACCTTGGAATTATTTTCACTAATTATTATAGGACCTTATTATCTTCCAAAATAAGGTTAATTTTAACAAAGTAGATACCTACTGATTTTATTTTATTCTAACACTTTTGTACACGTCTGTACGAGGACTGGTCAAGTGAGAATTTTACAAATAACTAAATTTTATAATTCGGGGACATTGGGAATGAATGGATGAAAAATCAATTTGGGGAACTTGGAACTTGGGGAGATCGGGCATCACCCAAAAGTTCATGTGTACAGGATAATAGGTAAAAAAACTAGGAAAGAGATTAATAATAATAATAATATTAGTATGTGATTACCACGAAAAACTAAAGCGAGCAATGTTATTAACATCTAAGAGAATCTTATCCGATCCTACAGACGCCTAAGGCTTCATAGTTCTGTTAAAAAAGCAGGCTCACTACTAATTGAGCATCTATACATACCGTTGCGGTATGGGAAAGCACATGGGTAAATTCGCAGGTTGTGTTGAGAACTGGATAGCCAGTGGAAGAGCAACCTCCCGGTAAGCGAGAGGTCCCGGGTTCGCTCCTCACGTCTAGATTTACTTTTCATATTTTCTATACCGCACTGATATATAATTCATAATTCATTTATTTCATTCATGTAGTACATTATGTTGGCATGGTTAATAATAACAAGTATTATATAGTTCTATTACATGATACCCTTTCTTGGGCATAGCAATAAAGTTGCATTGCACGCGTTTAAAAAAAAATTAAAAAAAAATTACATTACATAAAATTCACATAAATTGATTGATTATTGATTTATTTAGAAAAAAACATATGTAATAGTTCAAATGGACATTTATTTTAAATAATTTATCATTAATAATTAATTAAATCATTTGACTTGAAATTCCTTTATAATAAAAAATTAAAATTGTTGTTTAATATCTGTTAACACATTATAAATCCTAGTTTAGACCAGATTGCTTAATTGCTAAGAGTACTTGAAATATTATAATGTTTCGGTTAAGAACTCCTTATTTAATAACAATTTAATGTCTAACTTTACGTACCTAATAAATTTCATACGAATTATGTCACCAAGAAAACCTATAGAGTACTTCTAGTCTTATAAACTTGAAATTCCGTTCACAGTTAGGTCTAGGAAATAATCTGAAAATTACCGATATTTAATTAGTCAAGAAGAAATAAAAGTACAATTTAATAAGACCCTTTGAATACATGGAGTTTTATAGATCGTAAGGGCAAGTTTGTTTAATCGTTTGTGATTGCTCGTGGAATACGTTTGTGTTTTAAGGGTCAGCGCTCGCTGAAAAACGTCCTGCTCTAACGCTTTTGTTTTTAGGGTTCCGTAGTTTTTTTTATCTACCTCGCTCTAATCAACTGCCGTGCCTCAGTTATTTCATGGAAAATTATCATATTTTTTATGTCTTACTATTGTTCGTAAATATGTTTTGTCATTATTATGTCTCCAATAAAATCACAATACTGAGAATGCGCCAATGCAATTCGAGAGCTTTTATTGAAATTATTGTATTTTTTTCTGAAGTCACTATAAAACTTCACAGGATTTTTTTACGATCTTTTAAATAATTTTATTGTAGCAAGTGGTGTTTATTTTGTTGGAATTTTTTTATATTGACTATCATCTAAAGTGAGAATGCCAAACCCTGTTTTAGCCTGATTAAGGGACTCCGACCCTTAAGCGGTATGTACAAAACCCTCAGGGCACGGTGCTCCTTGCACTTGACCAGTTTTGTATAAACAAATCTCTTATAATACTCTGCACTCGTGATGTAAGGTAAACACGTACACAAACTTAATCTGAGCCCTTTTCCGACAAAAATACCAAGAATTGTTCTAACAAGTAGGTTTTATAAAGACAGCTCGAGTAACGGGAACCAATGGAGCCTTCAGAGAAGGCTGCTTGAGTCGAAATTGGTGTGTGAATGATCCCACTTGGAAGTTAAATTGGCTGTCAAGCGAGCTCTTACACGTGAAGGGCCATTAGATATTGATTAAGCCTCGAGTGAAGTCATAAAACAAGTGTATCGCAGGATTTTATTTCGCTATTTAACTATGTTTTAGGAATCCATAGCTAAGACTCCGTTTTCAATTCTTCCAACCAACCGTCTGCAAATTAGGAGCGTCGGAACCTGGGGCCAAAATCTGTATGTGCCATTTCTACTACATTTTTTAATTTATTATTTTTGCCGTAGCTTACGTTAAGGTGCTATATAAAAATATACGGATGCTTTGGTTCTGTGTATTTCATCAAGTAAACGGAAAATTGTAATGAATTATTAGTATATGCATTTTCACTGTATAATCTAGGGTTTTGATTTTAGAAAACACGTTTGGATAAAATTTCCTCGATAGAAATAATTCATGAAATATGGTCTTCAAAGACACTTTTTCTCCTCGTTTGATAAATAGGGATCATGTACAGAACTCAAATATATTTTATTAGGTAAGTTTTAACAATATCTAGATATTTGATATTGGAAATTTTGCTAGGTATTTTAGTTTTTGTAATAAAATTAAAAAACTTACTTTTTTCTCTTTTGCGCTGAATCCGCCCTTCTCGCACTACGCGTTTTTTCGCTTGGCGTGCGAGTGACAAAAATAACATTTACATAGCCCCTTAAAATGAAAAAAACAGCCAAGTGCGAGTCGGACTCCCGCATTATCCATAAAAATGGCAAAAAAATCATGTCTGTTGTATGGAAGCTCCCCTTGAATTTTGTTTTATTTTGATTCAATTATTTATGTTTAAAGTGAATATATAACTATATTCTGTGAATATTTCAAGCGTCTATCTCTTGCCGTTAAATATCGAGCATAAACGAACTAAAAAATCACGTTTGTTGTATGGGAGCCGCCTTTAATATTTATTGTATTCTGTTTTTTAGTATTTGTTGTTATAGCGGCCGCAGAAATACATCATCTGTGAAAGTTTCAACTGTCTAACTATCACGGTTCATGAAATACAGCCTGGTGACAGACGGACGGACGGACAGCGGAGTCTTAGTAATAGGGTCCCGTTGGTTACCCTTTGGGTACGGAACCCTAATAAAAATGGTCTGAAGTCCTTTCAGAATTGTAGCATTTGCTTTGATATAATGATCAAGTTGGTGGCACACATAATTGCGGGCTCGACTGTGGAGGTACCACCATCTTCTTAGCAAACACCCCCGAAGTTATTCGGGGGAGAGTAAGAGGACAGCTCTCAAACAGGCACAGGCAGGTAACCCACCATACCTTGGACCGATAGATGGCGGTTATCTATCCTCAATTGCCAGCCATTATATAAAACAGATTGTTGACGGATAGCGGCGTACCTGGTGCGAGGGTTTTGGTACCACGCTTTTCAACCCGCCTGCCCGGCGTGTGAATATGGCTATTTCTTCGAAGAGAATGCCAAGAGAGGCGAAATTTTAAAAAGGCCTTTGTCTAACAGTGGACGAACTAGGTTAATGTATGGATGGATGGATAAAATCATATCAAATGTAATATCGATTTTTGCTTTGATGCTATTTAAAATGTGCCACGCACAAACTCATTTATGTATAAATCAACCACGTATTTTTTATATGACGCCGTGACAACTAATTTATTTATCATTATCATATATTTATATGAATTTTTGTATGATCACAATGCCACGTCGCTGTTGTCGCAGCCCCGATCTATCGCTTATTGCAAGTAATAAGCTAACAAGGAAAAGAGGCAAAGATTGAGAGTGGGCTATAAAAAAGACAAAGCTGAGGCGCAAATGCGTCCTGAAAAAATTAAAAAAACAGTAGAGCATCTTACAAAAAGAAATGAAATCCCATCAAAAACATATCATGTAATCTAGGCCGCCAAGACTCAGAAGCTCATAACGCTTTCACGGTTAAAAAGTTATCAGATCTCATTTATTTATTTATTTATTTATTTATTTATGTATTTATCAAATTACAGCTATCATTACAGGGTATTCCTAATGCAATAGTCAATTAACTCATTTAATTCTTAACATTAGACACATCAACATATATCAAACATTTTCACCATAACATAAAATATACATTGTCACCTTTACGAATTCGCTCAGAGAACAGTGGTATAGGTCAATTTTGTCCGCCACCAGATTCAGTAAATGCATTGCACGCGTCAAAGGTGCTTTCTGATGAATTTTTATATGAAGCGGGGTCAGGAAGCAAGAACAATATCCTTATTTATTTAGTAACATATTTACTTTATTAAACACTGTCTTCATCTTAATGGTGGACAGGAGCAAGAGAGAGAGAAGTACAGACATTTATTTTATATCCGCTTGGCGGCAGCACCGCTCGCGTGTTCATCTCACATGTTGTACAAGGTCGTGTTCATGTGTCTAGCTGTTTATAACTTAACACTCCCTCTCAATTACAAAGATCATGTTTGTTCTATTTAATCATATAAAATTAACAACTTAAATTCAAAACATTATCTTGTAATTGCTACTTAATATTTTACTTGAAATGTTTATAATAGTTTACACTTTAAAAAAATCTTTACTAAGACTACAACATATATTTTTTTAATAATTTTGAATTCAATAAGGTTGTCTCCCTTGTCTCCCCCTCAACATTAATTTACAAATCAAATAAATTCAATGTTGCACATTAAACAAAAATAATGAAGTTTTTTATTAACATCATGCTTTGCTTATGTTTAAATTACAAAATTAATGAACTGAAGTATTATTTATATATTTATGTAGTTATGTTAAAATATCTTAAGTGTATGTAGTTATACAAATATTTAGTTATACAAATGCAGTTCTAGTGTAAGTGTACAGTTAACCAATATTAAGTTTCTTACAAAAATATGTATGCTTGTTCAGACATAGTGATTTAGTTAAGATATCAGCAATATTATTATTAGTTGGTACATATGACAATTTAATCAAGTTATTTTTCACAGAATCCTTAATATAATGGTATTTTATGTCTATATGTTTGGTTCGCTTACTATTTTCATTGTTTTGTATCATGTTTATTGCACTCTGGTTGTCTATGAGAAGGTATGATTCTATGTTAACATTGCAAAATTCCCTTGTTAAACCTTTTATGTAAATTAATTCTGTTACAGATAGACCTCCTGCAACGTATTCTGCTTCTGCAGTTGATAATGCTACGGTTGACTGTTTTTTAGTGAACCATGAAACCAAGTTATTACAGTAAAAAATTGCGCAACCGCTTGTGCTCTTCCTGTCAGTGGTATCACCTGCCCAATCTGCATCTGAATATGCTGTGATGTTCTTTGCTGTATTAGACTTTGTGTATACTAAACCTTTATTAATAGTGCTCTTGAGATAACGCAAGATCCTCTTACCTGCCTTCCATAATTGACTGGTTGGCTTGTCCAAATATCTGCTCAGGAATGTTACTGCAAATGTGATGTCCGGTCTGCTGATAAGAGAAATGTACAAGAGTGACCCTATAAGTTCTCTGAAAGGAACGTTAATTATTTCTTGTTCTGTAAAGCTTGTATTAAAGTTTGCCTCCATAGGTGTAGAAATTGGTCTACAATCTTGCATGTTGAATTTTATTAAAACTTTTTTTATCATCTCAGTTTGTTTGATTTCAATAGAATGTGCTTTCCTTGTAATTTGCATTCCCAGATATTCCCTGACTTCTCCAAGATAGTTTGTATTAAATTCCTTCTTCAATAATGATATGATTCCTTGATCCTTTCCCATTGTCAAAATATCATCCACAAATAATAGTAGCCATGTTTTATCTTTTGTGTATAGGCAACAATCATATTTAGACTGTGTGAATCCTTTCTTTATAATAAATTCGTGAAAACGCTGATTCCAACACTTTGGAGCTTCTCGTAGTCCATATAAAGCTTTTCTCAGTCTAAGTACTTTTCCTTTAGGTATTTCTACTCCTTGTGGGCATTTTATGTAGACTTCTGTATCCAAGTTTCCATTTAAGAATGCTGTTGGCACATCTAATTGGCTAACATGTAAATCTTCTTGTACTGCATGGCTTAACAGTAACCTTACTGTTGATAGTCTAGCCACTGGTGAATAGCAATTGTATGTATTTTCTTCTTGAAAGCCTTTTGCTACTAGTCTTGCCTTTTTAACATCATTTTGTTTATTGAATATCCATTTTGTATCAATTGCCTTCTTATCTTTTGGTAAATCTGCCACTTCCCATGTTCCTAATTCTTCATGTGATTTTATTTCCTTTTTGATTGGTTCTTCCCATTCTTCTTTTCTTTTCATTGCATCATTGTAATCTTGTGGATCTCCTGTGTATAAACAGTATGCTGTATAAACTTCATAATCATCTAGCTTCTTTGGCGCATTTACTACCCTTCCTGTTCTTGTCATATTAGGTTGATTAATGTTCTGATTTTCTCTTTCGTCTTCATTGGTTTTATTCTCTTGGATGTTTTCAGTTTCTTGTTCATTCTCCATTTCCTTTTCATAAATTTGTTCTTCTTCTGCTTTCTTTGAGCTTACTTCATTTACTTTAGAATTTTTGATTTCTTCCTCTTCTTCTTCAATGTATTGACAATTATTGTTTCCCTTTGTTGTCCTTGTTTCTTGAAATACATAATCATTCTCATCAAATCTCACATCTCTAGAAGATATGACTTTGTCCTCTTCTGGAATCCATAATCTATATCCTGCTGTAGAATATCCCAACATTCGCGTTTCAATTGCTCTCTTTTCCCATTTATTTCCTTTAGGTAAAACCATTTTCCATGTCTTACTTCCAAATACTCTTAGTTTTGATAGATTCAACTTTCCATGCATAAGTTCTTGCGGTGTTTGAAAATTTATGGATGATGAGGGGCATCTGTTCAGCTGGTATGTAGCGAATGCTACTGCTTCTCCCCATAGATGCTTTGGAAGTTTTGTCTCAATTAATAAAGCCCTTGCTCTGTTGTACAACGTTCGATTCATTCTTTCAGCAACTCCGTTTGACTGCGCTGAGTATGGCTGTGTATACTGGATTAGAATACCTCTGTTCCTACAAAAATTGTCTATTTTATGATTCTTAAACTCTCCACCATTGTCGCATCTGATCTTCTTTACTCTGATTTCCTTCTCTGTTTCCAATTGTCTTATGTAGTCCAATAAATCGTCTGTGGCCTCACTTTTTTGTTTCAATAGATATACAACGCAGAAGTGTGAAAAATCATCAATTATTACCTGATAATACAACTCACCATTAATTCCGGGTATTGACATCGGTCCTGCCACATCCGTGTGCAAAAGTTCTCCAATCTGATAAGACCTCGGCTTTGGTACTGGGTTAAATGGTAAACGTGTTGACTTACCCATTTGACAGGGACTGCAGGTTCCCTCACTCGCTGGTAGATTCATCATTCTTAAGTAGTTCCCGTTCAGGTGACCTAGACGTCTGTGCCATAAGTCTGAATTACATGCACTATTGCATAAATTATCATTATTAGAGCAAATTTCCATCTCTAAAATAAATAGTTTTCCTGTACTTTTACCTATTAACTTTTTCATGGTTTTGTTATTAAAAATTTCCACATAATTGTTACTGAACCTAACGTTGCAGTTGCTCTCTATAACCTTTTTCACAGATAACAGATTGAATTGCAAATTTTCAACAATTATTGCATCTATAGACACTTCATTACCATTACATCTCAATAATATAGTACCCTTTTTAGTAGCAGTTATATATTCCCCATTGGCCAAGTATATTTTCATTTCCCTATCTAGGTAATTTATTAATATTACTCATGTATGGTTCAAAACTTTGTTGTATTAAGTGCTCTGTGCAGCCAGAATCAATAACCCATTCTATTATATTTATGTCTACACTATTACAACAATTCTCTTCAATACCTGTTACGAAGCAAAATTTTTCCTCATCATCTTCCTCGACTGCTACTGCTGCTGCTTGATGCCAATTTCCTTGTCCTTGTCCATGACCTCTTCCTCGATATTGTCCTCTGCCTCTATTTCCATACTGACCTCGTAGATGTCTATTAAACTGCCCTCGTTCATGAAACTGTCCTCGTCCATGAAACTGTCCTCTCCCTTGAAATTGTCTTTGGCCTTGACCACGAAATTGTCCTTGTCCTCGTGATTGAACTCGTTCTCCCCGTGCTCGTCTAAATATGCTGCGACATTCTCTCGCAAGATGACCTGGTTGTCCACAGTTGAAACAATCTTTATTTTGCAGCGCTGTATAACTGTATGATGTTGTGTGGTTTTGCTCAGTATTCTTGATTTTTAATTCTGCATCTAATAATTTGCTTTTTACATACTCCATTGTTAATATTTCTGTAGATGTCTCCATGGCTGTGATGATGGGTTGATAACATTGGGGCAATGACATAAGGAGATACGTGACTTTGTCAGTTTCTTCCATCTTTGACATATCTTCAATTTTCCTTACAATTTTATCAAATTCGTAAAAATATTCTTTCAAGTTTTCGTTTTCTTTGCACTTCATCCCAATGAGAGTCTTTCGTAGATAAATGTTTGATAACGTGCTTTTTCTTTCATAAACTTCGCAGAGCTTTTTCATCATATTACTTGCCGTTTCTTCATCTTTTATGTATTCCAGTTGACTGTCCGATACAGATTGAACGATAATATTTCGTGCCTTGGCGTCCATTTTCTTAAATGATTCTTTTTCTTCACAAGTCTTTAAATCAGATTTCGTTGACAATGCTTCGAGGCATTCTTTAAATTCCATACAGCTTTTTATTCGAAACATCCAGCTTGAAAAATTTTCCCCGTTGAAAATGGGCAATGTTCCGTAATTTGCGATATTTGCCGACGACGCCATTTTTGCTTCCTTGTAAAATTTTCCTTGTGATTTTAAGTTTCAATTTTTGGCACTGTTTTACTTTCTAACTTTGATCTGTGCCATCTGGCTTAAACCTGGGCCCATAACCTGATGAATTTTTATATGAAGCGGGGTCAGGAAGCAAGAACAATATCCTTATTTATTTAGTAACATATTTACTTTATTAAACACTGTCTTCATCTTAATGGTGGACAGGAGCAAGAGAGAGAGAAGTACATACATTTATTTTATATCCGCTTGGCGGCAGCACCGCTCGCGTGTTCATCTCACATGTTGTACAAGGTCGTGTTCATGTGTCTAGCTGTTTATAACTTAACACTTTCCCGAGCAAACTGTTCTTCCCGTTAGGCACCGCGAATAGACGTGGCCTCCTGCGCCTGTGCACATACTCATCGGGTACGCATAATTTCACCCCCTCCAGTATAGCCGGATTAGCCAGTTTACCTCGAAAAACCTTAAAAATGTATAGCGCAAGTGACATATTTCTTCTAACTTCCAGCTTGTTGTATCCAACCATGCCCAGCACGAATAAGGTTGGATACATCAATGGATAGAAAGGGTAGACGCCGTACATTTTCCAGTACAAATATCTTGTGAATTTGTTTTGTATGCGCTCCATCATTTGACAGTACTTTGTCTCGTGTGGAGCCCACACTGTGGCATTGCACTCCAACTGGCTTCTGACCAATGCTCCGTACACTGCTGTCAAAGCTTTTAAGTTTGTGAACCCATTCGCTCCGCGAAGTATAAATCCCAAACTCCTATACGCTTTTTTACAAACATTAACAGCATGTTCGCGCAACCTCATTTCGGCATCTAGCCTTACCCCCAGATCTCTTACCGAATCCACTCGTGATATTTGTGCATCGTCCAATTGGTATTTGTAGTGGAGTGGTGCCAGTGCTCTGCTAAATGTTATTATAGAACATTTGTTCATATTGAATTGCAGATTGTTTTTCAGGCTCCATTCTACCACTCTATTTATGTCCTTTTGAAGTTGCTCGCAGTCAGTTTGCCCTTTAATTGGTAAGAGCAACTTGAGATCGTCCGCGAACAGTAAGCATTTGGCATTCGTGACTACGTCGGGTAGGTCATTGATCATAATATTGAACTCAAGCGGCCCCAAATTGCTCCCCTGACTCACTCCGGTTCTGGTAAAATAGAGTTCCGATTTGCATCCAGCGTACTCTACATATTGCTGCCTATTTCTCATATAGCTCGCGAAGAACTGTAGGAGCTTGGTAGTGCAGCCGATCGTCGCCATCTTTGCTAGCAATATGTCATTATCGACCAAGTCGAAGGCTTTTTTAAAATCAAAGTAGGCGGCGTCGACTTGCACTCCTGCGTCGACGTGAGGGAGCACATAGGCCATGCACTCGAGAAGGTTGCTGGTAGTGCTGCGAGCCGGTCGGAACCCGTGCTGTGCTTCTGAGAGCTGAGTCGATATCTGCTCCCGCATACTGTGTTGCATTGCTGACTCGAACACCTTCGCGGGCGTTGATAGTATCGCTACAGGTCTGAATTCATCTACCTTCGAACCTGTCTTACCCTTAGGTATCGGAACTACCCTAGTAACTTTCCAGCATTCTGGAAAATAGGACATCTTTAAACACAAGTTGTAGATATGTGCGAGTGGCTCGGCAATGACCGTTCGACAGTCTCTTATGACAAAAACAGGAATACCATCGGGGCCCGCAGAGCGTTTCGGCTTGAGTCGGTTGAGCGCCGCCGTCACGTCCACGAGCGCGAGTTGCGGTACATGTACACGCGCGCTGCTAGCGCAACTTGCTGCTTCCGCCGCGCGCACGTCAAGTCTTGCCGCTGAAGTGCCGTATACCGAGTGAAAGTACTTGGCAAATTCCGCCACACATTCTGTATCTGACAGGGTTTTACCGTTTTTTACAATTTTTTTGCGATTAGCCGTACCCCTCTTTGCTCTAATATATTGCCAGAATGACTTCGGATCTTCTATTAAACGACTCTGCACTCGTTCCTGGTGTTGTTCATGTGCATCATTTATCATCTTCTTGGTTTCTGCTCTACATTCTGAAAAAGCTCGGTAGTCATTGCTTGTACCACTTTCCTTATACCGCTTATGAAGCTTCGCTTTAAGTTGTATCCCTCGAATTATATCCAGGGTATACCAGTGGGGATAATTATACCTAGAGTTTCCTTGTTTAGGTCTTTTTTTAGGTACACAGTCATTGAAGATGTTATTAACTATGTTATAAAAATAAATTACAGCATCCTCAGGCTCCCGCAACTGATAAAGAGAACTCCAATCAACCGCCGCTATCAACGAGTATAATTTGTGGTAGTCCGCTTTGGCAAAGTTCCAAACGTGTTCCGCGCTAGGCCCAGAAGCTGGTTGTTTTGGTGCGGGCATAGACTCGGATGTTGGCATAGACAACGCCGGCTGTGTGGCGTGCCCAATTGTTACTGCCAGCGGTGGATGCTGCACGTCCATACCCACGAGCTCCTCATCGGCAGCGCTCACCAGTACCTCATCCATGTCTAAGGAGATTAAAACTAAATCTAGTAGCCGGTCATTACAATTTCTCACCTCATTTTTCTGAACGAATTCGCAAAAGGTCGTAAAGTATTCAAAATAATTGATAACATTTTCATTACATGAACACAAGTTGAAATCACCTATAACTATACAAGACTTATATTTAGCACACCAATTTTCTATTATTCTAAACAAAATCATATACTCAGTTTCCTTACTTTTCGGTGGGATGTATACCACGCAACAAAAATATAAATAATTCTCATTTAAGTACACTGTAGCGCCAACTAATTCGAAGGCGCATTGGTCAATATTTACATCAGCCTGTATCTTCACTCTTCGCAAGTCTAGCCGGTTTGTAGCCGCCAATAGTACGCCGCCTTGTTTTCGCCCGTCTGTTCGGTCACATCGCAATATTTGGAAACCCGGCGGTACCAGCTCTGCATCTTCTATGGATTCATTACAACCCGACTCAGTGATTGCGAACATATCGGCCCCCGAACTTTCTATATTGTTGTAAAATTGATGTAACTTTGTTCGTAGGCCTCTAACATTCTGGTAATAAATTTCTAAACTACTTCTTTTCTTCAATTGGATTATTGGTTTGTCTCCGAAACCACAACCACTCAGCGAACTCTGAATTCAATGGCCATACCTCCGGTTGGCACAGTTGATCGTATGCCCCCAAAGGAACAGTGATGATGAATGAAGCATAGTCCCTTTCTATTTTGTGCCTAATCCTCTCTATTTTGACTGGAACGTTAGACCCACAAACTCTTTTAACGTAACGAGTCAAACTTTCAATAGAAGTGGTGGTAGACAACCGCCATACATGTAAGTTTTTCTTCTGTCCCGTGGCCTTAATTTCCAAGTCATCCGTATTTTTACCCCTCATGACATCCTTATGTTGAAAGTTTTCCTTTACGTTGCAGTCGTTTTTTTTCCTTGTATTTTCTTTACATGGTTCGGAAATTGGATCCTTTAGATGTGAATGTGATCCATGAACTTCATTTTTAGTCTTTTCTGTGACTTTTCGCCTGTTGTTGCTCACAGCGAGGTTGCGACTAGCAGTAGTTTTTCTCCTGACAGTGATCCACTCATTTTTGTTTTCTTCAACCAGTTTGCTGTTTGCCTCTTTAGATGCCAAAGACGTCAGTAAGATGGTAGACTGGTCTATTGGCGGCAGTGCCTGGTCTATGATACTTCTTGGGGGTTCCTTAGACTCTCTTGCCGCTCTGTTGATGGGTTCGACAGCGTTGAATGAAACTGAATGAGGTTCCTTCTCCACAACCTTCGCATTTGATATCGGTTCCTCGGTATGGTTGGTAGAATCGATCAGCGTTTGAGTACCTTCTGCTTTTTTAATTATAGTTGTAATACATATAGAGCCAAGCCCTTAACTCTACAAGGCATAACTCTACAGGCCCTAACTCTACAAATCAAAATTTATCAAAAATTTAATGTAAATATTGCATGACCTAATATTATATTTCCATGAGAGTGTCTGTTTGAAGGTCGCGAAACGACCAAGCCATACTTTTTGACCAAATGTAGGGTTTGTAGTTTGTACTACAACTCTTTTTTTGAATGGCACAATTATTACTCTTACCTTACGAAGACATCTACAGAAACGGCGATTATGCTTGCAATCTGTGCATGAGATCGAATGAGGACTACATACCTTCCCAGTACCAGGATTTCAGGAGATGGTGGAGTAAAGACTAGCATGCCCTAAAAAGTGTGTAATTGTGCCCGAAGTACGGCGATAGGGCTGTGACCACGTCGGTTAAACGCGGGTGTACTGGGTGTGGACTGTAACTTGCATTTCACAGTTGACACTCGGGAACACCTCCGTCACCCCCTCGAGGATTCATGTCGTGACGATATGTTATGCTATATGTTAGATACGAATTCTCTAAGAAAAATACATTTCAGACGGGGTTTGAACATGAATGTCTGCATGTCGCGGGCCACCAACTTGTCCAATTTGTCCACTGAGATCTACTATACTTCCGAATTTGGTAACATTTTTTAACGTAAGGTGACTTCTAATTATATAGTCAAATCCCGGATTCATACCGGAGACTCGGTGAGTGGTCAGGACCAAAGTTACATGACCCTTTCTGTGAAAAACGCAAAATTAAATGTGTGCCCCTATTATTATTTACGAACAGTAAGTCTAAAGTCATTATAAAACCTGACCTTCGATCCTGGCCTCATCACCATAGAACTACCAACAGATGAGAACATAAAAATTGAGATTGCGGCAATCACTTTGTGTTAGTATGCTCATTGCAGGATATTAGTCAAAAATTTTCATAATGCCACCTGAACTTTAATCCTGGCCTCATCACCATAGAACTCCTTGACGGATGATAGCACATAATTTAAGATTGTGGCAATCCTGTATCTATGATCCTGTTCAACGTAAAGACTATAAGGGGTGTTTATAAAATAACGCCCAAGCCGAAAACGGGGCAGAAATTGAAAAAACTCAGGCGGAGCCGCGGGCAAAGGCTAGTTTATATTATGTATGATTGATTGGCATTGACTTAGGTACTGATTCAATATTACGCGCAAGAATTTCCATCATATTAAGATAATAATTATTAACAATAATAATAATGTATATTAATAATAATTATTATTCTTCCGATCCGGTCAACAGCAAAACTTCTCTTTGTGTCGGATTAGGTATTTACAGATCTTGTTCGCAAAAAATATCAAGTTGTAAAATAGTAACGCATCTTCCGACACAATAACCTATGTTATTGTTTAAATAGGTTACTCTTCCTCACTTCTCTTCAACATAATTTTTTAATTTGTCAAGTAATGGCGCTTATAGTTCGAGGGTGTAACTGATCACTTACACCCAAGTTTACACTCTACTTTTCATCAGTAAAGGAAAAAAAAGGAAAGGAAATCAAACAACTTTGGCAAAGATCTGTATAAAAAAAACTGTTCTGACAACGTTTTCAGCATTTTCTTTTTTTGTGCGAACATCGTGGTGGCCAGTACGATTACTATAAAACAAAACAAATTTACTATGTATCTTTTAAGCATGTTCTATGTTAATTTATTAGAATTAAAACACTGATGTTTACGAATAAATTTAGAGAAGCCTATATATGCTGTTGCGTACTTTTTGGGCAGCTAAAGCATGACTTGACATTGTTTAACTTAACAAAAAAGTCATACAATGATCTCAGACCAAGTAAATACTCAGACTTTCGTAAACATGTGTGCAATTATTTAGTGAGTGTTGCCGGCAAATAAAACTGAGACAAATTGCGCATGTGTGAGTTTCAGGCCATGTACGAACACGAAACTGTCACGGAGAAAACTACGTTTTGACTTTTTTTTTGATCTACGACAATGATAACCTCTATTTACTAAAGATACCAACTGATAATGCTATATGTACACATCGTTGCTTTTATTAATGTAGGCAAAAAAATCATGTCTGTCTTTCTGTCCAAATAAAAATCGTAAATTTGCATGTTTTACGTGAAATTAAACATCTCGGTAACAAACTAAGTTATGTACTTCCTTCAAAAAATACAGTATCTTCAATAAATCTTGTTCATAATCACAGGAAAAATGTAAAAACTCATAAATTTATGACACAAAAAGAAATATTTCAAAATTTTAAATGGTTGAAAACTAAAACTTATTTGTACTGTAGGTACCGCTGCAGCGCGCTGTAAGACTGTCTGAAAATGTTATGTTAGACCAGGTAAAGCCGAGTGCACAGTAGATATTATCAACAAAGATACGAGAACACAGTATCAGATAAGTTAATGAAATTCATTGCGAGTGTTTTTCAAATGTGTGTTATTTATATACATTTTTTAATAGATTCTTATAATTATAATATACTATGGAAGTTATAACAACAACATATAGATCATCAGTCAAAATTCACAGGATATCATTTTATTTTATATGTGTTTTATTTGCTATTTCGCTTATCACTATGGTGTTTACCAAAAACAAAGCTGACAATGAGATATCTATCTCGATAAAACTAAAACAAGTGTTAAATGATAGAAAATTTATACTGCTTTGGACACCGACAAATTGTATAGATTGTGCTCCTTTTGGTAAATTTCAACATGGTAACTTAATATTCAAGTCGAGTAATTGCAAATATCAAAATTGTTACTTTGATAGCAGCAATCAGAACAGAGTCCTGGAAGAAAACCAATACGATGCCATCATCTTTAATGGAAGACCAATATTAAGGATGACGCCAGAGAATCTTCCTCAAAAGCGAGATCCCGCACAAAGATACATATTCCTTCAACGTGAATCTGACTACAGATTTCCTGTGTGCCAGGATTACTATGACGATTTCTTCAACTGGACAATTACATATAGGTTTGACTCCGATTTTCCCTGGCCGTATTTTACAGTAAAGAATTTGAGTAATGAAACCATTGGGCCGAGAGCTGATATGGTCTGGGAGGAAATCATGATGCCAATAAGTAACGACCTGAAAGCACAACTGTCAAACAAGACCAAGTTGGTTGCTTGGTTTGTTAGTAATTGTTATGATAAAAGTGGAAGAATGGATTTTGCTAGAAAGTTAAGGCGGGAACTTCAGAGGTTTGTAACAAATAAAACTGTTATATTTCTCAGAGGCGGTCCTCCTGGAAGAAATTCCCGCACTCACACACGCTGGGCAGGCGGGTAAGTGAGCGCGGTGCCGAAACCCTTGCACCAGTGACGCCGCTGCCGGTCACCAGTCTGTTTTATGTAAGGCCCGACAATTGGGGATGGATATACCGCCATCCATCGGTCCTAGGCAAGGTCCATGAATGGATGAAATAACTTCGGGAGGATTTGCGAGTTTCTTCCAGGAGGACTGCCAAGAGTGGCGAAATCCTGGAAAGGCCTCCAGCAGTGGACGAAACAGGCTGATGGATGGATGGATGGATTTCTCAGAGTCTTTAAAAATATCCCATGTGCTGTTTACAGTGCCACCAGCTTTTTAGGGTTCCGTGGTCCGACAAGGAACCCTTATAGTTTTTAGGGTTCCATAGTCCGACAAGGAACCCTTACAGTTTCGCCATGTCCGGCTGTCCATCTGTCCGCGGCTCATCTAAGAGAATATTAGTACTAGAAAGCTGTAATTGGCATGGGAACGAGTATACATGTACATATTATAGTAGGAATTTTTTTAAATGTCCGAACCCACTTATGATCTTGTCTTCCAAAGAATGGCATTGTTGTCTTTTGTTAAGTTCGACCGCTAAATGAGCAGTGCTTAACGAAACGCCTAGACAACAAAATATTTTATGTTAATAGCAACTTTACCACCTGAACAAAAAGGCTCAAATTTGAACGGCAAGTTGCCAACGCATTTCAGATTCCATTTTTGAAATTGGAACCGGCAGCCATTTTTTGTGTCAGTTACAGGATGATTAAGTAATGGCTTTTGATCTTAATATCGTATACTCCTCTGTGTTTTATTCTAGATATTTCATAAATGTGACCCTGGCTTAAGTTTATAGGATTTTGATTGTTTACTATTTGGATTTTTTTGAAAAGTGTGCTCGATAAAGACCCCGGCTGTGTATATGGTCTTTAATTTAGCGGGAATAAGAGGTACAAAAATGTAACGTATGTAATTTTAAAGTAACTTCAATAATTACCGTAGATTGCAGCCATACATTTTATTTTGTATTTTTAGGTACTTACTGGTTTTTATTGGAATCATATAAGTCCAAGTAAACATAGTTATTTAATAAACAACAAATGTGTGTTAAATTAAAGTTTCAAAGAGACAAATGAACTTCTTAAAACTTAAATACTGTTTTTCTTAATAACATGCATATACAATAAATTATGTAAGAATCTTAAATCGTTTGACCCTGTATCACACTGCACCTTGCTGCCGCTTTCAATTTCAAAAAGTACTATCTGGAATGCGTTGCCGTTCAAATTTTAGCCTTTTTGTTCAGGCCACAAAATATTTTGTTGTTTATGTGTTTCGTTGTGCACTGCTAATTAGTGGTGGAACTTAACAATAGAACAGTGCCATTTGTTGGAAGATAAGCTCTTAAGCCGATTCTTAATATTTATAAGAAATCCTACTATAATCACGCCAATAAAGTGGTAAAAAAAAATTTAGAATTTAATATGTTTTAAGCTTTCCTCCCAAACACGTATATTGAGGATGATTTTTTATTTCTCGTCTGTCCCATAGTGTAGGGTTTTACAGGCTTACAAGTACAGGTCGCGCCAAACTTTTGGTCCCCTCTTAACACGACAAAATGTATAGGCCGTTCTTCGGGAGAGCAACTTCCGAGCGGACTAGAAGTTTGGCGCGGTCTGTATTAGTAGATTAACTTATAAAATGTCCTGGGCAACTACGCTCACAAGGCCGGTTTTTTATTTCTATTTGACGGCGAGTATTTGTTAAAAGAAAAGTAAAAAGCTTAGATAAAAAAAAGGATGATACAACGACGGTACCCCGCTACTCGCGCGCGGCTCTGCAAATATACTAGTACGTCCGATGGGCCTGTTTTGTGTAGCTTGTCTCGCTTGAAAGCTTGTCGAAGCTTGTCGCTCTATCTTTGTCTAAAACTATTTTTTTTATAAAATTAGTGGCCAAGGCACGTATCCGAACGGCGGCGTATCCGCCACCCCTCCCGAGCAAACACCGAAAGCTCAGATTTCGTCGCATCACTTTAAAAATCCCAAGTAGGTTTTGTCCTGTATTTACGATATTTTTCGATTTTATTATTTTCCTTTCACGTATTTTTATATTTGTTGGTATATTTTTTAAAGAACCTATTGATGTGTTTGTGATCTGAGTAAATGAAGGCAAAAAATGTAGTGCCTGAAAATATGTTTTTAAGTGGTGGGCGGCCACCAATAATCCCGTACTAGCCGAAAGCTCAAATAAATATAAAAAAACTTAGAAAAAGCTCATACATAGGTAACACTAAAAGTTTCCGGAACTGGCCACTTACATAAACAATATTTAAAAATTTATTGCAACATTTGAAAATAGAACTCTTTGGCTGTAGAATGCAGTTTGTTTCATCTGACTGTCTTTTGTTTTTACCTTGTGGCGCCATTTAAAAAATTGTGTGTCTGCATCAACATGGATTTAACTCGGGAAATTTTTCGTAGTATGATTTTCTACGATTTTAAGTGTAATTTGACAGCTCAATAGAGCATCGCTCGGCTTGAAACAGCTTTTGGCAATGAAGCACCATGCAAGACGACTGTTTATAGCTGGTTTGCAGAATTCAAGCGTGGTCGTATCAATCTCAGTGACGAATCTCGCGATGGTCGGCCGTCCACCGCTGTGACCAACAAAAACATCGATGCTGTGCGCCGTATGATTGAAACAGACAGGCATGTGACCTACCATGAAATTCGCGCATCCTTAGAAATAGGCATGAGTCAAATACAATCAATCCTACACAAACATTTGGGTGTGAGAAAGCTGTGCTCGCGGTGGATCCCACACAACTTGACCGAGGCTCAAAAAACGGACCGCGTCACTTGGTGCAGTGCCATGCTTACCAGATTCAACGAAGGTGCGTCAAATTTGGTGTGGGATATAGTAACAGGTGACGAAACATGGATTTATTGCTACGACCCCAAAAGAAAGCAGCAATCGAGCGTATGGGTCTTTCAAGATGAGCCGAAACCAACCAAAGTGGCGCGCGTGAAAAGTGCATCTAAGCGGATGATTGCTTCTTTTTTTAATAAAACTGGACACGTGGCTACTGTTGCTTTAGAGAATCGTCGTACCGTGAATAGTGACTGGTACACGACCATTTGTTTGCCGGAAGTTATTGACGAACTCCGTAAAAATAACCGTAAACGCCGTATCATCCTGCACCACGACAATGCTAGTTCTCACACGGCCAGACAGACAAACGACTTTTTGAAGACGAAAAATGTAGAACTCATGAGTCATCCTGCATACAGTCCCGACCTGGCACCTTGTGACTTTTTTCTGTTCCCAAAAATTAAGAACCAATTATGCGGTCAACGATTTTCATCACCAGAAGAGGCTGTCGAGGAGTATGAAAAACACGTTTCAGAGGTCACCACAGGGGAGTGGCACAAAAGTTTTCAAAACTGGTTTGATCGAATGAAAAAGTGCATAGACGCCAAGGGAGATTATTTTGAAAAACAATAAATTAATTTTGTACCTTTAATAGTATTTTTTCATATTCATTCCGGAAACTTATAGTGCGTCCCACGTATATCTTCAAGACGCGATATCTTAATATGTTAAGTCGAAAATGTTTTTATTTGTATTGATGTCAGCAATCGATTCTTACAAGAATAACCCGTGGCGGCAATTTTTTAAAAAGAAATGACGTAACGTCGATGGAAGCCAAAATCCTCAAATCTCTTCATCCACTTGAAGGCATAAGATACCTGTCCTGGTATATGCCTGATACCGAGTGAGTTGAATAGAAGAGCTTGTATGACTATATGATGGATGTAGAAGCAAAAGAGGTGTGTCAGGATCAGATGGAAATCAGTTGTCGCTGCCACCCCTCTAGGAGACAGATAAGAGTATATGTTTCTAATTTCTTTACATGTTTTCAAGGTACAACCAAACTCTGGACATCTACGGGCACTGTGGCTGGTTGAAATGTCCCAGGAAAGAAGCTGATAAGTGCAACAAATACATTGAAAATGACTACAAATTTTACTTGGCATTTGAAAATTCTTTTGCAGAAGACTATGTCACGGAGAAGTTGCTTACTGCTGTCCAGAATAACGCTGTACCAATTGTGTATGGAGGAGCAGATTATAATAGGTAAGTTTAAGCATTACTGAAGAAAATTGGAAATGAACGTGTTTTGCGGGAATTATTTAGAACAAACAATTGACTTTTTGTTGTAGCTATCAAAGATGTAAAATGTTTAGATGTTCCCCGACGTCGAAAATCTGTTGCATTGTTTTTAAATGTGTGCGTTTACAAAATGCCGACACGCGACACTAATGCGAAGGCCACGGGCAACGACGCTCCAAGTGAATTCACCTTGCGCTGCAAGCATCGGCTTCAAGCTCATACAAAATTGTATGAGCTTGATGCTGATGCTGGCAGCGCAGAGCGAATTCCCTTGGATCGTCGTTGCTGGTGGCAATTTGCGATGGCTTATGTTATGACCATCGGTAGATGATCCCTTAAACACCGCTATCCTCGGTCACTGTAACGACACAACACATGAGCCGAGAGAATAGTGTCATCTCTTTTTCTCTCAAACACTACTTTCTCTTTCGCGCACTCGCCATCTTGACTTGAATATTTTTGACAACAGAAGGAAATAAATTTGTTATTTAATGAAATCGTAATACTTACGAGTGAAATATTACATCTCTGGTTTTATATGTATTTTCTCTAATTATTGGTGCACTTTCGAAATGCACTCGACGGCATTTTTAAACACTTTTCTAATATGTAACCCTCACAGTGCTCAGATGAGGACTGATTCCAAATATGCTCACTTATGTCACGGTGGAAACATTTGGCACGATATGGTAAGGGCGTATCTTACGTTCATCTTTGGTAGCTATGCCCTAAATTTATGCAACTAATAAATATATTTAAATTTACTTTCCAGCCCAACAATATTATATGCGACAACCTAAAGATTATTCAAATAATAAAATCTAAAAATAATACGATCGCAGTTATATTATTCCTAGAAACGGTTCAACAGTTTAAATTGTATCTTGTTTCACGATAGATAACATATTCACGCCTGCTAATCTGTGCTCTAATTATAATTATAATTTTAGAGTAACCTTATAGCATCTGTGTATACCTATCTGTCTGTCCGCCACATAGGAAAACGGCTGGGTCGATTGAATATTACACTGAAAGAAAATAGATATACAACGACTTTCATTGTAAAGTTTGGTGATTCGTCACATCAATCGTATTTTCATACAGATTACATTATAATTTTACAAAAAACAAAACCGTTTTTTTTGAGTTCCGTACCCAAAGGGTGGCACCCGGGACCTATTACTAAGCCTGCGTTTATAATACTTGTCACTATAGCTTCTATCAATAAAATAATAATATAAAAAATTAAGCCATATAAAGAACTCGAAACAGCAGTATTTTTTCAATGGTATTTGTTTCAGCGCTTTTTTGTGGAATGTTGGTCTATTAGAGATATCACTTCTTGAATTATTTTCACTTTGAACTGTAGGACCTTATTATATTGTTGTTATTTACCAAAATGTCGTTTCTTAGTCATATTGTATGGTGGTAAGAAACCCTTCGTGCTCTAATACGGCTCGGTCTTAGCCGGTTTTTGTAACCTTGACCTTGACATGTCTTCTTGTTATTATACCTATATTTAAGAGAATTACTATTAGTTGTACACTATATTTAATTCTTTTTTAAACATATTATTATGCATATATACCATGGATTCTTAACCACGCAAATGCAAATACGCTTACACACGCACACAGACACACACACCCTCACACACACCTACACACCTTCTCACACACCACACACAAACATATAATGTATAACCTCTCACCTTTTTTTCTTAAAAATAAAGGTTTCTGTTAATTCATTAATTTATATAATCTGTAGTTGTACTATCTACAAACAGCACAAGAATAATGTAACAACTAGGGAAGAACGGTCCCTTCTAATACAGGTTTTGTTAGCTTAAAAGGAGGGTCCAAAGTACTTATAAATTACTTGTGTATAAATAAATAAATTTTGTATTTTTTGTATTTTGTATTGTATTGTTATCAGGTTTCTACCACCAAAGTCCTACATCGATGGCCGACTATTGGGATCAAAGAGACTAGCTGAGGTAATGATTGACGCTGCAACAAACTCGACCATCTACAACTCCTTTTTCAAATGGCGCAATTATTACTCCTACGAACCCTACATACATGAAGACTTTGCTTGCCGTCTCTGCACAAGGCTAAATGAAGACAACAAGCCTTCACAGTACCAGGATTTTAGAAGATGGTGGAGTAAAGACTATGAGAGGAGGTGCAAAACTAAATGAAAGGATGGCAACAATCTCATGGTGGAAAGAAAATGTTTTTGAGTGTGACGCCAGGATTCTAAGGCACAGAAAGGGATAGAAAGCTCACGTTAGCTGTTATTGAATGTTGACTTTGTTTAATTTATAAAAACATTTATTTAATTCAAAAACCTTTGGATCAGAAACTACAGTATTTTTTTTTGGTGATTATTCATTTTTTTTCTAATCTCTCATAATTTTTAAGCCTAATACAGATTCTAATTGCTAACGTTTACGCTTTTCATTTAGTATACGTAAAAAAATAAACGCATTTCTTCGACTTTTACAACATACTTCGGCCTCTTCAATGAGGCCGTTATCGGTCGAATAAATGGCATTAGTTAAAAATGTATATATATGCTATAGAGTACCTTTGCCAAAGATTAAAACAGCTTTCGCGAATAGATTTGGACTGTTCATTAGTTCTCGACTTTACAATTCTGTTCTCAGACTTTGCGATTTCAAAACATACTCTATCATAGAAGCAAAGGCTAAGGTTTCCAAATACCTATTTACATTGAATTACGATAAGACTGAATCACTTCTGGATGAGTTTATTTTAGATAAGTCTATATAATGTATGTTAGATGTATTAAATGTCTGTTTTCTTTTTGTTTCCAATATCTGTATAATTTTTAAACAATTTTTCTTTTTAACTATACATCTTTGTTAAAAATATTTGAATTATAGCTAGTAAGTATCATCATTTTGCAGTAAACAATTTTTGACTTTGATACTTGTACGTAAGAAAAAAAAAACAATGACTGCTATTTGCTATGATTTAATCATACAGAAAACATACAAATAAAATTAGAGAAGGGAAATAATAGATGACGCTAGTGTCGCCTTTGCCCATTTACTCTGGTTATGTCAGGTGAATCAAAACTTGAACAAGTTCAACGTTATTATCAAAATAAACGATAATATAAAATTAAAATTAATGAAAAATCAAGGATTTGGAGAAAGAAAACAATGGAAGTAAACGACGCCGTCGTTTCAATCAGGGAGCACTCTTATTGACGTACAAACCTCCCCACAAAGCAGCCACAAGCCAGACTAAAACCCGTCGGGTAAAGCAAACTCTTGATGATGGCGGCGTTGATATGTCTGTTTTCAGCACTCACAGCATCCGATACGCGTCCACCTCAGCCAACAGCGCCGCCGGCGGCGGTGTGTCTCGATCATTGAGATAAAGATGTCGATGGTCTCGATAGATCGCATCCACCAAGGCAGCTGGTTGGACTCTTACAGAAAAAACCTTAGCAAGGTTTTTTTAACAGACCGATACATAATGGATACGATGAAGTTTTCGCAAGAGCCGTTTGCTCTACACATCACACTGTACAAGTATGAATTAGAAGTCCAGCGATTGCCATTTCCATCGAGGCATGTATATTGCATATTTCACAACAATAATAATGTGGCTGATAAGGAAAAAATTTAATTTAATAAACTTGCACTAAAACAACGTATGAAACATAAAATATATAAAGTAGGTAGTATTTACGCCAACACTCGACACGTGATTGTATTTTACGAAGGCCTAAAACTCGTTCATTACCCGATTGACATCGGTCAAAAAGTTGTCACTTTTTACTTTTGATAAACAGCTGTTGAAATTCTAACAAGTGAAGCTGATGGAACAGTGGATAGTTGCAACAATGACACGAGCAGTCAGTATCAGATTACTAAATTAGTGAATAACTGTAATCCAGTGTGAGTGTTAGTATCTAAATACGTTATTCAAACAACTATAATAACCAATGGAAGTTACAACAACAACATATAGGACATCAGTAAAAATTTACATTAAATCATTATTTTTTCTCTTCGTTTTATTTTCCTTTTCTCTGGTTACTGTGGTGTTGAAAAACAAAAACAAAACTTACAATGTAAGTATTTCGATGAAACCAGACCAAGTGTTAAATACTAAAAAAAATATACTACTTTGGACACCGAGAAAGTGTTCCAATTGTGCACCTTTTAGAAAATTCAAACATGGTAATGAAATATTCAAGTCAAACAAATGCAAGTACCAAAATTGTTTCGTTAATAGAAATCACAACAGACTTCTAAAGGAAGACCAATACGATGCCATCATCTTCAATGGAAGACCAATTTTAAAAATGACACGAGAGGATCTTCCTCAGATGCGAGATCGCGCACAAAGATATATATTTCTTCAACTAGAATCTGGCAACAGATTTCCCGTATGCCAGGATTATTACGACAATTTCTTCAACTGGACAATGACATATAAGCTCAACTCCGATTTTCCTTGGCCTTATTTTACAATAAAGAATTTAAACAATGAAACTATTGGACCGAGAACTGATATGGTCTGGGAGGAAAACATGATGCCAATAAGTAACGACCTGAAGGAAAAACTGACAAGAAAGACCAAGTTAGTTGCTTGGTTTGTTAGTCATTGTTATGCTGATAGCGGAAGATTGAATTTCACTAAGAAGTTAAAGTGGGAACTTCAGAGGTTTGTAACAAATAAAACTGGTTATGGTATTAAATATATGTCTCGAGGTTTTATCAAATACGTATATGTTAAATGTCGTCTACGATACAACCAACTTATCTGTCCAGTAACGGTGTCACTAGTATGTAGAGTATTTGTTAAGATCATAGCCAGGCAAATGTACAAGTTAATGCATTGTAAAGCCATCCATCCACCCATCAGCCCGTATTCGTCTACTGCTGGACGTAGGCCTTTCCCAAATTTCGCCTCTCATGTCGGTCCTCCGTCCTCCTCATCCAGCCGCCATCCACAACGTCCTTCAGGTCGTCGGTCCAGCGGGCACGAGGTCGGCCTACACTACGCTTTGCTGTACGTGGTCTCCATTCTTCTTTTGGCGGCCACGGCCATCATGTCGGCGACAAATATAGCCTGCCCACTTCCACTTCAACTTGCAGGCTATGTCGGTTATTTTCGATCCACGACGGATCTCCTCATTTCGGATTCCATCCATCAGAGATACCCCAAGCATAGCCCGCTCTATAGCTCGCTGAGCGACTTTAAATCGGTGGATTGTAAAGCCTGACCAGGAAAATTAAAAACCTTGCCATGTTGCATAAAACCAATATACCTAATTTCAACTACTAGCAACGCTGACTTTAAACGTTATTATGTCGATTGTGTGAAAACACTGTCAAAGTGTGGTGTTATTAATCACACTATTATAAATGCGTAAGTTTGTGTGTCTATCTATGTTTGTTACTCTTTCACGCTTAACCATCTAGATGGATTTGGATGTAATTTAGAATGGATATAGCTTATACCCTAACTTAACACATAGGCTACTTTTTATCTTGGAAAAAAGCGTGTCGTTAAACCGAATAATTAGTTGAACCATAAATTCGATAACTTCGTGATTAGTGCCACAATCGACAACATTTCATTTTAGTTAACCATTTGTTTTTAATATTTATTTTGAAATTCTGCGTAAAAAAGAAGCTTATGTATTTTTTTATTTTGTTAAATTTTAATTATTCTCCAGCATAATTTAATGTTTTCTTATTTACTCATTATAAAAGGACGTAAGTCGCATCTGAGGATTTCAAAGGTCAATGTTCATCGCTAATGGATTAATAAAAAAAAAGCTTGGCATGATTATGTCTGCTGTCTGTCTGTCCGTTCGTAACTCGCGACTGTCACCCCTGTAGCATTTTTTTGCTATTTCCAAAAAATTTTAATTTGGCCATCCACGCCTACTTGAAAATGTAACCCTGTATATCTGGCTTTAGTTCATAATTTATCTACCTGAACAAATAAAATAATAGCATGTTACACGCGTAAGTGTCCATAAGTCATATTTATATAGTTTAAATTAAGCGTTTGGACAACATTAAAACAAAAATATTGAAATACAGACAGTGGTAATGACACTAATTTGTTTGCGTGAATCCCGTTTATGTCGAAAACGTGGAAATTTACTAAATTTCTTAGGCCTTGTCCAGGTGCAGCGTGCAGCACTCGCGCGTAGTCGAAGTACTATGCTCTAATACATTGCGTCCACATGCTACGTTTGTAACACTTCGGTACACGATAGTCGCGAGTTACGAACGGACAGACAGTGTGCGACGCTCCCGCGGAATTAGTTCTATAAATTATGGCACTAATCACGAAGTTATCGAATTCATTGTTCAATTAGCTTTTGCCCGCGGCTCCGCCCGCGTGTTATTCGGTTTGACGTCGTGCTTTTTTTGGGATAAAAAGTAGCCTGTGTGTTAAGTTAAGGTATAAGCTATATCCATTCTAAATTTCATCCAAATCTGTCAAGCCGTTTCAGCGTGAAATAGTAACAAACATACACACACACACACACACACCCTTTCGCATTTATAATATTAGTGTGATGTATGAAAAGATAAATATTATTAATACGGTAGGTGTTGATGGTTGTGATTGTCGGCACTTGGTGGAACTTATTATATCTTGTTAAATAAGACACTTGTACTTGTCCACAGGATTATAATTTTACTTAATACACCCGACCGGTTTCGCTTATAAGCATTGTCTAGGGCTTTATTACATAAAAAATAACTTAAATAATATTTACATGTTTAATACGTGCGATAAATGTCAAATAATTTCCGGGGGTAATTTAATAATAAATAAAATGACAGATAGCAAGTCAAGATGGATTTATATGCAACGTTGTTTGATATTAGTAAGGAAAGCTACATTATTACTTCAACAATCAAATCTGAGTTTGATAATTTATATTTGCCTGGGGCATCCGGGCAATGTGTGAATTATTATGAATATTATTAACATGATGAACAAAACACTTGTACTCGTTTCACAACACTGTTTTCACAATTTTCACAGTTTTAGTCTTATAATTATAACTTATTACTAAACTTTTCCCAAAAATTTGGTAAAATTTTATATACTGGAATCCTAAAGCACCTTTGTTTTATTAGTTTTAACATTATCATTAATATAATAGTTTTTCATAATCTCATAAATATTTTTAATTATTTCCCACTTTTCGGCAATTTCTGCGCATTACATCCCCCATATTTAATTTTATTCTACTTCCTATTGACCTATAATCTTAATGTGATTCTACCTACGATTTGACTTGTCATTGATTAACGACATATTTCATTGTTTGCACGTTGAACCAATGTATAATTAAAATGTGTTATTAATTAGTTATTATAACCCTTGATAATGGTGTCATACCGAAACCGGTTGGCATTAACATATTACAGTATTGTGAAACGAATACAAGTGTTTTGTTCATCATGTTGTTATCGAAGTTTCACCAAGTGCTGACAATCGCAAGTATTAATCTTAATAATATGATTGTTCGTTACATAATTTACCTAGGCAATATATACAATTCCTAGGCATTGTACCTGCTGGTCCATCGGCAAAGTGTAAAGTTATTTATTACTAATTAATGGGATAATATTAAGTTTGCAGTCAATATTAGTTTTTTGGAAGTCCTGCAGTGCAGAAGAGAGCCGGTAGGTTAGGTTAGAAGGTTTTTTTTTTTTTTAGTATTTTTTTATTTTCAACATCTTAACCTAGGTACATAATATGCACAATCAACAAAAACCCGTAGGGTTTATCAGTGATTGTGGAGGCCGGTACTTATATTTAATTATTATTATTATAGCAATAGGCAAGCATCTCACAACCATAGCTGGGCGGTGATCGCGGTCGGTCATACATACAATTTAACCAAAAGGCTAAGCTTTGTTCATAAAGGATATACATGCCCTAATCAATTTCCCGCTCCCACTCATGTCTTTTAAATATATACATTACCGGCCGCGCATTTGGTACTGTATACAATACCTAGGCAAATAATTAAATAAATAATATTTCATACATTACCTAGGTATTGTATACAATACCGGATTGTACAGATTGCCGGTAACATACAAAACGTATGCGCGCACTCGAAAAGCTCAGCATACTCTTGGTCTCAACACCACAGTGCGATCTTTTTGCTAAGAGACCGATGGATGTATTAGAATGTGTCTAAAGTACTGCGAGAGTGAGGAATCAAAGACGATGTCCTTAAATCAACATCATGTATAGATATTTTTATGTTTTTATATTTTTTTGTTTCTTTGTTTTGATTATTATTTATTATATTCCTTCAAGTCTTAGCCTATTATCTGTGAATTGTTCAGTTAGTGGGATATATATCTGTTAAGTGGTAGAGCTAATGCCGGGCTCGACTGTGGAAGTACCACCATCTTACTCGCAAATCCTCCCGAAGTTATTCGGGGGAGAGTAAGAGAACAGCTCTCAGGCAAAACCAGGCGGCCCACCATTGCCTGGGACCGATGGATGGCGGTATATCCATCCCCAATTGCCGGGCCTTATATAAAACAGACTGGTGACGGGCAGCGGCGTCACTGGTGCGAGGGTTTCGGCACCGCGCTCACCAACCCACCTGCCCAGCGTGTGTGAGTATGGGCATTTCTTCCAGGAGGACCACCAAGAGTGGCGAAATCCTGGAAAGGCCTATGTCCAGCAGTGGACGAAACAGGCTGATGGATGAATGGATGGAACGCAACATTTAAAATCTTCATTCATCATCCGGACACGCATCCATGCCAGCCAACTAACCGGAAAGTTATAACCTATTCCTTTAAAAGAAGATTTAAGGTACCTTTCTTTTAAGGTGGTAAAACCGAATCCCGGTGCAAAATGAACATCATTACATTATTTTCCTTATTTTTGAATAAAAAGTATGCAAAAATTGCGTTTTAAAGGAATTAGCGGAAATTGGTCTAGCACACGCTCATGGTAAATAAAAGAAAAACATAATATATCCATGCGTAGGTATGTTAATGTCATACTTGTTTTCAAGGTACAACCAAACTCTGGACATCTACGGGAACTGTGGCTGGCTAAAATGTCCCAGGAAAGAAGCTGATAAGTGCAACAAATACATTGAAAATGACTACAAATTTTACTTGGCATTTGAAAATTCTTTTGCAGAAGACTATGTCACGGAGAAGTTGCTTACTGCTGTCCAGAATAACGCTGTACCAATTGTGTATGGAGGAGCAGATTATAATAGGTACGTTTAAACATTAAGAATATACTATTTACTCGTAAAATTCCTTCTAAAGGTTCTTTTAAGTAAAATTTGCTATCTCTAATATTTAAGGTACTTACCCTCCAGGGGGCATTTATTTGGTTCATTCTTTACCTCTACAGCTTCAGCCGTTATATGTAGCCAGTTGAAATTTTCACAGAATACTTTGGCCTTTAACACAGCAAATAAAAATAAAAATTCCCTAAAGACAAAGACAAATAACATTAAAAACTCTTTCACTGTGTAATGGTTCGGTCATCTTACTTGGACATAGGATATAGTTTGTTCCCTGGGGACGGACAGTTCCCTAGGGACATAATCATTAATAACTACTGAACCTATTTTTAAAACTATTTCACTTTTGTAATGCTTTAACTATTCACTTTAACAAAGACTAAAGTTTGTTCTCTGAGGACGGGTAGTTCCTTGGGGATTTTGTAATTTCGCTATCGTGAATTTCTCACCCACAATATTTTTCCTGTAATCTTTAAGGAATCTCAAATCACCATGATTTTTTCATGTTATTCGGTTCATTAGTTTCGGAAATAAGGGGGGAGGGGACAACAGGGACATGCATTTTTTTGTGATTTTTCAAAGATTTCTCGAAATCGGTGCCAGTAAATACAGTAAAGTATATATATTTACCTATATAATCAGCTCTTTACTATCTAGAATTTGATATCCATATTGTATTTTTATAAACTATATTTTTTATTTATTTTACTTTTTTTTTCTCATTTGTTATCAACTTTTTTTTAATCGCTATAGTTTTCCCGTAATAGTCTCGTAGCCAGTTATGACCACATTCTTTTCAGTCCACCAGTTTTTGTGGTTTTTCAAAGATTTCGCAAAATCGGTGCCTGTAAATAAATTAAAAGTTTCACTTGTGTTTTAGAAATATTTTGAACTATTTAAATATTTACCCTAAAAATATTATGAAATAACCGAAAATAACAGATAACAGCTGATTGATCATTTTCCCTACAGGATACCGTTGCGCCAATAGCCTACAATAGCCAGTTTTATGGCGGATTCTTATCAATTTAAATCGTAAATCTGCCGGTCAACGGAAGGATAACGTCTACAATGCGATACCGCCTATAGACGTTCAGGCACGCCGTTTTTTAAAAACCTTGATCTTGACATGTCTTCTTGTTATCAGGTTTCTACCTCCAAAGTCCTACATCGATGGCCGACTATTGGGACCAAAGAGACTAGCTGAGGTAATGATTGACGCTGCAACAAACTCGACCATCTACAACTCCTTTTTCAAATGGCGCAATTATTACTCCTACGAACCCTACATACATGAAGACTTTGCTTGCCGTCTCTGCGCAAGGCTAAATGAAGACAACAAGCCTTCTCAGTACCAGGATTTTAGAAGATGGTGGAGCAAAATCTATAAGAGAAAATGCAAAATAAAAAAAAGGATGGCAGCACTCCCTTGGCAGAAAAAAACGTTGTTGAAATGGTTTCTGTCATTATTCCCTTTGTAAAGACTTAAAAAGAAATTAACCGTTTTCCAGACCAGCTTCCATAAACATCACCTAGATGGCGCTGGTAAGAACTTAAAAAGTAAAATCTGTTTAAAGAAGGTTTAAAGTCCTGCAGTGGGGACAAAAAACCGTAGTCTCTGCTACTAGTTTGCAGTTGTAGTAGTAGATAGTATCCAAATAGATATCTAGATAGTCAATTCCAGGTACGAGTAGTATTGACATTAGAGTTATCCAAGACAAAAACTGTTTCAAAATAAACACAGCAAAGGCGTAAAATAAGACCATAGGTCTATGATAAGACTGAAGCCACATATCAACCAAAATTTACGTTTTATGCTTTGATTTGTTTTTAATCTTTTGCAAAAGCAAATATCATCAGCAAAGAGATCATACTTAATATTATTTTTACATATGTTAAGTTAAGGAATATTAATATGCGTGTATGAGAATTATACTGCCACACCAGGTCGTTAGGAATTCGCTCTACCATTAGCGTTAAGAGGGGGTCACATAAATATAAGGTGAATTTAGTTTATATTGCCAAATGTATACTGGATACTCGGTAAGTGGTCAGGACCATGGTTTAATGACACTCTTAACGAAATACGAAAAATATTTTTGTGCATTTATACTAGTTCAAGAACACTCTAAACTCAATTAATATAGGAAGTCAACATTTCATTTTGCATATTTCCTAGAAAGGTTAATTGAACCTTGGTCCTGACCACTTAGCAAGACTCCAGTATGAATTTGGCTACATAAACGAAAGTCACCTTATATTATTATAATATATTTACATTATTACTAGAATTTTCCGCGGCTTTGTTCGCGTGAAAGTGTCTTTCAACCATGTATCTTTTAAAACTATACATATTTACTTGTAGCCTGATGTTGACCAAGGTCAATGTATAAAACTGAAAAAAATTCAACAGATGATAGAGTATCCCTAATAAACCACACACCAGAGAAAAAAAAAATCTCGTACTTTTCTTGTACCTTTCCATAGAAATTGGGTCAGCTGGTTAAACCACTTTGTAGTGGGAAGTGAAAAAAATATTTTAACCAAAAAATTTTTTCCTTTTCTGGAATTTGATCAGTGAACGATACATGATCTACCCTAGAATTATTTTTACTTAATATTGTAGGACCTCATATAATCACACTTATAAGTGGTCAGACTAAGGTTCAATGACCTTGATTGTGAAATACGAAAAAAAAATTGTGCCTCTATACATGTTCAAGAACAACCTCGACTCCTCTAGTATATATTATATAGGAAGTCTAAATTTTATATTACATTTTTCGTATTTCACAGAAATGGTCATTGAACCTTGGTCCTGATCACTTACCGATTCTCCGGTATAAATTGGGCTATATAAACGAAAGTCACGTTATACACCATGTTCTCTATTGTACACCAAAAAAAAACGTAAATAAAGAATAGGTTTTATCACTAATAGCAATCTCTTCCTTTTTCATCTTAGCGATGCAATCATGGTTGGAAAAATCTTTAAAAGAAAATGTAGATATTTAAGGTGACTTTTATTTATACAGCCAAACTCATTCTCATTTGTAAGTAATCATAGGTAACACGGATCGATAACACTTTTTGCTAATTTTGCAAAATAAAATCTTAACGTCCCATAGTAATTGACTCGCTTGCGTTTGTAAGGAACACGAAAAGAATAATTTACGAATCTCACAAAAAGTTACATCGAACCTTGTTACTGAGCACAGCCAGCCTGCACAGCCTAAACAGCTAGGTTTCACGGACGACGCTCTCTCTAAATTCACCCGTATGTCGGTGCGTTAGGGTTCACGCATTTTTGTTTGGAACTCAATTATTTCCTAAACTAAGGTTGGCCGCGGGTATGATTCGTGGAAAAAGTGGTACAGTAGGGTCGGTAGAATATGTGGTTTCATTTAACGGTAGCAGTCTATTTACACCCGGTATATGCGGTGTGCACATGATAAATAATACACTTGTTAAGGGTTTGATTTGGTCTTAGAACCGTTTTTGTTTTAATATGCTGATTCAACTACTTAATGTAAAACTTGAACACGTGTTTTTTCAGTCTTTTGTCTTTCTGTTGTTATGGTAACCTAAGTGGACACATTTCACTCGATAGATTTAAATTTTGAAAATTATGCCTTTTTATGTTATGAATTCGTTTTATGTCTAAACGGCTTAAGTTTTGTCTGAAATAACTGCTATAACCAGAAAACATGATTTTTTTCCGATGTCAGGTTAAAAAACTCCTACATCAACACTTTTTCGTAAAATCCAGAAAAACCTCGAAAATTCACTGATTTAGCGTGCCGGCAGCGCGCGAAGCGAGCGTTCTAATGTAGACTTCCTGACAACGTACTGAAGTTCAAAATCACTCGGTAAGATTATCGTGCACCACGGGCAAAGCCTTAAAAAGCATTATTAATTTATATAAACAATATTATTTTTTATGTTGACGTTGCTTTTACTTTTTTAAAAATAAAAACAATACCAAGACGTCAACCGTGAATCAGTATACCAAAAACGTCTCTCAAGAAGCAATAAGGAGCCCTGTTTTATTTTTTCGAGTCAGTGAGCTTTACGGATATCTATGAGTAAACACAAAAAATACTTGACACAGAATTCGCTCACAAAAATTGTCTGAAATTGTTTTGTATCTTGGTTATTTATATTTCCAAGAGTCTCGTGCAGTATTAAGGAACCATTATGGTGAAATTCTGTTGCTCGTTCGTATGTCACAGACTCATAACTACTCATAAGTATACATAACTAAATTTTCTGTTGTTAAAGTATATATAATACTTAAAAATACTTAATTCAATAATATAAAAGACTAAAAGCTATTAAATCTAAAACTAAACCTGTTCTAAAAAACTGGCCAAGTGCGTGTCGGGCCAGTAGAGTTCCGTAGTTGCCCAGTACATTTTATAAGTAGGTCTACTAATACAGATCGCGCCAAACTTTTAATCCGCTCGGAAGTTGCTCTCCTGAAGAACGGCCCATACATTGTCAGAGGGGACTAAAAGTTTGGCGCGACCTGTACTCGTAAACCTGCAAAGCCTTCTTAGCTATGATAGTTTTCCTTTTAATTTCATTATATATACTTCTGTGATTTTTTTACATATTTATAAGCAACCGTTTAGCCGACAGAAATTTGCAGTTTAAAGCTTAATATTTCGCCAACGGATCCCTAAATCGAAAAATGGTTTTCACACTCCCACAATATTTTTGAAAGACCTATCCAACGACACCGCACACTATGGGATAGACGAGAAAAAAAAATCATTCCCAATTTACGTGTATAGTACGAGGTACCATTAAAACGAATTTTTTCCCGATTTTATTTTACCATTTTGTTGGCATTAATATGTGCCAAATTACAGCTTTCTAGTACTATTAGTTTCTGAGCTAAGCCGAGGACAGATGGACATGGCAAAACTATAAGGGTTCCTTGTCGGACTACGGAACCCTAAAAAGGTTAAAAAATGTCCAAGTCGATGCCGCCGGGCAGAGTGCCAAGAAGGCTGGCGGCATTACCTCGTTGGATGGCGAGACTAAGTCTTTGGCTGAGGTAACTTTTGAATTAAATTAAATTATTTGTCATAAACAATACCATTTTCCTGACTTTCCCTAAAACTGACGAAATACGAAGCCCTAAGCGTGAATCTGATTCGTAAAGAGTCTGAAGCGTGAATGTGAGAGCAAATAGAAATCTTTCCAAATTTTCGTGTTCCTGAAAACAGTGGAACCATACATTTAAGGAACCCTAAACATTGCACTGGAATTTGGAAACTTATTAGATAGAAATTAGGAGTTTGTGTCGTTTTGAAAATAAAAATAAAAATTCAAAATTATTTATTATTAACAAACGTCACAAACATCATAATTAATAACGTAGTTTTAGGAATTTAAACTAAGACTCATGACTATACAGGTTGTGAATAGAGTGCGACCTTTAACTATGGACGTTACATTTTTGTGACACAACTATGGACGTGCGGTCGCACGGACCGCTATCGGTAAAGGTCAGATTCTGCAGATTAAGTAACTATAGTACCTGTTTTTGTTTATATCTCCTTTAAGAGTTAGTAAATGTAAATAAAAGATTTTATTTAAATTAATATGTATTTATTTTTAACTAAAATCTAACCATTTTACAATCTTAGGCACTTTTCAGACTTTTTTACTTGAGATCACTTTATAGGAACATATCTTAGGAAAACTACTTTTGCAGACAATTTTACTAGTCTTACGATAAACAATAAAGAACAAAAAATATAAAAAACATAAAATTTACTTCTCAAAACAAAACATAAAAATTTCAACAAAGGCCCAACTTGCGCATATTTTATTGGCAGTCCTTACATAATGTCTTCAAAAGAAGATCTTCAAAACGCAATATTTTATTTTCCCTCTATGGAATCCGTAAATCAGATGGTCGTTTGGATGTATGTAGATGTACTCGGTCCATTATTTTCAGACATTTTTGATCAAAAAACCTTAAACAAACAAAACTACCCTCAGCTCAATTTGTTACACAAACATGGACGTGCGGTCATACAGACCGCACTCAAAATATAAAGCGAAATTACTCACCAAATATGCGACCGGCGACGCAACTTCTCTTCTCGACAGTCGTTTTGCCATTAAAACCGAAGCTACTGAGGTCCACATACACGTGGCCTGCGAGGGAGGGGAGAATTACGCGAATCACCAATTGCGAGCGGTCACTGAGACCGCATGTCCATAGTTAAAGGTTAAATAAAACCACATACTGTAATATAGGCTACGCTTTTTTTCAATAATGAATAAATGAAAAAAAAAACTACTGACCATACTGAACAACTATTCTAAAAAAAACCCGCGCAAATCTTCAGGGAAAAAGATATTCAACTGTAACTCAAAGACTTCATCTCGTAGGAGGAAGGTCTATTGTAGAACGCTGCACGGGAACAGCTGTTTCAAGCACGACGCTCTCTCGAAACTCGCCCGTATGTCGGTGCATTAGGGTTCACACATTTTTATTTGGAACTCAATTATTTTCCAAACTAAGGGTTGGCGCGGGTAGGATTCTTGGGAAAAGTGGTTCAGTAGGATCGGTAGAATATGTGGTTTCATTTAATGGTAGCGGTCTTTTTACACCCGGTATAATTGGCAAACGTTGGAAGCAATGGTAGGCTACTGATAAGATCATAGAATATTTACTAAACTACAAGAGTGTTAAAAGTTTTAGAACTTGTCATCTGAAGTGTTGGCCTTTTAGTAATTTTAATAACTTATCTGTAGAATTTTATCTCAACCTCAATTCAAAGCAAACACAAACGGAGAAACTACAATTCGTCTGACTTACATTTTTGAAATTTCATGCCTTTATAACTTCTATACACTTTTAAGTTATATAATACAAGCTTTTGCTGGCAGCTTCACCTACGTTTGTTTAGTTTTTGGGTATCTCTATCGATATGTACGTATTTACTAATAATAATATAAATAAAAGTCGTAAAAAGGTCATGTCTGTACCTATATATTAAATATTGGATTTGATTGTTAGCAGGGTTCGAAAATATAACTATCATTGATAACACTTTTAGAACAAGCTTTTACAAGAATAATCGAAAATGGCCAACGACAAATTTACAAAAAATATGAAAACAGGTTAGTAGGCATGAGTTTAGATAAAGTAGTGTATGAAACTATACATAATTAGGTATTAAAACACTCGTGTACTATTAAAAAACTCCCTTACACCTCATTTTTAAACAGTTTTGTTTTTAATAACCTTTTTATGTACCAGTTTCATAAACTACTATTATTTAACAGTATCCACTAACATGACTTCCCCTTCCTGATATTATGACGTATCCATTTACCAGCCACGTGACTGACTTGAACTTGACCTTGCCATGACCTTGACCTACTTTATTTATAATATAAATCCGAACCACAATCTGGACTGCGATATATTGTTGAAGTGACAATGAGGATTTTGAGGCTTTAATTGAGATAAAATTATAAATATTTCGAAGAAAAATATTGTCTTTTTTGGTTGACCAAGCAACGTGTTCTGGCATTTTTATTAATTTTGACCTAAAACCAATTTATTTTTATGCGAATTCTCGCAAATCTTGAAAATTCTCAAACAGCGCGTCAATAAAAAGCAGGGCAATGAAAGTTTTGTATCGGAGTCCACCATTTTATTGTTAGCAATAAATTCATATTAAGGGCGGCCATGTTTTCGTGAACCATTAATTTTGTCCACAAGCGAAACTGTTGCTCGTCCTTAAAGATTTATTTATCTGATAATCTGAAACAACCGGACTTAGGTTTACTTGTTCTTGTACTTAGAATAAAATAGAATGTTCAATTTGAACAAAACTATACAAAACAAAACGCATTTCTGTTCACAGTTATTTTAATCGCGTTGTTATGTATTGTTTGTACTACGAGTACGTTTATGTAAGCAAGATTGATGCTACCAGATAACTCAACACTTCTCCGAAAGCAATTTTGATAAAGTACACATTTACTGTATTATACCTAAAATGTACTTGAAAATTTAATATGTAAGAAATGAAAATAAACAAAATACCTTGACAGTTTATTGTTACCATTTTAATTACTCTTTCGAAAATTGAAATATACCTACATCCATCCTTATAATGTATATTATGGTAGTATCATATAACAAAGGAAGTAAAACTATAAACAATACAGTACGATAGCGGTAGTGCTGTGACCTAATCAATTACGGTAATGTCGATAATTACTACAGATTTTGTCAACAGCTATCAATTTGGTTTATTGTAACTCAAGGTAATATCTATCTATCGCCATTCTTTGTTCTCTTGCTAAGGTTTTTGAGTCATTGTTGCATAATAAATTATGCCCTCAGATTCAGCCGTACTTGTCAGACTCGCAACACGGATTTAGGAGTCGTCGGTCAACCAACACAAATTTGTTAACACTTGTTAACAGTATATCCGAACATTTGGAGTGTAGCTCCCAAGTGGACGTAGCATACCTTGACTTTAAAAAAGCTTTCGATCGAGTTGACAATGACGTCCTACTTGGGAAGCTATGCGCCATTGGATTTGCACCAAGATTACTTAGCCTGTTTGCCGACTATCTCCGAGACCGTCAGCAGTATGTCCAGTATGGCTGTTACACCTCAAAACCCTATCACACACGATCAGGAGTTAGTCAGGGTTCTATCCTCGGCCCCTTCTTTTCGTGATAATGATCAATGATATAGGGGCCATTCTTGAACACGCTTCCTGCCTTCTGCACGCTGATGACCTCAAGTTGATAGTCAACGTAGATCAGATGGCTGACTGTGACCTGTTACAGAACGATCTGGATGCTGTTTATCTATGGAGTGTACAGAACAAACTGCACTTTAACGCTAGCAAATGCTGTTATGTATCGTTCACGAGAGCGACCCAGACCTATGGAGCAACTTACACGTTAGGGCCTGACACAATTGCTCGTGTGAACTGTATTAAAGATCTTGGTGTCACTTTTGACACACGCCTTACATTCCACGAGCACGTGAAAACCCTGGCCGCTGATTGCTCCAAAAGCCTAGGTTTTGTTTTGCGAAACGCCAGAGATTTTAAAAATCTCAAGGCGATAGAACTTCTCTACACAGCTCTTGTCAGAAGCAAGATCGAAACCGGAGCCGTTGTCTGGAGCCCTCATGAATCGACATATATGCTTTTGCTCGAAAAAGTGCAGAAAGCGTTCCTCCGTTTTCTGTACAAAAAGAAATATCATAATAATATAAAATCCTTTTATGTACCCGACAAAGTACCTTCTTGGAGCGCTGGGATTTAATTCGTTAGAAGTTCGAAGAGACTGTGAGCAGTTAGTCACGGCCTGTTGCATATTGCGCGGTGAATCAGACTGTCCGCAGCTCACCAGTCAAATTTGTCAACTATTTGTGCCCGACAGATATTTCAGAGCTCGTACGCATGTTCTGTTGTCAGTACCTGCGGCACGTACTGTTGCTCGTAGCATGTCTCCACTTGTGCGTGCACGAACTTCACTCAATGCTCTATTGGCGATAGCACCAGACTGTGATTTATTTGCTGACAGATTGATGAATGTGATTGGTGAATGCTTGGCGTTTTGCGAGCGTGATGTATGACAGGACTGTCCTATCTGTTAATTAAAATAATTAATTATTTATTTCTTGTGTTGCTTTGTTTTTATTTAATTGATTTGATTGTGTTTATTTTTTCTATTGTTTGTATATTTAATTTAATAATATGGAAGTGTATAACTCATTAGTTTAAGACTGTAATGTTATGCATTTTAAATAAATAAATGATTATTATTATTATTATTATTATTATTATTATTATTATTATTATTATTATCCCGTTCATTGTACATTATCGTCTTATTAAATTGTTATCATAGAAGTGTTGTTTTATTAAAAACCCACACCTCTTTTACTTCATCACATTGCCTTTATTTTTTGCTCGCTGAGGATTCAAAAAGGATAGGTGCAGCATGCCAGGTTCTGTGCTTTTATTTAACACCTCCCTAGGGAAGGTTTCAAGTACTCAATGGTAATCCCCCGCAGTTGCAGCAACCACCTTTCTCTCTTTGTTAAGGCGCTATGTAAAAAATATACGGAAGCTTTCTTTCTGTGTATTTCATAAAGTAAACGGAAAATTGTAATGAATTTTTAGAACATACATTTTGACTATATAGTCTAGGGTTTTGATTTTGGAAAACACGTTTAGATAAACTTTCCTCGATAGAAATAATTATTAAAATGAGGTCTTCAAACACACTTTTTCTTCTCGTTTGACGGATAGGGATCATGTACAGAATGTATTTCAAACATATTTTATAAGATGGGTTTTAACAATACGAGATATTTAATTTTGAAAATTTTGATAGGTATATTAGTTTTTGTATAAAAGTAAAAAACTTCCTCATTTCTCTTTTGCGCTGAATCCGCCCCTCTCGCACTGCGCGTTTTTTCGCTTGGAGTGAGAGTGACAAAAAGAAAATTTACATAGCCCCTTAATTACTACTTCTATTCAGTAGTTTATTTTATTTTTACTATGGATACAAACAGTCACAGGTTTATATGTATTAACATATCTTAATTTATATTATAGACCTATAGTACCAAAAATATTTTGACACATGATATTAAGTTATATCGGTAAGCATGAGCGAGAATACAAGTATAGGTAGGTTTTTACAATAATGTTAACTGAGGATAGGTACAATAATGTATTGGGGTCGATTCGTAGTAACCGGGACCAACGACTTCTGTGTTTTCCAAGGCACGCAAATTGTGTCCCCTTGGGATTTGAATCCGCAGTCTCCGAATTAGTAAACCTAGACTCATTTCGCTTAGTAAAACATCAGTCGTTAAACCTTCTGAGGATTTTGCCTGATTTAATCTAAGTTTTAAACTGAAATTTTTTGTTAGGTAGCTGCCAAGATAGCGGCCTTACATGACGCGTCTTGTTGCAGGATATCCTCACAAACTGCAAGATATTCCTTGCACTTTCGTTGGTAAAAAGTGGGTACGTGATCTAAACCACGTTTCACCAACGTGTGACACAAGTCTCTTGCCGTTTTTCCTTAGATAACTTAAAAGAAATGAGCTTTTTTGTTTACTTTGAAGAAAAACAAATCGGTTAAAATAAAAATATTTACTGTCTTTTTTACAGCCTAATGAAAAAATAACAAGGAAGCCGACACGGCTGTTAAATTAGGTTTGTTATTGATATTTTTTCGATGCGTGACCCATGGAAAATTGGGTCAAATCAAATTCATTTAATATCGACACCTAGCTAATAATTCGCAGGCCTTTTCTTTATTGATCTTCAGTTTTCGCTGCTGTTTCCAATGGTATTTTCTTCTTCACAAGCCTTAGGTCTGTCGAATAAAATTGAGCCGTATATTTATATCGTGCTAATAAGAACCAAGAGCATTTAAGTATGCGAATAAGTTAAGAGTTTTGCATGCATATTTAAAATTGCTTTTTTAGTAACTTCACACGTGTAAATTTACTTAATAATTTGAGAAATAATCTACCTCTTCACCTCACAAGCTCGGAAAGGCTCTGTTTTTCATTCGAAATCTGGGTGGAAAAGCGCACTTTATCCGCTAGCGTGGAAAGTGTTTTTAAAATTCGACGAATTTTATTCATTAAAGGTTTCGTACAATAATATTACAAATATATAGAACCTCATTGGTTTCGTAATAGTTTATATTCTCCGCAGCCAGTCCTCTGAAATGCAAATACTTATAGTCGCCGTCAATAGAAATTGTGGACTATGTAAACAAAGCGCCATGTTGTCTTTGTCTATGAATAGGTGAACTATCTAGAGATGGGTAAGTATGTGATTAAAGTATGTTAGGTGCTTAATTAATTTTCTTTATTTGATTCATCGCTAAAATATTCTGATGAATCGCTAGTCAAATCGCCCACGTTAATTACAAATGGTTCCGTCACATCGTCAGTGGCCGTATCTATTATCCCATCCAGTTCTTTAATTTTTTCTTCTACTTTTAGGACATGAGCTACACATTTCGCCCACTGTCTTGGTCCAACAAAATCTTCACATCGTCCATTTTGAATGTTTTGTTGTTTCTTCCAACGTAACCTTTTACTTGCGCTCATATCAACTCTATCGGGTTAAGCTTGCAATGATATGGTGGAAGGCGCAAAACTCACATTTTTCGATGCCGCCAACTCATCTACATATATTTTTTTATATTTTTGCTTGTCTACTTTAGCGATGAGATTCGCTTTGATTTCGGTTTCTTGAAATTTGATTTCTTTTTCGCGCATCCAGTTTTGGATAGCCTCCTTCCGCCAACTCATGTTGGGCGCCTTTTCGATTTGACGCGAATGATATGGGACATTGTCCATTACTATGACGATGAAATCAGTAAGAGATGCCAAGTCGTTAGAATACCGAAAACACAAAAGATTTTAGAGCAACGCTGGAAGATCACACAGCTCTCGATAGAATCATACACACGTTTATGTCAAAGATATGAAAAAACGCTGTAAAAAAAAAATGACGGAATAAAATAGCATCACGAATAAAATGGGTTTATATTCAAATAGATTCGTACATCACTAATTTTCAAAGACAATACAGATTCGATGAGAAAAAAATATGACAGCAATCTCGACGCAGTACAGAATTGACTATTGATTCTATGATTTTCCGTAATTAACTGGGGATTATTAAATATTTCGTGATGAAATACAGCGAATGGCAGGTGGGACTTGATGCTTCATGATTTGGAATAATGTTCAGTGAGACTCCGTGACAGAACCTTGAGAAAAATTGAGAAAACGGTTTGTTTACATAGTCCACAATTTCTATTGACGGCGACTTTATTTTATGTCATGCGCCAGAATAATCGAATAATCGCACTAGCCAGCAAGAAAATTTGATTAAAAACAAAATCTTTTAAATTTCCTTCTCTTTATTCAATTCACTTTCCTTTCATTATTTTGGTTTGTTTTAAAAATACATAAAAGCGTACGTTTTTCTTGTATTCGTTGACATGATGACATGACTGTCATCATCATGTCATTTTACTCGCCTTAGTGAGGTGAAAAGTTGTGTGTTTCGCTCGGCAGCAAAGTTATTTAGCGTCTCGTACCTTTGAACACAATAACTATTTTTGCCAATATGATTAATTGTCATGGTATTGTGTAATTTCTATTAGGCCCCCGGGTTTCCGGTTCGATCCAGTTTTGGTAACTACTACTGTTAATCAGAGATTGAATATTTTTTCTTTTTATAATAGGTGTTGGAGACTATTCTCAAGCCGGTGCGTGATGGGTACCGGCCGCCGTTTAGTGACAATTTAAAAGTGCGCGCCTGTTAACTATTTTAAGTTCATTCATTCAATTATTCATTCATTCTGTTATTCATTCATTCAACTGGATCATTCTAAGCCATTCAATTTTATATCGAGTCACTCTCTTTCATTGTTTTCACAATGAGGGGAAGTTCCCCTTTTGAGGGGAAATTAGACCCTAGAGGGGAAGAAAAAGGGGAAAGAGCTAGAAAGGGGAAATCAAGGGGAAATCATAGGTAAATCATAATGTGAACGGTAAAAATTATTCTTTATTCATTCGTGACTTTTCTTATTCATCTCTAATCTAATTTTTTTGGCCTCACTTAATGTGGCGTTTGCCTGTACGCATTTTAAGTGGAGAATCTGAAATGTATTTTTCATTAATTGAACAGAGGATTTTCCTGTTTTATGGCCTGGTTTCAAAGACCTTTAAGCCATACACCAAGTCAACAAAACTAACACAGTGTAACCATATAATATAATTATATATTACCATTTAGTCAAAAATAATTTTCGAAGGGAAAAAGGCCTAAATAGGGGAAAACTCAATGGAGGCGAGGGGAAATGAAACCATGAAAGTGGTAACACTGCTTTGCCTGCTACTCTTGGCCATAACGCACGCGCGACTGTTATTGTAGTCTCTGAAAACAGCACCTTCTGGAATACCAACTCTCCGTTTTATTTACGAGCTATCCCGTCAGAACTCCCTTTCAGACCACCAGAAACACCGGACACTGACAACATAACAATAGGATTACCCGTGCAATATTTTTCTTTTGGTGAATAAACTCATAATAAATATGTTATTTTATTTCCATCCATCCATTTATTCATCAGCCCGTGTTCGTCCACTGCTGGACATAGGCCTTGTGACTCAAATAACGGCTTTGTGGATTGCTTCTCTTTACAGAATAATAATGAGAGTATACAATTATGTATAAGATTAAAATTACACTAAAACTAAGTAATAAAATTACAATCCTATTTTTAATTTTCGAAATATATTTCGACTGATGCCGGCCCCATAGTGGGCCGAAATATATTTCGAAAATTAATATTTTTTTATTATTAATACAAGTTAAAAGAAACTAAAGGCTTTATATAGCTAAATTATATATATTTATTTCAAATCCTATTTTTATTACAACAAAATACTCTAAATTAAAACAAAGCCTATTCCCAGCAATACTTACTAGAACCAATGTATAAATACCATTTTATTATCCTAAACTTGTTACGAGTAGAAAAAGTAACAAAAAACCTAAAGATGTGGAAAATCCTATTTCTCAATATTTCAGCGCCACCGAATACGAGAAGCCTTCAAGAATGTTTTTGTACAACCTTATTGGCAAGTAAGCTTCTCTGCCTACATAATCACTACATATGTGTAAAGAAGAGTTCTACTTATATTTCAGTTTTTAGAGGTGGGTTTTGTTTTTTTAGTATCGTATTAAAAACCAAGACTACGCACTTATCTTTTCAGATTCTACGTGGTAAATTATTATGGAAAAAACAATTGTAAGTACGTACACCTAGCAATGTAAGCATCATTACATCTTCTGGGCCCTTATTCTATTTTCTAAGTGGAAATCAGTATGAAATAGGAAACGAGGATTGGCAAATTATATATTATAATAATTGACAAAATATTTTTCTCCAAACAAAGAGAAAAGATGTGAATTTTATTATAACAAGCCAATGGCACACGCGTATTATATTAGGTGACTTTTGTTTATGCAGCCAAATTCATACTGGAGACTCAGTAAGTAGCTGGATCAAGGTTTAATGAAAGTTTCTGTGAAATACGTGAAATAAATATAATTTTTCATTAATTACTTAAATAAAAAAAAACTTATTGGCTTTTACATTTTTACAAGCTCCGCTTGAATACAGAATCATCGGTACTTGCAGCATGACCGCAGCATAACTTTAGAAAAATCTGAGTTTACTAAACTAGATTTGATCTACCATAAGACAAAGTTACGCAGACCAACTTTCCACTCTATAGACAAAAAGTGGTTATGTGTGATTTTTATCAATATTATGTAGAAGATTACAATGAAATATACAAAAAAATACCAACTAGATGGACTGACCTCGTCACAAAGGCTCTGGAGATAACGATGCCGAAGCATCCATACTGGTGGAAGACCGCTAGACCTGACGGAAGACCATCCAGGCTGTGACAGTTTAAGGGTATTGAGGAACCGACAAAGAAGAAGAAGGATACAAATAAAATGTAGCGTTTTTTTTTTTCATTTCTTTGTTTGCCTTGTTGTAGCAACCGCTACAATTTCCCGATTATTCCTGCTTTGTATACTGGCTAGTCGTAACCAAGATGCATAAGAAAAAAAAAAGAAAAATAGATTTATTGCAAAAAAGGTTGCGTTACAAAATAAATACAATCGTTTTTATAATACACTGCACATAGTAAGAATACAAATTTACCAGGGGTCCCCAAACTCAGCTAGGCTAGTAACTTGGGGTACCAGAAATTTTTTGTGTAGAAAAGTTACATCATTTGTTATAAAACAGAATTATTCTAAAACATAAAGTGAAATTTACAAGAAAAAAGAAATAAAGTTTGTACAAGATTAAATTCAAATTAAATTAAATACGTAACACAGAGAAAAAAAGGAATACATTGAAACCAAATTTATAAAATCAAAACTGAGAGATTATTTATATACTTAATTAAAAGAACATGCCAAGCAAACATTTATAGTATTTAACACCTAGTTATTTGTAAATTTTTTGACAGTGAATGGATGTAGTCATTTTTCAGTGTCCTCATAATTAACAGTTTTAAGCCAGTGTGCCACCTTGATTTTAGCTTCATTAACAGAACATGCCTTAATGTCACAATACTTGAGTATGTTATTGTAAATTCGAGAACTAATAAATAATACCAGGTGTATCTGTGCCGTGATTACAATTAAAAACGTTTGTTCTTTGACTTTTGAAATTATGCAGAAAATGTCCTTTCCACATACAAACATTCATAAGCACTGGAAGATGAAGAAAAGCAAATTTTGCGTACAAAGTAGTGAAAATGTCGTGTCTGTACATTGAATATTTTTATTACATGATATGGGTTATATGTTATTACTGAAGCCATCTACCATTTCTAGAATGTTTCCTTGTCTGTCTGTCTGTCTGTTTGTATGTTCCGTTTTAACTCAATGGATTTGGATATCGTCTTAAACACCTCTGGAGGAAAAAAATATTCAGTTATTAGCGGACTGCCGGTCCTGTGGTGACCTAGGTTGCCTCTTGGGATTCTGGCGTGAGATGGGCTGGCTAGAATAGCTAGCTCCAAATACTTCCACGCACAAAGGTCCAAATATGAGACTAGGTGCAAAAACCGAGCCCACCAAAGAAGAAGAAGAAGAAGAAGAAGAAAAAGAAGAAGAAGAAGAAGTGGACTGCCAACAAGGAAGCCTACAGTTCAAAAACGAAGGACTTGAGGTACTTATAACAGGGCTTTTGTAGACAGACGGATAGACGTTACCATTCTTTGACGGCCCAAAGATTACTGATCTGATTAATGGGTTTACCGCGGCTAATGGAAAGCGTCCCAAAGTAACTATTTACACTCCTTTTAAAAGGAATATGGGTTTATAAATATTCAGATATTCGGACGCCGGCCGGAGTTCTACAGCTCAACTTTACGGATAATAAGTAGACTAGCTTTTACAAGCAGCTCCGCCCGCGTTTTTTTCCGTTAACTGCCCCAGCTTCAGCTTGGCGGTTATTTTTGAATAATATAATATGTTGACCAGAGTCACTCCGATGATAATAAAGAAAACCGCATCCGAATCCGTTGAGTGATTATTGAGTTAAATCGGAACATATATACAGCAGACAGACAAAAATTATGAAAATTTTAGTTTTAGCAAGAATTTACCTATTTAATTAAAAAAACATTATATGTACAGGCATGACTTCTTTACTACTTTATTATTAATATAATTTGGATGGTCCAGAATACCAAAACAGCACCTAATTGTCGATTTTTTTGAAAGGAATAGACTTTTTTAAGGTCATTTAAGAATGTATAATTTTTTTTTTCTTGAAATAAAAAAGATATACATGAAAATATTCAGGAACTGAATAAATAGCTTTGATGACGTAATAGTCAAGAAAAAAAGTAATATCAAAACCGACGTCTGTTTTTTTTTATTTTCAGTAATCCCATCTTCAGGTTTTATCCCTACATTTTTTTTTTATTCTTTCTTTACGTCAAGGAACTCTCCCTATTGAGCCTAAACGGTATGACTAATACGTCACATTCTCATTTCTACAAACGGATTTTAAAAAATAATTTCGTTATAAAAAATTCTACCTGAAAGTTAAAGAACAGTATGTATCTTCATGATTTAGCCTATAATATATTTCCAGAAAAAAATTACAAAAGGGCCTGTTACAATTTATGATTGGTTCGAAGTAGTTGAAACTTTACCGCGTACTCCGGTGGTAGCAGATATCCTGAAATGCACCAACAACAAGTAATTTGTTTTGAAAACGTTCTCTTAGTTACATAAGAAGTGCAAACAAGTTCCCCGCTGGGTCAACATTTCGTTTAACTCGTGTCGCGCAACGTGACTTGTCATTTCCTAGCGTGACGTCATAGATAGCATCTTACGTCACTCAGGTTAGTTGGGCGAGCCATAAACGCAAGAAAATTGTAATTTGTTCACCGCTAAAATGAACGACATAAACTTTATGCACGGACTGCGTTGTTGCATAATAAATAAAATACAACATAACAAATTGTACGACTGCCTCATTACAAGATTCCCAAGTGTTCATATTACTCGTATAGTTGATACTCGTACGCACGCACTCTTTTCACTGACGATTTTTACTTCCTAACATGATTGGGATTTAGTATGGTAAAAATATAGACATTAAACACCTTCGTGAAGAGTTGGGGGGGCAGGGTGGGGTTATTAAGGGGGGAGGTACCCTTTTTTTATTTTAAGGTTATGTTGGTTTGTTTTCTTTAAATCATGCGCCCTTTATTGACTTCTGCATCAGCTCCGGCGCTGCGGGAAGTGCAGCCCCTCCGCCCTTGCGTAATAAAGCGCAGGCACCCATGTTACGTACGCTTTATTATCGCGGGCGGGGGCTGCTCTCCCTGCGCGCCTCCGGCTTTTTATATTCACTCTAGGGGTAGTAACCACAAGACTATATAGAGTCGGGGTGTTCTGAGTCGGTTTTTGAACTGTTTCATCCTACCAGTACAGAAGTTGGTTTTTAATGAATGATTTTTACAAAAACGACCGGGTGCTGGTACGCGTTGCGTTCCGTTTCACGTATTTTTTTGGTATTCTACTTTTGGCAGCTCTTAGATTGAAGGAATTGCGTTTCATTTTTCGTAAAACTCTGAATTTTAATTTTAATCGTAATAAAACAAAAATGCGGCTCCGGCAAAAAAAACACCCTAGCAACACTCCCCCATTTAGATAATAATCAAAATCCTGTGTTCAACGTGTAAAGCCGACTCTTTAGTATTATACTAGCCTTTTCCCGCTGCTCCGCCCGCATTTGTTCTATATTTTTTCTATATTTGCCCCGTTATTTTATGAACATCCATTAAAGCCTATGTGTTGATCAGGGTGAGTAAATAAAAAACCACATCCAAATCCATTATGTGGTTCTAGTTAAGAAGTTTATCCAATCTGTGCTGCGTTTTTGGCTGGGGCGTTAATACTTTATGAACACCCTTATAGCCTATGTGTTGACCAGGGTCACCACGAAGATAATAGAAAAAAAAACGCATCCAAATCCGTTGAGTTGTTCTCATACATACAGACAGATAAAATTTCAAAAAATTGTGGTTTTGGTGTAAACACACAATGTACAGACACGATCTTTTTAGTACCTTATTATTAGTATGATGTAGATACACGCTTTTTTTAACGTGCGGGTTTACCTGACTGTGTTTTCCTTTATCGTTCAGTATACAAAAAATATGCACATCAATTCCAAAAACTAGTAAACTAAACTCAACCGGCTAGAGTCGAACTCGGGTCATAAGACTGAGAGTATGGCGTTTGATCGACTGGCCAACCAGCTGGAACTTCAGCACACCAAGCGGTTGTAACGGTTCGTGTTTTAGTCTGATTTTCGGTTATTTCTATCATGACAATGATGTGATTATTCGGTTACTTTATAGGGCTCCGTAACTCAATAGAAAAAAACGGAAAAAAACATGAAAAAACCAACCTTTCTTGATTCACCCCATTACTCGGCCGCGCACTTTTGCAGATATGTTTATCTCTTTCGTTGTGCGATGGACATATTGCGCCTTAAGAACCCGCTCCGTATTTTTCGTCTGTTTGATGAAAAGCATTATTTAAATTATTTTTCTTGTCATTGCCGCGATGTTTTTGTAAAAATCAGGGACATACACCAGTCCAAATTGGCCATCTAAATGAAGACCTAAAATTTATTTCATTCAATTGTTTCTCCTTTGCGCGTTATTTTGATACTTAGATATTATGAATAACGATTCGGAGCGGGCTCGTTAGTAATAAAATAACTCGCAAAAGAGAAACAATTCAATCAAATAAATTCTAGGCCTTTATATAAACGGCCAATATGAAGTGGTGTATGTCCCCAGTTTTTCCAAAAACATTACGATAAAGGCCATAAAAATATTTAACATATTGTTTTTCATCAAAGTTGTCGTCGTCGCGGACCGGGCTCTTAATGCGCTTTGTTATCTTATTATTAAACAAGAACTTATGGATCCAATAATTCGATACGATTAAAGTTAATACCATACTGAAGTTTCAAGACAAAACAAATGGACGAAATACCTTTAAACATTGAACGCAAGTTTTCAAACGAAAACAAACAGAAAATAGTTTCAATTAAACTACCCAAACCGTCGTTTGTATACGTCGCAGGCAATAAACGAGAATCGACAAACTGGGTAATGGCTGTGTTGTTGCCAAGTTAAAAGTTCTAGAATGAGGAATTTTGAGCTAAATAGGAAAGTTTTTAAAAGATCGCGCAGGCTTCGGCATACTGATGAAGGTTATTTTTGGGTGTCAATGAGCTTATAACTTAGGCCCTTAGTGTACAGAATAACAAAACTTGGTGAAACAATCAACTAAGCACGGGCGTAGCCGAGGGGGAGGATTTGGGAGTTCAACCCCCTCCCCCCCCCCAAAATGTTGATAAAATATGTAATAAACTACAGAATATCTGGAACGTGACGAACGAAATATTTTTTTATATTTTTTTAAACTTCGCTAAATAAATACCGAAGCGAGGTCCAAAATTAGACTTCGAACCGATTTAATCAACTAATTATGCAAATAAATAAGCTGAAACTTAGTAAAATTAATATTATAATAATAAATGTATACCCCTTATTTTTTTTTAATAATTTTAATTACGATATTATTGTAATTATTTGTTTAGTCACATTTTTTTCTTATTTTGCCTGCGATCAGGCGACCGTCGTAACAGCCACTTTGCCATGATGAACGCTGATATGAATCGTATTCCAATTTGATTTCCGTCAATATTTGTACACCGATACACACACATATCGAGCTGCTATAATTTAGCAGTAGTATACGCCTTAATATTTTGAATTAGCCTCGCGCTAATTGCGACCGCGCGACTGAACGGTTTGGCCATATAGTATAAGTAACAAATAGTATTCTATCTCCGTACAAGCGGGCCGAAACGAACCACCGCCAAAACATGGTCCAACTCGGTTTACGACAATCGCGGTCGCACTGCTCAGTGGGTCGCACCGCAGTTACGTACGAACGTTGTCTCTGTGACGATCCCGCGCATTTTAGTAAATTGTGGCATGAAATTACAGAGTATGTTGTGCATTGTATGGTTGCTTAGCATTACCAAATACGTAAACAGTCAGCTGGCAGCCCTAGGGCGTGTTTACCACTGCCTAGTTAAACTACTATTGTTACCTATACTGTAGTTTGGCTCTCATGAATATTCACAGCAGAAATTGACGCAGATGAAGTAGTGGATATATTTAAGGCGCTATGTAAATAAAATATGGGTGCTTTGCTTCTGTGTATTTTATGAATTACACAGTAAATAGTAATAAATTTCTAGTAAATGCATTTTTAGTAAATAATCTAGGGTTTTGTTTTCGGAAAACACGTTTGGATAAATTTTCCTCGATAGAAATAATTATTGAAATGAGGTCTTCAAACGCACTTTTTCTCCTCATTTGACGAATAGGAATCATATACAGAACTCAAACATATTTTATTAGATGGATTTTTACAATATCTAGATTTTGATTTGAATTTACTTCTTTAAATAAAATTTAAAAACATTTTTTTTTCTCTTTTGCGCTGAATCCGCCCCTCTTGCACTACGCGTTTTTTCGCTTGGAGTGACAGAGACAAAAATAAAATTTACATAGCTTCTTAAAAAGAAAAACAGAAGAATCATTCTTTTGCAGCAGTTTTTTTAACAATATTAGTGTAATTTTTGTACTTTTTATGTACCTTTTGTCGTTTTATTTTCTTACTCCCACCCCCCGATACTAAAACCTGGCTACGCTCAAACGCCCATGCAAGTAAGTCTTGACCACTTAACAAAAATTTTAAATAAACAGAAAATAAATTACCGGTTAAGTGCAAGTAGGATAGAGGATGGATGGATGAAGTGCAAGTACCGTACATACCGTTTAAAACACTAACTTTTCCCTGTGCACTTATGTAGACCAACTTAACTTGACAATTAGGATTGATTAGACCCTATGTATTCAAGGGGTCTAATTAAGTTAGTCCGATTTATCGCGGAAATTATTGGTAACGTTTCTATTTTTTCCTATACTCGCAAGGCCGACTTGTGAATGGAATTTCATGTTTTTAAGTCAACTGGAAGCTTTCAACTTTCATGGCGAGCCAATTTGTAAGAAATTGATTACGTATGGTTATAATTTTGTTCTCGTGTTGAGTTAGAAGCCTAATTTTTTACAGCAACATGGTGTCGCAGACTTCTGAAGGAGGTATAACCCGTGCGGTTAAAGAAACAATCTATAAATGGCGACTGGTACTTAGAGTAGCGTCAGTAAAAGAAGTCAAGCGGCAGCCAAACAATATTTCATTTATTAATTCTGAATATATTTTAGGAAGTATATAGAGTGCTGCTAGAAACTGTTTATTTTATTAAATAAACTTTTAAATAGTTATCATTATCCCGAGAACATTTATTTATTTTAATTTATTCTGTACATGTTTTTCTGTGTGCAATAAATCATTTAAAACATATCTCGGCGTTTTGCCTACAGCAATCTAGAATCTAGCTAACATCTTTGAGAAATTAATTTAAAATATTTAATATGTACGTTTTGTTTTGTTTGGTTTCAGCAGCTGTCTTTGAGGCTTTTTACTTTGATCACTTACAAATGTCATGTCCACATAATAAATAAACTTTACTTAAATAATTTATTATGGATACTAAAAAGTAAGTTATGCTGTTTTATATATTTTTTAATAAAGAAACACTTAGTGGTATAATTTAATATGAAACGTTGCGAGTTTTCGTTGCGTACAACTGTAAAAATATCGGTATTCCACTAAAATATTAAGCTTTGAGATCGCTTTGTGATGTTCTATCTAAATTTTAAATGTTAATACTCTATGTAAATGCTAATGCTATATTTCTGATAAGAAAATAATATTTTTATTTACATCAATATAAAATAATTTGGTAATTGAAAAGCCGAATGCAAAAATGTTATTTAACTCCTATATGTAATATCCTCCTATATATAAAAATAATAACAATTGTAAGATAATATAAGATTACAAACGGTTAAATTCTTGTTCAATGTATTTCCATCATATAGAGAAAATGAATGAAAGAAGAGTAACGAAAGAAATAATGGAAAGAAATTTATGTTACGCAAATGGAAGGTAATCAAATCAAACCAAAACAAAATCTTTATTTTGTAAAATAGATACATAAAGTATACTTTCTACAAGTCAGAGTTAATCTTTACAATGTATATCTTTAGAATATAAAATATATATACAAATAAAAAAGCTCGACCAGGCCGCCCTAGAAGAACGTATATTATGTCGACCATATTGGAGAAGGACAAAGTAAAAAGTACCCGGAATAGAAGAGCTTGTAAGGCTAGATTGATGGATTTAGAAGAAGCAAAATAGATGTGTCAGGCAGGATCGTAGCAGATGGAAGTCTGTAGTCTCTGCCTACTCCTAGTTCTAAGAGACAGGCGTGTATTTATGTGGGCGAGTATATGTATACAAGTATTTATATATTATAATTAGCATTATATTTCTGAATTATATATTTACTGAATGAATTTAAAGGCTTAACTTTAAATAACTCATGAAATCGACAATGTCAAAAGGTATTTTTTTCTCGACTTCTTTGATTTTGTCACACGACAAAGACATCGTGGCGATTTTATTATTACGTGGGACGCACTATAAGTTTCCGGAATGAATATGAAAAAATACTATTAAAGGTACAAAATTAATTTATTGTTTTTCAAAATAATCTCCCTTGGCGTCTATGCACTTTTTCATTTGATCAAACCAGTTTTGAAAACTTTTGTGCCACTCCCCTGTGGTGACCTCTGAAGCGTGTTTTTCATACTCCTCGACAGCCTCTTCTGGTGATGAAAATCGTTGACCGCGTAATTGGTTCTTAATTTTTGGGAACAGAAAAAAGTCACAAGGTGCCAGGTTGGGACTGTATGCAGGATGACTCATGAGTTCTACATTTTTCGTCTTCAAAAAGTCGTTTGTCTGTCTGGCCGTATGAGAACTAGCATTGTCGTGGTGCAGGATGAAACGGCGTTTACGGTTATTTTTACGGAGTTCGTCAATAACTTCCGGCAAACAAATGGTCGTGTACCAGTCACTACTCACGGTACGACGATTCTCTAAAGCAACAGTAGCCACGTGTCCAGTTTTATTAAAAAAAGAAGCAATCATCCGCTTAGATGCACTTTTCACGCGCGCCACTTTGGTTGGTTTCGGCTCATCTTGAAAGACCCATACGCTCGATTGCTGCTTTGTTTTGGGATCGTATCAATAAATCCATGTTTCTTCACCTGTTACTATGTCCCACACCAAATTTGACGCACCTTCGTTGAATCTGGTAAGCATGGCACTGCACCAAGTGACGCGGTTCGTTTTTTGAGCCTCGGTCAAGTTGTGTGGGATCCACCGCGAGCACAGCTTTTTCACACCCAAATGTTTGTGTAGGATTGATTGTATTTGACTCATGCCTATTTCTAAGGATGCGCGAATTTCATGGTAGGTCACATGCCTGTCTGTTTCAATCATACGGCGCACAGCATCGATGTTTTTGTTGGTCACAGCGGTGGACGGCCGACCATCGCGAGATTCGTCACTGAGATTGATACGACCACGCTTGAATTCTGCAAACCAGCTATAAACAGTCGTCTTGCATGGTGCTTCATTGCCAAAAGCTGTTTCAAGCCGAGCGATGCTCTGTTGAGCTGTCAAATTACACTTAAAATCGTAGAAAATCATACTACGAAAATTTTCCCGAGTTAAATCCATGTTGATGCAGACACACAATTTTTTAAATGGCGCCACAAGGTAAAAACAAAAGACAGTCAGATGAAACAAACTGCATTCTACAGCAAAAGAGTTCTATTTTCAAATGTTGCAATAAATTTTTAAATATTGTTTATGTAAGTGGCCAGTTCCGGAAACTTTTAGTGTTACCTATGTAACAAAGTTTTTTAGCGTCCCTCGTTGGCAATCAGCAATAATTTCGGTCTGCTGATAAATGAGTCAATGGAATATCAGCTTTCGTCCCTAGTGCAAAGAGTCTTTCTATTTGTCTGCTTAAAATGGACAACGTTATATTTGGCTCAGTGCACCCCAAGCACTAAATATGAATTTATACAGTTCACGATCCATTGGGTACGGAAACTAAGATTGTTCTGAACTATAAAAAACCGGCCAAGTGCGTGTGAAGGCCACGCGCAGTGTAGGGTTCCGTAGTTGCCCGGTACATTTTATAAGTTGGTCTTAATACAGAAAATTAGAAACATAACAACTCGAAAGTCTAAGCTAAATCAATGCGTTGAGATGGCACCACGTGTCTCACAACTTGTATATACCTACTTTTTTGTTATAAATAGGTTAGATGTAAATCTTTTTTTTTTTACTTGTCTGTTCAATTTTAATACTTCACTGTGACTGATGCCGGGCCCGAATGGCCCGAAATATAACTCACAATAATTAATTTATATGTTTTTTCTTAGTTTTATTCATATATGTATATATCATAATCCAAAAGACAAAAAGTAAATCCATTCCATTTATTGACAAACTTCTAGTTCCATACATTTAGAAGAACGGCCCATACATTGTCGAAAGCTTGGCGCAACCTGTACTCGTAAACCTGTAAAGCCTGCTTAGCTGTGATAGTTTTCCTTTTAACTTCATTATATACCTATACTACTTCTGTGATTTTTTTCAAATATCCATAAACAACCGTTAAGCAAGCAGGGCGGAGGGACACTTGGGGACATTTGTTAAAATTTTGCCAACAGATCCCTAAATCGGAAAATGGTTTTCACGCACCCACAATGGTTTTTGACGATACACCACAATATGGGATAGATGCGAAAAAAAATCATCCCCAATTTACGTGTATGGGAAGTACCCTTAAAACATTTTTTTGACGTAATTAATATGTATACTCAAGCCAAATTACAGCTTTCTAGTACTACTAGTCTCTGAGCTAAGCCGCGGACTACGGAACTTTAAAATATGCCTTTGTGGTCTAAATGTTTAAACCACTGATTTACTAATCTGGAGGTCGCGGGTTCAAACACCGCAGGGACACATTACTATACCTCCGGTGAAAAACGATTTGACAAAAAAAAAAACAAATTTACAGGAGAGCCGAATATCAAATTTTTTTGCACATAAAGAAAACATTTTTTTGCAAACCGCTCACATTTCGCACACAAAGTCAAAAGTTCTGTAGATAACATCAAGTTCTATTACTATGTATAAGTTCAGCCCCTGGAAACCATACCATCTATAAGATATAACATTCAGAAGCTAAATTAAAGCATTTGGTACCAAAAAAAATATGCATAGATAAATGCATGTTTGTACCTTTTACCATATGTAGTAAACGTGTACCAAACAAAAAAAAGACATGAAAATCGATAGAAATAAAGTTACACCTAATTCAAGAAAATGTGATATTTCAATATGCGACTCACAAAAAAATTACTTAAACCTATGTTTATCTCTCGACTCTCTCTCGACTGTGGAGGTACCACCATCTTACTCACAAATCCTCCCGAAGTTATTCGGGGGAGAGTAAGAGAACAGCTTTCAGGCAAAACCAGGTGGCCTACCATTGCTTGGGACCGATGGATGGCGGTATATCCATCCCCAATTGCCGAGCCTTATATAAAACAGGGGCAGCGGCGTCACTGGTGCAAGGGTTTCGGCACCGCGCTCACCAACCCGCCTTCCCAGCGTGTGTGTGTATGGGCTTTTCTTCCAGGAGGACCGCCAAGAGTGGCGAAATCCTGGAAAGGCCTATGTCCAGCAGTGGACGAAACAGGCTGATGGATGGATGGATGTTTATCTCCGGTGTTTTTAAAGTATCGAAATTCCAGTTAGACCATATTTTATAAAAATAAATAAAAATGAAAGTGGTAAAGGAATCGCATTTTAAAATCAAACCGTTATTCACCGGACCTACAATTGCGTTGTGTTCGGTCTGCTGCATAGTTCGGAAGGTACTACAAGCTGGTACACGCCATGGTCCATATTTATGCCCAAATTACGGTGATAGGGTTCACCCCCCATCATGCGGGTCGTAACAATCGTCGGTGAAACGTAAGTGGACTGTGACTTTCATTTAACAGCCCACAGAAACTCTCTGACATATCTCTATGACATGTATCTTAAGGGATCCAAGATACATGTCAAAAACATATAAAAAATATTCAAGTACCCAAATCAGAAAGAACTTCTCCCACCTTTTCATGTGAGGCATTATTTTATGCTCTAAAATGTACGTACAGTGTAATAGAAAGCGATACATAGGTTTTCGTGGCACACAACATGTCTGTGGCGTGGCATTGTACATAGAATCACCAGTTCGTTGGATCGTGGTTGGAACGCACAGCGTCGCCAGATCAATTTGTTATTTCTCGTAGACCAGCTACGTCGTAGCGTCGTTATTTTTTGTAGTTTATGTTATATACTACACGGGTGATTCAAATTTTCACTTTTTTCTGTTTTATTACGGCCCACCCCTCAATGTGTTCTATGTAGCTAAAAACAAATAAAGTTATTTTTTCATTTTTTTTTAAAGTAATGTTGGGGTCGCTGCCACAGTTTTAAAAATTTTAATCTCCATACACCGAGCGTTTACTCTTTTACTTTTTTCAGATACTAAAAATAATAAAATACAGAAAGTAAGACTTAGAAACGTAGATAATAAAAAACTATTGCATTTTTTGAACTTTCTGTACTTCGCCCTGTTTTTTTGTCAAAATAGAGCTAAATTTTGGCAAAATGGGAGTTTATTCGTTTAATGTGCTGTTTTTTAAACTCTCAGGGGTGATGTAAAGATATTTTTTGAAATATAAAAGTTTTTCATAATCTTCGTTTAAAAAGCTTAATTTCTGCATGATTTAAAATTCTTTATTTAAATGAAAAAAATTGCTTAATATATGGAGATTTAAATTTTTAAAATTGGTAGCGACCCCTAAATTTCTTTAAAAAAATGAAAAAATATCTTTATTTGTATTCAGCTACATAGAACACATTGAGGGAGTGGCTCGTAATAAAACGGAAAAAATGAAAATTTGAATCACCCTTTTTTTGAAATTGCGGTCTAATAGAAGCATGTTGTGTATTCAAAGCTTAGTTGATCTTATTGCTAAATCTAAATATAACAAATAATGAAAAAAAAAACACGGAACTTCACTTTGCGATTTTATCTTTTTTGTGTACGATTTTACTGGTCTACCTATATCTACTAGAATGATACCGACGACATTTTTACAATTTTACTCATTTTACAAAATATCCATAAATAAACTATCCTAGCACATTAATTTCAATGACTTCGGCATAGACATAAAAATCTTGGGCTTTTTTATGATAATGTATGTGCGTAGTGTGAGAGCTCGTAAATATCGTCGTAAGTTAGGGGAATGGTTTTCGTCAAGTTTTCAAGATGGCGGCAAAGGGTCAACGGGATATTTCAATGTCGAAGCATATTCTGATTTATTCATAGAGCCAGTGACCGTACCGAAAAAAAAAACTGTTAGTTCTAGTGACCCGCGATTCGGGTCAAAAACGGATAACATTGCGTCTATCTTTATAATACTTCATACAGAATCATGGGGTCACGCCTATCCGAGGCTTATTCTGGACCTAAGCAGAACTATCGAACGTTATAAACAATTACCTGTAAAAATGTTTAACAGCGTTATGATTAATTTGTTTTGTGAAAATAATTTTACGTAGTATCAAAAGCAATAAAATTCATTACGAACGTTCAAGTGTTGTTTGTTAACTTTGTATAAACAAAATAAATAGCAATATATAACGCTATTTTAAGCGTGTTTTTCATACAAATAATAGTGGGCTACAAAACAGTTTTTGTATTATAAATTATAATTAAAGAAATCATCTTCTATAGCATCTCAAATCCTTTTTATAGGGCTGTTCAATCATCAAAAAGTGTCGCACGCGCACACATTCCGCGAAACTATTATTTAATTTGACCGTGCCTAAGTGCTTGCAGCAAAAGGAAAATGCATAGACAATATTAGGAAAATTTATGCTATGCTAAATGCAAATATATTTACTTGTGTTTAGTCGTAACATATTGGCTGCAAATCAAATATGTGAGCGCGTCACGAGGCCGAAAAATACCTAACACTGGAGTGCGAGATTTTGCGTGAACACCCTTAACCGGCTTCAAAAATTCAGAACTAAAAATTATCATCGCATGCGAATCGGCCATTTCGACTTGTGAATAAAAGAGCTACAAAAATTGTCACGTGCAAAAGAAAAATAAAATTATATCGAAAATGTAAGATTTTTCCATATAATTTTATTTTTCTTCTGCGCTTGACAATTTTTGTAGCTCTTTTATTCACAAGTCAAAATAGCCGATTCGCATGCCATAATAATTTTTAGTTCTGCAACTGAATTCTAGATAGCACTGCCTGTTTTAAGAAAATCAAGGGGTACGGAAATAGGCCTGGATGCGGTATTTGGCGACCTCACCTTATGCATTGATCCGATCCGACATCAGAAAACGGTTGCTTTCATCCATAATGTCCAATATCGGAGCAGTGCAGACGCATATACTAAGGTAATCATATCCTTAGCCTATGAAGGAATAACTAATTAGTAATAAGGTAATAAATATAAAAGGGGAATAACTGATTAAGGGGTACGGAAATAGGCCTGGATGCGGTATTTGGCGACCTCACCTTATGCATTGATCCGATCCGACATCAGAAAACGGTTGCTTTCATCCATAATGTCCAATATCGGAGCAGTGCAGACGCATATACTAAGGTAATCATATCCTTAGCCTATGAAGGAATAACTAATTAGTAATAAGGTAATAAATATAAAAGGGGAATAACTGATTAAGGGGTACGGAAATAGGCCTGGATGCGGTATTTGGCGACCTCACCTTATGCATTGATCCGATCCGACATCAGAAAACGGTTGCTTTCATCCATAATGTCCAATATCGGAGCAGTGCAGACGCATATACTAAGGTAATCATATCCTCAGCCTATGAATGAATAACTAATTAGTAATAAGGTAATAAATATAAAAGGGGAATAACTGATCAAGGGGTACGGAAATAGGCCTGGATGCGGTATTTGGCGACCTCACCTTATGCATTGATCCAATCCGACATCAGAAAACGGTTGCTTTCATCCATAATGTCCAATATCGGAGCAGTGCAGACGCATATACTAAGGTAATCATATCCTTAGCCCATGAAGGAATAACTAATTAGTAATAAGGTAATAAATATAAAAGGGGAATAACTGATTAAGGGGTACGGAAATAGGCCTGGATGCGGTATTTGGCGACCTCACCTTATGCATTGATCCGATCCGACATCAGAAAACGGTTGCTTTCATCCATAATGTCCAATATCGGAGCAGTGCAGACGCATATACTAAGGTAATCATATCCTCAGCCTATGAATGAATAACTAATTAGTAATAAGGTAATAAATATAAAAGGGGAATAACTGATCAAGGGGTACGGAAATAGGCCTGGATGCGGTATTTGGCGACCTCACCTTATGCATTGATCCAATCCGACATCAGAAAACGGTTGCTTTCATCCATAATGTCCAATATCGGAGCAGTGCAGACGCATATTCCCGCAAGTTTTATGCTTCATTGCATTCTCTTCTATGTCTTAAAAACGTTCTTCCTATTTCAACAAAAATTTCTCTTGCTAACTCTCTTCTTATTCCTTTAATTGATTACGCTGACGTTTGTTACTTGGACCTTAAAGAGGAACTTCTTAACAAGCTTGATCGTTTGCTCAATACATGTATTCGCTTCATTTTCGGTCTTCGCAAATACGATCACGTGTCTGAGTTCCGTTCCAGGTTACACTGGCTTCCAGTTCGTGAGCGAAGGAATGTTAGAATTCTGTGTCTTCTTTTCTCTATTATTAATGACCCGTGTACTCCCCCTTACCTCAAATCTTTGTTTCATCTTTTAGATAACACCCACTGTAAACTCCTCAGGTCCTCTAACAACCTTCTCTTGTCTTTTCCTTCTCACCGTTCTGGTTTTATGTCCGATTCTTTTGCCGTCACGGCTGTCCGTTTGTGGAACGATCTACCCGTTAAAATTAGAAATGCCCCGTCTCGTCATGCGTTTAAACAGTCCTTGCGCAGACATTATCTTAGTAAAATACAGTAAATCTGGTGTCAACATAGCAATCTGAAATTATCACGACTAGTAGTCTATTCTTGAATATTCTTGTATTTATTATTGTATTATATATAATATTATATAATCGTATTTATGTAGTAATTATCGTTATTTGGTTAAAATATATTTATGTATTTTTATTAATTTATGTATTTAGTATTTACCTACAAATCTACTTATCTATTTTATTTATTAGTACATTCATGTCTTTTTTTTTCTCACTTGTTTTTTTTAATGTCTTAAAGCCTTTCTGCACGCCTGCCTCTGTTCATTTCTTGTACTTTCTGTCGGGTTGACTGGGAGAAAATGCTTTTAGCATTAAGTCCGCCTGTTGTACATGTAACTTTTGTTTTGTGCAATAAAGTATTTAGAAAGAAAGAAAGAAAGATATACTAAGGTAATCATATCCTCAGCCTATGAATGAATAACTAATTAGTAATAAGGTAATAAATATAAAAGGGGAATAACTGATCAAGGGGTACGGAAATAGGCCTGGATGCGGTATTTGGCGACCTCACCTTATGTTTATGCATTGATCCGATCCGACATCAGATACGGTTGCTTTCATCCATAATGTCCAATATCGGAGCAGTGCAGACGCACATACTAAGGTAATCATATCCTAAGCCTATGAAGGAATAACTAATTAGTAATAAGGTAATAAATATAAAAGGGGAATAACTGATTAAGGGTTTCTGTTTTCTTTACAAACTTCATTGAAAGTAAATTCTATTTTTAAACTGATCTTCCCATGACAACTGAAAAAAAATACAAGCGAATTGAACACTGTCATTTAAACAAATATTCGTCTTTAACACAATATAGTTACATACATTTTTAAATCGTTACTTAATAGATTCATAAAAAATTTGGTTACATATTGTACATTATATATGTTTTTTTTGTCAAAAAAAGTGGCAGCCTACCCGAGGACGTTAGAAACACACAATTAGTCAGCAAACCATTATTTAAGCTTCGAGCTCATCGTGACAACTATTAGATTAAAAACCATAAGATTGTTTCTTCCAAAATTTCGTTTTTTTATTTAAGATAATAAATTTAAATAAGGTTATGATGAAAAAACGGGTCATTCCCATCGCCTCACTGGTGCGTTGTGGAGTTGCTTTATTTAAAATCATATTCTTAAACATTTGAAAAATAAATACATGCAAATTGGGAATCTATAGAATTTCAGATATGTATTCTCATGAATGTTTTTACTTTTCAAATGTTTAAGAACGTGATTTTAAATAAGTAAAAGCAACTCCGCAACGGACCAGTGAGCCGATGGGAATAACCCGAAAAAATAAAGTGGGATGCAGTATTTGGCAACTCTACCTTACGATTACTTGAATTACTTGAAACCATTCGGTGCAAGATGCACAATGCACATCATAATATTGTTTTCCTTACTTTTGAACAAAAAGTATGCAAAAATTGCGTTTTAATGCACTTAGTGGAAATTGATATTGACAATACTAGGGTTCTCGCATTAAAATTATGTTATTTTAATTGATTAAATTCGATTACAACGATAAACAAGCTTTAAAGTTTATTAATCGAATGCAATTAAAATGTAAATTATAAAGTGATAGAATTTAAATGTGAACACTTAAATATCACGCTAATATTATAAATGCGAAAGTTTGTGTGTGTGTATGTTTGTTACTCTTTCACGCTGAAACGGCCTGACGGATTTGGATGAAATTTAGAATGGATATAGCTTATAACCTAACTTAACATATAGGCTACTTTTTGTCCCGGAAAAAAGCATGTCGTTAAGCCGAATAACACGCGGGTGAAGCCGCGGGCAAAAGCTAGTTACTAATAAGTTTCCGCTAAATGCTTTAAAACTCAATTTTTGTATACTTTTTATTCAAAAGTCAGAAAAACAATATTACGATGTGTATTTTGCACCGAGATTAAAACAAAATTATAGTAATTTCACTGCAGCTTTCTATCTTGCACAATGTAGGTTTTACTCTTACATATTAGATCAAATGACAGATGGTTGTTGGCTGGACGTTTTCCAAAATTCGAAACGTTATATTGACCTGTCTTCATTGCAAGGTATCTTGATTATCTAGCTGCTGTAAATTCTGTCTCAGCTTTCTTGGCAGCCTTCATACGCACGAGTATGCTCTCTATCAGGGAAAGCGAGCTTGTCTACTTTTCAGTATATATTTCTATAGAAGTTTATTTAAAGCGAGGTTATCCAGAGAAATTTGTCTTGCTTCAACGCTTTCATTTTACACATGTTTATCCTGCTCAGCGTAAGCGGATCTCTCGAACTCGCAGTTTCAAGATGTTTTTATTTATTATTTTGTAATTAGAGGGATGAGTTTTTTACATAACGACCGTTTTATATCACATTTTTTGCGACGTTTATTTTAGTATAATGTTTTATGTCCAAAACTTAATAAAGCTCAAATTAAATGATATTTATATCAAAGTTCAGACCTATCTTTGCGTTTTAATCGGGTCGAGGAAAATGTAAGCAATCGTGTATCGAACGGCCGAAATTTTAAGATCAAAGAGTGAAATGTGGTATATATTTTTTACAAAATTTATTCATAGCTATTTATTGGTTTGAAATAAATTTGAAAAGAGACAAAATGGGATTACCCCCCCCCTTAAGGCGCGTAGGCATGCGCCACCGTTAGAGTACAAATAAAAAAAACCCATTTCTCTGTTATTTTTTGTTATAGACTAAAGTTTGAGACCTCTTTAGTTTAATACAGGCATTTACAAACTCACTATCTGGCTGAAACGTAAAATTTTTGTATACTTACAATTTAGGGTAAGAAAACAACTTTGTATGTAAATTTGTCCAGCTTGATACCTTTAAAACAAAATCAATATTGAAAATTTTGGCAAGATGGTGCCTTTTAAAATATCAATACCAGATAATAAAAGTCATAATATACTTTGATATATTTCGAAAAACAACAGAGAAACAGGTTATCAAATTGTGTACTAAAACGGTGGCGTGCCTATGCGCCTTACATTATTATCAACAGTTTTTAGCTTGGCGGCTATTTTATCAACTTCCCTTATAGCCTATAATATATGTTATGTATATTATATGTATAATTATTTTAACATTGATTTATTAAGTTTTTGGACAGTGACTATAATAAAATTGTAATACTAGTAATTATTGACAAAAAAATAATAATTCTATTGACATTTCTGATTTGATATTTACCTATAATGTGTGTTCAGTTTGTTCTTTATTACTTTTTATATAAATATGTATATAGTTTTAAGTCATGCAATTAAATTACGCAATGGTTCTCTGTAATGTAATTATGTATTTGCAATTAAATAAAAAAATAAATGTTTATTTGGTTCAATACGATGATAATGAAAAAAACTGCATCCAAATTCGTTGAGTGGTTCTTGAATTAAAACGAATCTGTACAATACTAATAAAACCCAGTTTATTTAAAAATTCGCAATAACATTCAATGTACTACAGACACGACTTTTTATTACTTTATCATTAGTAAAGAAGATAAATATGATAATTATGACTGTCATGCCGACGCTGTAAGTTTGATTAGTGGAAGGCTGTGATTTTCACGATAGTACATAGACATTGCCAAATGCTTTTACTTGTTTTGCTTGTTCGGTAAATATTTGTTATACAAACAGATATTATTTGAAGGGGAGCGAAAGTTCAAGAGCTGTATCCAATTTCAAGATGATTTAAGAACCAACCATGGTAATATAAAATTAATTTATTTTAGAACCGATTCAATGTAATTATTTGATTTAATCTTATTTTTATTTATTTAAGTCTGTCAAGTGATGTAGAATTCCTAAATTAATATCTTTAAAAAAATGACCGTATTTTTGGCGAAGTCTCTGTGTTATTCTGTATTTTTTTTTCAAAGCGAGAGATGTGTGATGTGTTTCAGGTAAAAAATTATCAGCTCCCTCGGAAACAACACATTTTTTTAGGATTTAAAGTAAAATCTCATCTTGTCCTCCATCTAATTTTACTTGTATTCAAAATTTCAAAGAAATCGGTTCAGAAGTTTCATCGTGAAACAATATTAATAAACGGACGGACATATAGAAATAGATACACTTTTGGATTTATAATGTAATAATTAAAAGTAAGGTTAATAAAGAGAAATCGGTCGGATATTATCATGATATTATCAATCACAGAACAGAAATGTAATATTGAATGTCTGTGGACATAGTGAAAGTTTTTTTTTGTGAAACAAAAGAGGTTAATCAAGATACCGAAGCTGCACTATAAAAGTTTCCAAAAGAATTCTTTTTTTGCGTTTCCTATATAATATTTGTTTTCTTAAAAGTAAAAGAACAAACAATCGAAAGTCTTTTATGATTTTCTTTGTTTGATGTCTAAGTTCTTTAGTGCTATAAAACATGGAGGTCCTCTAGAGACCGCGTCCAGGGTCAATCGCGACCACATCGTAAACTGTGCGGACAAAAGACATATGCTTCAAAATGGAGCTGTGAAAAAATATATTGGCGCTAGACCTTTTTTGGAGCTGCTTGCGGTCTGAAAAATAATTTTTTTATTCTAATACACCTCTTTTTCATATTTGAAGAATACAAAATACATACATTTATATACTCACGCCTTTCTCCCAGAGGGGTAGGCAGAGACTACGGATTTCCATCTGCTACGATCCTGACATACCTCTTTTGCTTCTACATCCATCAATCTAGTGATTCAAGCTCTTCTATTCCGGGTACTTTTTACTTTGCTCTTCTTCAGTATATCGCCTATTTGGTCGGCATACGTCCTTCTAGGGCTGCCCGGTCGAGCTTTGCCTTCCACTTGTGCAGCATAAATTTCTTTTGTCACTCTACTTTCATTCATCCTTTCTATATGAGCATCGAAGTCATTGCAGTGAATGCAGTGAAAATGCGTTCCTTACGGAGTATGTGTGGTTTGACATTGAATTATAGAGTGAAAAATATCGACATAAGGGATCGTTGCGGTCACCGTTTATGCGGTGTGAAAGAAGATATAGTGACTAAAATAGAAAAAGGAATGGTTTGGGTGTTTGGGCATATTTGAAGAAAAGAAACCGATTATATTCTTTTAAAACCTCATTGGGAGAAACTTATTTTGTGTCAAATTGAAGGAAAGAACCAAAGAGAATATGATATACTTGGAAAGAACTTCAAGAAGTGTCAGGCAACAGAGAATTGCAATTAAAATGTAAAAAAGTTGTTAAAAAAAACGTAAAAATTGCGGGTAACAATGGCAACGTCTTTTCCTTTATAGGAAAGATATTCAAAAACATTTGGGAATCTTTTAACAACATGACCTCCAGACTTAACTCCCAAAATGGTGAGTACCTAGGTTAAGTATTTTTAAAGTAACTTGGTGAAAGCAGGCAGGGCAGCTGTAAGTTATATGAAGTATGATTTTATTATACCTATTTGTCCGCCTCTGTGATGTAGTGTTTTGAACGTCTTGACCACTAAGCTAGAAGCCCTAGGTTTAAAGAGTTCATCATAGGACCGCGGAAGGGGGTTGCAGCAACCGAAAGTCAATTCACATCCAAAGTTTACCTTAGATACCTGATATTTATCTTATTTGAAAGATGGATCCTAGTGGATTAAGAGCTCATAACAAATCTGGTAAATATATTAAATGGAAGAATCTGGGGTCACAAGGTAAAGGGCACCTGATGCCAAATATACCGGTCTGGCTGCTCAAAGTGGTTGCGTTATCTATTTATCGCGTCTGAAAAACTAAATAGTGTCCAAAAAAAGTATAAGGTAATAGCTGCTTACAGTATGCAAAGTATTTAACTCATGCCAATTAGGTAAAACTGACCAAATATTCGGTTGCGCTATAGAGCAATGCATATTCAAAGATGCTATATCGTGAGAATATCATCAACATGTATAAAGCGGCATCAGAGAGGAGCCCTTTATTCTGACAACCCAGGTTCAGCTATTTAGGCTATCATTATCAGATTTGTTGTGGCCTCCTATAATATATCCCCTATTCAAGCACGTATCCATACGGGATAGGTGGGATTTATCCCCCCCCCCCCCCCGAAATTTGGCGTGACCTACACGGGACCGAGAATGTTTATTCATAACCACTGTAAAGTGGTACGTTAAAGTACGTTTTAACAAAAAAGGTACGGTACTTTTGATACTTAATAATATTATAATACAGTGATTACAGAGGTTTCTTTCACAATTCATATTTTTTTTCAATGAATGTCCACCCGAAACAAAAGTCTGGATACGTGCTTGCCCCTATTTATACCGCTATCTATTTTTATCAACAAAAGGAGTTGAATTCTCATTATTGCTAAAACAATAGAAAGCAGGCAAACCGTGGCTTGAGTTCATTTATACTCATTTTCCCGTTTAATGCAAACAAAGACTCTCCAGCTTGAAGATCCTCTTATTTTTAGGAGAGCTCTTTCGTCCAGATGACGACACGGATACGTCCTCGTCATCCAGGTCATTACCTAATGACCGGCACGTAACCCTGATACTGGATATTCATGACATCAAGAAAGGAGGTGAGAAGCCTGACAGCTCAGTGCTGTCCAAAGTGAAAAAGTTGAGGAAGAAGAAGAAAAGCACAAGGAATCACTCTCCGACCAATGACTCTTCCAGCTCTCCATCAGAAACCACTACTACGTCAAGAACTGATACGGCTCTGGAGAAGTTTTATGATGCTCATGGAAGCCTCCATGCTCTTGCCGGTACGCATATAAGCAAAACCTAACTACGGAGTTTTGATACCTTTTTCCGATTGGTCAAAATACTCCATAGTTAGATTTTGCCAAGAACACCAACTCAAAACTGATCAAAACGATGCAGTGAAGTCCTAAAAACAATGAATTAAATTAAATTTGGGTTACTGTTAAAACTAGGGACGTCGCCCTACTCCGTTCCGCTTCGCCCGGCTCTTTATTTCATTTTATATATCAACCTAACACTAAATCTAACTACGGAGTTTTTGCACCAATCAGAGATCATTATGGAAACTCAATAGTTAGATTTTGCGTATATATGCTGCCGGTACCTATTCATTTGGTTACTTTTTGGCCCGGGTTATCAGGTTCCCTAACTAAGTATTATAACCCGTACAAAATAATAGACATAGGGTTTAAAAATAGCAGCCTGCTCTGGCTCTACCATCAGCAGCGTAGACCAACCACAGAGGCGACATATTTGTATGTCCATGGACAACACGGAGAGGACTAAAAACTAATTTTACATCCACATTGTACCTGTGTTAACAAATAAATAATTTGAATTGAATCGACATGTTAAATCACAGTATGGGATTCGATTGATTGACAATAACATAATTGACTGCTATTGTTTGAATGCTATATATATTGCCATGTGCGAATATAGACGGAGATAGTATGTAAGTGAGAGGTGGATAAAACACTTCCTTGTTTCATTCAAAGGTCTATTGTTACGGGTTATACAACAAACTATTACAAAACCAACAAAAAAGGTGGTCTGAATACATAAGCTTTTGCACTCTAAAAAAAGACATAAAAAGGAAGTAATCTTACAAAAAGTTATTTCTATAAGTGGATAATCCTTATGCCACCCTTTACCTACTTACAGAGAAAGGAATCAATGACAGCCATTGATATCATTATAGTAAAAACAAAAATGATCTCGTAACCGAATACGCAGCCTTCACTAACAGATATTAAAAAAAAAAAACGGTTTTGAATGGGATCTGAATCGCTTTTTTTGTAAAATTTATACCTTTTTTAAAGTTATTTAAATGAAATAACATTTAAAGTTTGTATATTTATAAAGTGTAATAATTAATAACGGTCTTATTAGGTGGTAGAGCTGATGCCGGGCTCGACTGTGGAGGTACCACCATCTTACTCGCGAAGTTATTCGGGGGAGAGTAAGAGAACAGCTATGCCTGCCTGGGTGGGACCGATGGATGGCGGTATATCCATCCCCAATTGCCGGGCCATAAAACAGTCTGGTGACGAGCAGCGGCGTCACTGGTGCAAGGGTTTCGGCATCGCGCTCACCTACCCGCCTGCCCAGTGTGTGTGAGTATGGGCATTTCTTACAGGAGGACCGCCAAGAGTGGCGAAATCCTGGAAAGGCCTGTGTCCAGCAATGGACGAAACAGGCCGATGAATAGATGGATTGATGGTCTTAAGTCAAAAACACACCATATATTATTTTTCTTTTTCTAAAGTCCCTGAGGCCTAAGGGTTTAAAGATCTGAGTTTTACTCACAACTCGATAAGTGAATGCCATAACAGTCGCTGGTCTATCATGGCTCCTAAATAGGTACTTTGTAGCAACTACGTTTTCAATGTTGGGTGGGACACGTGCAATTATCATATTTGAAGTTACCACTACATCTATGCACCTTTATATTAATTTCAATATTTTGTTGTGACATATTTATACTGGAGATACAGATGTAGGTTATCTTACTGGTGTTTAATGCTCAGACCAAATAAAAACTCAAGACGGAGCGCTGTCAACATTGACGTGAAGCCAGTTTCGTAAACATGTGTGCACTTAGTGAGTGTTGCCGCCAAGTAAAAACTGAGACAGATTGCGCATGTGAGTTTCAAGCCGTGTACGCACACGAAACTGTCTCACTTTTGGCCTGCTTCACCCGTTAAATAGAGTAAACTACGTCTTGACTTTTTATTTGGTCTGAGGTTTAATGTAAAAGCGCGTGGCACGCCACCGTTTTAGTACATTTGATAACCCATTTCTCTGTTGTTTTTTGTTAGAGACCAAAATTTGCGACCTCTACAGTTTAATACAGGAATTTACAAAATCACTACCTTGCTGAAATGTAAAATTTTAGTATGGGTACAATTTAAGGCAAGAAAACAAACTATGCTAGAAATAAATTTCTATATTTTAAACACCTGGCGATTTTATCTATCGCAAGGATTGCAAGAAAACAACTTTGTATGTGAATCTGTCCATCTCGACATTTTTAAAACAATATCATAATTCAAAATTTTGTCAAAATGGTGCCTTTTAAAATATCAGTACCAGATAATAGAGGTCTTATACTTTATTCTTTAAAGAAAATCAGCTAAGAAAAGGATTTTCTTGTACTAAAACGGTGGGGTGCCTATGCGCCTTAAGATGTTTATCTGTCTCGCCTGAATGACAGTAACGTAAAAACAAATTCTGCCTTTTCAACAGAAAACCCAATAGACGCAACTCAACCAGTCGACGTTCCAGCGGCTCCGCTACCAATTCTTGCCCTCCAGCCGGTACTTCCGTCTACCATCGCGCAGGCTCAGTCTGAACATGGACCCAAAGTACCACCCCTGGGTCCAGTTCAAGGCCAGACTCAATCCGCGACAATTGGTGAACGGCCCCTCCCTTCCGTAAGTTATTTGGTAATACATAGTAAAACTACAGTGGAACTACTAATATTGAAATTTTATTAAATATTTATTAAAATTATGTCTGACAGGGATCCTTTTGCATGTTGCTGGCGGCCGGTCAGTTTTCATTGCACCCTAATTCCAAAGTTTATTGTTTAATGTGAGAGTGTGATGGTGTAGATGTCAAGTTGTGAGAGTGTGATGGTGTAGATGTCTAGTTGTGAGAGTGTGACGGTGTGGATGTGTAGTTGTGTTGGTGTGCGGACGGATCCCTTTCGGACTAAACTACTAAATGTCTTGAGATAAAAAAAATTCTTACGTGGTATTCTTACTTCTGAGGATAAAGTTCATTATTTTATTTCTTACTACGAGCCCCAATGCAAATGAGTTCGTCTAGTCATATATTGCAAAGGTTGTCGATTTTCAACTTCACTATATTTTTATAAAAAAGGCCTATGAAAAAAAAATTGTATGGGGTGAAATTCTCCATCCTATTGTTGTTAATCAGGCAATTTTAAATAAAACATCTTTTACCTAAATTATGTATTTATGGCACGATATGCTGTTCATTTTGTTTTGATGTAAATAACATAAAAATGTCCTGTTACAGAAACCAACTGTACTGCCTGAACCTAAAAGTCCCGATTGACAACTGAACAACACTAAAACAAAATATAAATTCTGAAAATATATACTCTTGATAAAAATTTGAATGTAAAATGAGACAAAACATTGGAATAAAAATTGAAAATTAGTTTTTTTTTTTCTTGTGCTGTCTTGTAGAATCTAAGCAGTATTTGTATCTGTCGCCACCGTATGGTTAAATCAGTCGACTGGTTTTGCAGCGCAGCACTGTACCTATAACTATGCGGTTAATCGTAAGAACGGGATATCTTTTACCATGGTGAATTAAAGGGGCCTTAGATTGCTCCAGGCTCTTTGAGATATGATGTAAAAATTTAAGGTGACTTTGGTTGATATACAGGGTGTCTCATTTAAATCGGTCAGTATGGGAAAGTCTGAAACTGTAAGACATACGAAGATCTGTTCTCAGGAACCATGTCATCGATTTTTATAAAAAGAAAAACTGCATTCATACAATTAAAAAAAACCTGTACCCAGCTCGGGAATCGAACCCGGCTATTTTGAAAAAAAATAAACTTACACTATTTCTATTAAGATATCGATTGTGTAGGTCTTAAGCAGTAAATGGCTCTATGAAACATGATGTCTCAAATGAATAAAATGCATTGTTTTTACATACTTTAATTTATTTTAGTGGGTGTTTTGTAAGATCGTCACCTAAACGTGTTGAATATTGTATTGAAAAAAAAACGGTGGTCACTTCGAACACCTACTAAAATAAATTGAAGTATGTTAAAACAATGCATTTTATTCATTTGAGACATCATGTTTCATAGAACCATTTACTGCTTAAGACCTACACAATCGATATCAAAATAGAAATAGTGTAAGTTTATTTTTTTCAAAATAACCGGGTTCGATTCCCGAGCTGGGTACAGGTTTTTTTTTAAATGTATGAATGCAGTTTTTCTTTTTATTAAAATCGATGACATGGTTCCTAAGAACAGATCTTCGTATGTCTTATAGTTTCAGACTTTCCCATACTGACCGATTTAAATGGGACACTCTGTATAGCCAGATTCACACCGGAGACTCGGTTAGTGTTTAGAACCAATGTTAAATTAAATTACCCTTTTTGTGAAAAACGCAAAATTAAATTTAGACTTCTTATACTAATTAATTCGAGGTTGTTCTCGAACAAGACGTATATTTTTCGTTTTTCGCGCACAAGGTCAATGAACCTTTGTCATGACCGCTTACTGAGTCGCCAGTAAAAACATGAAGTTTAGCAGGAAATCCTGTCTTTCTTACTACATCACGTATAAAGTCACTTAGTCATAATTTGCCCGAGGGCAGTTCCACATGTTTATATCGCGAAAAAAAGGCTAACCATATCCATATCATGCGATAACCTCAACAGTTACTCTCGTTGCTCATTTTGTTTCTCCCCAACATTCCTCTATGCTCCCCAACCTGGCGCAATCGTGAATTAAATTAATACGATTATACGTTTGTATAATAGTGTTACAGCATTAAAATGGCGTATTTAAAAATACTATATTACTCTATTTCATTGACAATAGAAAAAAGAAGATAACAGACGCAGGGATTTGAAACTATTTCAAACCATGCACATTATTCAATTTATTAGAAAACAATACGGAAAATGTATAGTTTGGCTTCACATAGGTATAACTCTATGCTGAATGTTAATTATTTTACTATTTATGTGCACAAACATAGAGACAAGGCAAATTATAAGACGTACATAGTACAAATAGAGCATTTTGAGTCACTCACTTTTGACTCACTAAAAAGTCAACATAAATTAATAACAAACCATGTTGCTTAGCAACGCATTTCATATAAAACTGCGACACGACAATCGGATAAAATTAAAACTTTATACTTTTGCCGATTGTCACGTCACGTCTAATTCCACGAATTTTTAATTTAATGCATTATGCTTCCTTAAAAAGATTAGAGAACCGTGCTTCTTTAGGTCTTTCAAAAGGAACATTTTGTAATTTTGTTGTTTGAAATAATATTTCTTAGCTTGGAAGGTCCTTTTCATTATAATAAGTTAAACATAAATCATTGTTACAGGTCAGGTATTTAATAATCGTTTAGATGGTTATGCCATACAGACTTTCAAATATAAAATAACACAAAACATTTTTTTGTCACCATTTCGTCAAAGTGTGCGCCATGGAGAATCTATTTTTCCTTCTTTCTAATGTTATATGAAATAGAGTATAATAAAATGTTAATCTGAGAAAGATTATAGGAGCTGTGAAAAGTGAAAATTAAAAATACAAGGAGCAAATATTTGCGCCATAAAAAAGCAAAGATCTCAAGAGAGATGTACCAAATATTGCAAAAATTAAAGTTTCAAATGCAGAAAGAGTCAAGAGGAATCGAATGAATAAAAAAATCATCACAACGCTACCAATAGGGGTTCGAATTTCTCCGCGCGCCCTAAGAACACGCTACAGTAGCGTCTGACAACATAAAAGGTGTGCCAAAGCCTCAGATAATGGTTTTGATTGATATGAGGCCAGAGCTAAGTTGTGCAGTCAACTCGGGCTTCGGTGTCCTTATTTTGTGTTTCTCGATAGATGCTCCGGTAGAGTTGGGTGTCGTTCACTGTAGCTGCCCTAAGAACGTTTCTTGGATATAGCTGGTAAGTATGATCATTACTTAATGTGGTTATGTAAATTTATTCATATTTAAACTAAAACTACTATAAAATTTATGTTTTTTTGTAAACAGAAACTACAAAATATTGTAGAGTTTTTTTTAAATGTCGGAGGCCACTTGCGAGCTTATATTTCAATGAATGACATTGTTATCCATTGCTAAGTCGACCGCTAATCAACAGTGCACAACGAATGCGTTTTTGTATATGCGTTTCGTTATGCACTTCTTAAGGTGATTACCCACGCCAACGACCTTTAGCAATCGGCCTCCCCGGCGGGGAGTTACAGGCGCTGCACCCCGCATGCCTCTGCGCAGACGCCCCGTGCCCCTCTACAAAGATCGCGAACGGTGAAATGATTCTCACCTCGCGGTGCGGTGAGATAGAAATAAATTTCATTGTTTTATACGTAAACATTTAAATAACTTCAACTTTTTGAGCTCAAAAGGCTGTAACAGAAAGATACTACATTCATATTCATCCTTATATTACGCGGCGACATTTTGGTAGTTTTGAAAACAATTTAGTACTTAGTGGTAAATGCAAACTAGTGGTGATAATCGAGAAAATATACAAAATACACACATAATGATAATAATAAATATACGAGCATGTTAGCGACTGCGTAAAATAGGTGTATTGTATTGGAAATTCTGGTTCTTGTCGTAAGCCGCTAGACCCGCTAAACTCACACAAATACAAGGTGATATTAAATTAATCGACCAAATTCATACTGGAGACTCGGTAAGTGATCAGAAACGAGCTTCAATTACCCTTTTGGTGAATTTCGAAAAATAATCATTTTTATGCTTCCTTACAGGTTTGACTATTTTAAGTACAATTCCTAGTCTAGGCAGTAAGGAAGCAAAAAAAATATTTTTCGAATTTGGCCAAAATGATCACTAACCGAGTCTCCAGTATGAATTTGGTCGGTTGATTTAATTTAATCCTATATACATAGTCCGAGTCTTGATACTTGGGTAGTTTATTTAGCTATATAGGAGTAAAAATAAAATTTTGAGCAACGTGTTTTGCGTGAATTGTTGCTTATTTTTAGGGTTCCGTGAACCTGAATCTCAAGATTGAGAGGCCAGCGTTCTACCTGAGCTACTATAATATTACCAGTAATTATTCAGATATCTACTCTACTATGGATAATTATTGTATAGGTAGATTATGTTAGGTACTAACATTACTGCATGCATTTTCAAAGCTTTTTTAGCCGCTTCTTTTCTTATTTTAGTTTTTCGTACCATTTTTCCCAATTACAATATATCTAATTCGTCAAACGTCTAGTCCACGCGCGAACTCTACTGCACACTTTATCCTCTAAATAAAAATTGCCGATAGTACTCTCGGACGTACCCAAATAAAAAAAGCCTCTAAATATTTTTACAACATATGCCAACGCGCGACGACGTGGCAACCTCCACGTCGGAACGCCAGTGCGTGACTGCCGCCCGTGCCCCTGTGGAGCACCTCTAAGCCGTTGACCTTGAAATCTTGCTTATTTCGATATTTCTAATGGAAAATGTCACTGGATTTAATTGAGCTATGTTGAATTTAGAGTACAACAGATTCTTAATTTTTTGGCGTGTAAATATTTCCAAACGTCGTAGCAGCTTAAGAGTTAGAATGAAATAAAGCCAAAAAAACATCGTTTGGATGTTATTTCTTTTAATATGGAAGTTTTGGTCGTACGAAATAAAAATATGTTAATAATGTTTTCCGAGAGTCAATAATTCATATATATTTTTTCAAGTCATTTGGTCCAGCCGTAAATGAGTTAGAAGCTTTAGAATGTACCTATTTGGTAGTATTTGAAGGGATTAAGCGCCTTAACAATAGATAACAATGCCATTCATTGGAAAATAAACTCTTAAGTCAATTCCAAAATTTAAATAAATGTTTACTATAACAGAGAATGGAATGGTTATTTTAAAAAGGCCTTTGTACAAGCGTAGCGCGGCGTAAAGAAAGATAAAGATAAAATAACTTTATTCAAAAACAACAACTATTAAATAAATCACAAACATAAAATGGTTACAAAATAGATGGGTACATTGAGAACTTATTTAATCTATACGATTATCTGGCGGTCCTCAAACTAAGACGAGCTTGATTCGTGAGGACCTTTATTAGTGTGCACATTTGTTAACTATTATAATGGGTTGCGCTGACAATTACATATGAATGTTTGGTCTTTATGTCCTTTTTTTCCGCATCATACAATATTTGAAAAAAATATGTTTAAACGGTTTAAACATACAATCGAAATCAAGTAAACTTCACTCTTAGGAAACTATAATAATTAAAATAATTTAAATGTAGTTTAATTATTTTTCAAGTGGTTTATGATTAATTTGAGATAAATATTTTATTTTCTTGCAAACAATACAACGGAGTAAGATACGAGTAGTTACTATTAACATATACATATACTATTAACATAACATATTTTCAGGATTTGAGCTTGACAGCAATTAGAGCCTCATCTCGTGTAATTGTGCCCGAAATAAAAAAATTGTGCTTCCAGCCGTTCCAAAGATATTCACGAAAAGCAGATTCCGCTGGAGTAACGTTACCCCAGCGGCATGTTTTTTATCCCGTGGTCGTAGCTAAATAAAAATTAGCTACTTAGGTTGATATAATTAGTGTCTGATTGTGCCCAAAAAACAAAATTAGTGCGTCCAGAGGTTTCAGAGTTATTCAAGATGCCGCTGGGGTAACGTTTAGCCAATTGCTGTATCTCTTAAACGGCATGAATTTGATCATGAATGATTAATTTTATAAATACAATTTTAAATAAATGATGTAACTACACATAAGTATGAAGGAGTTTTTCAGTTTCGTCGTAGTTTAGGGATACAAGATATTTAGTGACTGATTGCTTGACGTGATATTGTGTGAGGTTTAGGATATTACAGGAGGTTTTTATTACATTATAAAGAAAAGGGAAGATAAAATGGGGAAAACGTTGGGCGAATTTTGTTTTGCAAAAGCGAGTTGGCAATTTAGGAATTCGTTTGCATGCTAAAGCTTGATTTAAGGTAAATGATTTGTGGGCTGTCAAAACAGCTTTTAAAACAAAAATCTGTCGGACAGTTTTTGTCAGTGGAATATTTAAATGGCTTCCTGAACTTGACTTTTAGCACTGACCGTTGTGCCCTTTCAACATCGATGAGATGTGTTTTGGCAGCACTGCCCCATATAGCAATACAGTAAGTCAGTAACGATTGAGTCAAAGCCTTATAAGTACTTATACGTAGTTGTTTGGTAACGGAGTTTCTTAAAAGTTTCATAATTTTAGCAATTTTACGCACACGCCCGGATAGTGCGGAAAGGTGTGGTGAAAATGTCAGATTTTCGTCCAAAACAAGACCCAAATATTTAAGACTTCGAACTCTATTTATTGTTGGACGGTTACAATTATGATCGCTAGATGAAATCGGTTCGAAACAGCTTCCTAAATGAATCCTTATTGCTGTAGATAGTGGGGGCTCAGTTGCTTTGGTGATGTGAAAGCCGAGGTACTTGGTTTTTGTCACATTAAGAGTGAGCAGGTTATCATCTAGCCAATTTGCTACGCTTGCGAGACCTGTGTTAGCTACCGCAAAAGCCTCAGCCCAGGACGAGCCATAAAAAAGAAGGGCTGTGTCGTCCGCATAACATATTTTGAGTTTAACAAAGGCAGCTTTAGTAAGTCGTTTATGTAAATCGTGAGTAAGGTAGGACCCAAAGTACTGCCTTGCGAAAGTTCCCATTACGCTACATTAAATATCTATGTAGAACCCGGAGCGATGGTAGTTGTGGTTCAAGCCAAGTTGACTCAAGTCAATAATTTTTCAAAGTGGATACCTACTTCTTTATTCGCATCTCGTATTCGGAACTTGTACGTCACTTCAAGAATAAGAATACTTTTATAACAGATTATTACCATTTTTTAATTTTTAATTATAATTTAATGGCTATTTGATCGATATTACCCTATAGTGCGCTGCCATCACTGACATATTAGTTGATATATCTATGGCCGCCATTGATTACTTCTCCTGATAAAAATTCCTTCCATTGAGTAAAGACATGAATCCCCGAGGGGGTGTCGGAGGTGTTCCCGTGTGTGAACTGAGAAATGCAAGTCACAGTCCAAACTCGGTACACCCGCGTTTCACCGACGATTATTACGTTCCAAAGTGATGGTGGTGAGCCCTATAGCCGTACCTCGGGCATCAATTACACGCTTTTTAGAACATGCAGGTTTCCTGACGATGTTTTCCTTCACCGTTCAGCAAGTGGTAAGTGGTAGGTACGAACACAAATAATATGCACATAAATTCCGAAAAACTCATTGGTGCATGCCCGACCCGGGATCGAACCTGGGTCTCAAGATTGAGACGGCAGCCTTCTACCACCTAATCTACCGCAGCTAGAGGCAACATAAGATAAGTTTGTAGCTCTGATATAACCCGCTGCTGTTTTACCTAGCGTCTTTGGTTTTAAATTTTTAATATGGTTTAATTACTCCGTAGGGAGGTTGCATGTTATGTAGTATTCTATTCCTACCATCAACACTAACACACAAATCAACACACACCACACAACCAGTACGTACAAAACACAACCTAACACCAACTGCAAAACACAGAACTGTATATACCTACTAGAATGTCGACATTGTTCGGCATTCTACGTAGGTGAAACACGAAATGAACTACATACCCGCATTAATCATCATAGGCACACATCAACCCCATCCCCATCCATGTACGCTCCCATAATCAAACCTTTAACAATTGTTTCACCGTTAGAATCATAAAAGCATTTAGCCCACCTTTGACAGATATAAAATCAAGGACTTGGAAATATTCCTATATTTGGTCACTTGGTGCGCACTATGGGCCGGGACTAAATAAGCAACATTAGATTCAGATAAGAAATGTATTCCTCACCAGACCATATAATAGTAAGACCAGGGTGCCATAAACAGCGGTGCCATCTTGCGGATTTTAGGTGCACATCCCTGATTAATCGGGGCAGCGCACTTAGCATCCGCAAGATGACTTGTATCAATAACAAAAATGTTTTTATTTTATTTTAATTGTAATTGTTTTATTTTTAAAGTAGGTTAAACTCATAATGTTAGGTTGTATATATTTTTATATCATACTTGTCATTAATTGAAACTCATTACATTAGTCATAAGGTTGTATATAATTTTTGTCATACTTATAATTCTCATTCATTCGACTGATGCCGGCCCCAAAGTGGGCCGAAATATATTTCGAAAACCTTAATCTTTTATAAATTTTTTATTTTATTTACTTTAACAATTCTTAATAAAAATAACTTGGAAATTCAGTTAGTGGAGGAACCCAGAAAATTAAATTAATCAACAACCTTGATTCACAGATTTCTTTAAAATAAGTTGAAACCTTTTTGCCTCCTCCCATAGATGAAAAAGATATTTTTTGCCCATAGCCACCAAGAAAAACTGTCAGTGTCAAATCATGGGGTCTTCAAATTCATAGTGTCACGAATTCTTCGGCCTAAGAAACAGTAATGTTTCTAATAAAGGCCCCACATTTCAATTAGAAAACTCGTGTTATTCTGAATTAGTGTAACAACAAACTACAATCTGAAATAAATCTCTCAAGTATTAAATAAACAAGAAATAAAATAAGAAGAAGCCTTTTTACATTTTAAGAAAGGAAATCTAAAAGCATGCTCTAGTAGCGGCATAGATTCAGATAAATTTATATCAATTTCAAAGCCACCTGTAAAAAGTCATGGACAAACAAGCTAAAGGAAAATGCAAGAAAACTCCGACAAAATCCAAAAATACCAGGGCAAAGAAACGAAAATCTGATGGTAAGAGAAGTTAAGTCGAAACCTAAGATAGTACTCCTCTGTCTTCATGGAAAAAGCTTATTACATTTTTACTTACTATCGTCGTCATATATTTAAGAGCAGAGCTCTTGTCACTATATTGAATTTTATTTATTCTTGTTTTCACCAATATTTACGATTCGAAAACCATTTCGAGGAATAGCTTTCCTGAACTGTTTTTTGCAGACAGATTTTAAAATAAGCGTTCATAACATTTATTAAATGAGTACTCCTTAAAAAAACAAACCAAAACCAAACCAAACCTCAAAACCTCAAACAAAACGAAACCCATTTTTACTTTAAAGTATACCTACACTCTAGAATTAGAGTTTTAGTATGTCAAAGTTATTCTGGTGTGCCTTGTGTTAGTCATAAGAAAACAATTTGTTAATGTCGAGATTGTCGTATAATATTGCAAGGATTCAAGGCTCACTATCAACAAATAATAAGAGTTTAGGGTCAATTTTAAAACCTATTTATATTAGAATTATTTATTAAATTACCAGGTGGTAGAGCTGATGCCGGGCTCGACTGTGGAGGTACCACCATCTTACTCGCAGATCCTCCCGAAGTTATTCGGGGGAGAGTAAGAGAACAGCTCTCAGGCAAAACCAGGCGGCCCACCATTGCCTGGGCCCGACGGATGGCGGTATATCCATCCCCAATTGCCGGGCCGTATCTAAAAAAGACTAGTGACGGGCAGCGGCATCACTAGTGCAAAGGTTTCGGCACCGCGCTCACCAACCCGCCTGCCCAGCGTGTGTGAGTATGGGCATTTCTTCCAGGAGGACCACCAAGAGTGGCGAAATCCTGGAAAGGCCTATGTCCAGCAGTGAACGAAACAGGCTGATGGATGGATGGATTAAATTATTATTAATTACTAATAATTATTATATTAGACAGAGGTCATTGCACGAATAGGTATTTAAAGCTAGCTTATTTCAACAGAAATGTATTGGCTGTCGGTTCATGAACCTGATTTAGGTGTTAAATGTAGATTTATGATTTTTGTTCGAACTCACCTTAGCTGGGTAGGTACCTATATTCTTTAGTTCTATCAGAATCATAGTTTTGAAAAAAGAAATACCAAGGTCGAAATTTTAAAATTACTCTTGCTGTTGGAAACACTGAAACTGATTGTGTCTGTCACTTTGACTGCTTTGCTTTGCATTCGTTTGAATTGGGTGCCGTTTCAAAACGAGTGGGTTCCACTCGGAGTGATGCGAATAGTGATGCAACCTAATGTGATGACGTCATTTCCTGTAAATACTAAGATACTTATAAAATCAGTTTTAAAGCATAAAAATATATATTATTCAAATTAAATTCCTAAAGTGGTCTATTTATTCCAAAAAGCAGACAAAAATAGCACTTTTTTTTTTAAATAGGCGAATTCCTTTAGTTCTTGGTATGCCACGATACCAGCCTTTTCTTTAAATTGGTCCACATAACATGGTTGTAATAAGCAAGTTAAAATGTCGCTTCTCAAAGCATACTGCCAGGTGTTCTACACGTCCAGCCTTTGGACCAACTTCACGTAGAAGATCATGAGCGCCCTGCGTGTCCTATACAATAATGGCTTCAGGATGCTGATGGGGCTGCCCCGCTTCTGCAGAGCATCGGGTATGTTTGCGGATGAGCGTCCTGATGACTTTTATACCATCTTGGGGGAGAGAGCAGCCTCGATGCTCTGTAGGGTGCGAGCCAGCTCCCACTCAATCCTGAGGACCATCGCTGGGAGGTGTGACTCGCTCATAATGCGCCATCTTGGGGGTGTTAGTTGAATACAGATATGTATCTGACCGGCACCCCAGCCATGTAATTATATTTTGTGTTTATATTAGGAATACTAACATAGGATAAGATCATTGTTACTAACCAAACAGGACCACATTGTAGTCTGATTAATACACATATATTATTATAACTCCTCGTGGGTCTTCCTCTTCCTCTCTTCTCTTCTGTTATTCTCACTGCTATGATTATGACTATAATTTGAGAATGTAACCGACCATCTTTCTTCTTCTCTTTCCGTCCAACTTATTCTTTCCATTCTCCGGCATCAACTCTCTTTGTGTCATACATAATCCAAGTTTTACCGCCATACAAAGTAATACTTAGATGTATGTATTAATCAATATCTTTTTTAATCTTTTCGCAATTTTTACTAGAGATATACATAATTAAGAGGTTACTAAGACATCACGCAAATTTTTATTTAAAATATATTGATAGCAAAATCTGGACATATCAATTGATGCTGCTGTTTATATATTTTTTTGCATATTATGAGGATCAAATTTATTTTCGGATTACCTTTTAAAAATCGACTATGTTTTACTTATTTCCATGTTATTGATTCACTTGGATATTTTATTGTAATAAATGATTTTGAAATATCGCTGGCTTTCAGGACAAACATGTACAACGTTTTTGCACGATTTGACGAGAAAATTCGCATTAAAAAGACGACAACAAGAAGAAGAATCACCTAAAAACGTCGTGCGTAAGTAAAATTCGCTTATACGTTCGAGTATAATATGGACTCACACACACACCGACGCCGACGTGGAACAGGATAATATTACATATAGCCTAAGACGTATATAACTGAAAATTCATGTATACTTACCCCATTCAATGAATTGGTAAATACTTATACCTATATATATATATATGAAAAGTAACGCAATTTAGATATTTATAATTTTAATAATAACCTACCTAATTTTTACGTAAACATTTTTGTATTAAGATTATTGTTAAAAATCTTATTTATTGTTTAATAACAACAACATAGTATAGGTGGTAGAGCTGATGCCGGGCTCGACAGTGGAGGTACCACCATCTTACTCGCAAATCCTTCCGAAGTTATTCGGGGGAGGGTAAGAGAACAGCTCTCAGGCAAAACCAGGCGGCCCACCATTGCCTGGGACCGATGGATGGCGGTGTATCCATCCCGGAGTTCTTTTCCGGAGTATTTTTACCAGAAGAACCCAAATTAAGCGCAGAATACACAAATCAAACTGATCACACGCGAACGGCCAATTACGTTAACATTTCTCATGTTTCAGAGCGGGATGTAGAATTAGTACTCCGTAGAATAAAGCCCCGTAGTTCAGTAGGACCTGACAATATTCCGCCTTATGTCCTGAAAGCATGTGCAGATGTTTTTGTTACACCCTTGTGCTACCTATTTAACCTAGTGTTGGCAAGTAGCAAGTACCCGACACAATGGAAATTATCTCGCGTGAGCCCTATCCCTAAGACCTCAGATCATTCCCATGTAGAGTTTTATCGCCCTATCGCGATTCTCTGTTCTCCAGCCAAGGTTTTTGAGACTATATTGCATAAAAAATTATGCCCTCAAATTCAGCCATACTTGGCAGATTCACAACACGGATTTAGGAGTGGTCGATCAACAAACACAAATCTATTGACGCTGGCGGACACTATATCCGGTCATATGGAGAGTGGCTTCCAAGTGGACGTAGCATACCTCGATTTTAAAAAAGCCTTTGATCGGGTTGATAATGACGTCCTACTTGAAAAGCTGTGCGCCATTGGATTTGCTCCAAGTCTGCTCAGCCTGTTTGCCGACTATCTCAGAAACCGACAACAGTATGTCAAGTATGGCTGTTACACCTCAAAACCTTATCATACGCGATCAGGTGTGAGTCAAGGTTCTATCCTCGGCCCGCTTCTTTTCGTTATAATGATTAATGATATAGAGGCCATTCTTAAACACGTATCTTGTCTTCTGTATGCTGATGACCTGAAGCTGATACTAAATGTAAATCAGATGGCTGATTGTAACTTATTACAGAAGGACCTAGACGCTGTGTACAGATGGAGTGTACAGAACAAACTGCACTTTAACGTCAGCAAATGCTTTTGTGTGTCTTTCACGAGGGCGACCCAGACCTATGAAGCAACTTATGTGCTTGGGTCCGAAATGATTGTTCGTGTGAACTCTATCAAAGACCTTGGTGTCACTTTTGATACTCGTCTAACGTTCCACGAGCACATAAAGACCCTGGCTGCTGATTGCTCCAAAAGGCTAGGTTTCGTTCTTCGTAATGCTAAGGATTTCAAAAATCTAAAAGCAATAGAACTTCTCTTTACAGCTCTTGTGAGAAGTAAGATTGAAACTGGAGCCATCGTCTGGAGCCCTCATGAATCAACATACGTGCTATTGCTCGAAAAAGTGCAGAAAGCGTTCCTCCGTTTTCTGTACAAAAAGAAATTTGGGTACTACCCTTTTATGTATCCGACAAAATACCTCCTTGGTATGCTGGGGTTCAACTCGTTGGAAGTTCGACGAGACTGTGAGCAGCTTGTTGCAGCATGTCGTATGTTGCGTGGTGAATCAGACTGCCCACAGCTCACCAATCAAGTATGTCGACTGTTTGTGCCTGACAAATACCTCCGAACTCGTAAGCACGTTCTATTGTCGGTTCCGGCGTCGCATACTGTTGCTCGTAGCATGTCTCCGCTCGTCCGGGCCCGGTCATCACTCAACACACTGTTGTCTTCGGCACCAGAGTGTGATTTGTTTGCTGATAGATTGATGACTGTGAGTGAGAAATGTCTGGCGTTCTGTGAGCGTGATGAATGAAAGGAACGTCCCTATTTATAATGAATTGTATATCTTACTTTATCTTTTTAATTGTTAATTGTACATATTGAATTTATATTTTATTTTAATCAATAATTAATTTTAATATATAATTGTATAACGCATTGGTGTAAGCTGTAATGTTATACTTTTTAAATAAATAAATAAATAAATAAATAAAAAATAAATCCCCAATTGCCGGGCCTTATATAAAACAGACTGGTGACGGGCAGCGGCGTCACTGCTGCAAGGGCTTCGGTACCGCGCTCACCAACCCGCCTGCCCAGCGTGTGTTAGTATGGGCATTTCTTCCAGGAGGACCGCCAAGAGTGGCGAAATCCTGTAAAGGCCTATGTCCAGCAGTGGACGAAACAGGCTGATGGATGGATGGATGGAACAACAACAATGTGATATTGATTAAACTTTTACTTATGTAACGACATTGTATTTCAATGAATTTCTCTTATCCTTATGTAAAACTTTTTGCCAATAAGTCAAGACAATGTAGGTTTTATGTAGGTAATTAGTATAATATTATAAGTACACTGGTACCCTCGCGACTCGCGCCGTCCTCCCGGCAGACTCCGACGACGCTGGCGAGACGATATCGAGGCGACAGCAGGGAACACCTGCACGAGACTGGCTAAGGACAGAGATAATTTGTGAGGCATTTTGTATTTTTGCGGCGTTGCTCTAATTATGAGAAATTGTATATTTATGCGTCGTGACTCTCTACGTGTTATTGCGTATTTTTGGGGCGTGGCTCTAGCAACGAGACATTGTATATTTTTGCGACGTAGCTCTTACAATGAGGTATTGTTTATTTTTGCTGCGTGGCTCTTATTATGAAATATTATATGTTTTTGCGGCTTGGCTCTTACTATGAGGTATTGTGTATTTTTGCGGCGTGGCTCTAGCTACGAGTTATTGTATTTTTTCGCGGCGTGGCTCTTACTATGAGGTATTTTGTATTTATGTGGCATGACTCTCTACGGGGTATTAAGTATTTTTGCAGTGTGACTCTAGCAAGGAGGTATTGTGTATTTTTGCAGCGTTGTTCTATCATAAATTGTATTTTTTGCGGCTTGGCTCAATTGATGCGTTATTTTATATTTTTGCGGCGTGGCACTAACTATGAGGTATTGTGTATTAATGCGGCGTGACTCTCTACGAGTTATTGCTTATTTTTGCGGCGTGGCTCTAGCAATGAGATATTGTATATTTTTGCGACGTGGCTCTAGCTAAGAGATATTGTATATTTTTGCGGCGTTGCTCTAACTATGAGGTATTGTGTATTTATGTGTCGTGACTCTCTATATAGTTTTGTGTATTTTTGCTGCGTAGCTCTAACAACGAGATATTCTGTATTTTTGCGGCGTTGCTCTAGCTACCAGATATTGTAAATTTTTGCAGCGTTGCTCAATTTGTGAGGAATTGTGAATTTATGCGTCGTGACTCTCTACAAGTTATTGCGTATTTTTGCGGCATGGCTCTAGCAACGGGACTTTGTATATTTTTGCAGCGTGGCTCTTACAATGAGGTATTGTTTATTTTTGCTGCGTGGCTCTTATTATTAAGTATTATATATTTTTGCGGCTTGGCTCTTACTATGAGGTATTGTGTATTTTTGTGACGTGGCTCTAGCTACGAGGTGTTGTATTTTTTCGCGGCGTGGCTCTAACTATGAGGTATTTTGTATTTATGCGGCGTGACTCTCGGGGTATTATGTATTATTGCAGTGTGACTCTAGCAAGGAGGTATTGTGTATTTTTGCGGCGTTTTTCTATCTATCAGAAATTGTATTTTTTTGCGGTGTGGCTCAATTGATGCATTATTTTGTATTTTTGCGGTGTGGTCCTAACTATGAGGTAGTATTGTGTATTAATTCGGCATGACTCCTTACGGGGTATTGTGTATTTTTGCAGCGTGACTCTAGCGACGAGGTATTTTGTATTTTAACAGGTTGGCTCTAGCTGCAAGATATTGAATATTTTGCGGTGTGGCTCTAACAATGAGGTGTTGTTTATTTTTATTGCATGGCTCTAATTATGAGATATTGTATATTTTTGCGGCGTTGCTCTAACTATGAGGTATTGTGTATTTATGTGGCGTGACTCTCTACGTAGTATTTTTGCAGCGTAGCTGTAGCAACGAGGTATTGTATTTTTTTGCGGCGTAGCTCTAGCTATGAGGTATTCTGTATTTTTGCGGCGTTGTTCGAGCTACCAGATATTGTAAATTATTGCGGCGTGGCACAATTATTGGTGCCAGATTGAGGAGGCCTTTGTCCGGAAATGGACATCTCAATAAAACTGAAAATATTTATAATTAAAATGAAAACGATTTGTTGTGGTAGTGTGAGTGCACTGTTGTTTGTTTTTTTTAAATAAGTAATGTATGTCATTTCACTACAACCCACACATAATATGTATTATGTACATATAATTAAGTCGTATTCGTAATCTACTTGAATATTGAGAAAATAAAGGCTATATTATATTATTATTATTATAAGTACCAATTGTTGCGAGTATTCGAAATTACATTCAAATATTTGCTTATGTTTCAGAAACAATAGTAAGCAGCATAACAAACGCTCTCCCAATCAAAATCTCAAAAAAAGCACAACCGAAAAAAGATTCATTAGAATTAAGTGAACCAGAAACTCTATCAGATGAGTTACAATTTGCCGCTGCATTTGAAATACTTCATCAACCAGAACAGCCGGTAAAACCAGAAGTCAAGGTCAGTTAGTCAAATACATTATGGTATATCTCTCAAATGGATAGACAGAGACCATAGATACTGCTACTTCCACATTCTCCTTTGGTTCTTTCACTGTCAAATTATGCAAGGTCTTCTTTTGTAAGTTCTTGTGACCTGGCTTTCCTTGAATTTGGCTGGAAAATATCCTTTTCTTCCAACTTTGCTTTAATTTGGGCATTAATAGCCCAAATAGGGTGCACAAAGCGGCACTTTTCTGCTCCAGAGCAATGTAATGCAGAAAAGTATATATGAAAATCCATTATTGCCCTGAAAACAATGCAATAATGGATTTACATACATACTTTACTGCCGCGCCACCACTGAAGTCCCGTGTCAGTATTTATTGTCTATGGAATATGAACCAAAATGCCATAATCCAGAGGACTTCAGTGCAGGTGCTGACTCTACAGTCGCCGTCAATAGAAATTGTGGACTATGTAAACAAAGCGCCATGATGTCTTTGTCTATGAATAGGTGAACTATCTAGAGATGGGTAAGTATGTGATTAAAATATGTTAGGTGCTTAATTAATTTTCTTTATTTGATTCATCGCTAAAATATTCAGATGAATCGCTAATCAAATCGCCCACGTTAATTACAAATGGTTCCGTGACAGCGTCAGTGGCCGTATCTATTATCCCATTCAGTTCTTTAATTTTTTCTTCTACTTTTAGGACATGAGCTACACATTTCGCCCACTGTACTGGCCCGCTCCATGCCAAACCTTGGTCTAACAAAATCTTCACATCGTCCATTTTGAATGTTTTGTTGTTCCTTCCAACGTAACCTTTTCCTTGCGCCCATATCAACTCTATCGAGTTAAGCTCGCAATGACATAGTGGAAGGCGCAAAACTGTCACATTTTTCGTTGCCGCCAACTCATCTACATACATTTTTTTATATTTTTGCTTGTCTACTTTAGCTATGAGATTCGCTTTGATTTCAGTTTCTTGAAATTTGATTTCTTTTTCGCGCAACCAGCTTTGGATAGCCTCCTTCCGCCAACTCATGTTGGGCGCCTTTTCGATTTGACGCGAATGATATGGGGCATTGTCCATTACTATGACGGAACCAATTGTCGTTGTTTCAAGGTAAAACACTATCCAAATCACAAAGAAAGATCAGTAAGAGAAGCCAAGTCGTTAGAATACCGAAAACACAAAAGATTTTAGAGCAACGCTGGAAGATCACACAGCTCTCGATAGAATCACACACACGTTTATGTCAAAGATTATGAAGTAACGCTGTCAAAAAAAAGACGAAATAAAATAGCATCACGAATAAAATAGGTTTATATTCAAATAGATTCGTACATCACTAATTTTCAAAGACAATACAGATTCGATGAGAAAAAAATATGACAGCAATCTCGACGCAGTACAGAATTGACTATTGATTCTATGATTTTCCGTAATTAACTGGTGATTATTGAATGTTACATGATGAAATACAGTGAATGGCAGGTAAGACTTGATGCTTCTTGATTTGGAATAATGTTCAGTGAGACTCCGTGACAGACATTTGAGAAAAATTTAGAAAACGGTTTGTTTACATAGTCCACAATTTCTATTGACGGCGACTTAAAAGCCGCAAATCGCAAGTGACCACGTACGTAGAAAACTAGTTTTAAATTACCCTATCAGCGCGCAGATGATAAGCCACTGGCCAATCAGCGCTATTTTTATTTTCGCTAACAATTTAAAATAAAGAAAACTGGCTGAATGAACACATAAACCATGAACAAAAAAAAACTTGAGCTAGCGTGCCAGTATTTTTCATAATCGAGTACTATAGTATCTTTCATATAAGAAGTCCCGGCTGACACTTCTCAGAACTGAGCTAAAGTGAAGAGACAATTTGAATCGACACTATATTCAATCGATTTTCGATTATTATTACAAACAGATTAGAATCGAATCAAAACATTACTAATATTGAAAACTATTGAGATATGGAGTTGAAAGATCTTACCACGCTAACAGTGACTCAGAAAGAACACAACGTAATCGTTATCTTTTACAGAAGCGTTTTTTTGTGAAAAGAAATACTCTGTTATGTTGCAGATTTAACGAGTCAGGCAGGTGTCAACATTTTCATGAAAGAAAGAATGCAGGCCGTCTATCTCAAAAAAGTATAAAAACTGGGTAAATGTGCTAATTTTAGTGATGACAGAAGGATAAAGACAGTCATCGTCGGCTTAGTAAAAGGGTATCATCGGCTCCGTTTGGGTACGGAACCCTATAAATGAAATGGCTGAAATGAGTCTCGTTACTTATGCGTCGTTTTGTCATAAACGTTTACTCGCTATATCGATTGATCGGCCGCTTACCTATTGATTGAACGATTCTTCGTCTCGTCACTATGAAAAAATAGGTCTAGTGCATAACGGTGAAATAAAATGATGTATCAATATGTTATATAAAAACCTAAGGATTAGTAAACGCAATAAATTTATTGTAATCTGATTGTAATATTAAAACAATTTTGAAATGTTGTGTATTGGATTAAGACATTAAAAGTATTATATGGAACTGAAAAACCATACAATAATAATAATTACAATGAACATACACCCTTACTTTCTTTAGATGTGTCAGGCGGGACTTCTTAGCTGAAAGATACTATAACTTCTCGAGTGGTTTTATAAGCAAACGATTTGGTTGATAGGTACAGAAAACTAGTTTAGATAATTAGTCATAGGCCATCAGCGCTATTTTTATTCCTGCAAACAATTTAAAATAAAGAAAACTGGGTAAATAGAAATAAAACCATGTACAAAAAAAAATCTCGGTCGATAGGCGCGAAATTACGCAATAAATATTTTGTGAGAATTGATTGCGTTTCTTGAAAATGGATTTTAGTAGCGAAAGTGACGACAAATCAACACCTGGAGAAATTAAAAATGTGGCAAATGAAAGTAATAAGTAATTAGATAATCTTTTGACTCCAAAATCCAATGATAAATATTTGAAAATCTATGGAAATTGCATCACTTGGAAAACCGAAAAACGGGTGAAATCATTTTCCGAGAGCGTATTTTTGGCTTATAGTGAGCTATCGAATAACGTTTAAAATATACACGAACGTAACTATTCATTTTTCTAAATAAACATTTTTTGGATATTTTTGGCTTCAGTTCTTTATTTGGAAGTTGAAAGAAAAGCAGATTCTGAAGCTCGAGAAAGTGACTTTCTGCTCGATCTTCCTATAAAATTTATCTATGGCTCGATGCAACAATCTACTATATAGGACCTCCCGACCGCGCTATGTAATTACATTTGCCTATATCTTCTTTTCGTTTAGCTTATTCATGCTTTCTGTAGCCCAAACCGCTGAAGCAATTTTTCACTTCCCTAATTTATGTGTTTAACAAAACCGTTGTTGACTTTAAAGTTTTTAAATTAACAGTTTAAATGGAATTTTACAAGATTATTTAAATTTTATTACAGACTGAAGTCATCGAGATGCCAATCCCTGAGAAAGAAATACCAACCAACATAAAATCTCGTGTTTTCAAAATTCCCCGAATGCCTCTGGTCAGCAGTGAAATCTTTAAGAAAAATCTAGAGAAAAGGAAGGTGGCCACAGAGGACGCATCAGTAAACACGACGAACGATCGTGATGTGGCGAGTGAGCTGGCCAGACATGTTGGCACTTTGAGGAAGATCTCTCTGATAGCGGAAGAGTTTAATCAGAAAACAGGTACCCATCAAACTGTTTACGTAGCTTTATTATTTATTATAGTTTTCATATCTTAATCATTAACATACGTCAAGAGATAACTCCATTTAAAAAACATGCAATTTTGTTTTACAGTATTGAACTAATCACTCTTATTCTGACTATCATCGCTGTTCCTCTGTGGTCTTCTAAGGTTATTGTTATCTTCTAGTATAACACTTCAATGTCTATACATATTACACGTCGGAAATATTTCAGCAACACGAAAGTATGCGCTTCCCCGCACCGCGTGGCACAGCAACCCCGGGCTCGGTACTAACCAGGCGAGACCGAGTTGAAGTGGGACGCGGGGGCGGACGAAGCGCATTCTTTCGGAGTGCCGAGATATTTCCGTCGTGTTATACTATATGTTCGAGTTTATCTTGGAAACACGGAAATTATTTGGATAAATTACTGCTTATAAATAAACGTTTAAAAAATATCCCAAGCAGAGACATTGTGATCCCCAAGCAAAAATGGGTGGATAACCGGTGCCGGTGGAGCATGCATATTTCATGCAAAAGAAATACCAAAATAATGTTTAAATTAAACAAATTCTTGAGGTAGGGTGTTTTTAATTCCGATTCAATTACGGAATATTTAGGTTCTCAAATATATATGAAATAAGAACACTTATTTAAAAATTAACTATGAGTAAAATAAATTTTCTATTGAAATTTTAAATTCCTTATATCCATCCATCCATCAGCCTGTTTCGTCCACTGCTGGACATAGGCCTTTCCAGGATTTCGCCACTCTTGGTGGTCCTCCTGGAAGGAATACCCATACTCACACACGCTGGGCAGGCGGGTTGGTTAGCGCGGTGCCGAAACCCTTGCACCAGTGACGCCGCTGCCCGTCACCAGTCTGTTTTATATAAGGCCCGGCAATTGGGGATGGATATAACGCCATCCATCGGTCCCAGGCAATGGTGGGTGAATAACTTCGGGAGGATTTCCGAGTAAGTAATTCCTTATACTCGTATGTCGTCTTTAAATCAGTGTTCTTTCAAAATATATATTTGGGAACCTAGATAATCTGTACGATCGGAATAAACACACTCTATTAGAAAATGGGAACAAAATGTCTTTGCCCATTTCCATTGTTTGAATACAAATGAAACAGTAATTTCTGCAGTTTTCTTCTTTCAATCGAATCGGTTTATTTACGTTTAGCTATGCATTTTTAGAAATATCAATGATTTACAAATAATTTTGGTATTTCGTTTGTATGAACTACGCATGCTCTGAAGTAGCATCATAAACCTAATGACGATCCATTTAAAGGGTTTTTGTAAGTAGAATACATAAGAAAAGAAAATGATTACATGATGACTTATTTTTACTTGCCGTAAATTTTGCATGTGCAAATCAAACAATTTTTAATTTTTTTATGTTATAATTATAAGACTATAAGGGATAAAATAAAAAAAATTGTTCCAGCTAAAAATCTAAAAGAAATAGTCGACAGTGTACAAGAAGATTTGCTGCAGAAACTGAAGGAGGTTCAAGCGCAAAAACATGAAGCTCTTTCCGTAGAACCTCATCAAGGAATTACAGAAAAACAATGACAGCATCAAGAACTGACATTACAAGAAAAAAATGTCTCTGCCCATTTCCTTTGTTTGAATACAAATGAAACAGTAATTTCTGCAGTTTTCTTCTATCAATCGAATCGGTTTATTTAGGTAGTAAATTTTTCGTGTTCAAAATGCGGTAGCGTTTTTGGTTCGGCCAAGTTCTATTAAATTAGTGAATACGCGAGTACAAAAGACATTCCAGGTAAAATATCGAATTACAGAAAGTCTGTTCTAACCATAGTTTCAACGCTTCAATATACCTATAGAGTGTAGTATATATAATAATATAATATCCTAAATCTTCCTAGAGAAAAGGAAGTGTACAAGCGGGAGATGTAAATTGTACAGTTCACTTTGGTAAATTTAAGGTAAAGCGTCTCATATACTGAGTGTATTTTTCTTCCGTTATTTTTATTGTCTACCGAACAGGTTAAGTGGTTAAAAGCACGGCTTAATATCATAAAAGTCGATGTAAAGTTATGAATTGAGAAAATAAGTATAAGTGCAAAATATAGAAGACTCGCTTTTAAAACTTTATCAATCGTGAGTGGGATAATAGCCTGAGGAGCTTCTAGCTGTGCTACACAGCCGGACGTAATTGTCAACCACTCGACAAAAATATTCAGACCTCACACTCCACCCCTTATTTGTCCCAAAATCCCCTCCTCCCGTAATATTGTAGTAACGAGTAGAGGTCTTTGAAAATTGGTCAAATAGGTCCTTTTCCCCTCGGGCGTTTGTCCACAACATGGTCTCTCGTTTTCCACGCAAAGTTAGCTACATTTTATGGACTTTTTTATGCTGTGGAGTATTTTTCGGAATAAGTCCAGTGTACAAAAGTTTCTCCTTGTTATATTTCTTTTAAAAATGCAAAAATGAATAATTCAGTCTAGTATTCAGAGTAGTGAATGAAAAGTATACGGAGCGTAAGATTTTATTTCAGTCTCGATGGAAAGAAAATTCAGCAATGGATACTCGAAGAAATACAACGTAGAGCAAGGATCTTGTCGTAACGTTGAGAGAAATTTGGGCGAGAGGTTGACGAACGGTAAGTGCCAAAGGGTAGATACACTCTTTGTTTCAGTAAAAAATAATTTCAAGAGTACCTCTCAAACACGTAAACTGGGGATGAATGTTTTTTTTCTCGTCTATCCCATAGTGTGGGGTACCGTTGGATAGGTCGTTCAAAAACATTGTGGGTGTGTGAAAACCATTTTTCGATTTAGGGATCCGTTGGCAAAATATTAAGGTTTAGGGCCCATAATACCTCAATTCGCAGTCCTGCTCTAACGCTTCTGCTTTTTTGTTGTGATAAGAAAACACTTGTACTCACAACAATGTTTGATAAATTCCACCAAGTGCCGACAATCTCAACTATCAACTTTCTTCTGCTTTTTAACTGTCTATCCTACTCTAATCAGATGCCACGCACGGAAAAACATCAGTTATTTTGAAATTGCGGCTACATTGATGGTGTTTTCATTTTTATGGAACATTCTGCAGCTGTTTTATACTAATATCAGTTATATTATGCAAAGTTTCAGATCTAATTTCAAGTATTCATTAAATGCTATCGGTTTGTTGTACGGTTTAGAGGTAAAGGGTTTAGTAGGCTAAGCTCACGAGAGTAGCCCCCGACGAGAGATTTGTTGATCCTTTCAGGTGGATCCTATTTTTGTTTGGTTGCTCTATCTTGGACAGTTTACCTATTATGACACTTAACATGACACCCTGAATTTTTTATATCATCCTAAATTACTTGAAAACAAAAGACGATCGAGGACTGATATTAAGCATGGCGTGTTCTTAGGACCTGCCGGTACACCACCTGAAAGGATCACCAAATCTCTCGTCGGGGGCTACTCTCGTGAGCTTAGCCTGCTAAACTCTTTGTAAATTTTTTCTATCGAGGAAATTTAATGGAATCAAGTTTTAACAATAGCATTACATAAACTTCACTAAACTTTATCATATATCAATTTCAGAGTGATTTTGCAGTATTTGTTGGTATAAAACAGGATCATGCGAAGCAAAGTGAGGTATTATACACCCTTAAAGTGCTAATTTTTGTTAGAGTCAAGCGTCCCCCCCCCCTCTATCGGCTAAATGGTCGTTTATAGATAAGTGAAAAAATTCACAGAATTAGTATATACAATACAATATAAGAAAACTATCACAGCTAAGTAAGCTTTACAGGTTTACGAATACAGGTCGCGCCAAACTTTTAGCCCCCCTAAATGTAGAAGCTTGGCGCGATCTGTATTAGTAGACCAACTTGGAAAATGTACCGGGCAACTACGGAACCCTACACTGCGCGTGGCCTGACGTGCACTTGGCCGGTTTTATTATACATTTCAGTTGGTATACTATCCGTTTCAGATGCTATTAGGATAGGACCTTGACATACCTGATGTCTGTGTGCGTTAGCAACGTTGACGGAAGTGTGTGAGTGAATGAGATGCACATGGTACGCTAACACAACAGCCACGGTCCTGTCCTAATAGCATTTGAAACGGATAGCATGCTGCTAGATTTTGGCTAGATTATTATAGGTGTACCAGAATCAGATGGCAAAAAATTATATGAAAATTGTCTATAATTCCATATATTTTTTTGCAATGAGATTCTGGTACACCTATACCTTGTCCACATGCCGCGTTTTACTCGCGCGGGATCTCGCGCGTAATCACTCGCGCGTTGTTGAAGTACTAGGCTCCATACATTGCGTCCACATGCTACGCGTAAATTCGCGCGCACTCGCCTACGACTACTAATCGCGACTACGGCGTATACAAGCCAAAATTGAGGCGAAGCTGCAGGCAAAGGCTAGTTCATAATATTATCATTCACCTTTTTCCCGAGTACGTCCCTGTGTCATTGTTTTGACCTTGGAATATTACATAAAAATGGGAACGGGCGAATATAGTAGATGATCTACCGCCCACATTAGTCCACTGCTAGGCCTCTTTCTTGTATTGGCGGTATTGTCATAATCCCCATGCTTGGCAGGCGGGTTGGGGATCGCACAGGTTGGAAATACACGGGTGAAGGCTGCTGCCCATTCCCTGGATTATATTACTTTAGTCGCCTTGTACGACACTACGAGAGGTAGGTGCGTAGCTTGTTTTTAAAATATAACTTGTGGCAGCGCTCAATAGAGTTGACAACAGTTATAGATTATAGAAAGCTTACACCAAGTTTGGCATTCTAAAATATTCCCGATCTCAACACTCAACTCGGTTATGTTTTCGAGTCAACAACTCAGCTAACTATATTTCTAAATTATAATTTATCACAACACAGAATGTGGTAGTACCTATTATTTATTCCGCGTTAAATGCTTCTAGCGTTACTAGTTTAAAAAAATCACACTCTGTGTAGGTATTTTGTTCTATTAAGTCTAAGATTTTTTAGTGGAGTAAAATGAACACAAAATGGGATTTGTACTTAATTTTATAATTTTCTTTATTTTGAATTAAAAAGTAATTAAACAAATTATGATTGCATCATTCTGTGTAAAAAAGAAAAGACAACCTAATAATGAGTCAGGTAATATCTATGATTATATGGCGCAGTGTTGGGGTCGGGAATATTTTGAAGTGCGTAAGCGCGAAACTCTGCATTTGAATTTATAACTGACGCCAACGCAACGTACGGTGTCGAAACCAGGAATATTTTAGAGTGCCTAAAGTGAAAATTTTGGGTGGGTATTCTGGCACGTGCGTAAAAATTGCGAACACAGATTGCGGGTGACTTTAAAAGGGATTTTGTACAGTTATATATTGATTATTTTGATTGAAAACTTATAGAGAGCATTCTTTATATGCTATAGCCTCTACTTATTTGATGTGGTTTAGTGACACTAATTTCCATCGTATGGCGTTTATCGAACAAATACCGCCCAGCACTCTAAAATACAGGTAGGGGAAAAAGTTTCTTCGCATTTTACATGAAATTCAAAACATTTTTTAATAAAGTTTATTTGCATTTAACTAAAGTATGTAGGTGCTATTTTGTTCGATAACTTTCTGCCATCTTGTAGGTAGAGACATGATCCCATTGCTATAGAAATTCTGGGGCTTCTGATCAAAAAACCGCGACAAGTGGTTTTGACAGTCTTCTCGTGATGTTAACCTGACACTGCCTAAAGAATTCTGAAGAGACCGAAACAAGTGGAAATCTGAAGATGCAAGGTCAGGACTATACGGCGGATGCATTAATACGTCCCAGCCAAACTCTCTTAATTTTTGCTGAGTGGCTAAAAATGTGTGAGGTGTAGCGTTATCATGATGAAAAACCACACCCCTTCTGTTGACTAATTCCGGCCGCTTTCTCTCAACTTCTTGCTTTAATCTCATCAGTTGTTTGCAGTAGAGTTCAGAATCGATAGTCCTGCCTGGCGGTAACAGCTCATAATGAATAATGCCCTTCCAATCCCACCATACACACAGCATTACCTTGTTGCGAGATAACCCGGATCTCGCCAGAGTCTGTGAAGCCTGACCAGCCTTTGACCATGACCTTTTTCGCGCGTTCTTGTCGTACGTGATCCACTTTTCATCACCAGTTAACAGGTTTTTCAAAAATGGTTCGGTTTCATTACGTCGTAATTAGAATCACAAATGAGTACACGGTTCATTAAGTTTATTTCAGTGAGCTCATGAGGCACCCAAATATCGAGCTTTTTTGTGTACCCAGCTTTTTTCAAATGCGCCAAAACTGTTTTGTGGTCAATCCCCAGTTCTTCAGCTACATCGTAACTACTGACATGCCGATCTCGCTCCACTTTTTCGCAAATGGCATCCATTTTATCCGTAACAGGGCGCCCAGAGCGAGGTGCATCTTTGACATCAAAATTTCCGGATTGAAAACGCTTAAACCAAATTTGTGCTACTCTCACAGACACTGAACTAGGTCCATAAACATTACAAATTCTTTTCGCGGCTTGCGTTTCATTTTTACCTTTTTTGTAGTAAAATTTTAAGATGTATCGAATTTCTTCATTAGATTCACTCATCTTAACAGCAAGAAAAACAAATGAAAGTCACACATTTAACCTAATTTGAAAATGGAATTATCTTTTTTTAAATTTAAACTTTTTAATAATACGAAAACCAGCCAGGTACAAATGGTATAGCCAAAGAGATTTTATTATAAGTTCATACATACTATTTGTGAAAAGAGTTTTTCCCCAACCAATACAATGCCAGCGCGACCAATTACGTCACATATGTTGAGACGAGTTCTAGTTTAAAGTGATGAATATTATGATAGTGTACTTCAAAATATTCCCGACGTCAGCGCGTTCTGTGACGACAGGAGTGTTAACATAAGTTATATTTTCAAAATATGAAGGTACGTAGGTTTATAGGACCACGAAACTCAGAAAAGCAAGTAGGTATGTTTTTATTAATACAGCAGGCCTAAAATAAGAGAATACATAGGTAGGTACTCTACACGTAATAGTAGGTACCAACTTATTTCCATATCAACTAAATAATAGGTACAGTTATGTAGGAACGAGCATCGAAATGATCTTTACATTAATTTCTTGTCGCCTGGGCAGAGGGTGGAGTTTTATCATCTCTGTTTACAACGGAGTACTATTTTTTACGAAGTTTTAGGCTATTTCGGCACGTTTAAAATAGTTTTTTTGGCGTTTTAATAGAAGTGTTTGTACATTTCAGCACTATTCAATATTTATATATAGTTAAAATGTGTTTCAAAGTCACAATTAAACAAACAAAACACTGCGCGCCTTATCGCTGGCAACGGCTAACTGGCGGCGACCGTCATAGTGACGTCACAGCTACAGCGACGGCCACTCGGTGAACTTTGCTAGTAATTTGGTCATAACTTTCTCAATTTTTGTCGTAGAACGACAATTTTTGCACTGTATGTTAAGATTCCTTAGCCCTATAAATCTGCATTCTCAACTAAAAACGTTACGGATCCTCACCACTCCTTATTCATCAGATCTGGTGCCTAGTGATTTTCATCTGTTCCCCAAATTGAAAGAATACTTGAGGGGTACGAAGGTATGAAGACAATAACGAAACGAGGTGAGGGATGCCGTGGAGAGCTTTTTGCAGGAACAAGACAAAACTTTTTTTTTCAAGGGATTAAAGCCTAGGGCAAGCGCTGGACTAGGTGTGTAGAGAGACTCGTGTAGACTATGTAGAAAGATAAATTATTAAGTTATCAATAGTCATTTTATTCTATCTCATTCTTACAACTTTTTGATCCCCCCTCGTAATCTTATTATTATACCTATGGTACAGAAGCGTTGATCATAAATTAGAATTCTGTGGATCTGGTGAATAATGGTTTAACTCGAAATTAGATTTTTAATACTTTGCCCCGTTTTTTTTTAATCTTAAAATAGTCTAACTGGAATTTCGATATCTTTCTAACACCGGAGATAGACATACGAGAAAATGGTTTCAGTACATTTCTTTGCGATACACATTGGTTTTAAAAGAGTAAGTTGCATACTAAAACGTGAAATTTTAAATGGTTAAATTTGATGTAACTTTAATTAGATCGATTTTCACGTTTCTTTATGTGTTTTTTTTTACACATTTACTAGATATTGTAAAAGGCACAAACTCAACTTAAATCATAGTGCATTTAATAATGCATAATTTTTTTGCTGCCAAATGTTTCATTCGGCTACTGAACGATATATCCCTAAGATAGTTTGTTTTATAGGGGCTGTATAATTATATGTATGTTATCTACTACATGACACTTTAATTTTGTGTATGATACTTAGAGAAAAAAATCAGCAAAAACATTGTTTTTCGGCTCTCCTAGTGATTTTACGCCGATTGATTTCCATATTTTTCAATAGATCTGGAATGGCTAATAATAGAACCAAGCGTCAGCTGAGGCACCCACGGTGGGTGTGGGTGTGGGAGGCAGAGGAAGTGGTAAAAAAAAGTAATATTACGCCGGCTGAAACTTTTCTCACAGATAGTTGACATCTTTCGCAACCTCTCACATTCAGACCCACCGCGGGTGCGTCAGCTGACGATTTTTTTCTGCTCAGTATGATGTCAACTATCTGTGAGAAAAGTTTCAGCCGGCGTACTATTACGTTTTTTTTTGTACAACTTTCGCATTCTCTCATATCCAAACCCACGAGCAGCTGACGGTCGATTCATATATCAATCATGTGAGATCTACGATCGATGTCAATATCAGCCGGCTTACTATGACTTTTGTATTTGCAACGGTACCTCCCGGACTATATGTCCTTGAATGGTTCCCAGTCTTCGATTGCTCTAAACTGTAGGTGTCAGGAAAGCTCTAAAATCATCAAAGGAAGTTTGACAAATAAATCTAAAGGAAGCGTATCGAAAAAGTATGAACACAAAGAGTGCATTTTTCAAATTATCAGCCCGTCCCAGAGACTATACTTATTTCAGAAGTTGGACGATGAATTTTCAAGGCCTTGATAACATCTCAAATCTGAATATCAAGGGTACCATGTCTGAAATAGCACCCCATCTACCTAAAACTTTCAATAATATACTTGAAAGCGAAGACATTCCGGAGCGAAGGTCTAAGTCCACGATAGAGTTATATTATAAAAAAATTGGACCACGAGCGAATCGGGCTCGCACAAGTTAATAGAATAATTATACTTTTTTACTTTACTTGGAAAAAAGTATACAGGTTGCAAAATTGTAAAAGATGTTTTAAAAATTCAAAACCATTTTAGACTTATATTCGATTATATATACGATTTATATTCTTATATAACTATCTTAGAAATTATTTTATAAAAGATTTTAGAAAGAGTCATTGGTCTTTGTAGTACAGATTGGCGCCAACCAGATTGTGTGTTCTTCTGTCGACTTGTATCTGTTTTGATTTGCAACAAAATTGCTTTTATTTTATTATTTCATGTAATTTTTCGCAGGTGTATTAAAAAACGTCGTTGGTAACACGTGTGAAAGTAGTGATATTTCTCGTCCCGATGTTTTTTGCCTCGACTGCGTCTCGGTCAAAAAGTCAATCGTCGCTCTAAATATCAACCTTTTCGCACTTGCATCAAAATTTACTATTATAGCATTATGTTGTTAAACCATATTTTTTTCTATATTAGAGACTTTTATGAAAAACATTTTTCATCATGCAAGTACTTTTGAGTTCAAAATGAGGATTTTACGATATGAGGTTAGATGAACAATATTACTGGGCTTCGAAATTTTAACAATATAAGTAGTTAAACGAGCAATCAACTTTTTCTGTAACAGATCATTCAAAGAAGAACTGGATCACATTACAACTACAGCCTAATAAAGGAAGCAGATTGCCGATAAGAATGAAAAATATAAGACACAGTTCCTGCATTACGCCCTTAAAACGATACGGTACTTATATAATATTATGCTTCTTATGACAAGGTCTAAGGGTCAATGGATCATCTTTATTTATATTTTTGCAGGTGCCAACACATCCAGATCTAAAATACCAAAATTGATTACAAGGAAAAATTACGAAACAGGTGGGTAAACTGTTAAAACGAATAGACAAAAGTATCTGATCAAACATTTGGCTTCGGCACAAAATACAAGTTTTAGTTAAGAAGCCTGTAGTTGGCGGCTTGACGTCATGTGCCGAGATGAAAAAATGGTGGGTACCCGGAATCCCTTTCAGTTTCCACTCGGACACGAAACGAAAAGTGAAATGAAGTGAGAAATGAAAAGACCTACCTAATATAAAAAAGGTGACTAATGTTAATAGGTAGGATGAAAAAAACCTTACAAGCCTTCTGTTACAAAATACAATCTATTTACACAAATACAAGAGGTACAGCTGGGTAAGACGATACTTATTTATTAACGGTAATCACAGAAATTTAAATTATTTACGGTAATGATCGCTCACGATCGTCACGGAAAGGACATTGGTAACGAAACAGGACAATAGTAACGAAACAGGACAACTGTTCTTGACTCTAATGTACTAAGAAGTTACAAATTCAACCTAAATAAAACAAACGTGCCCCATAATTTACTATATCCTTAAAATAATTAATTAACCATAAAGACTAACTGTGGAAAAGCCGCGTAGATTCTAGCAACGTAATCAAAACGTTTACCCTAAGTTACACACATTACTTAAAACAGGAAATTCCCTCTGAACACTGTTATATAAAATAATAAATATGTTACACCAAATGGGTTTAACGCAATAAGCAAAATAAAAAAAAAACGTTACATCAACAATTATGATTCACATATTAAACAAACCAACGATGAGGCATTTCCATCTGAAACAATTCCCTGGCCCGACCGTAAAATAACAAAAGTCTGACCTTGTCTGGTGCCGGTAATCACTCCCAAATCATCACCCAGCACACCAATCAATAAGCGAAGTACATCGGCAACCCTTCGGGAACTGCCTCCCGGAACCAACTCAATTGCGTCCATCAAATAGACGAGGATGCGTAACACCGATGTCAAAAAAAAGGAATAATCAAAATAAAATGAAAAAAACCCTTGTTTGTCTTTATATTTTTTTTTGAAAACCCACCTCCTCTTTATCTTTGAAAAAACGAAATCTTCTTCTCTCACATCGCCACATTAAATAAAAAATCTTGGCAGGAAACAACCAATCGACAACATTACAAATTAATAATTGGTACAAAACTAAAAACCATTTCGAGATATTGATATTCTGAGCATTGTATATTTTTTTCACAATTATATCATTATCAATAAAGAGATTTTTAAAAAAATGCAAATGTTGGTAAACACAGGATTTTAAAAACAATTACCTTTGCTTTCAAGTTCATTCCGTATTTAAAAAATCAACTGTCATGTCATTGTGACTGTTAACATTGACAGCGAACATAAACATGCCAAGTTAGGCATTAAAAACACACAATAAAACAAAATAAAAAATACGTAAGCTTTATTTTTACGCAGACTTTCATTATAAATATTGAAAACAAATGGTTACCTGAAATGAAATTTTGTTGATTGACACGGCCTTCCTTGCTGAACGAATTCTCTCCTCTTTTTGTCTGACCTAGATCCGTTCGACTGCGTTCCGCCAAATCTCATTTGTATAATCGGTCTTTAAAGAATAGCAACTCGATTGGCCCTGATAAAGTACCTACTTATCTTCTCAAAGATTGTCGTAAAATTCTTTGCATTCCCCTCTGTCACATATTCAATCTTGCTCTGGTAACTGGTAAATACCCCGCTAAGTGGAAGCTTACTAAAGTTATCCCGATACCGAAAAGCAGTAGTAGAGCGGCAGTGGATGAGTATCGGCCTATTGCAAATCTATGCTCTCCTGCCAAGGTTTTTGAGAAGATTTTGCATAATATAATATACAAACAAGTTAATCCTCTTATCTGCAACCAACAGCATGGCTTTAGACCTGGTCGATCTGTCGAGACCAATTTGCTATGTTTGACAGATTATATCTCGACCTGCTTGGACCGTAGCAGTCAAGTCGATGTCCATTACTTTGATATGCGCAAAGCATTCGACAGAGTACACAATGATGTTCTTCTGTCTAAATTACAGGCCATTGGTTTCGTTCCTAGAATGCTTCAGTTTTTTGCTGATTACTTAAGGGACCGACAACAGTTCGTTAGCTATGGCTGCTACACATCTCGCCCTTATTTCACACGCTCGGGCGTCAGCCAAGGTTCGGTGCTTGGCCCGTTACTGTTCCTTATAATGATTAACGATGTTGTAAAAATCATCAAGCACGCTAAATGTTTGCTATACGCTGATGATATCAAATTATACATGGAAATAAGTGACGCTCGTGATTGTGTATTGCTTCAGAGAGATATTGAGGCTCTAGAAAAATGGTGTCTCACAAATAAACTAGAATTTAATATTTCAAAGTGCTACACCATGTCTTTTACTCGTCGAGTCCAGCCGGTCCGCCATGATTATAAGCTAGGCGGTAAAGATATCCCACGTACCACATCCATGAAGGACCTTGGTGTTTTATTCGATCCGAAACTAACATTTAACGACCATATCAGGCGTATCGCTGTTGAGTCCTTTAAGCGTCTTGGATTTGTGTTGCGTAATATGAAGGATCTAAAAGACCCTATGACTATGACCCTATACGGCTGGGCCGGCCTCATGCGGCACAGAGCCGCCGCCGCCGCTGAGCGATTCCGAACCTCCACCAATACACTGATTCGCGCCGTGCACGAGTGGACCGGCAGTCCGCTCCACGCAGCGTGGCGCCGGCTACAGACTGATTAAACTGTGAGTGAATCAGACTGTAGAATAAATTACCTATTTTTAATTGTAAATGTTCTTATATGTATAATATAATTAATGTAATATGGACCTCGTCTGGAATAAATAAATTTATTATAAAGCTGGTATTCTATGCTTTAGTTCGGTCGAAACTAGAATCTAGCTGTTGTGTGTGGAATCCTCATGAAGCATCTTACACATTAATGCTTGAAAAGGTGCAAAAAGCTTTTTTAAGGTTTATGTACAAGAAATTTTTCGGCTATTATCCGTTTCTCTACCCGTCAATTTTCTTGCTCGGTATGTTAGGTATGACCTCCTTGAAATCTAGGCGAAGTAGTTGCGAGCTAATTTTCGCTCTAAAAATTTTGAGGGGAGAAATCGACTGTCCCGAGTTGCTTACTGGGCTGCTCAGACTGTTTGCACCGGACAATTGCGTGCGATGGCGCTCGTGTCGGAAGCGGCAGTTGTTTGCTGCACCCACCAGCCGCACGCACGCTCACGCCACTTCAACAATGTGTAAGATGACGAAAGCTCTCAACGCATTCATCGAGTCCGAACCGTCTGCTGACGTCTTCTTTGATAGCAAATGTCAATTAGTTTGTAAGTTTATTAGTTATTATGGCCATAAGTTAAGTTAAATCTTGTAAACTAAACTTTTATTTAATAATATTACATAATTGCTGTAATTGGGTTCGCCCGTAGTAATTATAATAATAAATAAATAATAAACAAGTTACTGACGCGCGCGCAACAGAAGGAATCTGTGCGTTTAAGAAACCCTTTAAAATATAAATTTTGACAACGCTAAAATATGCAATGCTACAGTCAGTTGCGCACGGGGTCGCGATGCTTGCTATTTCATTCTACATGCAACTTCAGATTATAAAGCACTGACTGACTGTTATTGGTTGGCCTAAACGTTCATTTCCCGAGCTCGTACGGAACTAACCGAACACGGTGTGAGAGGCAAGCTAACGCGAGACAACTTTCATGTTTTGAAAAAACTCGAGAATGGTTTTGGTGGTTCCTATGATTTCAGGAGAAATATCCCAAAAATCTAAATGAAACAAAAATATTTTTGAATGTTATAAAATAATCTGGAGGATGTCTTTAAAACACTAGACTGGAATGGACGAGGCATTAACGTAAACGGAGAGTACATTTCACATCTTCGCTTTGCCGATGACATCGTGATAATGGCAGAATCGCTGCAGGAACTGGAGGTAATGGTGCGCGGCCTTAGCGATTCTTTGAGACGAGTAGGCCTGCGGATGATTTTGGAGAAGACTAAGGTCATGTCCAACTGTCACGTCATCTAAGGGCCACTAACCGTCGACAATGTCGGCATCGAAGTTGTTCAGAAATATGTTTATCTGGGTCAAGTCATACAGCTGGATAAAAACAACTTCGACGCCGAGGCTGACAGAAGAATATGCTTGGGTTGGGCAGCATTCGGAAAGTTGCGTCACATATTTACGTCGTCAATACAGCAGTGCTTAAAGGCTAAGATGTTCAACCAGTGCATCCTTCCTGTGATGACGTATGGCGCTAAGAAGTGGTCTCTTACAAAGGGCCTGATCCACCGATTTAAGGTCGCTCAGCGAGCTATGGAGCAGGCTATGCTTGGGGTATCTCTGATGGATGGAATCCGAAACGAGGAGATCCGTCGGAGATCGAAAGTAACCGACATAGCCTGCAGAATCAGTAAGTTGAAGTGGCAGTGGGCAGGCCATATTTGTCGCCGAGATGATGGCCGTTGGGGCCGAAAGGCTCTAGAATGGAGACCACGTACAGCAAAGCGTAGTGTAGGCCGACCTCGTGCCCGCTGGACCGACGACCTGAAGGACGTTGCGGGGGGCGGCTGGATGAGGAGGACGGAGGACCGACATGAGTGGCGAAATTTGGGAAAGGCCTATGTCCAGCAGTGGACGAACACGGGCTGATGGAGGGATGGATGGTATAAAATATACTATGCTGTGAAAATAAAATTATTTGATTTGTTGTATCGCTTCTAGAATATTACGGTACATAAACATTCATCAAAATGTGTGTAATATCCAGGACTTTTATACGCTTGTAACTTTTGTATGTATTGGATTTTGACAAATGTTTTAGTTTCACGTCATGGATATTGTATGGGATATGTTGAAAAAGAAAACATAATAAGCAAGTACCTATTTATGAGGATATAATCAGCGAACTGCGCTAGTATGGGAGTTTAGGCGAATAGAGTCGCCTTATGTTTTGAGTCTCCATTTAGTGGAGTCAAAAGCTTAGGTGGAGTTAAAATTTTTGTTATTTTTATTCTATTTTAAATTAAATTATATATATTATTAGCTATTTTAAGCTTTTTATTTCTTTATTTTGAGAAAATAATAAAAAATATTGTTTTTTCGAAATATATTTCGGCCCACTTTGGGGCCGGCATCAGTCGAATAAATGACAAATCTAATGACATAAAAATATATACAATCTTATGACTACTTAACCTACTTTCTTACATAAACAGAACAAAAAAAAATATTTAAAAACTAAACAATTTTGTTTGAAGGGGGCCATCTTGCTATTTTCGGCCGTAACATCCCGATATTTGTTTAGGATACCAGGGATAAGACGTACCGAAAATCGCAAGATGGCGCTGCTTTTTATGGCACCTTGGTCTTAAGTCTGGTCTGAGCCTGGTGTCAGATTAATTACTAATTAATTAATTAATACCACGATTAATCACGACATATTTTCACGGAAGCCAGAAACTTAAAACACTTATCACTGATCATCTACCCATTCTCCAACAAAACAACGAAACAAAAAACTTAATCCCCAGAAATCCACAAATATGCTATCGACAAAATCCAAACCTTAAATAATTACTCACAAAAACGAAACAGCAACCACAACAAAATGTCAACATCACAATATCTCCTGGCACATCACCATGCCGACGACCACGGTGCAAAACATGCGCAATCATTAACACAAACACACAGATCAACACACACCACACCACAAATACATACAAAACTCAACCCAACACCAACTGCAAGACACAGAACTGCATTTACCTACTAGAATGCAGACACTGTTCGGCATTCTACGCAGGTGAAACTCGAAATGAATTACGCATCCGCATTAACCAACACAGGCACACATCAACCATCCACAATAACAATCTCCCCATCCCCATCCATGTCCGCTCCCATAACCAAATACAAATACAAAAAATACAAAAACATTTATTTTTCTCAAAGTACATTGATACACAAATAATACTAACATGTAGGTAAGTATACAAAAATATTCGCATATAAAGCACAAGACAAAGTACTATGACAAACTAGAAAATATTTAGAAGAATATAATATACATTTGAGCATTTGGTACAATTAAATATTAGCAACAGACTACGCACTAAGTCAGACTTGTTACGCGCGAGTCTAATCTTTGATTGCCAGTAAAAGTTCACATGTGGGCCAATTTCTCATAGAGTATTTATTTATTATTTACTGTTAGTCTTTAAATAATTCAAGTCTAATGACATAAACCAAAACTTAAGTAACTAAAACAAAGTGAAATTAATATTATTTATTTTAGAAGACTCCTGCATGTGTGTAAATATAAGATATAATAAACATAAATATAAAATTATGTAATATATAATTTATTTTAAATTTTAACTGCACATACATAGTTTTTATATATAAGAAATAAATAAGGGAGTAGGTATATACTCGTAGGTATTAAAAGGGGGAAAAAGGACCTTAATTATTTTTGAATTTTTAGAATGGCTTCGGTGGCGTCATAATTTAAAGTCAGCAACCATTTTGTAATTTTAGTTTTTGCCTCCCATGTACTGCAGTTTTTGAGGTCACACGACTTGCATATTTGTTTATAGATGTAGGGAAAGGAGAAAGCGCTGAACCTTTGAGCAAAAACCGTTTTAACCAACGGAGTATCAATATTGAGACGACGCCGGCGTCCTATACGAGCTTGGTGAAAACAGGAAAAAAACCAAAGTTTTAATAACTGCTTCACCGTCAGAGTCATAAAATCATTTAACCCACCATTGACAGACATAAAATTGAGAACATGGGAATGCTCCTACATATGGTCACTCGGTGCGCACTACGGACCAGGACTCAATAAACAACATTGACAGACTAAAACTACTTACTGACACCAGACTCAGACCAGACTTAAGACCAAGGTGCCATAAAAAGCAGCGCCATCTTGCGATTTTCGGTACGTCTTATCCCTGGTATCCTAAACAAATATCGGGATGTTACGGCCGAAAATAGCAAGATGGCCCCCTTCAACCAAAATTGTTGAGCTTTTAAATATATTTTTTTTGTTCTGTTTATGTAAGAAAGTAGGTTAAGTAGTCATAAGATTGTATATATTTTTATGTCATTAGATTTGTCATTTATTCGACTGATGCCGGCCCCAAAGTGGGCCGAAATATATTTCGAAAAAACAATATTTTTTTATTATTTTCTCAAAATAAAGAAATAAAAACCCTTGTTATTTTTATTCGATACACAAGCATTGTGGAGAATTATTAATGAAAAATAAAACAAAATAATGTTAATAATTTGGCCAAATGCGAGTTGGACTCGCGCATAAAGCGACTCTTAGTGCCATCTACCATCTTACCTCGGTACAAAAAGGTTAAAAAGCTTGTCCCATTTGGTATCCTTGGGGATCTTTTTTAATATTTTAACTCTTTGGATAATAAAATACGAAAAGTAGAGTTAAGATCTAGTTTCAGGAAATTAGATATTTTAAAGGCATAAAAATATATTAAACGCCCGCAAAAATGTAAAAGGAATAAAAAGAGAGTCAACTGATAAGTAAATTAATACATTTAATTTGCAATATAAAAAAAAAATTTAAAATGCTTTTGTAATACTGTCAGAATTTGGGGTTTTTCCATCCTCTATTATATCTTTTTTATTTCTCTTTAGGATTTTAAAGTTTTCACTTTACATTAGTAATTTAATGACCAAATTTTATAAGTCAAAATTCTATAATCCTAAATATAAATAAAAAGATGTATAGAGGATGGGGAAACCCCAACTTCTGACAGTATTTAAAAAGCATTTAATTAAAAATTTATGAATTTACTAATCATAATTGTTTTTTATTATTAATATATATATATATATGTATGTACAGTTTTATATATATGCAAAAAAGAAATAATAAGTTCGAAATATATTTCGATCCACTCGGGGTCGTCGTCAGTCGAATATGGAACAGTAGATAAATATAACCATAGATAAAAAGTAGACATAAAAAATTAAGGACTTAAACCTATTTTCTTAACCTATTTAGCTTATTGCTCTCGTCCGAACTGCTTGTGTAAAAAAGAAAAAATATATACGTATTTGTGGTTGAGACTGGGTGTTAGGAATGTGTACAGTACATATGTCGGTCGGTCAGTGTTGTTTGTTTAGTCCGGCTCCGTAGTGGGCACCAAGTGACCAAATGTAAGAAGATTCCCAAGTCCTCAGTTCAATGTCAGTTAAAGGTGGGTGAAAAGCTTTAATGACACGGACGGTGAAGCAATTGTTAAATAAATGGCCATGAGAGCGAGCATGTGTAGGAATAGGTAAGTTGTTGTGTGGTATTGAGTTTGTAGTATGTCGATGGTTGTTCATTCTGATGTGGAGTGCATTTCTTGTCTCACCTACGTAGAATGCCGGACAGTGCCGGCATTCTAGCAGATAGATACAGTTTTCAGTTTTGCATGAAGAGTTTGATTGTGTGGTGTAGATGTTGGATGTGTGGTGTGTGTTGATGTTTGTGTCTGTTCTAATGATGGGACATGTTTTGCATCGCGGTCGTTGGCATGGAGCGGTACCGGGTGATGTGTTTGATGGGTTGGATTGGTATTTTGATTTATTTTTTGTGAAATGTGACTTAAGGTTCCGGTTCTGTCTGTAGCAGATTTGTGGGTTTCTGGAGAGTAGGTTTTTTGTTTCATCATTTTGTTGGAGGATGGGAATGGAATCATTGATAAGTTTTTTGAGTTTATAGCTGCCATGAAAGAATGTAGTTACTAATTTGGGATTGTTGGATGAGTTGATTGATCTATTTTGAACGTTGTGATATTTTGGTCTATTGTATAAATGTTTCTGTAGGAATTGGTGAGGATAATTTCTGTTGAGGAGGCCTTCGTTGATTCTGTTGTGGTATTGGTCGAGTGATTCCTGGTTGCTACATATCCGACGACCGCGAAGTGATAATGAGTATGGTATTGATTTTTTTATATGTGGTGGATGACAACTGGTGAAGTCGAGATATTGAAGTTTATTGGTGGGCTTGAAATGAACGGAGGTGCTGAGTTTGTTGTTATGGTCGATGGTTATATCTACATCTAAGAAGGTGATACTGTTTGAGGAGACATTATGGGTGAATTTAAGTGAACAATGAGCGTTTAATCTGTCAATGAAGTCTTTTTAAATCATAATTGAGTATACATTGGTCTTTATGTTACAAATGTTAAGAATTTAAACCATATTTTGGTTTTGTTTTCCGTTATAAAACCTGGTTTCGATCGTATACTAGTATTAACATTTTGTTCCTGTAAAACTTTACAGAAACAACGAGCACACGCAATCTCCTAGCAGTAACGGATCCGAGTCTCGTTTGGAAAGATCATTATGGTACCGCACATATATATCCTTTCTCTTTAATTTGATTTCAAATCCTAAGACCCTAACTTAATGCCAGGGGCATTCCATCCCACTACCCACTATCCCACTAATATTATAAATGCGAAAGTTTGGATGTATGGATGGTTGGATGTTTGTCACTCTTTCACACCGTAACTACTTATCCGATTGGGCTGAAATTTTGTACGAATGTTGTTCTCAACCTGGAATAGGACAAAGGTGGTTTTTTTCCCATAAATCAGTTCCTATGGGAGGAAAATAAACTTTCAAATTTCTATAGAAAAGTGATGTGTCACCCTTTCACGCCGTACCTATTGAACCGATTGGGCTGAAACTTTGCACTAGATCTAGAATAGGACAAAAAATACTTTTTCCCTTTGTTCCCATGGACAAGCTACAAAAGAGACATACAAACTGGGAAACAAAGGTGCATAACACACACATTTCACCAGCTGTGTTTACTGCTGTAGGTAACAGTTCAAAAAATATTGACTGATTTTATGGAAGTACACAAAAACTAATTCAACGCGGGTGAAACCGCGGGCAAAAGCTAGTCGTGTATTATTTGATGATTATTTTCAACATTACTTTAAATTTTACGTTACTGTTTTGATTGAGCTAGTAAAACGATGGTCAAATATCTTCCTGTACACAATGTTTTTGACAGACACTTATGTTTCTAGATCAATTACCAGCATCAACCGAAGAAATTTCAGCCGTTTCAGTGAACTCTTCAAATTCTACACTAACTACCCCTGCTGATAACGAAAAAGTATTCATTCCAGTTGATTCCGATGAAATTTTCAGTCGACAAAAAGGCTGCAAGAATCATTTGAATGAAGGTTACTTTATATTTAATTAAATTGTATGTCCATACTTTGTAACTTTATTAAATAATAAAAACGTAAAACACTTGCAGATTATAATATTTATAAGGTTGAACCAGAAGAACCTGAAGACGAGGAATCAACAGAGAGTGATACTGAACAAGAAACACCTACAGTTGTGACGAATCATGACAGACACACCAGCGCTTCACAAAGAAATGGTGATGATATTGACAACAGACTCAACCATTTTATTATGAAGCTAAATGAAGATACTACTAAAAGGCAGAGGGATAGATCAAGCTTAATAGGTAAAATTATAAAATTTCATACTGTCTAATGTAATTAATTAATTGCACATGGATGATTATTTTCTAACATAATGAAAAATCATGTGAAATTTTTATTCTTATTTCCAAAGGTCCCAAATGCAAAAGTTATCAAGGAGTAGAATTCGCAAGAAGACAAAGCATCTCAGGCAGATACAAGAACGCCTCTAAATGCTTACGATGTCATCGCTACAAGAGTATGTAGACGTTATTTATTATTTCTGACATATATTTTGATAAAGCATATTGAACAGAGCTTAAAACACATTTCTTTATATTTATTTTACCATCCATTTCGATAATAATTTTGTACGGTTCCTGCACATCAACCTAACAATTTTCGTACGATTTTATTAGAGCATTATAAAAACTACTTAATTTTGGATATGTTAACGTTTAGTCAACGGTAGAATCTTATAAATTGAAGATGAAATGAAGCTCTTGGAAATTTATGTTGCCTTTTCACCAAAAACGAATGAAATAATGTTGTCACAGAAAACAATTCTGTTCTAACCACAGTCTTAATTTAATTTTAAATTAACAAGTTTCTAAATTTTTTAAATAGTTTTATTCTGTTTAGTAGGGTTTTGAAACAGAATAAAATTGAAATATTTTGTTTATTTTTGTAAAGGAAATCATCTTGAATTTTTAAAATAGTTAATACATTACTAATGAGCTACTTCATTCTTAACTATATATTTGGAAATATATGTTTTTAAATCAGCATGTTCGAAATATTTCCCTAAAAGTCCTTAAATCAGATTTCATCGTGATAAGATAGGATAACAATAGATAAAGATATTTGTGAATCCACATACCTTCATACAACGAACTACAAAGTTCGTTGCCTTAATCTTAAGTAACAAAGTAAACTCAGTTTGTCTCTTTGGTAACTGCTATAGAGAACTTTATAGAAATATTATTGGTACAATTATTTTAGAAAGAAAGTAATTTTAACGATATATCGTACAATTTCAAACGAAATCGAACAATGAAAATAAAATTAAGAAGCATTGTTTAATTTTTTTGTGTCATCACATCAGTCATCATTTCAAAATGTATAGAACATTATTTTAAAAAAATTAAAGAAATCTGGTGCAGGTGCTGGAGACGTTCAAAAGAATTGGTTCGCCACGGCCGTGGACAGTATTTTTCGGCCCATATTTGAGTGTAACACAGCGTTACACATTGACGTAAGTAATTCATAATTAAACCAATAACTAGCATTTATTATTAAGTTATATTATACATTTATTACTTTTTCAATATTTTTAGTCACCTAAATATTTTTTTATTCAATTATTAGTACGTAAAATTCCAATAATATTCAATTCTGCATAGCTGAAACTTGATAATAAAAATTAAGATGTTATCTTGTTTTAGGATAGTACTGAAGAGACAACCTCTGAAGATACTGATGAATCAAAAGAAAGTGCCAGAAAAAAAGCTAAGCCAAAAGAAATTCAAGTAGAAACAAGCGAAATATCTAAACTAAGAAACTCAAATTCACTTAGTACTAACAATGATGTATATAATTTATTTGGAAAACTTGTTGCTAGTAAATTAAGAAAAATACCAAGTGTTATAGCTAGAGAGAGACTGATGAATGATATTAATAAATTAATATTTAAAGCTTTATTTCAATCTCGTAGTAATTTTGTTTCAATAAATATGTAATTTTACATGATTTACTTAGGTCACCAGTAAATCTATAATTGAAAATTTTCTAAAGGCCCTTAATAAAATCAAACTTTGTTCTTATAAAATCTCATGTTTTTGATATTCGGTAAAAACGTAAAATATCATGTCGTTTAAATATTTTTGTGATAAATAAAAAATACATTTTATATTACTTTTATTTATCATTTCTCACCAAATTTTTTACGACGCAAGATGGTACAGTTAAGTTACTGTAGTCGAAATGGTTTTAAGTAACAACTTTATGAAACTATTAAAGAGAACCTCCCATCATAAAAAGTACCAAAAGAGCAAACTGAGTTTAGCTAATTTAAGTTTCACTTGTAAAATAAGGTAACAACAAATAAGCTAAATTTTATAGTTATATACCTATAGTTTCTTTACAATTATTATTTTTTGTTAATATAGTATTGAGAGGCCATAATATTAAAAAATGTAGAGAGCAGACCAAAACGATTCGTCACAAGCGTCTGAAAACAGTTCTGTGGTGTAAAACTGGCAAATCTATGCGGTATAAAATGTGGTTCAAAAAATCTCCTCATCCAATACGTAAGAAACTTTAATCTTAAGTTATTTATATAATCTTTTTAAAAGTAAAATAATATATATATCTGAATTACTTCATTAATTTCAGATCCAGAACACATTATGATCCATAAAACTGCCGTGGATGATACTTTATTATTGCCACCAAAATTTTCAGGTATCGCTCTCAAAATATGTATAAAACTATGAATTCTGATTTGTTTTTTTGGGTATTCATATTTATTTTACCTTTATTACATGGATGGGACCCGACATACAGTGGCAAAAACATATATGATGTTTAACCAGTCAGAATTTTTGACATATTCTCATTCATATATTCAGAACAATCAAATTTACCTGAATTGAATTGGTTTTTGACCATCCCATTTCATATTAAAATAACAGTTTGTGTATTTTTATATGTCGAAAGTTGTAAATCTATTCAAATTTTGCAGAAACAAAGGTTGTGGTTTCCAATAAAATAAAACCTTCGCCTGCATTAGATCTTGCGGTTGGGAATGAAAACATAGATGCATTTAAAGAAAAATATTCGAATGAATTAATATCAGTTTATAAATCTTCAGATGAAATACCAATACTTAATGATTCTCACGAAACAAGTGATGTAGATTCTGAAGAGGAAGACAGCGATGATGAATCATCAGATTCATGTTCGAGTGGTAACAACTTTAATCGACTTGTACCTTGTGCAAATGTCTCTTTGAAATAACTAAATACTTTTGTTTCCGTAGATTCTAGCCCTGCACTGACAGTAAAACATTCATTGGAGATAGAAACAGAAAGCTTAGGTTCATTATTTTCTAGAAAATCAAACAAAACCAACAATATGTCTTCAAACACAGGTACATGTACCCTAAGTAAATGTAACATAAGTTTTGCTTAAAAGCTTAAGGCTTTCTTAAGAAACAGTTTTTTTTTTTCAGAAGCACTTGTTTCTGTTGATATGGTAAAACGCGAAGCATTATTGAACTCCTTGGATAATGAGGACACAGAAGTGGCTCAAAGTATAGGTGATTTTTCAATAAAACATTATCTAGTGAAACTTTATGGACCGCGAGCCCAGCCTGAGGATCTTACATTTTTGCTTTCCGGGATGAGACTTATGCTGCGTGGTAAAGCGCTTAAAACGGCATTTCCCTAAACTACATCTCAAAAATATTGCTTTCATAATGTAACCTAGTTGGTTACTAGGTTCTCTAACTATGATAAACACTAATAATACTAAATATGCAAATAATAAAACAATACATTATATACCAAATGAAAGCACAGATATTCAAGATTATCGTGTATTAAAATGATTCAAAATGACCGCCCCTGGCATGAACAAAAGCCCTTAGACAACGAGGCCAGTCATCGATGGCAGCATGCACTACCACCATATCCAATTCCGCCACTGCCTTGACCGTAGCGCACTTCAGAGAGTCAAGATTCATGTGAGGTTTAGCACAAGCTTTCTCTTCAATCATTTACCATATGGCATAATCTAAAAGGTTTAGGTCTGGGCGGCAGGATGGCCATTCTTCCTGCGCGATAAAATCAATTTTGTTTTCCCGAAACCACGCTTGCGTAGATTTTGCTTTGTATCCGGGAACTGAGTACTGCTGGAAGACCCATGGCTGGTCCTAAAGTAAGGTGTGACTTAATGGTTTGAGCACAGGTTCTAGAACGCTATCTTGATACACTCTAGCGTCAGTTTTCACGCCCTTTCATAGCAATGAACCTTAGTTAGGCCTGAATTGGACACACCCAGCCAAATCATCACTGATGAGGGGTGGTGTCCCCGTTGGACAATCGGAGCAATCATGCTGGCTTCTTGACTGTTCTTAGCATACACTCTATCATTTTGGCGGTTAAAATTTTCTTCGACGGTGAAGATTTTTTCATCAGTAAATAAGATTTTTCGGTGGGCGTTTTGTGCGTACTGCTTTAGTAGCACGCGACATCGTGCCAACCTCATGGCCTTCAAACGGGCGTTTAACAGATGACCCTTTCGTCTGCGGTAAGCATGAATACCATTATTGATGAAAAAAATCAAGGAACTTCTCTTTGCACTCATCTGCATTGCCAACAATTTTTGCTTCCGGATAGGATTTCTCGCGATTCTCGCATTCACTGACTTAATTACGGCTGGTGTCCGAACGGTGCATGGTCTTTCGGATCTTTTTCGGTCATCGACGTTCAGAGTACTACTGTACCTAACGATAGTGCGATAAATAAATTGCTTGTTGATTTTCAACTTTTGCAGCAACTTGAAAATCATATTCGGTGGGTGCCTACATTTGTGCAGTGCAATTACAGCAACACGATTCTCCTTCAACCCCCATTCCATGGTGAATTAAGCAGTGCAGTATATGGTGTAGGTGTGGTATGGAATTACAGCTTATAAATGTGTCTATTTCTTGTCATTTTTCTTTTTTGTTTTTCATTTGTATTAATACTCAAAAATCGATGAATAAATTCAGTAACAGAACTTTTTAACCAACTGGGTATGTATTTGTATGTTTATCATTTTAATTATATAATTATTTTATTTTCTTTATTGGCAAATTTATTCTTTACACCGAGAGATGGGCGGGGAAAAGATTCCCGTTGGGAATATTTCCGAGTTGCAACCCGAAATGGGTATTTATGCGGGTGAAATCATAATTAGTGTTACTAAATGAATTAACAAAAATAAAATAAGTTATTGATACGTACTAGACTCTAAATATTTAGTTTTGTAGTTTTTATTTCATCTCTTTACTTACACTCATTATTACTAAATAAAAATAATTAATAATTAACAGATTTCATTAATTAATAGATTTGATTGATGGTTCTACTAAATATAAAACAATCACAAGCATCAACTCCAAATATAAAAGATATAATGATTTTAAAATACTTCAAATCCAACTTTGAACACATGCTCTTGAACATATGCTTTCATTTTAATGTTTATGTTCTTCAGTGCTTCAAGTTAATCAACGCTCGTCTCGGTTATTTTAGATGGGTGAACGTAAAATTTTATTATCAAAAATAAACACCTAGGTACTTTTGACAAATCACATAAAAACAGATTGAAACAAACTGATCGTAGTAAACTTTTACCACAAATCACATAAATGACTTTATTTTCCTATTTATTGTTCAGCATGTACTAATGAACTGTTATATATTAAGATGGTCCCTAGCTTCATATAAAAACCGTGAGATAACTCCTAGTATACCACGTAAAAGTAGTGAAAAACGTTAATACTCGAATAAATACCCGTCGGGTGGTTTCAATGGGAATGTTTCCGAATGTTTTTTGGGTGGAATCCCATCTGACCGCGCACCGTCTCTACATTTTTTTATGTTTCTCCATACAAAGGTTGTCTGGTGATACTTCAGTCAGCTTTGAAGTTGTTCCATATTTGGCTGGTCTCGAAACTTTAACTTTAATAAAATGTAAATTACCATTCGGCGTTTCTTCCAAATACAAAACACATAAATAGATTTAAGCAAGATATACTCGTATTTTAAGCCTTCTTGGGTTCGCCGTCAGTTGCAAGTTGCAACTGATTGTATTAATTTTAATGAACTTTAAATATGATTTTTTTTTAGGTGTTTCTACTGCAACGTCGACATTAGAATGTGAAAGATGCGAAACAGCCTCTAACACAAACTACAAAACATTTTCATTTTTAGGTGAGTTACAAGGTTATACATAACTGTAAAACTTTCATTATTAACATCTTGAAAGACTAACATCATAATCAAATACGAAGAAAAAGTTTCCTCATTGGATACAGGTTCCAATGTAGTTTTTTCTAAACTCTTTATTAAGGCTCCGTACCTCAATGGGAAAAAACGGAGCCCTTATAGGATCACTTTGTTGTCCGTCTGTCCGTCCGTCTGTCTGTCAAGACCCTTTATCTCAGAAACGTGTGAAATTAAAACCATATACTCAGGTCTACAGTACCTTGAAGCTTTCAAAATATCAAACTTTTAAGTTAACGTGAAAAAAAGATACAGCCAAAAAACGTACATTTCGAAACTCTCAAGGGAATCAAAATTCATAGGGTATTTCCCGTTGACCTACAACTATGAAATTTGGCAAGTAATACCGTCTGGTACTACAAGTATAGGAAAAATCTGGAAACTATACATTTGTAATGAAATCAAAAAATATATAGTCTTTAACGGAGACCTCGGTGGGCGAGTCCGACTCGCACTTGTTTATAAATATAATGAAGCTATAGTCATTGCTGTACTACACACAAAAATAGTACATATTATCACAATTTTCTCGGTATAATTTTGCTGTTAAAAGGTTTTATAGAAAAACGTATTTGAAAATAAAATGCCTTTCGTTGGGTCACGTATGTTATTCGATTAATTATTTCAGGACCTTTTATTGAATCTATTTCATCACATGCAACCAAATCTGCAACCATGGTAACATCAACATGCAAAAATACTTCTTTAGGTAAGGTGAAAAAATAAGCACTGTTACTTTTAAAGTATAATAAATTGTTGTATATAATATATTTCTACTTGCAGGCACACAACCAAGTTTTAAGTCCCTACAATCATACAATGATGGGCAAAGAAGGAATTTTAACGTTCAAATCGACGAAACTGGTTTGTATACTTCTTGATTTTCTAGTAAGATCTTTACTTTTCCAAAATTTTGTTTTTTTATTTCCTCAATGTAGTGCCTAAAATTACAGCATCTACAGAGACTGATGCAATTAAAATTATAAAAGGTTATGCCGACTGCAGCAAAGCTAATGCAAGTTATAGTGACCTCGATGTTGGTGAGCACGATAATGATTTTATTATTACGATCAAGGCTTAATTAGTTGTATCAGACCTAATTTTTTTTGTTTACAGTTTGTTCTTCGAAAAACGAAAGGAATAAATTGAAAAAAGGAATTGTTGATATTAGAGAAGATCTGTTACCAAATGAAGTTATTAATATTATTAAAAAGATTGAATCTGGGGATGCGATTACAAACAGCACCATAGTGATAATAAACCCAAACGGTAAACGTAAAATTATACTACTTCCATCTTCTATGGAAGAAAAGGTTGAAGTAGAAAATTCATTACCTTCAGAAGTAAACAATGAAGTAAAAACGAACATTACTTTTCAATCGGATTTACTTATTTGTAACGCCTCATTACCTACTGATAGCAAATATATAGAAAAGGGAAAGTCAGTAGATGACGAAAATTCATTTTCTCAACAATCTGATGGTACGACAAATTCAATTCAAAACTGCGTTTCAATGAAATTTACAGAAGGCGTATATGAAATTCTTCCAAAGAAGACAACAACTCAAGAAACTAAAAACAAAAACAGGGCATCTGATTTAAAAACAACTTTAATTTCTGTCAGTGGGGATACAAAAGATTTGAAAATTGAAAAATGTGATAACTCTACGATAACAATGTCACGAGATTTTATCTCAGATGTTGAGGAATCTACGAATGAAGTAAATATAAAAAGTAATTTTAACAGTGATATTTCAAAAAGCAATGTAACTAAAACCCATGAAGCACCTGGCCGTTCAGTTTTGACAGTAAATATTGAATCATTACAAAAAGTAGACGATCTAGAAAATTGCATGTTATCAGACTCGAGTGATATAAGCAATATAAAAGACAAAAAAGAAACAAAAAATGTATTTTTTGTCGAAAGATCTGAAGGTAATTCAAGGTTTACAACAGATGTTAATAATTCAAAGTATAAGCATAAACATACCAATATTAATCAATTTTTTAATATAATTGATCAAGATAATCAAAATTCTTCCAATGATTTGCAATCTCAAACATTTAGATATGACCTTGAAAAGAATTTACTGACACTTCTTACTCCAGAAATATCAAAGCTTTTAGTCAAAGTACTGACTGAGAATATAAGACAGCAAAAACCGCAAATTGAAATGTCCTGTGAGAAAAAAGGCTTATTTTGTGATTATTGCGATCGTACTAGCAAAACAGATAATGAAACATTAGACAATTCAGAAAAAAGTGACATTAAAACTTCTTGCCGAAATATAGAGGAATTGAAAAAGCAAAATCTCTCTGTATTATATACTAATACAACTTCAGAGATCACAGGAAAACCTAAATGTAAAAGTATTCAAAATTCTTGCAATTTATATGAAGACGAAATAAATCATCAAATAATTGATGCAACTCAAGGTATTAAAAAATATAGATTCTTTATAGGTTGAAATTAAATCAACCGACCCAATTCATACTGGCGACTCGGTTAGTGATCAGGAACTAGGTTCAGTTATCCTTTTGGCCCAATCAGAAAAATATATTTTTTTGCTCCCTTACTGGTTGGACTAGTTTAAGGAGACTATTCGCCTAAACTCCCGTGTGCTAGCGCAGTTCGCTCATCATATCCTTATTTATAGCCTACTTGCTTATTATTTTTTCTTTTTCAATATATCCCATACAATATCTCACAAATGCTACACAATTAGCTTTAATAATATATATATTTTATATAAATAAAATAATAAAATAAATATCCAAGACGCGAAACTACAACAAAGTTACAAGCGTATAAAAGTCCTGGATTTTAGACATGTTTTTATGAATGTTTATGTACCGTAATGTCTTAGAAGCGATACAACAAATCAAATAATTTTAGTTTTACAGCATAGTATATTTTATAGTATTTAAAAATATTTTTGTTTCATTTCGGTTTTTGGGATATTTCTTCTAAAATCATAGGAACTACCAAAACCATTCTCAAGTTTATGAATGTTGTCTCGCGTTAGCTTGCCTCTCAAAGCGTGTTCGGTTAGTTCCGCACGAGATCGGGAAATGAACGTTCGGGCCAACCAATAAGAGTTAGTCAGCAGAGTCTATTAATATTCCGAAGTTGAATGTAGAGTGAAATAGCAAGCATTAGCGACCCCGTGCGTAACTGACTTCAAGCCGCCGACTACAGGCTTCTGAAGTACAATTCCTAGTCTAGGCAGTAAGGAATTAAAAAAAAAATGTAATTTCACCAAAGGCATAATTGAAGCTTGTTTCTGATCACTTACCGAGTCTCCAGTATGAATTTAGTGGGTTAATTTAATTTTACCTTGTATAATTTATAATCTTTTTCAACAAACTTGCTTATAAAGTGGCCCTTATTGCATCGTTCTCAGGGTCATAATGCGGAATATTAAACACGCGTGCTTTTAACTTTACATTATCTCACTATTGCTTTTTACATTACAGTTTTTTTTTTATCTTAGAAAAGAGATTTGATGTCTTGAGAAATAGAAAAGTTTTTGCGAATTATGTAATAAACTGTCTCATTTAAATTTATCACATTAATTATTGTTATCAACAAATTAACTCAAATTTTTGTTGTAAATACAAAAATATTCAGTTTGTTAATATTTAATATTTGGCTGTTTGGCGGATGCGTCCGTGCCTCTATTTCCATCTGCGCAAAAAACAAAATTTCCGCCGCCATTTTTCAAAGAAAGCTGTAGTTTCGATTATGTGGAAAAAAAAGACAGTGAAATTTTATTACTTTTCCTCGCAAGTGTGTTGAAAAACGTCGTATGAAACGCGTGAGCATTAGACATTACACTCTCGGCTCTATTACGGCCTCGCTTTCGGCTGTGTCTGCAATCCCGCCTCGACTGTAGTGTCCAACGCAGCTCACTTGTATCATAATGTAGGTACTATTAATGTGCCTTTGTGATAAAAAAGAAACTTTTTCATTTTTATTTTATATTAAACAGAATTTTCACGGTTTATTAAAAGTTACAGGTGAACAAAGAAGACAGTCAATTCCAAGAACGATAAAAGATCAATCTACTTCCGTATCTAACACACATATCGTTAAAAAGGATGAAAAAGTTCAAAAGAGTCACAATGAATTAGTTGATAAGTCTACGCCAGGTAATGAATACCGAGTGATATTCTAAAATAAACAATATAATTTATGGCGCAAAGGCATGACACCGTTTCAGTACAAAATTTGATAACCTGTTTCTCTGATATTTTTCGTTATAGACTAAAGTTTGAGACCTCTTAGCTTAAGGCGACGCCACGACATTTTGGCGACATGGATCTCCATTTTTCTCAGCAATAAAAAAACATATGCAATTACCAATTTTTATACTAGATTAAGGATTTCATTGACATTATTTTGCCTGAAGATTTAGTTGATTGATTAATTTTCATAGCAGAGAAAAAAATATTTAGAATACCTCTTTTAAAACAGAGATTTCTATTTTACTGACAAACGGGAGCGAATGAAGTCTCTAAGTTTTTTGTTTAAATTAGTCTAGAAATACACTTCAATATGGCCGATTGGATTTATTAAATTACTTATAGTTGTCATTTTAAATGAAAAATACTGTTTTGCCGCATACTACCTTACGGCATAAGCTAATTCGGGAGCGCATATTTGTATGGAGTAAGTCCCCCTCACTCCACTCCCCTAAGGCGCCGATTTGAAATTAAAAGTTTATCAATGCCTCGCCTTAATAAAAATGTTTTTTTTTGTATAAGTACAATTTAAGGAAAAAAAACAACTTTGTATGTAAATCTGTCTTTAAAACAAAATCAATATTCAAAATTTTGTCAACATGGTGCCTTTTACAATATCAGCACCAGATGATAGAGTTTTATACTTAGGTCACCAGATGATAGAGTTTTATACTTAGGTCATAACGAATAACAACTAAGAATAGGATTATGAAATTTTGTACTAAAATGGAGGCGTGCCTGTGCGCCTTAATTGAAGACTATTGGTTAACATTTTGTTACATACCACAGGTATCGAGTCAAAACGTGTAAAACGAATAAAACATACGAACATTCAAACAGAATCTTCTTATACACGTAAGTTAAGCTACAGAAAGCGCGCGAGTTCATGTCCATCCTGAGGAATGCGGTAGTGCTGTTACCTAACCAATTATTGTAATGTCGATAATTACTACCGATTTTGTCAACAGCTGTCAATTTGGTTTTTTGTAACTGAAGGTAATTTTGAAAATTATGAAATAAAATAAATGTGATGAGTACTTACATGTTTATTGCTAATAGAGAAAAATATATTTTTTAATGCAATTTAATTACTATCAGATGCAAAGACAACCGACGGAGCAGAGTCGGAATCAGTATCTTCGCCGTCGCTGACTTCAATTACGAATTTGTCGATCGTATTTTCCATTATTAAATTTCGGTATCGATAAGCGCGAGTCACAACCGTCAAGGACAACACTCGACTGCAGACCAATGCGGGGAGGTGGGTGAAGGCGGGGCGAGCTGCCCCCGCGCGTCGCCTCTGATCCCGATGGACATGAACTCGCGTGCTATCTGTAATTAGTAAATAAACAACGACTTATTTAAATAAGTTTTAAGATAGGCCATCTTGCTCACGCTCAGCTACCAAAGAAAAAAGCCTTAGGTGTTGTGACGCCTTGACATACATCTATCCATCCATCCATCAGCCCGTGTTTCCCAAATTTTGCCTTTCCCAAATTTCGCCACTCATGTTGGTCCTCCGTGCTCCTCATCCAGCCGCCACCCACAACGTCCTTCAGGTCGTCGGTCCAGCGGGCACGAGGTTGGCCTACACTACGCTTTGCTGTACGTGGTCTCCATTCTAAAGCCTTTCGGCCCCAACGGCCATCAAGTCGGCGACAAATATGGCCTGGCTACTGCCACTTAAACTTACTGATTCTGCAGGCTATGTTGGTTACTTTCGATCTCCGACGGATCTCCTCATTTCGGATTCTATCCATCAGCCTTGACAGGTTGATCTTAATGAGACTGCACTGCACACATCTTTATACAGGATACATTTATCTCAATATAAACCTCAATTTCACAATCCATCCATCCATCAATCAACCTGTTTCGTCCACTGCTGGACATAGGCCTTTCCAGGATTTTGGCACTCTTGGCGATCCTCCTGGAATAAATGCCCATACTCACACACGCTGGGCAGGCGGGTTGGTGAGTGGGGTGCCGAAACCCTTGCACCAGTGAGGCCGCTGCCCGTCACCAGTCTGTTTCATAGAAGGCCCGGCAGTTGGGAATGGATATACCGCCATCCATCGGTCCCAGGCAATGGTGGGCCGCCTGGTTTTGCCTGAGAGCTGTTCTCTTACTCTCCCCGAATAACTTCGGGAGGATTTGCGAGTAAGGTGGTGGTACCTCTACAGTCGAGCCCGGCATCAGTTTTACCACCTAAAATTACACAATTTCACAATAATGCAACACAATCTAAATTAGAATATATTTTTATGATTCCTGTACCCATATTTTCTTATGTAATGTGTTTTAAATACATCATATTAACAAAACAAACACGTTAAATATAAAGACAATCTCAGACGTCACCAAACACCTAAGGCTTTTTGTATGAGTATAAAGCGATGCGCTGAGTTGCACATAGGTACCGGCTGCTCCTAAGACTATACAATAAATTTCAGCTTTTGAAACACATGATAGCTTCGTTGAAGAATCAACAGATGAAAATAAGAATACTGGAGATTTCGGTGAGAAAAAGAAGCCTTATTATTTTAGTCGGTATATCTTGTCTATAGCAGATGGTCCACGAGACATGAAAATGCAATATACGGATATTGATGAATACGGGCAGGGTAGATTGTAAACGCCCAGTCTAGTTCACACGGGTAGGGCAAAAGGGAGGGTACGGGGAATAATAATTTGGCCAAGTGCGAGTCGGACTCGCGCACAAAGCAAAATATTATGGTATAACAACAATATAATTGGTCCAAATAGGGACGTCAAAGAATTTGTCATAGATTCTTCACACCTAGGTGTATCCGAAAATATGCCATGTATGTTCCGCGATTTTTGGTAGTTTAGAAGTTATGATTTTTTTATGTGTATTTGCAAATACTCCACCGCAGCGGCTTAAAAAAATCATAACATTTTTTGTGGTAATAATTTTGTATTAACATAATAATAATGTTCTGTATGTGCAATTTTAGTTACTTTGACAATAAACTAGATAACTTTACTTATAATAAACTCAAGAAAATTAACGCTTATGATTTTTTACCTAGATTACCGACATAAATAAAAATTAATTAACACTAAAATGTGATCTTTTCTCTACCGTTCTTTTTTGGGTTGACTTTTTCATGACGGTTCGATATCTATTTCAAAATCGATATTTTTCAGAAAGAATCGACTTCCCTATATCATTTATTGCACCCCTAGTGTGTAAAGCGCACAACATTGATTACAAAACAGCCCCTGTGTATCGGTGCGGACAGCCGCTCGAGCATAGTAAAAACAGACTAGTAAGCTATCTTCACAGATGTGTACCCGAGCCACTGCGAGCCTGCACGTGCGAACCACAGCACGCACACAACGACAATATCTCAGGCGGTTTCTGGCGGAAAAACAGATGCGTATTTTGCGCAAAATAAATTGACAGCCCTGCAGCAGTAGGCATTTAAGCCTCGCACGGCGCGGGAGTTGTTCTACTATTCTGTTTTTACTATGGCTCTAGTAAACTTGTTTATGTCAAACCAACTGTGCTAGGTATCTGAACACTAACCCGAGGGCCACAGGCAATGACGCTTCAAGCGAATACGCTCTGCATTGCAAGCGTCGTCGGCGTCAAGCAAATAAAATAAAAGTACGAGTTCACAGAGGCGCGCTGCAAAACGCGGCGATGAAAGCTGCGAGCTGTGCGCGAGCGTTGTTCGTCTCGACACGCTTCTTTTCACGCTTAAATAATAAAATATTTTGGTTGTATCAGTCGAAAAATAGATGTTGAAGCTTTGATTGTTGCAGCTCATGATCGTTCTGCTATATGAATGAGCAACATAAATTGAAACGGAACCCTACTTTTTTATTATTATTTATTTGACTTCTAAGTAGGTATGCTCTACAACATGATGTACAAAAAAAATACTGATATAAAAAGACATGATCTTGCTAAGTTTCTTGCCCTTCTTCTTAGCAAGATTAATCGAATGGGCGGATTTAGTTAGGCATTATATCTATTTATAGTTTATTTATCTATTAACTTATTTATTCATTGCATTATGTAGGTATGTATACACAATATTTTCATTGTTTACTTATATTAGTATATATTGGCTAGGCATTATATTTATTTATGATCTAATCAGTTTATTTATCAACTTATTTATTAATTGCATTATGTAGGTATAATAATATTCTTATTCCAATAAGTCTTTATTTTATGCATGTGTATAACTTTAGTAGCCTAACTTAAATATAGTTTTTTTATATATTTCCCGTATCATATTTATTTCATCATAAAATCAAAAAAAAATATTTTTGCAAAATAGATACATAAAGTATACTTTCTACAAGTCAAAGTTAATTTTAACAATATAATATATCTTTAGAATATAAAAAATATATAATAATACGGGAAATAAAATATACACCTGCATAAATAAATGATAGTCGTAAGTTTTTAAATAAATAAAAAATAAATAAAATATAGGAATCTAGGAATAAAAATATAAAAATATTATTTATATATATACATAATGCAATGAAGAAATAAGTTCATGAATAAAAACGGGAAATACACACAAAAAATATTAGGGTTGGCACATTTAAAACGTATACTTTAAGCATATATTTTACAAATAAACATTTTGAATCTTGAATCTTGAATCATGCTCACCTCAGTCCGAACTGTGCGCATTACACGCCCCACATGTAGTTTTAACAATGCAGGCTTTTCTCAATTTAAGATGAGCAACAAAAACAGTTACAGAATCGTACTTAAGACAATAGCTGGGAGAGTAGATAGATATATATATATCCATAAATATTGCAAAGATAACTAAGAAACTTTAGAGTTTATGCTCGTGATTGTTGGCACTTGGTGGAACTTTTGATACATTTTTGATTGAAAAACACTTTTACTTGTCCACTCATTTATACTATTTCCCTTACCAGTTTCGCTGTTATAATGCCTTTGATAATGCTATAACAGCGAAACCGGTAAGGGAGATAATATAAATAAGTGGACAAGTACAAGTGTTTTTCAATCAAAAATGTAAGAAACTTTAATTAAATATTTTCGTTACAGACAAAATCGAACACGATGAATCTGACAAAGAAAAAAGTTCAAATTCAATCCCAAAAGATTACAAAAAAAATGAGAATTTTATGTTACTAAATGATTTACTCGTTACTGTTCTTCGATCAGAAACGCAAGATACTCAGTGGAATTTATTTAAGTCATTTGAAAACTTCGAGAATACTGATAACAATAATGATTCTCTTAATTCAAAGCCTGAACACGATGAAACGAGCGTCTCACAAGAAGAATTAGTTGCTGAAGAAACTGAACATGAACTTCCATGTAGCTTTCGCAAATCATCGGAAATCGTTTTTCAATCCTCTTGTCGTAAACCTCGTAAGCCTTTGGTCTGCCCTTGCCCACATACATGTAAAGAATGTAGTCAACCTGGCGATCCCGATGGATGTGTAGGGACTTGCAAATCTAACAAATGCAAATCTAGATGTAAAAAATGTGAAAAGAAAAAGAAGGATACCGTTAAACTAACAACTAATATAAATCGCGTGGAAACTTTCTTAACTCAAGATAGACGTGAATTCTTCGTTTTGCTCCTTGCCTTTATAAAAAGGGTAATAGATGATAAAGATTGCACAGAAAAAAGTTTCTACAAGCTTATGGGTAAGGAAAAGAGTATCGGCTTTTTCCATATACAAAATGAAACACAAGTTTTTGCTTGTGATAAAACCTGTAAATGTCCATGCGAGCAGACTCTAGGTAATAAGAAGAAGGAAAAATTCGATGTAAAATGTGCTAAAAAAAGTTATAAAAAGAGAGAAAAAGAAAAAAAGAAGTTGGAAAAACAGGTGAAAAAATGTTTAAAAGAAGCTAATAAAAATAACAAGAAAGATTACTTTTGCAAGAGTTGTTGCAAGCCAGGAAAAGAATGCAATATATGCAAAGAATCAAGATGCGATGATCAGGAAGATCCATGTTTTAGTTTAAGACCCAAAACCGATCCCATTTGTAAGCCAGAGGTTGTAAAATGTTCCCGAACCGGAGGGGAGTGCTCTTATAATTGCACAGGACCTTGCAAAGATGGACCTAAGAAAGACCCGTGCGATAAGTGTACTTGCAAACCAAAGAAACCAAAGAAAAAGAAAAAAAAAGAAAAGCCATGGGAAGCGGAATTGAGAAAGAAAACTACTGTGATAGAATGTAAAGAAAAAGAAAGTGTCAGACCAATTGATATTAAGGAAACTTGCATAGAATGCAAGAAAAGTACACAAGAATGCATAAAGTCAGATTGTTGTCAACCTATGCCAAGACCAAAACCCAAACCTCCCATACCGGAAGGAGCAGTTGAAACCAATATGGAATACCTTCTCACGTTCCTTGGTTGTTCAATCAAACCTAAGGTTGAATTAAGCAAAGACCAACAACTAGTTATAGGGGGTGTTTGCGGTCCATTATGTCATAATATAGGTGGTAATATATCTGACCTAAAGAGTTGCTTTACATGTCGAAAGCCCCAAAAGAAGGTCTGCCTTGGTGACTATGTTCCCGAAAAAGTAGTTAAGAAAAAACCAGAACCTGAAAGGGTTAAACCGCCTTGCTATGCTTACAACGTCACAGGTATTTTACTTCGTTATTTGAAAACTCCCGGTATCTGTTATCAGAAAAGGGGTGTTACTGGAACAGTCGATACTCGTACACCCATTTTTTATCTACGATTTTTACGTCCCTACGGCCTTACGTACTCCCGAACTTTGTACCATAAATACACGGTTTTAAGGACATGCAGGTTTTCCTCACAGTGTGTCCCTTGACCGTCAACAAGTGGTAAATATACAAATACTATAGTAGGTATATAAAAACTCCGAAAAACCCAGGATTAGAACCCGTATCCAAAGATTGAGAGTCCAGTGTGAACTATCGCTGTCTATATTTAATCAGTATCTACTCAACACTGATAAACAATTTGGCCAAGTACGAGTTGGACTCGCGCACAGAGGGTTCCGTACCACCACACAAAACGAGTAAGGAACCTCAAAAACATGATGGTAAATAACCACGCCAAAACAACATCAAGGCTGCAAAACGCAAACCGGTAAAATGGTAGCGTCTGACAAAAAAATTGGCACCGTCTACGTACGGAACCCTACTTTTTGTTTATTTTTTATTAGAGTTCCATACCCAAAGGGTAACCAACGGGACCCTATTACTAAGGCTCCGCTGCTCGTCTGTCCGTCTGTCTTTCTGTCTGTCCGTCTGTCACCAGGCTGTATCTCATGAACCGTGATAGTTACACAGTTGAAATTTTCACAAATGATGTATTTCTGTTGCCGCTATAACAAAAAATACTAAAATCGACCAAGTGCGAGTCGGATTTGCGTACTCCCATACAACAGACATTATTTTTTTGCCGTTTTTATAGATAATGGTACGGAAGCCTTCGTGCGCGAGTCCGACTCGAACTTGGCCTTTTTTTTACCTGAAGTCCTCCAATTTGACTTAATTTAAAACTTGTATGTATTACTGTCTTTAAGTTAGACCCAAAACAAATATCGTTACATTAAAAAGTTTCTTTTCTTTATTTACAGCCTTTAAATTCATTTTTTGCTTTTTTTATGTGTCGTTAAATTATTTACATCAACGGGTACGATTATATGCTAGGAAAATAATTTATTCAAAAATCGAATGATGAAGTTTTGGTTTTGATAAAAATCGACCCCTAGGCTCTTTTGAGCATTTTTCGCTATTCCCTTTAGCTTCGGATTTGGCCATCTACTAAGCTCACTTAAGAAACTAACTGTGTCTACACTTTTAACTATTAAAACATAAATAAAAAACCGGCCAAGTGCGAGTAGAGCTCGCGCTGAGGGTTCTGTACAGTTCAAATGGTAGTTCATTAATCTTAAACACCCCTGTTGATTGCATGTAATTATTTTACTAAAAAGAGCTGGTATATATTTGGTTAAGGGGGTAACTTTTTACCTCGGTACAAAATGCACATAATAATATTGTTTTCGTTACTTTTTAATATAAAGTATGCAATAAATTTGTTTTATAGCAGTTCGCGCAAACTGCTTATTAATAGTTAGGTGATCACATGAAAACTATTCAATTTTATCCATTATATTTGAGCTGCATTACATTACAACTGTAAACACGCTTGTAAGTTTGTCAATGTAATGCAAACAAAATGTAATACTTACATTTAAGCACGTAATTTTTTTATGAAGACTTTCCATCCATCCATCCATCCATCAGCCCGTGTTCGTCCACTGCTGGACATAGGCCTTTCCCAAATTTCGCCACTCATGTCGGTCCTCCGTCCTCCTCATCCAGCCGACCCCGCAACGTCCTGCAGGAACTGGAGGTAATGGTGCGCGGCCTTAGCGATTCTTCGAGACGAGTGGGCCTGCGGATGAATTTGGAGAAGACTAAGGTCATGTCCAACTGTCACGTCATCCAAGGGCCACTAACCGTCGACAATGTCAGCATCGAAGTTGTTCAGAAATATGTTTATCTGGGTCAAGTCATACAGCTGGATAAAAACAACTTCGACGCCGAGGCTGACAGAAGAATATGCTTGGGTTGGGCAGCATTCGGAAAGTTGCGTCACATATTTACGTCGTCAATACCGCAGTGCTTAAAGGCTAAGATGTTCAACCAGTGCGTCCTCTTACAAAGGGCCTGATCCACCAATTTAAGGTCGCTCAGCGAGCCATGGGGCGGGCTATGCTTGGGGTATCTCTGATGGATAGAATCCGAAACGAGGAGATCCGTCGGAGATCGAAAGTAACCGACATAGCCTGCAGAGTCAGTAAGTTGAAGTGGCAGTGGGCAGGCCATATTTGTCGCCGAGATGATGGCCGTTGGGGCCGAAAGGCTCTAGAATGGAGACCACGGACAGCAAAGCGTAGTGTAGGCCGACCTCGTGCCCGCTGGACCGATGGAGACTTTATTATTAATAAACTATTTCCGCAAGTTGCTTTAAAACACATTTATTGCATATTTTATTCAAAAGTAAGGACAACAATATTATAATGTGCATTTTGTACTGAGGTAAAAAGTTACCCCCTTAAGATGAACTCATTATAAAGTCAGTAATAATTCTAGATTTACTGATACAAAACTCGTATATTTATACATAAGGTAATTACGTGACTTGCGCGAAGTGCGTGTTATCATAAAAGCTAGTTTTTCAATAAATAGGCTAAAAACTTATTGATCAAACCGAAATCAGTGTTAACCGGTTTATTTTCTGGTCTATTACAGAGGCAGTGTCCGAAATCCTTGGCTCCCAGACTCTTGGCGATTTTGGTCCATTTGAGTGCGATAGTAAAAACCCTCTGCTTTATAAAGTGGCCGGTAGGTATCGATAGCAGTTTTATGAAACAACCAACAGAAAATCATATCGTCTCGACATAAGTCCCCCGAAAGGGTGTTAGAAGTGTTATCAAGTGCAGTGTCACTGCAGCATTTACACGAGCTCAGCACTCTCTTTTCACTAACGATTTTTACGTCAAAACCTAACATAAGGTGACCATTATCGCCGTACTTTGGGTACTATACGAGATTTTCAGGATCTGCATATGATTCAGTTCAGTAAGTCGTAAGTATTCAAATTTCATATATTATGCACATCAATGAAAAACGTTTTGTGCGTGCTCAACAGGCGCGCGGCATTCGCACCCAAGTCTAGAGAGAGTATTTTATTAAATTTTAAATGGCAAAATAAGCAAACATAAATTTAACAATATTTTGAAAAAGTGTTCCTTATTTAGATTATGGAAAACTTTGTTAACTGTATAAAACTCTAATTTTGTTAGGTACATAAAAATAAGTTAAGATTAAAAAATAAGTTAGGTTTTTGCAGAAAATACATGTTAGAGACCGAGAGCTATAGCCGATAAACTGCTGAGCAGTTTGGCTTAAAAATTGTAAAAACAAACATGTATTGACTTTTATTAAAAAAATAATATCTATCTATCTTGCCCGCGGCTCTACAACCGCGTTTATGCACTTTTTTCCCCGTTTTCGGCTTGTGCGTTAATTTATAAACACCCGTTATAGCCTATATGTTGACCAGGATCCCTACTATGATAATAAAAAACCTAATCCAAATCCGTTGAGTGGTTCTCGAGTTAGAACGGAACATACAGACAGAGAGACACATAAAATGATAGAGACGAGGGTTTTACCTAAGCTTTTACTTGAAATATGTATATTATCAATCAACAACATTTCATTTCAGTTAACCATTTGTTTTTAATACCTATATTGAAAGGCTGCGTAAAAAAGAAGCTTATGTATTTTTTTATCTTGTTTTATTTTACGTTTTTCCTGCATAATTTAATGTTGTCTTATTCAGTCATTCTAAAAAGACGTAAGTCGCATCTGAGGATTTCAAAAGTCGATGTTCATTGCCAATCGATTATTAAAAAAAAGCTTGGCATGTTTATGTCCACTGTCACATGATATGACAGTTAATTTTTTTTAACAAAATGAACTTTAAAGCAAAGGAAATTGTATTTAAAATCCTGTGTTTACCATATTTTTAGTTTTTTGAAAACATCTCGCTATTTAATCACGATTTAATTCTGAAAAAAAATAAGATGCGCAGAAGGCCCATATCTCGAAATGGTGTTTAGTTTTGCACCAATTATTAATTTGTAATATTGTCGATTCTAACTGAAATGCACGTCGATATCTTAATTTGACAAGAATTAATGACAGAAGCATAACCACATACTTGTCCCTTGGAGTCATGTTAGCATTACTGCTTGTCAAGCTTTTGCTGTCATATTGCTGTCTGTCAGATTTTTCAAATTTATTTGATAAATTATGTATTATTGTTGCCTAAGCCGTTGAACAGTAGTGCAAAAGAGATTGTGTTGAAGGTACGCCTTTTGTGAAAGAGATAATGCAAACAATGCACCGTGATTCCTCTCGATCAGGTTCGATTTAGTGTCAGTGTCATGATGGGTTAGTAAAATAGGGTTACCAGCTTTAAAGCCAATTTTATGGGAAAATAAAAATTAGCTATTTACTTTTGCAGGCATATCGGAAAAAAGCGTTCACATTAAGTCGCCTGGAAAAAATCGACAAAAACGTAAAAAACAGGAGCTCGACGATTTAGAACAAACGTCGTCGAGCTAGAACAAGAAATAAAAAATACCGTTTTAGTACAGAGATACATGTATAGATATTCATACCATTAGATCATACGTATTTTTGTGAAATACAAATCAATAAATAATTGATAATTTTGATTTTTTCATTCTGTACATTCTATTTTCATTAAAGAGTAGTCTAATTAATATATAAAAAATCGCAGTTAAGTAAATATTATGAATGTGTAGTAGAGTGAATGCTATGTGAGCCATTGGCTACATTATATGCAGTGCTACCGTTTCCTAAGCCAGGGGACTTCTTTTAGTGAATGATCTGTAGTTTACGTGGTCACTCAAAACTGCTAACTGTCAAAATACGTCAAAACTAAAACAGGGTTGTCCATAAGAAAGTTAAACATTCAGCGAAACCGCCAATCTACTTTTTTAACTCACAATCAGTGAAAATTTAAAATGTTAAGAAAACATATGTCACTCGTTTTGCAGAAAAAGAAAATAATCCCGTTTTTCTATTGAAGAAACCAGTCAATGAAAAAGATATTCAAACAGAGGCCACTCATGACTTAGGTAAGAAATACCTCTACATCCATCGAATATTTGTTTACTGCTGTTTACTATTCGCCGTTTATGAATGACAATGAGCCGCACGATCCCAAATTTGTGGAACACATTTCTGTCAATCCTGTGAAAATGCCTAAAAGTTTTCCTACGCGATACAAGGAACCCACAGTTTGAATTTCATGTTCCTAGGTCCAGCCGTATGCTCTTGGTTGATAGATCAGTTAGTCGGTCTAGATTCATTTATATATAATTTTTTTAATTCAATTATGCATGTATCTGATAAGGTGTTTATTCAGGAATAGCTAGGAAAACTTGTAGTTTCCCTTTACGTAAGTATGTTCCAAAATTAGCCCGTGTCGCAAAACAAGCGAAGTATAATTTTATATTTGTGGCTTTGGCCGCCAGTAGTGCAATTCAATTTATACTGTTTTATGTTATATGAATAATTATACAAAAATAAAAATGTATCGCGTAGCAGTTTCGTAAAATATAGTTCCGGATGTCGAAATTCAGACGTTCGAGAGTTTTTGTAAATCGTTCGAGGGTAATTGTAAATCGTTCGAGAGTATTTGTAAGACTTTCAAGAAACATTGTTAATCGATTTGTTTACTTTTGTTGCAGAGATGAAGAACACTGGCATATTGACATCTCGATGTCATCTCCCTCAACCTGAAATCTGTTCGAATGAAAACAGTTGTCAGTATACAGCTTTTGATTTTATTTTCTTAGCATTCTCACTGGTACCTAAATACGCTGTAGAGCTTAAATCTATTTTTATAAGATCCCTAACATAACAGCATAGTATCTAAACGTAAATTACATTATCATTATCATAATGCATAAACACGCATTTATTAACAAAACTAAACTAAATGCTGTTAGAGAGCAATTACATTAATTCGCTTTGAAACCGATTGTACCCTTTATTCCCCTCGACTCTCGACCCCACCAAAAGACACCACCAGCATAGCTAACTAAGTTTTGTCTCTCGAAGAAAAGTTTGACCAATGGAAACGCAGGAAAGCTTTATCACGTCATCATCGCCTCGATAAATGACTCGTCCTGCGTATCCATTGGTCAAACGTTTCTTCGAGAGACAAAAATTCTCTATTCGTGTCATCTATGTTAGCTATACACGTGAATCGGGGATCACTTTTTATCATTGTTAAAAATGTATTGCCTCTAAAAACGATAAGGTTGAGAAGTGTGCTTTTTTTTCGTTAAAACGATATCATTCTGAAAAACAATAAAATGACAGTTAGCCAAATAACTATGGTACGGAACCCTAAAATGTAATTTAAATCTCGAGAAATTTAAATCATGAAAATGATGCTTACCATTAAAGTTATGGTACCTGGACAGTTTGTCCTTTTGTGCGAGTGTACTGTATATTACCAATAAGTGTTTGTATGTGTTCCTGAGCAAAGCCGTTCCGCCGTGAGTTTTTATATATTTTACGTCGTAATATTAGTAGTATACACCAGTGTATAATGAAATGAAAAGCATTCGTAAGCAAATTACTATCAAATTCATATAATATAATGATATGAATAATTAATAAAATTATTCGAGTTGTCATAAAACTATTAACCTTAATAAATACTGAATATTTAAAAAATGGATAAGACTCACTTTTTTAAGTGCAAGGAGGCACAGGTCGAGCTTTAAAATTAAATATTCATAAGTCAACTCACTCTAATTTTAATGAATGTACACATAAAGAGGTACTTTAAAAAGTAATTGTTTATTGTTAAAAATCTACTGTTTTTTGTTTCCTGGTCAGGCTTTTTGGTCAGAATTTAGTTTTTTTTTTTTATATATAAAGATAAAAACACACTTTTTCGTCTTTCGTTCTTGATCCGCCCCTCTCGCACTGTGCGTTTTTTTCGCTTAAATTATAAAAATTTAATCTACGTAGCGTCCTAAGAAATATTTTCGTTCTCATCGTCAATATTTGCTTGCTTGTAAGTCGCCTCAAATAGTTTTCACTATAATTTATTCCTTATCTAGGAACCCTTTAATATCCGTTCCCTTTATTTTTTTGTTAATATTTTTATCGATTTCCCCTGTAAATGATATTAAGTTTGTCTCTTGGACTATTTCATCTTCTGCCCTAAATTTTATAAATTATATTTTTCAGGTTGCAAGTTTGTATACGGAGTACCCCGATGTCTTGTTCATAACGAAGATGAAAAGTCATGTTACAACTATTGTCCTAGTTGCACACCATCCAGGAAAAGTGTCATGAGCGCTCGAAGCAACAAAAGTACAAAAAGCGGCAAAAAACGAAGTAAGTAAATGAGTTCAAGATACACGCACGCCACAGTAACGTGTTATATATTTTAAGGCGACGCATTGGAAATTTTGGTGACATGGATCTCATTTATCTCAGCAACAAAAATATATATATTTATGTAATTACCAATTTATATACAAGATTAAGCATTTCATTGACATCGTTTTTCCCGAAGTTTTAGTTGATTGATTAATTTTCATAGCAGAGAAAAAAATATTTAGAAAACCTCTTTTAAAACAGAGATTTCTATTTTATTGACAAACGGGAGCGAATGAAGCCTCTAAGTTTTTTATTTAAATTAGTCTACAAATCCACTTCAATATGGCCGATTGGATTTATTAAGTTACTTATAGTTGTCATTTTAAAAGAAATATACTGTTTTGCCGCATACGACCTTACGGCATAAGCTAGTTCGTGAGCGCATATTTGTGTGAAGTAAGTCCTCCTCAGTCTCCCCTAAGGCGCCGATTTTAAATTAAAAGTTTATCAATGCCTCAACTTAAAGTGCTAAAAATCCGACCTGAACTCTATGACGTTTCTTTTTCGTTGAAAATGACGTGTACAGGAGAGTTATTCCCATCAGCTCATTGGTCTGTTGCGGAGTTGCTTTTACTTAATTAAAATCACACTCTTAAACATTTGAAAAATAAAAACATTCATGAGAATACATATCTGAAATTCTACTGATTGCTAATTTACATGTTTTTATTTTTCAAATGTTTAACAATATGATTTTAAATAAGTTAAGAAAGCAACCTAGTGAGCCGATGGGAACAGGAGGGTTATTCTCAGTCTGTCGAATTAACCCGTTTTATCTGTCGAACTCCGTACATTTTAAGCTCGAGTTTTAGAAATCTCGCTTCGACTGTGTCTCCGGAATCGCCCTCCTGAGCCTTCACTGTTACAACCGAGAAACTCGCGATTACAAAAAACTAAATCTTTGTGACTCTTGAAGTACAGATATGTCTATAAAATCGCTTTTTGAGGCTCTTGTTTATATAAACTTGATAATGATTTACCAAATTTTTGGCTTTGTCGTCAATGCGTAAATGAATTTGAAGTTCAAAAGCTTTTTATTGTTTGTCTCCACGTTTACCGGGGACTCTTATAAGAGCTTAAGACAATATAATTTTAAAACAGTAGAATTCTCTTACTACAAATACTCGTAGATAAGGTACTGACAAAAAAAACTAGAAAGTAGGCCTTTTCCAAGACAATAGCGTAGCCCAAAACGTGATAGAGAAAACTTCGCTGCATCAAAATAAATTGCAACTCGGTACAGGGAAACAAATATCTACTGTTTTTGTAATTATTGTTACAGTTTTGTGTTATTTTACGTGTTTCTAACCTACTCATAAGTCTTACTAACATGCTATGGATCTTAAGAGTTATCAAAATAAACGATTTTTATTTATTTATGTTTTATTCCATGGGGATATGTCTTGTCAAAATATTTTATGTTTCTTACCAGTTTTTTCTTAACTCCTACTCCAGCACCTAACATGTAGGACCATATCGAGCTCGATAACGCTCGATAAAGTGCTCTGTCTCACTCTGTTGATCAACCTAAAGAGGGATAGACAATAGACAGTAGTATATCGAGCTGTCAGAGCTCGATATGGGCTACAATGTTAGAGGTGCATATCGTGATCATCTTATAGATTAAATAACATACTTTTGCGCTGACGAAGTATGAACTGCCATGGTAGGTACATAAAATGTTGAACTCAATTTCGGGAACCTTTCAGGATGCTGGTATAGATCTAAACATGACACTGTGCCCGTCAACTGTGCAATATTGCCAGAAAAGAAGAGCTATGGAGCCGTGCCAGACAAGAGGAGCTGTGTTACTGTGACAGACTCTCGGTTCATTCGACGGTCTGATGATGAGATACTGTTAGATGGTAAGGAATTAGACCTGCTTGTGTGATATGACAATCTAAACACATGAAAGAAACATCGAATGTAAAAAGACGAAAGTAATACAAGAAAATAAATAACTTTGGACTGTAAATAGGTTGCTTGTTTTACGTAGACATCCGTTAATAAGGGATTTCAGGACATTCCCACGGGATCGAGAGAAACGGGACCTTCAAAGCAACGCTGGGGGCGTCCACTAGTACATAAATATATAGTATAGTTCATACCAATTTAAATTATAGCGCGCGAAGTAAAGCCGCGTTATAAAGGAGTGTCACGCGTAGAGTGCGTTTCACCGAATACTACATATGGCGTTATGTTGGCTCCCTGTCTTGTAATGATTAGATAACAGTATTGTAAGAATAGAGACTCTCTTATCTAAACTGGACTGCATTGCTGCCAACATAACGTCATGGGTAGTATTCGGTGAAACGCACTCTAAAACAAGCTGTTGACGTTCGGCGTTCATGAAAAGACCTTTCTCCCGCGCGCTAGCATTCTTTTGCAAGAATCAAATATCTTTTCACATAAAGATTTGTGTAGATGAGGATTCTGAAAGAAACACAATATTTATTTATTTCATTGAAAAGACACAAAGGTAAACTATACATAGAAACGTTAAAGTATAAACAAATGTTATTATTAGAGTGCATTACAAACCAGAAAAGATAAATTAGAAACAAATGTAAAGACAAGAATTTGAAAAAAATCCTCGGGCCAGGATTCGAACCTGCGACCTCTTGTTTCCCAGACAAGCGCGCTACCAATTGGTGGCAATATTGTGGTGCAATTGGCAGCGCGCTGGCCATGGAATTTTTTCAAATTCTTGTTTTTAATTTATTTAAACATTTGTTTTTAATTTATCTTTTCCGGTTTGTAATGCACTCTAAAAATAATATTTAGAGTATTTCAAAGCGATAAATTTCGCAATAAAAACATAATCTATAAAAAATGATTAGTTAAATTTACTTCCTCTACGCTTTCCTCAAATGTGTTACTTTTGCAGGGAGTAATTGGTGACATTTCTGAACCATTCTCTAATAATTAAAAAAAATAATGTTGTTCACAAAGCAATGTAATTAAATTAAATACTAAGCTGAGCATTTATACATACAGTTACACACAGTCATGCAATCTCACATTCATCAATAAGTACAGTTCCAATTCTCCCCGGTGACTTTCCGAACATCGTCCAAATTTTTTTAAGCATTAGGTGTTATTCATAAAGGCCATTAAAAAAAAAATAGGTAGGTAAAATTTTCACCTCAACATATTTTTTTCCCAAGAGTTTTCGTACAGCGTTGTCACTACACTAAGCTACGAACGGCGAACGGAAGGCGCGTAGCCGCGTAGCGCGTGCGGCGCATGGTGTCTACAAACGTAGCCGCGTAGTGCGGACGGCTCATGGTGTCTACAAACGCAATTGTATTTGGGATAACTTTGCATAGCCGTATCTTAATATTTTAGTACTAGGTGATACTTAAAGAAAAAACACGTATTTTATTATTTTCACTAAAGATAAATTTGGACGATGTTCAATATATATCTTGAATGTATATCTTTCTTATAATTGAATAGGTTCATATCCCTAGGTATTTCTGTTGGTGCTCTTGGCTGTGGACGTTTTAAGGAACCGTCGAGAAAGTTTCCCCATTTGAGAAGGTTTTTGGCATTCCTCGAACACCGCGCCCCATCAAGTTTTAGTAAGGCTTATTGTGCGAAATTCGAAATGGCTTGGACGATAGAGACGAATAACTATTTTCTTTTACAGAAACCGATGCGCGTAAACACAAGTTCTTTTACAAGTACGAATATGATTGTGTTCCAAAAAGCAATGCGAATTTAAAGGAACAGTACAGGAGACATGAGCACCGAAGGATTGATGACGACGTCGTAGAGGAACTTCCTGAAGGTATGAGCTCCTGGGTTATACAGGTGCGGGTACAGGGAGGGAGGGGCAGGAGGTCCACACCCTTTTATCCGGCGAAATCTATCCTGCTCCAACGCTTTCGTTTTACACATGGTCATCCTGCTCAGCGGAAGCGCGCCGCTTAGAAAATTCCCGGTTTCGAGGTATTTTTATTTATTATTTTGGAATTACAGGGATTAGTTTTTCATATGACGGCCGTTTTATATTAAATATTTTAGTATATGTTTTACTGTTCAAAACTTAACATAGCTCAAGTGAAATGATAATTACATCATAGTTCAGACCTATCTTAACCCTTAAATGCATGAGGTTTCATTTTTGCATGAAATTGAAAACAGTGACAGAAAAATACCTAAAAAATGTGAAAAAAATGATTTAAAAAAACATTTTTTGATAGAAGGGGGGGTTTTAGACATGAAAACAAGGAAAAAAAAAACGTTTGCTATAAAATTTTCATTTTTATATTTTTCTTTTTTTTATTACTTACTCATAAAGCTGAACTCTTTTTGACTTTAATATCAAAAAACCAATCCGCTTTGGAGGCCTGAGTATCCGTAAACCATCCAGCGTAGCACCGTGGGCGTTCCTGTCCTCGGCGCACAGCACGCTTGACCTCTATGGTAGAATAATTAACCCGTCACTCGGTGACGTAGAGGTCTCGTGCTTGTCCGAGGCTAGGGATACCTGGTCGACTGCAGCCGGGCCGAGTGAAAATACCCCGCTTAATCTGGCATCGCAGAAGCTATGGGATAAGCCGCTCTGCAGTAAGGTTTAAAAGAACCTTCTAGAAACTGCTAATAACCCTGCGGAGCGAGCCCGTCTCTTGGCAACAAGCGAGCCAGAATCGGGGTATTGGTTGAACGCACTTCCTTCAATTAATATTGGGACACTACTGGACAGATCCGCTTTTACTCTGGCTGTTGGCCTGAGACTTGGATGTAAGACAAACGAGCCACATCGCTGCCGCTGTGGCGAAAGTGTCGACCAGTTTGGCCATCACGGCCTATCGTGCCAACGTAGCGCTGGCCGGCTATTACGCCACGCCACATTGAACGACGTCATTCGGCAGGCCCTTGCCAGCGCCGGTGTGCCAGCAATTCCAGAGCCAAACGGCCTGGCACGCGACGATGGCAGGAGGCCTGACGGAATGACGCTCGTTCCGTGGAAAAATGGGCGGCCGCTGGTATGGGACGCCACATGGGCCGATACAGTGGCACCGTCTCACTTAGCAGCAACTGCTGCCAAGGCTGGCGCGGCAGCTATAAAAGCGGAAGGCACGAAGAGGCGAAAATACACAGCGTTGGGCCAAAATTACCACTTTGTTCCCTTCGCTGTGAAAACCCTCGGGCCGTGGGGGCCAGAAGCGCGACGCCTCTACAAGGAGATATCGTCGCGCCTGGTCGATGCTTTGGGGGATCCAAGGGCTGGATCCTATTTCGGCCAAAGATTAAGCCTCGCGATCCAGCGAGGCAATGCCGCCAGCCTGTTGGGTACCCTGCCGGGTGACGGCAGCGATCTGCCTTCAATTTTTTACTTAGTTTAGGTACCCATCCTGTGTTTTATTTAAGGTAGTTATTCTTTTTCTGTTTTTTTATATATTTTTTTTGTTGTTAGTTTTATTTATAGGTAATTTGTTATTTAAGTTTTAGATAATTAAATAAAGTTTGTATGTATATTAAAAAAAAAACACAAAAATATTTTCAAGCAGAATATTTATTAGATTTTTTTTTCAAAAACTCTCTTTTACAGTTTTCCCACCAAAATGCGACAAAGCACAAAATAAAAATGCGACAAAACACAAAATAAAACAAAGAAAATAAATAAGAGAATTTCCAAGATATTTTTTTTTAAAGCTGTTGCCAAACATATTTTTAGATCAATCATATAATTTCAATTTTTAAAATAAAATAATGTGTATAATAAATAAAAAACCTTTGTATCGTTTTCGATAAGCATTTAAGGGTTAAATATTTGAATGGATCGAGGAAAATGTAAGTAATCTTGTATCAAACGACCGAAATATCAAGAACAAAGAGTGAAATATAATATATATTTTTCACAAAATTTCATCTTCGCTATTTATTGGCTTAAAATTAATTTGAAAAGAAACGAAATCGGGAAAACCCCCCCTTAATACTCTGCTGAGATGGAGCAGTAAGGGGAAAATATAAACTGCAAAAGAAATTTACTAAAGGGATAGTCATCGACATTGGAGAAAATAAAAACTGCAATCAGAGCTTTATGAAAAATTATTTAATATAGAAAGAATATTATTGCAAAAAAAATACGTCCTGTATAATGGCATCAATCGACAATGTTGCTAGAGTCTGTCTAATGAAAGCTGAGAGTGAAAAACGGCGGCAAATTTAAATAATATAGGTTGGGTATCCCAGGATTTACTAGGAATAAAACGTATTTGATACTTACTTTTTAGCTCAAGGAATAAAAGGAAACTGGAAAGCAAAAAAATGTCTACAGAAGTTTTTATGATTGTAAGACTGGGTGCATGGGTAAGCATAGGAAATTAATAATAATAAAGTATTCATTAACATTTTGATTGCAATTAAACTAATTAATTACGTATGCTAGAGGTTTAATTTTCATAATTCTATGCATTAATCCCATGTCACCTCTGATGATCTGTAAATCTCTGACACGCCCTTGGGGATTCATGTCGTGAAGATATATATAATTGTATGTTTCATGCTATCGAGGTTTCCTTAGATGAAAACATAGGGATTTAAACAAGACTACGTCAATAATAATAATAAAGGTTTTTTTTTAATAAAAATATATTTAATATAGAAATATTATACAAAAATAACGAATCGTAATCTAAGTCTGATTCGAGGAATTCAATGCCAGTAAAAAAATCGTTCATGGCATCATCACTTTCATCATCACTATCACTATCATCTCTTACATTAATGGTAAACTGATTTACTTCATCCTCAAGTATATTGTCTCTTTTCTTGTATTCATTTTCAACATGAATTACATGGTCTGTACATTTTTTTCCAGTCATTGGGCGTAATGCTTGAAAATGATTATATTATTAGTTTTTCCATTTCTTTAGCAGGTACTCCCAAATTTTTACTTGCGACCCTGCGTTTAGCTAAACTCCATATCATTTCGATCGGATTTAGATCACAATGATATGGAGGTAGCTTCATAACTTCATGGCCATGTTGTTTAAGAAGCTCTTCTGCTTCATACTGGGGTATGGGCTTGTTTTCATTTACCAGACAAAGGAGTTCATCCTTTGAGTAACAGTCTTCATATGGAATTCTATTAAGTGTCAACCAGTTTTTAATTTCAATTTTTTGGTTTTGGGTTGAGGGTGGCTTGTTGATTTGTTTTACGTGGTAACTAGCATTATCCATTATAACCACTATGTTGCGGTAAATTCGGGGTTAGTTTTTCTTGCAGCCATTTCATAAAGTTTGGGGCGTTCATGTCATGGTGGTAGTCAGCTATCTTAGATTTTGTACTAAACATCAAGAATGCGTTTGGTACAAAACCATGATCAGAACCTGCATGAACCACTATAAACCTTTTTCCCATAGAAATTTTGTCTGTAACACCACTTACCGAAGGCCCTTGCCACGACTTTTGGACTTTATAATTTTGATGGACGTAAGTCTCATCTAAAAATATAAGTGGCCTATTTTCATTTCGTTTTTGTGTGATTGTTCTTAGATATTTGTGTCGCCACGCTGCTATTTCATAGCGTTCCATAAGAACAGATCTCTCGTTTTCATTTTTCTTAAATTCAAATCCATTTTTAAATAATATTTGCCTCAGTGTTTCCATACAACCAGTAAATTCAATTGATTGCCGGAGTTCTATCAATAATGTTCTCAGAGTTGGTACACGTCTATTAACTATGTAAAACTCGTTGACTTTGTTTCTTATAACATTCATATCAAAATCATCCAAATTAGAAACAGTACGCTTGTGTGGGCGTTTTTTCCCAGGGGTGTCCCATGCTTCATTATTTAATGAACCTTCTTTTTTCACTCGCCACAGAGTGCTCATACTAACACCTGAAACAAAAGATGATACATTATTGTATATCTCTCTTGTCTGTCTTCACGTCATACTTTACATTTACTTGTGCTAATAGATCAACAAAAATATCATACCAAAGATGACGTACTTTTACCTCTCTTTACAGATTGTCTTGTCAGCACATAATTTTATTTATCAACAACACAAATACTACAAGGAATGCTGTATTACTTCTCTAATTTAGTATATCTTAGCTCCAACTTTTTTAGTGCTTATGTATATAAAACATTCATACAATAATAAATAGGAAGTGACTAAATAGCCTCTCTTAGTATTCATTTTATTCGACCGCTAGTGATAGGTTGCGACGACGAGCGGAGCGAGGAGGAGCGGTTAGGTTGACATGTAAGTACATATTAAGGAACCGAGTGAAGCGGAGCGGAGCTAGGCGACCCCGTAGTTTTAACAGAATTCACGATATGCAGAAAAAAACATTTTCCGAGCACTTTCCGATGACTTACAGTTCAATAATTTATAAAATTAAAGGACCGCTTCCCTTTCCGAACTGTACATTGAAAATTGAACTTTATCAGTTCGTGCTAAGGAAGATATTCCAACAGCTAAATAATGACTTACGGTTCAATAATTTAAAAATTAAAGGACCCCTAGTGGCCCTTTAGTCACTTCCTAATAAATATTTACCATGATACAATATAAAATACTGACAGTCATACAAGAGATTTTTTTGAGGTATTGCGTTTCGGAATTCATTATCGGTTTCTTCTAAGTCTTTCAATTCCTTAATTGAAGTACGAATTGTCAGAAGCTTTGTAGGGTCATCAATACATTCGTCTGCAATATACACATGCTATATTAGAAATATTTTATTGTATTACAATTATAATCCATGGGGCCGGGAGGAGAGTGCGAGAGGATGCACTTTTTTTATAACAATTTTTTTATGAAAAGACGCGACGTAAATGTCCGAACGTGTTATCTTGTTTTATAATTATAAGGATGCAAATAAGTTTATATCATTAAAATTTATAGCCCCCTGACTGACAATAAAATCTGCCGGCGCCCACGTTCGAATCCACCATCGAAGGATTTATAAAATTTCGATAGACTCCACATTTAAAACTGCAATGTTGTTAGACCATGCATAATAAATGTAAATCCTGAAAGGTTTATTGAGTAAAAAATTATTAAATATATCTAGTAAGTATCAAAACCAGTTCAGTATAACCTACCAGCAATTTCCGAAATCAATGTAAACAATGCACTTTTTTATTGAGAACAGCATCACGTTCACTTTTTTCGTCCTGGTAGTTTTTAATTAAACCGTATAAAATCTTTCTGACACCGCTTCTTATTGTTTTAGGCATTATTTAGGTCTAAATACACAAAATTATTCAGAAATACGGTTGGGTGATGAGGTCATAAAAACAAGAATTGACATTTACCGCAGTGTGAGCCAGTGTGGCCAGTTCCTGAAAACGATTAATTATCACTCTCAGCTTTCATTAGACAGACTTTAGTAAGAACCAAGTCCCGAAAAAAGTCTTTATTGTTTTGACAATCAATGTAAATGCGATAACCGTGGGTCCAACACGTGATTTTACTATTTTCTTGGAAAACACTACTTTTTATTTTGTAAAATATAAATTGGTAAGGATATTTAGCCTATACATTACGTTTATATCGAACGAATATTATATAACACGGGTTTCTTTGAAATATATTTTTTTCCGGGAGGCTTACCTTATTCTGCATCTTCGTAAAATTTCTGTTCAAATCGAACAGAAACACATAATTATGTGTTATTATTTAATTTTTTACGGAAAAATAGCTTGATTTAAATACTAGATTACATGAAGAACAAACTCAATTTCAATTACAATTTCTAGAAGTTAGGTAAAATCACATGATGATGATGATGTCCTCCTCGACGTATCCGTCCACGGCGACCCTTATTGCTTCCTGGCATGAGCTCGGATGTGGCTGGAAAATCCGAGTTGCGTCAAAAATATTCTGTTACATGAAGTACGGTGTAATTGTCCACTTGAGTTGTACGTGTAGTTGTATGTGGACTTTGGATGAGTCTTGCGGTGTAAGCGTTTAGCGTCGAGGGCTTCCATAAAATCATATAATAATTGCCTCACTCTAACCAAAATCCTGATTATCCCTTTCGTCGGCATATCATAATCTGCGTATATCCGTTAAATCCCTCCCTCTGCTCCGCTTCGCAGGCTTTACCCCAAATTTCGCACCTTTTTTTACATGTGAAACATTTTCGATTTCATACTTTACGATCTGCTGAACAAATCATGATATGCCGAATTCTACGATTTACCGACGACACCCGGAACACCTCATTTATAATACAGTGGCGTGCATTTAACTTTTTGCTGGAAATGCAGTGAAAAGGTTAAGTTTGACAATAAAAACATAAAGAAAAAAATAAAAAAACAATTTGAAAAAAAAATAATGATAATATCATGTACTCTAGGGTGGGCACCTACCCTGGCGTCATACCAATAATGATTTTTAAAGGTGACATTGAAATTTCTTCATATTTTTTTTAATTGTCAAACTTGACCTTCTCATTGCATTTCCAGCAAAAAGTTCTATACACGCAACTGATGTAAAGACTAACCATCATGCAAAAATAATTGCCTTATCCGTAGATGAGCCATCACCGGGGCCTTCGCTACATGACAAGAAGAAAACTTTGACGACAAGTCTAAAGGCTTATTACACGTTCGAGAGGAAACCCAAGTTGGCTTCGCGTGAGCATCAGAGAACTGGCAAGTTTGTTGTTGTTTTGTAGAACCTTCGTTGGAAATTACAGAGTAGACTCTAGTTTCAAAACTCATACTACAGTCAATGACACGGTAGCGTACGGTCTATAACTTCAAAATTAAACATCTAGGTAAGGCAAGGGTACTATTTTCGTATTCAGTGATGAAGATTCTATAGTGCATAGGGGTCAGATGCATTTCCGAAAATTTTGACTTTTTTCGTATGTGCCGCCTCTAAAGTGATATGAGTATGGGTCAAAGCAGCAGGTAATATGAATTGCTGGGGCCGCAGCATCAGCATCCAAGCTGGGGCTGAATTGCCAGAAACCTACAGCTCACGTTCTCACGGAACGATACCTAGAACGCCTAGAATAAACATACTTCTTGTAGAATTATCTGCTTTGTTGCCATGCAGCGGTCACCCGCATCTCATAGGCCATGCACCGCTTTGCCACTTTTGCATAATGTAAGCATGACGCTGGCCTTGCAGCGCAGCATTCATAGCGGGCACTCACAAGATCCATTAGTGCTATAATTGTAGTTCTTTTTCAAACAGGAGTACTAAAGTGGGATGATACCTAAGTGCGACGTGTATCTAAATATCGGCTGACGTGGTCTCAGCATTGCTTTTACACGAGTTAAATACCTTATCACTAAGTCGCCCGATAACCTAACAGTTTCTCGTTTTGGAGAAACCCAGTCTATTTTGTTTATATCTTCTGTGTTATCAGTATTCGATCAAGAGTCACATACTAGTTGTTTCACCCTACTAAAACTGCATCCGATCTGCATCATTGTCGTTGTTAAGACACGCTCTTATCGCGCACACAATGCCGTATGTGCTTAATAGGTATGTTTTACCTGTATACTAAAGGTACAAACTTTCGAACTGGTTTTCCCTGTGAATGCCCGGCATTTATATTATGGTGTTGCGAGCTAAGACAATGCATCGAGTACAGCAATTAAACGTTGTTATCGATGTCCCAAATTGGTAGCGTAATTTTTATCGTAGGTATGTGATACGATCTATAGTGACTATGTGAACACGTGAGTGACTCCCGGGGCCCCAGTATGGGAGCGCAGGATGAATTGTAAATCGTCTATTTTCATAAGGATGAAAGTTTGACTGACGTGGTCCAAGAATATTTTAATATTCACTCGTTTATTTTAGGAATGATCCAATTACCGCGCCGAACGATAACCCGCACGCGAGGTTGTGGGGAATTCCAAATCGATATTATCCCTATATTGTTTTCTTTTTTCGGTACGATAAACAACTGGAGTGGTATAAATTGCTATGCGGGCAGTCAGTCGCTAGACACTACACGGTCAACATTACCGCAAGAACATCATATAGACTTAGGAGTCCCGTGACATCCATCCAGAACTCAAGATGCAGTCCCAAGACAGAATACTCAGTTTCCCGGTGGACACCTTCACGACGCGCGGGCCTTCTATACCCGAGGAGGCCCCTTTCAGCCCCGGCGAAATTCTGCAATTCAATAAAGCATACAAACAGTTTCTTCAGGCGGAACGACAGCTGGACGACCTGACTTTCCTTAACGGGAAGCCATGCCCCGTCCGCTACAACTTTGATCCAACGAGGCTAGAAGAAGATCGTCTGATGGTGAACTGGGACTGGCTCATGCCCTTATTTTGGGGGCCGCCGCCAGGTGAGAGGGATCTCGTGAGGGTGCCCACTATACTGGAGTTTGTTGAAAAGAAGATTCGCTTTTCGAAGTGCAAGGCGGTCGCCGGGGACACCTGTTCCTGCGGCAAGAGGCCTAATGTAGTGGTACCACCGGGACGTGAGTGCAGGATCCCACAGCACTTTCATCATTTCTGCACGGCGCACGTCTCTGCGTGGATAACCAAGTACATGGTCCCGGCGATTCTGCTGAAAGAATCCCAAGAAATCTTTAGAGAGGTCATCCAGAAAGTGCATGAAGGTGATCCGCAAATCCTCGAATACTATTCGACGGGTGACCGGACGGACACAGAAATGTTGCTGCACTCGGCTCGCAACATCAGTGATAATAGTGCTAAATAGTGCAGCAATGCTGCTGCAATGTGACGTTCGCTTATTAAAATAAATATTTGTGTTTATAATATGTTTACTTTTTTTTTCTTGTACCCCTATGAGTGTAGGATGATGGAGAGTTGTGCAGGTAAGGTACTGAGATCATTCCCTCTGACGTTGCTTCAAGTTGAAATTTAGTTTCTCTCGTGACCACTCTATGTTAGATACAATCAAGTCAAGCTTGGACTGCACCAGATGTAACGTCTAGGTAACGTGCTACTAGCCGCTGCATAGCACGTCACATCACTAACGCAGATAAGTTGCAAGGCGTGATGATTAGCGTTATGTGCACATGGGATGCAAAGCTCCGTTATCACAAACTATGCTTGGCATATGCTTATCATATGTCTTGAGCAAGGCCTGAGTGTGCATTCGCCTCTGACTACGTGTATCTGCGACGTTTAGGTATGGAGCTGACCATACAGGAATATGAGACGTCTAAATAAGGTTTTTCTTAACTTTATATCTATGAATAACTGCATGTAAGCCGCAAACAGTATTATGACAAAGACCGGCGGCAATTGGCGTTACATCTGTAACTCCTTATGGACCGATAATACGTATGACCACATGGCACGCTATCGTTTAAATATGGAACAAACTATGTGTCACTACTCAAAAGATAGGTAAATATGATCAGACGACGGGACCTTCATCGAAATATTATTACAGGCTGCCGGCCGAACGTAAGTAGCTCCAGCGTATTACGGCAACCCACGTTTAGTTGGCACTGTCTTGAAATATTCGGGAAAACCCGTGCTATATTCATTTTATGATCTGTATCCGACTGGCGGCGTGTATTTCAAAACGAAATCAAAACTGATGAGTGACCATAGAAAATTACCGGGACATACACGTGTGCTTCATACACGTATACACCTCACTTATACTTAAGATTTGTCATTGTATAGGTGTTACAGGTTTGGTTAGACTATAATTCTAAATATGTATACTTTTCATGATTCCTGTAATGTTAGGACTATGGTATGACAGATACCTTACCTAAACACTGCACCGTACCTACCTATCGCTGCATAGCATGTCGCGGTGCCCCTCTATCGTGTTACAAAGTGTAGTGACCACGGTTATCTATGCATGGATGTAGATTGTACAACATCTTAGTGGATAGAACTAGTACAATATATTATCATCATTATTAAACTAACTACCTAAATATCTAGTATCATGAAGGAAACTGGTATGTCGTGACATTTGTAAGTCGGCATGCATTTTGAAATGAAATAACTATGTATCGGGAACAAGTTTTTTTTTTTATTTTCAAAAACAAACACTCACATGCACAATATACTCAATACTGATGTACACAAATACCTAATACTTATTATATAAACAAATGATCATATCTATGATTAGCACTACTTCGGCCGGTTGAAAGTTCCACGCCACGATGCCTGCTCACGCAAAGCTAGTGCATACTGCATCAAGTGCCTGTCCAGTCGCCGCTGCTCTGCCTTCTGACGTTTTCTCTCCTCACGCTCCAAGTCTTGTCTGCGCTTTTCTTCTTCTTCTTCCGCGCGCTCTTGCTCCTTCCGAGATTTTTCCCCGTTGTCTCGATGAACGGCTTCTCCAGAGTTTCCGCTCATGGTGGATGATGATTTTGTGAATGATGACATGGTGATTTTGTTAAGACTGATCGATTGTACACAGCCTTGTGATTATGGCGAGTATATATGTGCTAATGATTGATTGTATATGTACTTTCCTCCATTTATACTAACCCGAAAACTACCTAACAAGGACTGGTTGTTCCATAATTATCGCGAATTTTTTCCCACTTGAATAAGCTCGTTATAATGAGGGATAATTCAAATACCGTGACATCATGGTGTACCGCAGTAACGACAGAATTGATAAGCAAATTAGGTAGAGAAACGTATTTTGTGGTAAAATGGCGCAATATCGATGATGTCAACGGGTAATACATATCGGCAATACCCAGTTATTTTCAGCTGAAAAGGAAAAAATTGATAAGGATAATGCATACAGTTTTACATTTTATTACGGGAGTCATATCATACACTGTGTTAACTTCTGTTAGCTAGCACAATCATGCTCCGTATGGAAAAAAGTATAGGTAAGCTTCAGTATGTGCTCGTTACGGTACAAATGCAACCAACGATTGTTTCAACTCTAACTGCAAGCACCCCGGCATGCTGAGTATGCACGCAGTCTTGCTACGTGACCTGCAGTCTTACTCGACTATGTTGTATGTTCTTCGGATGTTCGGCTCCGACAAGCTATCCCACTACAGCGTTGCAGCGTGCACTCATGTCCGCAAAGCAGTTTACCAAGCGAACCCGAGAGACTTGGGTTTTTGTTGAATCGTCCATGCACACCATCGTTAGGTGATGAACACTTAATTACCTCGGCAGGTGTACCTGTACACCTTACCGTAGGTATGCCTTACCATAGGTATGCCTTACCGTAGGTATGACGTCAAACCTTATCGAACAATGGTGTATTGTTTCATTTTTCCGAACTATTAATATTTCAATAAACCCCACGGACAGGATGAGATCGGTTAATTAAGCCCGATAACATATTTAATTGAATGAGAGGAAATTAATATAAATACCATTTAAGTTCAGCGATAAGAGCGTTATCGCCGTCGCGGGTGGCCGTTCTAATGCTGTAAGAATTTACTGATATGGATGTTGCTACCTACAACCAATGCTACAACAAGGTGCACTTACAGGTTAACAGTAAAGAGTTTTTGCGCTCATATTCAGAGAGACCTAAGGTTAGGCTTGAGACTAGGTCTCACTTTTACATAGCAAAACCTAGATAGAACTCAACAATCATATTTTTCCCGAGACCATGCACTGTGCATCAGAGTCGTTGCTCCGCTGTATACATTAGTAGCATCCCCCCTTTCCCCTGGTCCACCATTCTTTATTTTCACCCCGTACGCTCTTGTGTCACTGACTGTACAAGGTGACATATTCTTACTGAAGACTTAATGTTAAGAAACGACACCCAGGGGCTGCTAACAGTGGCATAGCACATATATTCCATGGGCGGAAGGTGCAGTCTGCATCGGGCGGCGCTTTGGCGGGGGCGGCATTAAAAAGGCGGCGCGGCGGTAGAAAAAAAAAATGAACAAAAATATTACTACAACATTTTTTTCGTAAATTTTTTGTTGTTGTTCAAATATATCCAGGGACAATATTCTATGCATGGGCGAACTGATGCAAGGTTTCTCAATAACTGTAATGTAGGAAATTTTGTTTAAATTTTAATAACAATAAACATCTCTCCTTGCCAATTCTTTGTACTTCACCGTGGTGACCGAGCGCCTCCCTTTCTTTATTTTCTTCAATCGTGTTTCAGTTTCATTGTGCTTTATAATTATAAGGTAAGGCTACGCCTCTGGCTGTTCATTTATTAGATACGTTGGATTTTTTATGGGGCAGGGGATCAGACCAAATCCAATTTTTTGTTACATGGGGGGTGGGGTCACTATTAGATATTTGTGACGGGGTGATCCTTTATCTGATTGATTGTTGAGCCCTAGGCCAGGCAGATTCATAATTTGTTTTATTTCTTCTGTATAAGAAGTACTGCTTCGTATGCCTACCTAACTTAAAAAAGTAGTGATTTTATTAATTTTTCTTTTATTACATTTTGTCTCTTTTCAGATTTATTTTAAACCAACAAATAGCGATAGGCAAGTTTTGTAAGAAGATATGTCATATTTCACTCTTTGATCTTAATATTTCGGCCGTTCGATACATTGACACCTATTCTCGTGTAGCAAAATAGTGGCGGCCCACCATTGCCTGGGACCGATAGATGGCGGTATATCCATCCCCAATTGCCAGGCCTTATATAAAACAGACTGGTGACGGGCAGCTTCGTCACTGGTGCAAGGGTTTCGGCACCGCGCTCACCAACCCGCTTGCCCAGCGTGTGTGAGTATGGGCATTTCTTCCAGGAGGACCCCCAAGAGTGGAGAAATCCTGCAAAGGCCTATTTCCAGCAGTGGACGAAACAGGCTGATGGATGGATGGATGGACGTGTATGTATTATATAAAAATAATTTAATAATACATATTTTTACAGAACACGCCAAAAAAAATTACATACCGAAGAATATGTGTTCGCACACCAATTCTACTGAATTGAGACACTTTGATTATGAAGAACCCACGTGTCAGGACCCGCGACCCGGTAAAAAATATCACAACGAAAGTACTTGCGACTATTATGGTAATTATAACTTCAATATTACATTATTTCTAATACTATTATAACACGCATGAGCTGTTATAATAAATTATTATCAAATAACGTCTTAAGTACGATTGTTGTTGACTATATGCCAACTGTTTCACCAATTATAATTGCGGCATTTTCAAGGCGAGTGTCTAGCTAGGCCTAAAATTAATTATATTCGATATAAAGTGGTGAAGTTGATTTAAAAAAAATATCATTTTTTTCCCGCCATGAAAATGCGCCCCCCCCCCCCCCCCCCCGTTCACATACTGGGAGGACCTTGATCGTAATGTAATATAAGGTGACTTTCGTTTACCCTTTTGGTGAAATTCGAAAAATATGTTTTTTTGCTTCCTTACTGCCTAGACTATGAATTGTACATAAACTAGTCCAACCAGTAAGGGAGCAAAATAATTCATTTTTCGAATTTGGCCAAAAGGATTACTGAACCTAGTTCCTCATCACTAAGCGAGCCTCCAGTATGAATTTGGTTGGTTGATTTAATTTCATCCTATATAGCCAAATTCATACCGGAGACTCGGTAAGTGGTCAGGTCGAAGGTTCAATTATCCTTTCTGTGAAATACGCAAAATGAAATTTAGACTTTCTAATCTTGTCGCGATCTTGAATCTTGTATAATCAATTCAATAAATAGACCTCGTGTCTATATATCGTATTTATTGAATTTATTTTTGTTACTGTATTTAATTCTTTCAGCCATAGACAATAACTTACCGGATTTCCTCACTGAGCCTCGGAGACCACGCGCTGAGGAGATGCGGCAGTATGCTCGACCAAGGCCAAGGAGATATGGTGAGTTAAGCTCAGATCACTAAAATGACCTTAGACGTATAATTATAAACGCATAGAGTCGAATCGTGGCAATTTTAGCTCAGTGAACTACGGGCTCTTTTAAATATAAATATTTCTTGTTTCCCAACAAAATATATACTAGAGATTAGGAATTAACAAATATGTTCCAAGCATAAGCCAGCCAAAACAACCCATTTTTATACGTTTCTTCGTACCATGAAGCCTGAATGTAGCTTATTTTTTGTATGGAAACTTGCCACGCTATTTAATAATTATGTTTGGTCTGCTACTTAGTAATAATTATACGTCTGTGAAAATAAAGCACATAATGCGGTGGAAAGCGAAAGATAGACAAGCGTGGTGTGCCCCAGCTTCTTCTTATTTTGGTGAAATATTGCAACGGTTTTTTTATGTACAAGTGAATATTAATACCTACTAATTTAATTTAATCACGCAAAAGTAGCAGAATTTAATAGAGCACATTTTTCCCATTTCGAAACAATAAGACAATGTCAGCACTGATATATAAGGAGACATTTATTTATGCAACCAAATTCATACTGAAGGCTTGGTAAGTGATCAGTATGACGGACCGATAACACCTTTTGCTAATTTAAATAAAATACAATATTGATCTCTCATAGTAGTCGACTCGAAGCTGGGCTTGCATTTGCTGGTTAAGGGAAAATAATAATTTTCGGATCATCGAACCTTGATACCGACTACTTACGGAGACTTCAGTATGAATATGGCTGCATAAATAAATGTCAACTTATATAGTAATAAAATTATATTAAGATATCTATACATGTGAGTATAATCCACGGATTAGAATTACCAAACCTATAGGTAAACAGCTTTAGTGACAAGAATTGGACAAGTTTTTTTACGTATCATTATTATTTTAGAACCAGAGGACCCCCGTTCCCTTGAATACCAATTTGAGTCGTACAACAGACCTCAGCGAAATATTTCTCGCCATTTTGAGCGAGTGCGAGAGAATCAGAATGGTTAGTACATGCATAGTATAAGTAACAAATAGTATTCTATCTCCATACAAGCGGGCCGAAACGAACCACCGCCAAAACATGGTTCAACTCGGTTTACGATAGTCGCGGTCGCACCGCAGTTCCGTACGCACGTTGTCTCTGTGACGTACCCGCGCATTTTCGTAAATTATGGCACGAAATTACAGAGTATGTTGTGCATTCTATGGTTGCTTAAATACAACTTTTATAACAATAACATAGCATTATCAAATACGTAAACAGTCAGTTGGCAGCCCTAGGGCGTATTTAGGCGCCGAGCGGCCGTAGGTATTGATTTCAAGGACACCGCCTAGTTAAACTACTGTTGTTACCTATACTGTGGTACATGACACCTACGCTACGGCATACCTTTTTACATACATATACTCACAACTATGTTCCAGAGGGGTGGGCAGAGACCACAGATTTCCATCTGCTACGATCCTGACACTAGTCCAGGAGCAAACTGCATTCTGTGGAATTTTGGTGAAGGGAAAAACAAAAAACCATTTTCAAAACACCAAATTTGGACTCGTCCGAGCAGGAAACGGCCAAAGGGATTGGTTGTTTTGTTGAGCCGTTTTCTGGCAGACAGAGACGGAAAAAAACATAGTTTTTTGAAAATTATATTTTTTATAATCCATCCATCTATCAGCCCGTGTTCGTCCACTGCTGGACATAGGCCTTTCCCAAAATTTGCCACTCATGTCGGTTCTCCGTCCTCCTCATCCAGCCGCCACCCACCCATTTTTTATAATATTATCAGCTATTAAATACCGGTGTTAACACTAACGTACCTATATTTTATACACTCGCCTTGAAAATGCCGTTTTGACGGTGAAACATTGTCATGTAGTCAACAATAATAATACGTGGGTGTTAAAGACTGTATTTAAAATATTCTTTTTTTTTTTTTAAGCATGTAGTAGAAACATTTTACAATAAACTCATAACTCTTTCATTTGCTGGATACCCCGATAGGTTTTAGAAATTACAAATTTAAAATGTCCATACAAAAAGCCTATGACGTCATGAAACCAAGCAGTGCAATTTGAAGATTACATCCCAGTATTGGAGTTGCAACCGCGCGCGCGCCGTGGTCGGACATATTCCAGCCTCGCTTACTTTCGTGCGGATATATTTTGCTATACCTACCTACATAGTTTATTATTGGTTAATAGTGCGCGTAATGTCGTTTGTCAACTATGATGAATAGTGACGTCATGTTATCGGACAATGACTGCGAAGTAAACAATTCGATCGAGGTGCAGTTGGGTAATAATAATGATAGTGAGGTTTCTATACAAAGTGGCAACTTGTTAGTAGACAATGAGATAAATACACTGAATAAAAAGAGAAATCGAGTTCTAGATAGGGACGAGATCTGGATGACTGTGCAAAGAGGAAGGAAGAGGGCAGCAGTTACGGAGGAAAGTGAAGGATTATTGAGAATTCCTAAGGAACGCATTGAGATATGTATGACTCATACCGAGAAGTTACCTAAACAGATTGGTATGGCGCGGTTACTAAAATCTGAAGGAATCGTGGGTGTTTTGAAGATCAAATACATAAACTATTACAAAGCTTTGATACAGTTTGAGAATGAGTCAAGTGCAGAGGAATTTATCCAAAACAAAACGTTTCTAGAAAAGGGGTACAAATTTGCTAAGACTTTTGAAATCGGAATTTCATATGGAATAGTGAAAGATATCGATTTGGAATTTTCACAGGATGAAATTTTAGAAAGTTTATTTTGTTCGACGACTGTTGTGAATGTCAAACGCCTAAACAGGAGGCTTGGTAATGGCTGGCAGCCAAGTGAAGTAGTTCGTATCGGGTTCAAGGGACCTTCTTTACCCTCACATGTATATATACATGACGTGCGCATAGAAGTAGAAAGGTACGTTCACCCTGTAACCCAATGTTCTCGTTGCTGGAGGTTTGGACATCATCACAAAATATGCCCTAGAATAGAAATCGTGTGTCCTAAATGCGGAGAAAATCACCCAAATTGTGAAACGTCCGTATACACTTGCGTGAATTGTAAGGGCCAACACATGTCTTTAGCTAGGGTATGCCCTATATATCTGAAGGAAAGGAACATACGCGAATTGATGTCGGAATTTAATTGCACTTACAAGAAGGCTCTTACTATATACGTACCAACGTCTCCAACACCAGTACGGGATCACGTCCAGATGCAAGCAGAGGGTGTTCCAACAAACGATGGCAAAACAGATAATAATAATACTAATACACATGTATACGCCCCATCTCCGAGACTGTTTTCTGAAGTCGTGAAAACGTCGGCACAAATTCACAATGAAGATCAAGAAAAACCTGCATACCCCATAGCTAATAAGAGATCAACAAAACACAAAAAGAGGAACAAGAATAAGATTGAACAAGAAGGAACCAGGAGGGGCAATAGAGATTGGATTGGTTCTTCAGAGTCTGATGACTGCATCCAAAATAGTGGTACCGACGGTCAAGAAGACTCCCAAGAAAAGGCTGATAAAAGAGGAAAGTTTATGCAAATGTTGAGGGATCTCATCATGAAGTTAAAAGACGTTATTTTTGACAAAGAACTTTCTTGTGATAAAAAACTTAGTACGAGTTTTAAGATTCTTTTTGATTGGGTTATGAGTTCGGCTGTAAAATATTTATCACAGTTGCCTTTTTTTCATAATATTTTAGATTTTTATGACTAGTACAGATAAAATTGTTTTAAATTTAGTACAATGGAATTCGCAGAGCTTACGACCAAAATTGCTGGAGTTTGAAAGTCTCCTAGCACAAGACAAAATTCATATTGCTATACTGAGCGAGACGTGGTTGGAGCCAGAGATCGGTTTAAGACTTAATGGTTACAACATATACAGACAAGATAGGGATGACTCTTATGGTGGGATAGCAATCATAGTTCACTCATCTGTTAAGTCTCAATTAGGCGTAATGCGTAGCCCTAACCCTGGCATTCAGGTATTACACGTGAAATTACTGAACTGCAGTCACATTGAAAATATTGTTGCGGTCTACTGTCCGTCAACCGTTCATACCGTGTTAAATGACTGGGATCTCATTTTTTCTATTTTTAAAGGTAAAACTTCAATAGCTGGTGATTTTAATGGTCAACATACCAACTGGTCCTTAAAGACAGATTCCAGAGGTTCTTTACTATACGATTCTATGATAAACAATAATTATATATCTGCTAATGATGGTTCACCAACCAGGGTGAAACTAGTAAACGGCCACCTACAAAGATCCTCTCCAGATATTAGTTTTCTTTCAACAGATGTTGCCTTGAAGTTTAGTTGGAAAGTTCTGAGCGAGTCGTTAGGCAGTGACCACTTAGTTATAAAAATGTCAACGTCTGTGAAACCAGTTACCGCTTCTAATGTTAGAAGGAATTTTAAAAAAGCTAACTGGAAGGATTATAAAAAGTGTCTCGAGGTCAGTTTTCTTGATATTGCAATTCAAGACGACCCTCAGGAGTCGTATAATTTATTTATTGATACGGTAAATGATGCAGCCGATAAGCATATACCGAAAATTAAACACTGCAATAACCCTCAACGTAATTTTCTGTCTAAACCATACTGGAATCAGGATTTATCTCGTGCTGTTGCAGAACGTAGATTGGCTCTCGCGAGGCTCAGAGCAAACCCGACACCACAGAATTTAGACATACTTCAACAAAAAATTGCTGCTGCTCAGAAGTTAATAAGAAAAGCCAAAACTAAAGCATGGCAAGAGTTTTGTAGTAGTATTGATGGTGCTAAGTCCTCCTCTGAAATGTGGCAACGTATGAGATGGTTAAAAGGGTACAGGCGTCCTAGGTTTTATATTGATAAGGAAAAAGCGGAAAGCCTTGTACATTCTCTAGCGCCTGATTTTGTTCCTCCGGATCGCCCGCTATTCAAATCGTCTAATCCAAACCTATCAATAAATGTGTCGATGGCGGAACTAGAGCGTGCGATCAAAAATAAGGACACTACTCCAGGTGATGATGGAATTTCATTTTCAATGATTAAGAATCTCCCAGTTGTAGGCAAATCTATACTAATTGCAATTTACAATAGCTTTCTTGCTAATAGTTTTGTTCCCATCCAATGGCGAAAGGCCAAAATAGTCCCGATCCCTAAATCAACATCTGCTACACAATCTACGGCGGCGGTACGCCCAATAGTTTTGATGTCATGTCCTTGCAAAGTTTTTCATTCTATTCTAAACCACCGCCTGGAATGGTTTTTAGAACGCCAACAAATATTTTCACCCCAGACGGTAGGTTTTCGTAAATGTCGATCGTGTCTTGATAGTTTAACACGTTTGGTGTCCTCCATTCAAATAGGCTTTGCTAAAAATCAGATTAGTTTAGGATGTTTTGTTGACATTGAAAATGCGTACAATAATGTAGATGTTAGTATTCTGTTAGGTATATTGGATAACTTGGGGGCTGGAGATACCATTTGTAACTATTTATTCGAGTTTCTAAGAGAGAGACACCTTTACGTTCGAACTGAATTCCCCGAGAGCGACAGGGGATACAGAACTTCAGGCCGTGGCTTAGCACAAGGTGATCCCATGTCCCCACTTCTTTTTAACGTGGCCACGAGCCATATTTGCAAGGATATAATCAACGTTGGTATATCTCAGTACGCAGATGACTTTGTTCTGTATGCTACAAGCAAAGAACTAACAGACGTCACGACGAACATCCAGACCGCATTAAATGTTTTGGCTAAGCTCATAGAATGCTTAGGGTTACAAATTTCCGCAACGAAAACTAAGATTTGCATTTTCAGTAGAGGCTTTCGTAGAACACAAGTGGACATTAAACTTAACGACCATCCTTTACAACTTGTAGATAGTGTTAAGTACCTTGGGTTATGGTTAGACCGTTCACTCAGATGGGGTCGGCACATTAATGAAATCTCGCAAAAAGCCCTAAAGTTCCTGAACGTGGTAAAAGTTTTGGCTGGTTCAGGGTGGGGAGTTCACCCGAAGCATTTGCGTAGGTTATATATTACTATTATTCGTAGCCGCCTGGATTACTGTAGTTTCCTATATGACTGTAGTGTGAAAAGTCATTTATTTAAGATAGAAAGAATCCAAAATCAAGCCATGAGAGTGATAGGCGGATTCATCAAATCCACCCAATTTACGTAATGGAGAGCGAGCTCTGTCTCCAACCACTTTATATTAGACGACAATTTTTAGCAAGCAAGTTTTGGCTAAGGTCTAAATCTTTTGACGAAAACTCGACTATCTCTTTGTTGTCAGAACTTTCGAATTCTTGCAGCAATATGCGTTATTGGAACAGAAAGAAATGGCCAGCATTAGTTAAGGTTCACAATTCTCTGAGTAATGTTCCTGTACATACCAGTAGTAGATTGGAAATGTTTTCTATGCACACATGGACTAGAAATATTGACTTATCTGATTGTATTTATTATAAAGTAGATGATCTAACGCAGCCTAAGAGATCTCAAAATATTTTTGTTTTAAACAGAATCACTACCGATTACATATCCAATAAATATAGAAATTTTCATACTATTTATACAGATGGGTCACGAGATGCTACTGGTGTTGGAGCAGCTTTTCTAGATACTGAGTTGCAGGAATCCAGAAGTTACAAAATTACCTCAGCAATATCCATAATGTTTGCTGAACTTGTTGCTATTGCCGAAGCAATAAAATATTCAGAATCTTTACGGGCGGTAAATATAGTAGTTTTTACTGACTCTCGAAGCGCTCTCCAGCATATAGCTCGTTGCACCTCGAATGGTCGAGGCGCACCGATAGCTTATTTTATTTTGGACGCTATTTGTCAGTTAAGAGCCAAAAATAAAAATATTGTGTTACAATGGATCCCATCACATGTTGGCATCACAGGGAATGAACAGGTGGATTACTTAGCAAAACAAGCTATAGTCGACGGTACGGACCGGGAATGTTTGCCGTTTTATACAGATCTTCTAGCTGAAGTCAAAACCCTGTGCCATGATCTTTGGAAGGAGCATTTTGATGAAAGATCTGTACGCACCGGTATTTGGTACAAAACGCTGCAAAGTAGTCCACCCCGAATCCCCTGGTTTGATCAATGCAGCATGGAACGCTATGACATAGTAACAGCAATGAGGACTCGCTCCGGACACATTCCTACCAATAAGTTTGCTTTCCTGATGAGGAAGAGTGAATCACCCAACTGTAGTGAGTGCGGTGTCCTCGAGGACTTGCTACATGTGCTGTTGGAGTGTGTGCGGAACGAGTCCTGCAGGCAGCAAATATACAACAACTCCATGTTTTATGAGGTAGGAGGGTGTAATACCATTTTGGCTAATGCAGGTTCAGATGAGGCTAAGTTGTTGTATAAACTCGTTAAGGTAGCGTTAAGGAATAGATGTTAAGTTAGATATAACTATTTGTTGTCCCTACGAGGGCGACATGGTCACAAAGTGTACCAAGCCCACTATAAAAAATTAAGATAATAAAAAAAAAAAAAAAAAAAATCCCAGTATTGCCATCTTGTAGCATACAATAAAAAGATCCCACATAGTCTCAACTTCCTTTCACAAAAATTCACAGAAGGTACAGAATATGTGAAATGTGCGCCTCAACTACACACTCTTCTATTCCCGGTACAGTGCAGAAGGCGAGACTGTAGAATTGCGATTGTGTGCGAGCACACCATTGACATTGAGGAAAACAAGTCTTATAGCAGTGCAGGCAAGGTCTATTTTTGAAAAATCATGGAAACATAAAGTATACATCGTAACAAAAGAAGAATAAGATAAAAGTCAAACTATAATTTTTTGAAAACAGACCTTGCCTGGACTGCTATAAGAGTTGTTTTCCACAATGTCAATGGTGTGCACGCACACAATCGCAATTCTACAGTCTCACCTTCTGCACTGTACTTTTGACTTTGCCCTTCTCCAGTATGTCGCCAATATGGTTGGCAAACGTTTATCTAAGGCACGGTTCAGCTTTATATCTTCCACCCTTAGGCTGAGAGGATTTTGAGTCAGAACTCAATCTTACAAAAGTCAAAAAGCGACGTAATCTCGTACTAGAGTGACGTTTGTAAGATTGAGTTCGGACTCAAAATGCACTCTGAATCTCAGCCTTAGAGCCCACTGCCAAAGCATTTCCTCAAATGGATATTTTTACTTATGATCAAGCTGAATGGGCTGGGCTGAGTAGTCTTTCAGATACTTGGATGGCGGGCTGAAAGATGGACAATCAACTCCACTATTTATGCAATAAGTATAAGTTGACTTTCGTTTATATAGTCAAATTCATACTGAAGACTCGGTAAGTGGTCAGGAACAAGGTTGAATGGCCCAAAGTGTAAAATACGCAAAATGAAATTTAGACTTTCTATACTAACTGAGCCGAGGTTGTCAAAAAAATATTTTTCTTATTAGGGCCATTGAAGCTTGGTCCTGACCACTTACGAAGTCTCCAGTATGAAATTGGCTATATAAACGAAAGTCACCTTGTACTGGTATAAGACACGGCTAGTGCGCGGCCTTTTCCAAACTTATCTGCACACACGTACTGCTATGTTATAGATGTTTCATGGCAGAGTTCACTGGGTGGTAGACGGTTACTGAGCCCAAGAACCTGAATAGTCCAAGATTTATCAGAACAGCCCCCAGATGATGTATCGTTCAGTCGGTTGCCAAACTTAAAAACAATAGATATACAAATTCTGATTATCTAAGGATATATTATGTTCGTGTTTAAAGTGACGTTACAGTTATTGAACAGTTCAATATACATTAAAGGGAAAATTTAAAGTTCAGTTTTTTTTATTTTATTATTAGAGTGCATTACAAACCAGAAAAGATAAATTAGAAACAAATGTAAAGACAAGAATTTGAAAAATTTCCTCGGGCCAGGATTCGAACCTGCGACCTCTTGTTTCCCAGACAAGCGCGCTACCAATTGCGCCACCGAGGTACTTACCTAGACCGTTGAATTTTTCCACCATCCTTGTCCACCGAATATTTTTGTAACTATTTGATGTAACTTTTTGTAACTATTTGATATAAAGCCCTCGTGAGCGTTCAGTATGTGCATTACAAGCTAGTTAGATCACATAGTTACAAAAATATTCGGTGGACAAGGATGGTGGAAAAATTCAACGGTCTAGGTAAGTACCTCGGTGGCGCAATCGACAACATTACAAATTAATAAATTAGTACAAAACGAAAAATATTTAGAGATATAGGCTTTCTGGGCATCATATATTTTTTTCAGAATTAAATAAAGATATTTAAAAACAAACTCAAAAGTTGGTAGACACAGGATTTTAAAACAGTTACCTTTGCTTTCAAGTTCATTTTGTATTTTAAAAAATCAACTGTCATGTCACTGTGGCCGTTGTCATTGACAGCGAACATAAACATGCCAAGTTTTTTTTTAAATAATTCCTTGGCAGTGAACATCGAGTTTGAAATCCTCAGTTGTGACTTACGTCCTTTTAGAATGAGTGAATAAGAAAAAAATTAACTAAGCTTTATTTTTATAAAAACAAATGGTTACCAAAAATTAAATGATGTCGAATATTCGAATCCTGGCCCGAGAAATTTTTTCAAATTCTTGTCTTTACATTTTTGTTTGTAGTTGATCTTTTCTGGTTTGTAATGCACTCCAAGCATAATCTTAGTTCAGTTTTTATCTATGTTTTTAGTGTTTAGCAACCAGATGGCAACCGATACTAAGTTACATAATGGGTCTGTTGCATGGACTCCCAGATTATTCCCTCGCACCCACCGTATTCCGAAGAAACCAAGTTTGAAACCACATCACATTTACAGAGTCACAATATCCTCAACGCCTGCAGCCCCATTACGATGACAGTGACCAAGCAATCCACGCAACCGTCTGCACTATGAAGCCCAGCGCCCGCTACGAGTTCGCCTGTCAAACTGCCTACAAGAAGCAACCTTACGCGACCGCTTCTGCCTCACAAAGCGTCCTGTGTCCCACTCTGAGCCGCACGAATCTTTGCAAGGAGCAAGATAAGCAGAATCTGAAGTCTGTTTACTACCTGTTGACAGCTATCGACGGCAGAGTAAGGAGGATGAAGAAAAGCATCCCGGAGTCCAGTTTGAGATTTCGATGATGTGTGGGTATAGGCGTGTGATTCATTACAAATTTTAATAATCTTTTTAGACAGGTTTAGGTTCTTATGTGTAGGTATAACCCGTGAGAGATGTGAGCGTTGCATTTGTGTGTGTGTCTATGTTGCTAAGGTATGACCTGCCAAACACGTGGTTTCTTCCTGCCAAACGCGTGGTTTCTTCCTGCCAAACGCGTGGTTTCTTACTGCCAAACGCGTGGTTTCTTCCTGCCAAACTCGTGGTTTCTTCATCCCAAACGCATGGCTTCTTCCCACCAAACGCGCGGTTTCTTCGTGCCAATGATGTGCGTAAGCAATTATATTGGCGATCCCTAACACAGATGCAAAACCCACGTGTCGCTTCACAGGGTGTATTTCATTTATGTTTTGAAGTTTTAAAAGTGCTGTGTTATATGTACCGTGGTGTTTATTAAAAATAGAAATGAACATGTTGTTTGATTTCAATAGCTTTATTTGTCATAATATAGATCTGTATTTGAGATATTCAAGTTGAAATAGATTATACTTAAATTATTTATGTCTATGTTGATTGTTGCTGTCCAAACCCGATTTAAGGATAAACTAGTTTGACCTAGGAAAGACTAAAGTTTCGTTGCAGAAAACTGTGTATATATACAGATAGCGCGCGAGTTCATGTCCATCCTGAGGAATGCGGTAGTGCTGTTACCTAACCAATTATGGTAATGTCGATAATTACTACCGATTTTGTCAACAGCTTTTAATTTAGTTTATTGTAACTTAAAGTTATTTTGCAATATATGAAATAAAATAAATGTGATAAGTACTTACTTGTTTACTGCTAACAGAGAAAAATATTTTTTAAAGTGCAATTGAATCACTATCAAATGGAAAGACAACCGACAGAGCAGAGTCGGAATCAATATCTTCGCCGTCGCTGACTTCAATCACGAATTTGTCGATCGTATTTTCCATTAGTCCGTCTTTTCAATAGCGACTAATTTTCGGTATCGATAAGCGCGCGTCACAACCGTCAAGGACAACACTCGACTGCAGACTAATACGGCGAGGCGGGTGAAGGCGGGACGAGCTACCCCCGCGTGTCGCCTCTGGCCCCAATGGACATGAACTCGCGCGCTATCTGTATATTCATAATTACTTCTAGGTAATTCAACCTAATCCTATTAAGAGGTTAAAGAAGAAAGTCATAAATTTGATTTTAACTTTTTCGTAAAAATCCAAAAAGTGCACAAAAAAATTGTAACAATAAATGTGAAAAACCACTGTTACGTTATTAAATTTTTCACGATGGTTAGTTTATTAAAATGAATTTTTGGTCAATTCAATTTTTCAAAAATCCCTTTTTGTTTATTAGTACATCGTGTGAGAAACAATAAGTATTTCTCTCTATTCAGCGAAGTATACACTTACAAATATCTTATACAACGTGAAATTTAAGTCATTCTCTTAACGAAAACTGGTGATAATACTCGTCCATATGAAAAACTTTTACAACGAAGCCAACCCTGAAATCGTGAAAAAAATATCAGCTGCTTTATACATTTGGGTCGAGTAGGTATTTAACTTTTCTTTGGGTTGGCTCCATAGTAAAAGTTGTTCATATGGACGAGTACTATCACCAGTTTTCGTTAACAAAATGACTTAAATTTCACGTTGTATATTTACAAGAGACATAAAAACAAATATTGTTTAAACATTTATATTGATTTTGGGCATTTGAACGTCTTTTTAACAAAAAAAAACAATGGTGAATATAGAATGCTTTTATTTTTTATATATACTGCTCAAAACAATTAGGGGAATAACATTTCAAAGTGAAATAAAACTTTTTTTTTAGGTTTTTAATTATAACTGGCCACTAAATATTAAAGTGACATACTTCACGAAAATAAAAAACAAAAGAACATCAGCATTATTGTTAGTAGTTCTTAATACGATGGCCAAGAGTCTATGTACACCCAAAAACAAAGTGACGCCATTTAATTTTCTGAACTTTTCAATTACAAAAAATCGATTTTAAGTGTCCTTTCAGCTCTTCTGAGTGCTGTTATTAATTGAAGTGAGTGTGAATTTGGTTAAGAAGGTCATTATGCCAGATCTGACTGAAATACAAGTCCCCCGAGCTATCACTCTGCTTCAAGAGGGTTGAACTATGGCATATGTAGGAACTGACCTAAGAGTCAGCCCTTCTGTCATCTACAGAGTATGGAAGCGGTATCTAGGTGACTGGGGAATACTCAGGAAGTGGTGGTCAGGGTCATGGTCTTTGCAAGATCGCTACAGTATCAATATTGGTAATTTTTTCCTTGTTAATTTGTTAGTTACAAGCATTAAAAAAAACAGTTACAACCATTAAAACAAACTCATTATGTATAAATTTTCAATTTTACAAAATTTAGAAATCAAGCATTTTAGGCGTAAAACAAACTGGTGTTCAAAAGGTCCGTCACAGAAATGTTTGAATATTTGTCTTCACTGACTTTTAGTAGCGTGTATGACCTCCATGAGCCCTTATCACAGCTTGACAACGACGCGGAATGCTTCGTATGATCCTCCGAATATCTTCCTGTGGAATTATCTACCATTCTTCGATTAATGCTTGAATGAGCTGCTGCAGTGTTTGGGGTGCAATAGGACGTTTCCGGATGGATTTTGATGATTTGGATTTCAGTCAGATCTGGCATAATGACCTTCTTAACCAAATTAACACTCATTTCAATTAATAACAGCACTCAGGAGATTTGAAAGGGCACTTAAAATCGGTTTTTTGTTATTAAAAAGTTAAGAAAATTTAAAGGCGTCACTTTGTTTTTAGGTGTACATAGACTCTTGGCCACCATATTAAGAACTGCTCACAAAAACGCTGATGTTCTTTTGTTTCTTATTTTCATTAAACATGTCACTTTAATATTTGGTGGGCAGTTATAATAAAAAACCAAAGATTATTTTTTTATTTTACTTTGAACTTTTATTCCCCTGATTGTTTTGAGCAGTATATATAAAAAAACACGTTATCTAATCGCCAGATATATTTCGACAATAGACATGATGACTAAAAAAATTTTATTAGTCCGTCAGTTAGATTATCAGGAAATATTGGACACGTATTTTTTCTTTTTTCAATAAAGCAAACAATGATGAAGATAAAGCCCGCTGAAGTTCCGCGTGAAGTCACATCTAGGTACAATTTTACTTCGAAGTGACGTCATTTTCCCCCACTCCCAAACTTTGACGCACTTTATCTCTGTCATTTTTTGTTTGATTGACAAAAGAAAAAATACGTGTCCAATATTTTTTGATAATCTAAATGACGGACGAAATAGAATAATATTTTGTTTACCCTGTGTACAAGCCTATTATTATTGTCGGCATCAGTGGAATACACATAAATTATAATATTATAGTAATATGTACATGACGCAAAATGTTCTAATGGTGTGGATGATTGACAGACAGAAAAAACCAAAAAAAATGAACAAATAAAAAATAATGAAAATAATATTGTATGGGCTTTTGTTGTGGAGTTGCTAAAATAATCTATTTCTGTTTATTTTTATCGCTTGGTGCCCATTACGGTCCAGGTCTAAATAAACAGAAATAGATTATTTTAGCACCTCCACAACAAAAAGCCCATACAATATTTTATATCTGGCGATTAGATAACGTGTTTTTTTTATATTGTATGAAATAAAATTATTATAAAAATGAAAGACCATATAGATCAATAAAAAACTATTATGTTATTTGAATATAGAATGAAATATTTTTAAAATGAATTTCTAAAAATATGCAAGTCCTTTTTATCCAAGTAAAAAACCACCAATAGGAACATGATGAATAAATGGGACATGCAAACGGCACGGCCAATAGGAACACTTCATTTTCTTGTCCCGCGCATTTCGAAGATTTTTATTTTTTATTTATTAAAAACAATTTTTTTTTATTTGTCCAGCGAAGGAAATACTAGCAACCTAAAATCTGGTTTGGTCTGTAATTGTCTACAATATTGGCACATATTTTGTGATTTTAGCGATAGAATATTTCTATAACAAATTGTTAGGTATTTATTTACAAGATAAATCGCTTTACTGTAGGTACATTGAGAATAACATTTAAATAATTGTGTTAAAATACTTATTTCTAAGGGAATGTTCCATATCTTTCTTATCTATCGACCTCTGCCATGAACTAGTTGGTAACAAAATTTGTTCTAAATAAAATAAAACATAATCAATTTGCCAAATAAACTAAAGTGTATCATAAACTATACCCAAGCACAAATAAGTCTTATTTGTGCAAATACCACAGAAGTACAGTAGAAATATATTTACTTACTTAAAAATAAATTAACAGACCAAAAGTACCACTTACTAAATACATTTAAGCTCAAATATTTAACACGATTTACAAAAAAAAACTAACTTTAGATGCAACATCCCACGCCCTTTCCGTAAAAATCTCTAATTCAGAAAATCCCTGTTTTCATTCGTGCTCATTTTCACAATAAATTCATTTCTTCAGGAAAAAGCTTCGAAAATGTTCTTTAATTTTCTTAGCCACTAATACTATAATCACTTGACTAGACCCTAGAGAAATTTTGAGCTCTTAGCCAACAATTTCAGGCCAATTTTGCATCAAAATTCTTTCCATTTTACTTAAAAAGATAAAATAAAATAACTCACTGGAAAAAGCAATTCTATCTCAAGTTACTGTCCAAACAGTCAATTTTGGCACTGAGTTTTACAGCACAGCCTTGCATTTCCATTTTTTTCTTACAAGTCTTAAACTCTCTTTTTTCTCCTGAAATAATAAATAGAATAATTTATTAAAACGCAAATATTTTACATTATAAATGTATGAATAGTAGTAATAGGCCCAAATTAAAACAATTGCTATCCAACTTCGATCAAATTCGAAGCCATCCAATCAAACTTGTAATGAGAATTTACTGTATTATACTTTATTCCGGAGCGCCAAGTATCCATCCATCCATACATCCAAACTTTCTCATTTATAATATTAGTGGGATGGGATAGTGGGAAGTGGGATGGGATAGTGAGATAGTGGGATGAATTTGTATTGAACCATACATACCGCACTAGCGGCTCGTATATCTGCAGCGGCAGTAACGCTGCCACTAGTGTCAAATCCATTGAAAGTAAGGCGAACGAGAAGAGATAAAATACGTAAACAATCGGACCGTTACTCAGTTATCTCTATTCTTATTACTCGTACCGCTCGTACGCAATAATGGCGTCAGTTGATCGACGACAGCTGTCGTTGCGTGAGTCGTGTGGTACAGGTAAGCAGTCAGTACCGCGTTTAGCAACATTTAGTCCGCCATTTTGTGAACAAGTTCATTCATGTTTGGATTGCGTTCGAAGTCATATTCTTTATTTGTTTACTTTTTTGTTATTATTAATCCGTTACTGTTAGTCTTTCTTGTTGATTTTTACTGTTGGATTTTGTTGTTGATTTTGTCATAAGTACGGCTGATTCGGACTCTTCCGACGAATCATCTTCATCTTATACAGACGACAACGATTAGAATAGGGAGTCCAAAATTTGTACCTATACAACGTGTAACAGAAAGGTGTAACCATATTTAAGGAGGTAACTAAGGGAATAGTACTATTGCTATTGGCGTTTGTATTTACCCCAAAATCGAATCACACAACGAGATAAGCCACCTGAAAAAAAATATGTTTTTTTGCTTCCTTACTGCCTAGACTAGGAATTGTACATAAACTAGTCCAACCAGTAAGGGAGCAAAATAATTCATTTTCCGAATTTGGCCAAAAGGATTACTGAACCTAGTTCCTCATCACTAAGCGAGCCTCCAGTGCGAATTTGGTTGGTTGATTTAATTTCACCCTATATATTCAAATTCATACCGGAGACTCGGTAAGTGGTCAGGTCGAAGGTTCAATTATCCTTTCTGTGAAATACGCAAAATGAAATTTAGACTTTCTAATCTTGTCGCGATCTTGAATCTTGTATAATCAATTCAATAAATAGACCTCGTGTCTATATATCGTATTTATTGAATTTATTTTTGTTACTGTATTTAATTCTTTCAGCCATAGACAATAACTTACCGGATTTCCTCACCGAGCCTCGGAGACCACGCGCTGAGGAGATGCGGCAGTATGCTGGACCAAGGCCAAGGAGATATGGTGAGATCACTAAAATGACCTTAGACGTATAATTATAAACGCATAGAGTCGAATCGTGGCAATTTTAGCTCGGTGAACTACGGGCTCTTTTAAATATAAATATTTCTTGTTTCCCAACAAAATATATAATAGAGATTAGGAATTAACAAATATGTTCCAAGCATAAGCCAGCCAAAACAACCCATTTTTATACGTTTCTTCGTACCATGAAGCCTGAATGTAGCTTATTTTTTGTATGGAAACTTGCCACGCTATTTAATAATTATGTTTGGTCTGCTACTTAGTAATAATTATACGTCTGTGAAAATAAAGCACATAATGCGGTGGAAAGCGAAAGATAGACAAGCGTGGTGTGCCCCAGCTTCTTCTTATTTTGGTGAAATATTGCAACGTTATTTTTATGTACAAGTGAATATTAATACTTACTAATTTAATTCAATCACGCAAAAGTAGCAGAATTTAATAGAGCACATTTTTCACATTTCGAAACAATAAGACAATGTCAGCACTGGTATATAAGGAGACATTTATTTATGCAACCAAATTCATACTGAAGGCTTGGTAAGTGATCAGTAGGACGTACCGATAACACTTTTTGCTAATCTCAATAAAATACAATATTGATCTCTCATAGTAGTCGACTCGAAGCTGGGCTTGCATTTGCTGGTTAAGGGAAAATAATAATTTTCGGATCATCGAACCTTGATACCGACTACTTACGGAGACTTCAGTATGAATATGACTGCATAAATAAATGTCAACTTATATAGTAATAAAATTATATTAAGATATCTATACATGTGAGTATAATCCACGGATTAAAATAACCAAACCTATAGGTAAACAGCTTTAGTGACAAGAATTGGACAAGTTTTTTTACGTATCATTATTATTTTAGAACCAGAGGACCCCCGTTCCCTTGAATACCAATTTGAGTCGTACAACAGACCTCAGCGAAATATTTCTCGCCATTTTGAGCGAGTGCGAGAGAATCAGAATGGTTAGTACATGCATAAGTAACAAATAGTATTCTATCTCCATACAAGCGGGCCGAAACGAACCACCGCCAAAACATGGTTCAACTCGGTTTACGATAGTCGCGGTCGCACCGCAGTTCCGTACGCACGTTGTCTCTGTGACGTTCTCGCGCATTTTCGTAAATTATGGCACGAGATTACAGAGTATGTTGTGCATTGTATGGTTGCTTAAATACAACTTTTATAATAATAACATAGCATTATCAAATACGTAAACAGTCAGTTGGCAGCCCTAGGGCGTGTTAAGGCGCCGAGCGGCCGTAGGTATTGATTTCAAGGACACCGCCTAGTTAAACTACTGTTGTTACCTATACTGTGGTACATGACACCTACGCTACGGCATACCTTTTTACATACATATACTCACAACTATGTTCCAGAGGGGTGGGCAGAAACCACAGATTTCCATCTGCTACGATCCTGACACTAGTCCAGGAGCAAACTGCATTCTGTGGAATTTTGGTGAAGGGAAAAACAAAAAACCATTTTCAAAACACCAAATTTGGACTCGTCCGAGCAGGAAACGGCCAAAGGGATTGGTTGTTTTGTTGAGCCGTTTTCTGGCAGACAGAGACGGAAAAAAACATAGTTTTTTGAAAATTATATTTTTTATAATCCATCCATCCATCAGCCCGTGTTCGTCCACTGCTGGACATAGGCCTTTCCCAAAATTTGCCACTCATGTCGGTTCTCCGTCCTCTTATCCAGCCGCCATCCACCCATTTTTTATAATATTATCAGCTATTAAATACCGGTGTTAACACTAACGTATATTTTATACACTCGCCTTGAAAATGCCGTTTTGACGGTGAAACATTGTCATGTAGTCAACAATAATAATACGTGAGTGTTAAAGACTGTATTCAAAATATTCTTTTTGTTTTTTTTTAAACAAGTAGCAGAAACATTTTAACAATAAACTCATGACTCTTTCATTTGCTGGATACCCCGATAGGTTTTAGAAATTACAAATTTAAAATGTCCATACAAAAAGCCTATGACGTCATGAAACCAAACAGTGCAATTTGAAGATTACACCCCAGTATTGCCATCTCGTAGCATACAATAAAAAGATCCCACGTAGTCTCAACTTCCTTTCACAAAAATTCACAGAAGGTACAGAATATGTGAAATGTACGCCTCAACTACACACCTCTTCTATTCCCGGTACAGTGCAGAAGGCGAGACTGTAGAATTGCGATTGTGTGCGAGCACACCATTGACATTGAGGAAAACAAGTCTTATAGCAGAGCAGGCAAGGTCTATTTTTGAAAAATCATGGAAACATAAAGTATACATCGTAACAAAAGAAGAATAAGATAAAAGTCAAACCATAATTTTTTGAAAACAGACCTTGCCTGGACTGCTATAAGAGTTGTTTTCCACAATGTCAATGGTGTGCTCGCACACAATCGCAATTCTACAGTCTCACCTTCTGCACTGTACTTTTGACTTTGCCCTTCTCCAGTATGTCGCCAATATGGTTGGCAAACGTTTATCTAAGGCACGGTTCAGCTTTATATCTTCCACCCTTAGGCTGAGAGCATTTTGAGTCAGAACTCAATCTTACAAAAGTCAAAAAGCGACGTAATCTCGTACTAGAGTGACGTTTGTAAGATTGAGTTCGGGCTCAAAATGCACTCTGAATCTCAGCCTTAGAGCCCACTGCCAAAGCATTTCCTCAAATGGATATTTTTACTTATGATCAAGCTGAATGGGCTGGGCTGAGTAGTCTTTCAGATACTTGGATGGCGGGCTGAAAGATGGACAATCAACTCCACTATTTATACAATAAGTATAAGTTGACTTTCGTTTATATAGTCAAATTCATACTGAAGACTCGGTAAGTGGTCAGGAACAAGGTTGAATGGCCCAAAGTGTAAAATACGCAAAATGAAATTTAGACTTTCTATACTAACTGAGCCGAGGTTGTCAAAAAAATATTTTTCTTATTAGGGCCATTGAAGCTTGGTCCTGACCACTTACGAAGTCTCCAGTATGAAATTGGCTATATAAACGAAAGTCACCTTGTACTGGTATAAGACACGGCTAGTGCGCGGCCTTTTCCAAACTTATCTGCACACACGTACTGCTATGTTATAGATGTTTCATGGCAGAGTTCACTGGGTGGTAGACGGTTACTGAGCCCAAGAACCTGAATAGTCCAAGATTTATCAGAACAGCCCCCAGATGATGTATCGTTCAGTCGGTTGCCAAACTTAAAAACAATAGATATACAAATTCTGATTATCTAAGGATATATTATGTTCGTGTTTAAAGTGACGTTACAGTTATTGAACAGTTCAATATACATTAAAGGGAAAATTTAAAGTTCAGTTTTTTTTATTTTATTATTAGAGTGCATTACAAACCAGAAAAGATAAATTAGAAACAAATGTAAAGACAAGAATTTGAAAAATTTCCTCGGGCCAGGATTCGAACCTGCGACCTCTTGTTTCCCAGACAAGCGCGCTACCAATTGCGCCACCGAGGTACTTACCTAGACCGTTGAATTTTTCCACCATCCTTGTCCACCGAATATTTTTGTAACTATTTGATGTAACTTTTTGTAACTATTTGATATAAAGCCCTCGTGAGCGTTCAGTATGTGCATTACAAGCTAGTTAGATCATATAGTTACAAAAATATTCGGTGGACAAGGATGGTGGAAAAATTCAACGGTCTAGGTAAGTACCTCGGTGGCGCAATCGACAACATTACAAATTAATAAATTAGTACAAAACGAAAAATATTTAGAGATATAGGCTTTCTGGGCATCATATATTTTTTTCAGAATTAAATAAAGATATTTAAAAACAAACTCAAAAGTTGGTAGACACAGGATTTTAAAACAGTTACCTTTGCTTTCAAGTTCATTTTGTATTTTAAAAAATCAACTGTCATGTCACTGTGGCCGTTGTCATTGACAGCGAACATAAACATGCCAAGTTTTTTTTTAAATAATTCCTTGGCAGTGAACATCGAGTTTGAAATCCTCAGTTGTGACTTACGTCCTTTTAGAATGAGTGAATAAGAAAAAAATTAACTAAGCTTTATTTTTATAAAAACAAATGGTTACCAAAAATTAAATGATGTCGAATATTCGAATCCTGGCCCGAGAAATTTTTTCAAATTCTTGTCTTTACATTTTTGTTTGTAGTTGATCTTTTCTGGTTTGTAATGCACTCCAAGCATAATCTTAGTTCAGTTTTTATCTATGTTTTTAGTGTTTAGCAACCAGATGGCAACCGATACTAAGTTACATAATGGGTCTGTTGCATGGACTCCCAGATTATTCCCTCGCACCCACCGTATTCCGAAGAAACCAAGTTTGAAACCACATCACATTTACAGAGTCACAATATCCTCAACGCCTGCAGCCCCATTACGATGACAGTGACCAAGCAATCCACGCAACCGTCTGCACTATGAAGCCCAGCGCCCGCTACGAGTTCGCCTGTCAAACTGCCTACAAGAAGCAACCTTACGCGACCGCTTCTGCCTCACAAAGCGTCCTGTGTCCCACTCTGAGCCGCACGAATCTTTGCAAGGAGCAAGATAAGCAGAATCTGAAGTCTGTTTACTACCTGTTGACAGCTATCGACGGCAGAGTAAGGAGGATGAAGAAAAGCATCCCGGAGTCCAGTTTGAGATTTCGATGATGTGTGGGTATAGGCGTGTGATTCATTACAAATTTTAATAATCTTTTTAGACAGGTTTAGGTTCTTATGTGTAGGTATAACCCGTGAGAGATGTGAGCGTTGCATTTGTGTGTGTGTCTATGTTGCTAAGGTATGACCTGCCAAACACGTGGTTTCTTCCTGCCAAACGCGTGGTTTCTTCCTGCCAAACGCGTGGTTTCTTACTGCCAAACGCGTGGTTTCTTCCTGCCAAACTCGTGGTTTCTTCATCCCAAACGCATGGCTTCTTCCCACCAAACGCGCGGTTTCTTCGTGCCAATGATGTGCGTAAGCAATTATATTGGCGATCCCTAACACAGATGCAAAACCCACGTGTCGCTTCACAGGGTGTATTTCATTTATGTTTTGAAGTTTTAAAAGTGCTGTGTTATATGTACCGTGGTGTTTATTAAAAATAGAAATGAACATGTTGTTTGATTTCAATAGCTTTATTTGTCATAATATAGATCTGTATTTGAGATATTCAAGTTGAAATAGATTATACTTAAATTATTTATGTCTATGTTGATTGTTGCTGTCCAAACCCGATTTAAGGATAAACTAGTTTGACCTAGGAAAGACTAAAGTTTCGTTGCAGAAAACTGTGTATATATACAGATAGCGCGCGAGTTCATGTCCATCCTGAGGAATGCGGTAGTGCTGTTACCTAACCAATTATGGTAATGTCGATAATTACTACCGATTTTGTCAACAGCTTTTAATTTAGTTTATTGTAACTTAAAGTTATTTTGCAATATATGAAATAAAATAAATGTGATAAGTACTTACTTGTTTACTGCTAACAGAGAAAAATATTTTTTAAAGTGCAATTGAATCACTATCAAATGGAAAGACAACCGACAGAGCAGAGTCGGAATCAATATCTTCGCCGTCGCTGACTTCAATCACGAATTTGTCGATCGTATTTTCCATTAGTCCGTCTTTTCAATAGCGACTAATTTTCGGTATCGATAAGCGCGCGTCACAACCGTCAAGGACAACACTCGACTGCAGACTAATACGGCGAGGCGGGTGAAGGCGGGACGAGCTACCCCCGCGTGTCGCCTCTGGCCCCAATGGACATGAACTCGCGCGCTATCTGTATATTCATAATTACTTCTAGGTAATTCAACCTAATCCTATTAAGAGGTTAAAGAAGAAAGTCATAAATTTGATTTTAACTTTTTCGTAAAAATCCAAAAAGTGCACAAAAAAATTGTAACAATAAATGTGAAAAACCACTGTTACGTTATTAAATTTTTCACGATGGTTAGTTTATTAAAATGAATTTTTGGTCAATTCAATTTTTCAAAAATCCCTTTTTGTTTATTAGTACATCGTGTGAGAAACAATAAGTATTTCTCTCTATTCAGCGAAGTATACACTTACAAATATCTTATACAACGTGAAATTTAAGTCATTCTCTTAACGAAAACTGGTGATAATACTCGTCCATATGAAAAACTTTTACAACGAAGCCAACCCTGAAATCGTGAAAAAAATATCAGCTGCTTTATACATTTGGGTCGAGTAGGTATTTAACTTTTCTTTGGGTTGGCTCCATAGTAAAAGTTGTTCATATGGACGAGTACTATCACCAGTTTTCGTTAACAAAATGACTTAAATTTCACGTTGTATATTTACAAGAGACATAAAAACAAATATTGTTTAAACATTTATATTGATTTTGGGCATTTGAACGTCTTTTTAACAAAAAAAACAATGGTGAATATAGAATGCTTTTATTTTTTATATATACTGCTCAAAACAATTAGGGGAATAACATTTCAAAGTGAAATAAAACTTTTTTTTTAGGTTTTTAATTATAACTGGCCACTAAATATTAAAGTGACGTACTTCACGAAAATAAAAAACAAAAGAACATCAGCATTATTGTTAGTAGTTCTTAATACGATGGCCAAGAGTCTATGTAAACCTAAAAACAAAGTGACGCCATTTAATTTTCTGAACTTTTCAATTACAAAAAATCGATTTTAAGTGTCCTTTCAGCTCTTCTGAGTGCTGTTATTAATTGAAGTGAGTGTGAATTTGGTTAAGAAGGTCATTATGCCAGATCTGACTGAAATACAAGTCCCCCGAGCTATCACTATGCTTCAAGAGGGTTGAACTATGGCATATGTAGGAACTGACCTAAGAGTCAGCCCTTCTGTCATCTACAGAGTATGGAAGCGGTATCTAGGTGACTGGGGAATACTCAGGAAGTGGTGGTCAGGGTCATGGTCTTTGCAAGATCGCTACAGTATCAATATTGGTAATTTTTTCCTTGTTAATTTGTTAGTTACAAGCATTAAAAAAAACAGTTACAACCATTAAAACAAACTCATTATGTATATAGGTAAATTTTCAATTTTACAAAATTTAGAAATCAAGCATTTTAGGCGTAAAACAAACTGGTGTTCAAAAGGTCCGTCACAGAAATGTTTGAATATTTGTCTTCACTGACTTTTAGTAGCGTGTATGACCTCCATGAGCCCTTATCACAGCTTGACAACGACGCGGAATGCTTCGTATGATCCTCCGAATATCTTCCTGTGGAATTATCTACCATTCTTCGATTAATGCTTGAATGAGCTGCTGCAGTGTTTGGGGTGCAATAGGACGTTTCCGGATGGATTTTGATGATTTGGATTTCAGTCAGATCTGGCATAATGACCTTCTTAACCAAATTAACACTCATTTCAATTAATAACAGCACTCAGGAGATTTGAAAGGGCACTTAAAATCGGTTTTTTGTTATTAAAAAGTTAAGAAAATTTAAAGGCGTCACTTTGTTTTTAGGTGTACATAGACTCTTGGCCACCATATTAAGAACTGCTCACAAAAACGCTGATGTTCTTTTGTTTCTTATTTTCATTAACCATGTCACTTTAATATTTGGTGGGCAGTTATAATAAAAAACCAAAGATTATTTTTTTATTTTACTTTGAACTTTTATTCCCCTGATTGTTTTGAGCAGTATATATAAAAAAACACGTTATCTAATCGCCAGATATATTTCGACAATAGACATGATGACTAAAAAAATTTTATTAGTCCGTCAGTTAGATTATCAGGAAATATTGGACACGTATTTTTTCTTTTTTCAATAAAGCAAACAATGATGAAGATATAGCCCGCTGAAGTTCCGCGTGAAGTCACATCTAGGTACAATTTTACTTCGAAGTGACGTCATTTTCCCCCACTCCCAAACTTTGACGCACTTTATCTCTGTCATTTTTTGTTTGATTGACAAAAGAAAAAATACGTGTCCAATATTTTTTGATAATCTAAATGACGGACGAAATAGAATAATATTTTGTTTACCCTGTGTACAAGCCTATTATTATTGTCGGCATCAGTGGAATACACATAAATTATAATATTATAGTAATATGTACATGACGCAAAATGTTCTAATGGTGTGGATGATTGACAGACAGAAAAAACCAAAAAAAAATGAACAAATAAAAAATAATGAAAATAATATTGTATGGGCTTTTGTTGTGGAGTTGCTAAAATAATCTATTTCTGTTTATTTTTATCGCTTGGTGCCCATTACGGTCCAGGTCTAAATAAACAGAAATAGATTATTTTAGCACCTCCACAACAAAAAGCCCATACAATATTTTATATCTGGCGATTAGATAACGTGTTTTTTTTATATTGTATGAAATAAAATTATTATAAAAATGAAAGACCATATAGATCAATAAAAAACTATTATGTTATTTGAATATAGAATGAAATATTTTTAAAATGAATTTCTAAAAATATGCAAGTCCTTTTTATCCAAGTAAAAAACCACCAATAGGAACATGATGAATAAATGGGACATGCAAACGGCACGGCCAATAGGAACACTTCATTTTCTTGTCCCGCGCATTTCGAAGATTTTTATTTTTTATTTATTAAAAACAATTTTTTTTTATTTGTCCAGCGAAGGAAATACTAGCAACCTAAAATCTGGTTTGGTCTGTAATTGTCTACAATATTGGCACATATTTTGTGATTTTAGCGATAGAATATTTCTATAACAAATTGTTAGGTATTTATTTACAAGATAAATCGCTTTACTGTAGGTACATTGAGAATAACATTTAAATAATTGTGTTAAAATACTTATTTCTAAGGGAATGTTCCATATCTTTCTTATCTATCGACCTCTGCCATGAACTAGTTGGTAACAAAATTTGTTCTAAATAAAATAAAACATAATCAATTTGCCAAATAAACTAAAGTGTATCATAAACTATACCCAAGCACAAATAAGTCTTATTTGTGCAAATACCACAGAAGTACAGTAGAAATATATTTACTTACTTAAAAATAAATTAACAGACCAAAAGTACCACTTACTAAATACATTTAAGCTCAAATATTTAACACGATTTACAAAAAAAAACTAACTTTAGATGCAACATCCCACGCCCTTTCCGTAAAAATCTCTAATTCAGAAAATCCCTGTTTTCATTCGTGCTCATTTTCACAATAAATTCATTTCTTCAGGAAAAAGCTTCGAAAATGTTCTTTAATTTTCTTAGCCACTAATACTATAATCACTTGACTAGACCCTAGAGAAATTTTGAGCTCTTAGCCAACAATTTCAGGCCAATTTTGCATCAAAATTCTTTCCATTTTACTTAAAAAGATAAAATAAAATAACTCACTGGAAAAAGCAATTCTATCTCAAGTTACTGTCCAAACAGTCAATTTTGGCACTGAGTTTTACAGCACAGCCTTGCATTTCCATTTTTTTCTTACAAGTCTTAAACTCTCTTTTTTCTCCTGAAATAATAAATAGAATAATTTATTAAAACGCAAATATTTTACTTTATAAATGTATGAATAGTAGTAATAGGCCCAAATTAAAACAATTGCTATCCAACTTCGATCAAATTCGAAGCCATCCAATCAAACTTGTAATGAGAATTTACTGTATTATACTTTATTCCGGAGCGCCAAGTATCCATCCATCCATACATCCAAACTTTCTCATTTATAATATTAGTGGGATGGGATAGTGGGAAGTGGGATGGGATAGTGAGATAGTGGGATGAATTTGTATTGAACCATACATACCGCACTAGCGGCTCGTATATCTGCAGCGGCAGTAACGCTGCCACTAGTGTCAAATCCATTGAAAGTAAGGCGAACGAGAAGAGATAAAATACGTAAACAATCGGACCGTTACTCAGTTATCTCTATTCTTATTACTCGTACCGCTCGTACGCAATAATGGCGTCAGTTGTTCGACGACAGCTGTCGTTGCGTGAGTCGTGTGGTACAGGTAAGCAGTCAGTACCGCGTTTAGCAACATTTAGTCCGCCATTTTGTGAACAAGTTCATTCCTGTTTGGATTGCGTTCGAAGTCATATTCTTTATTTGTTTACTTTTTTGTTATTATTAATCCGTTACTGTTAGTTTTTCTTGTTGATTTTTACTGTTGGATTTTGTTGTTGATTTTGTCATAAGTACGGCTGATTCGGACTCTTCCGACGAATCATCTTCATCTTATACAGACGACAACGATTAGAATAGGGAGTCCAAAATTTGTACCTATACAACGTGTAACAGAAAGGTGTAACCATATTTAAGGAGGTAACTAAGGGAATAGTACTATTGCTATTGGCGTTTGTATTTACCCCAAAATCGAAACACACAACGAGATACGCCACCTGAAAGTTTTTTCACTAAGTATACAAACTTTTCGTGTTACAACACTATTAACCATCAGCTGATGCACGTCGATGAACTGTAACCGAGAGACAGAAGGTCTACAGCTTCATATGCACGGTAATAACACCTTTTATCAAGTTCTTATACCCTAGTACAGACCTCTAGCACAAGAGAAGATTTCAAATTGTTTGGGGTTTTCCAGGTAATAAATGCTTAAGGCGTATGCCTACGCTAAATCAGCAACTCATGTGTGTCAGTATAAAAATCGACAGAACGAAATTTAAATAAGTTTCAAATCAGCGCGTATTGCAAAGTGGCTGTTACGACGAACGTCTCCGGATAGCGCAAAATAGGATAAAATAATATTTTTCATATGGACGCGATGGACGTAAAAAATATTTCGAGCAATAGTTTTGTAGATCTAAAAATTGTCTTCAGTGTGGTGTAAGAATCATTTAAACTGCTTCAAGCATTTGGGTTAATTCTCTATCTATCACGTTTTCGGCTTTGTTATCGTCTTGGAAAAGGCCTCATTTATAACATGTTTTTTTTTAACCCTATCTATTGTAGTAGGTATGTGACTTCTACTGTTTTAAAATCTCATTTTTAGGGTTCCGTACCTCGAAAGGAAAAAACGGAACCCTTATAGGATCACTTTGTTGTCCTGTCAGATAAGACCCTTTTTCTCAGGAACGCGTGGAGATGAAATTAAAACCATATACTCAAGTCTACGGTCCATTCAAGCTGTAAAAAAATATAACTTCTAAGTTAACGTGAAAAAAGATACGGCCGTTTATGCCGCAAAAAACGTACATTTGAGAGCAAGGGAATCAAAATTCATAGGGTATTTTCCGTTGACCTAGAACTATGAAATTTGGCAAGTAATACTGTCTAATACTACAAGTATAGGACAGAATCTTAAAACTATACATTTGTAACTAAATCATAAAAAATCATCGACGTTAAGCAACAGTAATAATTTGTACGGAACCCTCGGTGTGCGAGTCCGACTCGCACTTGTCCGGTTTTTTTACTACCTAGGTATACTCGTACGTCGTGGCCTTAAACCATACATACTCCGTAAAGAACACATTTTCGCTGCATTCCTAAAACAGAAAGAAACTACTACCCTAGTAGAATATTGTCTTTCATTAGCATCAGCCATCAAGGCCATGACATGACATTTGTGATTTATGTGATTTTCTTAACCAATGACACATAAGGATGCCTATCATTGGCTGAGACAAATACCTGAAGGGCATTTGAAGGACAACCATTTCAACGCAAGGAATTAAATCATTCTGAACTTTATTTATTTTGCAATAAGGTTTCCTTTTTATTGACAATTCGGAACGGTCAGTAAAAAATCATCGTAAAAACTACTAGGACAGCAGAAGTTTTGAAGTCAGTAATTTATCCTTTCTCTATGCATGTTTTTAATTTGGTCAGTCGTGCATGTACTATCCCTTCAGTCAGGTGTAACGTGATATTTTAAGCGATTTAAGTGAAAAAAATGGTCTTTTTAACCAACAACGAATATTACGACATGATTTTATGTGTCGGTGCAGCGAATGGTAGTTTGCGATTAGCTCGCAACCTATACTTTGAGCGATTTGTTGATGGCAGACCAGAACACGAACGTCGCCAGCTTCCATCAGCGGGGGCTTTCAGAAAAATGGTGCATAGGCTGCATTCTACCGGGAAACCGCGACCCCGCCTCTGAGGAAGCAGTGCTGGAACACTTTAAAGAAAACCCTAGGACGAGTACCCGTCGCGCTGCAACAGCTCTAGGAGCTAATAACAATATAACATATGCTCCATGATGACGGGCAACATCCATACCACTTCCGGCGTACACAGGAGCTGACACCTGCGGACTACGCGCCTCGAGTGTTGTTCTGTGAGTGGTATCGAAATCAGGTAGAAGCGTCTCCAGATTTTGGTTCAACGGTGTTGTGGACGGATGAGGCATCGTTCACTAGAGCTGGAATCAGCAACGTTCACAACGAACATGTGTGGAATCACAATAATCCACACGTGTAGTCGCAATCAAACTTCCAGCACCAAGGTCGACATTTTGAGCCATATTTATAAAATATCAAGAAGTGAGGTGGACCGCCGCGCCGCGCCGTCGACGTTGATTTTGTTGTAATCAATGCCGCCAAATTTAAATTATTCAAGTAACAAAAAGTCATTATTCCACTTCAGTGACAGTTTGTATTGAATATTGAACCTAATAATAAGTGAAAAAGGATTGAATTCATGCCGCCGAGTTCAGACCGCGGCGCTTCTCTTTGACATTTGCCGCACGGCGCACCTGTGTCGGCGTAATCGATTGACAAGCCGCCTCGCTCGGGCTGCAGTACCAGGCGCGCAGAAATCACAGAGATATGAAAATGTAAGTAAACTTTGTAGTTCATGGGTCACGACCCCGCTAGGGATTCGACATGCTTGTTTACGTTTTGAAATGATTAGGAAAATATATTTTTTTAATTGTATAGACATCTAATGTAGTGCAGATCCGCCTGAAAATTTGAATACAAGATCGTCAACAAGTCCAGTTTTGAACCCTGAAATATGGTTTCTGGTCAAACCTTTCTGTTACACGTTGTATAATGTATTCAAATAAAAATGTTTTGAACCCCTGAAAGTGTGTTTACGTTCTTTATCTCGTATTGTTGGCCTTACATTAACTATATTTTGTCACGTCGCCGCTTTGTTGCATCTCAGTTCCGTCTAGTGCGGTCTAAGTTTTAGGACTTACACTGCTGGGACCTAATAATCGTTAGTGAAACGTAGGTGTACAATTGTCGACTGTTACTTGCATTACATAGTCCAAACTCCGAAACACCTCTGACACCTCAATTTACTGTTATATGCCTTATTTTCTTATTATTATACCTTTATAGAATGACATTATTGAGGGGAAGTCATGATGTAAACGAACGGCTCACCTCAGTAACTGCTACGATCCGATTTGCCGACCAGTTTCAGCAGATTCAATCTGCCTTCGTCTGGAATTGCTCAGATTTTATTGTCTAACTCTTATTGTCAAACCTCAATATTCGCTGACGCTTTCAAATGTACTGTGATTGGCTAAAATTGATGTGTGATGATGTCATTTCCAGCCAATCTAGCCAACTACAAAAAAAAATGTTAGCAATAGTGATAGATGTTGAAGTTAGACAATAAGGGGGCAGACTTTTCTGCCCCACTGGCTAATTCAGTGGGTTAGGAAGGGATAGAATTACGCGATAGAAAGAGAGACGCAGAGAGGTGCCTCGTAGGTGAATAAAATTTAGCCGCGCAGCGATGTGCGATCTGAATTTACTTTATTGCCGCGTGGCGAGGGTATAGACCACGGCCGATACCTTCAAAAATGGTAAAAAGTGAAAAAAAAATAGTACGATGAAACCCACTAGAAAAGGAGGGGAATATGATAAAAATGAAAGGAAAAATAAATTACGGGCGATCCGAGTTAGGGAAGTGGGAGGGGGTGAGTTTTTAAGGGTAAAAAATGTTTTATCTCGATTTCCGGCAAAACTACAAGTCCTATGGAAAAAAGTTAAATGGCAAAGTTGTAGGTAATAAAAAGATCTACAACTTTTGTATGAACAATTTTTTCACATAACCTCAAAATTTATGTGAAAAATTCAAATAACGAAGTTTTTGGCTTCCCGAACTCGGATCGCCCGTAATTTATTTTTCCTTTCATTTTTATCATATCCCCCTCCTTTTCTAATGGGTTTCATCCTACTGTTATTTTTTTTGGTTTCAAAAGTTATCGACCCTGGTCTAGTAGCTTTTTATTGGATCTTATTTCTTCTGTGGCCAGACGAAAGCTGTCAAAATCAGCTAAAACTGGTCAGCTATTCTGTCTGTTCATAGTAGATTATTGCCTGTTAAGTGAGGAGCTAGGAGTACAATAGATGAAATAGTGAATTCCGGCCGCCAGTCAGCTATCTGCTGCGGCCTGAGTACATTCTAGTCTAAATGATCGATGAATTCACTGTCATACACCTTATTCTCTTAGCGATAAGGTAGATTATTACCTGTTAAGTGAGGGACCTAGGAGTAAACACGTGGACTAGTGAATCCCAGCCGCAGTCCGCTATTTGATGCGGCCTGAGTCCATTCCAGTCTAGTCCGTATGTGAATTCGCTATGATGCCGAATCGTTTCTAGAGGATCACTGCCGCGTTTCAGGTCCCAGATCCTGGAAAACGGTAATTAAATGGTATTTCTTTGATGTAAACATTAGTTAAGTTACTCTCTTTGTTTGTTTATATAATTATGATCTCGGTATCTTTTTTGCTGTACGTGGTCTCCATTCTAACGCCCTTCAGCCCCAGCGGCTTCTTTTTGAATAACACCTAGTAAATTACCAATTAGGAACTTTCATTTTTACAAAATTCCACAGGCGTGCCGCTCTGAGGAAAGAAATAAATGGTCACGTTATGTATACCTCAACACATATTATACGACATGGTTCATTGCGAGTGCTACCCACTTGGTCCAATACCACGTGTGTGAGCAAATCTACATGGCTCTGAAAGTGAGTGAGTGAATAAGTGAAATGAGTGAATGAAAGGGTAATGCTCACCTGGTGGTAAAGTCGTATGAAACGGCCGCTATGACGGAGGGCGCGTGAGGGGAGAACTGCACTCTCCTCACTGCGCACTCGCATCCTGAAACAGGAAATAGGAAATGAGAGAAGAAATATCTTCTTTTTTTCATGCAGTTTTCATTTGATCTTTAAGTTTGTCCGTGGGTCATAAATATAAGATTAAAATATGTACATTTTGATTCTAGTGCGAAATGGTTGATACTTCGAGTCACGACTGTTTTTTTTTTGCCGAGACGCATTCGATGCAAAAAACAGTCGGGACACACCCCCGACACTCCATCCATGCTAGCCGATTTAATTACCTTACCTACTACTCACACGCGCGTAATAGCTTGTCCACACACGCTTGTGTGTGTGCGTTAGTTACTCTAGGGCTAGCAGCAAGCGTGTGGTGAGCATTTGTTATTTGTATATGTTAAATATTAGGTATTTAGGTGCTCCGTGTACAGCTTTTTAGCGTTTAAATACTATGCACATTATGCTGGTCTGAAATAAAGAAATTATTATTATTAATATGCAAATTCCGAAAAACTAATTGGTGCATGCCCGACCGGAGATTGAACCTGGATCTCAAGATTAAGATTTTTCGATACTTTAAAATACTTCAATCGACTCCCATCTGTCCAAACGCAGGGGTCAAAGGCCTCGCAGCCCACCTTCCCTTTATGATGCTGCAACGACACTTCTATCGTTCGACAGCGCGCCTTACGTTGGTTCATCGAAAGGAAATTTAAAAAATCTACGTTCTTTATTGGTTGCTCCGTTTTCTAGGCATTCATAAACACCACAATAAAGAACCATATTTATTAAAAATAAGTATCGTAATAAATAACATAAAACAAAATACGCGCGCAGCGAACGAGGGGTACTCGAGCTTTGCTTGCCATCAGATTTGCCACTAACTTGCGGGGGAACGTGGGGTGCGATAAACTCGCGCGGGGAGGTGAGTGTCGCTTCTTTACGTAGTAATACTTTGTATTCTCTGGTCCGGACGAGAAATATCAACACTTTCGCACGTGTATCAAACGACGTTTTTTTTAATACACCTGCGAAAAATTACATGAAACAATAAAATAAAAGCAATTTTGTTGCAAATCAAAACAAAATATCTACATATACAAGTCGACAGAAGAAAACGCAGTTTTAATAGTAAGTTCTAATTCTAAGGTACAGTGCATCCTAAGTTATAATGCGCATAGAAATCTTGAGCCGAGCGACTAGACGTACCACGTGACCTTACTGCTTGTATAGAAAGTGTAGGGAAATACGAACTTTGCCAACTAAGATTCGTATGCGCATTATAAGTTTGGGAGTACTGTAGATACGATAGAATATAAATTATGACGTCTAAAATCGTTTTGAATTTTTAAAAGATCTTTTACAATTTAATTATTAATTAATAGTAACATAAAAGTTTGAAAATACTGATCCTAAATAGTTTTTAGTGTATCCAGTTACTTCCAGAAATACCAACAAAACTACAAGTAAAACAAGGTTTACACACTGCTTACTAAATGATGTCGCCGGTTTCCCCTAGATGGCTTTAATAGTAGAAAAATAAAACACTAGTGCGAAGTGTATAATTTTACGCACGCTAAACAGGCACGTAATCTATCATTATTTTGAGCAGGTGTATTAAAAAATAAACGTTTTGATCACTTCCACTCAGAAAGGGGGTCAATGTTTGTTCAGTATCGGATTGAAAGTGCCCTGTTTCAGGTCTAAGGACAAAAATTAATTTGAAAATCGAACAGAATACATAGAAGTGGAACTAATGTATCCACTTCTAATACTCCCATCCCATCCCCTGAAGAGATGGATTAAATTTCAAAACCAGTTGAGAAAATGAAACAAGTTTACAAGGATTTTTTATCAAAATCGAGATGCTATGTTTCATCAAGTGCCGACAATCGCAAATATAAATTAAGGGAGCTAAAAATTAAATTTTACGAACAAAATTGTTCAAGTCTTGTTGATTTCAACTCGATTGACGAGACCATGTAAAGGTGTCTTGTTACATGTGTCTTGTGGACGGAGACATGCAGTTTTTGTCACTGGGCACAGATGGCTCACCTTTTAGCGTGAACATGGGTGACGTCATCCGCCTCAGATCCCAACCTCGGACTAGTCCGTCGGATCCGGCCGTCGCTAGCGCGTGTGTTTCCGTCCTGCTCCAATCGCACGATAGCACCTGGAGACATTGAGGATTATTATGTCAATCACATGCCACATGATGACTTTGGACAATGACCAGTAGGCCTACCATGAGTTTTGCTTACTATACACGTTAACGTCTGCGTAAAATATTTATATGAGAAATTGTGCAGCGCCCCTAGCGGCTTACTACAGGAACCAGCATTTCTCATACAAAATATTTTACGCAGATGGTAACGTGTATAGTACGCAAAACTCATGATAGGTCTACAGTATGAATTTGGCTATATCAAACAAAGTCACCTTATATAAGTGATATTAGTTTTTTCAGTCAAATTCATACCGATGACTCGGGAAGAAGTCGTACCTATCAAGATTGAACTCCGCGCTGAAAGAGGCGTGGCAATTAATTGTCTCGCTTAGAGCTACAAACCCAGCCTTTAGTTTGAAAGAAAAGTTGTAGGTTTCTCCGTAAACGCTCGGGCGTTTTTCAAGTTAGTACTACTTCTGTTCCTATACAATGATATGAATGTATTTGGAAATTTTATGGTTTTAAGACAATGTTAGCGAGACTGTTGTTAGATTTCTAAATAGAATATACTACATCACTGAAAAGTGACTCTCAAAATGGTGTTTTAATCCCGTTTAACGAGCTTTCTGATCTCTGTTTCTTCTCCTAAAGCATTGTGTTAAAAAATAACAAAGGAGACGTCCAGACTTAATGTGTAAGCTCAAACTTATCCAGGTATCAATAAAAAATAAGGCAGTCTGGAATAATAAGAGAGGCACTCGTTTTGTATGGCGGAACGTACAGTCCTTAAGGCGACTCTATTCGCCTTAACTCCCATACTAGCGCTGTTCGCTGATTATATCCTTATTGATAGGTACTTGGTTATTATTTTTTCTTTTTCAACATATCCCATACAATTTCCATGACTTGAATCTAAAACATTTATCAAAATCAAATACACGCAAAAGTTACAAGCGTATAAAGTCCCGGATTTTACACATATTTTCATAAATGTTTATGTACCGTAATGTCCTAGAAGCGATACAACAAATCAAATAATTTTAGGTTCACAGCATAGTACCTAATATTTTATACTATTCAAAAATATTTTTGTTTTATTTCGATTTTTGGGATATTTCTCCTGAAATCATAGGAAGACCCAAAACCATTCTCGAGTTTTTTCAAAACATGAATGTTGTCTTGCCTCTCACAGCGTGTTCGGTTAGTTCCGTACGAGCTCGGGAAATGAACGTTCGGGCCAACCAATAACAGTCAGTCAGTGCTCTATAATCCGAAGCCGCCTTATTAGGATAAATACATATTTGTGCCCCAAATACTGCGACAGGTTTCAAAAGCCATTACTCTGGTACGTAATAATTGTCTGTGAAACTTGACTTGTATCTCACAGTTACAGGCCATACTCGGAAACAGGGGGGGATTCATGTTATAACGGTGTATACCTCCGCATCGTGAGCTTTAACCGCTGCAGCGGGTCTCGAAGGCTCGTTGCAGCTCCACAGCTTGAGGTGTCCGTCTCCAGAGACGGACGCGAAGGTGGCCGGGGAGTGGGGGGAGAACGCCGCCGTGTACACCAACTGCGAGTGACCCACGAATGTGGAGAGGCACGCTTCGGACTCGGGGTCCCACTGGAATGGCCAAAGTTGTCAAAGAATTGTTATTGAACTGTAAAAGCAAATATTAACTACTGGGGTACGCACTCCAGATCCTTAAAAAAAGCACGAGATCTTCAAAGAAACTAAACATTTTCTAAGAAATAAAGGTATACTTTGAAAGTTTTAATGTAAGAAATGTAATTTTAACAAAAGTTAATTTTTATTATTAGATCTCTTACAGTTCTGGCTAGAGCTGCGTTCAATTTGATCGAAGGGTGACATCTGCCTAGCGTGCCATCTCTTTTGCACGCGTTGATTTCGTATCTCATATAACCCTGTCAGTGTGAAGCGGGCTTAGTCCGGCAATCAAACTGAGATCAGGGAGTGTATTTTTGAATCATTCGAATTTCATTTCGCATACGAATCCGCATAGTTCGCATACGAATACAATACAAATTTTAAGTTTTCGTATGCGAATCATGTAGATTCATATGCGAATTGAAATTTGAATGATTCAAAAATACACTCCCTGCGCGCGCGTGAAGGTAGCTAATATCCTCCCGCGAACTCCTTTCAAGATTCAAAGATTCAAATTGTTTATTTGTAAAATAGATACATAAGGTTTTATGACATGTTTTACATGTCATATATAATCTGTATAAAATAGTACATTACGATACGAGAGCGATGAAACGTTTTCTGACGAGTGTGAGTTTGCGGCACGAGCCGAAGGTGAGTGCTGCAATCACACGAGCCGAGAAAAAGTTCCTCGCACGAGTATGGTATAATATTTTATAGCAAAAGTGCGGTAAATGCCGACTTTACGCAAGCGCAGCGTGCGTAAAGTGGTCATTTTACGCACCGTGTGCTATAAATAATATTATATGATGAAACAAATATGATACGGGAAATATATAAAAAACTGTATTTAAAATCTGTATTAAAGTTTGGCTATTAAAGTTATACACATGCATAAAATAAAAAGACTTATTGGAATAAGAATATTATTATACCTACATAATGCAATTAATAAATAAGTTGACAAATAAACTGAATAGACCATAAATAAATATAATGCCTAGCCAAATATATACTAACATAAGTAAAAAATTTAAATGTTGTATATACATACCTATATAATGCAATGAATAAATAAGTTAATAGATAAATAAACTATAAATAGATAGGTATAATGCCTAAATCTGTCCATTCGATTAATCTTGCTAAGAAGAAGGGCAAAAAACTTAGCAAGACACTTTCTCCTCGACAATACTGCGACGCCATCTGTGACTAATTTCAAGCCCGCCTCCTTTACTGGTGCGATTTTTACACTATTATACAGGTTGGAAACCTAAAGCAACAGTGCCGCCATAAAACACAATGTAAAAACAATAAAAATTAAACATAAAAACTCTAAAAACACACGAAATCCTAAAACCTACAGTTACCTGCAAACAAAATAACTCTATGAACTCACTCGACGAACACGAAAAACCTCATTGAAAATTCGGGTAGCGCGCTGAAGTGGTGCTTCCCCATGTAGGTTCGTCCTCGTTCTCGGCAGCCTGCCGATCAGATACATGAATAACGAACGAACAACCCACCAGTTTGACGCTAGTGTCCCAACTAGCGCTCAGCAGGTGTGCCCTCGGCCAGTCCACGGAGCAGACTTCGCTGGTGTGAGCCCTCAGCACCCGCAGGGGGGCGGAGCAGCCGGTCCGCCACACGACCACCGCCCCGTCCCCCGCACCGCATGCCGCCGCCCCTTCTGTTGCCCCTGACCACGTCTGTAAGGAAAGATATGTTCGATTCAAGATTGCTTTAGGGATAATATTCTTGGGAAAAAATGTATCATCACGATATATTATAAGGTGACTTTTATTTATGCAGCCAAACTCATACTGGAGGCTTGGTAAGTGATCAGACACGGATCCATAACATGATCTGATGACGATGATCGATCGATAAACAGAAAAATAAAAATCATGGATTCTATTTGCGTTATTTCATCTCTTTGTTATTGTTTCATAATCCTCACCAATATTACATTGAACGAGTAGTTTTACGCATACAATACCTAGTACGTATACATCGATGTACCTACCGACACATACTTGTATATAAATATTTATACTTGTAGTATGAAAAGGGTGTAATTTAGTTTCGGCCACGTTCGGTAGATGGCGTTGTTCACAAAGGAGACTGATGTCTCTATTCTCATTTAAATATAGAACTCTTCTTTGGTCAGAAGGCAAATTAATAGTGGGTTCCGATTCAAGACATAAGGCCAGTTTCTGAATTAAGAAAGTCTCGCTAAGTGGATACATAAGTGACGAATTGGCCAACCACAGCGCTGCATTTGAAAGTTAAGCACTACTTAACTAGAAATGCTCAATTGTGAAATCGGGGGATAATCGATTACATCGCGTCCAAAGAGTATAGTAACTAGTACAGATCGCGTCTATCGTCATTCCGAATCACTGATGGCCGTGCGGCGTGAGTAGTTTGATGGTACTTTTAGTGCTGTCAGCGCCATTCGGAACCCGGCCTAAGTTGTAGGTCCATATTTGTGCCAGAAATACCGATGTGAATCGTCAGTGAAATGTGGGTGTAGAACTGTGACTTCACAGTCCATACCCGGAAATACCTCTGATACTTACCTCATTGGTTATATAGGTCGTGATTATGTACCTACATATAATCGTGAATTATTTTTGTTTTTTAAAGGGGAAAGACTTGTGTAGATTCTAATGGTTATATTATAACATCTTAAGCTCTACACCTTGATATAACTGAACCGACCAACTTTTTCTTTTAAAGTAAGGCAAACTCTGGTTATGACTGATTAAAAAACACGAAAAATTTGCCACAAGACAGATACAGTATGCATTACAATCCTTAGTCCTCTACTTAAAAGCAAACATTAACTTATTTCATCCAATATTCATACAAAATTCTTAGTATACACAACCCCTGGATCTGTACATACATACCATGGATGAACAATACATACACACATCAGTTGATTTATAAAATCTTGTTGAAAATATATTTCAATTATAGTGTAAATATCCAATAACCATAAAATTACAAAATACATAACTTACAAAACTAACGGTTGCATTGTTAATAAAATGAAATAGTTTGATAAAACAATGCAACATAAAATACCTTCCAATAATATTCTGATTATGTCAATTAACCATGTAAGTAACCTACTTGTAGACTCATATAGGCAAACCAGAATACGATCATTTCTTTCTACATGAAACACTCCACAAGTTAAGTGAGTGTCTAATAATAAAACGAATGAATAGTCTAAGCTAATTAGTTGGTGATGCAAGCATGTTTGCGCCTCATACGCACATAAGCTCACTTGTGGGTCTTCGCTACAATGTAAAATGTCTGGCAAAGTAGTGGGCTATCCGTGCTTCGGAATTGAAAACATTCATTGCCTTTGCTCTAACCTTGACACTGCTACATGCTTTAGGTATGTACATACAGGGTTAGTTTTTCAAGTGGGTGTGTGTGCATAACCAAATCCAATGCTCAAAGGAGTCTCGGGGGAGTTTAGTTTGCCGTTTGATATTACTTCCCAGAAATTTATCCTTATAAGTGACAGTATTGTTTGGTACAATAATAGTTTCTTTTTTAAATCAAGGGGTTTGATTACCAAATAGGGTTTTTTTTTGAGAAATCTAATGATGGAGTTTTCGTTTTCATAAATATCGGCACTGAGACTCATTAAAGCATTTTTAGATATTACTTATAGTTTCAGATTTGGCCATCCACTTGAAAAACTAACCATGTATATGTGGTAACCTAGTAGAATTGATAATTTCATGATCTAATCAGCAATATTGTAAAGTATGAAATAAGTTTACGATAGACTTCCAACAAAAAGTCAAAAATAGATGCAATGAAATTTTCCTTGTTTTTTTTGTATTTTCATGAAGACATAGATATAGTAATAGATAAGGAAGGGAGGTTACTACATAGTTACTAAGATTACTAGTTCTGTATACTTGTATTTATTTATTGTGTAGATGCATGGTAAATAACAGGGGCTATTCTACTTACAAACCCTAAGGTCTTCTGGCGGATGTTTATTTTAAGTTTGTGTTTTTATGGAGTGTCAATAGATGAGTTTCAATCAAAAAAAAAGAGCAAAAACAAGGGGAGCATTTTAGGTCCCTTGTGATCATAAACTCGGGACCCGAGTGAAGCGAAGCAGAGCGAGTCAACCCTTTTAGTTTTGACAGACTTCATGATATTACAATCAGAAGTGAATTGTGTAATCAAATTAGCCTCTTTGACAATTGACATTGTATGTTTTTGGTTGTCAGCAACAAAACAAGACAATCATATTCATTTGACAACCTAAAATGTACAATTTCAAGTGTCAAATGGGCTAATTTGCTTAGCTGAATAGTCATATGACAATCTATTTGAATACAATTGGCTAACACAATTGCACCTCTGATCATGAAATAATCAATAATAATATATTATAGGTATAATTTGCAATAATAAAGAATTTGAGGTAGTACTTAAATTAATATTCACAAATTAAAAGTGTAAATGTAAACAAACTATTAAAAACAAAGCCTATTAAATACTTCTAGACGAGCAGTACCTACCACACTAAAAAAAATACATATTTGTCCAATTGTCTACAACTACTATGCAAGTAAGCTAGACAATAGAACCACTGTGGGTTCAGTGAGTTCCTCTGTATGAACATAATTTTGATTGTATGTAGGTAATGTGCAGTATACATAGAAGTCTTTATAAGGACACCAGCATGAAAGGATACCTATTGGCAGCTTTTTTGCAATACAATAGCCATTAAAGTTATTTACAAATATAATTATGAGAGATTAAACTGTAGGCGAAACAACACATAACATTAAAATCATGCAAAAATAGCCAAGTGTCAATCAAAATATACTGACACATTTATTTTATTCCTACCACAGTTTAAAGTAGAGTACAATAACATACCACATCAAAAAGCCCATCGCTCCATTCCAGCTTCTGCAGTTCAAGAATTGTGGCCCCATCCGGAGCCAACTCTAGGAAGAACAGAGTTCCACCTCCAGCAAGACCATAATACTGGCTGGTGGCCACTGCTATCATATCCGGCCGCGTCCGGGAGAATCGCACCGCGTACCCATGACGGCCTGGCGTCAGGAATGTTGGCATGCTGATGGTGTAGCTGGAATATTGGAGAGTTTCTTGTTAGATTTCTAGAAGGGCGACTAAGGAAATAAGATCTTTCTTGTTAGATTAACTAGAAAAAGATCGTAGCTGACTTTGTTTCACTCCATACTTAGATAACTGATCAATTCCAAACATCTAAAAGCGAAATCACAGCTAAATCAATCAATGAAAATGTCCAACAGAATTACTAATGATATTGGAAAGTTCCTTACAAAATCACAGCTCTAGTCTCGTTTCACATTACCAAGAACTTAAAGAGGTGTTATAAAACACAAAACAAGTTAAATTCTAATAAGATTCATCATAATTTTGTCGAAAGAATCACATAAAATATTTTGTTTATAAAAATTTATTTGAGGTTAGAAGGAAACGTCAAAATACAGGAAAGCGCACCAATGCACGGCCTGTAATTTTGTGTCTCTCGGAGTCTTGCTAGCGCGCGCCTTGTCCTTGTCTTTACAGTCAGCTATGCTATTTAATACAAATAATAATATGCTGGACATAAATTCCTTCCTACCTATATGGTAGAGAAAACTTAAGTTTTAAGCCTCGTTTCAATATATTACTTTGCTTATCATCTCATTGGCAATTTCATCATTTTAGACCGTTGCACTATGGAAAATCTAGGTCTGTTTTCGATTTAAAATCGAAAGCTAGGTACCATTTTTTTCTTCCTAGGATAAGACTGTTCAAATTTCTCAATTGTGTGTGGTTTTTTTTATTTGAAATTTAATATTTTTTGATGAAATTTTAAATGAAAAAAGAAAAGAAAAATAATTCTGTGATGCTTCTGTCTATTGCTTATTAAATAAAGGCAAATACCTACTTACATAATAAAATTGCACTTGTTTTTTTTTATTATTCGGTCAGCACGAAAAATCAGCTAGAAGGATATTTTGACAGCATAATATATTTTTGTCTGATCCGTCCTCCTCATCCAGCCGCCACCCACCCGCAATGTCCTAGAGGTCTTTTGATGTCAGTTTACAGTTTTTTTATGACTTTAAGTGATATTACAGAGTAACAATAATTACCTATCTCAGTTCCAACTAAAGGCGATATAGAGGAGTCAGCAAACAAATTTAGCCCCAACAGCGGCACTAAAACTTTAATGGACGCGATGTAGTACAGCTTTGAGAGTTAAAATAGTGCTAGTAACAGCAAGTAAATTTATTTTTATAGCTTTTAACTTATCTGTAATACAAAGTCTTAACAACAGTGTTCGCTGACTCCTGTTAACACCTATTGTTGTTTAGCTATTGCCACGAAGTGTCTATATACCTTAAGGTATTACATTGACCATTATTGCAGACATAGGTTATAAAATAGAGTTTATCGAGAGTTTACTAACACGAGATACTAACAGTTTCGAACCTTTATTTAGTTTTAACCTGTAATGAAGGAATTCAACTTAAGCTTACTGTCCCCGCGGTCCGAATTAATTGTAAGCTATCTTACAGTTCCTTCAAATTCATGCCATTCCTATCCCACTTACTAAAAGAATAGTGTGCTGTCTCTCACTCACTCACAGTTTGAGCGATGTAATTCTATTTCGAACCGTACGGTGTGTTGGGCGGTTTCCGTTTCCTTTAAAGACGGTCTAAGGCTGAGATTCAAAATGAGATTCAGAGTGCATTTTGAGTCCGAGCTCAAGAGGAACTCAACCTTACAAACGTTACTCTAGTATGGGATCACATCGCTTTTTGACGTTTGTAAGATCGAGTTCGGGCTCAAAATGCACTCTGAATCTCAGCCTCAGAGTGCATTTTGAGCCCGAATTCAATCTTACAAACGTCACTTTAGTATGAGATAACGTCGCTTTTTGACGTTTGTAAGATTGAGTTCGGACTCAAAGTGCACTCTGAATCTCAGCCTAAAGGTATCTGCAGTAAATGTAAATATTTAGCTAAGTCTAGTATTACACTGTAAGTGTACCAAGGCAGTCAAATCGTACAAAGTATTTTCAATAGAAAAGTGAAAAAACCAAATATACATTCCCATCAAAACTGTCGAATTACGGAACACTAGGTATGCGAGTCTGACTCGCACTTGACTAGTTTTTTAACGTCTGTTCTTGCGCGTGCTTCCTCCCCTTAAATTGTCAGGATTTAGTCTAAAGTTGCACTTGGGGCCGATCCTGTTTTTGGTGTTCGTTAACGATTTTGTAAATCAAGTAAAATTTAGTAAATGCTCCCGTTTGCTGACGATCTCAAGTTGTAACATACCAATATACAATGTATCCGATGTTGATCTTCTTCAGAAGGACTTCAATTAAAAGCGGTACAAGAATGGTGTGTAAATAATAAAATGTTACTTACTTAACCCTAACAAATGCTACCACATCAAATTTACAAGAAAATTGAATGTCGTGCCATCTTCATATTCAATTACCGATACGCCATTACAGGAGGTCGGCACGATTCGCGATCTTGGAATAATTTTGGATACCAAATTGTCATTTACAGCACACTGATAGTATACATAGTTACTTAGGGCTGCTAAGCTTTGTGGCAAGAATTCAAGAATGTTTTTCCTATTACAACTTTATTTTATGCTTACCTATGTTCGTAGCACATTAGAGTTAACATCTGTGGCTTGGAGTCCTTTTTACCAAACACACATATACAGAATAGAACGCGTGCAACGCAGTTTTACTAGATGTCTAGCGTATCGGGATGAGTCTTGTCCTTTTCGTGCAGATTATCCACAAAGACTCAATCATTTCAAGATGGCTTCCCTTGAACACCGCAGATGCTTAAATGATCTTATAGCCCTTCACAAGATTGTTAATAGAATAGAATAGAATAGAATGACGTTAATTTCGATCGATTAAGATCATAATTATTAATACACATATACACAAAAAAAAAACAATTATCAATTAGTTCTACAATAAAATATATTAAAATTATGTCAGCACATGAATCATGCCGCAATTTTTACACATTTAACAAATGTAGGTAAATTTTCTCCTTTAAACAGAATGTTGGTTTGCTATAATAACCTTTATGATAATAACAGTGACATTGATATCTTTTGCAATTCCTTGGCAATGTTAAATTGTATTATAAACAAAACTACGACATGGTTGACTTGCAAGACCGCCGATAGGAATATCCAATGGGAATATCAATTATTTTTGTGAGTTACGAGTATGTTATGAGAACAGCTTATATATATTTTGTTTTTTTTTTCAGAATGTAGTAATTTTTATTCAAATAACTAAGCTTTAAGCTTAGTTAATGTTTTTCTTTTTAATTTGTAATTTATTAGTTTTAATTTGTTTAGGCAAGCTTTGCTTGTGGCTGCTTTTGTAGTTACTCGTATAATTTGGCATGTTTATAATTTTGTTTATTTATATTATTATTATTATTGTACCGCATTTATATGTGAGGGCTGTGTGCTCCTATAATTTGTATCACTCTGCAAGACAAATATATATTATATATTTATAAAAATATGTATATAGAACTAAGAACAATAGAACATGGTTGAAATAATTGGTGTTACAGTTGGAGCTACTTAATAAATAAATAAATAAGTAAGCTGAATACTACGATAAAATTTCTAGACAATCAAGTACATACGTAATTTTCTTCACTTTCCAAACTATACATGCTTCCTTCTTGGTGCGCCAGATTTAGCTCACCAATCATGTGCACATAATCATAAATGTAGGCTGAAATTAAATCAACCGACCAAATTCATACTGGAGACTCGGTTAGTGATCAAGAACTAGGTTCAGTAATCCTTTTGGCCAATTTCGAAAAATAATTCGTTTTGCACCCTTACTGGCTGAAATAGTTTAAGTACAATTCCTAGTGCAGGCACTATGGGGCAAAAAACATTTTTTTTTTTATTTCACCTTGTTCCCGATGACTAACCAATCATCGACGTCGGAAAGGGGGCGGGTGGGGGGGGGTGCAATATAGGTACGGAACTCTAAAAATAGTATGGTAAATAACAACAATATAGAGCCATAACAACGGCAAATGAAAAAAAAAACTAGAAGCGCTTCCAAGAAAGTGTCAGTCGAAAATGCGAACACCCAAAAAGGCAAGAGGCCTCCTCCATGTGTGTACTGCGTGCCGCCATACTAAACTGTGTTCAACACAGTTTTCATTTTTCAAGATAACCATACAAGAAACCTCAATTCAGTCAAATTGTAGGACATACTCTAAAGTAAAACAAAAAATAATAAAAGTAGAGTTCCGTACGCAGACGGAGCCAATTTTTTTGTCACGCGCTCGCTACCGTTTTATCGCCTCGTTTTTTGTAGCCTTGATGTTGTTTTGGCGGGTTCATTATCGTTTTTACCGTAATGTTTTTAGGGTTCCGCACCCGTATTGTGGGGTGGTACGGAACCCTTTGTGCGCGAGTCCAACTCGCACATGCTAAAATGTTTTTTCGTTCACTGCATACCAACATCAAGGCAACAGAAAACAAGGCACTACAATAACAAACAATTCGGCACCCTATGAGTACGGAACCCAAATTTGTATCATTTGTTGTTTTACTTCAGAGTATGTACTATAATCTTACTAAATTTTAAACATGTAATGATGTCGGTTCGGTGCAACACGACTTAACTTAATTGACAGGACTAAACCAAATTTAAGCGTTCTGTATTTTTCTTTCTATATGGATGGTGTTAGAGCTCGACTGTGGAGGTACCACCATCTTACTCGCAAATCTTCCCGAAGTTATTCGGGGGAGAGTAAGAGAACAGCTCTCAGGCAAAACCAGGCGGCCCACCATTGCCTGGGACCGATGGATGGCGGTATATCCATCCTCAATTGCCGGGCCTTATAAAAAACAGACTGGAGACGGGCAGCGGCGTCACTGGTGCAAGGGTTTCGGCACCGCGCTCACCAACCCGCATGCCCAGCGTGTGTGAGTATGGGCATTTCTTCCAGGAGGACCGCCAAGAGTGGCGAAATCCTGGAAAGGCCTGTGTCCAGCAGTGAACGAAACAGGCTGATGGATGGATGGATGGGATATGGATAAGGCGGTTAAAATAAAGTTAGTCCTGTCAAAGTCGTGTTGCAACGAATCGACACCATTATCACCGTTCAGAAGCAACTGCAGTAATGTATTTGCCGTGATAAAAGCCATAGTAACAAGTATTCCGTGAACATTTCAACTGGCTACCTATTACGGCTGAAACTGTAAACCTCTATGACAGACAGACAGATGGACCGCAAAAGCTTATTTATAGGATCCCGTTTGGCACGCTTCGGGTATGCAACCCTATAACAATAGAACATAAAAGAAGAACACCCTAACAATTTTATGTGCACTGAACAGGTACAGTGCATGATATTGTGCCTAACTTGTTGCTGTCACTAAAACTACATTATTCCGCAAAATGTAGACCTCAAAGGTACCTACATCAATTTTATAATACGAGTACCTACCATTTACTATTATAATAATACCATTCTATAACTTTTTTATAATACAGTGTTCCGTAATTCGACAGTTTTGGAAACAGTCAGGAAGAAGGTATTTAAAATCTTGCCCATTACTGTTTATGATAACTAAAAAAAGAATTGATTGTACCTACCACAAAACAGAGACGCAAATATTCTTAGACCGTATTCAAAATAAAACTCGTGGATGAAAATTCAATTTGTCACCCGCGATATTTTTCCTGTAATTTCGGTTCATTAGTTTCGGAAATTTTCAGTTTTTTTTTATACCTTATTATGTAGGCAAGTGAATGCTATTTTTGTGTCAAATTTTCTTTATCCTTGACGGTGCTAAAGTTCTGAGGCTGTGAAATACGGACGGACGGACGGACACACAACGGAGTCTCACCATAAAGGTTCCTTTGTACCTTTTAGGTACTACGAAACCCTAAAAATTTTAAACAAATAGGTAATAAATTTCCGTGTTGTAATTTATGTTAATCATTTTTGTTACGAGCGCAAATTTTACACACGTTTTGTGTGCGTGCGTCGTTCGTTCTGTAGTGCTCCCGACGACGACGTTACGGACACTAGAAAAAAGTGCGTGTGCAGCCACTACTACAACCATAGACAAATGGACTTCGTGAGATAAAATATCTGTAAAACTGCTGACTCTAATTTCGCCGATCATTTAATTACTCAAAATAATAACTCAAAATCGTTTCATATTCCGCAAAAGTGCACAAACATTTATTATTGTACAAGTAATTGCACGTGTCTACTGGATGTACCAATTTCAACGGAGAAAGTTCTACTGACCCACTTTTCGCTCATAAATAATGAAATGCAAATGTAGGTCACCTTTTTTTACCAATGCCGTAAAAGCACGTCCACCTTAGACTTTAGAGTAATGTATACTCTAAGACGTACACATATTAAAAATTTCATCATTAACTAATGTTTCGCCTAGCAAAGCCTAGCTTGATGGTGTATTTTCTTAATAAATCTCTTTTCAGGGACGTACAAGTTAGTGAGACATCGATTCATATGCCTATGCAATGCGTCACACCATTTTAATCCAATTTACAGGACTACGGGTAAATCTTATTAGTAAGTTATTTTATTCTACAGAAACCTCACATGTTCTCCCATATATAAGAAACAATTTCCTGGCATCTATCATTTCTGGTGAATGCTTAACAACATTCACAGTCCAAGTATCCACAAAAACACCGGTTACCTTAGTCTCTCTTAATTCTCTTTGATTCGTGAGCCAAACCAATACACCAAAATGCTTGATTACCTTTCCCTCGCCTTTGTGGTTGCTGTTAAAGTTTTTAAGAAAACTACTCCAAATGGAAAAATTACGGTTTACCTCGGCAAGCGTGACTTCATTGATCATATAGATTACTGTGATCCCGTCGATGGAGTTGTGGTAGTAGACACCGAATACCTGAAAGGAAGAAAGGTCTACAGCCAGGTATAAAAAGTGCAAGTGTTTGTGAAACGGACGTTATAAAAAGTGAAGTGCAAGGAAATTTAAATTAACTTCTTTTTGTGCAGCTCGTGACCACCTACCGTTATGGTAGGGAGGAAGATGAGGTGATGGGAGTGAAGTTCTCCAAGGAGATGATTATTGGTCAAGAACAGGTTGTGCCATTGGTCAACTCGAAGATGGAGCTTACTCCTGTCCAGGAGAAACTATTGAAGAAGCTTGGACCCAATGCTTATCCTTTCACCTTTAACTTCCCTGAGATGGCCCCTAGCTCGGTAATAACTTTCTTTGATTTTTAACTGGTTTGTTTTCACATGACACAAAATATAATTGCATCCAACGAATTTATAGGTTACCCTTCAACCTTTAGAAGAAGACCAGGGAAAGCCAATGGGAGTGGATTATTCCGTGAGGACCTACGTTGCTGAAAACGAAGATCAGAAGACTCATAAGAGAAGCTCAGTTACTCTGGCTATCAAGAAGGTATACCACTGGTCATTATAACAGATTATTATGTTGTACAACTTGATATAATAATGATTTCTATTACAGTTGCAACATGCCCCAGCATCTCGTGGCCGTCGTTTGCCTAGCTCCCTTGTGAGCAAAGGATTCACATTCAGCAATGGCAAGATAAACCTGGAGGTAACCTTGGACAGGGAATATTACTACCATGGAGAGAAGATTGCTGCGAACGTCATCATATCTAACAACTCGAGGAAATCTGTGCGCAATATTCGTTGCATGGTCGTGCAACATGTTGAGATCACCATGATCAATTCGCAGTTCAGTCGACATGTTGCTTCCTTGGAAAGCCGTGAAGGCTGCCCCATTACTCCTGGAGCTAGCTTGTCCAAGACCTTTTATCTGGTCCCATTGGCTCGCACCAACAAGGACATCCGCGGTTCGTATTTTGCAATTTGGGTTTATCAAAATGTTGAAATAAAAAATACACATACTATGTTTTTATGTAACAGGTGTGGCTCTCGATGGCCATCTCAAAGAAGACGACGTGAACTTGGCCAGCTCAACCCTTGTGGCTGAGAACAAGTGCCCCGCAGATGCTATTGGTATCGTGATTTCTTATTCTGTACGAGTCAAACTGAACTGCGGTACTTTGGGAGGAGAGCTTGTAACGGATGTACCTTTTAAGCTTCTTCACCCTGCTGAAGGTAGGTTTCAATATACATATGCGAGAAACAATGCATTATTAAAAACGTATTAATTAATTATAACTTTCAGGAACGGTCGAACGCCAACGCTTCAACGCTATGAAGAAGATGCAGTCCATTGAAAAACATCGCTATGAGAACTCTCTTTACACCAATGAAGAGGAAGACAACATCGTGTTTGAGGACTTTGCTCGTCTCAGGATGAACGAGCCTGAATAAACAAACACATAACAAAAACCAAACAAAAAAATAGAAAAAAAAGATTTGAAAATCTATAAAAACGTCGTAATCAAGCAAGCAACATATGTTACCACGTCATCCATCTAGTTGAAATGATTAATTGGTATAGAACCTTCCTTGCTTAAAGTCATTAGTTTAATTAGCGTCTACTTTATTTACGAAAAAATATATTATTTTATCTTTGCTCCAAAATATTAGGAAAATATCTGATATATTTTATATTATATATCTTATAATTATTATATTATATGTACTCACCTTTGTAAAAATTATGCTAATCCTAATTATTTAAAGATATTAAATTTTCACCAGATCAAATGTCTTTCATTCACTTTGCTACCGAATATTTGGAAATTCTATAAAACAAGTACCAGCAGAAGTCTACACCGGAAGGTCTTGTGCAACACTGACTGTAAATATCTAAGATGCAATTTAAGTTATGTCCTTCATGCATTTGCATATCAATTCATTCTACTTGACTCAAAGTTAAAGGGGTTCTAAGCCCGACATGGGTTTTGTGCACCCTTTACATAATAGTCACTGCATCCTTTATTCAAAGGTGTTATTGTTGTGAGTACGCTGACCTTCCCAGCAACCAGCAGGTACAAAACAATCTTGTTTAACAATTTCAAAAACAACTAAGATGATAACATTTCTTTGGTGATACTTAATGATAACACAATATTTCCATAATTTTGCAGTAGGGTAGATTATTTGTGGGTTAATTTCTAAGAAACTTATTTTTATGGTGGTTAGGTATTATTTTTAATAGGTAAAACCATCGTAGATTTAAAAATGAAAGATGTAGTTATCATGGGTTACCTTATAAAGTAATACCTCTGTGTCTTAAGGTACAGTACGACAAGGATATTTTGGCTCGTGGATTAGTCGTGTCCAAAATCGGAACTAGTGCCGCTCTGTCATCATAAAACGTAACCCTTGTTTCACAGTTGCGCCCCCCCCCCCCTGTGAATGTCACCCACAATATCGCCTTGTCGCACTGCAGATGAATCTTTCAAAACATATTATGTTATAATTATAAGCTTCTTTACTTAAGTAGACTTTTCTTAACATATTTTTAAAATGGGACTGAAAAAAAGAACCATAGTAAAATAGTATAGAAAATGGGACAATATATATACTAGGTATACCCTTAGTCTTGTAAGTGTTAAACACTTTGCGATTTATCCATCGTTAGGATAATTACAGATTAACATTATACCAGTGCGTTATAAGGAAAAGTAAATCTAGATCTGACGATCCCGGTTCAAAGCCTACCTCACATCCAGATTCATTTTCCTTCTGCGTTTCTATAACACAATGATACAAATGTTAATTTGTATAAAACAACTTTCCTGCGGTCTAATGGCTTGAAAGTTACGACCACTAATCAGGAGGTCAAGAGTTCAAATCCCGTGTGTGCACATTATGTGTCCGGTCTGTGTGCTTTGTAGGGTAGATCCACAGGATTTGTGCCCAAAGTGCGGTGACAATTCTGGTTGGGACATAATAATCGTTGGTGAAACGTGGGTGCAAGTGTGGACTGTCTTGCATTTCATAGTCCTATACTTGAAAACACCTCTGACACCCTCGAGATTCGTGTCCTTATGAATAAAACAAATATAAAAACAATTACCAGAACGATGCTGCCGGAAAGGTGCCTTTTTTATTTAATAATAAATATATGTATGTATAATTTTATATATAGGAAAAAAAAGAAATAATAACTCGGGGTCGTCGTCAGTCGAATTTTATTTAACAATTTTATTTATTTTATTTTACTTGACACCTTTTCAAAATCAAAAATACGAGATATATCCTCTTCGTGTTAGGAATAACAAAATAAACATTACAATAACAACGCTAACGGATATTTGTCTTAACCTAGCTTCCCAACGATATGGAACATCGTTGTAGCTTCCCTAAAGAATTCAGACAGAAATGCAACAGCAATTAAAAATAATGGTTCATCAAAATTTTCTCAAGACGAAACTGGTCAGACAGGATTTGGACAATGGACTAGGAAGACAGTACACTGTCCTGGGTCCCTTTCTTTCAGCCGTGCACTGCGAAACCCTTCCGTCCTAAAACCTGTTTGACCACTCTTGGTGTGGGAAAGGACAGTTCCCGAATGACCCTTTATTTGCATGAGCTTAGAATACAATTGTCTGATTATAACCCTTCCACTAGAAAGAAGGAAGTAACAAGTGCAAAGGGGTCCTTTTATGGGCAGACGAGCTGTCTTTGCAATTTCATTGAATAGTTAGCAAAAGTTGGTGAATCGTAAAGGACAGTGGACAATAGTTCCCACGTAGGGAAGTGGTCAAACTGGTTTGATCGGTGTCCTTAGAAAGGGTGGACACCCTTTGACCGAAACTTTAATGTCTTGAGAAAGTAATAGAACGTGATGGCGGTTATTTTGCAAGGATTATAAAATGTGGGAATTTATTTTGCGAAACTAAGTACACTGGTTGTTAGTCTTTTGTATGAAGTTTGCTTTTCAAATAAATTTTACCATCCATGGATAGTATAGGTATAAAAGTGTGATGTGACAGTAATTGCTTTGCGCTAGATAAAGAGAATAATATATTTTGATATAGTGTTCTGTTTTGAAGTTACACAGTTATTTTATTTCGCTGATGACGTTTGATTTTATAATGTGCACAAAAATTATCAAAGTTAAATCCCATGGAATGAACAATTAACTTTTGAATAGAACGTTTTTTATCTTAGTCTCGTGCTGAATTTGCATCACTATGTCCGCTGATGATAAAAAATATACGGCGAATAAAAGGGGTGATTTCTTTGCTCCCCTTATTTAAGACTTGGGTCCAGATTTTACACAATGCTGATATAAAATATTTATTTGACACCTGTATTGTCTAACTATCTTCATACGAATAATGTATGATCAAACAATAATAAACATGATATTATTGGTACATAATTTGATTTTGGTATATTTTAGTAAGAGTTTATGTATGTATGATGGTACAAAAAGCAGCGGCAGCTCAGTTGTTAGGACGCTAGACTGTCAGTCTTGAGACCCAGGTTCGAATCCTGCCATCCGGAATTCGTCTACTTATCGTTCTGGAAGGTGATGGAAAACACTGTAAAGTAAACCGGCATGCCCTAAAAATCGTGTATTTGTGCCCGAATTACGACTAAGACTCAGCCCCAACCATGTTAGGACATTACTAAAATCTTCGCTAAAAAGAGGATGTTACGACCGTTCACTCTTCTAGTCACAAAACATACTCGGAATTATTTCTAACAACCCCATATGAGATTTATGTCGTGATATGTTGTTTTTGATGGTACACAATAAAAACAAGCGCCAAAATAAAACAGCTGTTACAGCGAATCAGATGCAATCAAAGATAATAAGAACCCGCATCTAACGGCCACATGTGGAAACAATTACAAGTAAAATTTATTATCCTTTTGTCCAAAAACCTGTTTGGACATCGTCGGTTACGTGCATAGTCGTGAGATCCCGATTCTGATGGTGACCCTTGATTTGCATCATCACATTTTTGTAATTATTTTTATTCTAAATATACACTTATGAAAGTTTAGAATTTTCCGGTATTTTAACAAGGAATCTAATAAATTGATTTCCTTACTAGCACCAATTCATCAATTGTCCATTTACGGCACCAACACAACAGCTAATTTTATCGTCAACATAAATAACTTTTGCTTTACATAACGGACATTAAATTGCACTTAGAGTACGGTCGGAGAGATCGTGTCAAGGAAGATAGTCCAATGAACCCTAACAAGTGCATTGCCATGTTTCCTGTTTAGTCGCCTAACTGGTTACAAAACTTTTAGTTGCATGAGATAAGAAACTCACTTTCCATAGAAATTACGAAGCGCCTATTAAAGTCTGATTCAACGCAGGGTCTTACTATGTAGGTTAAGATAATTAGTCGGTGAAAGTACTATATCTCCTCTATCAGTAAAAATGGTACTTGTTGTAAACATTTGTTTCTTGTATGCTACGCCATTACTTATTTTGAGATTTTCAGTAATATTACTAGTACGTACGACGGTACAAGAATTTAACATGTTTTTTTTATTGATATAGCAACTCTTACAAGATTTATTGAAATGTGGGTGGGGAAAAATTCAACAACTAAATATTTATAAAACTCTAATGAAAAAATAAATAGTTACAGCGAAAACTAATCATGAAACTAAAACTCTAAGCTAATTGTATTCATTGTTGTTATTCCTGCTTATTGGTTGTAAAACATAGGCTTGGCCTGTTGCTCTATCAACTACGTGTCCCGTTGAAGGTTCAAGAAAAAGTCGTGCTGGAGCAGAGGCTGCTGCTTGTTCCGTTTGATAATACTGTCTCACACCTTGATCATAAGGCACAAATTGCGATGGCTCTTGTTGCCTTTTAGGTTCAAAAAATGATTGCTGAACATCTTTCTTGCTGGGAACTTTTACTTCTGGCGTTGCTGCATACTCTTCATCTTCTGTCTCTACAGGTTTCTGATGTTTTTTGTGTTTCTGAACGTGTCTCTTCTCTTCTCTAGGCTCTTCTCGTTCTTCTTCAAGCTCCTCATCTGTAAATTTTTGTACTTTTTGCGACGCTGTTTTACTAAGGTCCTTGATAGTGCCTTTTCCTTGTTTATATTTCCTAGGTCTTGAAACTTCGATGGTATCCTCATCTTGATCTTCTTTCACAGGCTTTCTGTCAGATCTGAGACGAGGATGGGCCCGTTTGCTTCGCCCACTGTCATCATACGGTGATATTGATGCCTTTTCAGGATCGTAAGCTGAAGTTTCATCGTTGCCATAGCTTGGGGATTGTTCGCTTGGCTCGTCGTATGCATCGTTGGAGTCACGATAGTTGTAAGTATCATCATCAGATTCTTGATGGTTGTAAGAGCCATCGTCATTACCATGATCATTATTATGCCCTGCATGGTTCAGATCCCAGTAGTGTTCACCATAACCTCCTTTTTTATCACCCCATCTAACCTGTTAGGGATAAAGATATGTATTAGTGTGTGTTTCTGAAAAGTCTCGTTTTTGTTTCGTTACTTATGTAGGTTAGAAGTAAATTAGACCTTACACAATGTATTAATAAGAAAATTATAAGAAAGTATTATATGAGGTTTGCAAGAAGTTAAAATATTTTAAGCGATTGATGGTGTATGTTGTCACTTCTGTATGGAATATTTTTCTATTATTAAATATATTTTATGTTAGTTTATGGGTTAAACAAGAAGTTTTAATAATTATAGAAGTTTAAATACTATGTATTTTTACAGTATTATAGTCTTTATAGTAGCCCCTCCAATATGTCTGAAAAATAAAATAAAGCAAAGCTTAATTCGTACTTTTGCAGAGAACAATCCAGTTGATGGTCGAGAGCGTTCATGTCTTTCTGTGAAGTGTCGATCACTGCCCTGTCGATGTCCTTGGTCGTAATCTTCTGACGTGGGCGAATGCATATACCTTCAGCCAAGCCAAACCAAGCAAGACAGAGAAAGAAATAGAGGAAGTTAGTGATAGATAGGAGACAGAGAGATCGGAGGAGATAATTACTTTTCCCATGTCCCTGTGGTTCTTAAAGTCTTTCTTCTCATAACGCTGCTCCCAATTATTCGGATCTTCACAAACGTGACCGAACTCTATCTTGTACGGACTCAACTGTACTGAGAAAAAATCCCTACAAAACAACGTGTTTTTGTATTCAATATGGTTCGTGATCTCATTTTAGCTCCCTTGACAGTTTACGTGAGCTCATTTTAGGGCCTTTGACGGTTTACGTGATCTTTTTCACATGTATTCAGAGATAATGCAATTAATTAAGTGGTTCAAACTGATTTTTAATAAGTTACATCAAAGTACTATACAGCGCATTCTAGGAAAACTATGAAAATTGTAAATTGATTAACCTTGAGCACAATGTAATGGAGTCATTAATAAACACTCATACTCACTGAAAGAATTTAGATTGTGCCTCAACAGTGGAGGGACCTTTCGGTGGATTCTTCACTGAAACACTGGCAACTGGATTCCAAACAGACCCTGTTTGTAGAGCCAATAGACACCAAAGCCATTTCTGGAACACATTTTTAGATTGTTAATTCAAAACAATTCATTTTCACACATTTATCATCATGGTAATTTATCACAGGATGATTAACGTAATATTTATTTTTATTATCAATTTGATGCATTATGTGTTTATTTCTACAATTTTCCACGTGATATTCACCGTTAAGTTTACAATACGTTGTGACATCTTGGAACTTTGGTTGTAGGTGGTAGTGACTGGTAGGCGTTACTTTATTTATAGAAACCGCAACAAACAGTTTTATCCAGTGGTCATCAACTATTCTGACTACCAAAAGTTTTCTTGATTTTTCTAGTGGTTGAATCGACAACATTGAAAATTAATAATTGCTGCAAAAGTAAAAACCATTTCGAGATATGGGCTTTCTCAGCATCATATTTTTTTTTCAGAATTAAATCGTGATTAAATAAAAAGATATTTTCAAAATACTAAAAAAAAAATAAGGTTAACACAGGATTTTAAAAACAATTTCCTTTGCTTTTAAGATCATTTTGTTTTAAAAAAAATCAACTGTCATGCCATGTGACAGCAGACATAAATACGCCAAGCTTTTTTTTTTAAATAATCCATTGGCAATGAACTTTTGAAATCCTCAGATGCGACTTACTTCCTTTTAGAATGAGTGAATAAGAAAACATTAAATTATGTAGGAAAAACATAAAATAAAACAAAAAGTTTTAATAATTAAATAATGAAAAAATACATAAGTCAGACTTTCAATGTAAATATTAAAAACAAACGGTTAACTAAAATGAAATGTTGTCTATTATGGCCGTTTGCGTGAGCCTACTCAATAGTAATAATAATTCTTGTTATGGTATGTTATATGAGTTATAATCGTAAAAATAGGCAGTTGTAAGTAGAGCTGGGATAAGTTATTTCCTTACTTTTTGAAATACATTTAAAATAAAACTACTGCCTCTTGAGCATTTGTTTTTTGACATAACTTATCAGCATCTATCATCAAAAGTTAGAATATAATAGAATAATCGTTTAATGACTCATAATTTAGCCTAGTTAAACTTATTAGTTAAGTTTTATTTGCCTTGTAATCTTTACTTGATTTGACCGAAAAGATCCAAGAGCCTTACATAAATGTGACGAGTATCCAGTCGAAATTTTCAGACTATTATAACAGCTTGAAATAACACTAATATTCGTTTATTGAACTATCCACCCATTTCCACAAAAAAAATTTTCCCTTCCATCTGCTGACAGATCTAAGAGCAAATGGACTCTAGCAAAGGTCAAAGCAGTGTCTGAATGAATTCGACTTCGCAATTGAAAAATTACAAAAGATGAAATCCCACATAAGTATTTAAATCTCTTGCGTTTCAAAATGGGTCCTCAAATTTGGGAGATGCCATCAGAGAACAGAGCAGCAATTAACGGCAGCGCTACTACGTATCAGAGCCATCAATTGTAGGCTCATAGTACTTTATTTAGTAGATTTTGTTTTATTTTTATACCAATTCACTGAACCTAGTGACCGTATGTTTGGTTGTTTATGTGAAACAGTTAACATATATGGCAGTTCTAATTACATAAACGCGGTAAAAGTCTTTGGTACTAGTTAATACGTTAAGATAATGGTATCGAATTGTCAGTTATTATTTTTTTTACAAATTTTTTCATTGAAATGTAAGCAGATCCAGAAAAAAAATTAAAAGTAGGTACCCAAGGTTGACAACGACTGACAAACGCATCAATCGTGGACCGTCTCGATACAGCGACGACGACGACGCTTAAAAGTTCTTTTATTTTAGTTGTTCCGCTTTACCTTTACTTTGTGCACAACGGCCAATTTGTACAGAATAATAATTAACATGGGGTTTTAACCAACTTCAAAAAAGGAGGAGGTTCTCAATTCGACTGTACTTCTTTTTTCTTTTTTTTTACATTATTTTTGGGTATGTTACTCCATAACTCTGGCAAATCTTTACCGATTTGAAATATTTTTTTTGTTTTGTATGGTTTGGTTCCAGGTAGGTCCCATTTTAGTTTGGTCGTGATCAGATGATAGTCTTTAGAGATAGGCAGCAAAAGTCCTCAACGGCATTCACTCGATATTGAGACTAATATCTCCGGCATTTCTTAACCGATTTGATTTTTTTATTTTTGTTTGGAGAGTTTACTTCCAGGTAGGTTTTATTTTAGTTTGGTCGTGATCTGATGATGATCTTCGGAGAAGTCCTCAATGGTTGAAAGCATATGACTCGATATTGCGGAAAACGCTTTGTACCGGGATGCTGATTGCAAGGTGTTCCTTGAAAATTGACATATATCCAGCTGACCCCCGATCCTGGCCTCATCACCACAACGTATGACAGCACAGAACACGAGATTTCGGCAATCACTTTGTGTGAGTGTGCGACAATTGACAATATGCCGACTGACCTTCGATACTGGCCTCATCACCTTAGAACACATATCTCTAAATGGCGGAAATCGCTTTGTGTCAGTGTGCTCATTGCAGGATATAACTTTAAAATTGACATTATGCCAAGGGACAGCAATCAGAGTACTCTCTGTAGTCTACCCATTTTTCAAACCAAAAAATTTTTTTCGTAGAAGTCGACGTTCTCATTTTGGTTTTTGTGTTCTATACCACGGGGAATGCACCGACTTCTAGATAACATATGTTTCAGGAAGAAAGAAGTCAACAAAAGTGATATTTTGGTACTATCGGTAACTATGAAATTATTTTAAGCTTTTTAGTGAATGTCTGCTATAAAATTAGAAGTCGGTTATTATTTTTTGTTCGAAGTTTTTATATGATCAATTTAATATCAGCCACTTTCTGATTAAAATACTTATATGGTATACTAAAGTATCTAATGTTATTTTTATGTTTTCAAATATCTACAGCTTTACAATTAAACTAATTTATAGCCTAATAACATTATGGTACATAACAACAATATAGATAGATAATGAAAACAAGGCGCTAAAATGGTAGCGCCTGACTAACAATTCGGCACCCTCTGAATAAGAAACCTTAATTTTTATTATTTGTTTGTTTAACTTCAGAGTATATAATACCATCTGATAATATTTTAAACTTGTATATATTACCGTCTTTAAGATAAAGCTAATACAAATAACGTTAAAAAATTGTACTTTTTCGAGGATTTTTTGTATGTGATAGAGACGGCAGAAGCTATGGACTCCTATGACAGACACACGGACGGATGGTCAGACCTGCGGACAGACAGTGAAGGCTTGTTAACAGGGTCCCGGGTGGAAGCCTTCGGGTACGGCCTTGAAAATATTTGCTTTTCTATTTGGCAGACCGAGTCTATGGCAAAGGTAATGGCCGCAAGTTTTTTACGTAAATAAAAAAATCACGTGCGCATTTATAAGATAAGCCCCATAATTAATGTCAGAGTAGCAATAGCAATAATCTGAGAATAATACTTAATCTAATAATACTTATGCTAGGTGGTAGAGCTGGTGCCGGGCTCGACTGTGGAGGTACCACCATCTTACTCGCAAATCCTCCCGAAGTTATTCGGGGGAGAGTAAGAGAACAGCTCTCAGGCAAAACCAGGCGGCCCACCATTCCCTGGGACCGATAGATGGCGGTATATCCATCCCCAATTGCCGGGCCTTATGTAAAACAGACTGATGACGGGCAGCGGCGTCACTGGTGCAAGGGTTTCGGCACCATGCTCACCAACACGCCTGCCCAGCGTGTGTGAGTATGGGCATTTCTTCCAGGAGGACCGCCAAAAGTGGCGAAATCCTGGAAAGGCCTATGTCCAGCAGTGGACGAAACAGGCTGATGGATGGATGGATGGATGGAATACTTATGCTTAGAAGAATCTTTTTGCACATGTAAGGTACCTACATTTTTTCAAATCTTCATTTACTCAATTTTAATGGCTAATTCCCTGTTTTTAAAGACGTTATTCACGTTATACTCATAAATTTTCATAAGCCGAGCAGGGGGAAAAGTTTTGGACTTACGTCATTTATAAGACATGGTTTTACGGGGCGTACATTATCACGACGTTCGTCTTGAACCGGGCAGTGAAGTGTTCAGAAACTCGTCTAACCTTTAAAAGGATAAGTTTTTGCAAAAGCTGCAAGAACGAATATCGCCATACATTTAATAACTTTTTTCGCGTTGAGTTAGAAGCCTGATTTTGTAACAGAACAATGGGGCTGATTGGAGCTGTCTTTTGTAAGAGTATTAGTTTCGATTTGATATCTTTTACTTTTATTATCTTTTTCAGCGAAAACAATTGCTATCTCTTTCCCACTGTTTTTTGTTACTACGGGACGGTTTCATTCAACCAAATCAATTCTAATTAATACGCACATATTTTTGTATGAAAAAATGTATGTAATTTTATTAGATCAATAAAATATCGTTACTATGGTTACACTCTCCCATTGCAGCAGTGGCAGATATTTTGATAGCCAGATCTATAACTCATTCCGTCTACGAACTAAACACCCGTTACAAATGGACGGACAGGAGAGTGACACTAATAGTGTTCCGTTTTGCTCTTTGGGTACGAAACTCTAAAAATTGGATTCTAGTATGGACAGCTCGTAGCTAGAGGCTATTGATCGACTACGTAATGATTGCGAATTGCGAGCTAAGAAACAATCAGAGCAGAGCTTAATTAAAGATTATTTATTCTGTGATTAAAGTAGACGCCGCGTCACGGTAGTCTTCGGGGCTTAAAGCATTTTGTAGCATAACGCAACGCAGTAAGAACTTCTGTAGGGGTATTTTGTCTTGGCGCTATCTATAATAGAGTGAAAACTCGTGGATCCAATCACGGGCAGCCCGCTGTGTACTAGTGATCTATCAGCGTTACCTGACGTGATCTGACGTAATTACAATTTCCTCTATTTTTATTTTTTGAAGAGTTCTGTAAGCTTGTCTCGCGACTACGGGCCACATGCTTGCAAGCTTCCTCCACGAGGGGATACAAAATTACTTACAAGGTTTACTTTAAAAAAACCGGTCAAGTGCGAGTCAGACTCGCTTACCTAGGGTTCCGTAATTCGACAGTTTTGGGAACAGTCAGGAAAAAAGTATTTATAATCTTGCCCATAACTGTTTATGATTACTAAAAAAAGAATTGATTGTACCACAAAAGAGAGAAATATTTTTATATCGTACTCGAAATATAACTTGAGGATGAAAAATTTAATTTTGTCATTTTGTTATCGTGAATTTGTCTCCCACTATATTTTTCCTGTAATAGTTACGTAATCCCAAATTATTATGATTTTTGTCATATTTTTCGGTTAATTAGTTTCGGAAATAAGAGGGGGACGACATGCAGTTTTTGTGGTTTTTCAAAGATTTCGCGAAATCGGTCCCAATTAGCAAAAGTATCTATTTTTATTATCATCTCTTTAATATCTGCAATTGGATACCCATACTGTAACTAAAAAAAAAATTAAATTTATTTTACATTTATTTTTATATTTCTCGTTTGTATTCAACTTTTTTTTTATCTCAATAATTTTACTGTATTTGGCCAGTTATGGCCTATGATCGTGATTTTTAAATTTTTTTTCGATCCACTTGTTTCGATAATAAGCGGGGGCATGTCCCCGCATTTTTGAGGTCTTTCAAAGATTTCTCGAAATCGATGACAGTAAATATGATAAAAGTATATATTGTTATAATCAGCTTTTTAATATCTACAATTTGATACCAATATTGTATTTTTATGATATTTTTTATTTTTTTTCGCACTTTTGTACTTATTGGAAATATTTTGAACAATTTAAAATTTCAAATTTTTATTAACTCCATATTGTGCAGGCAAGTGAATGCTATTTTTGTAGAAAATTTCAAGTCTTTATCTTTAATTAACGGTGCTAAAGTTATGGGGCATTGACATACGGACGGACAGACGGACGGACGGACAACGGAGTCCCACCTTTTACCTTTCAGGTACTAAGGAACCCTTAAAATATGACTTTTATGACTTTAATTTATGCGGCCAAACTCATACTAGAGCCTTGGTAAGTGATAAGACTAACTCTGTATACAGGGTGACTTTCAAACAAATCCCGATAATTTTAGAGGTTGTTAAGAAACGTTATTAGAACACATTTTAAGTGTAAAAGCAATTAAAATTAAAATTCAAGATATTATTCCGAAATTTTACTTGGAAATAAAATTTATGGTGGTTATCCTAGCAATTCCCATACGGAAAAAGTTGAAATTTGCCAAAATAGTGGGAATAATAATAAAAATAACTTTGCGCGATCTATCTTAACTCTATGATTTCTTTGGATTTTACGAAAATCTCCAAAGTGCTCTAATTTAAAAAAATAATTATGTATATGATTTTGAATGGTTTTAATAAAACCAGTTTGTGTTCTTCGACAAAATACTGAATGGTCGGGGTTAGGTTAAAAGTCAACCTGTATATATACTACGTGCACTGACTACCAATGGAACTTGAATATTCAGAATCTATAACAATTAAGGAGAATCTTTATGAAAACAAAACGTTATTTCATTCATAAGTTTTTAATCAAATGCCATAAACAATCGCAAGTGTAAATTCTGTTTCGTGTTCTTAGGTTTCCTACTTGGGCTTTTTGATCCATTGGTGTATATTTGTTTACATTACACCTACTGTTTTGGAGCACGTAAAGTACTGTATATAGTATTTATAGACAGTTTTTAAGAGTGTAGTACGTGAAACCATATATTTTTTTCTGATTTTAAGTGAATTCTTATGAGAAATTAATGTCATAAACCCTAACCCTATTTTAACACTCTGCATATTTTTTATGTCACCTCTAATGTGTCCCACTGCTGGGCAAACGCCTCCCCTTGCTGAAACCAGACATCGCGGTCCTGTGCTACTTCCAACCACCCCGGTAAAAATAAGTCAAGGTCGTCCCGCCGTCGTCTTTTTGGTCTGCCTGGCCTTCGGTAGCCGTCATCTGGCACCCACTCGGTAGCGATTTTCGCCCACCTATCCGAGTGCATACGACTAACGTGGTAAAACAAAAAAAAAACATTACACTTCTTTTCTCTTCAAGGGAGATACAAATTAACATACCAGTGAGGTATAAAATTTTATATCATTGCGGTGTTGAAACAGGATCATTGTTTATAACAATGCAGCATAGAAAACAGATATGACGTCGCTATATCGCAATTTATTTCGATTTGATGCTGTATGACGCTACTGGTAACTAAACTATAAAGTCTTGCCAGTTCAGTTACTCGGTACAACAACTCTTAAGGCCGTAATCAACTCGAACCGGATACAATTTCAATAAACAATCACAATTACATAAGTTAATCAGGTTGATAGAACACAGCTATCAATCAGAGCTAACCAAGATCTACCACCAGCGGAGAAAAAACTGTTGTTGTTTCAACCGAATCGATAAATGATATAATGTGCTGTTTCACAATTCCTGTTGCTGTGTTTTTTTTAAGAGTTCCGTGCTAGAAGGGTTGGCACCCGTTTCTTTTGTCATAAAAACCGGCCAAGTGCGTGTCGGGCCACGTGCAATGTAGGCTTCCGTAGTTGCCCGGTACATATAAGTTGGTCGACTAATACAGACCGCACCAAACTTCTAGTCCCATACATTATAGGGGGCCAAAAGTTTGGCGCGACCTGTACTCGTAAACCTGTAAAGCCTACTTAGCTGTGGTAGTTTTCCTTTTTAATTCATTATATATACTACTTCTGTGAATTTTTCACATATCTATAAACAACCGTTTAGCCAGCAAGGGGGGGGACACTCCACTCTAACTAAAATTTTCACTTTAAAGCTTAATATTTCGCCAACGGATCTCTAAATCGAAAAATGGTTTTCACACACCCTCAATGTTTTTAAACGGCCTATCCAACGATACCCCACACTATGGGATAGACGAGAAAAAAAAATCATCCCCAGTTTACGTGTATGACAGGTACACTTAAAAAAAAATTTTTCGAGATTTTATTTTACCATTTTGTCAGCGTGATAAATATTTATATCCATGGCTAATTACAGCTTTCTAGTATTAACAGTCTCTGCTCTAAGACGCGGACAGAAGGACAGACGGACATGGCGAAACTATAAGGGTTCCTTGTCGGACTACGGAACCCTAATAAAAACCATCAAAGCAAGTGTTTTTTAGGTATCCGTAACTGAAAGGTGCCAAGCGGGATCAGCTCTATCTTAAAAACGGTAATAAATACAAGTTTCAAATTTGGTAAGATTGTAGTACATGCATAGTTACTTTAAACTTAAACAAAAAATAAAAATAAATGGGATTCCATACTCAGAAAGTGCGGAATTGTTTGCCAAGCGCTACCATTTTAGCGCCTTGTTTTTTATCACCGATGTTGCTACATGGCGTCTATATTGTTAGTATTTACCCATTGGCCTCTCATTATCACACTATCACACTAATATTATAAATGCGAAAGTTTGTGTGTGAGAGTGTGTGTGTGTGTGTGTGTGTATGTTTGTTACTCTTTCACGCTGAAACGGCTGGACGGATTTGGATGAAATTAAGAATAGGTATAGCTTATAACCTAACTTAACACATAGGCTACTTTTTATCTCGGAAAAAAGCATGTCGTTAAACCGAATAACACGCGGGCGGAGCCGTGGGCAAAAGCTAGTTTACCTACTATAATTTTTTTAGGGTTCCGTATCCGTACTGTGTGGTGGTATGAAAATCTTTGTGCGCCAATCCAACTTCCACTTAGCCAAATTATTTCTACCACGTAAAGGATATAAACAGTAATCAGAATGGGTAGAGTTAATTTACTTCAGGACAATATAGGGTGAAATTAAATCAACCGACCAAATTCATACTGGAGACTCGGTGAGTGATCAAGGACTAGGTTCAGTAATCCTTTTGGCCAATTTCGAAAAAAATAAAAACTCATGCTCCCTTACTGGTTGGACTAGTTTAAGTACAATTCTTAGGAGTTGATGCTCGTGATTGTTGGCACTTGGCGGAACTTTTGAAACATTTTTTGTTTGATAAACACTTGTACTTGTCCACTTATTGATGGACCTTTGATAATGCTTTAACAGCGAAACCGGTAAGGGGAAATAATATAAATAAGTGGACAAGTACAAGTGTTTATCAAACAAAAAATGATACAATTCTTAGTGCAGGTATTTAGTGGCAAAAAAAAATATTTTCAAATTTTACCTGGAGCGTCATAAAACCTTGAGCGTCATAAAACCTTGTTTCTGATGACTGACCGAGTCTCCAGTATAAATTTGGTCGGTTGATTTAATTTCACCTAGGATAAGGTGAAATTTATTTATGCAGCCAAATTCAAACTGGAGGCTTCGTAAGTGATCAGTATCACGGATCGATAACACTTTTTGCTAATTTCGCAAAATAAAATGTTGATGTCCCATAGTAATTGACTCGGGGCTGGGCTTGCGTTTGTAAGGAACACGAAAAGAATCATTTACGAATTTCACAAAAAGGGTCATCTAACCTTGAAACTCAGACTTACCGAGTCTCAAGTATGAATTTGGCTCTATAAATAAATATCACCTTATAAATAATACAGAGTGGATTAAACCACGAAATTGATTCATATCTTATTTATCGAATCCCGCAAACAGTTTTATTATACTTAGTGCACATTAAATTAATCATATTTTTGGATTTTATAGCGGTTCTACCATACTACAAATAATATGCTTCGGCTTTGGAGTAATTCCACGGAAGATGTCGCATCCGTTACATTTTATAGCGGTTCTACCATACTACAAATAATATGCTTCGGCTTTGGAGTAATTCCACGGAAGATGTCGCATCCGTTACATTTTATAGCGGTTCTACCATACTACAAATAATATGGAGTTGATGCTCGTGATTGTTGGCACTTGGTGGAACTTTTGAAACATTTTTTGTTTGATAAACACTTGTACTTGTCCACTTATTTATATTAATTTCCCTTACCGGTTTCGATAATGCTTTAACAGCGAAACCGGTAAGGGAAATTAATATAAATAAGTGGACAAGTACAAGTGTTTATCAAACAAAAAAAAAACAAATAATATGCTTCGGCTTTGGAGTAATTCCACGGAAGATGTCGCATCCGTTACATTTTATAGCGGTTCTACCATACTACAAATAATATGCTTCGGCTTTGGAGTAATTCCACGGAAGATGTCGCATCCGTTACATTTTAAAATTATTGTAGATAGATTTAAAGGTTATGGATTGTTGCAATACAAAAATGTACATATATATTGTTTTGAAAATTATATTTAATAGATAGATATATAAAATTTATTCCGACTGTGTAAGAGATGATAGGAGTGATAGAACAGGAGATAATCTATTAATTTCGTTTTGTTTTTAATATTATTTAACTCAACTTTTGGCCTGATTATCCGACTTCCTCTTGTCCTGTACCTTCTATCTCTTTACACTTAAAACACTGTTGTATATATAAATATAATGATGATCGAAAAAAAAGACATGATCTTGATAAGTTTCTTGCCCTTCTTCTTAGCAAGAATAATCGAATGGGCGGAGTTAGGCATGTATTTATATATGTAACGTATTAGTATTTAGTATATAGGAATCTATTATTATTATCATATCGTATATACTACTTGTATACATTAAATATCCCTTTATTTTAGTTAATGTACGTTTATTTACTTATTAAATAAAAGCAAACCCAACACTTATTTTATTATATATTTTATTGTATTTCCTCTTTTACATTTATTTTGTTTATTATTATTTAATAAATCCTAACCTGCGATAAGTGTATTCGTGTACCTTTATTGCAAAAATAAAGCATTAATTTCAACAACAAAAAAATATATATATATTTTATAGCGGTTCTACCGTCCTACAAATAATACGCTTCTGCTTTGGAGTAATTCCACGGAAGATGTCGCATCCATTACTTTTTATAGCGGTTCTACCATCCTACAAATAATATGCTTCGGCTTTGGAGTAATTCCACGGAAGATGTCGCATCCGTTACATTTTATAGCGGTTCTACCATTCTACAAATAATATGCTTCAGCTTTTGAGTAATTCCACGGAAGATGTCGCATCCGTTACATTTTATAGCGGTTCTACCATCCTACAAATAATATGCTTCGGCTTTTGAGTAATTCCACGGAAGATGTCGCATCCGTTACATTTTATAGCGGTTCTACCATCCTACAAATAATATGCTTCGGCTTTGGAGTAATTCCACGGAAGATGTCGTATCCGTTACATTTTATAGCGGTTCTACCATCCTACAAATAATATGCTTCGGCTTTTGAGTAATTCCACGGAAGATGTCGCATCCGTTACATTTTATAGCGGTTCTACCATTCTACAAATAATATGCTTCGGCTTTTGAGTAATTCCACGGAAGATGTCGCATCCGTTACATTTTATAGCGGTTCTACCATCCTACAAATAATATGCTTCGGCTTTGGAGTAATTCCACGGAAGATGTCGTATCCGTTACATTTTATAGCGGTTCTACCATCCTACAAATAATATGCTTCGGCTTTGGAGTAATTCCACGGAAGATGTCGTATCCGTTACATTTTATAGCGGTTCTACCATCCTACAAATAATATGCTTCGGCTTTTGAGTAATTCCACGGAAGATGTTGCATCCGTTACATTTTATAGCGGTTCTACCATCCTACAAATAATATGCTTCAGCTTTGGAGTAATTCCACGGAAGATGTCGCATCCGTTACATTTTTTCAATTTATCTAATAACATGTCACACAGTTCTCATAAAAAATCGAAACACTACTAAAACTTTCTTTCTGGCGACAAATATACAAAAAAGAGGATTAATTCTTTTAAAAAATTAATTATAATTTTGAGTGTAGTTTCTAAGTTATTTTTTTTAAGTTACCAATGCATACAAAAAAAATTGGTACCAAATTACTTATCATTACTTAATAAAATAATTAATTAATCAAATATAAATAATAAATATTTTTTGGAATACAACATTCTAACGTACATTTATTTTAACAAAACTTAAATAAACTAATTTAAAAAACTAAATTATTCTACGAAATAAAATAAACTAAACTAAAACTACCTAGCAAAAATATTTAATTAAAGTAGATAAAAAATTGAGCCGAAATCGCTGTCGTCACGTAGAAGAGTACCCAGGATACGATATATGCCTTTTGGCGTTGAAACCCTCGGGCCGTGGGGGCCGGGAGCGCGGCAGCTCTACAAGGAACTGTCGTCGAGATTGGTCGACGTTTCCGGAGATCCCAGGGCTGGCGCATACCTCGGCCAAAGAATTGGCCTAGCAATTCAACGAGGTAATGCTGCCAGTATCCTGGGTACTCTTCCACGTGACGACAGCGATTTCGGCTCAATTTTTTATCTACTTTAATTAATAATAAATATTATATAAATAATTATTAATAAAAAATAATAACTGGAGTAACGGGTGCGACAAAAGTGGTCAATTTTCATGGAATTTGGTTAATTTGAGCATCAAAAGATTGCTTCCCATTCGATATATGAGTATTCATGTGTTAGACTAAGTAGTAAAGTTTGTTCCGCACATCCGGAATCAACAGAAATGGTCAATCGCTAAATTTTTTATATTTTTAATAGCTCTAAGGGGACGTATACTTCTGTTGGAGGTACTAGTTTCAACTTGATACCTCTAACGGGGCCCGAAAAAAAGGATCTTGATAGACGGACAGACAGACGGACTGACAACAAACTAATCGTATAAGGGTACCGTTTTTTTTTTCATTTTGTGGAGCCCTAATAGCAGTTTTGATAAGAATTGAAAGACAAAATATCGCAATCGGAATTTCCAATTCCTTCGGAAACTTAAAAAGTGTTAACCGACAAAGTCAAAAGTAGTGCAGAGTTTATTGTGAAACGTACTGTTATAATAAGTCGAAGTGGGAAAGTATGCCGGTCTGATCGGAAAGTGGGTTCCTCAGCTACCACGCAGCCTTCGTATACTCGTGTCAGTGGCCTACAGTTACCAATGTAACAATCGTACCCGGAGTTGGTGCAAGTCAGAAGCAATCACCGAATACACTTAGGGTAAACAGACAGAATATTCCTAAATAATAATTGGCATAATAATTGTGTTTAAATATTTCATGTGTAAAATTTGTATTGAATTGTTTTAATATGTAATCATGATAATTTTGTAATTTAATAATGTATAATCTGCATCCATTTTGCATGCTGTGTCCGCCTATAATTGTCTAGACATATACCCTACAACTTATAACTCGTTAAACAATGTATGTATTTATGTACTAGATGTTGGTGGTCCAAATAAATAAATAAATAAATAATATAACAATAAAAAAAAAAATTCACGAAAATTACCCATGAAGATTATATATAAAATTACAAAAAACCACAGAAAATTACATAAGAGCGTTACAAAACAATCACGACAGCACATATACATTTATGAACAAATCATATTAACTATGTACAATAATTAAAATAATAGTTGTTTATTTTCAGAGACCCGAATTAATTAACATTATATTTCAAATTACAATACTAAAATTTAAATATAGTGACAAAATAAAATTAAGATAACAATGTCAAAATTAAAATTACAATATCAAAATTAAATGAAGCTAGTTTATATTTATGTGAAAAGTGCTTGCTGACCATTCGGCAGCAGATGAGAATATTAATAATGGAAGTTGATAGTTGAGATTGTCGGCACTTGGTGGAATTTATCAAACATAACTGGTATAATACTATTATAATGTATATTTACGTAAAACGTAAATAAGTAAAACACACCTACTCCGCTTGCCAGTTGAGGCGACAACGACTGCTGGTGACCTTAGTGCGTGCGTTTCAGTTTCTCACACGCCTCTTCCCATACTGAGGGGGAATCAAACTGCGGACGCGCTCAAAATTACCTAAATAAATAATTACAGTTATTACAACTGCAATTCTTCAATATTAAAAGGCAGTAATTCAAGATATTATCTCTTCAATATGACGAAGTTTCAATCTGTTTCTTTGCAAATATATAATTAAATCAGATCTTAGTCTTAAATTGGCCTAACTTAGACCTTATTTTGGAATTCATTTAGTTACAGTTCTTCATAAAAATTCAAAATACCAATTAAAATCATGCTCACCTTTTTTTACTTATACTGTGAATTTGGTAAGGGCTGGTTAAACATTTTTATTTAATTTGCGTTTTTTTATACTAACTTTTTATAACTTAGACCATACATGGTTCTGTACTAAAACGGATATTGGCTACAATAACTTCAAATTTCTTTACTTAAAACAAAGGAGCATTATTATCACAACATAATAATTTATTAATAGGTATAGAAATGTACATACAGGTGTATGAACGTTAAAATACTTAATAAAAATGATGTTTATTTTAGTTAAAAGTATTTATCCCAGCATTAACAGTTTCTTTAAAACAATATTTTACGTGACTGAAAGGAGTATTACCAATGTTATACTAAATATCAAATTGTTTTTTTTTTATTAATATTCAAAATTGTTAATTGCTTAAATATAATTTATAATACAGAAGTAGGTGAAATATTTTTGACTATAAAAGATTTGAATACAAGAACACTGATACAAATTAATATTTTATCGTTGTGGTATAAAAACGTAGATGAAAGTAAACCTGGATGTGAGAAGCCTTGACCCGGGATTCGAAACCGAGTCCTCTAAACGAGAGCTTTCAAGAGTATGTATCTCCTAGCGATGTATGAATCATAAACTGTAAAAAAATATATCTGGGGGCACGGCAGTGCCCCCGCCAAGCCGAGCTAAAAAGCGGCACGGCCGTACCATCCTTTTCTCGAAACAGTTCAGGCTATTTTCGACCCCCTATAACTTCGTTGTAGATAAAAGTAGAAGCTTGAATTTTCAGTAACAAAGGAGGCATTGTATAATCACGATATATTTCAAATTTCATTCAATTTGAACTAGTAGTTTAAGAATTATAACCAGTCAAAGTTTCTCAATTTTGTCACTTACTCACTCACTCACTGACTGACTGACTGACCGATCATCAAAACTCTAAGGCACTTCTAGCAGACGTAGAAGCTTCAAATTTGGAATACAATTAGTGTTATAAATGAAGAAAAAACTAAAATATTTTGCAATTTCGGTCCAGTTTTCTAGATACACGAACTGCATAAATAAATAACTTTGTAATCCCATATAAATATATAGGATTACAAAGTAACATTTGCAGTTGTAAGTAGAAGGTACTGGAAATGAAAAATAGTAGGACTATCTACAAAAGAAATGAGATGCCATCAAAAACAAAACTTGTAAAAAAAAACAAGTCTCGCAACTTAGTTCTTCTACCGTAAAAAGTTGTCAGATCCATGTAAACCTAAGTCGGTTAATTTATTCAGTCCCTACTTAGGGGACCTTCTGTCTTAAGTTATAATATAATTAGCTAACCTAACAATATTATTTATCTTTTAAATAAATAGATTGACTTGGCAATCGCACTACATATTCTAATTCAATATAATTTTTATTACTTGTGCGATACATTGTATTTTCATGACTGATACCGGGCCCAATTGGCCCCATAATATTATATCTCACAGTATTTGTTATTTTATGTGTTTTATATGTATATAAGGTGACTTTTGTTTAAATAGCCAAATTTATACTGGGGACTCGGTAAATGGCCAGGATCAAGGTTCAATTACCCTTTCTGTGAAATACGCAAAGTAAAATTTAGATCCCTAAACTAATTATACTAATATATTATATATATTCGTATTCTAATAATAATACTTACAGTAGTAAAAAAGTCGTGTCTGTACATTTAATTTTTTCGCAAAATTTTAAATGAAATGTATTATTGGTATTGGGTATTGAGGCTAAAACCACAATTTTTAAAATTTTTGTCTGTCTGTCTGTGTGTATGTTCCGTTTTAACTCGAGAACCACTCAACGGATTTGGATGCGGTTTTTTGGTTATCATTGTTGTGACCCTGGTCAACATGTAGTATTTAAAGGATGTTCATAAAACAACGCCTAAGCCAAAAACGGGGCAAAGACTAAATAAGCGCGGGTGGAGCCGAGGACAAAGGCTAGTAATCATGCCCAGGTGTTCAGCCTGTCTCACGCCCTCAAGGAAACCAGGTCGAAATCATGGAAACGATCTTAAAGAGAACAGCAATTGTTGTAATAACGATACTTGGCACGATGGTTTGAAAACGTGAATCGTGATAAGTAACAAGATATTTGATATTGAACTTGAATTCCGTGGTCGAGATGGAATACAAAAATGTAAATAGCTCTTGAACCTTTCTCAAATAAACAAAGAACTAGGTTTACTTCCATCCATCCATCAGCCCGTGTTCGTCCACTGCTGGACATAGGCCTTTCCCAGATTTCACCACTCATGGCGGTACTCCATCCTTCATCCAACGTCCTATAAGTCGTCGGTCCAGCGGGCACGAGGTCGGCCTACGCTACACTTTGCTGTACGTGGTCTCCATTCTAGAGCCTTTCGACCCCAACGGCCATCATGTTGGCGACAAATATAGCCTGCCCACTGTCACTTCAACTTACTGATTCTGCAGGCTATGTCGGTTACTTTCGATCTCGGACGGATTTCCTCATTTTAGATTCTATCCATCAGAGATACTCCAAGCATAGCCCGCTCCATAGCTCGCTGAGCTACCTTATAAGTGGATCTGGGAGTGTATTTTTGAATCATTCTAATTTCAATTCGCATACGAATCCGTTCGCAGGCCCTTTGTAAGAGACCACGTCTCAGCGCCATACGTCATCACAGGAAGGACGCACTGGTTGAACATCTAAGGCAGAGATTCAGAGTGCATTTTGAGTCCGAACTCGATCTTACAAACGTCACAAGCGACGTGATCCCATACTAGAGTGACGTATGTAAGATTGAGTTCGGACTCAAAATGCACTCTGAATCTCTGCCTTAGCCTTTAAGCACTGCGGCATTTACTTTATATTTACTTGTCATCCATTTTTTTGAATGTCTTTTTCGTGACTCTATGCTGGATGTACAGTCACCTGCGGTTTAACTCCCTACTTGTAAACGATTTTAGCAGCTATGACAACGCAATAGGAACTGCCAATAGGATAGGCCAATAGGAACATTCTAAGAGGATCCATCAGCTAAATCAACTGGTGATCTAATGAGAAGATTTTTTCCCGATTGATATTTGTTTTTTTTTCAGATCTAACGAGAATGTATTGCTTCCCATTAGATCCCTTATCATAAACATTAACCTAATGATAGTAATATGTTTTCATTATCATTAGATTAGATCCCTAATTTTGTGTGTTTTTAATTTGTAAATATCTTTCTCTTTTCTTTTATATTTTCATTTGTGTATTTACATTTCTGTCGCATTTGGCTTAAGTAATGTAATGATAGTGATAGTTTTTTTATAAGAAATAAATGAATATAATTTCGTTTTCATTAGATTTTATGCATTAGCGTATAAATGAGATGATGTTTTTTTTGTATGGCATCAAAGTCTGACCCTCTTACATTTTTTTTAACTACCTGTAATAAACATTACACTAGGGATTTATAACATTGAATTATTTGGAATATAAGTAAAATATTTAAAAAAAACTATAGAATAGAATAATAAATATATCAAGTTAAATATATTTTTTTATTGTTTATACATATCCCACTAATATTATATTATATTATATTATAAATGTGATAGTTTTGATGGATGGATGGAGGGATATGTGTTACTCTTTCACGCCGTAATTACTGAACTGATTGTACTGAAATTTTGCATGAATGTAGGTCTAGACCTGGAATAAGACATAGGCTACTTTTTATCCCATAAATCAGTTCCCATGGGATGAAAATGAGCTTTCAAATTTCTATAGCAAAGTGGTGTGTCACGCCATGCTTACGAAACCGATTGGGCTGAAATATTGCACAAATAATGTTATAGATCTAGAATAAAACAAAAATTATCTACTATTTCCCATTATTTCCATGGACAAACTATAAAAGAGACATAAAAAATGGGAAACAGAGACGCATAACACACACATTTCACCAGCTGTGTTTACTGTAGTTAACAGTCCGAATAATGTTGACTGATTTTATAGGAGTACACAAAAACTAATTCAACGCGGGTGAAACCGGGGGCAAAAGCTAGTAACACATAAAAAGAAAAATACTCTACAAATATATTTACTAGCAGCCTTTCACCCGCGGCGTTTTCGGCTTGGGCGCTATTTTGTGAACACCCCTTACAGCGTATGTGTTGACCAGACTAGGGTCACTACAATGATAAATAATAAATAAAACCGCACCCAAATCCGCTGAGTGGTTCTCCAATCTAAAATGGAACGTATTATATTGTTATAACCAACCCATTTCATTTAAACGTTTGAAAAAATTACTTAATGTCCAGACTAGAGACACGACTTTTTTAGTACTTTATAATTAAGTATACTAGGTTTTTCTTTGTGTATGTTCTTCGGACGCATGATCAATAATCACCGGTTGATGATGCATTAAGTAATTTGAACTAAACAAACGAGTCGATGCAGCGAAAAGGCCGATTGGAAGAAACGAAACTGTATTATTCACCAGCATCACAAACGAACCGAGGCGTCCAACCGTTAAATTGTCCGAGAAAGTGTTAAATTTTCTTTTCTTCCTGCATTTATAAGTGACCAGCTTGGCTTCTGAGGTGTCATTGATGGTGTTCGTGTCGAGGAAGAAAATAAACTAGTGGGGAAAAAGATATCATACGTTTGTTATAACCAATTCCAAAGAAGATCTAAGATGAAAATTCACATACTGGTTAGTATAGATCGTTACTTATTTGATTGATTTCCTATATAAATTTAATAAAGACATGAAATCAAATGAAAAAACAGAAATTAATTAATACGGTCATTCAAGAGAGACTTATTTTACGTCATGACAAAGTGTAAAACAATGTCTTATTTATGATTACTGTTCAAATTTATGTTTAATTAATCGATCTTGACCCTTTGTACCTTTGATTAACCTTCTATAAGAATTATTTAGGGTCAAACAATTTGAATAAATAGTAGATGCACCAATTAATTTTATTAGATACAGAAAAACAATTGACAATGAATACAATAAACTTGGTAAGCCTTGTATTTTTACATATATAATTTCTTGATAACTGTGCAATTTTACTAATAATTCGTAAATTTCGTAATTCGTTCCGTAATTAAGTAAATTAGGTTTGTGTAAATTCTGTTTTATTTGGGAAGATCTCTAGACTTCTCCTGTTTTATTTAATATACATACCCTTCAAATATTTTTCGTAGCATGCTTTCAGAAATAAAGGGGGTAAATTATTTTTTTATTACATTTATCAAATTACTCGAAAAATAAGCAATAAAAAGTAAAAACTACACTGTGAAATTAAAGTTGTTTTAGAAACAATAACTGGTGATAGTACTCGTCCAAACGAACTACTTTTACTACAATATCAGGTAATCCATAGGATGTATCAAACAGCTGATTCTTTTCCTGTTTCATATTTTTCTCTTTAAATGTTCGTATGAACGAATAGGTAACCTAATTCTTGGCGTTTCAGTTACAATTCAGCCAGTATTTTGTGAACTTTATGGACAAAACAAAAATATCACGAAAATCTTTAATCTACAGGTTGAAAATGAACCCCCTTGCTATAACAAAGGAAACTCTATGTCCAAAATAAAAAAATATATCGTTACTTTCGTCATGATTCATAAAAATATATCGACCGTCAAAAGAAGTACTAATACTCCGGTGATAGAGATGACGCTCTTCGAAGCCGAAGCTACATAGCCTTATGTGCATTATTAACCGCTAGGAATATGTACGGTCTATTGTCAGGCACATGTCCCGTCACATAGGTTGGCTATTCGAAATTTTGGTCCCAATAAAATATACGAAAAAGAGCAACTTTTTTGATGGTTTTGTGTTCTATTAGTGATTCTCATTTATATTTTAATAAAGCTAGGGTGGTTCATTTTCAACCTGTATAGTTGACCACGTCGTAATTTTGTTTATTTCAGTCAGTTCTCTCCTGGATGGTAGTGAGTGCATCGGCATGGTCGTTACCATTCTACCCAGTGCGTCAGGGTCCACTCAGAATAACCAGATTTGCTCCTCCACCGCCATACAGAGTGCCAGGTAATTACCATACTGAATACAGGAATAAATTTGCGAAGGCGGAATGCGGGTGATTTTTTGAAGCTCTTTATACAGAAACGTATCAAGCTTTTATGATAAAAAACTGCCCGGATTCATAATATGTTAAAACAAAATTTCGCACAGTCTTCCAACTACGCAAAATATTTGTTTTACTTGCAGGTTCAAATCTTGACTCGAGGATTTCAAAACATTAAAAAAAGTCTTTTAAAAAGTTTTACTTAGGAGAATTATCAGCACATCCTAACATTACAAACTAAAAAATACCAATGAGAAACAAATTTTAGTAAGAAAAATATTTTGAAAAAATAGTTGGATGACTGCGCAAAATATTTGTCTTGCTTGTAATTTTTTTCTAATTTATCTTTTCTAGTTTGTAATACACTCTAAATAATGTTAAGAGTATCCAAGGTGATGGATTTCGCTATAAATTAATCAAAAATCAAGTCTGTATATGTTAAGTAAACGGTTGGTTAAATAGCTCCCAGTCCGATCCAAGTTTGGGCAAAAACCTTGATCGGTTAAGCAGAGCGGCATTTTTTTGTAAACGATCCCAATCGGGCTTAGCTAACTGACTTGTTAAGTATACCGAAATCGCTTAACTGCTTTTAAATGTTGAGACGAGAATTTTTGAATTTCGTGTGAAAAATGCATAGAAATTTAATAAAAACGAATTTTTAAAAAATCGACAAAATACAGTCGAGACGAGAAATATCAACAATTTCGCACGTGTATCAAACTACGTTTTTTAATACACCTGCAAAAAATTACACAAAATAATTAAATAAAAGCAATTTTGCTGCAAATCAAAACAAATACAAGTCGACAGAAGAACACGCAGTCTGGTTGGCGCCAATCTGTACTACAAAGACAATGTCTCTTTCTAAAATCTTTTTAATAATAATTTCTAAAATAGTTAAATAGAATATAAATCATGACGTCTAAAATCGATTTGAACTTTTAAAACATCTTGTACAATTTAACATATAGGTACATAATATATTTAATAAATTTTATTATATTATTTTAAAAGTTTGAAAATATTCGTCTTATTATAGAGTATCTGGTAAAACAAAGATTTACTTGCTAACTGAATGTTGTGGCCGGTTTCCCCTAGATGGCGTCAGTAGGTAGTAAAAACAAAAAGCACGAGTGCGAAATATGTCATTTTACGCACGCTAAACAGGCACGTAATCTACCATATTTTGAGCAGGTGTATTAAAAAGACGTTTATGTTGTACTCTTACTTCTGAAAGTAAAGATCATTATTTAACTGCACATTTTAATCACTTTGCTGACTCTACATTACACATTTCCTTTCAGTACGGCCACCAGAACCGGAAAGTGTGCACTGGCAGCAACGACCGAAGCGGAACCACGACGACCACGACGACTACGACTACAGCCACGAGCGGCACCATCCCCACGACAACCACGATGACAAGGGCGTCACGGGCCCCGTCCACACGTTCGTCAAAACGGACAAGAACGCGAATTACAAGTGGGGTGTTCGACACCACGTCGGGAATAAATTCGCGTCCTAGGGTGTTTCAGTCCCTTGGCGACTTCTGTTTAGCTATTTATTTGATTGCGTTTGTTTATTTTGTTGCTGTTGTTTTTTATACGGGTGATTAAATCGTTTTGTTAATATAATAAAGTTTTTTTTTTTCGTTTTTTCTTTGTCGCTATAAGTTAGAAAGTTAATAATAGTTTTGTGTGCCTGCTACACAGCACAAGAAGCTTAGATTTGGCTCGAGAGGTTAGCTGTGGTTTGATTTAATGTTGTTTATTGAGGCCTGGTCCAAAGTGGGCACCAAGCGACCAGATGAATGAAGTCTCCCATGTGCGAAGCTGGATGTCTGTGAGAGCTGGATGGAATGACTTAATGACGCGAACTGTGAAACATTGGTTGAAAGGTGAATTGTGAATACGTGTGTGGGTCGGTACTGGTAGAGTGTTGTTGTTTATGGAGTCACATGTATGGCGATGCTGATTGATGCGGATGTGGAGTGCGTTTTTTGTCTCACCTACATAAAAAGCTGGGCAATGTCGGCATTCTAAGAGGTAGATACAGTTGCTTGTCTTACATGTTGTATTCGGTTGTGCATGGAGGGGTTTTTGTGTGTGGTGAGTATTTATGAGTGTATTTGGGTTGATGATGGCGCAGGTTTTGCATCGTGGCCGCTGACATGGTGTTGTGCCCGGGCTTGTGGTGTTGGTGGTTGGTGCTGTAGGTTTTGTTTTAGTTAAGATGGATTTTATGTTAGCATTTTGTCTATAGCAGATTGGTGGGTTCCGTGGTAGTAAGTCTTTTGTTTCATCGTTTTGGTTGAGGATAGGGAGACTGTCCTGGATTAGGTTTTTTAGCTTATGGCTGCCATCGAAATATGAAGTAATTAGTTTTAGTTGGTTTGTGTAGTTTCTGTGTTGAGTGTTGTTGTTATGGTATCTAGGTCTGTGATAAATGTGTTTTCGGAGGAAGTTGTCTGGGTAATTTCGTTTTAGTAATCCTGTGTGAATTTTGTTCTGGAAAGAGTGTAGTTTTTCTTCATTGTTGCATATACGGTGGCCACGGAGTGAAAGTGCATACGGGATGGATTGTTTGATATGAGCGGGATGGCAGCTGTTGTAGTGTAGATATTGTAGTTTGTTTGTGGGTTTAAAATGGACAGAAGTGATGATTTTGTTTTCGTTGCTGAGAGTGAGGTCGACGTCCAGAAATGTTATTTTGTCTGATGATATGGTATGAGTGAATTTTAATGAGCTATAGTTATTGAGTCTGGTGATGAAGTCTGTTAGTAAGTCGTGTCCGTGTGGCCATATGATGAATATGTCATCAATGAATCTTTTCCAGATCAGAGGCTTGAGGCGTTCAGATTCTAGGAAACTGCTTTCAATGGATGCCAAAAATAGGTTTGCGTAACTGGGGGCCATTCGGGTCCCCATTGCGGTTCCTTTTATTTGATGATAGTGTTTGTTTTGAAAAGTGAAATAGTTGTTTTTGAGAATGATTTCTGCCAGTTCAACGATGAAGTCAGTTGATTGTTGATGATATATATATATATATATATGTATTACTAACAGACTTCATCACCAGACTCAATAACTATAGCTCATTAAAATTCACTCATACCATATCATCAGACAAAATAACATTTCTGGACGTCGACCTCACTCTCAGCAACGAAAACAAAATCATCACTTCTGTCCATTTTAAACCCACAAACAAACTACAATATCTACACTACAACAGCTGCCATCCCGCTCATATCAAACAATCCATCCCGTATGCACTTTCACTCCGTGGCCACCGTATATGCAACAATGAAGAAAAACTACACTCTTTCCAGAACAAAATTCACACAGGATTACTAAAACGAAATTACCCAGACAACTTCCTCCGAAAACACATTTATCACAGACCTAGATACCATAACAACAACACTCAACACAGAAACTACACAAACCAACTAAAACTAATTACTTCATATTTCGATGGCAGCCATAAGCTAAAAAACCTAATCCAGGACAGTCTCCCTATCCTCAACCAAAACGATGAAACAAAAGACTTACTACCACGGAACCCACCAATCTGCTATAGACAAAATGCTAACATAAAATCCATCTTAACTAAAACAAAACCTACAGCACCAACCACCAACACCACAAGCCCGGGCACAACACCATGTCAGCGGCCACGATGCAAAACCTGCGCCATCATCAACCCAAATACACTCATAAATACTCACCACACACAAAAACCCCTCCATGCACAACCGAATACAACATGTAAGACAAGCAACTGTATCTACCTCTTAGAATGCCGACATTGCCCAGCTTTTTATGTAGGTGAGACAAAAAACGCACTCCACATCCGCATCAATCAGCATCGCCATACATGTGACTCCATAAACAACAACACTCTACCAGTACCGACCCACACACGTATTCACAATTCACCTTTCAACCAATGTTTCACAGTTCGCGTCATTAAGTCATTCCATCCAGCTCTCACAGACATCCAGCTTCGCACATGGGAGACTTCATTCATCTGGTCGCTTGGTGCCCACTTTGGACCAGGCCTCAATAAACAACATTAAATCAAACCACAGCTAACCTCTCGAGCCAAATCTAAGCTTCTTGTGCTGTGTAGCAGGCACACAAAACTACTATTTTCTTCCTTTTTTTTTTTTTTTTTTTTTTTTTTTATCCTGTCATATTTATATTTATTTGTCTTTGTCATTGCAACTGATGCCGAGTCCAGAAGAACTCGAAATATATCTTGCTAATTTATTTATGTGCATATTTTAACTAGAATTAATATATATATAAATATTTATAAAGAAAAGCCGAAGGGTAACATATACATTTTATTATATAAAGTTAATAATACATATTGTTACATTATTTGACGAGAGCAATAAATGTCAATTTAAACAATATCATAATATGGATAAGACACAACTTTTTGGAATTTATTCAGTTTTAATTTGCTTCGCATAAGAGAGGATGTTTTTATGTGAAAGTAATAAGAAAAATTATAATTGTATTCCAATACGAGTACTTTACTAATTTTTTTTTTTCATGAAGACATCATTCCCGCAGTTGTATCAAGTAGTTACCGAGTGTTTGGGTACAATAATAATTACAGTTCTACAGTTGGCAGCGAATAAATTATATCTTAACTTATCTGACTATACACTGAGATTTTTTTTACAATATTACCAGATCGTATTGTTAATAAAATCCTGGTTAATAAAAACAGAATTAAGTCAATTTTACTTGAATTATCTTAAAGAAAACAAGGCTGTTTGTTGTTACTACATTATTCAAATAAACTACTTATTTTTATAAAATACAATATATAATAAGACTAAAGTTAGTATGTTAGTATTTAATCTGGTTTTTACCTTTACATACCACAATGTACCATACATTTAAGTTACACTGAAGACAAATAAATAAAAAAACTGAACAATAAATATAGACGTCATAGATAAGAAATTTTTTCCTTATTTAGCTATAATCAGGTTAATGAAACCAGTTTTTTTTTCTTGGTGTAATTATACAAAAACCATACGTAGGTATGTCATATTATTCTAAGACAAACATTCTAAGATTTTTGCAAAAGTCCGAATAAATAGAAACTTTCTGTTAAGGCGGAACGTTTCGAGCTCGGTACAAAATGCACAACTTATGATTGTTTTTCTTATTATTGAATAAAAAGTACTAAATAAATGTGATTTATGGCATTTCGCGACCATAGTTTAATGTCAGTTAGGCTTATCTACCAACATTTTGTTACTTTATGGATTGTGTTGTAAATGAATGTCCACACCAACTTAAAACACGCTTTTAAGTTTGTATTGACATTCACGCCATTCACTATAATCCATAAAATAACGCAATTCTGCTAAAACCCCCTGACAATTATTAAACAATAGTCGCAAAATAAGATGAAACTATTTAATTTCATACGTTTTATTTAAAAATGAGATAAACAATCTTAAGTTATGCATTGACTAGAAATTAATAATTAAATTAGATAATTAATTAGAAAGATAACACTAATCTGTGAAACTTTTTTGGCTCCATCTATTTTGATAAAGACAAAGAGACTGGTGTACTCTGTACAGTTTTTACTAATGAGTAAACCAGGGCACATGAATTATAGCCGTTCCCTCTATCTAACATCAACACAAAACCGGTGTAGCTGCCTCCATAATTTTATTATGTGTAGTTTTTGTCAAATAAGTAAATTTTAATTTAATTTTTTTTTTTAATTTTATTTATTTCGCACCGAGCTCGAAGCGTTCCCCCTTAAGAACCAGAGGGGTTGCGTCGCTTCGCTCGGTTCCCAAAATTTATTTACGAATACATGTAAACCTAACATGCTTTAACATTCGCTCGTCGTCGTCGCACCTGCTTTTGATTTTTTGTTGTAGAGCAACCAAATCATGCTAGGATGGCAACGAAGTTCTTTTCAAGTTTCCAATTATTCAGACCTTTGAAATCATCTTGAAATTTTTGCGTGCATTAGATTTTTCTGATTATCCCACTATACCAATAAATATAAATAAATAAACTAATTAGCGTATGCTCACAAACAGGATTCGAACCGTGATACCGAGATTTAAAAACCGGGGTTATACCGACAACGCTACCACTACACCGTTCTTTTAATGAAACATTACATAAAATTAGAGCAAACCGTTGACATAACATTAAAGAAATTGCAATTAGCGAAGCTGCTTTCCAGTCCACTATTAATTCCCCGGCTCTACCACGCCCGAGCAAAATGGTTTCAACACCTACCTTCACCTGTCTTCGTACGTGCCAATTTCAACCTTATGCAAGCGTGATAAGGGTTTTAAAATTGGCGTATAATGTAGGGTAACGTTGTCATACATGTTGCAAAGTGCAGTCACACATGAATGAGCGGTGTTTGCTCGAGTGACCCGCTATGTGAGTCGGCCAGTCGCGGGTTTTAAATTAAGAATGATTAATAAAATAATGAGTAGAATATGACATATTGCCACGACATGAATCCCCGAGGGGGTGTCAGAGGTGTTCACAAGACTTGTGAACTGTGAAATGAAAGTCACAGTCCACAATTGGTACACCTGTTTTTCACCCACGATTTACGTCCCACATGTGATGGGTTATGAGCTCTACGCGTACTTCGGACCCAAATGGACCAACAACTCCCGAAGCACACAGACCAAATAAATGTGCACCGGATTGAACCGACGATCACTGTGTTAGCAGGCGAGCGCTCTAAAATTCGCTACTGGGGTAGTAATGAATAATGAACTTTATTTTCACGTAAGCATTTTCCTGGTGACGTCAAAAAATTAAACGACTAGTATTTGAGTCCGAAAAGGATCCCCCCACGCACACCAACAACAACTAAGATACCCACACCGACACATCCTTATTATAGTTTATTTTCGTCCTATAATGGCGGTAACGGATTTTTCGCGAAAAGGGTACGTTTTCGCGAAAATCAGAATTCTGGTGTATGGCGTACCATTGCGCGACCATTCTAGATTATTTCGCTTTCGGTGAAGCAGTTAAAATCTATAATTTTCATGAAAAAGCAAGATTAAAACAGTTTAAGAAAGTCTTTTAGCAAAAAGTTAAGTTGTGACGACGAGAGAAGGGGAGCGACGAAGAGCGTGTTAGGTTTGCATGTAAATAAATTTGGGAAGCCGAGCAAAGTGAAGCGGAGCGAGGCGTCCTCCGTAATTTTAATGAAAATTATTTCGTATTTCGTATGGACTATGTTTACACCATAATTAAATTTTTCACGCGAAGAGAGAAGGATGCCATGGAAAACTGGTTGGCTACTAGCAACACGTGAGAAAATCTCGGTCAGACGAATGTGAAAAGAGTATTTTTTTCAGAAATATACGTAGAGGAAAAAAAGAAAAGATATATGTCACATTATACCTACATGCAAAAATATAAGCTACGTTCTATTAAACCGTGTTATTGATTTAAATTTGGTGCTACAGGTCTAGCGCATAACCGAGTCTGTTCCTGAGGTATGGGGGCGGTACGAGAGCAGTGTGTTTACGGAACGTCAAACGACGCGTAACTTCAGTCGGCCGTCAGCATAGATAAGAGTATAAACCGGGAATAGATACGAAACTTGGCTAACTTCACAGGCAATGCTAGTGCTGCCGCCAAGCGGCTAGGCTCTCAACTAATATCTGATGTAAACATACGCATAAGTATGTACATATACGAGTATAACACTGCTCTAGCATCGTTAGCAGCTAGCCCCAGACAGAACTTTTATCTCAATGTGTCTACCAACCACGCTATATTTTGCACGAAAAAAAATTTACTTCGGTTTACATTTTTTCTAAAGACGTAAATATGATAATAAGTAAACCGAAGTAATTTTTTCTCAACGTGCAAAATACCTATAGCCTGGTTGGTAGACACATTGAGATAAAAATTCTGTCTGTGGCTAGCTGTAGGTATATTTGCAATAACCAGAAACAGATTCAAAATAGAATAAAACAAAGTTCCTTTCTCATATATTATTTTGATTTTCGTTGATTCTTACTCACTAATCACTGCACTATAGTTTTTAAGGAAATCGTGGGTATTCGTGAAGAAGAAAGAATTCTCACTCAACACTTATCATTTTTTGTTTGATAAACACTTGTACTTGTCCACTTATTTATATTAATTTCCCTTACCGGTTTCGCTGTTAAAGCATTATCAAAGGTTTGTTTGGTTGTTTAAATAAGTGGACAAGTACAAGTGTTTATCAAACAAAAAATGTTTCAAAAGTTCCACCAAGTGCCAACAATCACGAGCATCAACAACACTTATCACTTCACTAAAGTTTATTGGCTGTAATTTACAAAGGAGTAGTCCTAACTCAACTCTTTTAAAATTACTGCACTAGATGCTACAAATATACAAAATCTTCATATAACAACTACGGAACAAGCTTTGAATACAAGCGCTCACGCAGCCGGCAGAAATTTTGTTTTTGTGATGTGTGTGACCAGTGTTGCCACCTCCCACAATGACAATGACTTTATGACAGGCGACGACACCGCCCTCTATTGTGCCTTTGGGTAAAACATTGAAATTCTTTCCATAATTGAGAGCCAGCTCAATAGATTACGCTGTTGTTGGTTCTATTGACAATGTTCTAAAATACTATAGCCTGGCCGTCAGCCTTGCCTCACTGTCACCCCTCCCATGCCGCTCCCATACCTCAGGAACAGGCTCAGTTATGCGCTAGACTTGTAACACTGCACATAAAGTTTTAGTATGTATAGCTATGATCATTACAAAGGTTGTTCAAGTAAACTTCTATTAAATTCAGACCAACTCTCTTTCCTAATTTACTTGAAAATTCCTAGGGAAAAAACACATAAATGTATTCATAATTCATCGTATGTAACCAATAATATCCATCGGCCAACATGAGTCCACTGCTAGATATAGACTAGTCAACACGTCACATTTTTCTACCTTCGGCCACCCTCATACAGCCACTACCGACAATATGTATATTAAGATCTACAGTCCAGCAAGCTGGCGGGCGTCCTACACTGAAGTACACTGCGTCTGTCAGTTCCACTCTTTGAATATAGTCAAAGTCTCCACTCGACCAGTTTTACCCCATCGATTGTCGGTTCTTCGGCAGTTATGAGCAGCTTACTGCCACTTCAACTTGCTAATCTGAGAGGGTATGTCGATGATATGGTTTGTACAATAATTTCTTGCAATTCAAGCTATCTACACTTTAAATACTTATTAGATACGAGTAGGTTGAATTGCTTATGACCGTACCGTCATTGTGTAAAACTACACGAGCTATAAATAAATTTAATATTAGCTTGAGAAGTGAAAGGGGCTACAACTTCTTCAGTGCCTATATAAACAATACTCGAATTTAATATGACTTCACAAACACCTAAGGCCTGTCATAAGTAGCTATGAGTTTAGTTGAGCGTACAGGCTACTATTGGGCGTTGCGAAATCCAACTTTAAACAGGTTTATCAGAAAACCAGGTGTAGCAGAACCGAAAACAATACACATTGTTTTTGAAGAAATGAGAAATGTTTTGACTATCTTAAGAAATACCTATTACAAAAATTCTAAAAAGAGAATTTTATTTATCACGTTTTATGTCTGTTTTATTTATTACAAAACTTGATACGAATATTTTATACATAATAGACCATGCAAGATTGGACAGTTCTTTTTTCCAATATTATGGAAGTTTTTTTTAATTAGGTTTCTGTTATATTATCGCTTACACTGAATTCGTTAAGGCTCATATAATATGTTCCATCTTGTTCACTTGGGCTCGGGTCTAAATAAGTTCGTCCTTTACTCTCAGCGATTTTTCCCAATGCCTAATTTACCATAAGAGCCCATGGACTCCTATTATGCCTCCAAAATCTCAATCTGGGCAGTTTTATTCATAAACATACTTATCATAAAAGCAACCATTTGGTCAAAGCATGCAGATAAACCAGCTAAGCAGCGCTTTTTATCCTAAATTGATTGACAAATATTTAAATTTTGAACTGAAAACTTACGTTTATTAAAATAAAATATAGCCTGTATTACTCAAATTTGTGTTTAAAACCGTCAAATTATTTCCCCAAGCAAAAGATACCCATAATATCAATACACGTCATGTCATAAGGAAAGATTAAATTTACCGCAATCTAGAAATCAAATGCTTAACCGTAGCCCATATTCTATGGCAATAAGACCATTTAAGAAACTACCAAATGATATAAAAAATGAATCACATCCTACAATTTGTAATAACAAACTAAAAACATATTTACTACAAAAATGTCCCCACACAATTGAAGAATACTTAAATAACTAGAATAGTAAGATTTAAAGATATAAAACAGAGAAATTGTATTTACCTACATTTGATGCTTTACTAAATGTTATTTAAGACCTTTCGAACATTATGGTGCAAATAAATTTGAATTTGAATAATGTAGCTTTTTTAGAAAGAGTTTTTGAAATCGGTTTAGTAGTTACAGAGCAGAGATTATCTCTTACATACAAACAAACAAATTTTTCCTCTTTATGTTTATAATACGTTTGTATAATAGATAATTTAAATAAGACCATTGATGTTCTAAACCCCCCCTCCTCTAAACTTGAAGCTGCGCCTGCGACGACGACGTAATAAAACAGAATACTTTCACCGAGTACCCACCGCACCGCACCGGTACTGGCGACGTAAACCCGTCGCGATGTCGCATCGGAACTGACCACTTCCTGCTATACTTAACATATTCACTAGGGTGGAGCGATTTTTGCCTTTTTTGGATTTTCATTTGGGCAGGGTGCGGAAAAGTTGCTACAGGAAAGCAGATAAATGAAAAAAATAGTAAAAAAAATATCTTTTAATGTTTTGTACTGCCCCAAGGGGGTTGAAGTTTAATAAAATGTATGAAATGAAAACAAAAATTTAGTTTTAATTATTTTTTTCCGTTAAGTCCTTGTGTAAGTAATTTACAAAAAATACGTCATGAAAATTCTGTTGCGTTCCGAAGTCGTAAGATAAAAAAATGTGATAAAAATGCCTCAAATGGGAAATTCTATTAATTTGCACAGTTTTTATTTAATTTGAGACTTGTGAATGGATGAATATTTTTGTGATTATCTTTATGTGATATACTTTATATGGCTTTAACTAAAACAAATATAAAAAATATTAAAAACAAAAATATTTTTTTTCCTTTCATTCATTTTGTTAAACTTCAACCCCCTTGGGGCAGTACAAAGCATTAAAAGATATTTTTTTTTACTATTTTTTTCATTTATCTGTTTTCTTGTAGCAACTTTTCCGCACCCTGCCCAAATGAAAATCCAAAAATCGCTCCACCCTAATATTCACTTCGTGTTTATACTTCAGTGATCTAATAAACCAGTTATGTATTTACCTACTTATTTCGTAAAACACTAAGTATTCGTGATCTATCGCTTTGCATTATGTGCTATTTTATCAGACGGACATTTGTCTGTTTGTAAAAAATATTGTTCCAGCAAAAGATGCATAACTATGACTTAGTATGAGAATTTTATGTACAATTTCAAACTTTAATAAACTACCAGAAGAATTTAAACACAGACCAATCAAAATTATGAAAAAAAATGGCTTTTAAGCAAATATTTTCATAATTTTAAGGAGTATTTAGAATGTAACATAATTAAGACATTCTTTATTTTGTATCACATTGTATGTTTGTCGTTCACTGTATATAAGTCATAACCACTGACTTCAATTTAATGTTTATTATTTAATTAATTTTTCTTTGTCTTATTGGAAAATAATAAACCTCTTGTTTAATTTTAATAATAATATAAAATAATGTACACAGTGACCTAATTTGTAATTTGCATGTGTTCCTAAAAATATTAAATACTATTAAATTTTGTATACTGTAGGTATACTACAGTTAAGAGTTGGAAATCTGTAGTTTTCTCCTATGCCTCTGCGAGCCAGGCGTGGGTTTAATATATACATAGTAGGTATGAATATTTAAAATAAAAAAGAAGCTCCGCGCGCCCGTTGATGTCTTTTTTACGAAAAATCAAAGCCAAAGTCATTTATTTTTAGTCTAGTTTCCCTTGTATGAAAAAGGACAAGCTGAAAAGCAGCGTTGAGCTGCTACTTTTAGCCCATAACAAAAATGCTGAGCTTGGTTCTTTTTACCACATAAGAGCTTTTTAAATTAATGATTTGATTTTTGTTTATACACTGAAAAAAATATCTTCCAAAAATAGAAGACCAATCCATCTTTTTTGACTCCGAAGGAAAAATTATTTCCTATTAATATGGATTTTGGTGGGTAATTATTGGAAGGAATGTTAATGAAGAAGATTATCCCATCAACGTGCAATATTTCGTTCGCAAATTTTTGTCTGTTTCAGTTGAAAATCCAAGAAATCCTTCTGAATTCCGACAGGAAAATTGCAGTTTTCTGAAGTGGTGGGTAATTGTTGGATGGAATATTAATGTAGAAGATTATTCCATATTCGTGCAATCCTTGTAGTAAATTACCTTCGGTAATTTCCGTCCGTTTTAGTTGAAAACCTAAGAAGTCCTCCTATGTTTTGGCAGGAAATCTGCAGTTTTCCGAATTGGTGGGTAAACGTTAGAGGAAAAAAAAAGGTTTATGGTAGGAAACACAGTCAGAAGGATAAACTCAGAACAAAAGTCAAGATTTTTTTTTTGTGTAAATATTGGTGTTTATATGGTAAAAAAAAATTATATTTTCTTTCTTTTTTTCTAAGAACGAAATTTTGATTTTTATCTGCCTGAAACATAACTCAATAACGAGTAAACCAGCATTTCCCAAAATGTGGGCTGCAACCCACGCTGGGCCACAAACAGATTTTCAGTGGGTCGTAAAAATCGTGAAAATATATAAAATAAGCCAATCTTCACATCACAGCGCTGCATTTTAAAATTAAACACTATTTACTGTGAAATTGAGGGTATGTCTATAAGCGAATCCTGAATCATTGCCTCTTTTATGACAACTATTAAAATATATTTTAAAAATTAAGAGGGAAAAACTAAGGTATGGAAAATACAAGAAACCTCGAATCAGTTGCATGATTTAAACGTTATTTGTTTTGGCTCTTGGTTAAAAATGGTAATGCAACTTTTAAAAGTCAGATTGTAGGACATACTCTAAAGTAAAGCACAAAATAATAAAAAATAGGGTTCCGTAGTCAGACTGTGCCAAATTTTTTCAGGCACTACCATTTCAGTCGCTTAACGGAACCGTTTGTGCACAAGTCCGCATTATATTTACTTGGCCAAATTATTTTTATCATCATAAATGGAATTGAATCCGATGCAAAACTAAAATTACGCATTATTGAACCCCATAAAGCAATTGTGATTACAAAGGAACATTCGTTAAGAGGCCTGTAGCCAGCGGCCTGAAGTCAGTCCGCACGGGGTCCCTATGCTTGCTATATCATTCTACATTCAACTTTGGAATATAGAGCACTGACTGACTGTTATTGGTTGGCCCGAACGTTCATTTCCCGAGCTCGTACGGAACTAACCGAACACTAAGCTAACACAAGACAAAATTTATGTCTTGAAAATACTCGAGAATGGTTTTGGGTCTTCCTATGATTTTAGGAGAAATATCCCAAAAATCGAAATAAAACAAAAATATTTTTGAGTAGTATAAAATAAACTATGCTGTGAAACTAAAATTATTTGATTTTTTGTATCGCTTCTAGGACATTACGGTAAATAAACAGTCATGAAAATATGTGTAAAATCCAGGACTTTATACGTTTGTATGTATTTGATTTTGATAAATGTTTTAGATTCAAGTCATGGAAATTGTATGGGATATGTTGAAAAAGATAAAATTATGAGCAAGTACAAGTACCAATCAATTAGGATATTATCAGCGAACTGCGCTAGTATGGGAGTTAAGGCGAATAGAGTAGCCTTAATGGTCAAAATGCAGGGCACAAATTCAGATCACTCGTAAAGAAAAATATAATGGACCAAAGTTGACAATTCGATTCAGTGTACCACGATTTAACTTTGACAGGACGGTAGTTATTTTAAGAGTCTTGTTCTTGTGTTGTCTTTAAATAAAGAATAAGACAGAATGCTCAAATTAAGTTTAGTCCTATCAAATTATAGTTAATTTGTGTTACACCGAATCGACACCATTATGTAACGAATAACTGACAAGTTATCGGTTACGTGCCGTAAAAAGTAGGGCCTGTTGGAAACACTGCGGTAATAAGACCAATGAAGAGTCCGTAGTACCTAGTGCTTAAGGTTGTTTTTGATTGACCAAATTGTCTCAATATTGGTCTTACAAAGCTTACGGCACAACGTTCACACGGTAACTGATAAAATTGACCAGTTAAATGATAATAAGGTTTAGTTCAGTACTCAACTAATCCAGGTTTTTACTGGTTCTAGAACCAGCAGCAGGTAAGAAAGCCACTTTTGTAAGCTCTCTTTTCGTTTTCAAAACTTTTAACCAGCTGATATATTCTACACAAATGCTGTTTTAAAGGTATTATGTTTGCCAAGACTATACTGTTTCTTGCAATTCTTTTCTTAAAATTAACAATAATATACGTAAATTAAAATCTAAACTAAGCTTTAAAAGAATAAAAAAAACTACAAACTAAACCTACGTATCTAAAACAGAAAAATTAAATTAAATAAAAAGCTTTTTCCAAATCGCTGCCAAATGGGAGGGTGCCCAAGAAGCCTGGCTGCGTTACCCTTTTGGATCGCTAGGCTTATGCGTTGTCCGAGGTACGCGCCGCGGCCCTTGGGTCATCCGAGGCGTCTACAAGGCGCGAAGATAATTCGTGGAAGAGTCGACGCGCCTTTGGCCCTTACGGCCCTAGAGTTTCAACCCCAAACGGCGCAAATATGTAGCTGGCTCCCAAGGCCACATATTTGCGCCGCTTAGCCGATTCTGCCGTTGTTGCCGCCGCGCCTGCCTTTGTTGCTGGGAGGTGGGAGGTGGGACGGTGCGAGGGTATCTACGCCTGTAGCATCCCACACCAGCGAGAGTCCGTTTTTTGCTTCTTAAATTTTGAAAACAAATTTACTTCAATGTAGACGAGTACACAGTAGAGCAGGCATGGGCAACCTTTGGGAAGTCGCGGGCCAAACAATCATATGCTCGTGAATTTGTGGGCCGTAGGTTGATGTGTATAGTATACGAAAACAACAACGCAATCTAACTAGAAAAGCTACAATATTTTTATAATTTCTAATAGATATAAATCTTGTGCCATATTTTCAGATCCAAGACTACTAACATCTGAATCCAATCCCATTAATAACTGGACACAAAGAATTTTGCAAACTTTCCTAGGTTACTGTGGTTTGTGACTTGTATTTATTGATTTTCATCGCTGCTTATTTGTTCGTTTTCACCTTTCACTCACTTGCTTCTTTACTCAGATCGGCAGAGAAGTTGCATGAAAACAAAAGACTTTCCGGTATAATGTTAGTCTAATTTTAAATTGTTCCTCGTCGTCGCGGACTGTTTTAAAGACCATAACGGGTCGGATGCGGCCCGCGGGCTTGTGGGTCTCCATGCCTGCAGTAGAGCAACGTTTCTTAATCTCAGGTCTTGGGGGTTTACGAGTATATCCGTTGGGGCCCGCATGTCCATCTTTGGACACAGGATTAGTTTATCAAGTGAGAAAAATGATAAAATTAGTCTCGAGGCCGATTTTGATGAAAACCAAAACTGCGTCATATATTTTTTTAAATAACTATTTTTACTGATCAAATTTTGTAACGAGACTTTTTGATGTAATTTTTTATTACTATCATGCAAAATATAAAATCAATTACTATAATAATGCGATCAAAAAATCTCGTAAGAAAATTTGTAAATTAGACCCTTTTATCACTGGCCTGTCAATTAACGACACACGAGAACCAATTGGTAGAAATATACTGTGATTCAGTTTTGAAACGAATTTTTAAAGAATCGTCTTTATAGAGTTTTTGGGTGAATTTATTTTATTTCTTTGGACCACCAACATCTAGTATAACCCGGAGCAATAAAGAAAAGATTCTAAAATGGCGGCATGTACATGTGATTTTATTGCTCAGTGATACAGACAGCATAAAAGTTGTTTTTTAATAAAAAAAAATTGTAATATTTTTGGTCTATATAGGATGAAATTTCATTAACTGACCAAATTCATACTGGCGACTCGGTTAGTGATTAGGAACTAGGTTCAGTAACACTTTTGGGAAATTTCGAAAAAAATTTTTTTTTGCTTTCTTACAGGTTGGATAGTGCAGGCACAATAAGTAAAAAAAAATTTTTTTCGAATTTCACCTGGTTTGTCATTAAACCTTGTTCCTGATGACTAACCAAGTCTCCAGCATGAATTTGGTCGGTTGATTTAAGTTCACCTAGTATTAATATATTCGAAGTTAAGTGTGGGTTAACTATCCAATAAATTGTACAATATTATAGGTATTTTATTAATCTTATTGCACGTATTTTGTGAAAATTTTTAACTGTCTACCAATTACGGCTGAGCATAATTTGGAATAGTAATAACAGGCAAACATAACAAAAACAACAATACCTAACAAAAAACAACAAGAACGAGTGAAATTTAACAAGAAACAAGTAACAATGTGTTGGGAAACTAGACGCGTGGAGTAAGCGTGAGCGGCAAATCCAGACTATTTTTTTGCATGCAGTACGCAGGTGTGCGACTGAAGACAGATATACTGTGCGAGTGAGAGGGGATGATGATGGGCGCCATTTTAGAATCTTTTCTTTATTGCTCTGGGTTATACCAAATACATTATTTCATATTACTTAATTAAGGGCTTGTTTTGGGTCTTTCAATGGTTTTTGTTTTAATATGCCGAGTCAACCACTTATTTGATCGATGTAAAACTTGAACACGTGTTTTTTCAGACCTTTGTCTTTCCGTTGTCAAGTCGGTTACCTAATTGGACACATTTCGCTCGATAGATTTCATTTTTGAAAATGATGCCTTTTTAAGTTATTATTTCGTTGTATGTCTAAACGGCTTGAGTTTTATGTCTGATATTACTGCTATAACAAGAAAACATCGTTTATTTTCCGATGTCAGGGGAAAAAACTCCTAAATTAAATACTTTTTCGTAAAATCCAGAAAAACCTCGAAAATTCACTGATTTTGCGTGCCGCCAGCGCGCGAAGCGAGCGTTCTAATGTAGACTTTCAGACAACATACTCAAGTTCAAAATGGCTCAGTAAGATTATCGTGCACCAGGGGTAAGGCCTTAAATAGATGAAAATATTCATGTTTGATAAGTTTCTTGCCCTTCTTCTTAGCAATACTAATCGAATGGTGCGGATGGTTAGGCATTATGTATATAGGTATATAATATTTTTATTCCTATATTTCTCTATTTTATGCAGGTGTATAACTTTATTACATTTTAGTAGCCCAACCTAAATATTTTTTTTGTTAAAGATGGATGTCTAGAGTGTATACTCTAGCTGTCTATAGCCTAGACTTTAGACTATTACAGGTGGATCCAACATGCACTATATAAGGTGACTTTCGTTTGTATAGCTAAATCCATGCTGGGGACTCAGTAAGTGGTCAGGCCCAAGGTTCAATGACCCTGTTTACGAAATACGAAATAAAATAACGACAAAGAGACACAGAAGCCTCTCTATAAGGATTTCCGTTTTTATACTTAACTCTAAAAGGTAAGGTTGCCAACTTTTATGTAACACACAGTCATTTTCACAAGTATTTAAATGCCTTATTAGCAGAAAAGAACTCGAGCAATTTTGCGATAGGCAGAGACAAAGACGAAACAATTATGCACATGAGCACATACCATTCAATGAAGATTCACACGCGTATTGCACTATTGCAGCTGACAGGGCCGGATTTACACATTTCAGAAACTTTTCATTGTCGGGTCAAGGAATCTTCGTCCTTTCTCTATCGCTTTACGAAGGAATTTTGACACCATCTAAGTAAACGAAGCATGGGTAGATATGTTATTTTTTCAATAAAAGGTCGTTGATGGAACTGCTGCATCGTTTGATGCAATAATTTTGTAAATGGAAGTATTTATTGGAGATCACCAAATAAAAACCAGCCAAATGCGAGGTTCGTACACAAAGGGTTCCGTACCACCAGAGAATATAAATACGCTAAAAACATTATGGTAAATAACTACAATGGCGACATAAAACAAGGCGCTAAAATAGTAGCGACTAACAACAATTCGTTAACCTCTGATTTCTTGTATTTATTGTTTTACTATGTACCACAATCTGAATAAATGAAACTTGTATGTATTACCACTTTAAATATAGAACTGGAACCAAAAAATTACAATATCTGATTTTTTTTAAAGTTTCTTGTATAAATATTGTATTATTGGTCGTGATAGAGGCCATAGTCACACATATTCCGTGAAAATTTCAACTGTATTACGGTTGAAACTGTAGACCTCCGTGACAGACGGACGGACAGATAACGGAGGCTTAGTAATAGTCCCGTTTGAATACGGAAACCTAAAAATTTAGTATTTGGGTCTAAAACAACAAGGATAGCTAAGTATTTATACTCTTAAGTCAACTTCACTTAAAAAAGTGCTCATGGCACACCAAATTAGATTTAATAAGACAGTGGTGCTTACAGCCTTGGAAACAATGCCCTGGGCAACAAATTATATCCTGATCCTTTCTTATTATTTCTGATATCGTGACCTGGATCCTTGACCTATTGAAGGTTGGGGAATGATAGCATAAACGAAACGTGACCTAAAAGAAAATTAAGTAATATGTGAATTTTGTTGTTTTTATAGAAATAACTTACTTCACTTATAAAATAGGCAGGAATACAGAATGTGACAAAAATGCGTACGTTTGATTAAAGTTAAGCCTTGGGTGCCAGAAAAAAGGTCCCGGGTTCATCCCTGGCATTGTAAGCCTCATCTAACTTGCAGATTACAGTTAATTATTGATTTTAACCCCGAGATAAACTGCGTATTGAAACCGAAATGTCAGACATCGCGTTAATAATACCAGTGATTTATTAAAGCAAATTCGAAGGACCTTTGCATCGAATTAAGACTGATAGGCCTTTACGCTTGATAGGATAATTCTCGCCTTGAACTTTTGAAAAAATCAATGGCTTTTTGATTCAAGCAAGTACCATGATTAAACTTCCAAAATTGAAAGTCTAAATGTAATTGTTAATGAGAGTTCCGAAATAAATAGTTCGATAAATCGGACGACAATTTCGACAATCAAAAGCTTTGGTCTAATTTTGAGCACCTTTTTAATCCCCATCAGAGGCACTCCCGCTATGACCCACCTACGAAGAAGGGGTGCCACTATATAAAGAGAAAGAGTCCGCTTCACGCAACATACGAGACCTAACCTACGCGCGAGTGTTTTGTTTTGGTTTTTTTTTTAATTTTCGAAAGTGAATTAGTGTTGTGCGTAATGTTGCGTCAAAGTGTGGTTTTGGTTTTATTCGGGTGTGCCCTGGCCAGCCCTTGGCCGAGACCGCAGCATCAGTATCAGCAACAGCAAGTCAGTACCTTTGAATGGTTTAAAAAAGAACGTTGTATTTTTTCTGGTTTTAAAAAAAGAACGTTTTATTTTTTCTGTGCTTGTGGTTGTGAAAGTGCCAGTATTTAATGGGGTGTTTTGGATGTAGTGGAAGGGACATAAGCCTACTTATGTTGTTGCTTAAAGACTCACCGCACATTATACAACTATTTAGTAGGTAATTGAATATGTAAGGAGATTCTTAAGCCGGTTTAGGTTGTGTTAGGTCAAGAGTCAAGTCCTTTTGACTCAACGAGACAAGCAACTTGTAATATTACTTCATTAATTATAATTTAGCTTTAATTTGGTTACAACGGAAAAAAGTTTAAATTTAAATAGTTTACTTCAGTTATGGGAAGGTTAATAAAAGTTTTAAAAGTATTTTGAAAAGTCCATAAATGGTCCAGTACTATTATTTCAGCAGGAAAGATGACGTATGGAGATTTTCCTCAGATTTTTGAAGTTTCAGAATACTACATTCTCACAATAATAGATTGATAATATCATAGCGGGAAACCTAGCTGGCAACGATTTTCACCCGAGTGAAAATTAGTACTAAGTATTCTTGAAAATTTCGCGAACTTACTTAAAGAATCCTGTGGATACGCACTTTCACTATAGTTTTCGTTCATTAATGAAATTTGTTTCAAAGCTTCGTGATAGTTGTAAAATAAACCAGATTGTAATACAAGGGTGCCGTGTGACGATTCAATCATTGACTTTCGTTTGAGACTATTAGATTTTTACGTTGTGTAATAAAAACAGTTTTATAAGTATAATTTTTTCCTTATTTATCAAATTCAAAGCAATTCACTGAATGGATTTTGTTAGGGTTGTGACCTTTAAGACCCTTTTTGGGTCACAGATTCAAAATGTGATATTGTGCTTAGTGAAAAATGTCTCGCCTTAGTTTTAAAATTAAATAGATTAATATCCATGGCCAATTGGTAGAGCGCTGCTAATCCAGAGGTCGTTGGTTCAATCCCGGCGTGTTCGGTCTGTACTGTTCGAGAGGCACGTTAAGCTATTTGTCAATTTGTACCCGAAATACGGCGTTAGGGCTCACTACCCATCACGTTTGGGACGTAATGATCATTGGTGAAAAGCGGGTGTACCGAGTGTGGACAGATACTTGCATTTCACAGTGCACACTGGGGAAAACCTTTGATTTATGTCAGTATGTATATTCAAGACAACAAAACATAAAAATCTAAGTATAAACACTTACTGAAACAGAACAATATGTATAACTTCACATCCTTGAAGAAACCTACTCTGAAATTGGTTAACCAAGCAATGTGCCAATTGTCATTAAAATCGGTCAAGAACGAGTCGGTTTAGCGGATTATGTTCCGTACGTTTAAACGAATTAAACTGATGTTTTTTCGGCCAAGCACAAAGCTACGATTTTATTACAATTCATTAATTGCTATTAGGTTTCCTTGTATATGTGTTATACATATACTTTTGAACTATTACTTTATAAATAAAAGAGGAACCAGAGACCAAAAAATTATTAGCTTTCAGTCAACAACATAAAGATGTCGTTGCTTTTAGGATAGTTTTCCAACCACAACGGATTTTTCTTAAAAATATATTTGTGCCGCAGACGTTTAATTATTGCTAAGTAGCAGACCAAACATAAGGATTAAATAGCGTGGCAACTTTCCATACAAAAAATAAGCTACATTTAGGCTTCATGGCACGATGAAACGTATAAAAATGAGTTGTTTGGGCTAGCTTATGCTTGGAACAGATTCGTTATTTCCTAAACTAATGTCTAGTATATATTTTGTTTAGAAACAAGCAATATTTATATTTAAAAGGGCCCGAAGTTCACTAATTGCCATGCGTCGATTCTATGCGATTAATGTTAGGTCTGTGACTACGTATATTATAAGACTGTGATTTGTGCCAACTACTTTTTTAGAAAACTGCATAAGGGAATCATAGTCATTCGGTATGATATGAATAGAAAATAATTGTCATTATTTGATACTTAACAATTTTCCATTGATAGGATATACATAGGTACTTAAGCATGTAAGCCTCTGATGTGTTGCCAGATACACTAAAATTACAGTGTTTTAACCGTGTTTTCATGTTGTGCACTGTAATTTATTTTGCAAATTTTCATATAATCTTAGCATTGGAGTTTTAATACGCTGTATTTCCCGTCTCATATTGTCTGTTTACATAATAAGTAACTTTTTGCTTTTAGGGAAATCATACATTTGGTAAAATTTGCTAATTACTAATTATTTATTTATTTTTTACACTTAGTGTATATTTACAAAAAATACATAAAAACAGGACATTCAAAAAGAACATTATTGTACAAAGGCGGCACTTATTGCTAATAGCAATATCTACCAGGCAACCTTTGGGTGAGAGAGAAGATGAGAACGAAAAAGGATAGAAGGGAGCATGTAAGTGTAAAATAGAGTCAAATACAAAGAGTTAAGAGTCATTCCTAACGCTACAATAAACAAATACATTAAAATACACAAAAATTATAATATGTCTTGTATATACAAAAAATAAACATACATAATTTACTATTACAAATACTATTTTGATAAAGATTATTTTTATTTATGCTACATAATCGTCTAAATATAATAGTAATTGATTTTATAATGAGCTTTCTTCAGTAGTCCCTGCTTAATATAGAGTTTAAACTTAATTTCAGACAGTTTTTTTTAATTCTAACAACGCCTTAAGCCGAGGTGCCCCTGTAGGGGGCCCTCAGGTGAATGTCGGTTAAAATTTTACCGGAAAGTAAACGTTCTTGGCGTACCTCTCCTTTTGTCTAGTAAAGGAGAAGGCCACGTAATATATGGCGCCTCGTACCGAACCCAAAGTCGTGGCGTCAAAACCAAAGCAAGTTAATTTTGGGGAGACTAAAATGTACTTACCAAATCACCAAGTCTCATTTAAATTAGTGTCCGCAATTCGAATTTACTGTATACTGTCAAGGATAATAGGCATGATGACAAAAAAATTATTAGTTCGTCAGTTAGATTATCAGAAAAAATTGGACACGTATTTTTTCCTTTTTCAATTAAACAAAAAATTATGAAGATATAGCCCGCTGAAGTTCCGCGTGACGTCACATCTAAGTACAATTTTACTTAGAAGTGACGTCATTCTCCCCCACTCCCAAACTTTGACGCGCTTTATCTCTGTCATTTATTGTTTGACTGACAAAAGAAAAAATACGTGTCTAATATTTTTTGATAATCCAAATGACGGACTAAATAGAATAATATTTTGTTTACCCTCTCTACAAGCCTGTTGCAAAGACTTGGTTACCTTTTGATAGAGGCGATTATTGGTTGGCATGTACACTGACTTACTCTATTACCTTTTGATATAGGCGATTATTGGTTGGCATGTACACTGACTTACTCTATTACCTTTTGATAGAGGCGATTATTGGCTGGCATCCTAATCATAGTAAAGCGGCAACGGAAATGAAAATACCGAAATATTTTTTTATTATGATGTTAGAACTCCGGATTTAAGATTCAAAAAGATGTTGATCGGATTTAAAAATATTTAAGTAATTTTTTGACTTTTATTTGGTTGTGACGCCATTTGGTACGATCCCGTGGCATTCTCCTTTAGGCCATAAATACAAAAAAAAAATATATATATATATGCATGATTTTGTCTTATCGATGATATAGGTATTTTACCTGAGTTCAACTACAGACGGATTGATCCTATAAGTATTATGCATCTGCTTCACTTTTAACCTGAATACTATAACGGCTTCATTTGCATTCTGTCAAGCAATCACTACACCAAATAATGAGCCCTTTGTGCCAATGTTTCTTCAGTTCTCAGTTATTTCAATGAGATAGGGGTATATATGTCAAAGTCATAATCCACACTCGTATACCCATATTTGCAATGAGCAATGAGCCACCATACTTTAATTACAAATGTACCCCTACAGAATTTGAGCCTGCCGCCTCCGGTGGTCGAGACTTTGGAACCAACTAGACGACAGAGGCGATACAAACAAATCTTCCCCAAACTTCTAGACTATTGGTAGTAAGGAACACTAAAAAATCCATTTGCTCTGACCCACGTGCCATGTGACGGCAGTATGCAATAGCGCGCCAAATCGTGTGAGACGAAACTCGTAGCGTTACATACGAAGTGTAACAATTTTGAACAGTTTCGTAACCGCTATCAGGCTTTGATCGTGCCACTTGAAACTGGATCTAGGGCTTTATGTAATAAGGTTAAACCTTTTCATGCGAGGCCGCTAGCTGATCTGATGATAGAGTTGGCTTCAGGTATTCATTTTTGATTAGTACTTAGCGGGTTTGTAGTCGTTTATAGGGATCCGGTAAAAACTAGTTTAAGTAACTGACCGCTGTACTTTCCTAACAAAGAAGGTAGAATAGTAGTGAGGTAGTAAGTAACTATTACTTATTTAATATTAAAACTCTATGCACCAAATAGAATAAAAGTGTACGTTATAGTCCTAAGGAGCAGTATGACTCAGGTTATTACGTTGTTGAACTACTCAAGCTTCTCATTTACAGAGAAAACAATAGCCTATTTATGTAGCCCGCCTTTAGAAATTTGGTGATAATTTATTTAGGACAACAGAACAAATAAGGAATATCTTCGACTCCGGTCAGCATTACTGTATTCCAAGATCATGGTGTTCTAATTTCAAACAAATAACAGTAATCTACAAAAATACTTTCATCAGTAACCAGCTATTTACATGCACTATCATGGACGAAATTAAATTTCGCCCATGCTTACTATTCAATTATTTAGGACATGAATTTATACGTTCTCCATAGCCCTGCAATAAGAAATTTAAGAGATGAATGGCGGGTTTACATTTTAGGTACTGCTAAAGTACTCCCGGGAATAGTTTCACTGCTCCACTCTCGGCTCTCATTACAATTTTAATTTTTGTGAATACTGGATAAACGTAAAATTCTCAATAGTATATGTTTGCTCTTTAACTAATGGTTTGAATCTCATATTTCTCAGGAAGCAGAAGGCATCCCCCCACATTACCTGAGACAGTATCTAGCACAAGCCCAAGCACAACAGCAACAGCAACAAGTTCAGCCCCAAGCCACACAAGTCCTGCCTAGACCTGTTTATGCGACAGCAGTAGCCCCAGCCCCAGCCCGACTGGTAAGTGACATTTATGTGATATATCTAGCACAAGCCTAAGCAAAACCCCAACAACAAAAGCCTCGAACCACACAGTTCCTGCCAAGCCGCCCCAGCTTCAGCCTAACTGGTAAGTGACATTAATCTGATACAGTATCTGGTACAAGGCCAAGCGCAACACCAGCAACTTAAACCTCAAGCCACATACGTTCTGTCGAAGACAGGTTATGCGACGGAAGCCGCCTCAGCCTTCGTACGAATAGTAATTGATTTTACTTGGGACAATATCTAAAAGCCCAAGCGCAACAGCAGCAACATCAGCCTCAAACCATACAAGTCCTGCCAAGACTGTTTATACATCGGGAGCCGCCCCAGCCCCAGCCTGGCTGGTAAGTGATATTATCTAATAAAGTAACTAGAACAAGCCTACACGCAAAGCAACAAGGCATTTAGATATTATTTGTCTGTAGTATAAACAAACTGTAGCATGTAGTATTAATTATATTAATTATATATACTGTAGTATGTAGTATTAATTTAAACTGGCTCCAAAAATGTTTAGAGCAGTTTTGTTAAAATTTGATCTGTAAAGTTGAATGGTAAAATTTTTCATATAATAGCATTTTCATGGTCTTTTTCTGTAATGTATCGTGTTTTTTTTAAATAAATGTAGCGACTCAAAGCTCATTTTATTAAACTTCGCTGACTAAATATTCATTGCTATCCACAGCCGTACAACATCCAGAGCGAACCTCAGTACCAGGCTCAGCCTCAATACCAGTCTCAGCCTCAGCCCCAGCCGCAACCCCAATACCGGCCCCAGCCTCAATATCAGACACAGAGACCACAGGCCCAGGCGCAGCGTGACCCTCAGGAAGATTATGACGTGAGTAGAAAACACACTGCATGCCTTAAGAGAGACCCTATGACCAATGTTTCCCTTTTAATTTTGGTTTGAATCCTTTACGTCAATTTGTACTTAATAAATGCGGAACGGTAAAGGAAAAACCGGCCAAGTGCGAGTTGGACTCTTGTCTGTTGTATAGGATCCCCCTTAAATACTCATTTCTTTTAAATTTAATAATTTGTTTTTAAAGTGAATATATAACTAATTATTCTGTGAATATTTCAAGCGTCTATCTGTTGCCGTTATCAATATCGAGCAAAAACGAGCAAAAAACACGTTTGTTGTATGGCTCACCTTTAATATTTATTTTATTCTGTTTTTTTGTATTAGTTGTTATAGCGGTAACAGAAATACATCATCTGTGAAAATTTCAACTGTCTAACCATCACGGTTTATAAGATACAGCTTGGTGACAGACGGACCGACAGACGGACAGCGGAGTCTTAGTAATAGGTTCCCGTTGGTTACCCTTTGGGTACGCAACCCTAAAAATGATGAATCACATACATTTAAAAGCGAATATCTATTTTAAAAATGGATGGATTTTTGTGTCCAAAGCAGTGAACTAAAAAACCTGGACACTTGGCACCTGGACGCAAACCCGTCAAATTGACCAGTGAACACGTCATCCGTTCTAAGACACTTTTACGGTATTTATTTTGTGATGAACCCGTGATCTCGGTTATCATTAACACGTAAGTGTGATTTTTATGTAGCCTTTTATAAAGGGCTGCGACACCAATTGGAACTTGAGACTTTTTTCGGTTTATGGTTTGATTATTAACCATTTTCTTAGAGATCAAAATTTGTATACTCGTAACAGATTATCTGTGGTTTATTATATAAGGTGACTTTCGTTTATTTACCCAAATTCATACTAGAGACTTGGTAAGTGGTCAGACCAAGGTTCAAAAACCCTGTTTGCGAAACACGAAAAATATTTTTATGCATGTATAGTTCAAGAACAACCTCGACTCAATTAGTATAGGAAGTCCAAATTTTATTTTGTTCATTTCCCAGAAAGGGTAATTTAACCTTGGTCCTGACCAATTAGCAAGTCTTCATTACGAATTTGGCTTTATAAACGAAAGTCACCTTAGGTAATTAAACTAGCAGACGCCCTGCGGCGTTGCTGGCGTGGATCCCGTTTTTCCCGATCCCGTGGGTACTTTCTAAAATCCCTTATTGGCGGATGTCTATAATTTCATATTCCTAGGTCCAACTGTTTGGTCTGGGCATTGATATATCAGTTAGTGAGTCAGGATATTCTTTAATTTTATGATTTTAGCTGGTTATTGACACCTATTCTCGTGTAGCAAATATTAGATTTAGAGCTGCCATAACCCAAAACTTTTCATTGCAAATTAGGCTTTAACGCAGATGAATAAAAGTTAAATAAGCTTGTATTATTTTAGGTTTTTCAACTCTAAATTTAAGGTTTGCTGCACGAGAATAGGTCGCATTATTTAATTTAATTTCATGTTAGTTTTGTTTTTCTGTTACCGTTAATAAATTTTCGCTTCTTTCATATAACATATAGTCTGTATATACTAAAGAAATTGTAAGGTTACCTATCATATTTTTTAAATTTAAAGTGCCTCAGTGGCCCAGTGGTACAGCGCTTGCCTGCTAACCCCGCGATGCACATAAATTTATATTCGGTCTGCGTGCTTCGAAAAGCGCTGTTGTTCTATTTGTGCCTGATAAGTACCGCGATAGGGCTCACAACCCATGACGTTTGGGACGTAATATTCGTCGGAGAAAAGAAGTGTCGACTGTGACTTACATTTCACAATTCACACTCGGGAACTCCCCTGGCCACTCCCTCGGGGATTCATGTCGTGACGATATTTTTTCAAGTGGTATAACACTAGGAAGCAAATTAATCTACCCGTACAATATCTACTTCCACTAATCTTCGACAGTTTAGCAGTCAATACTTGCGTGCTTGCCGAAGATTATTCTGCAAGCGACTGTTTTTTGTTTTATTTTATTCGATAACAACTAGCCCTTGTGTGTCGACATGTAAAGTTCATTTTGCAAAGACTGAAATTCACATTTCATTTCCTTGAATAGCTCCGGTTTATCATTAGTTCCGCTATTTCGGAATATGTATGGCCTAACGTCCGTTAATAAAAGTGTTACGGTCTCTATGTATTTGCATTGGCTTACAGTTCATCACCCTGCAATGTATTGTACAAGGTGATAATAATTTATGCAGCCAAATTCATACAGAAGACTTGGTAGGTGTTCAGTTTCAAGATTTTAATACCCTTTTTCTGAAATTTGTATATATAGGTATATAACTCACGCCTGTCTCCCAATTTGGGTGCGTAAATTAATGGCATCTTATTTATGCAGCCAAATTCATACTGAAGACCCGATAAGTGCTCAGTGTCAAAGTTCGATGACCCTTTTTGTGAAATTCGTAAATTATTCTTATCTTGTTCCCTACAAACGCAAGTCCATCGAGGCAGTTAACATTTTATTTCGCGAAATAATTAGCAGTGCACAACGAAACGCATAAACAACAAAATATTTATACATATTATATATAAGCAAAAGGTGTTATCGATCCGTGATACTGATCACTTACCAACTCTTCAGTATGAATTTGGCTGCATAAACAAATTTCACCTTATATAGTTATACTGGCCAAAACTGATTTTAGAACAAACTGGCTAAGCCTTGGCCAAATTGTTACAAATATTAACCACGAAGTCGTATTTCGGTCGCTTCACAACGTTCCTCTACACCATATATGGGCAACCACCGGTCCGCGGGCCGCATCCGGCCCGTAACAGTTTTTAATAAGGCCCGCGACGAAGAAAAATTTAAAATCGGACTAACATTTTTACCAAAAAGTCGCGATTTGTTGTTTTCCTTTCAGGGACACAACGAGACGAAAAAGAAAGAACAATAGAACCACGTCTATGGGCGGTCCGTGTTACTGAAAGAGTTAAGTACAGACTGCGCTTAAATTCTTTGCCGATCTGAGTAAGAAGCCAGTTAGCGAGAGCTTAAATTTAACAAATATGTACAAAAACAGGCATGAAAAGCAATAAATTCAAGTCACGAACCAGACCGACCAATAAAAAATGCAAAATTCTTTGCCTGTATATTAGTGGAATTGATTCTCATATTAGTAGTCTTTCATCTAAAAATCAGGCCCAAGGAAAATTAAACCAACGGTTCACCGATTGCGTCGTTGTTTTCATATACTATACGAGTACGCGTCAACCTGTGGCCCACGAATTCATGAGCATAATTATAATTGTTTGGCCCGCGACTTCGCAAAGGTTTCCCATACCTGCTCTTTATACTAATATACACTTAACTTTCTAATCTAACATGTACCGGCTCGTTTCTGCGCTGATTTTGTACTAAACTTTTGTCCTAAAATCAAGATTGGCATATATTTATTATTGTTTGTATTCCGCTTTTATAATATACCTATATAATATACCGGTATATATATACCTATATAAACGATATGCCCTCAATCATAGACTCATCACAAAACCTCTGTAACTATACAGAGTCTACAAACTTAAAAATTAGGTAGGTAGTTTCCTTAGCCCCCTGAATCTGTATCGTAAAATCAGTTGCCAAACCGAGTGCCTATCGTCGAAATCATACATATAGCATACATATAGCTTATCTAAGGATACGTTCGTTGAAATGACGTCACAATTCGTAAATAGTTCAATAACCAGAAGGTTATTTTGGAAGTTCATTTTTTATCAGTTTTTGGTGAATAGCAACCATAGATAGCAACCGGCACTGAGTTACATAATAAGCCCGCAGGCATGCACTCACTATGAACTGAAATCTGAAAATCAGCGCTGCAGCGTTCTTAATTTACAGTAAATGCTGAGATTGATTCATTTTGCAAACAAAGTGATAATTAGGATTAACTAATTACTTTTAATTAGTTAAAATTTTTGATTTGTGGCAAATAAATAAATTTCTATTTCTAAGAGAAAGATTTGCAAAAATCTGTATTACTTACAGGCTGTTCAAGTTTGTAATTCCTTCAAAGCGAGCGGAGCCTGGAAATAGGCTAGTTCTGTATATGACAATAAATAAACAACTAATTTTATTTCATACAGCTTTCCAAGGGTAGATGTAAGGATATGACGAATTACATAATTATGTCCCCTAGACCACGTCTAACAAACCAGCAAGATACGCATCGTAGACGAAATGATAGGCACAAAAACATAATACGCAGATTATGATACACTGTAACGTAATGGAGACAGATCATATTCTACCCACTCGACGACAACTTTCTCTGAGAGGCTATACACCTTCCTCGCCGATATATGAATATGATTTATAGCTAAGCATTGACGGACGTGAATGTAGCTAGGTGTACGCATAACCTGGGGGGCAATTCCGGAGGATCAATCGAATCGAAATCTCTAAAACTCGGAGTTTCACTGATAAAATGGGGTTTTACGATAGAGAACAGACTGAGAATAAGCCTACTGGCACGTTCATCGTCTTCTTATGTATATACGAATAGAGAAGTCCCTGTAAAACCATAATTTGTTCTTTCTTGTTTGAAGAATCTGGCAATCCAAAATATGAAAAACTGGACAAGTGCGAGTCGGACTCTCTCACCGAGGTTTCCGTATACAATACTAAAAGTTTTAAAAATCTACAAAAAGATTTGATCACCCGTATGAAGACTGAGCAAACTTGTGCAATTTTGTAGTTTATATTATGCGTACTTCTATAGCTTTTATACCAGCATCCTTTCTCAGGCCAGCGGCAATATGCCGTTGCGTATAATGAAGATCATATCGCGGAAGCTATAACAATGTGGAAAGCTCTATAAAAGCTCTTTGATACATCTTTACTTGCAATCTTAAGCCGTTTCCTAATAAGGGATTTATGGCCGTTTCTTGCGCTTTTGTTTCTTTTCAATGCTTTCACCACAGTTCTTAACTTTAAATTTACAATTTACGTATTCTTAGTTTCTTAAAATAAGACGATCTTTGTTATATTATACGTAGCTTCTTGATGTCGATGTAAGTGAATTTAAAACTGACACACGATAAACCATAGACATCTTAATATATTATTCTGATGATAAACAAATTCATCCTCATTCTCATAAGCACTAACATATAATTATTACTAAGTAGCTCATAAGCCATTTCTTAGAAATAATCACATAAAACTGCGTTGAATTAAAATATCATTAACTAAACCGATAAAGTATACGTTTAAGACATTTTTATCATTTTCAATTTCCACACAATGAACTAAAAATTTTCTAGTTCTTACTCTGCCTATTTTCCCAAGGTTTTTTTTTGTATAGAATGTTTTCCTGTGATCTTAATTCCTTACTCGAGCATTTTATCGGACGCATAAGATGATTTGAAGTTACATAAACTCGCTTTTTTCAACGTTTAAAACAACTTCCTATTTTCCAGCCCAACCCTTCATACCAGTTCGGCTTCGACGTGAACGATGACCAGTACACCAACTATCAGAACCGCAAGGAACAGAGAGACGGTGACGTCATCAAGGGATCATACTCCGTTGTCGATAGCGATGGCTTCATCAGGACTGTTACCTATACTGCTGACCCAAAGGAGGGCTTCAAGGCTGAGGTTGGTACCCTTGCAGTCGCGTTATGTTCATCTTTCTGTCTTCATAATAACTACCGGTTCTAAGAGCATGGTCGCATATGTGTGCAAAAGCCTGGTACGATACTTCAATTGCTTTATGGTCTCTTGGTTTCACATTTGAGAAAGCTTCAATTTACAACATAATATTTACTACTGTTGTACAAGTATTGATGGAGTACACAAGATTATACCTATATTTGACGCATTTTCATCTATTACAAGTAATGGCAGTCCATTAGAAAAGTTAACCATATCCAATAAGCTCTATGAGATTTCATTCTAAGTGAAAAACTAAATACAATTTTCATTCCAGGTTTCACGGCAGCCGACAGACATTGTGGTGAAAATCCCCACGCCGAAGCCTCAGTCACTCCACCAACAGTCGCAGCCGCATCATCAGCCCCAACAGATCCAGCACCAGCCCCAACAGGCACAGCGTTATGTACAACAAGAGCAACCTTCACCCCAATATTATCGTTATCAGCAGCAGTAATTATAGGATTTGAACGATTTTAGACCTTAACATTCTCAAATTGGTCTACCGCTGGCATAGGGGTTTCTTCCTGGATTTAGTCTGTCCCCTAGGTATCGGCTGGGTATGGGAGGGGTAAATTTTACGACCGACGCCTCTCAATCGTATATCCAGCTGGAATGCATTTTTGCCCTTAACACATCAAGCTCCTAACGGGCAAATTCAGTCCAACGGTTGCCCTAAAGTGTCCATTAGTCTTTTTTGAATGAGCTTTGGTTCGAAATCGGACAAGTAAATTATTAGGTCTAAGGCATCCAGTGTTGCAAGATCTCTACAATATTTGTAGAGATCTTGGTACATTGGCCCATTTTCCAGTCCTACCTATTTGTTATTTTTATACTTCTCTGTAGTTCTTAGGGTAGTAAATTAATATCGGTTTTGTAAGGTACCTATCTTAAGTAGGTAGATGCATTCTGCATTGCTAATTTATATCAAACTTTTCTGTTATGCGAATTTTAAATTATTTCCTCGTATCTGGACACCTGTGCCACATTTAGATTTATATTTTGCGAAACGAAAGGGAATATAATTTTTTTATTGTGATAGTCATTTAAGATGAAATAAGTGCGGATTCTGAAAGTAATTTTTAAGCCAAAATGAACTAAAATCTTTTACACGTTCGAGTTTATAACGAGCAAGAAAGTAAAGAACTTACTAATAAAATTTCAATTTATTTGTGACTTTTATTGCAAAGAATCAATAGGATAGGGTCTCTTATGCTGATTGCACTGTACAGGCATACGAGTAGTGCCATGTCTCTAAAGCTTCAAACAGTGAACAAGTTTATTTACTACGGGATCAAATCCCGTAGGGCACATTTGTCTTCCGTCTGCGTGCGTCTGAAGATGCCACGTTTGTGCCCGCAGTACGGCAATAGGGCTGCCATCGACAATAGAGTCATTTCAACAACATCATTTTTGTTTGTAAGTAAACCCATTGCCTTCGTCGTATTTGTTTATGAAATAAATCTTTTTAAAGCATCCAAAATACCCATTACTTTGAGAGATATTTACATTAAAAGATTGTAATTAAATGCATGTATCGAAAAACGGCCGGTGAGATGCACTCAAGGTCACGCGGCCGATGTGACGTCACTATCGTTGAATCTGCTAACTTGTGCAGGCGTTATACGGATTTGGCGTTGTTTTTCTGGTTTACATAGTGTTTTTACTTTAAAACTTTTAAGAAGTAAAAAAAAGTTCCAACATAGTAGCTATGCACTTTTAAACTTAATTAAAATGACCGAAGCGGGCTTTAGAAAGGGCCAATCTGACAATCTTCTCAGAATTAGATGGCATAATGATGGCAGAATATTTTTCTACCAACACAAGATTATTCAGTGCCGAATTCAGGAGTCTTAAAGCAGAGAGGTAAGCAAACGTTTTATAAACCTACTTACTCATTATGGTATAGGTACCTAACACGAAATAGATAATATTGGTTATTATTGTTTACTTCCTTGTTAATATTACAAACACATTTTGTGTTGTGTCCAAATATTCTTCATCTTTTTTAACCAGATTAAAGGTACATTTTAATTTCAAGAAAGAGTAACTAAACCTACATAGAAATTCAATTTTTTGGCAAAATGACTACAATCCTTATGAGCATGCATCGCACGAAGTCAAATACCTAGTTGGCATGGATGTATTTTACGCATTTTACGGGCAAATTAGATGACATGATTAGTAAGTGTAGATTTGAATTGAATAAACACTTAGGTACGTCAAAATGATTCCCACACACAACAGTAAGCTGATATTTTCGCAGACAACTCTTCCCTTCTTATCACTTTCAGACATTTATTTCGGAGTTTTTTTTTAGGAACAATTATAAAAGTTTTATCCGGTGTAGAAATGGTTGTGGATTTACATTTTGGAACGATACAGTATTTATACGGTTGTTGCTTAGTTGTAGACATTTTTAGTAACCGTTTACTTTGCGCGCTCGAGCAATCCGCCTATAGTTCAAACTCGACTCGCTGTTTGTGACGTCACTGCGGGATGTCTACCCCGCTCCGCGATGAACCTGCCGTTTTGTACCGCGCGTGATTCGAGCTCTCATTTGGTCAATTGTTATCATAAAACAATAAAAAGTATACCAGAATTTACGTTATGGGCAGCTCTTTTGATAAAAGTAGTTTACTTTAGTTACTGAAAATGGTCTATTGGGCTTTGTCTAGGGGGCTCACCCAGTCACCGCTCATCTCATCACGTCGAGGCCACAGACTTGGGACAAATACGCGAGTATGGTTTCTCCAAGCGCGCCCCGAGCTGTAGAGAGTTGCGCGGGAAACGGGAAAACAGGTATAGGTAGGTACCTAAATGTTTGAGAAAAAGCAGATGCCTTATGACATAATGTATAGGGATATTATTGGAGAAAGTGAACGAATGATTTGCAGATGAAGATAAAAACCTCATCAAAACTATAAATTCGACGCGACGAAATGATGCGACGACCTGCAGAGTGACACAGCCTGATATTGACCAATATAATATCAGGCTTACCAATCTGTTGGAAGGAAAAATTAAAAATAGTTCTGAAATGAACATTGTAGCTCATACCTTGATGACATAATACTGAAACAAACAATAAAATAGAAGCAACTTTGACATTTAATTCTATCGAGTGAAGTTGTATGCATGAAAAGTAGGAGATAAGCGAATCAAAAATTGTAAATTAGGGTACTACGGGGTCTTAATAATCGTCGGTGAAACGTGGATCTTCGAGTGTGACTTTGACTTGAATTACGCAGACCATACTTGGAAACACATGACACCTAGTCCTCAAAAGTTCATGTACAAAACACACCACGAGTTTAACCAAGGTACCTACCTATTATTTCCTAAATATTTAGCGTTACTAGGTGCTTCTCAGTAGCGGCAAATTTAAACAATGTCTACCTATTGCCAGCTTTGTTGCCAAAAGTATACTATCAATGAATTTAATAAGTAATAATTTGGCCAAGTGCGAGTCGGATTCTCGCAGAAAAGGGTTCCGTACTACCACACAATATGGGTACGGAACCAAAACACATTTCATAACTAAAAGCCTCAAATAAAATTCAAGGGAGGGGAAACCGAAATTGCCTTTCTTAGTCACTATTTGCAAGCCATAATTTTATCGCAGTAGTTGGAAAAACACCCTCAAGCAAGCGTGGGTACCCTGAGGGTTCCGTTCCGTACCATTTAATTACGTTAATAAACTTAAATGATTTGAATAGAAATTACAAACTTAGTACCTAATGAAAAATTAAGTTTTTCTATTATTCAGGTACGTAACCCTAAACCTGTATTAAAAACGAGCCTGATGCAAATTTCCTAATAATCATTCAGTATTCAGTATTTATTTGTTTTATTTACTTTATTTCCTTTGGAAATGACTAATAATTTTTTCATTATTTGAATACCTATACTTATGCTTATCCAAAATCCCGGGAAAATTCCGAAGTGACAGCAGGCGAATTTTAAAGGTATCCAGACAGCGCAGAATTAGCCATTGTAATAATATAATAATAATATAGGATTATGAATAATAATAGGTCGGGGAAAAAATCTTAATGAAAAATGAGGTAAAATGTGTGATTTTCATTTGTTTTTCTTGCTGTTAAGATGAGTGAATCTAATGAAGAAATTCGCTACATTTTAAAATTTTACTACAAAAAAGGTAAAAATGCAACGCAAGCCGCAAAAAAATGTGATGTTTATGGACCTAGTGCAGTGTCTGTGAGAGTAGCACAAATTTGGTTTAAGCGTTTTCAATCCGCAAATTTTGATGTCAAAGATGCACCTCGCTCTGGGCGCCCTGTTACGGATAAAATGGATGCCATTTTTGAAAAAGTGAAGCAAGATCGGCATATCAGTAGTTACAATGAAGCTGAAGAACTGGGGATTGACCACAAAACAGTTTTGGCGCATTTGAAAAAAGCTGGGTACACAAAAAGACTCGATATTTGGGTGCCTCATGAGCTCACTGAAAGAAACTTAATGAACCGTGTACTCATTTGTGATTCTTTATTACGACGTAATGAAACCGAACCATTTTTGAACAACCTGATAACTGGTGATGAAAAGTGGATCACGTACGACAAGAACGTGTGAAAAAGGTCGTGGTCAAAGGCTGGTCAGGCTTCACAGACTCTGGCGAAACCCGGGTTATCTCGGAACAAGGTAATGCTGTGTGTATGGTGTGATTGGAAGGGCATTATTCATTATGAGCTGTTACCACCAGGCAGGACCATCGATTCTAAACTCTACTGCGAACAACTGATGAGATTAAAGCAAGAAGTTGAGAGAAAGCGGCCGGAATTAGTCAACAGAAGGGGTGTCGTTTTTCATCATGATAACGCTAGACCTCACACATCTTTAGCCACTCAGCAAAAATTAAGAGAGTTTGGCTGGAACGTATTAATGCTTCCGCCGTATAGTCCTGACCTTGCACCTTCAGATTTCTACTTGTTTAGGTCTCTTCAGAATTCTTTAGGCAGTGTCAGGTTAACACCACGAGAGGACTGCCAAAACCACTTGTCGCGGTTTGAAAGGGTGTTTTCTTGGCTTTGTTTAGATTTTTAAAAAGCTGTGTTAAAAATAAGTTTAAGATTTAGAAGCTTTTGCAGATGAAGACATGTTTGGATACCGAGAGCGGTAGCCGATAAACTGCTGAGCAGTTTGGCTTAAGCAATGTAAAAGAAAAACATGTATTGTCTTTGGTGAATAAACTAAATCTATCTATCTATCTTTTATCAGAAGCCCCAGAATTTCTATAGCAATGGCATCATGTCCGTACCTACAAGATGGCAGAAAGTTATCGAAGAAAATGGCACCTACATACTTTAGCTAAATGTAAATAAACTTTTTTAAAAATGTTTTGAATTTTCATATAAAATGCGAAGAAACTTTTTCCCCAACCAATATAATATTCTCATTGCTCGGAAGTGTTTCAAACATGTACCCTCGATTTCACTCGTGTCGATTTTTGAACGCTGTGGGGTAAATTCGCATAACTCTGAGTGAAAACTGAGAACCTCCAACCCAAAGATATTTTTGCACCAACCTTCCTACAAACAAATCTTGATTTTGACCGGAAGTGATGAGATAAACCGTACAATACCGTTTTTTTTAAATAATGAACGTTTTAGAAATTGCCGATTGTGAGCATGGATTCTTCGATTTTAGAATGCACGCATATTTCGTAAACACAGTGTTACCAAATGCACCGCTTTTCCGCTTATGGTACCGCCTTTTTGACAATGGATCCGCCTTCCGCTTTTAACATAATATAGTCTGGCAAAAAAGTCTTTATTGGACTTACACGTTCAAGTAGTATAATTTTGGTAATATATTTATGAAATAACAACGCGGTTAACTCGATTTAACAGATTTTGTACTTATTTGTTTGGTGTAACCAGGCGAAAGAAACAAAGTTTCTTCAATATTCATTTCAACACTTTTTTGGCAGACTGTACGCGGTTCCTCTTTTTTCGAATCTGCTCAAAACCCCGATTTTTCTCACATAAGGGGCGGTTACTCTGTGGCACTAGTTACACGTCACGTCGAGAATAAAAAAACTGTGTTCGGTTTGATCGACGAACAATGACAACCACCACCGAATTTACGAGAGACAACATTGTACATTTAAAAAAAAAAACATATTTCCGCTTTTATGTTGAAAACCCGCGTTTTTGTGGAACCGTTACCACATTTTCAATTTTCTCATTTGGCAACACTGCGTAAACGTGAATTTAAAATAACAATACTTTGTGTGTACTTATTTAAGTGTAAATATGTTATTTGCCCGTAGCTACATATTGAGGTAATTTTGGTTTAGCTGATTTTTCAGGCTAATAAATTGTCTCCTGAGATCACAATCTTATCCACTATAAAAATATAAAAATCTAGGCTCTTAAGGGAACAAATAAAAATATGTATATTGTAGGGATTTACAATTATTAGATTTTAATAACTCACAAGAAATGATAGGCTTGGTAAGACTGTAAGGTTTGGAAATAAAGCGTTGATCTGATTTAATAAAAAATGTTTTTGAACTAAGATGTTTTATTAAATTCATATTCGTAATAATAAATTGTATTGTAACATTTTGTGACTTCGAATAAAGGAAAAAAAATAAAGCTTTATAATTCCATTTCCAAACCATTCAATTGATTTAGTTCCTTACAAACATTGATTAATAAATATTTCTTCAATAAATAATAATTAACAGTAATAGTTATTCAGTCTATATAAAGGTTATTTACTATATTTTAATTATAAAATAGCCGACAAATCAATTACTTACATTTAAAATGAATTTTAATAATTTTTCGGCGATTTTACAGTACAACGATAGTTCAGCCCAATTTATCCGAAGATTTAACCTCAATACCTATACCACTTGACTTTTCTTATTATAATACATTCAAATATACTTTTCTGTTTATTATTTGTATAAAATGTATAAATAATAAATGCATCTTTATTTAGTGTCGCTTGCAGACTATAATTATTACACGCCATAGCACCATCAATCCAGGAATTGAGATAAGTTAATATTTTGCTATCCTAAAATCCTATTTAGTACGTCGTATTTTATATTCCACCTAACCACATATGGAATTTTATATCATGCTATGGCCATACGACAAAAATTATACCTATTGATTGTAGGTCTTATTATGAAAAATAGTTTCCAATGGCAAACTTAACTTAGAGGATCCGGCCTACAAACACAGCCTGATTCAACTAAAACGTAGTCTTGACCAGTAAGGGTCACGGGCCCTAAAGGTAAGACCAGGAACAAATACGGTACGTAAGTTTGCGTGCAGGAGCCTCGTACGAGTGAGCATTCACTCGATCTGAAAATAAGAAATGAAATATTTTATTAAATTTGTTTAATGATCAGAAATATCTCACAAGATTTAAACTTAAAAAATAAATTCTTCAATCGCCATGGCATAAACTGCCACTAAAATTGAACACATGCTAAAAATAACAATAAAAATCTCAATAAATACTAAAAAATACAAATTCAAATTCAAATCATTTATTTGTGAGTCACAGGTTAGTGGTTAGATAGCAAGTACATAGGTTTCGTCTCTCCGTGCTCTGCCACATGGCGTACAAATATTCACACAGAAAATAAAATATACACAATTATGTCACATTTTATATAAAATAGTTAAGTCAGTTATAATAAAATTAACATGCATATACCTTTGGACTCACTGTGCATCGGACAAATATTCATTTACGCTATAATAAGTTTTGTCGTGTAAATAGTTTTTAAGATTCGTTTTAAACATTTGGATGTCTTCTGCATCTCTTATGGCCTTTGGTAACTTATTATAGATAGAGGGTGCCATTCCAAAAACACTTTTTCTGAAGAGTGCTTTTTTGTGTTGAAAGCTACAGATTTTGTTTCCGTAGCGTTTGCTTTTGAAGTGGTCAAAAAGATTAAAATTTAATTTTACAAATACCGCCATTTCGTAGATATATAGTGACGGGAACGTAAGAATTTTGAAATTTTTAAAATGTGGCTTGCAAGTTTCCGTGCTCCTAATTTTACTGATAGCACGAATGCACCTTTTTTGGGCTTTGAAAATTGTTTCCCTGTTTGTTGCGTTGCCCCAAAATATAACCCCGTAACGTAGTGTGGAATCCACATAACCTTTATAGGCAGTAACTACTGCGTCTTCACTAACTATTTTAGTTAAGTTGTGAAGTGCATATGAGAATTTATTTAGTTTTGAGCATATGTGGTCAATTTGGGCTTGCCATGACATTTTTCTATCTATGTGTAGACCTAGAAATTTTATTGTTTCAGTTTCTTCAATTTTATTGTTAATATATTTTATGTCAATAGGAGAATTATTTGTTTGTTGTTCAAATGTCATTATTTTTGTTTTTTCCAAATTAATTAAAAGTTTATTATTGTTGAGCCACTGTATTATGTCTTTTAGGGTGGTATTTATTTCGCTTTCAAATGTATCTACATTTTCACTTTTAAATAACACCGTGCTATCATCGGCAAATAGAACCATGGGATGTTTTGTGATTTCAGGTAGGTCATTTATGTAGGCCAGAAATAATAGCGGCCCCAAAACACTTCCCTGTGGAACACCGCAACGATTGTCATTATCGTTTGAATAGTAAGCTTTTTCAGTTTTAGTTTTTAAGCATATTCTGTCGATTCTAGTTTTTTGTTTCCGATTTGTTAGATAAGATTTAATAAGGTTAAGTGCTTTACCTCTGATCCCATATTTTTCTAATTTATTTAATAATATGTCATGATTCACGTAGTCAAAAGCTTTTGTTAGATCCATATAGAGAGCAGCTACAGGGATACGTTTGTCCATGCTTGTTAATATTGTAACTAAAAATTCATATATGGCCATGTTTATTGATTTATTTTGTCTAAATCCCATTTGCTTCGGTGAAAATATGTTATACTTCTGTAGATAAGAGTAAATATTTTTATAAATTACCTTTTCAAAAATTTTAGAAAATATTGGTATCAACGCTATGGGTCTATAATAATTCATATTTTCTCTATCAATTTTCTTAAACAATGGTATGATAATTGACAGTTTAAGTTTATCGGGATATGTTCCTTCATCAATACAAAGATTTATAATGTAGCTTAGTATTGGCGCAATGATGAAAGCGACGTGTTTTATAATAGCAGTTGTTATTTCATCATATCCTGTGCTTTTTGTGTTTTTTAATGATTGTATTATTTTATATATTTCATCTGGCGTTGTGGGTTTAATAAATATAGAATTTGAATTATTATTTGTAACATTGAATTTTTTTGGGTCATTACATTCTGCGGTTTTGTCATTAGTTGCTGTTTCATTGACAAAGTAACTATTAAAGGAATGAGCTATTTCATGTGGATCAAATAATATTTGTCCATTATGATTAATTTTGTCGATATATTCCTTCATAACTCTTGATTTTGATTTGTTTATTATGTTCCAGGTAGCTTTGCATTTATTGCTAGAAGTTTTTATGAAATAATTATTTTGAGATTTTTGCGTTAGTTTTATTATTGATTTTAATCTATTAGCATACTGCTGAAGTTTTAGTTTTGATGCGTTTGTACGAGATCGTCTATAATTCCAAAGAAGCTCTCGTTTTCTTTTACAACATTGTTTTAATCCTTTTGACAACCATTTGAGTTTTTGGTTTATTGAAAATTTTACTTTGATTTTTGGAAAGCATAAAAAGTACAGGAGTTTAAAAATATCGTAAAATTGTTCAAACGCTTCATTGGCATTGTAGGATCTTTTTATGTCATAAAAAGTGATAGATTGTAAATATTGTTCAAATTTCTTTATATTTTCCATACTATAATCTCGTTTTATTACGTACCAGTATCGTAGTGTATATGATTTCTTTACTGGACAAGTAAGAAGTTGTGCACAGTGATCGGATAGAGCTAGTTCAATACATGAATTATAATGTACGGACACCAGCATCTGGTCACATAATAGCAGTTCTTATTAGCGTCATACGAATAGAGATCTTGAATTGCAGGCGACTGTGTCTATAAAATACCTACATAATGTGTAAAAACATATATATTATAATTTAAAAAAAGTTATATACATTCATTGACCTCTCATAAACAACTAGACTCACAATCTCACTCAAAAAGTGTTCGCGATGCATTTTGTCACCGCTATGGGATGACAAATTCGAATAACGATTTCGTACAACTGACATTGCATCTTATGTTAACGACATAACGTCTTAATTTGGTTGTAGATTTTTGCTACTTTGCACGTCGCACGTTCGGACACTTTCTGACGAACTTTTCTTGGAGACTGTGTTGTTTATGAGAGGTCAATGTATACATTTCATGGTCATGTTTTGTAGTTCCTCAGCATCAGTATTTGCATTGCATACTGTATATTCTGATAAAGTGTGCTTTTTCTCGACATAATACCTGTGTTTACAAGAAGCAAATAAAATTATCCTTTACTACCTTCCAAATTTCATAGCAATACTCACTCGCAAACCTCGAAAACAACTTGTTGCAGCAGATCAGGGAACTTCTGTACAATCGTGACAGGTTGCCCAGATGTCAGAGACACGCCATACATGGGTGCTGTCGTGTTATAACGCGTCCGGCAGAGTCGTGACGTTCCACAGGAGCTGCCTATCTGAGCTGTGAGACCTGGAATGTTGCTGGCACGACCTGGAATTACATAGAATTACTACTACTAGTGCTCGCAATCATCTGTAGATTTGAACCAACAGCAAAATCCGGATAGCGAATAACTTTGGTAACTTTAAGAATATATTTAAAAAAATACCATTACCTACTAACTTTACATAAGAGATTTGACAAGGATTTTAGGTTAGTTTTACCCTTTTAATTTAGGTAAGTTTTATTTATAATTTATATCCTTTAAATGAATTATAAGTATTGTTGTATTAATATTTGGTATACATATTTTAAATAAAGTTTTCAACACTTTACATATTAATAAGAATATTGTATTCAAATAAAGATTTAATATTTAGTTTTAAACGTCACTACCACCAAAAACTAAATAAAGGAAACACGTATTACTTTGGGTTATTAGTGGTAATGTGAGAACCACCGTGGTTTACAAGTTTTGCAACTATCCTACCGATATAAATTAATCTAGTGACTGATTCAATCATATTTTTTTCATGTTTCTGGCCACTGCACAATGAAGCTTGTTAGATATATGGGGTTCTTCATGACACTTGTGAGATTTTGTGAAAGTAATTAGTTTCTCCTTATTTAGGACTAGTTCGTATTTTCAGTTTTATATCGTCATTGTGATAAAAATACCATGATTTTTATTGCTTATACTAAATATCAGGTTATAACTTATAATTATAACCTGATATTTAGGGTGACTTTAATTTATGCAGCCAAATTCTTACTGAAGACTCAGTAAGTGCTCAGTAAGTGCTCAGTAAGAAGGTACGATGACCCTTTTTGTTAAATTCGTATATTCTTTTTGTGTTCCTTATACTAGGTGAAATTAAATCAACCGACCAAATTCATACTGGAGACTCGGTTAGTCATCAGGAACAAGATTTAACGACCCTCCGGGTGAAGTACGAAAAAAAAAATCCTGCCCCATAGTGCCTGCACTAGGAATTGTACTTAAACTAGTCCACCCAGTAAGGGAGCAAAAAAAAATATTTTTCGAAATTGGCTAAAAGGATTACTGAACCTAGTTCTTGATCACTAACCGAGTCTCTAGTATGAATTTGGTCGGTTGATTAAATTTCACCCTATATGTACACGCAAGCTCAGCCGCGAGTCAATTATATACTATGGGACGTCAAGATTTTATTTTGCGAAATTAGCAAAAGTGTTACTGATCACTTACCAAGCCTCCACTATGATTTTGGCTGCAAAAATTAAAGTCACCTTAAATATAATAAATATGGCAAGGACCTCAGTGCGTAAACACAGTAAAATGTCCCGATACGTATTCTGTGACGAGACTTAGAATGCTAACAATGTTTAACAAGGCGAAAGGTAATACAAATGAATAAAAATAAGGTCCCTGACCTTCCACTGGAGGACACTAAAAAATTTGTATGTTATTTTTTTTTCCTTATCTACTTATACTTTTATTTCTATCCATCCATCAGCCTGTTTCGTCCACTGCTAGACATAGGCCTTTCCAGGATTTCACCACTCTTGGCGGTTCACCTGAAGGAAATTCCCATACTCACACACGCTGGGCAGGGGGGGTTGGTGAGCGCGGTGCCGAAACCCTTGCACCAGTGACGCCGCTGCCCATCACCAGTCTGTTTTATATAAGGCCCGGCAATTGGGGATGGATAAACTGCCATCCATCGGTCCCAGGCAATGGTGGGCCGCCTGGTTTTGCCTGAGAGCTGTTCTCTTACTCTCCCCCGAATAACTTCGGGAGGATTTGCGAGTAAGATGGTGGTACCCCTGCAGTCGAGCCTGGCATCAGCTCTACCACCTAAATTTAGAAAACTTACTAATTACTAGAAAACTTAATTATTGAATTATACTGTGTGACAAAATGTTTACACGGATCAATTGTAAACTTTTATTATTTATTATTATAAGTGATGTATGATATTAACTATTCAATGTAATGCTATAACGATATTGTATTAATCTTAATTATTGTATTTTACTGTGTAACAAAATGTTACATATCTGCAGATCAATTATATACTTTTCATTTATTTATTGACCTCTAGACATACAGTCTCTAAGAAAAATTCGTCAGAAAACGTCAGAACGTGCGACGTGCATAATGGCAAAAATGCTTCAACCAAATTAATTCCTTATATCGTTATCATAAGATGCAATGTCAGTTGTACGCTATCGTCATTCTAATTTGTCACGCCACAGCGGTGACAAAATGCATCGCGGACACGTTTTGAGCGAGATTGTGAGTCTTGTTGTTTATGAGACGTCAATGCATTTATTATTATAAGTTAAGTTTGCTATTAACGAATCAATGTAATATAACGCTATAAAGAGTTATAATAAATATTTTGACCGTAATCAGACAAAGGACTGCGACCCTGAATGTAAATTTGTAATTATTATAAAACTGTAATTATGTAAATTATGTTTTATTCAATATAACCAAAAAGTAATGTAACATTGGCAACATTAATATTTGGGTCAGTTTATAGTTATGTACGAGTACAATATGCCATTTTTTTTCTTTTATTTTGGTTTTTTTCTGTAATCTTATTCTTTTTGCAATAAACTTGCAAGTTCCGAAAACTTGTAGGTTCCGAAAACAACAATCAATTACTTACTTTATACTTTAATATACTCGATAAATTATAATGCTAACTACTTATTTACGCACAATGGTCTTACGCTTGGCCAATACCGTGCCTGATGGAAAGCATCGATGAGATCTCCACTTTCAAGCAGGAGAGACGTTTGTGGTTTCTCAAGGGAATTCCGTAAAATATAACGAAGACGTACGGACGAAGGACTGAAACTTTGTGTCTGGTTGTCACCACTCTCCCGGTACGGCTTCTCATGACGTCATGCCGGAACACGACGAGTCGCTTGGTTTCGTTTATAAAGGTGGTGATAAGTGAAACCCAAACCCTACCACCAGTTGAAGTGAAAGGATTTATCAGTTAGTTTGGCCTTGGTCTAATTGATAGTGTCTCAGTTAAAGTCACTTGGGAATGCTCCTTTTATGAACCCAGAAAGTATATAGTTTGTCATTAAAAGCAGAACTCCATAATTGATTAACATTAAAAGAAAAAAATCTTCGTTGACATACTTGTTCTATTGCCAGTCCGTCTTGGTGCTGGCTCCGAGTCAGAATAGCCGACGTGTGCGTCCAGAAGAGCCTGCCTCATCACCGTAGGGTCTACTGCCCTGGGACCAGATCGACCTTCTCGCGTAGATTTACCGAAAAATCCTGATTTCAATGCTCTGTTTACTAAATGTCTGGAATATTGGAAAAAAACATTATATAGGTTAGATCAATTGTTTATAAAATAGAGTTGGCTCATGGCTGTTTTGGGTAAGCGTTATTAAGGGTAAATACAATCTGATATCAAGTTAATTTTGATTAAATATTAATTACTTCAAGTTTTCTACCCTAGTCATTTTTATTAAGCTGTGAATATTTTAATAAACAGCATACAGACGGAGAAGTCATAAAAAGCCGGGTTCTTGGTTTTACACCACCACCCTGAGCAAGGGCGGATCCAGGATTTATTCTTGGGTGCGACACAAAAGCCAAAGGTATCTGATATAGAGTGTCCCACATAGTATTGGACTATATCTTTTAGTCCTACCGGTAGGCCAAAAAATGCTGCAAATATTGTTAAAAGCATGACACAAAAAGAAACTAATATTATTAAAGCGGTATAGTGTTAATCTCCCAGCTCCTTGCTTTATTTGAACCGTCTGAAGGGGGCACGTGCCCCTGTGCCCCCCCCTCTAGATCCACCATTGACCCTGAGGACACATCCATAGACACAAGGATAATCACACGGACACAAGCGGACACAAGCACAATGCTAATACTGCAGTTTATAGGGTTATTTTACTAAAACATATCCAGAGCTGAAATCTAGTCATAGCACTTTACGAAAATGTAATCACCGAATAAATGATAAATAACATTAGAAACGGCAGTCAATTTAAAGTTCCGTTAAAAATCACGATCACGATTAAAGGGCAGGAGCCTATTCATGATAATAACAATAATTTTCAAAATTGTACATTGTAGCTAGAGAAAATTATGCTGCCAGCCAAGCAAAACGTAGGTAATTCAAGCCAAGTTCATGGGAAAATTCACACGGAATGTCTGCAGAGAATCGTGACATGCTTTTGCTTAAAAAATAATGGTATCCCATAACTGAAGAATTAACGGTTTTATCCAAACAATTTACTGAGTTCATGGTTATTTTTTATGGCAATGCAGAAATCTTTCAGCGCAAAAGATTGTGCCCCCTCATCTATGCAGACCTTTTGGTGTACACTTAGTGTGGGATTTATTTAGAATCTGCAGGAGGAGAAGGTTATCCACCCCACGGTGTACCTACCAAACTCTTAAATTGTATGTTTTAACAATGAAATACATAAATTTAAGCTTAATTTCTTAGACATTTTTAAATATTATTTCTCAAGAACTAAAAATATCCTGGTGGGAAGAAGTACCAGAAGGAAGCGTTCTATCTTCCTTCCTCTTACTTCCCTTCTCCCCATCAAAGCCTGTGGTTGGATTCTAAAGCCAACCCGTTGGTATTTTTGAGAGGACACCATAATTAATATTTTTACTTTTTTCTGAAATGTAATTAAATATTATCCTTATTTATTACAACTTCAACAGCAGAAGTAAACTATACAGACTAGATTTTTGGTCACTGAAATGTTGGCATAATAATGACAATAGCAATACTCATCTATACGTACGACTTTTTGTTTCCATGGAAAAGGTTTGTCCCTACATGACCAAAATGTATCGAACAGATGATTTTTTTTTTGCTACTTCAGGTTTGCTTCCAAAGTAATAATTGTTCATAAATATCCCAGTTTTCAGTTTTCGGCTTTTCATAAAATCCAAATCAAACATCCTGTAATTGTTTACCATAATGAACTAGACTGCTTACCTAGGATATGGTGCACCGTCAGGGCTAGCACAATCTGTACCCTGTAATGCATCTCCCCATGCATATTTCAATCTTGGTCCACAATCAGCGATAACGCAGCTTGCAAACAGGGCCTGAAAATATGACAATTGAAAATATTATAAAGATTTTTTTTACATCATGGGATTGGTACTACATATGGACTATGAATCATAGGATGGCGCCCACCCAGAAATATGGAGAGTGAAAGCAAGCGAAGCATTAATGAGTCCGTCCAGGTACATACCATACATCCGCAAAATCTATTTAAGTCAGTAACGGTCAACGGAAGAAATACTGATACTACCTACGCAGTTCACGGACATGTTATTTTCTCAACCTTGTCTGTTTAGTCAAGGGTCGATACAATTGATTCCATTGTTATAATTTTTATAACAGCCCATGAATTGTACCTAGTCTGGGGGCAAGTGTATTTCCGTGGGTTGCTTAGTGATAGAAGTATAAGGCATGGCATAACCAGGTATGTGTTTGTGCTAAGAACCAACTGAATGATGAAGACAATTGAGGTCCCTTTTTGTCAAAGTTATGATGATGATGACAGTGTTGATTATGATGATTAATTTTTATCTAAAGCTGTTTTTCCATCTTTTCAACTTCCATCCATCCATCAGCCTGTTTCGTCCACTGCTGGGCATAGGCCTTTCCAGGATTTCGCCACTCTTGGCGGTCCTCCTGGAAGAAATGCCCATACTCACACACGCTGGGCAGGCGTGTTGGTGAGCACGGTGCCGAAACCCTTGCACCAGTGACGCCGCTGCCCGTCACCAGTCTGTTTTACATAAGGCCCGGCAATTGGGGATGGATATACCGCCATCTATCGGGCCCAGGCAATGGTGTGCCGCCTGATTTTGCCTGAGAGCAAGTTCTCTTCTTCTCCCCCGAATAACTTCGGGAGGATTTGCGAGTAAGACGGTGGTACCTCCACAATCGAGCCCAACGTCAGCTCTACCACCTAATACATCAGCTCTACCACCTAAAACCTTGGAAACTTAAGAGCTTAGAAAAAAAAAAGTAGGTAAAATAAATTTATAATGCCCTTCAGAGGCAGCCATCTTGAATGCCCTGTTGAATATCTCAACATGTGTGTGTATTTAGGTTTCCCAATACTCTACTGTTATTCTATACACTAAAATACATTACATATAGTGTAGTTAAACTTTTAGCAATCTAAATATATTTGCATTCATCTTCATTTTTGATCTCTTAGAAAAATTTCAACTTCTAACCATTAATAAATATTCTTATTCTACAATTTATAATTTATAGGTATACCAGGGCGCTTGACACCTTCCCCATACTTTTATCATCTAGGAGCCCACGGAACGGCGATTTTATAACACTTGCCCCCAGACCATGGGTTAAAAGTTGCAATTTAGCTTTTTTAATTTTTATTTCTCATTATTTAGGCAATAATATAACACTGTATCCTTATTTTAATTATTATTTAAACGCGATGTATTTTATTACCTTTTCTATGAGAAATTATTAAATTATTAAAATGTTTAAAGATGCGAGAGTTTAAAGTTCTATAGTATCCTTATTGCCATGATCTCAAAACTCCAGATATATCACGATTTTTTGCAACTAAAATGTAGCTAGACATAGAGTACCGTTGTTTATTACATTTAGACTTAGTGTAAATATATTTCAACTACACGTTCTGCTTTATATCGGGAGTTTATTAGAATTCCATAAGTTCGGAAGGCAATGGAAAATAAATGAGTCCAATAAATGCTGTAAGACAATCAATATCGGATATTGTCGCACGAATTCACTGGGTGCGCGTGAGTCGCCGCGCCGCCAATGCGGTATGTGTGCCGCGGCCGAATGACCCGGTTCCCGCAACCATCACCGCAGGCTATATTTTTAAACAAAGCAATCCTTTCCATAGAATGGTGTACCATCGATCGATAGATCGATAGAGATAGTCATGTTTTGGTTCTGATGGGTAGTCTTGTAGAGTAGTTAAAACATTTAGAGCGAGAGTCACTGCAACACAATGATTTGCTTGCACGATAGCCAAATTTTTCTGAGAGCTGGAGATATTCAAAATGGTAACTTTAGGCAAGGCCAGTTTTTTACATTTGTATTCTTGCTTATTTGAACAAGAAACCTAAGACTGGGTGAGAACGAGCGGTCCTTCAGCTGCATGGGGACTCAAAGTAGCGTTATGTATGTCATAAGAACGGTAAATACTACAATCTGGTTACTTTATTTTTCAAATAAAATGAAACTAGGGGCCCTCTAGTGTCTAACAAGCCCTTTTAATCGGAATGGCTATTATTGTGATGAATATTCTGATATAAATCACGGATTCTTGATATTTTTCAGGTCCGTGATATAAATTTCAAGAAGCCTTTTTTATCCAACTCCCAGGCAGATAACAAAGAATTACAACTGTGAGAGAGCTGCGCTTTTCTAAAGTAAATCCATTTTTATGGTCACCAGCTCCTATACTATGGCTTTTATAAGCATGTGCTATTGTAGTAGCTGAAAGAAAGTTTTGAGAAAAACTTGACCATTTGAGGTGCTTGCAAAGGCTTTAACAAATACTTTAGAAAACAACAAAATTTTAATTCTGATGTTTAGCAAATTTCAAGATGTTTATCAGAAACAGTAAATAAAACAATAGGTAGATAAATATTGATTTATCATATGCAGAAACCTTGTCAAGAAAGATGTGCATACCAAGGAACAAGTGTCGTAAAAATTCGTCAAGAAAGTATTGTAAGTATAATGTTATCTGGGACAGCTATATCTGGGTCAATGGTATAATAGGTCATTCAACCAGTACAGAGCGTATTAAAATAAATAATGTAGTATTAACAAGTGTAAATACACTTGCTATTGTGCTATTGTGATCTAATTGTAATGAATTTCTTTTGTATTCATTTGAATGATAGATGGTGTTATTTGTATAAACGATTTGCTGTTGTTATTTAAGAAATTATCAAAGCATTGTATATAATCTACACTTTTCATTTGATGCAACAAACATCGACACTTGGGACTGATGTTGTCATCATTGTGTCAGCAACAAAAAAGTCCCTACGGAGGTTATAGTTGTCCTCGGCATCTAGGAAGTGATGCAAAAGTGAAATTGTGTTTAGAATAAGCAGCGAAAGTGCTCATCGATCTCTGGGGTCCATTGTATGGACATCACGTTCTTGGACGACATTTTGCTACTTTATTTTAAAATACAGTGGCTATACGTGATTGAAGTTCATCAGCGAAAGTTTGAGAATTTTCTCAACTGCATAAGAAATTTCACCTCTCTTTTGTAAGTAAATATACTATGAACAAACCCGCATAGTTTCCTACGTTAAATGACGTACCTACTTTTGTTCTAAACATGTTTTAAACGCAGCATTGAAGTGTAGATAACACATCTCACGTATTGTTGTACAGTAACGACTTAAGACATGCTACTTAAAAAATGGAAACTAAACAATAACTTGGGTAATTTATTTGCGGTTACGAATAATTAAACATTTTCTGTATTTATTATTCAGGATCGTTATAATTTATATGATAGCAACAGGTTTTAAATAGATAATAATTCTTGTAAGAAATGGAGCTTATTTACAAGGAAGCTAACGGTTGTTCGTCGTGGAGCTTAAGAGCGTGTGTGGCTAGATTTGAATATTAGTACATTCATTCATCATCTTTTTTGGCTTTCGGATTTTCTGAAACTAGTATTTTACTCGCAGTTCAAAATCAAGTTAAAATTAATTGTCCTCGCTTGTATCAGCTTCTGTTAGCTACACAGAGGGATAAATGATTTTGATTATTATATCCATCATCTCGCAAAAATACACAACATTCCTACGTCAAGTACCTAGGTAGTTCCAAAGTTATATTGTAAGCGAATAAATTTAGTTACAAACAGGAAATTTTTTAGGGTTCCGTAGTCTGACAAGGAACCTTTTTAGTTTCGCCATGTCCGTCTGTCCGTCTGTCCGCGGCTTAGCTCAGACACTATTAGTACTAGAAAGCTGTAATTTGGCATGGATCTTGAAAATATATTTTTTAAGGGTTACCTGGTACACGTAATCTGGGGATGATTTCTTTTTCTCGTCTTACCCATAGTGTGGGATATCGTATAACTATTTTTCGATTTAGGGATCCGTTGGCGAAATATTAAGCTTTAAAGTGAAAATTTTAGTTAGATTGGAGCGTCCCCCCCTTTTACCGGCTAAACGGTTGTTTACAAAAATGTGAAAAAATTCACAGAAGTTGTTTATTGAATTTAAAAGGAAAACTATCCCAGCTAAGAAGGCTTTACGGGTTTACAAGTACCTACAGGTCACGCCAAACTTTTGGTCCCCTCTAATGGACTAGAAGTTTGGCGCGGTCTGTATTAGTAAACCAACTTATAAAATGTACCAGGCAACTACGGAACCCTACATTGCGCGTGGCCCAACACGCACTTGGCCGGTTTTTTATTCTATATAGTCTATAGAGTTACTTTCTGTTCTGATTCTTGTCCTGCTTTGTTAGCATACAATATATACCTACAGGCAATAGTATTATCTAAATTTTGTGAACATAAATCATTCAAAAACTATTTCATTTGATACTAGAATTCATATTACTTGTTATAATGTAATAGGTATGGTATTAACTACTTTTAGTGCCCAGTCTGGTTATTCTAATAATTTAGAATTCGATCGATTCTATTTCGTACCCAATAAAACTATATACACTTATGGACCTAACAGTAGCTAGGTATCATATGATTTTTGAATAAATGTTGAGAATCAACAAATACGGTAAGGACCAGTTTAATGGTACCTCAGCTGCGTGTGACTTACACTAATAAACACATATTATTTACTTAGCTATGAGTGTTCTAAACTTGTCCCCACTAAAGTTTTCCAGTTACTTTAGTTCTTCCTTGTGTGGTCACCTAATTAGTGTCAAGTGCGGATATGTAACAAGGCGTCGGTCAGCCACCTTCATCTAATGACACACACATTAATGCGGTTGGACGGTCCGCGGGCGCTGTACTTAACTGTAAACTGGAGATAACACTTTATCCACTGTTTCTTCCTTTTTTACCTATCTTCCTGAACGGTTCGTTAGCTCCGCATGCATAGCCAATGAGTCAGTAGAGCATGTAGGCTCATCAACTAGACGAGAAGCAGTAACTTTGGTGCGGAAGGCAATAAAGCTAAAACAATTCAGTAGTGAAAATGTTTGAATAGAAAGTTTTGTTATTGGGAACTTAGACACATTCGAGTGTCTACCTGCCTACGTTGGAATATGTGGGTATTGTTTGATAACGGCTTTTTTAGGTTTACGTTCTGAGAACCCTTTTAAATGGTTACTTACGGTTCTTTTAACAATTTAAAGTTTGTTAGTATTCACCTACGTGCTAACCTGTTGAGTATAAATTACTGTTTAGTCACAACATTACTAAAATATATAATAATAATTTAGGTGAATTAATTTTGTTAGGGATGTATATCCGCTTTGGTATTAATAGGTATATATCCGTTAATTATAAATAGATAGTTATAATTAATTCAAGTTTATTATACTTAAGTTAAACTTTATTGTTTGTGATCCAAACATGTAAGTCAGGTAGAATCACATAAGATTTTTCAAAACAAAATACCTAACAAATTCTAAAACTATTGGTAGATATATAGGTATATTCCTAAGCAGTCTAACTTACCAAGTTTAAACAAAACGATATACTTCTTAGGCACATTTTAAATTAAATTTATACTGTTCTAATATCACTAATTTATTAAACAATATATTATGAAGCACACTATTATTCAATGCAATTTTTTTTTCGAATATGAACACGATACATTCGCGGAAGAAAGGGCGTGCGATCGGCGCACTACCCAAGCAGACAACAAATGGTGTTCATTATAACGGGAGTTCGGCCAGGAATCCTCAACGCAAACGTCTACCTTGCAGAAACAAGAGTTTCTTTAACGAAAACTTTGAAATCAGCGCCATCTAGGGCAACTAATACATATTTCATCAACAACTAATGTCGTGAAGTCAAAATAGTTTACCGGTTTTGTGACAGCTTTACCGGTTGATAATTAATTGATTCATTCACATCACTATTTACGAAACAAACATGGCCGCATGGCCTGGTGACAGAACGTCTCCTGATCAAAATAATGTACAAAATTCGTTAACAGAAGATTTGCACACAAATCTCAGTTCAGACATCACTTACGACGAGTTAATAAGTTTTGGAGATATTCACTTGCACAATTATGACGGCAAAAGCTCTGAACCGAACGCGACTTCGGAAAGCAAATTCACACTCAAGGACACAATAACTTTTCACAACGGACATGCATCGTGAGTTTACTAAACTCTAGAAAAATATCAAATATTGAAAATCTTTGCCAAATATCTTTCCTTTGTATTGCCGCTTTCAACAGAAACTTTCTCACTTTTCAATCAGCTGTTTGTCAAAATGGTGTTTCTCTCGCTCGCTCTCGCAGCTTTGTATATTTCCTTCCCTTTTTCGTCATTTTCATTTTTGGGCATTCTATTTTGGTGCATTACCATCATGATACGGAGTGGAAACCTAATTTTGTTTACTCTAATGGCAGTTAGGATAGGTTCCAAGACTTTCGAGTGATATCTGACACTATTCTTCCAAATAACTTGCCACAAACAGTTTCAAATTTCACATTGTTTACTGAAAATATTCTTCAACAAGAAAAATATCAAAACATTGATGAGACTTTTACACAATTCCAGTCAAAATGACCAAGAAAATGATTTGCAAACACATAATGTGGTCTCGAAAACAGATGGCAGCAAAAGAAAATTTGACAGCGGTGACAGTGGAAGATACAGATGTGAATATGAGGCTTGTGAGAGGACATACAGTACTGTGGGCAACTTGCGAACACACATGAAAACACACAAAGGTTTGATCCCTATATCAGTTATTTGGTTATGAAACTTACTTACTTTAAAAAGGTGCTGTTTTACACCAGTTAACCTTTTAATTTCACAAGGTGTGACGGTTCTCCATTTCTAAAACTATAACTGAACTGAGTGCAAGTTAATGAGAGGGCAGAATCTTCGGTGCTAAAGGATTTTTGAGTTTTCATAACAAAATACCCACAAAGGTTTACAGGTGAAATGTCGATATTGAGTGAGGTATGTCAATAATTAAAGGTATATCAATAATTTGAGAGCTGGTGGCATACTAATGCCTCGAAACTACACGTCCCACTATCCCTGTGCGGAGTTGCCGGCACCTTTTTAAAATAGCCCCCTAGCTTCACCTAGTTTTCAGGCTGGAAGCTGTTAAGTACAGCAGTCGAGTACATTCAGTTATTTACCTGCCCTAAGGTGTTGTCCATTAAACACGTTATGTTTTTTAGCAACTTTTCAACCCTCTCTCCCCCCTGGCGATACATAGTGAGGCTTTGGTCCAAAATCACGTGTATTCTTTTGGTACAATCTTAAAAATTTTCATTTTAACATCTTTAAATACAGGTATAATCTAATTTGTGTCGCCACTTTTAAGTTTAGAAATCGTGCTTTCAGTGAAAAATTTATCAAGTAATATCTCACCTGTTCTTCGTTGTGATATTTCGTGATTTTTTTCTGAACCCCTCCCCCCCCTTTGAGCTTCACATGATTAATGGACGATCCATAAGGGGCTGTTTCTGTGGTAGATGATTCTTATGTTTGGTGATTTTAATTTATGCAGCCAAATTCTTACTGAAGACTCAGTAAGAGTTTGGAAATAAACCCCTGAGCTATAACAAAGGAAACTGTTCTACATTTGAAATAAAAAATACAATGTTTTGTTACTTTTGTCATGGTTCATACTAAGAAAAAAGATATTGACCGCCAAAAGAAGCACTAATACTCCGGTGACAGGGACGACGCCTTCATGCATTATTTACCGCCGGGAATATGTACAGTCACATGTCGTGTCGCATAAGTTGGCCAGTTAAGAGAAATTGGAAACAAAAAAAAAGCGTTATCGAGTTCGATATGGTCCTTCATGTTAAAGGTGCTGGAACCACAAAAAAAAATTGAAAAGCGTTTTGGGTTTTATACCTAAAATTTTGCGAGGTGTTGAATGAAGGACAGTTTTAAACAGATGCTGGAACAAATATGTTGTGTTGTGTGTTTATACAGTTATATAAAATTCCAGGTGAATACAGGTTTAAATGTCCAATGCAGGCATGTGACAAGGCGTTTCTGACGTCATACAGTCTCAAGATCCACGTCCGAGCACACACTAAGGCAAAACCGTTTATCTGTAATATGGGAGGCTGCAGAAAAGACTTTAATACTCTTTATAGGTATGTATTTTCATATTTAATTAAATTGATTCAGCTTTTTCACTTTAAATATTTTTTTGATCTCCTAATATGTTTTTTCATTTATTTTTGTACTTGCAAAGATTTACAAAATAAGGTGACATTCATTTTGCAGCTGAACTCATACTGACGACTCGTTAAGTAGTCAGTATCAATCAAAGTTTCATCATCCTTTTGAAAGATTTAAAAAAATACTGTTTCCTATTAATGCAAGGCGAGTCAGTCAAAATGTTATTTTTTAAATTTTACAACAAATATGATCCTTATTAGTGATCCCGATTTATTTCAAGCCACCATACATGATAATACACAAATCTTAGACAATGATAAAACCGATACACAGATCTGAAATAATTTTACAAACAAATACAAAAAGGTAGTGCTTAGATTAAAATATTAAATTGAATAAAAATTATTTGGTGGCAAGAAAAGGACATTATTGTCAGCATATTGCTGCAAAACATTTAGCTTTGCAGCACTGATTTTCAAATAATACCCGATGGGAGTCAGTGTGCGTTAGCCTCATTCAGATGTGTTAGTGTATGAAATAAGCAGACAAGACCAAATTATCTCAGTATATTAGATTACCTTCAAGGGTAAAAGCATTCTGAAATTGTTTTATTATAATAAAGGCCATCATAATTCCAATGTTTCTTCAGCTGAATTCATAGATTGTTATTATAGCCGGTTGATTCTCTTGCTTCTTTATTACTATCAACATACAAGACATTTGGCTGCTGCAACTTCTTTAATTATTATCCTTTTATTCTATTATAACTCACTAGCTTTTGCCGGCGGTTACACCCGCATTGAATTAGTTTTTGTGTACTCCTATAAAATCAGTCAACATTATTTGGACGGTTACCTACAGTAAACACAACTGGTGAAATGTGTGTGTTATGCGCCTCTGTTTCCCATTTTGTGTCTTTTTAATAGCTTTTCCATGGGAACAAAGTGAAAAAGTAGTTTTTGTCCTATTCAAAGTCTAGAACTACATTAATGCAAAATTTCAGCCTAATCGGTTTCGTAAGCATGGCGTGAAAGGGTGACACATCACTTTTCTATAGAAATTTGAAAGCTCATTTTCATCCCATGGGAACTGATTCCTTTATGGGATAAAAAGTAGCCTATGTCCTATTCCAGGTCTAGAACTACATTCATGTAAAATTTCAGCCCAATCGGTACAGTAGTTACGGCGTGAAAGAGTAACAAACATCCATCCGAACTTTCGCATTTATAATATTATAGTGGGATGGGAAGTGGGATTCTGCATTACATTTGATTTTCGTGATGAGAGTTTGGATTAAAACATTTGTTTTTGATATTTTACATAACAAGATAGTTTATTTTATGATAAATAGTTTGCAGAACGGCATACATGACTAAGAGACCTGTTGATGCATCGTTTTGGATGATCGCCAAATCTGAAAGAACCGCCGACCGGTATATGTTACAGAATACCTTTTTACAAGAGATGGAATTTTATTACTTATTGTAGTTTATTTTGAGGGCACCAAATATTATAGTTGCTTCTCAATTGGTTGAAGTGCCAACAGATTTTCTATAAGAATTTATGTAACGGCTATAAGCTACCTACTGATATCATTATTACTTGGTCATAATTTATGTAACAGCTATTTGCTACTTATCATTTTCAATATAACTTGCTCATAATTTATGTAATGGCCATAAGTTACTCATATCATTATTACTTGCTCATTATGTATGTAACAGCTATAGGCTACTTAACATTATTACTTCCTTTTAACATTTAAAAGGCAGAACTTAAAATAAAGTTGTATTATAAAAATACGTTATGTTTAGACAAAACCACAGACTTATAATTACTAGCAGACCACACCTAAGGATTCAATAGCGTTGGCAAGTTTCCATACAAAAAATAAGCTACATTTAGGCTTCATGGTACGAAGAAACGTATAAAAATGGGTTGTTTTGGCTGGCTTATACTTGGAACATATTTGTTAATTCCTAAACTGATCTCCAGTATATATTTGATTTAGAAACAAGCGATACTTATATTTAAAAGAGCCCGAAGTTCACTGAGCTAAAATTGCCACGCGTCGACTATATGCGTTTATTATCAATGTTAGGTCTGCTACTATATTATACGTCTGTGGAAACCACATATTCTACTGATCACTCTGAAAAACTTTTCCAAAGAAACATTCCCGCACAGATCATTAGTTTGGGAAATATTTGAGGCAGCCTCATCCATGAAACAGCAGTTTACGAGCAGCGTTCTAAAATAAACCTTCCTCCCAGAGTCTTGAATATCTTCTTCCTTGAAGATTAACGCGGCTATGTTTATAGGGAAAACTTGTTCAGTGTGATCAGTTGAGTCTTAAAAATTGCTATCTATTTACATTCGGTATATCGCTAATATGACTATTAATGAAACGAATAATTCAAAACGATGTAAAGGTCCCCTAGAATCTAGGTATGTTAGTAGGTACAGTATAAAAAGCTTCCTATTTAACCTGTAACTTTTTTCACAGACGGGCATACAGACAGACCAATGGACAGTGATCGTATAAGGGTTTTGTTTTTTTAGGAGATACGGTACTCTGTCTCAAATAAAGGTTAATGTAGTTGAGCTCTTAATTTCCCTTTGTCCTTCCTGAGTCGGGTAGTATATGAAACCTTGCAAAGAATGATACCATAACATAATATTTTTAGACTCCGAGCTCACCAACGCATCCACAGCGGCGACACATTCAACTGTAAAACTGAAGGCTGCTCCAAATTCTTCACCACCCTCAGTGATCTGAAGAAACACATCCGGACACATACTCAGGAGCGACCGTATAAGTGAGTTGTACATACATATAATCATGCCTGTCTCCCAGTGGGGTAGGCGAAGACTACAGATTTCCATCTGCTACGATCCTGACACACCTCTTTTGCTTCTACATCCATCAATCTAGTCATACAAGCTCTTTTAATCTGGGTACTTTTTACTTTGGCCTTCTTCAGTATGTCGCCAATTTGGCCTCATCGTCAGTTTTTGATTTGGCGGTTATTTTATCAACCTTCAGCATATTATGTTAATCAGGGTCTCTACGACAATAATAAAGAAAACCGCATACAAAGGAGGATGGACATCTAAGCCTAATGACTAAAAACGACAAACTATAATGCCATCGGAAAGGTTTCTGTAAATACCTACTACAACTTCTTGTATGACCTAAAATCTCAAATCGCTGAGGGAAAAAAGTTATGTTTAAAAAGACAAGATTTTATTAATACGAAAAATTATATTTTCATTGCATTTTAATGGTTCTGAGGTAATAAACAAACAATTCCTTCTAACCTGTCCGATGACATATTGCTTATTGTTATTGCTTCCTAGGCTGGGGTCCTAGGAATCAATAACAGAATAAGGAGCAGAATAATTTTGACCTCATGGAAATGCAAATTTTTGAAATATTATCAGTTTGTCTTCGCACAAATCTGGTATCAGTCACTATGTAACCAACTATTAAAGCTTAAAACTACTAATTTTACCGAAAACATTAGTTAATCTGTTTTTTATAACAAACTGCACCAAACAAGTCCCGTACTTCTGTACAGAGTTCATTGACCGGCCATTGTTTACATTACATGTGACGTCACATAGCCAATGGTGACGCGTTTTGTATTTGCGTTCCATTTCATCAAAATTTTGTGTTATTAAAATATAAATAATTACAAAACTATAAAATAAAATAGTTTCCCATGGTCATAATTAAATTCTACTAAGTAAATAGAATAAAAAAAACAATATATAACTTATTTAAATGACATGCATATTCTTTATTCTGCCCATCCTCCTTTGTTGAGCGGTTCTGGAGTTAAAACGGAACAGACAGAAAGACAAAAGTAGTTTTGGCCTCGGTACAATACTAATAATCCATTTAATTTCAAATTTCACAAAATATTCCATGTACCATCGAAAAAATGGCCGCAGACCTACTTTTCGCCCGTATTGTAACGTTAATAAGAGCGAAAAGTAGGTCTGCGGCCATTTTTTCGATGGTACATGGAATATTTTGTGACATTTGAAATTAAATGGGTTATTAGTATTGTACCGAGGCCAAAACTACTTTTTTGTGTCTTTCTGTCTGTTCCGTTTTAACTCCAGAACCACTTCGATGGTACAGACACGACTTTCTTACTACTTTATTATTAGTATGCACATGGATGAACAATATTGTCTATGGTATGCATCACTAATTTACCAATGTTTGGACTGCCCAATTTATGTTGACGCAGGCGTGGCTTATCAGTGTTCTTTGTTATGTGTGTCTTATCAGTTTTATCATTATTATCATGCATGACTGGGCATGACTCGTGTTTTTCGTTACTTGAAGACATCCGCCTCCTTTGGTAAATCTTATTTCTTTGTAATAGAAGAAACTTTCGTGTGTTTGTATCCCGACTACTATGTTTAGATATGAAACGGCGTGGTATAAGCGGTAACGCTCCCAATATTAGACTCAAGTTCAAATCTTGCCGGTCTTACATGTATCAATCGGTTTGTCGGAATTTATGTGCTAATTAATGAACGGTGAAGAATCACAGTTATGCGTATACTCGATGGATTTTCGTGGAAATAAGGATAACAAAAGAATATGATTTTTTGAACGACAATATGCAACGGTCACCATGTTTTTACTAAAGTACTAATAAATACCAATCAAATAAGCCCAAACTCGAAGGGTCTGCTGTTGTCCGTTGAGGAGATCCTGTACCCACCTTCCAGTCCCATCAGCAGACCCTAGTCACCATGTTTAACCAAAATAAGCCCAAATTCAAAGGGTCTGCTGTTGTCCGTTAAGGAGATCCCGTACCCATATTCCAGTCCCATCATCAGACCCTGGTCACCATGTTTTATCAAAGTGCTAATAAATACCAATCAAATAAGACTGACCTGTGCTCTTTTTGCTTACAGATGCCGCACGGATGGCTGTGGTAAATCCTTCACGGCATCCCACCATTTGAAGGCGCATGCGCGAACACACACCGGCGCCAGACCGCACCCTTGCGTAGCCCCGGGCTGTGAGCGAGCCTTCTCCACTTCCCACAGTTTAAGGGCACATGCTAAGAAACATCAGGTCAGTAAAGATATTAGGGTACCCAAAGGGAACCAAACGAGACCCTATTACTTAGCCTGCGCCTGCACTGTCCGTTGCGCGGGTCTACAGCTTCAGCCGTAATATGAGCCAGTTGATCACAGAATACGTGATACTATGGCCTCTATAACGGAAAATAATTTAAAAAAATACAATAAATAATAGCATTTCTTCCACGTCTTCTGTTCAAGCTCATAAAAATGTTAAAAACTTTCTTGTGTAGCTTAATATTATTTAGGTGTTCAATCCTTCAGGCTTGACCCACCTTGAGATAACCCTCTTGAACATCAGCGCCATCTAGTAGTTTTACTAGGAATGTCAGACTGTTTGGTCTGTGATTCATTGTCTATGGTTCAGTGAACTGTCAGTGCGGCAGGGCGAGCGAGAGTGAGTTTCCTCAGTACGCTTTTGAATTTCGGCGTCATCACCACTCTTCAACGGACAAAACTAAATATACACAGGTAAATTAAACTTTATTAATTCATATCTATTCTGGATTTCCTTAGCTTGATAGGGAAAACAATCTACGACAGTTAACAGTGGTGCAAGCATGGCGCCCCGGTCCATGCAAGGCGTTTTGCAACTTGCATACCCTTATTGACGTCTCGTAATGAACGACAATGTACATAAACCATTTCAAAATGGCACTTGTACGCACCAATTTGTTGAAACTAATACGACGTATCGATTCATGCGACTCGACGTATCGATCCATGCTATCGGATGTATCAGCCCATGCGACTGGTAGTATCCCTGCGACCGGTCGTATCAATCCCTGGGACTGAACGTACTATCCATACTACACTGAAGACAAGAAGTTTTTAACAAAGTTGTCGAGATCCTCGAGAATAACTACCCAGAAAATTGGAAAACATGGAAGGTTAACGATATCCCATTCACCGACCTCTTTGGAGAGCACATATCTCCAAAAACAAGCAAAGCCAGCCAGTGACCCGTCTCTTTCCGAGAGAAGATATAAGATCATAAAAAGAAAGCTATGAGAGTGGCCGCTAGTCCGGGCACTCTTGTACTCGCCTCATGCTATAATGGAAAAGCTCCGTCAACACTCGTATGACCAATTTTTAGACATGTTTAAGGTCTTAAAAGCAACATTCACCTTTAGGAACATAGCTGCCTGGTGGGTCTTCTCCAAAAACACCGAAAAGAACCTAACACCAGCGACACACAGATTGCTTTATTGGAAAGAATGATGGCAGTACTCCAACACCAAACAAAAGCGCTTGAAAGCGTGGCATCTCAAGTCTCGGCCCTATCGGAGGAAACTGAGGACGTAACGCTAAATATAGATGAGTCCTTTGAGTCCGTAGTCAATTCCACAAAATCAGACGATGGTTTCGGAGCTCCATCTATATGTGCATTTCCAGGACCAACCGCGCAAACAACACAAGAAGCTAATCTAGCCGCACAGAATGCAGATGCGCAGAGAAAACTTGCAGAGTGAAGGTGTTCAAATAACACTGGCCCTGCAACCGGTTGTGGCTTTTCACCATGCACAGCGGAAACGGAGCCCATACTTGCAAAGGCAGACCCTGAGTGGCTGCACAAGGCAAGAAATGCCAGCGTTTAGGGGAAGAAGGTTGGAGGAACGTCCGTTATGCTGATGTTCAAAAACTATTTCACGCAACGCCGTTTTTAGCGCATTAAAAGTTATAGGCTTCTGGCCACTTCCACACTAGTATTTATTTATTTATTTATTTATTATAATTATAATTACTACGGGCGAACCCAATTACAGCAATTATGTAATATTATTAAATAAAAGTTTAGTTTACAAGATTGGCCATAATGGCCATAATAACTAATAAATTTACAAACTAATTGACATTTGCTATCAAAGAAGACGTCAGCAGACGGTTCGGACTCGATGAATGCGTTGAGAGCTTTCGTCATCTTACACATTGTTGAGGTGGCGTGAGCGTGCGTGCGGCTGGTGGGTGCAGCAAACAACTGCCGCTTCCGACACGAGCGCCATCGCACGCAATTGTCCGGTGCAAACAATCTGAGCAGCCCAGTAAGCAACTCGGGACAGTCGATTTCTCCCCTCAAAATTTTCAGAGCGAAAATTAGCTCGCAACTACTTCGCCTAGATTTCAAGGAGGTCATACCTAACATACCGAGCAAGAAATTTGACGGGTAGAGAAACGGATAATAGCCGAAAAATTTCTTGTACATAAACCTTAAAAAAGCTTTTTGCACCTTTTCAAGCATTAATGTGTAAGATGCTTCATGAGGATTCCACACACAACAGCTAGATTCTAGTTTCGACCGAACTAAAGCATAGAATACCAGCTTTATAGTCATAGGGTCTTTTAGATCCCTCATATTACGTAACACAAATCCAAGACGCTTAAAGGACTCAACAGCGATACGCCTGATATGGTCGTTAAATGTTAGTTTCGGATCGAATAAAACACCAAGGTCCTTCATGGATGTGGTACGGGGGATATCTTTTCCGCCTAGCTTATAATCATAGCGGACCGGCTGGACTCGACGAGTAAAAGACATGGTGTAGCACTTTGAAATATTAAATTCTAGTTTATTTGTGATACACCATTTTTCTAGAGCCTCAATATCTCTCTGAAGCAATACACAATCACGAACGTCACTTATTTCCATGTATAATTTGATATCGTCAGCGTATAGCAAACATTTAGCGTGCTTGATGACTTTTACAACATCGTTAATCATTATAAGGAACAGTAACGGGCCAGGCACCGAACCTTGGCTGACGCCCGAGCGTGTGAAATAAGGGCGAGATGTGTAGCAGCCATAGCTAACGAACTGTTGTCGGTCCCTTAAGTAATCAGCAAAAAACTGAAGCATTCTAGGAACGAAACCAATGGCCTGCAATTTAGACAGAAGAACATCATTGTGTACTCTGTCGAATGCTTTGCGCATATCAAAGTAAAGGACATCGACTTGACTGCTACGGTCCAAGCAGGTCGAGATATAATCTGTCAAACATAGCAAATTGGTCTCGACAGATCGACCAGGTCTAAAGCCATGCTGTTGGTTGCAGATTAGAGGATTAACTTGTTTGTATATTATATTATGCAAAATCTTCTCAAAAACCTTGGCAGGAGAGCATAGATTTGCAATAGGCCGATACTCATCCACTGCCGCTCTACTACTGCTTTTCGGTATCGGGATAACTTTAGTAAGCTTCCACTTAGTGGGGTATTTACCAGTTACCAGAGCAAGATTGAATATGTGACAGAGGGGAATGCAAAGAATTTTACGACAATCTTTGAGAAGATAAGTAGGTACTTTATCAGGGCCAATCGAGTTGCTATTCTTTAAAGACCGAATACAATGTTGGACATTTGCTTCGGTCAAAAAGGAAACATCTATAGAAGAGCCAACTGTACCATCCGTTGGACTGGTAGCCAAGGAGTCAAGTAATGGAATTTCAGGGAAATAAACACTAGCAAAGTAGTCAGCAAAAGCCGAGGCAGCTTCAACCCCGGTGTAGGACCTTCCCAAATGTTCCACCACTGACTCAAATCCACCAGAGGAACGTAAACTGGAGATATGCTCCCAGAAAGCACGTGGATTGGTTTTGAGGTGGGATTCTAAACACCGACGGTATATATTATAGCGCTCCGGTATACGAATTTTAAGTTCCTCACGAAGAGCAGAGAACTGAGAGTACATTATAGGGCATTTCGTAGCCCTCCATAGCCGATGCAACTTTGTCTTCTTTTTTATATCATTAATGATATCGGATGTAAACCAGACCGGGAAAACCTTGGCGCATGCCTTACGATTTCTAATTTTTTTGGGTACAAACATGTCGAACAAACCATAAAGTATCTTATAAAATTGAGAAACCGCCACGTTAACGTCCATTAACTGTAGAACTGAGCTCCAGTCGGATTCGGGAATAGCTTCGTAAAGAGATGAAAAATTGGCCTTTCGAAAATTCCAGTCAAACTCATACTCAATATTGCTTGGTGGTAGAGTACTAATACGAGACAAGGTTGATTTCAGACGTATCTCGATATCCAGAGGAGGGTGAGGCCTATCAATCTTAACTATACCACCTCCCTCGGCTGAAGACACCTGAACACTCTCAACACATTCTTGAGTCAGGACGACATCTAATTTACCACCATAATCATTGTGAATATCATTTCTATCATACAGATTACAATAGTTTAAAAAATAACAGTAATAGTTACAGACACTAACTGATGCACTGTTGAGATTGAGATCACCAACAATAACTATTTTTCCTTTTAAATTATGAATGATGTTTTCAATTTTACCAAACAGATTAAAATAATCAGAATCACTGGAACTAGGGCTAATATAAAATGCACAAACATAAATAGTCTGCCCATACCACGAAAAAGAAACCCATAGGTCTTCACCACAATCAGTCTCGTATTCAGTGTGGCGACGCAAGGCAATGCCGGGCCGAGCAGCAACGAGAACGCCACCACCCCAGGATCGACGATCGCGGCGTCGGACACTCCAACCTCCATTAACCACTTCAGCATCTTCTACAGAGGTATCAAGAAAAGTCTCTGAGGCAACTACAATATCTTGTCCCAAGAGCATTAAGTTAGTATTCCAGTCTTGGAGCTTTGTTTTTAGCCCACGGACGTTTTGATAAAACATTTTCAAAAACTTGATGTGATCATCATGTGTATGGCAGTCTGTATTACAGTTAGAGCAATTTGATGTGGCTTATGGGGCCATATACACATGGGCTACTGTTACAGCGCAAAGAGTTCCAGGAGGCTTGTAAAAAATAGAGCCAAATGTACAGCAAATTGTTCAGACAAACCTACACAATCCCGACTGCACTTTCAGAAAAATGTCAGATGCACCGCTCCAAAATTGAGACTCCACAAAACAAGTACTTCCGTTGTTGGTTACAGTATTCGTTTTTATAACAAAATACAAAGGAAATACTGGATCTTTCAGAAAATAAATTTAAAAAACATGTTACGAAAAGTCTTTATAGAAAGCTTACTATAGTAATAGTCAATATTTGTGAAATAAAAATGCATGGTGTTAAATCATATCAAACCTTTTAAGTATTGTATGTACTGAAATTATTTTAAGGCTAAGGGTTGTTTCAATACAAAAATTCACATGTATTGTTTTTAATATGATATTTTATAGATAGATGTATAACATTTATTCTGACTGTAAAAGAACGTAGGATCGATAGAACAGGAGGGTAAAGAGATAATCTAAAAATTTCATTTTGTTTTTTACACTATGTTATTTAATTTAATTTTTGGCCTGATTACCGAATTGATTACCTGATACCTGATTCTCTTTGCTAAAACTATGTTGTATGAATACAGAGTGTAAATGCAAAGTCAAGAATCCCTTTAGGGGGTGAAAGTATACGCGATTCTGATATTATTACGAGAAAAAAAAATACCTTGAATTTTCACCAAAAATTACATAATTTTTCTAAGCTATGGCTACGCAGCTTACCGACCTTCCCACACACCTAATTGCATCCCGCAACCCGCACCCCTCATCAGAGTGGCCAGCGACCGTGAGGGTGTCCACGTGATTAGTGTATTTTGAGTAAAGAAACTCGTCTTATTATGAGGTGCTGGTACTTTATTTAGACATCCTTGTATTTAAAAAAATATCTTTACCGATCATACTAACACACCCTTAAAGGATTCTTGCCGTTGCTTTTACCCCCGGTAAAATGATGATGATCGAAAAAAAATAAAAAAATACATGATCTTGCTAAGTTTCTTGCCCTTAGCGTTAGCAAGACTAATCGAATGGGCGGAGTTAGGCATATTTATATAGGGTGAAATTTAATCAACCGACCAATACATTTTTTTGCTCCCGTACTGGTTGGACTAGTTTAAGTTTGGACTAGTTTTGGCACTACGGGACAAAATATTTTTTTTTTCGAATTTCACCTGAAGGGTCATTGAACCTTGTTCTTGATCACTAATCGAGTCTCCATTGTAAATTTGGTCGGTTGATTGAATTTCACCTTGTATATGTAAAGTATCAGTATTCAGTATATGGGGTAACTATCATTATCATTATGGTAGGTATATATAGTTATTTTTGTATACATTAAATATACCTTTAATGTAGTTTATGTACGTTTATATACCCAAAACCTAATTTAATATATTCTAAAGTGCGATAAGTGTATTTATGTACCTACATTGCAAAAATAAAGTATTCATTTCATTTCAGTATGTCTGTGGAAGGAGAGCCGAAGTTATTCAGTTAAGAAGAGAAATCTACAAAACCTCAAACAAAATCCGAAATGAAATGCTACAGGACATCCCCCCATCGGATACACACCTCTTTTCTGAAGAGAAATTAAATGAAGGAACAAAGGGAGCGAAAATTTTTTTTCCTAGAATAGCCACATTTAAAACGGGCAAGAAAAGGCTACCCCCACCAAAGGGATCGGTTAGATACACCCATCAGTCCGAAGGTCAGGGAAAAGAATACTAAAACAAAAAAAAGCCTTCCTGGGATTTTCGCCCCTCAGGAAATAATGGTTTGGCATTACAAAACATTGGAAAAAAAATCTAAGGTGGACAGTTTTTGTGCTGGCCAAGATATAAAATAAGCTTGTGGGAATCATTGGGGGCCCCGGACACAATCCTGAATGTCCTATAAGGCTACCGAATACTTTTTATTCGGAAACCACCACTTCTCTCACACACAAAAAAGGCGAAAACTTTGAACCGAAAATTTCGGAAGCTATGACCCTACAAATTGAAAACCTTTTAAAGCTTGGAGAAATCTCCGCAAATTACTTTAACAATAGGTACCCGTTCCCAATATTTTAAAGAGAAAAATCCAATGGTTCTCACTGGCTGAACTTTTTTGTTTACCCCCCTAAGTTTCGACTTATAAGTCATTGAAAGGTCGCTCAAACCATACGAAATGGAGACTACCTGATAAAAATTGATATCTCTAATGCCTATTATCACGTCCCAATATTAGAGTCTCATAGGAGATTTCTCTCCCTATCCTACAAGGGACAAATTTACACTATGACATGTTTACCATTCCGCCTCTCAAGCGCTCCATCAGTTTTCAGCAAAATTTCTAATTGGTTTCCGTCATTATTAGGCCAGAGAGGAATTAGGGTAATCGTTTATTTGGATGATTTTTTACGGATGAATGAGGACGCCTCCACGCTAACCAAACAAGCTACATGGACAGTCAATCTTATGAAAGACTTGGGGTGGTATATAAACTCGGCTAAAACAAACTTGCAGCCCAAAGTCCGAATAGAATACCTGGGCCTGGGCTGGAATACTACGTGACCCTAAGGGGAACGAAATTGTTTTACCATCTTCAAAGATAAAAACATTCGCAATACAATAACTCACATTCTCCATAACAACAGGTGGAGTTGGAGGGATGCTAAACACCCCCTCGGCAAATTAAATTTCGCCGCTAATGCTGTTTCTTTGGGCCTCCTTCGTTGCAGAATCATCCAAATCGCAGCAAATGCTCTCCCGGACATGGAAAGACAAGATGTATCAGTTACCAGATCAAGTAAAAGGAGAGCTTCAATGGTGGCTCCAAAATCTATTCAGATCATCAATCCTTCAAGCACCTCCACCTTCTGCTTTCGTTATTACCGACGCGTCCGACATCGGCTGGGGTGCGATAGTGAACAGCAAAAAGCTTTCAGGTCACTGGAACTGCTATCAAACTCATTGGCATTGCAATCAAAAAGAGTTGTGGACTCTATTCGAGGTCTTACAAAAAAGAGAATGGCAACAGCTTCGGAGAAAAACCATCGTCCTCCAAACAGTCAACCGCACGACAGCAGCCTACACAAGGAAACGAGGAGGCACAAAGTCACGAAATCTCCTCGAAATGGCCTCGAAAATCCTAAGCCTGGCTTAGGATCACAACATCAAACTAATACCAAAGTATCTACCAGGCAGATACAACGGGGTAGCCAACAGCCTGTCCTGATCGCTAACGCAACAGGAGTGGCACCTCGACTTGCAAATGAGAACGGCTATTTTAATGAGAATGGGAACCCCAGAGATACGTTTTTGCATCGAAAACCTCTGCAGTGGTCTCAAGATATGTCAGCGAGGATCAGAAAGACTCCCAGAGCGAGTACACGGATGCTTTCAGCAGACCATGGAACTACAATCTAGGTTGGATCTTTCTTCCACCAGCTCTCATCCCACGGATTTTTCAACACCTGCAAACTTCTCATGGCAGGATATATGGATAGCACCGAAATGGAAGAAAGTTTTTTTGGAGGTCAGAAGTGGAGAAGCGAGAAATACGACCCCCCTACAGTATCATGTAAGGTATAATTATATGTTATTGTATAATTAAAGGTGAATTGCGTTGCTAATAAACGTAATGCTGATTGATATAACATCACTTGTTTGTTAATAACATTTTCCCCAAAGTCAGGTTAATCACGTGTCCTGTAATTATAATTATCACAGTACGCAGTGTCAGCGCCGGCAGATATTAGGCATCTCAAGGTGGGTCAAGCCTGAAGGCTCGAACACCTAAATAGAACCGTTTTCCCCCCGAAGGGTAAAAAACGAATATTTAGGTTTCAGCCGAAAGGCTTGACCCACCACAATCACTTGCCGGCTTTCGCCTCGCCTCAATTCCAGAAGAAACTCACTCTCGCTCGCTCTGCCGCACTGACAGTTCACCATACCATAGACAATGAATTACAGACCAAACAGTCCGACATTTCTAGTGAAACTACTAGATGGCGCTGATGTTCAAGAGGGTTATCTCAAAGTGGGTCAAGCCTGAAGGCTCGAACACCTAAATATTCGTTTTTTACCCTTCGGAGGAAAAACGGTTCTATTTCGCTTTTTTAGGGTTCCGTAGTCCGACGAGGAACCCTTATAGTTTCGCCATGTCCATCTGTCCGCGGCTTAGCTCAGAGACTATCAGTACTAGGAAGCTGTAAAACAAAATGGTAAAATAAAATCTTAACTGGACCCTTTTTGAACAGTTTTTTTTTTATCGAAAATCTTTGAATTTTTCTGAGCATGAAATGATTGTTTTCTGTTATGAATGTTTTTCATAACTTTTCTGTGAATTTTGATTTTTTTATTTAACTTTAGTCACATACACTGGTCTACAAGATTTTTGCCATACGAATTTTGAACGCCAATTATTTCTTACTACACCAACTTGTCTCTTAACAAAAGTAACCCTGAAGATTTATTAACTGTTTTCTGTCTTCGTACGGTCACAGTTTAAAAATCCATACAGTTGTCCAAATAAGACGAGGCTTAAATGCTTAAACTGCTTGTTCGAAAATCATACGTAGATTGGTGGCTTCAAATTCATAATAAACTAAAAATCCTTCAAGTCGTTTCTATCTCCTGATAAATATCCAGCGTAATGAGAATAGAATAAAGATTTATTTCCACATAAAAAAGAAACACACAATTATTTACAATAACTCAGACACGCTGTGGAAAAAGGAGTCATGCTCAGCATGTGCTTATCTGAAAATCGTGTGAAAAACAGATTAGTTAGCGCTGGTTTTCAGCAAGCTCCTAAACTTATTTTTAACAACATAAACCATATTTAACACGAGGACACTGATCAAAAAATAATTTATATCAAACAATTAACACTTAAAAAAATATATATGACGGAGAAACAGCCTTGGTTGTATTTTTAAAAAGTGTGACGTCAGCACTGCTGACGTCACGAATATTTTCTTGGTGATCACTCATCTTCAATTTTCAAAGAAAACATTGAAGGTATTACCAAAGCTTCGTTTATTCAACTGACAGCGCAACAACTTATTAGAGAGGTCCGCACTATCCGACGGCTCGAGCAAGACTGCCCGAGCGTGGGCTGTGCGGCCGTATTTATAGTGTGCAAGCACGTGTTTACAATTTTAGGTTAAGTATTGAATGTATGTGAATTTACGTTAATTTTACATTGCAATAATCACAGTTCAATTAATTAATGGCTTATGAACTAGTTTTAATCTAATCACATTATTAAACAGAGTTATTTAATTAATAATCTTCTTTTATCAACAATGAACCATTGCTGATGCGCCGATACGGCCATACTGACAGGCGGTGCGCGCTCTGCACCAGCCTCGTTGATTCTGGTTCTTATTTTTATCTGTAACAATAGATTGGACTTCTTTTGAGTCGGATATCTGTAAGCAACCTGAGTTGCAATGCAAATATTTTTATCTTTGTATGTTTGGCAATATTAATGTTACTAAGTTTTTGGGAATATAATAAAGGGTTTTTGGAGTTTCTCGTAGGGTCTCGGCGATTCTCGTAGGGTCTCGGCGATTCTCGTAGGATCTCGGAGGTTCTCGGAGGGTCTCGGTGATTCTCGGAGGTTCTCGGAGGGTCTCGGTGATTCTCGGAGGTTCTCGGAGGGTCTCGGTGATTCTCGGAGGTTCTCGTAGATACATAAGTGAAAGTTTTTCTCGTGGAATTAGTTTCGGTTACTAATATTGAATTTATGTAGTGTAGTGTTTCTTTGTAAGTATTTAGTTATATTGAACTAAGTTACTCACAGTTTATTCTGATGAATTGCCTTCATTCCGTAGGTCTTGTCTTGTTGGAATTTGCAGCCCTTCTCGTGATGTCGACGGGATGGGCTCAATTGTAGCAGAGTCTCGAGGATTAGGTGATAAATGTCCCGCCGATACGGTCAACTGCTCACCGGGTTGTGGAGCACGACGCAGCTGGTCATGAGCCACCTTGCGAGGTCGCCCTCTGCCGACCACCTTCTTCACCAAATAGCGGTCGTTTTCCAGTATTCTGGACACTTCATATGGCTCGCTGAATTTTAGGTCAAGCGATGTTTGGTTGCGAGGGTTATTCTTAATCAACACGTAGTCTCCTCGTTGGAAATGATGAATTTTCGCTTTACGTAAATTGAATCGTTGTCGGTCTTGTTCGCTTGAACGCAACATTTTCTGTTGTACTTGATGAGTAAGCGCTTCAATATCCACGGTCTGATCGTCAATATTCACCAAGTTGAGGAGCTCAGGAGGTACACAGTGCTTTCGTTGTGTAATTAATGTCAATGGAGCAACCCCCGTGACACGATGACTTGTACAGTTCATTGCCAGTTGTAGTTCCTCAAGCGCAGTGTGCCACTGCTCTACTTCGTAGTTTTTGATCATCACCAACGCATTTTTGAGAGTCGCAATGACCCTTTCTACTTGGCCATTCGCTCGGCTAACTCCTGGAGCTATGGTATGAAGATCTATTCCAAAGTGGTCACAATAGTCTTTGAACTCGCCAAGGAATTCTCGTCCTCCATCGACTATGATTTGAACTGGCGCACCGAATAGATGCACAGTGCGTTTCAGGGCAGCTAATGTACTGTGTGGGTTTTTGTTGCTGGAGAAGTACAGTAGCACGTACTTCGAGAAGGCATAGATGGTAACTATAACATACTGCTGATCATCTGGAGTACCCAGCTTCCCAGTTATGTCCATGTGAATAACTTGGAAAGCAGTTGTTGGTTTTTGTATGGGGTGTAATTGAGCTTGAATAGCCCCAGATCTTCCTTTAGATGTTTGGCATGTAACACAGTTATCGACGAATCTTCGAACAGTAGAGCTCATTTTGTCGAACCAATAAGTTTCTCTGATCTTTTGCAATGTCTTTTCCCAGCCAGGATGCTTCAGTGCGGTGTGAAAAGAATTGATAATGCTCCACTGGAAGGACTTCGGGACGACTGTGCTAAGCTGCTGCCCGAATACAGGATCAGTAACTTGTCTCTTAAGGACATTATCCTCCAAGACGTAGTCCTCGACTGGGTCATTATTACTTAGGCTATCCATTATAGGTCGCAGTTCATCATCGCGTCGCTGTTCAATTTTGAGCCAGTTCAAGTCTCTTGACATAATATTAACTGCTAACTCAGTTGGGTTCCTGCTGAAAAAGTCAGCATGTTGGAGACGTTCACCTTTGCGGTACTCCACCTCGAAGTCATAATTTTTGCAAGAATGCCCACCAACGATGAATTCTTGGTAAAAGATCCTTCTTGTGTTTGGACGCTTTCAATGCATTGCAGTCCGTTATTACCGTGAATTTTCGCCCGTACAAGTACTGGCGGAAGTGTTTTATAGCACGTACCACTGCTAAGGTTTCCAGCTCATAGGAGTGGTAGCGGCTTTCTGCTTCAGTGGTCCTCATACTCATGAAAGCAACTGCATGTTGACGTCCATCAATCACTTGTACAAGTACCGCACCAAATCCAAGGCTGCTGGCATCTGTATACAGTTGTATAGGTGCTTCTTCTTGGAACAATATTAGTACTGGAGAACACGTTAAGCACTCGATGATTTTGTTACGTGCTTCTTCGTGTTTGTTTGTCCATATCCACTTTGCACCTTGTTTCGTCAGTTCATACAACGGTACCATTATACGGGAAAAGTCAGGAATATATTTCCTGAAATATCCTGCAAGCCCATTGAACTGTCTCACCTGCTTGACATTCTTAGGTACTGGAGCCTTTACAAGAGCCTCCACTTTACGTGGGCTTGGTCGTACTTGTCCATCAGAAACTATATTGCCAAGATATTCGATTGATCGTTTAAAGAAACTGCACTTGTCGGCGTTGATGGAAAATCCAGCATCTTTTAGTGCTATGAGAATCCGCTCCAGGTGCGATATTCCTTCTGGAAAATCTGCACATTTACTGAGCACGTCATCCACGTAGACCTGTGCAGCTGTCCCTAGCAATGATGCCAGCGCTCTGTTGATGCATCGCTGGTAAACGGAACAAGCGTTACTCAAACCAAACGGCATGGTGAGGTATTCATACAGCCCATCTGGTGTGACGAAGGCGGTCTTCTCTATTGAGTTCTCAGCAATTGGTATTTGATGAAAACCAGCTGCCATATCAAGGCTTGTGTAGAAATGACCATTTGCTAGCTGGTCAATCTGATCAGAAATCAGCGGAAGTGGGTAATGGTCACGCAGAGTATTCGAATTGAGCTCCCGAAAATCAACGCAGAGTCGGTCATCCCCATTCTTCTTCTTCACTAAGATGATAGGGCTTGAGTAAGGAGACTTGCTCTCGCGTATTATGTTGTTTTCCAAGAGTTCTTGAATTATGGTGCGTACCTTTTCCCTTTCTACTGGGCTGAGACGATATGGTCTTCTTTCGACGAATTTATCTGGGTTTTTCAGTCTGATTTCGAGCTTTCCAGTATTGACCCGAGTTTTGGGATAACCACGAATAAACAAATGTTCATATTTATTCAGAAGTCCACGTAGCTGCGTGATTTCATCTTCGTTGGTCAGATCGCAGTCCAAATTGTTGAAGAGAGGAGAATTCAAACTTACATGATTGACACGTGTGTTGTGAACCAGTTTTGTCCCATTGGATGTGATAACCATACTCAAATTGGTATCATGAATCAGGTTCATACCCACTAGGATGTCTGTTGACATTTCATAATCCGGTAGTATGTAAAACTCCAGCTCAATACGGATGGTGTCTATAATACATACAGTTGTAAGCTTGGCCAACGATAGTGCGGGAAATTGTCCGATCCCCTTCAAATAATTGACTGCTGGGCTTCTTTGACCTTGGAGAACTGCAGCAACGGATTCTCGTATAATAGAGCATTCTGCCCCACTATCAAACACAGCCTGCAAAGTCTTCTCACCAATTCTGATGGCGATAGGTGCTAGCCTGTCACTTGACACATAATTGAAGTTGGATGTCAACAAACGTTCCCGTCTGAAGCAAGTTTCATATGTGTGGCCTGTTTTTTTGCAATAGGTACAGGTAGATATGGCTTGTGGTTTAGGGTCTTTATTGCCGGCTTCAGGTTTAGCCTCTGGTGGTTTAAATCTGCAATCATTGGTAGAGTGATTTGTCTTCTTACATATGCGGCAACTTGATGTTGATTGTTGATTGTCCGTAAATCTTGGACGCTTGTGTAGCAATGTGGAACTTGGGTTAGGATGGGAACGCTTCTTCCGTATAGACGTTGCAACTGAGATCAGTTCAGGCACACTGGTTGCTCTAGCGTTCAGTAATTCAATGCGCAGATGCTCGTCGTTAACGCATCCAATCACCGCCTCAACGGCGTGCTCATCTTCTAACTTGTCCTTGGTGATCCTTCTCCAAAGGACCCAGGCTCGTGACAAGAATTCCGCAATATCTTTCGACGAGTCGTAAACGTGTTCCCTGAACATCACAATATCTCGGGAGTACCTGTTCTCAGGTTCAAACGTGGTGATGAGATTCTTCCGTAACTCTGCCCATGTATTAGTAGTCACCATCCAATCATCAATCCACATTTTTGCACGCCCTTTCAACAGGCTGCAGACTTTCATACGAACGTCGAAATCGTTCAGTTTGTATGCTTCAATTGCTTGATCTATATGCTGACACCATTCTCGTATTCCGACGTAGGCATCCGGGTCAAATGATGGTAAGTAAATGTCTTTGATCCTTATTTTTGCCTCGGTGGGTGGAGCACACAAGCGCTCTGACATTTTCTGCATCATTTCCATCATTTGCAAAAGGTACTGTGGTGGTACCCCATCCATCCGCATACCTTCATAGGGGTAGGTATGTGGTCCTGACTGTGGTATGGCTTCCATTGGTGCATTGGTAACCAGCACATGCTCCTGATGCTGGGTATTGGCTGGTTCCAGTTGCTCAGGTGGTAAACGAGCTGATGAGGAGGTGGCTTGGATCGGAATCCCTTCCGATCCCACTTCTGATGACGGAGAAACAGCCTTGGTTGTATTTTTAAAAAGTGTGACGTCAGCACTGCTGACGTCACGAATATTTTCTTGGTGATCACTCATCTTCAATTTTCAAAGAAAACATTGAAGGTATTACCAAAGCTTCGTTTATTCAACTGACAGCGCAACAACTTATTAGAGAGGTCCGCACTATCCGACGGCTCGAGCAAGACTGCCCGAGCGTGGGCTGTGCGGCCGTATTTATAGTGTGCAAGCACGTGTTTACAATTTTAGGTTAAGTATTGAATGTATGTGAATTTACGTTAATTTTACATTGCAATAATCACAGTTCAATTAATTAATGGCTTATGAACTAGTTTTAATCTAATCACATTATTAAACAGAGTTATTTAATTAATAATCTTCTTTTATCAACAATGAACCATTGCTGATGCGCCGATATATATTTAACTTGAAAAAAAAAACGTAATTACTTGCCAAAAATGTGATTAAAATTGTAGCTAAAAGCAGCTTTAACATTAATACTTTCTTCATATAACTGTTTGTTGAATGGTTCTCTAAAAAGATGTCTTTTAAAAGTTACCTGGGACATTTTTAAACGTAGTGGCTGGGGTAAGTCATTCCAAATTTTTGAAGCAGCGTATTTGAATCCTTCTTTATAGCCAGCAGTCTTGTGTGGTATTGTCATTGTATTTAGTGATACAGACCTAGTAAATCGTGATACAGACCTAGTAAATCGGCTCTGTGGATCTTTTGATCATTTTTTGTAGAGATGAGGAATGGTTAAGGACATGCTAATTTTACACAGCACTGTGCCGACTGAATTTTTTATGCCGCAAGGCAAGTGTAGCTTTTTATTAAGTGTCTTTGAAGAGTGGATCTTCTGTTGTATTACTTCTTCTGTGCTTTGGAATCAACTAAGAAGCCATAACGGAGAGCACGTAAAAATCAGGGTGCATTTTACATAAAAGTAATATACCTAATGAGTTTTTCTACTTAAAAGTATATTTTATAACATAAACCAATACAGCACTGGTCGTAGCTAAATAAAAATTAGCTACTTAGGTAGATATAATTAGTGCCTGATTGTGCCCAAAAAAGAAAATTAGTGCGTCCAGAGGTTTCAAAGTTATTCAAGATGCCGCTGGAGTAACGTTTAGCTAATTGCTGTATCTCTTAAACGGTATGACATACAACTACGTTTTTTTTACTAAGGTGCGTCTTAATTAGTTCCTAATTTGTGCAAACTTATTTTTTCTCTAATCGACGCCGTTGGTCAGTTTTTTTTTTTTTTCAAAAACCCTAAAATCGGCCCTTGCGCTTCAATGAGAATACCTAAAAACTTACCAATTATGGTGTATTGTACCTTTTATCAATTCAAAGCACCTTGTGAAATTAGATGTTCCTACTTCAACTCCTTACAGAGTTATTCCATTTTTATCAAAATCTGGCTACTCTGTAATGTAACGCTTTAATACATGAGTTATTATTAAGTGACGGTATATTTGATTCTACTAATAATTAGTACTTTTATCACATTATTTATCTTTAAAATTTCAGCTGAAACAACCTGCTAACTACTGAAATACAAGGAAAAAACAACAACAAAGCAAATTAGACGATTAACCCACCAAATTCAAATGAGTACATAAAAGCGGCCGCACCGTACATTGTGCCAACCTTCTCAAATTTGTAGAACAACATTTCGTTTTTCGAAACAGTCTCGCACAAAGGTGTTATAATTTATTGTTTATAGGGTTCTGTAGTACCAAAAAGGTACAAAAGGAACCTTTATGCTAAGACTCCGTTGTCCGTCCGTCCGTCCGTATATCACAGCCTCATATCCTGTAACCCGATGCTTTTTTGGTACTTATGAACGAATGCTAACATCATAATATGGAAGTGGCTTTTAATATTATCTGTAAAATTAAAAATAAACTTACTATTGGATGTTCAAGTAAATTTTCAAGGGTACTGACGTAAGACTGGTAACAGCACCATATTATCTTGCTGATGAACTGGTCTGATGATGGGACTGGAATGTGGACATAAGATCTCAACGGACAACTGCCGATCTCTCAAGTTTGGTATTATTTGATTGGTTTTGATGAGTAATTTTGTAAAACATGGTGACGAGAGTCTGATGATGGGACTGGAAGGTCGAAATGAGAACTCCTCAACGAACAACAGCAGACTTCTCAAGTTTAAACTGTTTGATCGGTTTTGATGAGTACTTTTGTAAAATATGGTGACCAGGGTCTGATGATGGGACTGGAAGGTTGAAATGAGAACTCCTCAACGAACAACAGCAGACTTCTCGAGTTTGGACTATTTGATCGGTCTTGGTGAGTATTTTTATAAAAATGGTGACCAGGGTCTGATGATGAGACTGGAAGGTTGAAATGAGAACTCCTCAACGAACAACAGCAGACCTTTCGAGTTTGGACTATTTGATCGGTCTTGGTGAGTATTTTTATAAACATGGTGACCAGTGTCTCATGATGGTACTGGAAGGTTGAAATGGGAACTCCTTAACGAACAACAGCAGACCTCTTAAGTTTGGACTATTTCATTGCCTTAATAAGTACTTCTGTAAACATAATTTTACTTACTACAAGATGGACATCGGAACTCTTTTACGAATAACAGCAGACCTCTCGAGTTTGGACAATTTGAACGGTCTTGATGAGTTCCCATATCCACCTTCCAGTCCCATTATCAGACCGATCAAATTTTTCAAAATCGAGTGGTCTGCTGTTACTCGTTATGGTGGTATCTTTTCATACAAACTTCCTGAGTAATATGCGTGAAGACGCAACAAATTCATGACTTAAATCGAGGCAAAACACAATGTACGTATAACATTTATTGCTCAAAGTTGTTAAAATTATAAGATTGACAGGGTTTCAAAAATGAACTCTTTTCGTCCGGTTTGCATTGGTGTGCGGCTCACGAACAGGGCACTTACAAACACATACGCAGACGTCTTGTGTAAACACGAGTGCGTTCTGAAACCTAGAGCACGATCTATCCATTTTTGAATATACTTTTTAACCAATCTAAAATAAGAAAACAACTTGTAATGAGATATCAATTAATAACCAATACCTAAATAAAGCAAAATATTTTGTTTTATTCATTTTTAATTGGATATTTTCTATACCAATTATTCACTTTCCTAAAAATATTATGTTTTTGGACGATTTTTCTTCGTGAGCCGTCATCACTGCACTACAAAGGCGGTTATAATTTGGTTGGTTTCCGATAATTCTTTAAAGTGATGCATATTTAATTTATTTGTTAATTTAATCTGACATTTGACATTATTTAAAATTTTCCATGGTTGAGGGGGGGCTCAAAGTGAGGTCGTTTGTATGGGATTTTTTTTTTCTCAAATCTTTTACTGTCTAACCGAGCTGGCGAAGCCAGCGAGGTCTAAACATGTTTTTTTTTTTTAATTTGAACTTTTTGAATAGTATCCATGGATTATTTTTTGACATTTTCTCCAATTTCCGTTCCCGTTGAGATATTTGTATGGGAAAAAATTTCTACTGGATAGTCGGTTGAGTCAAAGTTCTTTGGACCCCAAAATTTTCGGAACCACCCCGCTACACGGAGTACAAAAATTTTTTTTTAAATATGTATAATAAAAAAATGTCAAAACTTGTCAAATGTAAAAATTTTTTTTGCTCAAACATGGTTTTTTTTTTTAATTTGAACTTTTTGAATAGTATCCATGGATTATTTTTTGACATTTTCTCCAATTTCCGTTCCCGTTGAGATATTTGTATGGGAAAAAATTTCTACTGGATAGTCGGTTGAGTCAAAGTTCTTTGGACCCCAAAATTTTCGGAACCACCCCGCCACACGGAGTACAAAAAATTTTTTTTAAATATGTATAATAAAAAAATCTCAAAACTTGTCAAATGTAAAAATTTTTTTTGCTCAAATTGTGGGCGTTTTGAAGCCATTTACTATGTTGAAAACCACGTAGCTGTAGTTCCAACCGTTCCCGAGATATTGGCATTGCGCGGATTGGGCCGATTGGGCCGACGGGCCCAAAATTTTTTTTTGCATGTTCGGGTAGATCTCGTCGAGCCCTTTTAAACGGACCCATGAACATGGGTCTAGCTTCATTGGTTTGGGAGATATGGGTCGAAAAAGATTTGACACTTAGAAAAGAAGGAGATTTTTTTTGGACCCCACGGGTCCGACGTTGGCTGTTCTAAGCCCAACCGTCGCGGATATATGGCCAAAACAAACATTTTTTCGCGCCTTGGATGAAAATTTTTTTAAATGAAAGAAAACTTTTTTCGGACCCCCGGGGTCCAAGTTTGAGGGGTCCGAGACGAACCGTCGCGGAGATAGGGCTAAAAGATTTTATTTTTTTTAACATTTAAAATTTTTTTGGATCCCCTTGGGTGGGTTCCGAAAATTTTGGGGTCCAAAAGTGTTGTACTCGACCGAATACCCAGTAGGAATTTTTTCCCATACAAATACGTCAACTTCCATGGATACTACCAAAGAGTCAAAATTCCTACTGGTGGGTAGGCGTAAGAAATAAAAAATGTGAAAAATCCTATACAAAACAGGGTTTGGGAAAACGACGAACCCCCCCCCCCTCCCAAATGTCAAAAAATCAAATATTTAAGACTTTTCCCCCAGTCAGAATTAGACACTCTACACTCCCCCCCCCCCCTTACATCATTCGAACCCCCCCAACTCCATCCAACCATGTCAATGAGTAAGTCAGTCAGTCACCGTATTGCAACTTTATACATTTTTTTAAGGCCGATCAAATAGTCCTAACTCGAGAGGTCTGCTATTGTTCATTGAGGAGTTCTCATTTCAACCTTCCAGTCACATCATCAGACCCTGATCACTATGTTTTACAAAAGTACTCATCAAGACTGATCAAATAGTCTAAACTCGAGAGGTCTCCTGTTGTTCGCTGAGGAGTTCTCATTTCAACCTTCCAGTCCCACCATCAGACCCTGGTCACCATGATTTATCAAATTTGATCAAATTATAATGTTTCATCAAGTAAGTTAATAATACAAATTACAAAATAAAATATTTATTTTCCTATGCCATTCCGTCCATAAAGTCCATTCCACACAATTGAACATTAGTACTTTGGGGCAAAAAGCATTTGAATATCCTATCACTGCTAATAACTTAATTGTTAAACCATTTGTACGAACCTGTACCAATCAAAACTGGATTATAGAACTACCAATTTAAGAAGGTTGGCACCATGTATGGTACGGCCGCTTTTATGTAGTCATTTGAATTTGGTTGGTTAATCGACTGATTTGCTTTCCTGTTGATTTTTCAGTAGTTAGGAGTTTTTTTCCGCTGAAATTTTTAGAGTAAATAATGTGATAAAAGTACTAATTATTAGTAGAATCCAATATACCGTCACTTAATAATAACTCATGTATTGAAGCGTTACATTACAGAGTAGCCAGTTTTTTATAAAAATGGAATAACTCTGTAAGGAGTTGAAGTAGGAACATCTAATTTCACAAGGTGCTTTGAATTAATAAAAGGTACAAACCACCATAATTGGTAAGTTTCTAGGTATTCTCATTGAAACGCAAGGGCCGATTTTAGAGTTTTTGAAAAAAATATATAATTGACCAACGGCGTCGATTAGAGAAAAAATAAGTTTGCACAAATTAGGAACTAATTAAGACGCACCTTAGTAAAAAAAATCGTAGTTGTATGTCATACCGTTTAAGAGATACAGCAATTGGCTAAACGTTACCCCAGCGGCATCTTGAATAACTCTGAAACCTCTGGACGCACTAATTTTCTTTTTTGGGCACAATCAGGCACTAATTATATCTACCTAACTAGCTAATTTTTATTTAGCTACGACCACGGGATAAAAATCATGCCGCTGGGGTAACGTTACTCCAGCGGAATCTGTTTTTCGTGAATATCTTTGGATCGGCTGGAAGCACTAATTTTTTATTTCGGGCACAATTACACGAGATGACGCTCTAATTATCTGTCAAGCTGAAATCCTGAAAAGCGCCAACATGCCGCTGGCGTAACGCACTCTATTGACTCCTGATCAGAATATCACAATATCACATCACACTAATATTATAAATGCGTAAGTTTGTGTGTATGTTTGTTACACTTTCACGCTGAAACGGCTAAACGAATTTGAATGAAATTTAGAATGGATATATTATACCCTAACTTAACACATAGGCTACTTTTAAAAAAGCATGTCGTTAAACCGAATAACACGCGGGCGGAGCCGCGGGCAATAGCTAGTTTCCTTTATATTTTTACTGAACAGGTCTACTGCAGTAAGAGCATGTAGAACCAGAATTATCTATAGATAGATGTTACCGGCCAAACCCGATTTTAAGACAAACTAGTTTTTTCTAGACTAATCTAGTTCATATTATAGTTCATATATGGCAAGATCGTATTTTTGTTACAACTTAAGACGTCGCCTCGCTGCGCTCCGCTTCGCTCGGCTCCTAAACGTATTAACATGTCCACCGAACCGCTCCTCCTCGCTTCGCTCGTCGTCGTAACCTTTTTTGGTTTCTATTCTAGTTTTAACAAAGGCATTAAGTAAGAACTGGTCTAACTAGGGAAAACTAGTTGTAACGAAAAACGGGTTTTAACTGTGACATATCCCACTAATATTATAAATGCGGAAGTTTGGATGTATGGATAGATGGATGTTTGCTTTTCACGCCTTAACTACTGAACCGATTGGGCTGAAATTTTGCATGATTGTAGTTCTAGACCTGGAATATGACATAAGCTACTTTTTATTCCATAAATCAGTGCCCATGGGATGGAAATGAGGTTTTAAGTTTCTATAGAAAAGTGATGTATCACCGTTTCACGCCGTACCTATTGAACCGATTGGGCTGAAACTTTGCACAAATAATATTCTTGATCTAGAATAGGACAAAAACTACTTTTTATCCCATAAATCGGTTCCCATGAAAAGGCCATAAAAGAAACATACAATACCTATTTTAAACACAGAGGCGCATGACACACATTTTACCAGCTATGTTTACTGTAGGTAATAGTCCGAAAAATATTGACAGATTTTATAGGAATACACAAAAGTTAATTCAATGCGGGCGAAGGTTTTATCCTGAAACGCCTAGATAAAAAAGGAAAACAACCGATGACTATGCCAGCCCCCATATTAGAATGTTCAAACCACGTTATCGACTAACCATTTTCCTTTTCCGTCTTGCAGGTTACAATCGAACTCACACCGACGATTAAGGTTATTCAGTCCCAAGAATCGAAACCAGCTAACGAAATCATGAACTGGGATGTCCTCCTAGAATCATTCGGTAGAATCAGCACTGAATCCAATTCTACCGATGGCAGTTTAGAAGATCTCACCAGAGTGAACCCACTATCGAATAACAACGTTGATATTACTGAACTTCTCTTTGATAATGCAGCTAATAATGTCACTGAGAAGTCGAATGGAACTAACACTTTGGCTGTAAACGAATTCGACTTGAGCAGTTTGGATGTAAATCTCGATAATTTTGCTCTAACCGACATAAAAACGGAGGAGAAAAAAGTTGCAACAGTTGAAAATAGTTGGGTTAATGTAAGTGCCTTACAACCTATAAGTTTAAATCTTTCACCAGCTGTCGGTGTTACTTCTAAACCTGGAGTGATTAAAGCAATGCAGTTAGCTTTAGCGAATGAAATTGAAGTGCAAGCTCCTTGGGTCGATGTAAGTGCTTTAGCAGCATCCATATCGGAATCACCCGTCAGTATTAAAGAGAAAAGCCCTGAAAGCATATTTACAATGGCTACTTTCGTCCCTACTCACATGCAAAGCTATATAGATTTGAACCCTGAAATGCCGACTGCAAATATTCTTACTCAAACCGCATTCGATCTTAATACACCAAGTATTCTTGATGACAATGACAAAACGCTAGAAGGTATAGAAAGAAAACTGGAAGAAAATATCGATAACTTCTTCAAGGGTCCAGAAAACGCCGAAGCTATCGATGATAGAACTTTGAATACTCCACCACCGACAAAGGTGCAACAGAACATCGAAATAAACCCAGCAAATTCTGTGCTTTTCAACACTGATCTGGATTTAGAAGATACATTGCTGTTCGATAATGAACCTGCATCGGATATGTATGTCGTTAGAACAGAGAACATTTTTGGAAAAGAAATCGCGAAGAGAAACGCATTGGAACAATTAGCGGCGGACGCTGGGATCTGTTCGTGTACGGATTGTAAATGCGACCCGTCTGGGGGCGAATGTAGAAATTGTAATGAGAAAGATAAGATTCGGAAAAGCCCAGGATGTGGTGAAGATACGTGTTCATGTGTTGACTGTAAATGCGACCACGCGGCTATGAAATGCGTGATCGGTTGTGGTCGCGCCACTGATACTAATCATAATACTTTCCTGCATTATCATAGAAGACACAACTCAACAAGCTTAGAAGAGCTCGGCGTCTACACTTTGCATGAATGTGAGATCGAAGAAACATCGAAAACCTCACCGGCTGAGACAGAATCTGTTATCAGTAACTTGCAATGTTCCTGTGATGAAGAAAAAGATGTGCCCAACTGCAGAGGTGATATACCAAGTAATGAAAATGGGCAAAAAGCTCCAACGTGTTGTGGAAACGACAAAAGTACAAAGAATTGCTGTGTCACAATCTGTTTTAAGAAAATTAATGCATTTAAAGAATTTCTCTCAGATAACAACTTAATACATGCTTTAAAAAATCACAACTTTAATTTAACACAGATATAATGGTACCTAATTTGTGGCTTTTTTTATTTGCATTTATGTTTAGAAACTTGCATCGTTTTCCATGATATTCGTTTTAGGCATAGGACTTTTTGTCATTTTCTATATATTGCTTTCTATTTTATATGAATATTTTAGTTCAATTTTAAGCATTATACGTATGTTAGGCATTTCAGTGAATAACAAACCAAATATTAATTGTAGTACATATAAAATATATTTATAGGTATTTTAAGATGAAATAAAATGCCAAATATGAAGTATCTAATACCAAATGTAATGTGCCATAACAGCAAGTTTTCATATCTTTAATAAATCCATGTTATCTGGTATGTATTAAGTATTTATATATTATTGTTACCATATAATATTAGCCAAACAATTGTCGAGATTATAGGAAAAATTGTTCGTTTATATTTGTTATTTACCAATTTACAAAGTTTCTAGAATAACTATTGCTGTAGAATAGGTCAATAAAAATGGTGCTTAAATAATTATGCCAAGTGCCTTAAAATTGTTGTCTTGTACTTAAATGTCGTGCTTAAAATGTACAAAAATGTTGAATAATTTTATACTCAGAGTTTATTTAGTAATTACCATTTATGTATGTCAAGCAATCATCAAAACGCTATAGAATTTCTAGTCTGTATATAGATGTTTTTTTTATTTGTCTTTTAGATCAATGTTATCTGAAATAAATGGATATTATTATTATTATTAGTAAATAAAACTAGTGTTGAAATTTGTTTATTTATTCTTTGCATACAAAATCTTCCATGAGATCAAAATCATTATTTAACTAAACTTACTCTTACTTTATATGCGATTACACAAATAAAATAATCTTTAATAATAATATGTACGATATAAATCACATTTCTACTTCTATACTTCAATCAATATCTGCTAAACAAGTTAGTAAATGTAAAATTAGTGACCAGTTTCCCAAAGCGAGAGCACAGATTCGAAGTATTAATTGCTAAATTTGACTGTAAATGTTGCAATATCCAGAACAGAAGAATATACTACATGGATTTTATTACACAGTTCATATTCATATATATACATGGGATACAGTTGGTTATTGTAAGAATAATAATATTTAAAAATCACTTACAGTTTCAGCCATTTGAATGAATGTAAGTCAAGGCTTGCAGGACAACAGAAGAACAAGTAGGTCTAAAGGAATCTATGAGTAATTTACTGCAGAAAACGAAACCACCAACACTACAACAATAATAGTTCCCCCTTAAACAATAGATAGCAGGCAGGGTTAACCCTTTACCGCATACCGTATGATACAATAAGGTTTTATACAGATTAACAAAAAATGAGCGGTCAATAGGACGTGCATATGGTAGAATTGTACACTTGACTAATATCAAAACACAAAAAAAAAAATTGAGTTTTTACTTGTCTATGGTTTGTTATATCTGTCACCAAACTTTAGAAGCCGTCATTTCTGCCAGTTAGTATTTATTGGAGATTTGAAACGTTAAAATTTAACGTTTAAACGTTTTCTATTCACTTAAAACTAGATATTGGCGGAACTAATGTGCGGAGACACATTATTGGAAGCCAGATAAAACGGCTTTGATTGATTGATTGATTTGAAACGTTGATTTTCACAAGATTTTCCTCCGCATACAATTATTTCTTTGTTTTGCGTGAAAAAACTATGGATCCTGCTAAGTTTTACGGAAAAATGCGTAAGTTTTATCAGTTACTTCTTTATAATTGCTTATCCCAAAGTTTGTATCTGATATGATCCTTCATGCAGTTAGGGTAATTTTCTAAATTCAAATATGATACTACATGCAGGCAGGGTGATTTTCGAATGTGATACTACATGCATTAAGAGTAACTCTAATTTAATTTTCCTATTTTTTGTTGAATCTTCTTACTTTAAATATGATAGTTTATACATGTATGGTAATTGTACAATGCGATACTACATGCATTAAGATTATAATATTTCTAATATTATTTATATATGTAATTTTTGTTTTTTAGCGACTCGATAGTGTCGACGCGTTACCGGGCGTTCCATTCCACTTGATAGTGATGATGAGGAGCTAACAGATGAAGATGATTATTATTTACCACCCCGGCCCGGCCGTCCCACTGTTATTGAAGAAACAGACTCTGATGATTCAGAGTATGATAGTGATGATGAAGAAATTTCTTCTGTCATTCAAGAGACGGTATATCTCGATGAAAGCTTATTAGCAGATGATGAGACTACGAATGACATTAATGAACCGGAAGCGTCAACATCGACGGGTATAACCAGAGAAACCAGTAGAAAAAGGAAAAAGAAGACAGAAAAAGAAAAAGAGCCTTTGATTTGGACTGATAGGCCTATGACATATAACAGCCACAACCTTACATTTTTGGGTTGTACTGATCTTCCTGATGAAATCACAAGCCTGGTTACACCAGTAGAGATGTTCAAGTTTCTATTCCCAACTCGTGCTTTACATTTGATACATGAACAGACTAGCTGAGCAGGTGCAGCCGGATAAAGCGAATTCTATAACTTGCGATGACTTGACCAAATTTATAGGTATTGTTTTATACATGTCAATTTTACAATTGCCATCCACGCGTCATTACTGGCGCGAAGGAATGTATGTGGAAAAAATTGCGTCTCTCATGACTTGTAATAAGTTCGAAGAAATTAAACGATTTTTTCATTTCGCCGATAAAACAAAAGAAAAAGAAAAAAGTGACCCAAACTGTGACAGATTACAAAAAATAAGACCACTGCTGAACATTCTTAGAGAAAAACTGTTAAAAGTTCCCAAGGAAGAATACTAGCTATTGACGAGCAGATGATTCCAACAAAGGCTAAAACATCTGGTTTTCGTCAATACAATTCGAAGAAGCCCCACAAATGGGGATACATAAACTATGTTCTCAGTGGCGTTTTCGGTTTCAGCTACGATTTTGATATCTTCACAGGACAGCACAGAACCGATGTGCCAGATAATTGTCCTGATTTGAAAGCAACAGGCAACTTTGTTACAAGATTGCTAGATACAGTTGCACGCACTGTAAACCACAAGTTGTTCATTGATAACTTCTACACCAGTCTTCCACTCATGGCATTTCTCCATGGCATTGGAATTTTACCATTAGGTACGATACAACTATCAAGAGCTAAGGGCATTGATTTGAACAAAAAAGAATTGCAGAAATCTCCAAGAGGTCACTGTGTTCGACGGTGTGCAACTGAATGTGACTCTGTGGGTAGACAACAAAGTAGTAAGTCTATGTTCTTCCTATGTTGGGAAGGAGCCCATGGCGCCTGCAAAAATATATTCAAAAAAAGATAAGCAATTAATTGGAATCCCTCATCCAAAAGCTGTTGAAATATATAACCAGTATATGGGCGGGGTCGATTTACTTGATGCAATGCTGGGATATTATAGAATTAAAATAAGAAGTAAAAAATGGTACCACCGCCTCTTTTTCACATGTTAGATATGACTATTGTGAACAGCTGGCTTTTGTGGCGTCGCCGAAACAAACAAATTGCTGAAAAGAAACAGGAGGAACCGATGTATATGCCGCTGTTGGATTTTAAAATATATATTGCTGAGGTTTTTATGCGCGAGACGACAGGAGTTTTTCTCCTACCACCCGAGGTCGAGGGCGCCCTCCGATAGAACATCCTGAACCTAATAAAAAGAGGCGACGTCTCGAACTACCTCCGGAAGAAGTAGTACACGACTCAATTGGACATTGGCCCAACTGGGGTGAAACACGCCAGCGCTGCAAAAATTGCTCACGCTTATCATATATTTACTGCAGTAAATGCAATTGTTACTTTTGTTTAAACAAAGAACGAAATTGTTTTAAAACCTTCCATGCAGAATGAAATTGAATTAAACACTTTCATTGTATTTTAATTTGTTTCATTCCATCAGGATAAAATATAAATAGATATATAATTTAAAACACATACCCTTACTGCATTTAGTATCATATATGGTATGTGTACCTAACTGCATGGCGTATCATATTTGAGACATTGACTTTGGAGTTGAATATTGCAAATTACAATAATCCTAAAAATAAAATAATTATTTTCCGGAGTACATATCAAGCCCTGGAATCACCTAAATGAATTTGAACGAAATCAAAAAATCCATGCGGTAAAGGGTTAAGAATCAATCCATTTTATGGCTTAGGCTGAGTAGATAAGTCAAAGCTACATATATGCTACATACGTAATTCATGACCAAAACAAACATGGCACCTCTCATTGAAGGGGGAATCGACAAGTGAAGACCTCGGGAGGATTGTTCAAAATCATGCATTGTATGAACTGTTCAAATATAGACATTAAGAACTGATAACAATGGCTATTGATAAAGTGTACACAGCACTCTTGCAGACAAGTATCTGTCACAGACTTTGTTTGGAGGAAGTCTGGTTAGTAATTTAATAACTTCTTGCATCATCGACATAATATAACTGTTTAGAAGGAAGTTGCATAGACATATACAAGAGATCAATTCTATGCAAGTCTCCTGAACTTTTTTAGGCATATGAACTAATGTTACAGTAGCTCTAAGTAGAACAAAAACTATTGAGATTCAGTACAACAGTCATATAGGCATGATGCTAGCGTCTCTTCTTTTTGTCTTGCCGTCGGGCTCTGGAAGCTCTGTGACCTGGAGAAGACTGCTCCGAGCTGCATTCATCGCTGTCTGTGTATACCTGTTAAATAAACAACCAGCATCAACAGCAATTTTACTTTTGTTTTGGGTGTAGTTGACTGACAGGGTTGTTGATACTGACCATAGATTAGAAGTTGGTTGTAAATCAATTTTTATTGAGCATTGATAATTCTAAATGGTAAATCAAGGGTATTCAATTAACTCAAAGACTTTTATCTTGTAGGAGGAAGGTCTATTTTAGAATGCTGCACTGGAACAGCTGTTTCACAGACAACACTCTCTTGATACTCGCTCGTATGTCACTGCATTAGGGTTCATGCATTTTTGTTTGGAACTCAATTATTTATGATTCTTGGAAAAAGTGGTTAAGTAGGGTCAGTAGAATATGTGGTTTCATTTATTGGTAGCAGTCTTATTTACACCTGGTATATATGTTTAAGCCAGACACAAAAAAAATTCCACATTTTCTTTTCTATATTATAATGAAATTGTTATACATAGTTGAGAAGATTATGGCTCAGCTGTACAATATTAACCGTTGATTTAAAGGTCCATGTTTTTTTAGCATATAGATCTTTTTTTAACCTTCAACTGACGTGGTATACGTCTCACAGACGTGATTACTATTGTTATTACAATATCTTTTTAAATACACGACGCGTGGCGCTACCCCTCCCTCTACCTTCCCCTCTTATCATCTTCTTACCGCCAGTAACGGCCTCGAGGGCTTCGAGTGAACACGTTATCACGCAGAAGCAATCGCCGTCTGACAGACGTAAGTACGGTGTTTATGTACAAATCTTTCCATGTCTCTTGGTCGTGACCTCTGTGTTTACGTTGATATGCTCATAGTGTCTAATTGACGTGACATCGGTTTGTAAGTCTTATCCAATTTTTCAGAATGCCTAGAATGAAAAAATGCACGGTCATAACGCGGAAAACACCTGTGGTTGATGCAAGTTTAAGGTTTAAGGTTTAAGATATTTATTTTCTCAAAAAGAATAAAATTCACTTACATGAGAAACAATAAATTATCACAGTTACAATTTATAACAGCGAACGCTTTAATCGCGTAACAAATAAAAATATGTGGGTAATCCTTAAAAAGTGATTAGCTTCACTAACAATGCAATGTTATGTAGGGTTGTGTTTACAGTGAGTTGATAGGATGAATATTTAATATTATAAGTGCGAGTAGGTTCCTACCAAAAGCTTCTATTAATAAACTAATAATTAATTAATAAACACTAGGTTTTAATGAAGTAATGAATAGTCCTTCAAAATGTGACTCTTCAATAGTTTTTTGTAAATAAGCAATGATTTTGCTTCTTTAATATCTTTCGGTAACTTGTTATACATTCGTGCTCCCTCAGCCACTATGCTACTATTACCGTAGTTGGTTCTCTGACGTTGTATGTATATATTATTAGCTTGTCTTGTTAAGCGCATTTTTAATTGTATTTTTTTAGTAAAAGATATTTGTGTGTGAATATCGTTGGTTAAGATTTTTCGTATCAATATACAGGTATTGTATTTATATGTTTGAGATATGTTAAATATTTTAGTTTCTTTATAGATTTTAGCGCTTTCTGTAAGGTAATTATAACCAAAAAGTGTTTTTATAATTTTGTTTTGAGCAGTTTGCAGAGTACGCAGATTTGTCTTCGCGGCTGATCCCCACACTTCTATCAAATATTCTATGTGAGGTTTGACGAGTGTATTATAAATTGTGTACCGGACTTGTTTTGGAAGGCAACGAGCAAATCCACGCAATGCTCCTGCTAGGGATATGAGTTTGGTTCTTATTTTCTCAAGGTGAGGTTTCCATGTAAGGCGGTTGTCCAAAATAAGACCCAAATACTTTTCATTAGTAGTACTTGGAATTATTTCATTGTTAATTGTTATTGGATTATAATTTGAGATTACTTTATTTTTGGCTGCAAAAATAATATATTTTGTTTTAGATGTATTAATTGTGAGTAAGTTAATTTGAAGCCATTCATGTAACATATTTAGATCCCTCTGAGCCCTCTCTACTATGGAATGAATATCCTGGCCAAAGTAAAATAGGCTAGTGTCATCTGCATATAATGTGATATCTCCATTTAGACCAATGTCCTTAACACTATTTATGTATATGAGGAATAGAAGCCGTCCCAAAATTGACCCTTGTGGAACACCAAATGTGACCAATTTAGAATCACTATGATTTTTGTTTATTTTAACCACCTGATATCGGCTACTTAAATAAGATTTGAAAATTTTAAGAGCATTTTCAGCGATTCCTATATCTTTAAGCTTCAACAAAAGTATTTCATGGCTAACGGTATCGAATGCTTTTTTTAAATCAATAAATATACCCAATGCAATGTTCTTTTGATCTATATTAAGTTTTATCGTCGTTATTAAATCAGTTGCAGCAGAGAGAGTATTAGATTTGGGGCGGAACCCATACTGTTTCTTAAAAAGAAAACCAATAGTATTTAAATGCTTTTCAAGCCTATTATGAAGAATATTTTCAAATAATTTGGATGTTGTCGGTAGTACTGAGACAGGACGGTAGTCTCCAGGATCCGTTTTCTTCCCCGATTTATTGATTGGAGTGACTTTAGCTTTTTTCAGCGAATCAGGAAAATTTCCTTCGAGAAGGCAAAGGTTTATACATCTGGTTAAAGGCTCAGCCAAAAAATCTTTTATACATTTAATTGCCTTAGGCCCTATTCCGTCAATACCAGCACTGGTGTTAGGTTTAAGTTTATCTATAAATTTAGCTACTTCATCACAGCTTGTTGGAGTAAAAAGTGTAGTTTCGATTTTATTTACCAGGTTGGTTGGTTTTTGTAGCGCTGAATTATTTGGTTTGTTTATTTGTATATGATTAGCTAAGATTGAACCAATGTTGGCAAAAAAAGAGTTAAAGTATTGACAGATATCTATAGCATCAGTGATAACACCAGATGGGGTTTCAAGGCTGTTAGGAGCAAGATCTGATTTATTTTTATTATTAGACAGAGAATTTATTAGTTGCCACATTTTGCGAGGACACTTTTCACAATTTTTAAAAGATTTATAATAGTAGTTGTTTTTGGCAGATTGAATATTTATAGACACTAGATTTCTTTCTTTCAGGAAAGCTGCTCTTATTTGTTGGTCTTCTGGATTTTTCTTTGTCTTCTGCCAAAGAACGTTTCTTTTGTTTATTCCTGCAATAAGATCCTTGTTAATCCATTCGTTTTTGGGTGGATTTAATACCTTGGTTTTAATAACTTTACTCTTTACCACCGCTTGTAGTATGATGTTCTCAATAGTCTTATAATCAGAGGTCTCCAGTTGTGATTTATGTTCTTTAACATATGAATACAGTCGTTGGTAGTCGATTGCTTCATAAGGGACTCGTTTAAGCGGTGCGGGTTTGTAGTTGTGAACTTCCAGGTAAATCTGCTTATGGTCTGATAGGGATGAGTCGATCAAAGCCATATGGAACATATTTTCTTTTAGATTGGTGCATACATGATCTAGGATTGTTTTAGTAGTTGAAGTTTCTCGGGTACAGTATTCTTTGCTAATTTTATTAAGTATTTTATATCCATTTTCTTTAAGTACTTTCTTATATTCCTGAACTGGCTTCTCATTGCACAATAAGTCGAAATTCACATCTCCAAGAACGATAACTCTTCGCATTTTTGACAGATAGTATGTGTATGTATTCAGAAAGTCACTGGTATTTGTTCTTCCTGGTTTGTATATTGCTCCAATATTTAGTGAAAACTTTTCAATATAGATCCATAAGTAATGGTTGTCATTTTCTGATTTTTCTTCTAATAATTTGTGTTTAAGATTATCGTGAACGTAGATGGACACTCCACCCCCACTTGTATTTGTTCTGAAGTTATAGTAGTGCGAATAGTTTGGGATGTTTAACCGTTTTGCCTCATCATCACTTTTGATCCAACTTTCACTAATGACTATAACATGAATTTTTGGCAATGCCTCAATTACACATCTTAGTTCTTCAATTTTTCCTGACTTGACCAGGCTGCGTGCGTTAGCGTATAGAAATTTCAAAGATTTGTGGTTGGATGTTATGTTGGCATAAGTCTTACTTATTTCGTAGGTTACACGTTTTGTGGGTTTTGGATTATCGATTAATTTTCCTTTGAGTTTTTTGGCAGCTTTTTCACTATTTTGGGGACACCTTTAAAGTACTTAATAGTCAGATCTGTTTCTCCATCTTGTGTTCGTTTCTCTAGTTCTTCTCTAAGTGTCATCATAAATTTCTGCTGGTATGGTGTTTGATCTGAGTAAATTTTGACCCCATCGGCCTTATCCTTGTTTTTTAAAATAATTCTGGCAATATGTGAAGAATCAAAACACACTTTAACTGAGCGTGGCTTTGCACTATCATACTTGCCCAGTCTTATTATCTTTAATAACTTTGGGGCCTCATCTTCAGGATAAGTGGCTGCTACAATTTTGTTTATCTCAAGTCGGTCGTGTTCTCGCTTTTCTTCGGTTTTGGTCGATGTAGATTCTGGGATACCTGCTATAACAATGTTTTTGTCTCTTATCCAGCGTTCTTGCATTTCTTCAAATATACCAGCTTGAGATGTTGTTGGTGAGATAACTTCAGAAAATGGTCGTATTTGTGAAGCTGATTTTATTTTTTGTAGGTAATTTTCCATATCTTTTATCTTTTCATCAGTGGTAGATTTGGAGGTTTTCAATTCAGCAATATCTGATTTCAACTTGACATTCTCCAAAACAAGAAATTCTGTGGTGGATTTTATATCAGAAAGTTGATTTTTGATTGATGAAATATTTTGACTAATAGTCTGCATGTTTTCACCTTGAGAAATAGTGAAGGTCTTCAACGTCTCCATAATTTCATTCTTGAATTTATCAAATTTGGCCACATAATCATCATCTGGGGTTTTTCTTTTCCGAAAATTGATTTGTTGGAATTCTTCTGTTTTAGACATATCAGATAAGTCTGGCTGAGATTGCGATCCAGTACCATCTCGCATTGTTCGCTCTACAGTAGCCTTGGGAGGGGTTCGCAGCAGGTGACTCATAGTAATAATGTCGAAAACTCGCTCCGCTCGGTTCTTATGTCCAAACCGCTACCTGTGTGAGGCTGGCGGCCGATGGCCACAGTGAGCAGCCCGGGTTTGAGTAATACCGCTCTTGTAGTTGAGATAATATGGTGTAGAATTAATTGCACGTTAATAATTTAATTTTAGTTAAAATCACTATTTTAATGACACGTCCGGTTACCGCGCGCGCCACGCGCCAACTAACTACGTTTGGACACTACGCCAACAACTAAACACCAAACGCCAAGACTTGGTAGGAATGCGATGTCTAGGAAACGAAAAAAATCCGCAGTTATTGAAAGATCAGTTTCTCTGCCGCCACAGAGAACTCGTAAACAAAATAGGCCTTTGAATGATTCAGAGATATACAGAATACAGATATACTGCGGCTGACAATAGAACGAGTTATTGGACCAACCGACATGCCTGAAGCTCCGCCTCCAAAAAACTTTGCTAATCCAGGTCCAGGAACGCGGAAAAAATGTGCGGTTTGTCCCAGTCGCCTAAAAAGAAGGACAAAGTACTGTTGCTATCATTGCAAAAAGCCAATGTGCCTTACTTGCTGCCTTCAAGTATGCAATGACTGTAAGCTAAGACAGTAAAAAAATACCAAATTTGTGCCTTGTCATTATTTTTATTATTAGAGTAAGGATTTTAGTTTTTGTTGTTTTTCAATTATAATTTATAGAAGTAACGATTGTTTGAGTTAATTTTTCGATTTATACAAAAGTTTTTTTTTTATAAAGGCTGAACTAAGTTCCTAAATTCAACTAAGTTAATTTTGTGACTTCATAAATAAATGTTAATAATTATTAAAATAAAGATGGCAGTTTTATTTTTGTTTGTAATTCAATTACCAAAATATATATCCATCTATTTGTGAAACTCATACAGTTGGTATTGTTTGGTAAAATTAATTTAATTTACATTAAATTTACATTAAAAGAGAATACTGTTCTGGAGTGTTCCTAGATGTTCAGCAGGCATTTGATAAAGTCTGGCATAATGGACTTCTATATAAGCTGAAAAAATATCTACCCCATAACATGTTTCTTCTACTGAAATCCTACTTGGAGAACCGATTCTTCTTTGTAAAAATCAATGATGCAATATCAGATTTCTTTGATATAGATGCCGGAGTACCACAGGGATCAGTGCTGGGCCCCATCCTGTATCTACTCTACACAGTTGATGTTCCAGATTCGGAGAATGTGATGACAGCTACCTTCGCAGATGATACTGCTGTACTTACATCAAATAAGAATCCAGAAACTGCTTCAAACATATTACAGACACACATTGATAAGGTACATTCCTGGATGAGCGACTGGCGGATTAAGGCTAGCGCAGCAAAATCTAACCACATCACCTTTACTTTGAGGAAAGAAGACTGTCCTGCTGTAAAATTTGGGAAGGACGTGCTGCCACACAACACTGTAGTGAAATACCTTGGCTTCCATCTTGATCGCAAGCAGACTTGGAAGGCTCACATACAGAAGAAGCGTGATGAATTAAATATCAAGTTTCGGTCCTTACAATGGCTACTTGGAAGACAATCCAAATTATCCCTCAATAACAAAACTCCTGTTTACAAAGCAGTATTGAAACCAGTCTGGACCTATGGAATTGAGCTGTGGGGATCAGCAAAGAACTCAAACATTGAAATTTTGCAACGTTTCCAAAATGGTGTACTGAAAGCTATAGTGAATGCTCCATGGTTCACAAGAATAGATGAAGTTCATAAATACCTCAAACTTCCTACTGTAAAAGAAGAAGTAAATACCAGGACTAAATCCTACAGAAATAGGGTTATGAGCCATGAAAACAGACTTGCTCATTGTCTAAGTGAACCACTCCAAACGAGACGCCTAAAAAGGCAACACACATGGGACAATTTATAATAATATAATTCATGGAGGCAACCCGACACTGGAAGGGCATGCCTAACAAGCCATTAATTTCTCTCACAAAAACTGCTTATGGTCTTCGGACCGATTGCAAGTTGGCGAAACGGGAAAAAAAAAAAAAAAAAAAAAAAAAATTTACATTAATATTTTTACGTCTGTGAGACGGTACCTCAGCGTTACAGTTACATTTAGACCACGTCGTCAGCCAAAGGTTAAGAAGGCTATACACGAATTTTCGCGTCACGAAACTCGATAGTTTTCCGTGGCGGAAATACGTTCCTTTTAACGGAGTGTGAAAGCTTGCTCTATACTAGTTTACGTATAAAATCAGTAACCAAATACAATCAATATTTTTCAAAATTTTCGTAGCTATTGTGAAAGCGACTTCTGTACTGGTAGGTTAATACACTTCAAAAACCAACTCAGAGCACCCCGACTCTATACAGTCTTTTGGCTACTACCCCTAGAGTGTATATAAAAAGCCGGAGGTGTGGAGGGAGGGCAGCCCCCGCCTGCTGTAATAAAGTGCAGGGAACCGTGCGAGCCGTAGCGGCTGAGGCCGGTCGTGGCGACCAGCAAGCCAAAGCTGCAGAGGTGAGCATGGGTGCCTGCACTTTGTTACGCTAGGGCAAAGGGGTTGCCCTTCCCGCAGCACCGGAGCAGTTGCTGAAGTAACTTTTGGTCACCCTAAAGTTTTCCCATGCACGAGCCGAGCGCAGCGTGCCACGGCAGCGGCCGGCGAGTGCTAGAGGTCCGACTCATTGAATGAAAACCTAAAATATGGACAAAATTTGACCAAGTCCATGAACATAACCTCAAAACTTCATTTTAATTTTTTGCAGGAATTATGGGATTTCGGGACACCAGATTAAGGGAGGGGCTGAGCCCTCGCCTCAACCCGCCCTCACCCCTTAAATCGACGGTAAATATTGTACAGTCCTTCCCGCACTACCCATCAGTACCGAAAATACCGTTACCTCTGGTCCCACTTCTGCATGCAGGGTGGTCGCAAGCGGCACGAAACGGGCGTAAGCGGAGAATTAGGTTAGGTCTAGGGGTAACGGCATTTTCGGAATTTATAAATATTATTGATATTTTCATGAATAAGTAGGTACCTTATCCTGTTGGTGTTGGTCAGTTTGCTCGTCGGTAAGTGTGACGCAGGCCACCAGGCAGAATAGTTGAAAGGCCGCACCGATGTATAAGCCGTAGCGAATCAGGGTGCTCATTAGGTCTTCGGCAAAAATCTCATTTGGAATCATTTCTAATCAAAACGAAAACAACCACCGCACGCAAGTATGCACTATTTATTTATTTGTATTGTATGACTTTTTTTGACATTTCTTTCTGTCATTGATTAAAGCAGCGCGTTCCGAGTCGAAACATAATCGATTACATCCCGTCTATCGTCATTCCGAGTCAACGTTAGAACGATAACGATAGCGCTAAGGCCGCCATGTTGTGCTATCATCGCCCATGCTTCTGAACGTTAGCACTATCAAAAGTGACAGCTAGCCGGTGGCAATTTCCAAAGTAGATTATTCTTAGAGTTTAATAATAAACCATGAATCAGAGATTGTAGTTCGCCTCGTGGACCTAAGTTTACAGTACTAAATAATTACTAGCCCAGAAAAAAGGATTTATTGATGAAAGAATAAACCAACACGTAATGATTGCTCTCAATGAGGCGCAAATAACTCTTGCACAACAACGTAGCGTAAGTAAAGTATACTTGGTATTCACGTAACGTTATCAAATTGTAGTTATAGGTTAATTTTTCTGTCATTGACAATTGTCATCATCCATGTAGCGTCCGAAAGAGTTCCGAATGGATCATAAGTTTAAGCTTTGATGGACGTCATTTCCCATTCGGAATGACTTGATGGGCGTGAGTAGTTTGATGGTAGTTTTAGAGTGCGGTTATGAGACCACAAAAACTACAATAATAAGTAAAAATCGATTATACAACAGCTTAAAAATGTAGATTAAAGATTTTATTCAATGTTTTCAATAACTTATACTAATCGTTCAATAACCATCACAAATACGATAAATGTGCCAGTTTTATGCTCTTGTTGACAAATAAATCACCGCAGTAGTCTTTCTTCTAAACAACTCTTCAAATCGGCTGTTTTGTGAAATTCGAAAGCACTTGAACCTCGACATTTGACCTTTAGCTATTAAGAGCGCTACCTTGCGGCGGAGAAAGTAATCGAGCGTGGGAATTTTTGGGCATTCCAGTCCCGCTAAGCGCTCGAACCAACCAACGATACGGTAACGAGGCTCATCAAATGTCAAAAATCGTTGGGAAAATTGAGCTGTCAAACGTGTTGTGCGGTTAACTTCAGGCCACAACAAACAACAATGCTAAGTACCATGGGGGCCGGTTGAATGTGTTGTGGTTTATGGTCGGTAACGAAGTCCATAGGGATTGGTTCGGTTTATTTCGTTTATTTTCGTGACCGATATTACAACGAGATTACAACGATAGCTGAAGTAGATTATTCTGTTTAAAGTCATAACCGCACCTTTAGCAGTGTTATCGCTATTCGGAACGCTGTATAGGAAGTGTCTATGTCTACCGTGCCACCAGTGGCAGAATATCAAATCGAAAGTTTAACGTTGCTGTTAGTTCCTTTGGTTAGACCATGCCACTAGCTTTTATTTATTATTTTGCCAATAGAGTAGCGTCATGAGAGCCAGACAAGTAAAATAAAAAACCTGCTCCAGAAGGGCTACATTTGCTTTTGATTGCAACACTCATATTCACGCAAACAGAAAAATCAAAACCACACTTTGAAAGTACATGTACACATATACTAAAACCCATAGACATAGAATACGTTATTCTACGTAAATTACGTGAAGCCTGAGTCCTGACCAAGAAAATAAAAAAACATCTTTGAGTCATTTGGCATCACTGCTTGTCAAACTTTTGCTGTTATATTTGTCGATGCGTTTCAACCTCGCATCGCTGCAGCGATGAACTGTGCAGCCACTGCAAAGAGTTTTAACGACCATTTCACATGACTTTGACAAGCATCGAGCAGCGCAAATAATTTCCGCTGATCTCTGCAGCGTATAGGCTATCTGTCATTTTGACGTATGGCCGTTTAACACAAATCCATCGCTGCAACCATAGACATATGATTCACTTGCTGCAACCATTGCACAACTCATCGCTGAAGCGATGCAAACCTGTTTAACACGACAATTGTTGTCAGTCAGATTTTTCAAAATTATTTGATAAATTATGTATTATTATTGCCAAAAACGTTGAAAAATAGTGCAAAAGAGATTGTTTTGGAGGTACGCCTTTTGTAAAAGAGAAAATGCAAACAATGCACCGTGATTCCTCTCGATTAGGTTCAATTTCGTGTCAGTGCCATGGCGGGTTAGTAAAATAGGGATACCAGCTTTAAATATAATATTTTTAATATTTTTCAGGCATTGAATACAATCCCTAGGAATTTTAAAAAATGACAAACAGCTTTAAGTCAAACAGCGTAGAAGGTCGAAGCATAGACTATACCTATATATCTTCGACCTTCTACCCTGTTCGACATAAATCTGTTTGTCATTTTTAAAAAATTCTAGGAATTGTATACAATACCTGGAAAATATACATATTTACGTTTTAAGTAATTCCGTAATTTCTGGAACTTTGACTATCTAAATAAATAATATTTTAAGAAGCCGACTCCATAGTTGCAAACTTTTTCTGGTATTTTTTCAACTTTAGGAATATATTGATCCGAATATCCTATCCCTGGTCATGACCCCCACAAAATCATCATGACAACTCGAACATTTGAAACAAATTTTTATCTTCCTAAGTCAAAAATGTTAAAAATAACACAAACGGTGCAAACCAAATTTTAAAAGGCCACGAAATATACATACTTGTAAGCGCGGATGTTGGTGGCGGCGGCCACATACCCCATAAAATTCATAGAAGCCTTCCATTTGTTCATGATTGAGTTTTTCGTTTTATTAAAAATGTCTATACTAAAATGTTGATGGTTGTGATTGTCGGCACTTGGTGGAACTTATTATACATCTTGTTAAATAAGACACTTGTCCTTAATCCTGTGGACAAGTACAAGTGTCTTATTTAACAAGATGTCTATACTATATACCTTTAAAATGTTCAAATTGGCTTCTTGAACTGTACTTGAGCCAAGGTGACCCCCCCCCCCCAAATCTTGAGCTGCGACCGCGCCTAGAATAAAGAGCAATTTTTCTAGTATGACATCACAGAGGACTGTCTTGTCTTGTCATGATATTGTTTTCAGGGTAAAAGGGGTAAAGTCACAGAGATCCATGTCTGTGGGATAAAGTAATAATCATAGATAAGAGTAATGTGCTCCTCGTATACATGTCAGGTTTTGGTCAGGTCAGTCTAGAAGAGTACTATATTCTTTGGGTCAGTCAATCCGCTTTACAATAATATATTTTTATTGCTAAGAAATCAAAAAAGAATCCATGAATAAATATATCAAATTAATGAGCATACCTTAACCACGCTGTCTTCGTAAATCTTATAATTGTTTTAGTTTGTTGAGGTCAGTGGGCCTAAGCTGGATCTCTAGTTCTACTCACTTTCTTGGTTGCTTTCTATCTGGTTTCTATTAGTACCTACTCAGATTATCATGTTACGAGACAGCATGACTTCTTTAAGAAGGTATGTGAAAACTCTGCTTTGTAATAAATGCAATTTACTACTAGAAATGCATTTAAATACTACTTCACTATCTTTTTTCTACTTCGACCATGAAATTGGTTTTTAATCAATTAGTTAAAGTATAGGTACGTACGATTGAAACAGGCCACAAAATCTATAACCGTTGTATCTTTTTCCTTTTACTTCGACGTGCTAGAGGCATAAAAGGTCAAAACTGTTGGATACATTTTCAAAACGTATTCAAAATTATGAAGCTCTTAATTATTGCTCGTAAGTATTTTTATGGCATTTTTTATATTGATTCGTTCTCACCAGAGACTAGGAGTAGGGTTGCCACCTCCTGTCCCTTAGGTTTCGGGAGATAGACCATCTCTAAATAAAACAAGAAGTTTTGATCATGTTTTATTTAATTTTAAACTTGTATTTTTTATTTGATCGTATATGCTGCTGATTGTCAAAACTCAAATACCCGTTCGAAATGCTTTAAGGGGGCCCTTCACGCTCAGCTGCCGTAAAAATGCTTTTGGTGTTTGTGACGCCCTGGTGGTTCTGATCTTAATGAAACTTTGCACACATCTTCAGATAGGTTTTCCTATCTACGACGCAGCACTCTGACCTATCTCATCGAGAAGTGCATGATGGCGAGATATTCACCCAATATTAGAATTAGTAAAATGGTTTCAGGGGAAAACTGTTTACTATGAAACTGTTCGTATTTTTTTATAAAAAAGTGTTTAAACTTAATCTGCTATAAATGAACGACCGCGGACTGAAGCGTTTTTTTTTATTCTATTATAGCTACAATTTGTACGAATCGTTAAACTCTACGTAAAAACGAGGCAATATCCATCTCTATTACTCGGTGGTACGGTTTTATTAAAGTCAGACCCACGGTACCACCAGCTGGTACCCACCGTACCCCCAGGGGTATGAGCCAGTGGTACCGTGGGTCCGACACGGATATCCTGACAGCTATTATGATGGTATATCATCAGATTTTAGCTTTTTGGGCTTCATACGTGTGTAGTTGTATGTCGCTAGATAAAACTTATTGAAAAATTTATAAAGAAAGTAAGCTTTTGACTTCACAAACAGTTTTTACCTGTGGTATGGAAATTTTTGTGTGATGAGGCCTCATTGGGATAGGACGTTGTGCGTTTTGGTACCTCTGTTTGTTGGCAAAGCTGATGGAAGTGAGTGAGTGGATGTACCAATGCATTTGTACTTTGAGCACACACAACAACAACCCGTACTATCGTAATAGCATTTCGAACAGATAATACAGTTCACTTTAAAATTGAACGTCAATAATTTTTTATCCTTGTTTTAAATAATTTGCTCTTGTTCACAATTTAAAACAAAGATGTATAATAACTTCCACCAAGTGCCGACAATAACAACCATTACTATTCTATACTTCTTCTATGGCATTTTCTTTGTTAAAAAGATTTCATTAAGTATTTCGTTCATGTATCGAAAATTGAACTTAAAATACACTCATAACTAGCGTTCAAACAATTTCCTTTTCAACCTCGATATAAGAAGACTCGGGAGAATTCCGGAAATCCGGAAGAAATGGCAACCCTATACCGTCTACAATAAAGATTGAGACTGTTTTTGCCGATTGTCCCTATTCATCCCTTATTAATTTTGTTTACAGTGTTAGTTTCCACGGCTTTAGGTCTAGCACTAGCCAAGCGCGTTTGGTTGAATCCAGTTGGCGCACTGAGGTATTACACATCTGAATCTTCTTTAACTTTAACTGAGGAAGATTTTAAAGGCCACAGAAGAGAACCTAAAGTTTCATTGAATTTACAAGGCAACATTAGAAGAAAGTTTTCTAGTGTAAGTATTCTGTTACCTTTAAGTTAGATGGACAATATAGATCTGGAGCCCAGAGCGGAGAGGTGTAGAAACGCTGAAGCAAAATCTTGCACTCCGGTGTTAGGAATTTTCTAGCACGCAGGCAGTCTTGTGACGCACTCACGCATAGGTAATGTGATTTGCAGCGGTATGTTACGACTAAACACAAATGTGTTTGCATTAGCACAGCAAAGCATTTTCCTAATATGCGTCCTTTCGCTACAAAAGTGAAATGATAATTTTGCAAAATATGTGCGCAAGCGACGAACAGCGACACAAGTTCCCCGTATGAAAGCTGGCAGGCGACTGAGCCGGCCGCGCGCCCCGCGCATGGACCCGCTGCTAGTGAAATGGAAAACCGTTGTTTTCATGAAAGAAAAACTGACACTAATAAATTTCAAATGTACATTATTTTTGATTTTCAATTGCTCGTATGTGTGTATAACTTTTAACGAAGTCCCTTTTGAATTTGAAAAGTTAAACACATTATTCATTTTATTTTCGCATTTGTAATTATTTATCAAAGCTTACGGTTTTTCGTTTCTACAGTTACGAGGAGCATCCGTCAATAAATATCATATATCTATCTATTTATTTCGAAATTTTGTGATAATCATAACAAAGGCATAAACGATTCAAATTCAAAAACAGTTTCATTACTACTAAACCTTAGATAGAGTTAAGTCTAGTTTTATTTGTTTTAACTAAACAGGCTGCAGCTCTCCTACAACCTGAAAAAGACATGATCTGTTCGCCCATTTCCGCCCTCATGCCCCTTGGTAAATTGGCATTAGGCGCGGAAGGGAAATCGCTGGGGCAACTTAAGGACGCTATCGGTTACTGGAAAGATGATGTAAGTTTATTGATTACTATTATCTTCGATCATCAATATATTGATTAAGACTAAGATTAAGACTATTATCCACGTTTTTTTAGTGCTCGGACCAAGAAGTACAACCTTTCCAAAAAGGCCCATTACTTAATTGTGACGTCTTGGTGAAGTCAATAATTGCAAGTGGTTTTAGAGTAAGGGCAATGCTAGGTATACAAAATATACGAGTAGTAATGAGAAACGGGTCTGGATATGTCAAACGGGACCTTTTACTAGCCTAACAATAAAAAGATTATTCATTCGCAGAAGGTTAAAATTAGTGCTAGTCACCTTTTAAATTTAAACAAAATATTGCCTCCTTCATAGCTTCACTTCAGGGACTGTGAAGTTTGATCAACATTAACAAGTATTCTTATAAAAATTTAGGTTACATATTATTTAATTAGAGCTTAACAAAAGTAGTTATTTTAAGACACATATTTTATAGGTATATTTTGTTCGTAAAACATATAGAATATATATTGGTGGGTAGGTGAATAGATACATAGACAATGTGACCTATTTTCATGCAGCAAACCGTTGAAATAACTAAAATAATACAAGCTTATTTAACTTTTATCCATCTGCGTTAAAGCCTATTTTGCAATGAAAAGTTTTAGGTTATGGCAGCTCTTAATCTAATATTTACTAATCTAATAAGTACACTGACAAGTGTATTTATTATAATTATTTTAGTAAATTTAGATCTTACATATTGTATAAATAAATATCCTATTCCTTCTTCTATCCCTTTACAAGAATCACCGAAGAAATAATCTACATGGAACTATAAAAAATGCAACATCTAACTTTTTATGTTTAGACTCGTATAATTTCACATAAAACTAGACAACTGAATAGTGACTATCTCAATTTGTTCTACTATATTCGCTTACAACTTGAGAACTAGACGGTACATATAAAACGTTACTGTGATATCGAAAAAATACGGCCAAAGATAGTCTGAAAGAAAGCTGCCCAATGTTTTTAGGTTGGGAAACCGTTCAAAGAGCTGATACAGGCGCTTCGCTATCTCCCGGGCGTTACCCTCGACATCGCGAGCATGGTGTATGTCTCGGACAAGCTTCGACTTCGCGAGCAGTACATCTCGGATGTGACGTCAACCTTTGAGACTTCAGTCAAGAAGATTGACTTCAGTTCTCCACATGAAGCTGCTGATACGATCAACAAATGGGTATGTTTCACACACTTGCTGGGTTTTTAGACACTGAAAAGCTGTAAACTAGTAAAGTCTTTACTTTGAAGCTTTATGGAGAAAATCTGATGTTCCACACATTAGCGTTGAGTTTTTGCACTTTATCTATCAACAAGCTTAAAAAAAAGGCTCCAAAGGTGTTTTGCACTTAAATTACAACCCTTACTTAATACGAGCATTTATTGTTAATTAATACCAACATACTGCTGCACAAATGCCTAAAATCGCCCGCATATTAGTTTTACGATTGAGGTACATACTCCTTGGCTGCCAGGGATTGAATTAGCGGTCTTTCGTGTGTGACAGACTGCTAATTTAATAGTAGAGTAGGTCAACTTTCACGATTTTCACGCATTATTAACTTCGTATTGGGGTCCTAATCGCGATAACTAACAACATACCTTAAAGCTAAGTTTACACGGGTAGAGTAGGCGGTAGAGTACCAGGGATAAAAGGTACTAATAACATTAGTAGCTTAGTGTAAACAGTTACAGGTACTAAAGATAGTAGCTGGGACAGTAGAGTAGATAACGCATATGGTAAAGTAGACTCTTCTCTACTTCAGGCTTTGAGTCAAAATCGTCAAGCACCGAATGGTTGAACTAAATTCAAAAGAATTTCAAAATTAGCTCACGCCATCCTTAAACCCATTTTGAATTCTTTGGGATCTTCTTTTGCTAATTCTCTAAGTAAATTAACAGATGCTCCTTTCTCCTCTCTTCTTTTGATCCAATCTCTAACCCATATTCTTTTTGCCTTTGATGTTTCTTCTTCTAAAACTTCTGTAACTTCATTTAACAATAAGATCGTTAGATGAAATAAACATCGTCTCAAACGATGACGACGTCGAAAAGCATCCATCGTTTATTTTTGTTACTTATTTACCTATTTCACAGTTCCCACTATTTGGTATTAATGTATACGGCTACTAGACAAAAGTGAGTAGAGTAGAGTAGTCGGATGAATAGTACGCTTGTTACTCTACTTCTTACTAGCCTAAATGTAAACCTAGCTTAAAGTGCTTGACATTTTGACGCCTCTGTCGTGGTCACAAGCTAACTCAGTCATTAAATCAGTTCGCTTGTATTCAGCGTCGGAGGTTTGTCTATGGCCGGTAACAATGAGGGCCATAGTATGGTTTATCATTATCAGGCAGGGTTTGCTCTAGTCACCACGCTGGGTAGGCGTTACTGGACATCTCTGCACCCAAGACGCGCTGCCCTGTTTAATCCATCTAGTGGTATTACTTGTTGTACCACCAAGTAGTCCACAAGCAATGTGCTCCAGGACTATGTGAAGTTGAATCTAAAATTCCCTTTTCTATACACTATTTCTATGGTAGAGCTGATGCCGGGCCCGACTGTGGCGGTACCACCATCTTACTCGAAAATCCTCCGGAAGTTATTTGGGGGAGAGTAAGAGAACAACTCTCAGCAAAACCAGGCGGCCCAATGCCTGGGACCGATGGATGGCGGTATATCGATGGTGGACGAAACAGGTTGATGGATAGATGGATGAATGATACACTATTTCACAATATATTAACACTAATATTATAAAGAGATAAAGTTTGGGAGTCTGAACCAGTTTTAAAATTCTTTCACTGTTCTGATGGTTAGGCTCTTCCCTTGGACATACTCGTGGTTTGTTCCCTGGGGACTGGCAATTCTCTAGGGACATAATCATTAATTACATTTGCTTGTGTAAAACCGCGGACAAAGCGCCCCGCAGCATTTCACGCATTAAAATAACCATTTTTTTTTTCAGGTGTCAGATGAAACCAAAGATAAAATCAAAGATCTGATTAATCCATCACAAATAGATGCCTCTACATCGTTAGTTTTAGTTAATGCCGTCTATTTCAAGGTAATTTTCGTTAATGCCGTCATCGATTGAGCCAGTATTTCTATAATGCGTTTTAGGCTTTTACATCGCCTTGGAAAAGGCTTTGTTTATAACATGTATTTATTTCAGAACCATATCTATTGTAGTTTGGGAGAACTATCTACTTAGTAAGAAAAACTGGACAAGTGCGAGTCGGGCTCGCCCACCGAGGGTTCCGTACAAATTAGTAAAAGATTAAAAAAATCTATAAAAAGATTGGTCACCCGTACAATTTATGACCGCGAATACCGTTACTTAACCTCGATGATTTTTTTACGATTTAATTATTTCTAGGTCAACTGGAAATACCCTATACATTTTGATTCCCTTGAGAGTGCCAAAATATGTACATACGTGTTTTGCGGCATAAACGGTCGTATCTTTTTTTAGGTTAACTTTCAAGTTTGATTTTTTCACAGCTTCAAGAAACTGTAAACTTGAGTGTATTGTTTTAATTTCAACTCGATTCCTTTACGCGTTCCCGAGATAAAGGGTCTTGACACACAGATGGACGGACAGACGGACAACAAAGTGATCCTATAAGGGTTCCGTTTTTTTCCTTTGGGATCATTCAACAATTACGTGATCACCGGAAGGGGGGGGGGGGTCGGATGCTTGTATATACATCAGATTATTGGGGGGGGGGGGGGGGGGGAAGAATCCATGATTACGTCATCTGCGCTTCGTTTCCGAAAATAAATTATATTTAAATATTTACGTCCAATTTTGAAGTTTATTACTGGTAACGCTTACTATTAGATAGATGAAACGGGATTTCCCCTGCTACTTGTTAAACGTAACTTTAAGTTACGTTAGTCACTAATAGTGAGAAAGAGTTGATTTTATTTCGTCGTTTCAATAAATACTAACGAAAGTATCTATTTTATTGATATAACTATAGTTCTTACCTTATGCATTTTGACAAAATGACACACCCTCTTCCCAAATTTAGGTCATTTAAGACCTATAGAAACATGACATACGTGTCAGTGCTAATAAACAGCAAAAATTTTAAGCACGGACGAAGATTACGTAATCAAGGCGAGGGGGGGGGTAAAAACCAAAGATTACGTTGTGATCACATAAGGGGGGGGGGGGGGGGTTAAAAAGACGGCCAAAAATGATCACGTAATTGTTGAACGATCCCTTTATAGGTGCAAGTGGCGGCACGAAAGTCTAGCGGAGACCGTTAATGAAGAAACGTTGCAGAAGGCAAAAATTGGTGTCGTGGCGGAGGAAGCGGTGCGCGGGGTGGGCGCATGTACTAATGCGTAAGCGCTGATTGGCTCCCCGACTGTACCGATGCGCAGCTATTTTCGTTCACCGCTAGACTTTCGTGCTGCCACTTGTACGGAACCTTAAAAACTCAGTTCTTACAACTTAGGGGTCTAATTAAGTTGGACGTAATTTCTTTTTGAATAATTAAATATAGGTTTCAGATTAGTAAACAGAATTTTAAGTTTCCTAACCAAAGGAGTACCCTATAGGTTTCATGATGAGCCAATTTCTATAAAATTAATTTCGTTATGGGAAATGACTTATCCTGATTTTTTAACAGCACTTTTGGGCCGCAAACGTCTGCAGGAGGTATTAGTTTTAACTTGATATCTCTAACGTACGTGAGAAAGAGGATCTTGACAGACGAACAGCAAGTGACCTATAACGGTTCCGTTTTTTAAGTTTTAAGTACAGAACCCTTAAATTATGCTTGAGCAAGGAGACGAACCTGCTTTGTCCTTCTGTACGTTTTATTTGTCATGTGAGAAGAGAATCCACTCATATCTAAAATTATGTATAATATTGTGGATACCTGTTCTTGTGTTATCTTTTTGATACTGTTTTATAATTTTTGTGCCTTCTAGGGAGACTGGGAGTATCCTTTCGAGAGGACCACAGATGAGGATTTCTTCGGAACACGCGGTAAAAAGTCAAAAGTCAGGATGATGCATGCCGAAAGACATTACAAATACGGCATCAGCGAAGAACTACAAGCCAAGGTACGTATGGCCGCAAGCTACGGTATACACGGTCTTGTTGTAAGATTATAACGTTTACGTGGGCGCTGTAAGAACTGCCGTGGGTGGTATACCGTGACAAACTGGAGACTACAAGAAGGGTAGCCAATTATCGGGGCCTAAACAGTCCCCTGATTCTGTATCGTAAAATCAATTGCCAACCGAGTGCCTGTCGTCAAAAACATTGAATGAATGAATGAATGAATTAATGAATGAAACGTTTATTTGCGATAGTATGCGTATTACAAGATCATAAGAAATACTAATAGTGTCAGCATAATCTACCGTAAAAACGGTGTGCAAAAAATTAGAATTAAGTATAGCTTAAAAACTAAATGTGTTAGTAACAGTCACTTACATTGATAATTCACAAATAATAGAATTAATAATAACATATTCAAAATTTACAAGTTATTATTATATTCCATGAATTCTTTGACCGTGTAAAATGTCTTTTCATTTAGCCAGATACATAATTGATATTTAAATGAGTTAAGTGGAAGTTTCTTTATATCCTAAGGAATATTATTGAATACACAAAAAAGAGCAAGGCTTCACAGCAGTTCCATGTCCTCTTGCTCTAAGTGCACACATACACTGTCTATGACGCTCAGAAAATTAAACAAATTAAACTATATACTCTACTGATTACACTATAAACCAAGACGTGGATGGTATATAGCTAAACCAATGAGTGGGAGTGCAAAAATGCATTATGCATTTCAGGGCACTCAACGAAGACACGTTTATAGATAATTATACGGTTAAGAAATTTTCGAGCTGTTTGGTAAACAAAGTATGGTTTCGAGGGAACGTTCCTGTTGTACTTAGCAACACAAAGCTAAGAGGAAAATAATGCGAAGAAATCTGGATGAAAAACTGCTGTCATTGGGATGCTGCTAGGCTAAGAGCGTGATAAGACATTCCCTTTGTACATTTAAGGGTTTTGTTTATACCCCTTCAGGTTCCTTAAAAAGAAGAATCATTAGGTACGAGCACTTCCTGGACAAGCCCACTTCATCCTTGTTCTTATGGAGCAGGGCTTTGGCGGTCTTATCTCTAAAACGCTATCCATCTCGTCCACACAACCCTTAGACCATATAGCACGGGACTAGGCAAGCGCACTTATCCCCCTCTGCTGAAGTACATGAATTTGTTCATGTAAGTTTGCTTGTGTGTGCGTTTTATGTTTGTATTGTAGCTTTTGATTTTGTGTGACATATACATTTTTCGCAGGAGTGTGCGTGATTGAGTAAATGTGTGCTGTGCGTGTTTACCTCCCCTCCCGTGGAAAACGGCAGAATAATTTTAGTACTAAGAGTCGCGCTTTGCCAGGTCCCGTGTTAAATGGTCTAAGACACAACCTGTCCACAGAAGATGTCTCAAAACCATTTACATAAATAAATTCGGTACAATACGAGTAAATCTACGATGAGTTATTAAAAGAATAGAATAGAATAGCATAGGATAGCATAGAATAAAGAATAGAATAAAGATTTTTATTTCCACATAAAAAAAGAAACACAAAATTGTTTACAATAACTCAGACAACACTGAGTATAAGAAGAGCCAACGAGAGATGGCCCCTATGACAGCTGCGTTTAGTGATGGGGTGCATTTTAATTTCGGCAAAAATAAAAATCAAGTGCGACTAGCGACTAAAATATCGATTTATTTGACACGTCATACAACATGCATCATAATAATACAAATGGCAAATGTGCATATGCTTACATTAACAAAGCAGCCATAAAATCTAAAAAACTGGTTTACAATTTTTTTATCATAAAAAGATATAGTTTGTAAACAGACGGAGCCGTACGATTAAGGAGAATAGAACCCGTTATTTATTGATTACAATTCAGCCATTTTATTTCCTCATGATCCCTTGTGTTTTGAAAAAAATAGAAACATTTGCTGTAAAGTATTTATAAAATCTAAAAATTGTGATCGAAACGAGTAGTACATCACTTTTTGCTGCCAGCAACAATGAAGTATTAGATTATTTTAGTGACACTTACCCATAAACAATTATGAAACTTGGTAGGCATTTAAACGTCATAAGTGCCTTCTCTCATTGGCTCTAGTTTAGGATCAGTAGCAAATGTCTAGTATTTCCTCCAGCTCGTCGAAATCCCGTACAAAGGAGGTGCCGCGTCGCTCGTGGTGGTGTTGCCGTTAGAGAGAGACGGTCTTCCCATCCTCCTGCACAAGATTAAACTGGCTCCAGAACTTCTACAGGATGGCCTCCGGGGCTTGTGGAGGAGGAGAGTCAGCCTCCACCTGCCGAAGTTCAGGATCGAAACCACATTGGACCTCAAGCGCTTGTATGAGTATGTAAGTGACGTACAGTTCTTACTTCTTATCTCTTTATTTATCTCTTTACTCTGAGTCAGCGTCTATTCTGTATCTATAAAGTCCTACAATAATAAGTGAAAATAATTCTAATGTAGATCATTTATTTATAATACCTCAATTCGCAGTCCTGCTCTAACGCTTCTGCTTTTTAATTGTCTATCCTACTCTAATCAGATGCCGCGCACGCAAAAACATCAGTTATTTTGAAATCGCGGTTACACTGATGGTTTTTTCATTTTTATGGAACAGTCTGCAGCTGCTTTGTACTAATATCAGTTATATTATGCAAAGTTTCAGATATAATTTCAAGTATTCATTGAATGCTATCGGTTTATTGTACGGTTTGGAGGTAACTTTGTAATAGTTTTCTATTGAGAAAATTTAATAGAATCAAGTTTTCACAACCGCATGGACATAGCATTAGTCCCCAAATTTATCATATATTGATTTCAGAGTGCAGTATTTGTTGATATAAAACAGGATCATGCGAAGCGAAGTGAGGTATAATGAGGTACCCTTATGTATTACAATATACAAAAATTCCAAGTTCCTAACTAGGTTAGTTTAATTTTTGAGATAGACCCCGGAATGATAAAGGTCTTAAGCTGGCAACATTGAAGGCCGCGCATTTCTTAATTTTTAGGGTTCCGTAGTACCTAAAGGGTACAAAAGGAACCTTTATGGCGAGACTCCATTGTCCGTCCGTCCGTATGTCAGAACCTCATAACCTTAGCACCGTTAAATATAAAGACTTGAAATTTTTCACAAAAATAGCATTCACTTGCTTACATAACAGGGTACAAAAAAAATTGAAATATTTTAAATTGTTCAAAATATTTCCAATACAAAAGTGAGAAAAATAAAAAATATAGCACTGATTTCGAGAAATCTTTGAAAAACCACAAATAAATTTATGTCACCCCCTTATTTCTGAAACTGGTGGACCGAAAAATATGAAAAAATTACGATTATATGTCACAACGGGCCAATTATAGAAAAAATATAGCGATTAAAAAAAAGTTGATAACAAATGAGAAATAAAAAAATAAAATTTTTTTTATACTAACAATATGGGCATCAAATGCTGATTATAAATATATAAACTTTACTATATTTACTCGAAACGATTTCGAGAAATCTTTGAAAAAACACAAAAAATGAATGTCCCCCCGCCCCCCCTTATTCCCGAAACTAATGAACCGAATTATATGAAAAAAATCATGGTAATTTGGGATTACGTAAAAATTACAGGGAAAATATAGCGGGTGAGAAATTCACGATAACAAAATGACAAAATTAAATTTTTCATCCGCGACTTTTATTTCGAGTGGTATAAATATATTTGAGTCTCTCTTTTGTGGTACAATATTTTTAGTTATCATAAACAGTTATGGGCAAGATTTTAAATACCTTCTTCCTGACTGTTCCCAAAACTGTTGAATTAGGTATGCGAGTCTGACTCCACTTAACCGGTTCTTTTCAAGATATAATGCCATAAATGGTACATTTGTGTTGTAATTATTAAGTTCTAGACAATGAAACCATAATTGAGTAAGAAAAAACATATTTTTTTTGGTCTGCTTTTGGCAAATAATTTAATGAATTTAATTAATAATTTAAATAATTAAATTTAAATAACTTAACAGTATAACAACCTTAACATATAAAAAAAACTATAGGTAAAACACAATTAAAAGAAACTTATCTATTAATTTAATTGGATTTCTTAATAAATTTTCGGTTTTGGGTCAACGATCGAAAAAATATATTCCAATTTCAGGTCTGTAACTCATTCCGTCTACGATCTCTCGAGCTGGACAAACAGACAGACGGACAGCAGAGGTGATATTAATTGGGCTCCGTTTTGCCCTTTGGGTACGGAACCCTAATAATCTCAAATGCATACTGGAGAATCGGTAAGTGATCAGGAACAAGGTTCAAAGACAAAGCCTGCCGAAAAGGAAAAAAAAATTGTGCCTCTAACCTTCTTGTTCATGAACAATTTCGACACCTTTAGTATACTAGTATTAGGAAGTGTAAATTTTATTTTGCGTATTTTCCAGAAAGGGTAACTGAACCTTGGTCTTGCCTGACTACTTACTGTGTCTCCAGTATAAATGAAATTCACCTTATATGTAGAAAAGTAAAAAGTCGTCGCTTTCTTTTCACTAAAATGGAATTTTCTGTGGAACCTGATCTAATTAATGAGGCTAAAACATCTCCTGAATTTAGGTACAGTGCAATAAATAACAAATATAATAGTAGAATAAAACAAAAAATATTTGTGAGGAAGCAGTTGAAGAAACCTAAAATACTTCTTTAGAATATTTGCTCAATCTTGTAGCGATAGAATAAATCGCCGCGTATTAATAGCACAGAAAAACATAATTTCTGCCAAAGCAAAAAATAATGTTCGCTTAAAAAAATTCCTCATGCAGTCTGGTGCAACGAAGATCTTTGATGCCTACGACTCAGGACTGACGCGCATCATAGAAGACAAAACGAACATCTACGTTGGGGAAGCTATTCAGAAGGCTTTCATCGAAGTCAATGAGCAAGGCACTGAGGCTGCAGCGGCCTCCGGTAAGTAAAAAGAAATCATTGGTTCAAACGTTTTTAAATTGTCGCTTGCTTGTCAAGCTGTCCATTATAATGAAATGGTAACGTAAAGAACCACAACTCTAAAGAAAGACGTGCGTTTTCTGAACGTCGTAAAAATGTACGGGTTCCGTTAGGCGCAAGCCACACACACAGAAGCGGCGCGGCGCGCGGCGCTACCGGCGCGGATTGGATGCGCCCGTGGCACGCTCACTACGGGACGGTGTGTATCGGTGGTATTCAAGTGTTTCATTTTGATCTGACAAGATGTGGGCGAGGTGACAGGAGGTGCGCGCCGGCGGTGCCCCTTCGGTGTGCCCGCCGCAACCGTGGCGTGCCATCTCGATGCCTTTCCAATGTTCTTTAATACAAAATGTAGGAGAGGGGCGTGGTGCAAAACAGAAGAGATCCGCTGATGGCGCGACCGCGCCCGCACCGTTTCTGTATGGCTTGCACCTTAATGTAGATGTGAATGGTCTAGAAGCACACATTATTTTTTCGATTTGCTACGACGTCGAAGTTATTACATTGCCTTATCTTATTATTTTCCACCTACGTAACATACCATACCTAATCTAAGTATACCTAATCGTTATTGCACTACGAATGGACGGCATAAGCTGAAAAAAGTTGAAGCTGCTCGCGTCCTTAGGACTATACTTGTCAGGTAAGGGATACAAATGAAAGTAACAAATGAATGAAAGTATGAGACGAACAAAGAGATATATACACTAGTTTCCAATGATCTGAAAACCAAACGCTCATTCAATTAAATTAATAAAGCAAATATGGGTTAATATGCTTATTTTTTTATTGTTTTATTACTTGATTTACACCAAAAGTAAACTTTAGTTCTGATATACTATATTTTGTTTTACTAGGTTATATTCTGAAGGATTTAATTTTAGTTTTAGTGCTGTCAAAACTAAATTTTCTCCGTTCCAAAATAGTTCTTTTGTGTTAACAACAGAAGCTGTATTACTTTGGAAAATTTAAAGTTTTGACAGCACTAAAACTATAATTAAAGTCTTCAGAATAGGACCTAATTATCTATCTAAAATAATAACATTGGGTTCCTAATCATTCACAACAGAAAGTGGACCTAAATACAATTGTTGTTGTTTATATTTCGAAGTTTCATGTCTGAACACTCAAATTATATTCCACTGGGTTCAAATCAAATATATCTATTATATTTTAAATTAAAATATATATATTATTAGCTATTTTAAGCTTTTTATTTCTTTATTTTGAGAAGATAATAAAAAAATATTGTTTTTTCGAAATATATTTCGGCCTACTTTGGGGCTGGCGTCAGTCGAATAAATGACAAATCTAATGACCTTTTTTAATGACATAAAAATATATACAATCTTATAACTACTTAACCTACTTTCTTACATAAACAGAACAACAACAAAAAAATTTTTTAAATCCTAAACAATTTTGGTTGAAGGGGGCCATCTTGCTATTTTCGGCCGTAACATCCCGATATTTGTTTAGGATACCAGGGATAAGACGTACCGAAAATCGCAAGATGGCGCTGCTTTTTATGGCAGTATAATTATAAAAATACTATTTTTATAGTAGTCATAAGATTGTATATATTTTTATGTCATTAAAAAAGGCCGAAATATATTTCGAAAAAACAATATTTTTTTATTATTTTCTCAAAATAAAGAAATATCTATTATATAAAATTGAAAAGTGATAGAGGGAAAAACTTATGGAGAAAAGTGAGGTGGCGCTCTACACACCTTTGTGTGCGCGTTTCTCTTACAAAAATGACAAAATCACGGAATAAATGATGCAATTCGATTCCTTGGATTGGGACTGTCATTGGATCAACGTTTTTAAAAATATGGCTTTGGATAAGCGATCACTTAGTAAACAAAGAATGAAATTATGAAATCAAAATGTACATTTAAAAACGTCAGACAGACCTCTAGGGAATGACTAAACGACCGTCAATGCTCTGCGCTCTGCTCATACAAAATATAATTTTGTATGAGCTTGACGCCGACGCCTGTAGCGCAGAGCAAATTCGCTGGGAGCGTCGTTGACGGTGCCCTCGGGTAATACGAAAAGTTCTGCTATAACGTTGTACTGAAGTAGCCGCGAAAGGAGTCATTACAATTTTATGACGTTATTTTTGCGGGACTCAGAAAGCTGATGTTTCTATAGTTCTTGAAGTGCAACAACGGAACTGCTGTTTATGTAACATAACCAGAGGAATACAATTAAAAACATGGTGAGTCCCGCATAAATAATACCTACTTGTAATAAATGTTTAGAATTTAGTAAAACTTATTTTTTCTATTTCTGTTTTTGTTTCAGGGTCGGATCTGCAGTCCGTCATGGCAGCAATGAGCTTCTATGCCAACCAGCCTTTCTACTTCTTCATCATTTCAAAGGAATCACAACTATTTAGTGGGACGTTTTACAACAACCAGAAAACATTAGAATTAAATTATTCGTGAAGAATAATAAATTAAATAAATATGAATGCGATGTTTTTATATTTTCTCTCGAGTATCAATTTCGGGATTAACTCAGTTGATTTGTTCTTTATAAAAATGTTTGAATGATACTAACTATTTAGCAAATTAATTTCTACTTCCAGCTCATTAATAAGAATTAACTTTTTTGAGTGTGCGTTTGTTTTCTTTTTCAGCTGTTAGTATACAAAAGTTATCCTTGATACGATCTGGGAGCTTCAGAGCCGATCACCCATTTTACTTCTTCGTGCTTGCTGGAGATCAAATTATGTTCAGTGGGACATTTTGGGCACGCGGTGTCAGGCGTGTTTAAGCGATATAATAAGAATTAAAATCTTTTCAAAAAGTTCATTTTTGTTGATAACTCTACAATCTTACATATTTCCCAAACATCTTGAATAGAAATAGGATCGAATCCTTCCGTTTTCAAAAGGTAATAAAATAAGTAATAGATTATTCGTTTTGTCACGCAAGATTCATAATCTGATTTTCTTTAACTCGCACTTAGTATAAATAAATATGTTGTTCTGGAACTCGTATCTAGAAGCAAAGGGGCGTCTCCGCCCAAAATGCTCTCGCATAAAAGCAGTTGAGCACAAACATTTTAAATTTGTGTAGTTAGTTAAGATGTTGTTCTACGGCGACCATAGAAAAAAATCTGAAAGATCACCTAAACCACGGAAAACATCATTGGCGTTAATACAGTTATGATCTGTCTGCTGATCTGACTATAAAATAGAATATTTTTTTCTAGAGTAAAGAAATCAAAGTAGCTTGTCCGTATTTTATTTCCTTTTATTATTTTATAAGAAATATTCAAACATTCAACATTTTTTCGCGCGATTTCCCTACACAAATAAGTACGACAATCGGGACCGCGCGATTGACGATATATGTATAATTGCTAGCGGACGAATCCCCCGTGGCCTCATTCCTGCGCAGGGTCTCAAGGGGACATTTCGCCGCCCGTTGCCGCGAAAATTTTACTTGTAGAATCATGTAAAGACAGCAAATTCTTGACAGTGAGACAACTACTGACGAAGTAAGTCATGCAGGTGAAGGCACTTTTTATGTAAGTGGAGACGAATTGTTTGCGGATATAAATTTTGTCATTTCCTATATTTCATTATTTAATTTCTATATTCGTGTTTTTATGTTCCTTCCTAACAGATTTTTTCTAGGCAATAACATATTTATCAACTACGGGTAAAATAAAAAAAACTTGAGTGATAATGATAAATTTAATTCGTTTGGTATTGGACGTTTTGAAAAGTAATGTATAAATTCCGTTGTGTCACGATCAATTTTCCTTTTTGTCACATGAAATATTCCGTTCTGTCACGAACAGTTTTCCTTTTCGTCACGACATTGTTACTTCTGTATCGTCACACCGTAAACATTTATTCTTTTCTCGTTCTTTTTGTTAATAAATATGTGTTTATATCTGAATAAATTATGAAAGTATTTTTTTATTACCTACCTACTTTCACAATTATTTTATTAGGTAGGTAAATTGTAACTTTCTTGTCCGTATGTCATTTGGGAGTATTTTCGGGTGACCCCCGTTGCTATTACAGCACAAAATACTACACATAATAGTAGATTCCGAAAAACTCATTAACACATGCCTTATCGGGGATCGAACCTAAGTCTCAAGATTGAGAGGCCAGCGTTCTACCGTGTTCTACCACCGCCGCTATTAAGTTTTACAATATTAAATTTGCTTGAGATGTTTATTTTAAATCACCATTAAACTTAATAACTAGTTAGTCCGATGATGGGTAAAATGAAACCGGTAGCCTAAGTAAAAATAAAAATAAATATTTGTGGGATAGTAGAGCTGATGCCGGCCTCGACTGTGGAGGTACCACCATCTTACTCGCAAATCCTCCCGAAGTTATTCGGGGGAGAGTAAGAGAACTGCTCTCAGGTGAAACCAGGCGGCCCACCATTGCCTGGGACCGATGGATGGCGGTTTATCCATCCCCAATTACCGGGCCTTATATAAAACAGACTGGTGACCGCGCTCACCAACCCACCTGCCCAGTGTGTGTGAGTATAGGCATTTCTTCCAGGAGGAACGCCAAGAGTGGCGAAATTATGGAAAGGCCTATGTCCAGCAGTGGACGAAACAGGCTGATGGATGGATGGATTTGTGGGAGGAATATACAAGAATTTTTGGTATAATTTATTGAAGATGGTATTCCACCAAGAACCATCAAACGAATCCATCGAATCTGTCTAGTTTAATTAGGGAACTGTTGTTTTTGTCATCAAAGTTTATTTTTTTCATGAAACTGTATCATCTTATTAATATATCTACTTAAAATCTACCATAAATCGACTTTGTAGTTTTTATTTTAAATAACTTTTCTGCTAACAAATTATTACTTTAAAAAAATGCATAAAATATATCCTTCCAAACGCTAAACAGTTCGATAAAAATTTAATATCAAATGACAAATTCAAATTCAAATTGTTTTTTTGTAAAATAGATACATAAAGTATACGTTTTACATGTCAAATCTAATCTGTATAAAAATAATATTTTATGATCAACAAATATGATACGGGAAATATATAAAAAAACTATATTTAAGTTGAGCTACAAAAGTTAAATCCCATCTTCAGGTTTTATCCCTTAAATTTTTTTCTTTACGTCAAAGAACTCTCCCTATATCTCCCTAAACGGTATGACTATTACGTCACATTCCCATTTCTCCAATCTGATTTGCAAAAAATAATTTCGTTATAAAAAATACCACCTGAAAGTTAAAGAACAGCATGTATATTCATGATTTAGCCTATATTTTCAGAAAAAATATACAAAGGGGCTTGTTACAATTTATGGTTGGTTCGAATTCGTAAATAGTTCAATACCCATTGCAGGTTATTTTGAAGTTAATTTTTAGCGTTACGTACCCAAAGGGTAACCAACAGGACCCTATTACCAAGGCTCCGCTGTCCGTCTTTCCGTCTGTCTGTCTGTCTGTCCGTCTGTCACCAGGTCGATTGTTTTCGGTCTTTGCATTTATTTAAAGTAATAAATACATGAGACAACAAATTTCCATGTGCTAAAATCCTGACACATCTCTTTCGTCTCTTCCACATCAAGTAACTAATAAATAAATTCTTAAAATAAAAAATTAACATGTGGATATATATGGACGTTTATAATTTTGGAATAAGATTTGACTCAAGTTTTTTTTTTCAGCTGTCGGTATACAAAAAATTTCAATGATATTATCAGAGAGCTTCAGAGCCGATCACCCATTTTACTTCTTCGTGCTTGCTGGAGAACAAATTATGTTCAGTGGAACATTCTGGGCAGACGGTGTCAGGCGTCAATATTAGTGTAAGATGTATCCGACCCGCGATCTGGGTACCTAGCATAGTAGACCATATCGACAGCTTGATATACACTGTCTGTCCCTCTCTAAGTAGATCAACAGAGTGAGACAGAGCACTGTATCACGCGCTATCGAGCTCTGCTCTTGCTATGCTAGACTAGCTGGACCTGCCATCTATCGTCAGATAATAAAAATAAAAATTATTTAAAAAAAGTTATTTTTTTTGATAACCCTACAATCTTACATATTTCCCAAACATTTGAATAGAAATAGGATGGAATCATTCCATTTTTTTAAAGGTACCTAATGTAATGAGTAATAGAATATTCGTATTGTCACGCAAGATTCATAATCTGATTTTGTTTGCATCGCACGTAGAATAAATGAAGATCATTTTTACTAAACATGGGTGCGATGACGAGCAAAGATAAACGAAGCGAGGAGAAGCGTGTAAATAATAATTTCAGGAGCAGAGCGGAGCGAGGCGATCCATCCGGTTCTTAAAGGTCCTTTGATTTTGAATAGTACATTATGATACAAGTGAGCTGCGTTGGACATTAGAGTGTAATGTCTAATGCTCACGCGTTTCATACGACGTTTGTTTAACACACTTGCGAGGAAAAATAATAAAAGTTCACTGCTTGTTTCTCCACATAATCGAAACCACAGCTATGAATCCGCCAAACAGCCAAATATTGCCAAACAGCCAAATATTAAATATTAACATACTGAATATTTTTTGTATTTACAACAAAAATTGGAGTTAATATGTTGATAAAAATAAATAATTTGATAAAATGAAAAGATTATTTAGTATATTTTAACTGAGACAGTTTATTAATTTGCAAAATCTTTACTATTTCTCAAGACATCAAAACTCTTTGCTAATATTAAAAAAAAACTGCAATGTAAAAAACACTAGTGAAATAATGTAAGGTAAAAAGCACGCGTGTTCAATATGCTGCATAATGGTCACTTTATAAGCAAGTGCGTTGAAAAATAAATTATTGAACCGTAAGTCATTATTTAGCTGTTGGAATATATTCCTTAGCATGAACTAATAAAGTTCAATTTGCAATGTACAGTTCGGAAAGGGAAGCGTTCCTTTAATTTTATAAATTATTGAACCGTAAGTCATCGGAAAGTGCTCGGAAAATATTTTTTCTGCATATATTAAAATATAAAGCATGCTTTATTTTATTACTGTCTTTGAACCCATAAACGTTCGCAAACGTGATTTGTCATAACTTTAGCACCGTTAAAGATAAAGACTTGAAATTTACTAGGAAAATAGCATGGTGTAAAAAAAATGAAAAAATTGAAACTGTTCAAAATATTTCCAATACAAAAGTGAGAAAAATAAAAATAAATATCCTAAAAAACATAAACTAAATAAAAAAACATGGGTATCAAATTGTAGATATTAAAGAGTTATTTTATTTTAGATTTTTTATATTTTAATTATTATTCATTTATTAGTTTCCTACATTACATTAAGTTATGAGAACTCATTATACTCATTGTTAAACTTGATATCTGTAACTTGTATACTCATATTACTCATTATTCTTATTTTTAAGAATTTATGTTATAAATTTATTATTAATGCACGCTTAATGAAATGAATGTTATCTAAGATGCTGGGAATAAATAGGCTTCTTATTATTCTTACATTTACTGACACCGATTTCGAGAAACCTTTGAAAAACCACAAAAAATGCATGTCATGTATTTTTTTCCGAAACTGATGAACCGAAAAATATGAAAAATATCATGGTAATTTGGGATTATGTAAAGATTACAGGAAAAATATAGTGGTTGAGAAATTCACGATATCAAAATGACAAAATTAAAATTTCGAGGATGGCGTGAAAATATGTGAGTCTCTCTTTTGTAGTACAATCAATTCTTTTTAGGGTTCCGTACCCAAAGGGTAACCAAGGGACCCTATTACTAAGACTCCGCTGTCCGTCCGCCCGTCCGTCCGTCCGTCTGTCACCGGGCTGTATCTCATGAACCGTGATAGTTAGACAGTTGAAATTTTCAGAGATGATGTATTTCTGTTGCCACTGTAACAAAAAATACTAAAAAACAGAATAAAATTAATATTAAAGGGGGCTCCCATACAAAAACGTGATTTTTTGCTCGTTTTTGCTCGATATTGATAACGGAAACAGGTAGACGCTTGAAATATTCACGGAATATTTAGTTATTTATTCACTTTAAAAATAAATAATTAAATTATAATAACATTAATATTTAAGGGGGTTTACAACAGACATAATGTTTTTTTGCCGTTTTTATAGATAATGGTACGGAACCCTTCGTACGCGAGTCCGACTCGCACTTGGCCGGTTTTTTTTTGTTATTATCATATACAGTTATAAGCAAGATTTTAAATACCTTCTACCTGACTGTTCCCAAAACTGTCGAATTACGGATCCCTAGGTGGGTATGTGGGTCTGACTCGCACTTGACCGGTTTTTTCCCTTATTCACGGCAGTTACTAAATCTAGTTTTCGAGCAAGACCAGTTAGAAAAGTGTACAATAGGTAAATATCCACACAAGATAACACATAATATAAGAAAATAAACTTGACTTTGAAATTAAATGATTCATTAGCATTTCCGCTGGGCGGACGGTCGAGCCGTCCGAGGACGAGATGTTGCCCCACCAAATAACTGGCTGTGTGTGAATTAATAGTACATTGTTCACCGAGTGGAGAAAGAGGCCGATTACCAACGAGGCTGTAGTTTGAGGTCCGCGGCGCAGCCGAGGGCCTCAATACACACGAGTTGGGAATCGCACTTTCTCCCGAGTGATACATAGTGCTTTATACTACACCTGCGAGGAAAATAAAAGACAAAATCACCCATTCTTCTATATCACTACTAGACGCCATTTTGAGTTACTCTTAATAAAGATACAACCAATACAACCAAAGAAACAGATTGATGACTGGCGTTCGATTTGCAGTTTTTAATTTCTTTTTTTAATTATGTACATAAATAACAAATGGCCAGTATTATTTTGTAAATTTAGACATAAAAACTTTTTGACTTTCACTTTTTTCATTTTTTTATGATCATAAATAGCAAGTGGCCAGTATTATTTTGCAAACTAAGACATAAAAACTTTTTGTCTTTTGGCATTATTGTTCAAGCTAGGTTATGTACCAAGAAGTTTATATCCTTTTTAAAGTAACATTTATGCTTATCGTACGGATGTTGTCAACAAATAAAAATAAAACAGAACGTTAACAACGGATTTTCATATACTTTTTCTGCCCGCTCAGCACGTTAACAATGGATTTTCATACATTTTTTCCGCCCGCATATTGGTATGACAGCAATGACGTATATTCTCCATCGTTTTCGAAAAAGTAAGAAGGAACTTTCCAAGCATTTCATTTCTAGTCTTAATCTCGTTTCAGCCATAATTATTGCTAAGGGGCCGGCAGTTCCAGAACAAATTGAGACCTTCAATGCTGACTATCCGTTTCATTACTTCATACTGACAAGAAAAGGGGAAATATTATTCAGCGGAATTTTTTGTAATTCTATTTAACTGATTATAGTTATTGCTAAGGGGCCGGCAGTTCCAGAACAAATTGAGACCTTCAATGCTGACTATCCGTTTCATTACTTCATACTGACAAGAAAAGGGGAAATATTATTCAGCGGAATTTTTTGTAATTCTATTTAACTGATTATAGTTATTGCTAAGGGGCCGGCAGTTCCAGAACAAATTGAGACCTTCAATGCTGACTATCCGTTTCATTACTTCATACTGACAAGAAAAGGGGAAATATTATTCAGCGGAATTTTTTGTAATTCTATTTAACTGATTATAGTTATTGCTAAGGGGCCGGCAGTTCCAGAACAAATTGAGACCTTCAATGCTGACTATCCGTTTCATTACTTCATACTGACAAGAAAAGGGGAAATATTATTCAGCGGAATTTTTTGTAATTCTATTTAACTGATTATAGTTATTGCTAAGGGGCCGGCAGTTCCAGAACAAATTGAGACCTTCAATGCTGACTATCCGTTTCATTACTTCATACTGACAAGAAAAGGGGAAATATTATTCAGCGGAATTTTTTGTAATTCTATTTAACTGATTATAGTTATTGCTAAGGGGCCGGCAGTTCCAGAACAAATTGAGACCTTCAATGCTGACTATCCGTTTCATTACTTCATACTGACAAGAAAAGGGGAAATATTATTCAGCGGAATTTTTTGTAATTCTATTTAACTGATTATAGTTATTGCTAAGGGGCCGGCAGTTCCAGAACAAATTGAGACCTTCAATGCTGACTATCCGTTTCATTACTTCATACTGACAAGAAAAGGGGAAATATTATTCAGCGGAATTTTTTGTAATTCTATTTAACTGATTATAGTTATTGCTAAGGGGCCGGCAGTTCCAGAACAAATTGAGACCTTCAATGCTGACTCTCCGTTTCATTACTTCATACTGACAAGAAAAGGGGAAATATTATTCAGCGGAATTTTTTGTAATTCTATTTAACTGATTATAGTTATTGCTAAGGGGCCGGCAGTTCCAGAACAAATTGAGACCTTCAATGCTGACTCTCCGTTTCATTACTTCATACTGACAAGAAAAGGGGAAATATTATTCAGCGGAATTTTTTGTAATTCTATTTAACTGATTATAGTTATTGCTAAGGGGCCGGCAGTTCCAGAACAAATTGAGACCTTCAATGCTGACTATCCGTTTCATTACTTCATACTGACAAGAAAAGGGGAAATATTATTCAGCGGAATTTTTTGTAATTCTATTTAACTGATTATAGTTATTGCTAAGGGGCCGGCAGTTCCAGAACAAATTGAGACCTTCAATGCTGACTCTCCGTTTCATTACTTCATACTGACAAGAAAAGGGGAAATATTATTCAGCGGAATTTTTTGTAATTCTATTTAACTGATTATAGTTATTGCTAAGGGGCCGGCAGTTCCAGAACAAATTGAGACCTTCAATGCTGACTCTCCGTTTCATTACTTCATACTGACAAGAAAAGGGGAAATATTATTCAGCGGAATTTTTTGTAATTCTATTTAACTGATTATAGTTATTGCTAAGGGGCCGGCAGTTCCAGAACAAATTGAGACCTTCAATGCTGACTATCCGTTTCATTACTTCATACTGACAAGAAAAGGGGAAATATTATTCAGCGGAATTTTTTGTAATTCTATTTAACTGATTATAGTTATTGCTAAGGGGCCGGCAGTTCCAGAACAAATTGAGACCTTCAATGCTGACTCTCCGTTTCATTACTTCATACTGACAAGAAAAGGGGAAATATTATTCAGCGGAATTTTTTGTAATTCTATTTAACTGATTATAGTTATTGCTAAGGGGCCGGCAGTTCCAGAACAAATTGAGACCTTCAATGCTGACTCTCCGTTTCATTACTTCATACTGACAAGAAAAGGGGAAATATTATTCAGCGGAATTTTTTGTAATTCTATTTAACTGATTATAGTTATTGCTAAGGGGCCGGCAGTTCCAGAACAAATTGAGACCTTCAATGCTGACTATCCGTTTCATTACTTCATACTGACAAGAAAAGGGGAAATATTATTCAGCGGAATTTTTTGTAATTCTATTTAACTGATTATAGTTATTGCTAAGGGGCCGGCAGTTCCAGAACAAATTGAGACCTTCAATGCTGACTCTCCGTTTCATTACTTCATACTGACAAGAAAAGGGGAAATATTATTCAGCGGAATTTTTTGTAATTCTATTTAACTGATTATAGTTATTGCTAAGGGGCCGGCAGTTCCAGAACAAATTGAGACCTTCAATGCTGACTCTCCGTTTCATAACTTCATACTGACAAGAAAAGGGGAAATATTATTCAGCGGAATTTTTTGTAATTCTATTTAACTGATTATAGTTATTGCTAAGGGGCCGGCAGTTCCAGAACAAATTGAGACCTTCAATGCTGACTCTCCGTTTCATTACTTCATACTGACAAGAAAAGGGGAAATATTATTCAGCGGAATTTTTTGTAATTCTATTTAACTGATTATAGTTATTGCTAAGGGGCCGGCAGTTCCAGAACAAATTGAGACCTTCAATGCTGACTCTCCGTTTCATTACTTCATACTTACAAGAAAAGGGGAAATATTATTCAGCGGAATTTTTTGTAATTCTATTTAACTGATTATAGTTATTGCTAAGGGGCCGGCAGTTCCAGAACAAATTGAGACCTTCAATGCTGACTCTCCGTTTCATTACTTCATACTGACAAGAAAAGGGGAAATATTATTCAGCGGAATTTTTTGTAATTCTATTTAACTGATTATAGTTATTGCTAAGGGGCCGGCAGTTCCAGAACAAATTGAGACCTTCAATGCTGACTCTCCGTTTCATTACTTCATACTGACAAGAAAAGGGGAAATATTATTCAACGGAATTTTTTGTAATTCTATTTAACTGATTATAGTTAAAAGCTTTGCTTTTCTGTTTTTTCTTCAAGTTATCCAGAAATCAGAAAACAGTCTGGGATTTCTGGGATCAAAATGTTATTAATAAGACGCAAGTTAACATTAACAACTGCATCAAAATCTGTAAAGTGATTATTGAGTTATTAGTTTAGGGGGTAACTTTTACCTCGGTATAAAATGCACGTCATAATATTGTTTTCCTTACTTTTGAATAAAAAGTATGCAAAAAAAGTGTTTTAAAGCAACTTGCGGAAATAGTTTAGTAGTAATAAAGTCTTCACAAAAAAATTACGTATTTTAATGTACTACATTTTGTTTGGATTACATTAACAAACTTAAAAGCTTGTTTACAGTTGTAATGTAATACAGCTAAAATGTAACGCATAAAATTGAATAATTTTCATGTGATCACCTAACTATTAACAAGCAGTTTGCGAATTGCTATAAAACGTATTTATTGCATACTTTTTATTCAAAAGTAAGGAAACAATTTTATGATGTTCGTTTTGTACCGAGGTAAAAAGTTACCCCCTTAACACACACTTTATTTTGGTATGCTATCAATAGGTATCCATTCCACCTATATGCAAATAATTTGCAGGTCTATATTTCGACCACTCCTCGTGATATTCTAAATATCTACCGTTCATGGTTGTATCAGTGATGATAGGACAGAACGTAACAGTTTAGTTTTAAATCCACCGATCCATCCATCAGCATGTTTCGTCCACTGCTGGACATAGGTCTTTCCAGTATTTGGCGGTCCTCCTGGAAGAAATGCCCATACTCACACACGTTGGGCAGGTGGGTTGGTGAGCGTGGTGCCGAAAACCTTGCACCAGTGACGCCGCTGCCCGTCTCCAGTCTGTTTCAGATAAGGCCCGGCAATTGGGGATGGATATACCGCCATCCATCGGTCCCAGGCAATGGTGGGCCGCCTGGTTTTTTTGCCTGAGAGCTGTTCTCTTACTCTCCCCCGAATAACTTCGGGAGGATTTACCACGGAACCCTAAAAAATAAAGGTATTTCGTTTTTTTTAATTCAACTAGCATTTCTAAGTGTTTATTTTCTTAAATTAATGTATCCTTATACAGGCTGTAAATGGAAAGTCAAGAATCCTTTTAGGGTATGAAAGTATACACGATTCTGATGTCATTACGAGAAAAAAAAATATACCTTGAATTTTCACCAAAAATTCCATCATTTTTCTAAGCTATGGCTACGCAGCTCACCGGCCTCCCCTCACACCTAATTGCACCCCGCAACCCGCACCCCTCATCCGAGTGGCCAGCGACCAGTGAGGGTGTCCACGCGATTAGTGTATTTTGAGCAAAGAAAATCGTCTTATTATGAGGTACTGGTACTTTACTACGAGATCCCAGTATTTAAAATAATATCTTTACCGATCATACTAACACACCCTTAAAGCATTCTTGCCTTTGCTTCTACACCCGGTATAAGGTGACATTAATTTATGCAGCCAAATTCTTACTCAAGACTCGGTAAGTGCTCAGTAACAAGGTTCAGTGACTCTTTCTGTGAAATTCGTAAATTATTCTTTTCGTGTTCTTTACAAAAGCAAGCCCAGCCCCGAGTCAATTACTAATCAGTAGGGTCAGTAGAATATGTGGTTTCATTTAATGGTAGCAGTCTATTTACACCCGGTATAGCCATTTTGTCATTTGCAAAATTAAACGTAATATGATCGTATATGATTCACACAAAGTGCCCTTTTTATATCCTCTGGTGTTTACTTGTGGAGACCGTTAATCAAAGGTTTTAATGCGGAACTCGTACATTCGTTCATTTATTCACAATTTAAGAGCTGTGCTCTTGTCGGTGAAGTCTTCTCCATTCACTTCTTCTGCACTCCGCCTTCTCTTTGACTTCTTGATACGACACGACATTTACTTCTTCTTTCACTTGATCCATGAATGTTCTCCTGTGCCTTCCTCTCTTATTATCCCCTCCACTTTTCCTTAAATGATGTTTTTGATATAATTGTCGTCTCGTATCAGATATCCCAACATCTTTCCCCTTCTAAATATTCTCTTAGTAACTCGTACCTAAGTCCTTAAAACAGACAAGATTTTACCCAATAGTGCTCAAAATAAGTAACTAGATTATACCTATGTGCATTAACAATTATTTCCTCGTCTTTTTTCGTTTCAGCTGTAATGATTACTATGATGTCGGGAGTTATAGAGAAAGTTGAAACCTTCAATGCCGACTATCCGTTCCATTTCTTCATGCTTACAAGAAAACGAGAAAATCTGTTCAGTGGTATTTTTTGTAATGATAATTCCATGTAATTTTTTTATAAAGCTTTTGCTTCCTTTTTAATAAAATGTCACATGTTTTATTTGATTATAGACTGCGCTTTAGTTTTTCTTTTCAAACAGCCCTAATTTCTGGGATCAGAATGTCATTAACAAGATAGAACCTTCCGTATGAAACCTCCAAGTGCATCAAAATCTGTGAAGTGTTTCTTGAGTTATTATAAGCGAACACACATTCAGAAAGACGTAAATCACTTTTCACTATATATACTCATATACTAGATATACCTAAGGTGACTTTAGTTTATGCAGCCAAACTCTTACTGAAGACTCAGTTTATTATATTTCTGTGGTCTGCATAACCTCGCCTTAAATTGTAAAGCCTTTGAGTTTTGAAAAAAAAAAAAATTTGCTGTAGTCTTATACATAACAATTCTATAGCAAAATAAAAGCATCATGAAAATCGAAAAATAATAAGTATAGTTATATTAACCACACTTTATAATAATATCACTTTCCGTCGATAGAAACAATTAAGTATTACATTGTTTTATTGATACTTATCTTATGGTAGACATTTAAACGTCATAGGTGCAATCTCTCGGTGACCATCTTGGTTTTGTACATTTACCATGAAAATTGTACATTTATCAATTATTATAGGCTTTCCGAGATATCATGATATGGGTGGCAGTTCAAAGTTGACAGTTACAGTGATGTACCCTAATGAAATATAAATATCGATTTTTTTTTAGTATCGAGAGATTTAACAAGGGCTATCAATACGATTTTTTATTTGATTGATCTTTTATTATCCAACCTAGTTTTTGTTAATTACTAAACTAATTAAATTAAACGAACCAATAACGCTAGAGCTTGAGAGTTCAGAGATGTTTTTTTGTTTTTCTCGGCATTTCACCAATAACAAAACCAAAAATCAACAAAAAACTGTAACAAACGTCAAAACAAATAGCACGTAAAGCAACCGCAACGAAAAAATACAAAATACAAACCGCATACAAGATGCACTCATACTGACGCAATCTTTCATGATGGCCGCACCGATTCATCGATGTATTTTCGATTATGTAGTGTCCGTACCTATGGGTTGACGTTCCGATCCTCGCATCACGTAGCAAAAAGACATGATTATGTACTGAATCTTTTCTTTGATAAATTTAACGAATACACTGAGATTTTAGTTTTGATTTATAGAGGCATTAGTTATTGTATTTTTGCAATAGTTTTTTACATTATTCCTAAAACCTATTATTTTCTTGTGTGCCTGGGTGTATGTAGTATGGCGTGAGTGGTATAGGTGAAACAGAAAATTACGAACTGTCACCCATATCATGATATCTTGGACAGCCTTATAAAACCTTAAACGTATTTCAGTTTTTTCATAAATTCAACTCATACGGGGCGGGGGTGTAAGTTTGCATTTCCGAAGATTAATAGACATCAGTACGCCGGCTGAAACTTTTCCCACAGATAGTTGACATCATACTGAGCTGAACAAAAATCGTCAGCTGACGCACCCGTGGTGGGTCTGTGTGTGAGAGATTGCGAAAGTGGTGAAAATAAAAACGATCGAATCCACGATGCAGCTGAAATTTTTTTTTCAGCTCAGTATGATGTCAACTATCTGTGCGAAAATTTTATTTATTTATTTATTTATTTATTTCTCTCTTACATCTATCATTACAGGTTCTTAACCTAATGCGACAGTGTATTTCCATAACAAAGGATACCAAGTGTAATGTTTCAGCCGGCGGCGTACTATTCCTTTTTTTACCTCTTTTGCAACCTCTCACATCCACACCCACCGCGGGTGCGTCAGCTGACGATTTTTTTTCAGTTCAGTATGATGTCAACTATCAGTGAGAAAAGTTTCAGCCGGCGTACTATTACTTTTTTTTTACCCCTTTCGCAGCCTCTCACGTCCTCACCCACAGCGGGTGCGTCAGCTGACGCTTGGTTCTGTTATTAGCCATTCCAGATCTATTGAAAAAGATGGAAATCAATCGTCTTGAAATCACTAGGCACCTAAAATGCACCGCCCGGGCTATACTTGTGAATAAATTAGAGAAATATTTTAAAGTCTATCTCCGGATCAATCTCTTCAAGGAATCGACATTTTATTCTGTAATACCACAGGTAATATACCTATAATGTAAAACTAATTATTGTCTATGATCACTAAGTCTCCAGTATGGCTTTCGTTGCATTAATAAAACTTTCCTTGAGATTTTTGCTAGTAGAAAAGGGGTGAGTCGGATGAAAGGGTCTAATGAGGAACTCGTACATGAGTTCATAAAACGGGCCAGATATTTGCGCCGGTTGGGTTCAAAATGCCCAGCTGTACTGTATGTTTCAAACTCATTATAATTAGTAAATAATCAATAGTAATAGTGGGACGCACTATAAGTTTCCGGAATGAATATGAAAAAATACTATTAAAGGTACAAAATTAATTTATTGTTTTTCAAAATAATCTCCCTTGGCGTTTATGCACTTTTTCATTCGATCAAACCAGTTTTGAAAACTTTTGTGCCACTCCCCTGTGGTGACCTCTGAAACGTGTTTTTCATACTCCTCGACAGCCTCTTCTGGTGATGAAAATCGTTGACCGTGTAATTGGTTCTTAATTTTTGGGAACAGAAAAAAGTCACAAGGTGCCAGGTCGGGACTGTATGCAGGATGACTCATGAGTTCTACATTTTTCGTCTTCAAAAAGTCGTTTGTCTGTCTGGCCATGTGAGAACTAGCATTGTCGTGGTGCAGGATGATACGGCGTTTACGGTTATTTTTACGGAGTTCGTCAATAACTTCCGGCAAACAAATGGTCGTGTACCAGTCACTATTCACGGTACGACGATTCTCTAAAGCAACAGTAGCCACGTGTCCAGTTTTATTAAAAAAAGAAGCAATCATCCGCTTAGATGCACTTTTCACGCGCGCCACTTTGGTTGGTTTCGGCTCATCTTGAAAGACCCATACGCTCGATTGCTGCTTTGTTTTGGGATCGTAGCAATAAATCCATGTTTCGTCACCTGTTACTATGTCCCACACCAAATTTGACGCACCTTCGTTGAATCTGGTAAGCATGGCACTGCACCAAGTGACGCGGTCCGTTTTTTGAGTCTCGGTCATGTTGTGTGGGATCCACCGCGAGCACAGCTTTCTCATACCCAAATGTTTGTGTAGGATTGATTGTATTTGACTCATGCCTATTTCTAAGGATGCGCGAATTTCATGGTAGGTCACATGCCTGTCTGTTTCAATCATACGGCGCACAGCATCGATGTTTTTGTTGGTCACAGCGGTGGACGGCCGACCATCGCGAGATTCGTCACTGAGATTGATACGACCACGCTTGAATTCTGCAAACCAGCTATAAACAGTCGTCTTGCATGGTGCTTCATTGCCAAAAGCTGTTTCAAGCCGAGCGATGCTCTGTTGAGCTGTCAAATTACACTTAAAATCGTAGAAAATCATACTACGAAAATTTTCCCGAGTTAAATCCATGTTGATGCAGACACACAATTTTTTAAATGGCGCCACAAGGTAAAAACAAAAGACAGTCAGATGAAACAAACTGCATTCTACAGCCAAAGAGTTCTATTTTCAAATGTTGCAATAAATTTTTAAATATTGTTTATGTAAGTGGCCAGTTCCGGAAACTTTTAGTGTTACCTATGTATATCAGTAATCTAATCTTATCAATCAATAATGTCTTGACTTAATCTGTTAAAAATGTACCTTTATAATGCACTAGCTTTTGCCCGCGGCTTCGCCCGCGTTGAATTAGTTTCTGTGTATTCCTATAAAATCTGTCAATATTTTTCGGACTGTTACCTACAGTGAACACAGCTGGTGAAATGTGTGTGTTTTGCACCTCTGTGTTTCCCATTTTGTATGTATCTGTTAGCTTTTCCATGGGAACTGATTTATGGGATAAAAAGTAGTTTTTGTCTCATTCTAGATCTAGAACATTATTTGTGCAGAGTTTCAGCCCAATCGGTTCAATAGGTACGGCGTGAAAGGGTGACACATCACTTTTCTAAGGAAACTTGAAAACTCGTTTTCATCCCATGGGAACTGATTTCTATGATAAAAAGTAGTTTTTGTCCTATTCTAGATCTAGAACATTATTTGTGCAGAGTTTCAGCCCAATCGGTTCAATAGGTACGGCGTGAAAGGATGACACATCACTTTTCTATAGAAACTTGAAAACTCGTTTTCATCCCATGGGAACTGATTTCTATGATAAAAAGTAGTTTTTGTCTCATTCTAGATCTAGAACATTATTTGTGCAGAGTTTCAGCCCAATCGGTTCAATAGGTACGGCGTGAAAGGGTGACACATCACTTTTCTAAAGAAACTTGAAAACTCGTTTTCATCCCATGGGAACTGATTTCTATGATAAAAAGTAGAGTCTAGAACTACATTCATGCAAAATTTCAGCCGAATCGGTTCAGTAGTTACGGCGTGAAAGAGTAACAAACATCCATCCATCCATCCATCCATACATTCAAACTTTCGCATTTATAATATTAGTGGGATGACGTATAAACTATGTTTATAAATAAATGAACTGAAACTGTAAAATAGTGCGGCGGAGTGACACGTGGAACTAAATATTTTGGTTGTACGTAGTACCTATACTATTTTCGTAACATGCTGTGGAATAGCGCTACTGATGTATAATTTATTGTTACCAGAATAGCGCCCACATTTTTTTAAAATATATATCTTTTTTTTTTATTTGGGGTTATTCCAAACTCTTTTTGGCCAAGCTGAATGTGAAATAATACTTTCCTTGATTTTTTTTGGTTTCAGCGACAGTGTTGTTAATGATGGCGCCATCCAAAATTGAGACCTTCAATGCCGACTATCCGTTCCATTTCTTCACGCTGACAAAAGGAGAAATATTGTTTAGCGGTATTTTCTGTGGCGATGGATCTTTCTAGTTAAAAGCGTTGCTTCCCTGTTCATAAAATGTTAAACGTATAAAATATATTTTTAATAGCTTTCAGTAGCTTCAATAACTTTTTGTTATGCCACCTAGAAAATAACTATAATTTCTGGAATGAAAATATATTAGGAAGACAAGACTTTTCACAAGAAATCTCTTAAGTGAATATTGTTAACTAAATAAAAATCCGTAAAGAGGTGCTTTCTTAGGGTTCCGTACCCGAAGGGTGCCAGACGGGACCTTATTAGCAAGCCTCCGCTGTCTATATGTCCGTCCGTGGTGTGTCACAGCACAGATAAGGGGTCTACAGCTACAACCATGATAGTCTTTCTAATGAAAGCGTGATAATAGTGATAATTAAGGGGAAGTGGGCGTTGGGAAATGCAATTTTACACACGTTTTTCAGACAAAATATATATTAATACAGAACTAAAAAAAGTATATTTTGTTTTCGAAGATTTAACAGATATTTTGACTACCTCAAAATCATGATTGAAATCTTTCACATAATGAGAAAAAATCTTAAAGAGACCTCCTAAAATTGTATTTGTCATGTTTGATGCCTGTAAGTGTAATGTGGATCGTATTGTTACAAAAGGGGCCTGCCCCCTTTCAACGCCCGCCGCCGCCATAACCGAATAAAGTCACTGACAGTGATGGCTTCAGTTTTGTGGAGAACAAGAAGCGTCGTCCATTACGTCCATGGCGGCGTCGTCGCTGTCACGAGTGCAACAAACGTGCCACCGCCTCAGCAGCTTCGTGTGACTTGGAGGCTGCCCACACAGCCCATTAGATAGATTTACCTCCCCAGTGTGACGTCGGAAAATTTGATGCGTCACAGCAATTGTGGGAAATTCGAGTGTCGAGATAAAACCACTCGAGTCTGAAAGACAAAAAGATTTTTTATCTTTTAAACTCCGTATTTCGCTGTCCATGCTGTGCCGACTTTTGGCCAGATAAGAGGAGATCGTGTTTAGACGATTTAGACAATCGCCTTGAAAAAATAATCCCTCAAAACTAGGATAAAAAGGTGTTAGTTTATGGTCATAGTAATATGTATCTCTAGTTTTAAGGTATTATTTTAATGGTATGCGTTTTATGCCTTTAGTGGCCTAGAATGATTGACCTCTCATAAAACAACAAGACACACAGTCTCTAAGAAAAGTTCGTCAGAAAGTGTCCGAACGTGCCTTCGACCAATATACGAAGGAACGTGCGACGTGCATAGTAGCAAAAATCTTCAACCAAATTAAGACGTTATGTCGTTAATATAAGACGCAATGTCAGTTGTACGAAATCGTCATTCGAATTTGTCACCCCATAGCGGTGACAAAATTCATCGCGGACACTTTTTGAGCGAGATTGTGAGTCTAGTTGTTTATGGAGGTCAATGCCTAGAATAAAGAATTAATGAATTATTTATTTATATTTCTCTGTAATTATTGTCTATAATCACTAAGTGTCCAGTATGGCTATGGTTGCATTCATAAAACTACTCTAAAGAGAGGTGAGTCGGAAGAAAGGGTCTACATGAGGAACTCGTACATGAGTTCATAAAACGGGCGGGATTTTTGCCCCAGTTGGGTTCAAAATGCCTAGCTCTCTGAATAAAGATATCAGTGGCCTAGCTGTCTTGGCAAAAAAGTGTGGCGCGGTTGCACGTGAAACTAAATATTTTGGTCGTAGTGAACCGGTTTCGTTTCAGTAAACGATGTGGCCACATGTTGTGGTATAGCGTCCTCGTTGCCAACATTTTTTTTGACAAGCTGTATGTGAAATAATAATTTCTTTGTTTTTTTTTTCGTTTCAGCAATAGCGATTTTCAAGATGGCGGCACCCAAAATTGAGACCTTCAATGCCGACTATCCGTTCCATTTCTTCACGCTGACAAAAGGAGAAATATTATTTAGCGGTATTTTCTGTGGCGATGGATCTTTATATTAAAAGCTCTTTGTTTTTAAAATGTTACACATATCGCTACCTATGTACCTATACATATATTTTTTAATTGTTTTCAGTAGCTTCAATATCTTTTTTGTCATGCCACCCGGAAAAAGATAGTAATTTCTGGAATGAAAATATACTAGGAAGCTCGGTCTGTATTCTGAGGTCTGTCCATTCGTCTGTCGCAGGTCAGCATGAACGTGCAAAAAAATATACTTTACGTAGAGGCCGGGGGGGCATGCCCATCACAGAGTACCGTCTCCCCCCCCCCCCCCCTGAAATGTGGCCTAACTGGCTGTTTTTCTTCTAAATAAACGATCAATTGTTTGTTCTGTCTGTTCAAAATTACTGAAGAAAATATAGGTACTATTTTGTTTAAGTTTAAGGTACTTCTTATGTAAGGTGACATTTATTTATGCAGCCATATTCATACCAAAGACTCGGTAAGTGGTCGGTATCAAGGTTCGATGGCCCTTATTGGGAAATTCGAAAATTATGATTTTTTCTTTACCTACAAACATACCCGAGCCCAGATCCGAGATTTACTATGGGAGATCAATATTGTATTTTGCGAAATTAGCAATAAGGGCTTCTCCACATGCAGCGTTTTACGAGTGCGAGACCCCGCGCGTAAGCACTCGTGCGTAATCGAAGTACTAGGCTCCAATACATTACGTCCACCCACATGCTACGTTTATGACTCGCGCGATAGTACGCGCGTAGCGTGTAGACGCAATGTATTGGAGTTGGAGGGCCACGCGAGACCTCGCGCGTAAGCACTCGCGAGTAGTCGACATATAAACTCGCGTGCACTCGCGCGTACTACACAAGAATCTCGACTACGCGCGTGTACGCCCGAGGCCCGTGTGAGTCGAGGTAATCGGAACCTGTATGTCGCGTCCAGTAAACGCACGAGTGTTAGCGTAAACGGATATGTGTAAGGGAAAAATGGAGCATGATTTTGATACTGATTTTTTAAATTAATGAAGTGGAAAGACCCGCCATTAGGGATATGACATCTATTGGTTACACTAATGCTAAATTTATTATTTCAAAACAATAACTATGTTTTTCATGAGTTTTAATTTAAAGTAATAGTTTGGCATTGCCTGTTTGACCATACTGAACTGTTGATGATTTTTTCAATTCTGCAAGTCAAAACTCTACCGCTCGGTCCAAATCCATATTGAATACTCACTGAGTTTTACACCAAATCCTCGTGCGAACATTGCGCTATGTGGACGCAATACATGGTCTTGTTCGCGCGAGGCCAGCGCGTATAAAATGCTGTATCTGGACCATGGATGAACAATGATCTGGACAAGGCTAGACTAAGCGCGGGTGCTTACGCGCGACAACGCTGCTTGTGGACAAGGTCCGTCATACATAATTACATACTGATCACTTACCAATTCCAAGCCTACTAATTTGACTGTATTCACCTTCTTATACTACTTAGTACTTATAAGAAACTAACCTTGAAAATAAAAATGTTCCGGCTACCGATAGGTCATATCTCTGTCAAAGAATTTGTCCATGTACAAGTACAACGATGGAACACAAGTATTATTTGGGCCGATCCCGGCGGCACTGCAATGCCGGGCCGACCCGTGACGGGAGTGGAGCGAGCCCCGAACATCCCGTCGGTTTACAAAAATCAGTTTAATATACTGGTCCCTCAGTGAGGGAACTTTCAGATATTAAGCTGAAAAGAACAGATACTACACTTTGATCTTAGCCAAAAGGCCGAGAAGCGATGACGTAGTAGATGTTCTCAAGGATAGTCATCGTCACAGAAAAAATCTCAACACCGCGATGTAAAATTAAAACAAAATCGAACGTGGCGCACTCTGTACTTAGACTGATGAACTAATCAGAACGCGCCCGGAGCATCTTCAACAAGTCGACGACAAGTAGTTCGCGACGACGCAACGTGGTGTTTATTTTAGTGTTTAGCTCTGAGTACAGGGGGCGCTGCGTTCGATTTTATTGAAATTATTATATTTATACACTAGCCTTTGCCTGCAGCTTCGCTCGCATTCAGTGAATCTTTGTCCCGTTTTCGGGTTTGGCTTATTTTATGAACACTGTTTATAGTCTATGTGTTGACCAGGGTACTTATTTATACTATGACCAGGGTAACGACAATGATAATAAAGAAAACCGCATTCAAATCAGTTGATTGGCTCTCGAGTTATAAACGCGTTTATTTAATATTTGCTCCGTTTCCGGCTTGGGCGTTATTTTATGAACACCCCTTATAATCGATGTGTTGACCAAGGTAACTACAATGATAATAAAGAAAACCACATTCAAATCCGTTGATTGGTTCTCGAGTTATAAAAGCGTTTATAAATTCAATTGGGCGTTATTTTATGAACATCTCTTATAGCTTATGCGTTGACCAGGGTCACTATGAAGATAAAAAAACGCATCAAAATCCGTTGAGTGGTTCTCGAGTTAAACGGAACTTACAGACAGACAGAGAAAAATTCTAACAATTGTTGTTTCGGCTTAAGTACAGTACCAATAACCCATTTCATATAAAATTTCGCGAAAATATTCAATGTACAGACGCGATTTCTTTACTTCTTTAGTATCATCAATCAATATACCTAAATACCTATATACCTATATATAGGTAATAAAACAATAGAAACCGCTGTGTATGTACATTGAAAAAAAATAATAGAAATAGAAAGGGGGTGACTAAAGAAGAGTAATAGAACACAAATCAACGATTTTTAGAATTCTTTTCTGTATGTCTGTCTGTCTGTTTGTTCACGCACGCTCTAAAACTGCTGAACGGATTTTTATGTAGTTTCCATAGCTGTACAGAGCTTAATTTGGAATAGAATATAGGTTATATTTCATTAAAATCGGATCTCGGAAAAAGTTATCGTCATGTAATATTTTTGCAATTTACTTTTCTACTGATAGTAATTAGAATATTTATGGTACGGGATCTCCTCAACGGATTCAGTGCCATTCGTACCATTGATGGTACTAGTGGGACAAATCAGTACCACTTGTACCATTGATGGTACTGTTCAATGGTACTAGTGGTCCGGAGGCGACCCTTCGAGTTTGGGCTTATTTGATTGGTCTTTATTAGCACTTTGATAAAACGTGGTGACCAGGGTCTGCTGATGGGACTGGGAGGTGGGTATGGGATCTCCTCAACGGACAACAGCAGACCCTTCGAGTTTGGGCTTATTTGATTGGTTGATTATTATTACCATTATATGGTAAAACGTAGTGACCGTTGCACATTATATGTGGATGAAAAAGTCGAGCTACTTATTACTAATCAATCAGAGAGGTTAGAGTAAAACACTTTCCTGCTCCTTGGTTGACCCCACACATTCAAAATCATATGTCTAAACGTGATCGTGCCAAACATAAATGTAAAAAGTCCCGTACAGATGAAAATTTTCTCTGCTATAAAACTCTTCGGAATCGCTGTAACAGGTTGTGCAGGGATGCCAAAAGACTATTATATACACTCATCAATTCAAGACCTCTCTCCTCCACAAGTGTGGAAATTTTTAAAATCTCTTGGTATTGGAAAATCCTCTGCTCCATTTCATAACACGTTCGATCTTAACTCCTTAAATGACCACTTTTCTAATCCTCCAGTTATACTTGATCACTTCACTAAAATTTCTTCTCTGTTTAGACTTTCTCAAAAAGACACACCTAAAGGTGACCCTTTCGTTTTCCACGAAATTACTGAATGCAATGTTAAGAAAAGCATTCTCTCTTTTACTACCAAGGCAGTGGGTAGCGATGGTCTGAGCCGAGACATGTTGTTTCCAATCGTGGATGACATTGTACCAATAATCACTCACATTTGTAACGTCTCTCTGGCTACCAATGTCTTCCCTTCTGCTTGGAAAAAAGCTCAGGTCATCCCTCTGCCTAAAACAACCAACCCCGTCTCTCTTTCTGAATTTCGACCAATCTCCATTCTTCCAATATTGTCCAAAATCATTGAACATGATGTTCATAAACAGCTATATTCATTTCTCAATGAAAACAATATTTTAAGTAATTATCAGTCTGGTTTCCGTCCTTTCCATAGTACAGTCAGTGCACTGCTAAAAGTATCGGATGATATCAGATTTGCTAAGGATCAGAAACAACTGACTCTAATGACTTTGCTTGACTTTAGTAGTGCGTTCAACTCCGTTGACTTTGACATTTTACTTGGCATTCTTCGCTCCTATAATATATCTTCCCCTGCGCTCGCATGGTTTGACTCTTACTTGCGTGGTCGTTTTCAGTCTGTCTATACTGACGTAGCCTCCTCGGACTGGTTAGATTTACGAGCTGGTGTGCCTTAAGGGGGAGTTCTCTCCCCCCTACTTTTTTCCGTCTTCATTAATGAGATCACTCACAATCTTTCCTCACATTTTCACCTCTATGCAGACGATCTTCAGATTTATACACATTTTGATGCTATTACTGATCCACTTAATAAGAATACCAAGCTTGTAAATGCGGAACGAGCAATTACTGCCATGAATACTGACTTAACTGCTATTCAGCTGTGGGCTCAAGATTTTGGCTTATTGGTTAACTCTGTTAAATCACAAACCATTATTATTGGTAGTAAGCGGTTGAGAGATGGCCTTGATTTTGAGTTGCTGCCTAATGTCTCCCACAATAATGTCCCTATTCCATTTTCTGACAAGGTCAAGAATCTTGGCCTTATCATGGACTGTAACTTGTCTTAGCAAGCTCAAGTCAACGAAATTAGCAGGCGTATTCACTTTTCGTTCCATTCCCTAAAACGACTTCAATACTTTTTACCATTTAAAACAAAGGTTATGCTTGCGCAGACTCTGCTGTTACCTCTTCTTGACTATGCCGATGTCTGTTTCATGGATGCCACTGAAGAGCTTGTGAATAAGCTTGAACGCCTCCAAAACCTAGGTATTAGGTTTATCTTCAGCTTGCGCAAGTATGACCATGTGTCAGATTTAAGATGTCAATTAGGATGGCTCCCGATTCGTTTGCGAAGAAATTATCACATGCTAGCCTTATTGTTTAACGTTCTGAACAATCCCTGTGCCCCTCAATACCTCCGTGATCGTTTTAAGCTTTTACCTTCCCGCACTAGACCTCAGAGAACTTGCGACACCAGGACCCTACATGTACCTTCCTGTAATACGGATTTCTACTCCAAATCCTTCACAGTTCAAGCAGCTCGATTGTGGAACAATCTGCCTAATAGTATTAGAGACAGCCCATCTGTATCGTCTTTTAAGAGAAAGCTTAAACAGCATTTTCTCCCCAAGAGCTAATATATATATATATATATTTTTGTCTGACTACCCATTTAAACTTATTCATTTTGTTTGTTGGAATATTTGTATGTTTATTTAGTGTCTTTTGTTTTAAATATGATAGTTTATTCTAAGTATGTTCATTTTGAGTATTTATACGTACTGTTTATTTATTGTATATAACTATATATTATGTGTAAAAATATATGTATATTTGTATGTATTATTGCTACACATAAGTATGTATCTATAACTTAAATTTCTTTTTTCTATTTAGTTTTCTGTATTTAAAGTTGTGCACATTTATTTGCTCACCATTCTCACTACTTTTTCACCACATTAAAGGTTGGCTGGAAGAAATTTCTTTAGAAATAAGCTCGCCCTGTTGTTTCTGTATATTGTTATTAAATTTTATTTTTTGTGGAATAAAGAATAAAGAATAAAGAATTGTCGTTCAAAAAATCATATTCTTTTGTTTTCCTTATTTCCACAAAACTCCATTCGACGCGGGCGCAGCCGCGGGCAAAAGCTAGTTAGTATATATACGGTTACAAACAGACTTTGCGTGAGTGAGTAGGATAGAAAAGTGTTAAACGAAAGCGTTGGAGCAGAACAGATTTCTCTAAGTGACTCACGATCGTGGTTTGCGTTCCTCTGAAAATTTGCTACTAGCAACTCCAGCTCACTCTTGCAACTTTTAATGGTTTCCTACTCCTTCAGTAAGGCAGGCCATCAGGCGTGCTCCCTTGTCACCTGTCTTCAATAGATTATAAGGACAATTTTCAAATTCAAATAGTTTTCTTTGTAAACAGATACATAAAGTATACGTTTTACAGGTCAATATTAATCATGAAAAAAATAGAATATGACAAAAAATATATACCGGGTGTAAATAGTGTGCGACTTTTAATTAAACCACATACTCTTGTGGCCATACTGAACAATTTTCTGAAGAAAAATACCCGCGCAAATCTTCAGAGAAGGGGATATTCAACTGTAACTTAAAGACTTTATCTCGTAGGAAGAAAGTCTATTTTAGAACGCTGCACCGTAACAGCTGTTTTTACGGAAGACGCTGTTTCAAAAAACGCTCTTATTTCGGTGCGTTAGAGTTCACGCATTTTTGTTTGAAACTGAAATATTTCCTAAACTAACAGTTAGCGCGGGTATGTTTCTTGGGAAAAGTGGTTCAGTATGATCCGTAGAAGGTTTCGTTTAATAGCACTCTATTTACACCCGGTATATACTATATATTTTATATATATACCTATTGTTTGTTTTATATTTAATTAGTTTGCTTGTAATCATAAATTCGGGAGTTGAGCGAGGCGAGGGCTCTAGAAGTTACCTATTTGATGGATTCGATTGATGGTACTTGGTGGAAGTCCGGGGTCATACAAAACAACACGTATCCAATGTAATAGTCCCCCGACTGCATTGAAATCCGAATTAAATCTCTAATCCGGCAGTCGTGTTTTTTAATTTTTTAATTTAATACTTTTTGTAAGTGTACAGGTGGAAATAGAGTGCGACTGAGCAACACTTTGAAAAAAAAACCCCCGCAAATCCTCAGAGAAAAAGATATTCAACTGTACCTCAAAGACTTTAATCTCGTAGGAGGAAGGTCTATTTTAGAACGCTGCACCGTAATAGCTGTTTCACGGACGACGCTCTCTCTAAACTCGCCCGTATGTCAGTGCGTTAGGGTTTAAGCATTTTTGTTTGAAGCTCAATTATTTCCCAAACTAAGGGTGTCCGCGGGTGTGATTCTCGAGAAAAGTGGTTTAGTATGATCGGTAGAATATGTGGTTTCATTTAATGGTAGCAGTCTATTCATACCCGGTATATTCATAACCTATTCCAGTCAGGATGCTATAAGGATTCTAACGATACCACACACTTCAAAATCAGTTCAGGCATTAAGAAGTTATGGTGGAATTAAGAAACAAGATACCGACATGAACCCTGAAAACAATACACTCCAATCTTATAAAAAATAAATAAATAAAGCCTTTATTTTCCATTATATCAAATAATTTTCTGCATATTAAAATTTCTATTGAACTATTTCATGTTATTATATAAAAAATTAAATAAGTATGATTATGATTGAGATTGATTTCAAAAAAGTCACTAAAATATTAAAATAACTAAAATTATAATGCACTCACGACGTTAGATACTCTTAAGTTAGGAATAATCATAGTTTGGCAATTCGATCACTTTCTAAAGTTATTTTATTTGGGATGGCCCATTTACGAGCATAGGCCTCCTCCATCAGGCACCAGGAATCTCTGTCTGACGCTAGTCTTGCCCAGGTTTTGCTAACTGTTTCCTCGATATCATCACGCCAGTGTCGCCGTGGTCTGCCAGGAGGACGGCGCGAGTTGCGAGGGTACCAGTGCAGCACCCTCTCACTCCAGCGTCCGTCCGTTGTTCGGGCCACGTAACCTGCCCATCGCCATTTCAGCCGACATACGAGACCAGCAGCGTCCGTAATATTTGTTCTCTTCCGGATATCAACATTTCTTTTTCTATCTTTAAGTCTTAGGCCTAACATGCTTCTTTCTGCCGCTCTTTGGAACACCTTTATCTTCTTAATACTCTTTTTTGTCAGAGCCCAGGCTTGACAGCCATAAATTAGGGTAGAAGTAGCAACTGAGTCCATTGCCTTCTTTTTTAAATTTATATGAATGTTCGATTTGAAAATATGTTTGAGGGACCAAAATGCGTTCCTGCTTAAAGGATATGTTTCTGCCCAAGTACACATATTCATCAACATACATCATTTCCGTCGACTGAACATATATACTTTCCTTAGTGTCATTTGTCATGATACAGGTTTTTTCTTGGCTCATTTCTAAGCCACATTTTTTACCCTCCTTGTCCAATGTTTGAAGCATATACTCAAGTTCTTTGTATTTTTCGCTCACAATGACGATATCGTTGGCAAAACGTAGATGGTTGAGATATTCGCCATTTATATTTATGCCAAGCTTATACCAGTCAAGTTTTCTAAATATACTTCCTAATAGAGCAGTAAATAGATTTGGAGAAATAGGGTCTCCCTGTCGTACGACCTCGTTCGACTTCGAAGGCTTTCCCTTTACTCTCGGTCTTTAAAATAGCTTTACTACTAGATTAATATCTGTGGAATTTATTTGTCGTGTTTTTTAATATTTTTTATTATTTATTTTTATAATGTATAATTTTTTAGTTTGCACTGTTTGTATAAATGAGTTAATATTGGTTTAATTTTAAATTTCAACTAATTTCAAAAGTAAATCCTGACATACGAGTAATACGAAAGCAGTAGCCAGAAATAAATATAAATAAATATTTGTGGAATGAAAGCACAAGACTTTAAAAATGATATTACATGCGCCTTTTTACTTCCCAAATGATTTAATTATGTCTGGAGTATGCTGAAAATCAGTGCTGCTTTGCTGAGCATTGCCATTTTGTTTAGTTTTAAGTATTTTTTTGGCAATAAACCTTTTAAATTTATTTACTTTTTTTATTTTACTCTATCAAGTACCATCAATTCAATCCATAGGTTTCTAGGGGTCACCTGGCTTCACTCAACTCCCGAATTTGTGATTAGAAGCAAGCTAATTCGATAAATCGAGATTCAACGTATTGAACATTAAAGTACCCTCAACACTCAAGATGTCATTTGTCCTAATATGACTTCAATCTTCGCAATGATTTTGAAACTAATGACGTTGCGAAATTCTTTCGTAGTTTCTAACCTCCGGACCTTTTCAATCGTCCTATTCGCGTTGGTCCGTTTCTTTTTAATCACAGATCAGAGGTAATCTATGTTTTTATTTCATGCGACGTAGATATATAAGATAATTTGAAAAATACTAAACACATAATTGTGTTGGAATTAAATCTCAGCATTATCAACTTCTGGTATCAAATGTCGTAAAAGCCATTTTTGTCAAAATTCAGTTTTGCGCGCTCCGTCGATGTGTACATTTGAAATTTTATACTCGAAAAAAAAGATTATTTTTTACACTGAAAATTATGCGGTCTACACACAAATTTTCCTTTGCGTCCCTTGACAGATGTACAAATGTATATGTCCAAACTGTGGTATAGGGTAGGGGGTCTAGAAACCTCAAAAACTACTCGTATAGTGCTTGCTACACCGCGGGATAACTGGATGGAAAAATACCAGCACCAAATTTTCTCACGGATCAAGTGAAAGCAAAATATGAACTAAAGCTAAATCTAAAGTTTTTTGACGCAAAACAACACAGCAAACTTTTCAACCCTCCATGATTCTGAGCATGCGCAGAAAGGTAGCTTTTGTGGCCACTTTTTGTTTCATCGCCAAGTTTCCGTCAGTGGTGTTTCTGGCGTCCCGTTGCGGTCGCGTATGCCTTTCGTTACGAATACCTCGTCAACTTTTACGATTCTGTTTTTTTATTTGCCTTTCTTTTAATTCAGGAATAAAAGTGAAAGTTTTGGTTAGCTTTCAAAAAGGAACGAAAACTATATCGAGTGCATGAAAAGTTATTCCTATATAGTTGAACAGTTAGTTAGTTTTAAAAATGTGAAGTTAGATTTTAAGTGATGGGAAATGGCGTAAAGAAAATTATTATTTTGAAGTTACAAAATCAGTTTTATTTTCTAAATGGATGTGAAGTTTTGGATATGCTTCTTTATGATTCAAATAAATTTGGCCTTTTGTATAAGGGGAGAAAACACAGCAAAAAGTAAGTAAATTGTTATTGTTTTTCCAGCAATTTTTATAAACCTATTTTTCATCGGCGACTATTTTTCGTGAGCTGACTAAAACATTATTACCTATATTAAGCAAAATTTTTGAATGGACGTGTCAGTAATAGATACTCGTAGAAGCATGATGCAAATTAAATATTAAATCGTTCCTTCCCGCTAATATGACAATTTTATATTCTTTCAAATATTCATTAATATATGATTATTGTTTGTTAAAATTGTACCGTAATGAATAAACTACATAATATTTCAGATTGTACTTGATACTGTCCAAAAATTGTGCCTAAAATAGCTGCATTCGCCATTAGAAGAAAAAAACGTAAATTCAATAGAAGAATCGTTTAATCGCGGAAACCTAGCCTCAGTATTCTTTCCCTTTCTGTTTGTTAGCATAACAACTGAAAATCTACTTAGTACAATTATTCCCTAAAAATGGTGCAAAATTAAATAGAGTCACTTTTTTAATAAACTTGCAGTGTCTTATGCTTTTTAAAACACTTTTTTAACTGACTTGCAGTGAATTGTATTTTTTTCCAATTTAGAGTGACGTCGTGTCAATTGACAGAACTTTGTACTAAATAATACAGACGAAGCATACAACTAGACCAACCTATGTTAATACTGCCAAGCCAATGATATATAAATAACTGATAAACTTCTTGTAGGCGTCAAGCATCCTCCAGATGACAACGCATCAGTAGAGCCTCAGAAAAAAAGCAGAGATTTCGAGACCAATAAGACCCCTTTAGAATTCCTAACAAAACAGAACCCTCCGGAGCACAAAGATTACTTCCTACCTCCAGTTTTCTCAAGCAATGATGATGAGGAAGAAGAAGATGATGACGATAGCCCTTACGACTATGACTATAAAGATCTAAATTACAAAGACTCCCCGGATTCGCAGACCCCACAGTCGGAGCTAGGAAACCAGGATGTGCTCAGTTTTGGTGACAAAATACCGCTGCACACGGCCAAGGATAATCTGCCGATGTTCCTATTGGAGCCTGAAAATACGTATGTGGTGAAAAACAAGCCGGCTACTTTGAAATGTCGCGCTGCCAATGCCTTGGAAGTAAGTACGATTTATTTTTTATTTATGTAGGTAGTTTCGAAAATTTCAGTTTAAAATTTCCCGAAAATATTTAATGTACATACGCGACTTTCTTTACTACTTTATTAATAGTATAGTTAAAGATGATTTTTCAAAAGCACCTGAATGAAATAGAAGATTTTTTATGGCTCAATAAATGGATGAGAAAAGAAGTGATATGAAGTCTACATAACGTGAGTTTTCAAATGTGAATTACTAGCTGGTGTATCGATATCAAATAGCAAAAATTCGTTGTACAGATATGGCATAAAAATCCAACGGTCTAGGATGGGAACCTCGGTAGCTCTGTTGGCAGAGCACTTGGCTTAGAAGCAAGAGGGCACAGATTGAAATCCTGGCTGGAGGAATTATTAAAATATTTGTCCTACTGAAATTTGTTTTGGTCTTTTCTATCTTGTAATGCTCTGATATCAAGAGAGATGTCAAACGGGGAACCGCTGTGTCACCATGTTTGCCTCCGAAGGAACTGTATGAATACAGTCAAACTAGTCTAGCGAAATCTGACTGGAGTAGAGTTTCCTATCAATATCAATATTATGGTCCTCTGGCAGACATTTATATACTGTACATACATACGTATCTACTTACATATATCCGTACTTCTTAGTTCAAGCCAGCACGATAGTTTTTATAAAAATATTTTAACTAGTTACGCAGATTATATAATATTACATTGTGCATACAAAAAAAACGTATTCAATAATTTATGAGTTCTGTGAGTACTGATAAGTACACTATCTTTCAATAGAATCCGGCAATAATTTACTCCGTAATTATTTACATCTGAATATCAAGGAACCGTACATTGCTCTTGCAATCATTTCGATACAAAATAACTTCTTATAATAAGTAGTAATTTTAATAAAAAATACTCGGACAACGAAATTTCCAACAGTTTTATCAAATTTCATATTCATTTTTTTAATCATCAATGTCTTTTTTGTCTTGGTAAAGTTAGTGTTTTTCATTGTTTGGAATGGATTTTAAAAATATTGAATTTGAATCAATGATAGGTACAGTGGAGACCGCATCAAGTTAGACACTTCGGACTTTGTACCTATCTTATATTCTTCTCTGTAGGGGCTAATGTCGTACTGCAAGTGTATGATGATGATGATGTCCTCCTCATCGCAATCCGACGACGGCGACCTCATGTTTTGTTGGACTTCTACGGCGGTGGGCACGAATGTGACTCGCGAAGCCCAGCTTGGTTTTAAAAGTCCTATTACAGCGACCGCAGTGTAGTTCGCCGCAACTGTTGTACGTGTAAGTATAGGATATATAGGACCATCCCTCAGAATCACCGAATGTTTTGCTAGGCGAATGTGTTTTAGACGTGGTATCTCACTTCCGCTACCTTGGCAGTGAGATCAGAAACGATAACCGTCTGGACACTGAGATTCCAGTTCGGATTGCAAGAGCGGCTTCCGCCTTTGGGAAGCTTAACGAACGAGTCTGGAAATCGCACGACCTAAAACTGAAGACGAAGCTGCAAGTGTATAGCTTGATGTGGTATTCGCTGTACAACAATACAATAGACAACTGTCAAATAATTGTAATATACACAACGCTGTTCTTAAAAAAATGGTGTGAAGAATGTTACTAAACGGTGATCCTCTCTTGTTACTGCACTCTAATAAAATAATACTTAAAGTATTCCAAAGCGAAGGATTTCGCTATAAAAACGTAAACCCTAAACTCATTAATGTAAGACACGCGCACTTGGTTAATTATTTAACCACAAGCTATTTAACAATTGCCTTTACCTACTTATATACTTTAGTTTTCACAATGTTCCTCATACATATGTAATGTATCTACCTATATGTATATGCAGGTGTAACAAGTGTAACACAGACAATTAGATATATGTACCAAGAATATAACTAGTTATATATAACTTGTTATGTATCACTTTATGTAACAAACATCAGTCATTATTGCTTTGTCCTGATGCGGTTCATATAAGCTCTTGATTCATTAATTAGTTTGATGTTCCTAAATGCGTTTCGGGAGCCAGACCTTCTTAATTATCATTACCTCGAAGACAATAGATCGCAAACCAAACCAGATGGTGGCTAGCTCCAACCTACTTACAGATAAAACTGGGTACACCACAATATTGCGATAATTTGTGAGAGCAAACACTAAATATTACGAGAAAGTTCCTAGACGTCAATAATTTTTTTAACGCAAATTTCATTTTTATGTCTAAAATACTTTTGTTGTGTGTGCAAACCGAAACAAACAACATTATTTGACATGGCCATAGAACATCATCTATGTCTATGGTGTTGATATTTGCATAAAAACTTGGAAGAGATCTATCTTTTCAAAAATTGAAATATGCTCTTAAACTCGGGATGAAGACGTAAAGTGACGTGTCCAATTTTAAGCACATGGCCTGTGATGGCCTTATTATTTCACAATAGTCCTACAGTAAATAACTAACTTTTGCACACAAAAAATAACAAGGAAGCAGACGAACTTTTTCTCTCTTCTCATTGAAGTTAAGTCAAATCGAACATAACGGAAAGCAAACAATTTTTTTTTTCATATCCTTTATTAATCAACGATACAGAACCCTATCTTTTTCATAATAAAGTAAGAATTTCTCATAAAATGTAATGATTGAAGGTATACTTCAAATGCAACGGCCTGAAGACTCACGCGCAGAACTTCGAGTTCGTTGACCCTCACACGGGGGTGAGGATCGTGGAGGGCGAGCACAACGTCACCAGGGAGCTGGTTGAGGAGTACTTTGGGACAGACAAGTACCAGTGCTCGTGCTTCGCCTGGACCAGCCGAGGGCACATCAGGAGTCAGCCCGCTTTTGTGGAGCTTGCTTGTGAGTTATTCTTTTTGCTAAGTGAAGCCAAACCTTACCAAACCTAACTGCATGATGCACCAGCTTGTCCATTTGTGTGTGTGCATGCACGCAGCGAACGGCTGGCACCTAAACAGTGCGTACTCCAATCGCACTCTTGATTTGTTGATGATGTTGAACTGACGGGGGTGGCACGTGTCCCGACTTCATGTTATCATAGTTAATATATTCCTTAGCGAAGCCTTGTCCACGGTTTAGCAAGAAAATGTCATTTTAGATTTATTCCGTCAAAAATAGAAACTCTATAAGCTTTGGTGTGTGTCTGTCTGTACGTGGGAAAAATTCTCTGAGCAGCCGAGCTGATTGGGCTGCAATTTGGCATGTAGCTGGAAAATTTGTCTATGATGCCAGGGCAAATTTGGAACATCTTCAGTGTTTGGGGTATCAAATAAAGGGGTTTTTACTTCAAGCATATCTTGATTGAATATTATAGGTAGATGAGCGCTTTTGGTGAGAGTATACAGCCCCGCTTATTTACCAACAGATATAAAGAAACAGTTCACCGCAACTCCTCAATCCCAGCTGGTGAAGCAGTACAACCAGGCGATCTTCCGCTGCGAGCCACCCCCTGCTGCCCCATTCGCTCAGCTGTACTGGCTGAAGAACGGAGCTCCTGTCGTGGAGAATGACAACGTGCAAGTGTCCAAGACCGGAGATTTAGTCATCAAGCAGGCATCTTTATTGGTGAGAACAATTGGTTTTTTAAGAAAACTACGAGTAGAACTACTGTCAGTCAGGTAAAATCTGACTATGTAAGGTGACTTTGGTTGATATAGCTAAATTCATACTGGAGACTTGGTAAGTGATCAGGACCAAGGTTTAATGATCCCATTTCTGTAAAATACTTCCCATACTTAGTTATTCTTGACCAAGTATAGGGAAACAAAAATAATACTTTTCGTATTTCGCAAACAGGGTCATTGAACCTCGGTTCTGACCACTTACCCAGTCTCTTGTACGAATTTGGCTACATCAACCAAAGTCACCTTATATAGTGAGTAGCCATTTATAAATAATAAAGAATAAAAAAATAAAAAATAAAATTGGTTTATGAGCCTTACTATAAGGGGAATGGTCCAATGCCACTCTCCATACAAACTTGTCGGAACCAACAACCACGACAAAAGCATTATAACTTCGTTGTGTTACTTTTTTCTGCACGTTCCATCAATTCTACACCCACGAATAATCGTTTTTTTTTTTTTAAATATCTTTTTACGGCTACGTAGTCCGACAAGGAACCCTTATAGTTTCGCCATGTCCGTCTGTCCGTCTTTCCGCGGCTTATCTCAGAGACTATTGGTACTAGAAAGCTGTAATTTGGCATGGATATAAATATTAATCACGCCGACAAAATGGTAAAATAAAATTTCGAAATTTTTTTTTTAAGTGTACCTCTGATACACTTAAGCTGGAGATGATTTTTTTTCTCGTCTGTTCCATAATGTGGGATATCGTTGGATAGTTCGTTCAAAAACACTGTGGGTGTGTGAAAACCATTTATTGATTTAGAGATCCGTTGGCGAAATATTAAGCTTTAAAGTGAAAATTTTAGTTAGAGTGGAGCGTCCGCCCCCCTTGCCGGCTAAACGGTTGTTTATAGAAATGTGAAAAAATTCACAGAAGTAGTATATATAATGAATTTAAAAGGAAAACTATCACAGCTAAGTAGGCCTTACAGATTTACTAGTACAGGTCGCGCCAAACTTTTGGTCCCCTTTAATGTATGGGACTAGAAGTTTGGCGCGGTCTGTATTAGTAGACCAACTTATAAAATGTACCGGGCAACTACGGAACCCTACATTTCGAGTGGCCCGACACGCACTTGGCCGGTTTTTAATATCAAATGTTGATATTATTACTTTCATAAATTTTTTAAACAGCAAAATTTGCTCTGATTATTCGCGCGTGTAGAATTGATGGAACGTGTAGAAAAGTAACAACGAAATTATAATGCTTTTGTCGTGGTTGTTGGTTCCGACAAGTTTCTATGGGGAGCAGTTTTGGACCATCCCCCTTGATTTCTCAGACGTAAGACAAATTATTCGTTTACAACTTAAATGAAAACTTATACTATATACTAATATGGTTACTACATTCTAAAGCAATATGACATTGATGGGAAAAAATACATAAATACTCGTGCAACCATATTGAAAAACGTACATTTTAATCCAAATAGAATAAAGGCAAGGATGTTGATGATGATGCAGACAAATATATATTTATTTATAATAACTTACCTTGCAGGACATGGCAAACTACACTTGTGTAGCTGAAAACCTGGCAGGAAAACGATTATCTGAGCCAGCACTTCTAACAATTTTCGGTAAGATTTTTCATCATCAATCATTTTTTTGGATAAATTTCGTTATTCCTCAATCATTAAAATATTCCTCAGTGAATGGTGGATGGACGACCTGGTCTTCTTGGGGTGAGTGCTCGTGTGCTGGTCTGTCCCGAGGAGGCCGGAGACGAGTAAGGACCTGTACAGCACCAAGACCCTTGAACGGGGGTCAGCCGTGCTTGGGGCCGGCCGTGCAGAAGACCTCCGACTGCCTAGATTGTGACCTTGGTATGAAGTCGATTCTACTGTACTCGTAGTTAGTAAAGTCTGATAAATATTTTATTCTGTATATTACTTACGATCGATATGTGATCTACTAGTCAAATTACCGTTTATTCTTTTTGAAGTCGCAGATTTTACTGACGAAATCACACTATATGCCTCAGCTACACTACATACTATTTTATGTTAGTAATCGTTAAGAAAAAATGGTGGCTGGGGGTTACCTTCGAAACTCTGCACGTGAGACTAGAGTAAATTGTGTTTGTCTATATTTTATTATCATTTCAGATTTGTACGTTGATGGATTAGACGAATTAGCAGATGAATCGTCAGATATTTTATTAGGTATGTTTTTGTACAGAATTGAAGAATTTCTATTTCTTTTTACCAAAATGATAATAAGAAGTCTCCATTTTAGGTCGTTGGTCTCAATGGTCTGAATGGTCAAGATGTGACACGGATTGCCTTCAAACAAGAAGAAGGAGGTGTTTGTCAAGCACGGCTTGTCTCGGAAAAGATTACCAAGTGGCGCAGTGCCCACTATGTGTAAGGACATCGAAATCTGACCTCATTAGTGATGGTAATGCGAACTTTATTAGCTTTTAAAACGTTAAGATACGTACGTTTTCTAATTAAATTACCATGTTTTTTACTCTTGCAGCATCATCATACTGGCCTCTGCTGATAGCACTATCCATTGCTTTTCTAATATTCATAGTTGTGGTAGTTTTGGGAATCAAATACCTGAAATTGAAAATGACTGAGCCGTATGTGAAGTCTCATCCGAGTAAGTTTTCTGCAGTGAGTGGGTGGGTCTTAACAATACAGGTTGTTATTATTGGTAACCTGATCATAAATTGCAACTCTTTTTCTAGGCTCAAATTACTTCGGAAACGTTATTAAGAGGACATTAACAAATCAACCAGACTTGACGATTCATGAAGAGTTTCATACGATGGACTCCAGGAGAACACACAGACAGATGACCACATCAACTCATGCAAGGAATGAACATTTGTATGAAGTGCCACAACTGGCGAGCAGGTAAGAAGAAGAAAACTACTCTTCTGAATTTTCCAACCTTCTGTACATTTCAGAAATAAAATTCGCATTTATTTTATCAACAGCTACATCTCACCAATAGACCATGAGGTAAGACCAGAGACGCGCGCAGACAATGTCAGGAATTACGCTTGCAAGGATAATACCGAGTCAGACCGCTCTGATTCTAGCTGCTTTTTGAGCTGTGAGTTTTCCACCCTCACATTCTTTTCTTCCTTCTATGACATCATCGAAATCTTCACTAATAATACGATATATTTCAGCGGGGTCGTCATATGGCAACGAAAGTGTAGAAATGTCTCCATCACTAAAGAACAACGTATCAATAGATACAAAAAATCTACAACTTAATTCTCTTGAAACGGCAGTATCAAAAATCGTTACTTCAGAAGGCAACTGGTTGAGTTTACAAAAGTGCGGCGTTAGTCTTTTCGTACCGGAAGGCACGATCGATAAAGGAGAGGAGTTATTTTCCATCGAGGTTACAGACGAGGTGTGGAACCGACCGATATTGCAGGAAGGTAAATATAACATCCATCAAACTGAACGTCACATCCAGTTAGATGTGAACTTGTGACCTCATTCTCGATCGGGAATACTAGGTTATGTACTGACCTGGAACTCCGAACATGTCTGGATTCATTTATTTGTGTTGACCTTTGGAAATTGAATTGTTCATTGGGTTGGTTAAAAAGGTTTGTTCGAGTCTATTTTTGGAATCCAATTCGGTCCTAGGTTTTAAATATTTACCACCTAAGTTATAAGGGCTTCAGGAAAAAGTCTCTCGTCTCTATAATTGCTTAAAATAGGCGTTACTACGCGGAACTCCATTGAAACTGATAAATATATTGATAATTTGCAATATTCCTCTAATCTCTCAATAATTCTCGTCTCTCTTCAATAATACCCAATTCAATAACTACCTGAACATATCTATCTAAAAACGTTCAGATATTAATAGTAAAGTTTAATTTAGAAAAAAATGAAAAAATTACGTCTTTAATTTAAACACATATTTTACTACTATTTTTTTATTCACAGGTGATACTCTTCTGAGCCCTATTGTGCGATGCGGCCCAAAAAACACGCATTTCCCCAAATCTGTGATACTGAGCTTTCCACATTGTGCTTCATTAAAGAACAGCAGCTGGTTAATATCTGTCCTGCAAAAACCTGAGGAGATCCACACGAGGGAGTGGCGGAAGGTTCTGACCCTCGGCCAGGAAACCCCAGGCTCACCCCTCTTCGCTCAGCTTGACCCCGGGAAAGTATTCCTTGTATGCGAGTTTCTAAGTGAATTTGCGCTAGTTGGGAGAAGTTTCAGTGGTCTAGATGCAAAGTTGCTGAAATTAGCGCTCTTTGTTTACAAGAGACCGGTTAATGAAGAAAGCTGTTACAATTTAAAGGTTCATGTGCTAAATGATACACCTTGTGCTCTTTATGACTGCGTAGAGAACGAAAAAAGGTTGGGAGGTTCACTGCTCTGCGACCCAAAGACGATTTGCTATCAAGAGAATGGTTCAGATCTGTGCTTCAACATGAGAGAGATTGGTCTCGGCTGGAAAGTCAAGTCTGGGACCAAGTACCAGGAAATTCCATACACGCAAATCTGGAACATGAGCGTCAGGCCATGTTGTGATTTCTCTCTGCAACAAATCGATTCAATAAACTGTTTAGAACTCAACTTGTCAATATACCAGAAACAGAAGCAATCTAATTGTGTCAATTTCAATCTTAAAACTAACGACCTTAATTCCAATTTCAGTTGTAACGTGAAACGGTTTAGTTCTTGTAGTGCAGACGCTACTGTAAATATTTTAGAAAACCCCTTTCATTATTCATCGTTGTCGAAAAGAGAAGGTAGATACGACTTCGTGTACAAGAACAGTAATTATCTGTTTAGAAGTAACTTGAGTGTAGACAATAACTACAGGTGTAACGTTCTTACAAAGTCGGATAGGGTGATTCTTTGTAAGCTGCTGGATGGACTGGCTCCGAAGGGTAACGACTGGAGGTTACTCGCCGAGAAGTTGAGAGTGGACTCTTATTTCTATTACTTCTCCAACACTTGCTCCCCGACTGAGAACATATTGAATCTGTGGATGTGCAGGAACAATGACGCTAACATGTTGATAAATCTGGCGAGAACATTCAGAGAAATGTCAAGAATCGACTGCGCGACCGTAGTCGAGAGACGATGTTTCCCAAATTGAAAATTTTATATAACCCATAGAAGATTGTTCATAAACTTAGAAGTGCTTCATATTTTACTAAAGAGTATGTTTTTAAAACTATAATAAAGTTGTATATAATTAAATAGAAAGCATTGTTTACTAAGGAAACATAGAAGTAGTGATTTCATTATAAATAAAAACTTTTTGACTATTTTAATCATAAAAGCTTTTTTTGGTATCTCAAATCCCACTTTATTATAAGAACTTTCACCTAATTATAATTTCAATTCGATACAACCCCAAACCGAAAATTGTATCAACGAATTCATTGCCTTGTATCCAAAACGCACACTGCGTCAAATATAAAAAAAGACAGTCGAACTCAAGGTTAGTAATTTATGGAAAGTCATGTACAAAACACAACATACAACTCATACCACAGCAACGTGACCCACAGTAAAGCGGTAATGGTTTATGACCAGTAAAATGTCGCATTCACCCCACCTGTAACCTCGACCATCAACACGATATAATCACAATAAACCAGCGATGTATGTCGTACATCTCCTCTGACCCACATAGACTCACATGCGCTCTAATCAACTATTAATGCTAGGGATATACCTGACGATTGCTTGGTTAATATTTGAGTCGTCGCGTTCCGTTTCGGCTCGCGTGGTATTACAATTTCATGAACCTCTATCTTGTATTAGAGGGTTGTCATAAAAAAGAGTGTTATAGTATGTCTTACGGTCAAAACGAAATGTGGGTTAGATTTAATTGAAGTTTTTCCTCCTACTGCTGCGTAATTATCTGCTTAATAATGCACTGTAACAACATATATTGTGAGCTCAGTAATTTTGAAACTGTAGCCTTTCTTATAATTAAGTAAGGATTCGTAAGTTTTTTACTTCGAAACCATTGACGTACTAATAAATAGACATCGGGTCTGTGCTCAAAAGTGTCCGAACTAAAAGAGAACCAAAACCATAGAAACTTAAAGGGCAACAATCACACGTCAATCAAAATTAACCCGTGCAGCAATGACATACGATTCAAATTCAAATATTTTGTTTCTTAATATTTTGACACTTCATTAAGGATACTTTTTTGGTAAACTTTATACTAGACCCGAGGTCCATTTGGTAGGACGTCAAAGTTCGAAACTTATTGTTTCTATGCCTTTACTACAGCTGATGAAAATTTCAATTCAATTATAAGGTGACTTTTATTTATGCAGCCATATTCATATTGAGGCCTCGTTAAGTAGTCGGTATAAAGGTTCGATGACCCTTTTTGGGAAATTCGAAAATTATTATTTTCCCAATACCTACAAACGCAAGCCCAGCCCCAAGTCAACTACTATGGGAGACCAAAATTTATTTTGTGAAATCGGAAAAAAGTAGATACTGATCACTTACCAAGCCTACAGTGTGAATTTGGCTGCATAAATAAAAGTCACCTTATATAGGTGTTCATGTTCCGTGACTATTTTTTGCACGGCATTATGTTAGTTGTCGTGTAACCAGTGAATATACAGGGTGTAAATAGAGTGCGACCATTAAATAAAACCACATACTCTACAGATTATACTGAACAACTATTCGAAAAAAAAACCGCGCAAATCTTCAGAGAAAAAGACTGTAACTCAAGACTCAAGACTTTATCTCGTCAATTCAATGAAATCGGAACCTATTCTCTTAACTACGAACAATGTTTACAAAATACTCTATTACTAATAATTCTATATTTTTCCATATTAGAAACGTTCGTAAATAAAATGTGTTATTACAATTTTATATTATTTTACGATGTGAGTGTAGATATAAATTATTTTCTACATTGTTAATTATGATCAGTAGAATATGGCCTTAAAGTTTATGTCGTTTAAGTTCTACATCACTTCACATATACTTTTTGTTTAGTTAATTATTGTACATAGAAAAGACGATGTATAATAGCAAAACCAATGCTCCTGCAGTACGTATACTGATAATGAATCCTGCAAACCAACCCACCCAAGTACTGAAACGTCACCTTGATGGTAAACCTTCCGACCTGAAGACCCTCGAGTTGGTGGAGACAGCTGACCCGAGTGCCCCTCCAATTAGCGCTGCTGCTTAAGGGTTGAAGGTATGCTTATTACTTTTACTGTGAACGGAGATTAGCCGGGAGTCCACGATTTAGCGAGTGGGTTTGACTTTTTACAGTTGAAGTGGTAAACAAACTGCGTAAATACGGATTCGATCTGCTCACCGATGTTTTCGTATTTAAATCGTGTTTCTGTAATTTCTGTTATTGTTGGGAACATTAATTCCCCACTCGTCGTTGCACCTCTTGTCACACCAGGTGACGGCGAGTAGTTTGTTCCTCGACATCACTATTCTTTACATATTTTATTGACATTTACCTCTATCTATCTCCCTATACTTACTAACATTGACGTACTACCAAGTGGACATCGGATCTGTGCTCAAAAGTGTCCGAACCAAAAGAGAGTCAAAACCATTGAAAATTAAAAAAGGGTGTCAATCACACGTCAATCAAAATTAACTCGTGCAGCAATAACATACGATTCAAATTAAAATGTTTTGTTTCTTAATATTTTGACACTTCATTAAGGACAGTTTTTTGGTAAATTTTATACTAGACCCGAGGTCCATGGTTTGGTATGTCAATGCTTTACTAATAATAAAGTTTTAAAAATGTCATGTCTGTACATTGAATATAATTCAAATTTTTTAATGAAATGGATTGTATTTAACTGAACCCAAAAATTAAAATTTTTGCGGATGTATGGATGTATTTGAGGATCTATCGAAGTAACATCACACTACAGAATTATGTATTCAAAGTAAGGTTAAATTTAATTTAGTAGATAAAATTATCGGCCACGATAAATGGAAGTTTGAGTTCCCACCAGAATAAATAATTATTTTATGAAAATCTATTTTCAGATTGTTTTTATATTGTGAGATGTGCTCTAATAATATTAAAATAAGCATTTTTTTCAATTGCCCCTCAGCTAAAGTAATTTCAGACTATTCGCAAATAGGAAACACAGGCCTTCCACTTCTCAGGCTGGTTTCCATCTACACACATATAAAACAACTTCCACTTAGGGGTTTCCACCTGTGACACATGGCGTGGCGTGAAGCAGACATCATCGCGTCGACAGGCACATACATCAAACGTTCTGCTCTTAAAGGGGAAACCAACAAGAAAACAACCAACCAGACTCTTAATAGCCACTCATAGAGGTGATTTTTGATTAACTCATTTGTGTAGAAGTGATGGTCTCCTAGTATCTAGTCGAGTGTCAGAAGTGTGGGCTGAGAGGTCTATTTGTAACCCTTTGTGCTATGTACGCCTGGTGATTGCGGTCATTTGTTCGGGGTACATTAATGGGAAACAATAAATTATCGTTTTGTATGAAATAATGAACTTCATTTTGACATTAAAGAATGTAAGTATCTACAATAATAAGGGAAAATTAAGGGTAGGTAAAGAGAAGAAAAAAAAATTGTCAAATATATTTTTCACTTTCCAGTACAAAGTGGTTCAATCAGCTGACCAAATTTCTATGGAAAAGTTCGCGAAAATAAAAAATATTTTTGAGGAACGTTTTTTAGTAGCGATACTTAACCATCTCTTAAATTTTTCACTTTGAATTTTAGGACCTTATATGAAACTTACTTATTTTGTAGCAATTCATAATGAAAACATAAAATATATTTGATATACTCGATCAATTTAGTGGATTTCGTTATTTATACCGTGGGCTGAAATATATCGAGTATATCATATATATTTTATGTTTTCATTATGAATTGCTACAAAATAAGTAAGAAGGCTCTAGAAGAGTTTAATATAATATATATTTATTCATAGTTTATTAAACTGGTATACAAAGATGTTATTAATACACCATTAATATTATCACACGACTGCTTTGTGCAGTTTCATACACCACCTTTATCTAAACTCATGTGAGGCAAAAGCCATGCATGTGCCCTTTTTCAGGATCCTGAAAACATTGATCAATCATTCAAAGTATTTATTTGTAATTGTTGTACATAACACTCAGGGGCTGCAGGTGTGAAAGACTGTTAATAAATTGTTCACTTCTTGTGACGGCCTTGCAAACCTGCGAGACAACATATTCGCTCTGACTGTTAACGCCTTGTGTTCCCTCGTCATCATCATTAAGGTCGTCAGTGATAATGTTCCCAAGGTATTCAACTTGTTTACATGATTCAGTGTCTGCTCTTTTAATTGGTGGTCTAAAATCACAAGCCGCCAAGCGCCTATTGTCGTGTTCCGTATGGACGTTAAGAGAAGCTGTACCGGGAGAGTGGTTGGAGACATTTGTGTGGTATCAGTATGTTGATTTATCAGAAGTCTCTGGACAAAATGAGTCACTGCTTCACTCTCCAACTTTCTGGTTGAACGTGCTTCATCCTAGATATTATAAACACTTTCCATCAGGCGCTGTAATGGCTAAATGTGGCTAATGTGGTTTTGATGTTGAGGATAAGGTTTGCCGGCTTTCTGCTAATAAACCAGATTTGATAAGTTTTCTTGAGTAAAGGAGAAAAGTTGAGTTCTGAAAACTATTTTCTTGGGAAGTTTAATAAGGCTAGTTTTATCTACTTTGGAAAAGTAGGTTAATTGTATGAGTAGAGTAAATAACTCCAAGAAATGTAATTAATTTTGTACAGTATGTCTAGCTTCAGATGGTTTTCAAAAATATTTAATTTAAAACTTTTCTAAAAGATCAATAACTTTTAAAATAGGAAGCAATTTTTTTCTATAATAGCATCAATTTATGCATTCTTAGAGGTTGAGATTTTAAAATGACCGAACATTAGAAACATTAGTCAAAATTAAAATAAACTAATTTGTTGGTAACAAGGTTTGCTAATGGAGTAAATATTAAAATTTTGCTTAAATCCGTAATATAAATTTTTTGTGTCATGTAGTTTTGCAAGTTGAATCCAAAATACTCGTATTAACTTTATTTCTCTTAATTTATTACGGAACGAAACACAGTAAATGTTTTTGGAGGTATTGGGGAATAATGCCTAAAAATTGCCTTTTTAATTTTTTTCTTTTCAGACAAAGTTTCAATAAAGGCAATTTTTGGGCATTATTCCCCAATACCTCCAAAAAAAAATTACTGTGTTCCGTCATAAACAGGAATCATTATAGCAAAGCTTCGGTACCCTTGCAAGTCCTTCTGTCCGTCAATCCATCTGTCTGTTAGCCCGCGTTGAAAATAAACAGGCGGGAAATAATACAGGGACCCTGGTGTAAATATACGATGAGGTTCAATTTAAAAATAGACAACCCAATAGCGAGGATTCGGTGCGTGTCCCTATGCGACACACTTCTTATATTTTTGAGTATCTTATACATTGACCTCTCATAAACAACTTGACACACAGTCTCTCTATCTCTCTAAGTGTCCGAACGGCGACGTGCATATTAGCAAAAATGGATTCAATCAATATAGGACGTTATATCGTTAAAATAAGATGCAATGTCAGTTGCACCCAATCGTCATTCGATCTTATCACGTCGTCGTAGCAGTGACAAGATGCATCGCGGTTGCTTTTTGGGCGAAATTGTGAGTTTAATTGTTTATGAGAGGTCAATGATCTTATATTATTAATTAATAGGCTGTATAAAAAGCGTTCAAGGTACTAATTACTACAGATCCAACACAGACGTATGTTTTTTTTTTACTTTAATAAATGTAATTAAGTTTAAAATAAGTTGTGATAGGGGATTTGAAAAATAGTGACAAATTCAAAGGCAATTCCTATACAAATAAATAATCAAAATTTTAAATTCAGGGTCTAGTTAATGAATCGAGGTTAGCTTGTTCCACCGTAAAACAAAAACATTATTAAAACTTCATCATACATCAAATATAATATATAAATAATAAAATGAATCCAAAACTTCTATTGAGGCATTCTCTGATTCAGGCAGATCGTATAAAATAGTTTTCTATTTTCTGGCATCAAAGCAAGAAGCTTCGCAATGATCTCTACCTTCCTTTCCTTTTGGAGATGTGGACAACTTTGTTTTTATTTTCCACCCCTGGGAAAATCTGATGTGACAATTTTAATTTGCAAAAAGTTCAATATGTGTATACTATATGACCAGCTTAATATTGCAAATATATTTCTCCTCTTTAATATACCTCAATTCACAAAGCGCTTCCTAGGTGTAACAGTACAGCAGTAAAAATAGGTACCTAGCATGGTAGACCATATCGAGTTTTGACAGCTCGAAACACCACTGTCTATCCTCCTTTAGCTATATCAACAGAGTGCGCTATCGAGGTAGATACGGTCCTTCATGTTAGAGGTGCTGGTATGATTAGAAAACGAGACAGAAAGTAAGAACTAACTGCATTTATATTTAAAAAGAAACAGGGTTCCCATGACTTTTAATAAATTGATTACTACATCGATAGGTCCTGATTTGAGTGTTCCGAATATTATAGTTTACTTAATTTCAGCAAAAACTGACTTACTGCACCAATTGATTTGGACGACAGTGTAGTTGTCGTCATCTCAAGTTAACTTGTCAGAAACGTAACTTACAAAGGCGTCGAAACGTCCATCACATCTGTTGGCCAAGTCTTACGCTCTCTCTTCATACATATTACAAAGTAATTCATTTGTCTGATAAAACTCAATATACTTTTCCCATTTTCACTTAGCCCTGAAATATCTACAAAATTCCGCAAGCCACGTCCAACAGAGGATACACGTCGCGAATACCTCCTGTTCATAAAACATCAGCCTCGAAGAGCCTTCATCAGCAAAAAGCCAATGTCTATTAGGGAGCACTCAATAGGATTACATTCATAATCACTCATTGCCTAACCCTAAAGAGCAGCTGAAACTTGCAGGAGTGTTCCGAAGAGGTTTTTAAATATATTCACCCTTCGATTCTGCAAGTTTCTTGGAGGAATTTCGAGCGATTAAACCGACCCGAGAGATGGAAGTTAAGGGTTGAATTTGCATAACGTGTTCTAGCTTCCGAGGGTTACAACTTACCAACGTGAGCAACAGAACTGGGACGTTGAGAAGCTCGTTAATACTGAAAATCGATGTAAACTTTAATTCAAGTTAAAGATCCATAATATATCCGGACGCTGGGTAGCTTAGAAAAAAAATCTATTAACAAAAAAGTATATATTCAGGATTCGTTTTTAAAGTAGACGTGGATGGCCCAATCTGAAACTAAGGAATAGCGAAAAATGCTCAAAGGAGTCTCGGGGCCGATTTTGAATAAAATCAAAAAGGATCAATTCGACTTTTGAAAAAAAAAAACCCTAGCGTAGACTTGAAATAGAAGATTTAAAAAAACTCTCTATATTTATGTACTCCCATACTACAATAGGGTAATGTACTTACCCAAATTCTTTGTTCGATGTTAAAAGCAATGTCATAATTATATATTACAACACCGCGATTCTGCGCTCTGATTGGCTCAATTTATTATGTTACTGCTTAGATAACCAAACAGTGACTTATTTCTTCTTTTGCTTTATCCTAGGCGAAAGTATCATGCATCCTCAAATACTCCCACAGAACACCTTCAATAAGTAAATCGCTGACAATTAGGTTGAAAAATACCCGTGCCTAAGATTTTAAGTCAGAGATTTAAATTAAAAAAACAACCGATTTCTTTTTTTATTTTTCATGAAATTATCAGTTGAAAATGTTATAAATAATGTGATATTTTTGATAATAAAGTATTGCGTCCAACTGGACATAATTAGCTATTGGGGCACTTTTGCACTGCAGCCTATTACGAAACTCACTTCGTTCGTTCCCAATGGTTCCCATAATGTCACGGTTGCACAAAATACAATGTAGCAACATAACAACTACTGATAAAGAAGTCGTCCATATTACAAAAGAATGGACAAGCTAGATTTACCTTCTTTTCTGCACAAAATCGAATACAATAGATATTTTTATTTCCGACCTTAATCCATTTAGATTAATAACAATTCAACTTACCAGTTATATTAAAACAAACGAAACAAAACATTAAATAACATTTAAAACATTCATCTACAAATGTAAGTAAGTAAGTAAGTAAGTAAGTAAGTAGCGTTTATTCATGAACATGTGTCAAACAATATAATAGGTCTTAAAATTAGTTAACAGTACACTCCATGTTCTACCCATATGGGCATATGAATATTAATTAGCAGACACCCAATTATAATTAAATATTATCAAAAGAAATGAAACAAAGTCTTGGAGAATTACATACAATACCTATGTCAAAATTATTAGAATTGGATGTCAATATTATGAATAAATTAAATTGTTTTATCGTTTAAAAAGTCAATGACGCTATAATAACATTTGTCAACAAGTAGCGTAAATAATTTAGTTTTAAACAAATTTACATGCATGTCTTTAATATCGTTTGGTACCTTGTTATATATTAATGGGGCCATACAAAAAACACTCTTATTCATTAATGCAGTAATGGATTTTTGTAAACATAGTCTATGGCGATGTTGCATGCGTACACTTTTATTGTGCGTAGTGGAGACTTTAACAAAGTATTCCGGATTCAATTTTACGAAAATAGCAATCTCGAAAATATAAAGTGATGGTAATGTTAGCAATTTTAGCTTTTTGAAATACGGTTGGCAGCTATCTCTTGTTTTAAGTTTACACATTGCCCAAACACACCGTTTTTGTGCCTTAAAAACAATTTCTTTGTGTGTTGAATTTCCCCAAAAAATAATCCCATATCGCAAAGTCGACGTAACAAATGCCATCCAAAATGCATTTGTAAGGCTGTCCAAGTGGCGATAGAATGTTTTCAGGGGACTATTGGCCCCACCGCGGACCCTGCACATCAAAAGATGCCATACTCGCATATACTCGTAGATGTTAAACTTTTTTGATATTCCTTTTTAATGCGCCAACTTTGTAGCTTAAAGTCTACATAGTATCGTTCTGAAAAGTGAATTTCACGATGAACTCACAGGAAAAGTTTAGGATCTTTGAGTAATTATGTTGATTGATAGGTATGTGAAATGATGTGGAAGGTCCGATAAGTATTAGCGATGTCATCACTTCTTTTGCTGCCGTTTTTAATATTTATTTAGGCCTCGTGTTTTTTGGAGGCCAGGGACGCTTGGGCGCTTGCCTGTCCCGGCGAGAGCCTGCCTAAAGATGTAAAAGCTCAAAAATTATGGGACGAGCCGATTTGCATCAAGGTTCAAAAGAACCTGTTAGATACCACCACTGATGCTGCGGACCGAGCTTGTCTTCTTGCAGCTGGTGAACGGGAGTCAGGTTACTGGCTGCACGCTTTACCATCTATCGTCATTGGCACTCAGCTGGACAAAACAACTTTTTCTTTGGCTGTGAGTCTTCGGATCGGCGCCAGGACGAACGAACCTCACCGCTGTCGATGTGGTGTCACTGTCGACCAGCTTGGACACCACGGCCTGTCCTGCAAAAGGAGTGCTGGACGGCTGTCGCGGCATGCCAGTCTGAATGATGCCATCCGTCGGGCCCTTGCCACCGCTGGAGTCCCAGCTATACTGGAGCCGAACGGTATTGCGCGCAGCGATGGCAGGAGGCCCGATGGAATGACACTAATTCCTTGGAAAAATGGCAGGTCGCTGGTATGGGACGCCACTTGTGTCGACACATTGGCGGCGTCCCATATTCAAGCGACCGCTGCTAAAGCTGGCGCTGCGGCAGCCACGGCCGAAAGCTCCAAGAGGCGCAAGTATGCAGATCTAAGTTTGGACTATATATTTGCGCCTTTTGGAGTAGAAACCTTAGGGCCGTGGGGTCCAGCCGCGAAGATAATTTTCAAAGAAATGTCTTCGCGGCTGGTCGACGTTTCGGGAGACCCAAGGGCTGGGGCATACCTCGGGCAGCGTATCAGCCTAGCCATTCAACGGGGGAATGCTTCCAGCCTTTTGGGGACCCTGCCGATCGACGGCGGTGATTTAGAGAAAATATTTTACTTAGTATAATTTTTCCCTTTCTTTTTTTTTTTTTTGTACGTTTTAGGTAATTGTAAGATTTTAGATTGTGTAGTTAAGTTTAATTTTATTGTAATGTTATTTTTATTTTTTCTGTTTTTACCAATAAAGAACACCTTTATGTAATGCAGATACATAATATACACTTATCACATGTCAAACTAATTAAATTTAAAACGAATACAACATATTGAATTCAACTGAGTTTTGGGCTTACATATATTTAATAAATTAATACACGTACATGAACTAAACAAAAGATATATTTAATGTACAAAAAAATGTTTTTGTTGTCGGCATATCATAATCTTTCTGTTTAAACTAAGAATGAATAAATTTATTTACATGTTAACCTTATTAACCTTCTCCGCTTCGCTCCGTTCGTCATCGCTCCTATTTTTAGCTTTTGGTGAAAGATTTACAATAATCCAAATTCTATTATTTGCTGACTTCATATACGATACACATGATAGTACCAAAATACTAAAAATCTACTTTAAATTCAGGTAACTCATAAATTAATGAAGTTGATAGTTGAGATTGTCGGCACTTGGTGGAATTTATCAAACATATCTATGAGTAACATGTGAGCATGTGACGTTTTGGAAAACTAAATTAAACATATCATCATTTTGACATGACTTATTCTCGAAGGGATATCAGAGGTGTTTCCGAGTGTGAACTGTCCCACAGTAAGGTGAGCCCACGGAGCGTGTTTGGAGCGGCCATAATTTTACCTCGGTGTTTTCCTTTACCGTGGTAAATATATAAATACTATAGCATATAAACTACAAAAAAACTCATGTATGACCTGCAAGGTTAGGGAACCAACAGCCTAAACACTAAGACATAGATAAAACCTGAACTTTCAAAATTGCCTTCAGTGTATTAACTGTTTACTTACTGTGACGTCACCTTAAGGGTCCATGCCACCTAAAGGTGCCCCACCGTATTGCTGATTCATGACAGAAAATATTTGTTTAATGAGAAATAAATAATCATAAAAGTTGTCGAAGAGTTGTATTACAACCTAATTAATTTGATTTTTGCATAGAATTCATAGCAAGCTAGAAAAAAAATCTAAAGTAGCTGAAAATCACGTAAAACTGCTCATCGCGTATTTCTCATTGGCGATTTCTCAGATAATTTTGGAAACTGAAATTCAGGCTCCCGTAAGTTAAAAGTGTACAGAATGGTGAGATTAATTTATTTTTGCCAAACAAAAATTGTTACTTGGTGTATTTATCCATTAAACATCACCAACTTTTGCGTGCGGTTGTCTTACTATGGAGGGCAGCATCGAAACGTGATTCTTTAGAGCGCGCGATGTTTCGGTTTTCGTAACCAGTCGTAACAGGCACGGCTCATTGCGCGCTATTTTAAACAATAATGAAACGTCATAGAGTTCAGTTCTGCCTGACGCAACATGAGGTGCTCAATGTCAGGGAGAACGGGTCCTTAAGTACGAACGTATCCTTAGATAATCGGAATTCGATAGTATATCTATGTTTTTGACGTTTGCAACCAGTTGGAAACCGACTCAACGATACATAATCTAGGAGCAGGTCTCAAAGTTGGGAGTGGGGCTAAAATTAAACCCTAGTAAATAATAATAATATCAATTTGTTTCGGACCAAAAAAGCGGATATACCATGTGTGGATTGTGATTATGACTTGCATTTTACAGTTCACACTTCAGAACATGGGACTCATCTCGTGACGATATCTTGTGTTCAGGCAAATACAACTCAGAAAATTACAGTTACAATTTGAGCGTCAAAATTAATATGAAAATAAAACATTTATTAGGTGAACAAATTAAATTAAAAGTTTGACACTAAATACAAACATATAAGGTCCTACAATTCAAAGTGAAAAAAATTTAAGAGGTGATTGAGTATCGCCCAGATCACTTTCCACCGAAAATAATAATTGCTTGCGCGAACTGTTTTTACTTATACATACAAGTTGAGTCAGCCGATTGAATCACTTAGTACTCAGAAGTGAAAAATTTATTCGGCCAAATCAATTCTTTTTCTTCTTTATTGTGATCAGTTAACGATACAAAATCCACCCTAGAATTATTTTCACTTATTATTGTAGGACCTTATATACAAAAAATAAAAATAAAATAAAAACAAATGAAAATTATTTATTTAAAAAACAACATTAAGCATATGTTTGGTAAAGAACGTTAAAAGGACGCACTACTTAGTCCCTTAATAACAATACGAGTATTTAAACGTCTTCCAAATGAATCGCTGCTGTAAAACAACAAAATCCCTCGTCTTTTCAGCTAGTTGGTCCTCAGAATGTAGACAAAACACGGACAAAGTTACCCAGCGGTATTATCTCTCAACCAATCAATAAGTCAGATCTAGCTTCAATACCTGGAACCCCCAACTAATTCATAAAGTTGAACCAAGTTTCGACGCAGCGAGTTTCCGTTTCACTGCGCTTCCGAAAGGGAGGGGGTGGCCCCCATGTCTTGACAAAGAGACAATGAATGTCGTTCTGATGGATGCGCTCAGTCGCTGATGAGTGATGCGTGAAGAGTGACGTCTGATGAGGAGAATGCAGGATCCTGCCGTATTTCCTGGAAGATACGCCAGTTGGTTACTTTGTTGGAAAAGTGGCAATGTTTAGGATGACTTTTATAGCTATGTTTTTAGGGCAAAATCACTTAATATTAAGAAATTTCACCTTAGATATCAAATTGTTGGTTTGCAATGAAATGTTTTTGCTTTCTTATACGGCTAACTCCAGATCCAAGTTGTTCAGTAAAGGAAGCAAGGAAGCCAAATTTTCATCTTGAGAATTTCGGACCAATGAAATTCTACACTTTTACTCTATAATCTTACTCGCAAATCCTCCGGAAGGAAGGAACAGCTCTCAGGCAAAACCAGGCGGCCCACCATTGCCTGAGACCGATGGATGGCGGTATATCCATCTCCAATTGCCGGGTCTTATATAAAACAGACTGGTGACGGGCAGCGGCGGCACTGGTGCAAAGGTTTCGGAACCGCGCTCACCAACCCGCCTGCCCAGCGTGTGTGAGTATGGGCATTTCTTCCAAGAGGACCGCCAGGAGTGGCGAAATCCTGCAAAGGCCTATGTCCAGTAGTGGACGAAACAGGCTGATGGATGGATGAATGGATGGAAATTCTACACATACACCGGGTGTAACTGTAAAGGGGTAGTTATTTTTAAATGCAACCACATATATTATTATATTCATATAATATATAACACTGAACCACTTTCCTAAACAAACATGATGACGCAAATGAAAAAATACTCATAGAGCCAAACTCATACTGGAGGCTTGGAAAGTGATCAGTAACACGGATCGATAACACTTTTTGCTAATTTCGCAGAATGGAATCTTGACATCCCATAGTAACTGACTCTTCTGAGTCTGCAGTAAATTAAAGTCACCTTATACTGGGTGTTAAGATGATAACCTTTTTCCTTGAAACGGGGTGTTTGACCCATCAATATAAACAACTTTTACTATGGGGCCAAACCTGAAATCGCGAAAACAAAATCAGCTGTATCATACATTTAGTTCCAGTAGTTATTTAACTTCTCTATGGAACAGCTGATTTTGTTTTCGCGATTTCAAGGTTGGTCCCATAGTAAAAGTTGTTAATACTGATGGGTAGAATACCCCGCTTAAAGGAAAAAGGTTATCATCTTAACACGCTGCATACACCTTACCCATACAAAAAACTTGATTCTGAACGCTTTAGTTTTAGTTTTAGTGCTGTGAAAACTTAGATTTTTGCAAATTAATATAGCTTCTTTTGTTAACTGAATTTAGTTTTGACGGCACTCAAACTAAATTTAAAGCCTTCAGAAATGACTTTAATATACAAGTAGATTTCTGAAGTTGGTCTTAGAATGAACACTAGGAGGATGAAAAAGAAATTAGAAACCGCATATCAAAAAAGTGCGTATTCGTGCCCAAAGAGCGGCAATAATGCTCACTTTAGGATGTACCGTTTTTTGGTGAAACAAGCGTACACGTATGTTGAGCGTCCCAGTAACAATCTACACTCAGAAAAAACTGAAAAACCCTTTGGTACACTTACCTAATATAACAGGATCATGGTTACTGTACTCCCATATCTTCCATGGCTACTCTAACATAACCGTAACGAAACATAAAATTGGCTATCACACCAACTTTTAATTGGACTATGACTCCGTAGCATTGAAAATGTAAAATAACGAGCGGAGAGAGCTATTGTGTACTTGACTAACCACCAGGAATACACCAGCTTTAGAAAACATCCTTATTCCTGGTAAATAGGTACTAAAGCTAAATCTAACAGTTCTGGTTTTTATTTTAAATCTCGCGTAGCAAATATACGATTGCTACGAGGTTGTGGCGTAGCGCTACGCGGCTAGCGAATCACATCTACAAACGCAAACCTTCTGAGGACGAGAATCATTTTTTGTCATTACGTTGCGATAAATTTGTTATTATTTTTAATTTACTGATATAATAATTAATTTAATTATTAATTAACCATAATTTATAGTTTTTATAAATTAAGGTTACGACTTATTTTTATAAAGAATATTACTATCTTCTGGATGTTCACAAAATATGAGTTTAGGGCTTTAAAACAATAAAAATAAAATGATTAAATGATGCAAAAGGTCTGATTAAAATCTAAAAAGAGAAATTTTCTCATTTAAATAAGAAAGGCTATTTTAACAAGTTTCGAATTTAGGATAAAATAAAAGTATATATTGGTAGGAGTTAAAAAAGCTTCCAGTAATATCACTCCACGTCTTGTTTGCAACTAAGAGCTGATACTTACGAAAAACGCTACACATCTCATCCTGTCCATCAGCTTACTAATCCTCTCACAATAATTGACCCCGAGATTAACGAATACTAGTCATAATGCCAACGTGGTAAGTACTTCGATACGGGAGAACTGATGTGAAACAATATGCAATTGGGGGACAAACAAAGTGAATTTCCATGTTTACCAGCTGGATGCCCAGATGCGTTTGACATTTTGACTCTTACACTAAAAGAATTTTGGCTTCAAACTAATAAAGATAAAGCTTTTTTTTAACCATTCTTGCGCGGTGAGCTTAAATAGATTAAATGTAGGCAACACTTTAGAGGGTTCCGTCACAAAACACATTATTCTGTATTAAGACCGCGTATGTCAGTTTTAGTATTTCTCTACCTCCTAATTTCAACATTTTAAATAAAATAGAAATCAGTTAATATTTTTACTTACGCGGTGTAGCGACGTCACTGATGCAAGGGTTTCGGCACCGCGCTTACCAACCCGCCTGCCCAGCGTGTGTAAGTATGGGAATTTCTTTCAGGACGAAACAGGCTAATGGATGGATGGATGGTGTAGATCTTAGGTTCGTTGCTGTAGATCTCCAACACCGCAATTTTCAATTTTATTCAGAATTCCGAAGTTAGGAGGTAGAGAATGATCAAAACTGAGATACGTGGTGTTAGAACTTAATCGACGGAATGGATTCAAGCTACGACCTAAACTGCTATCTATTGTATAAGCAATGATGAGATCACAAGGGTTAAGTGATGTTTAAGTATAAAATGAAGCGTAGTTAGTGGTTTAAGAGCCATTTCTAAAAATTACGCTATCTGTATGTAGCATGCGCTTGTGAATCGTATATTTTTGGAATTCGGAGTGATGTTAACTACGTATTTTTTTTTAAATGATCACCAATATAATTGCAGAAGTCGATTGTTTAACAAAGAAAAATATATATTTGTACATTCAATTTTCCTGTTAAGTGGATCCGAGCCGTGATCTTGACGTAAGTATTATTTATAATTATTATAAAATAAATGTATGTAAACTTTACCAGCTTGTTCTTTTATTTTTGGTTTTTATTATATTTAAGTATATATGTACACAAAAGATATCAACTGATGCCGGGCCCAGTAGGGTCCGAAATATATCTTGAAATTATTATTTTTTTATTCTTTTGTGTACATATATACTTAAATATAATAAAAACCATTTATAATTATTGTAAATCAATTGTTATCGATAATCAATAACTCTGCGTATTAAGTTATAACACAACGTATCTCAGTTTTGGCCATTCCCACTTTAGAATTCTCAATAAAATTGATAACGTTAATATTTTGACTAGCAGTGTCGGGGATCTAGAGGACTAATGGACCAAAGATCTACACTGCGTTAGTAAACATATTTAGTGTTTCCTAATCGAACCGGATCTATCTTACATCAACCTGAAATTCTCAAATGTGAAGTCGGGTTTCCGACACACAAAGGTTGAATTTCCGGAGTCCTCGTTACGCCCAGACAGGAAGCGCGATAGTTGGTACATATTTTGTGCAACATATGTTCGTAACAACATTATACTCTCGAAATAACCCTTAGTCCCGAGGAAACTATTCTACTTAAGAATATGTTCACCTGTGTCTTAATATACGAGAAGTGTTTCCAAAAGTTACCAAGGAAACGTGCAGTAACCACCGTTTGGAGTTTTTCTTTTTGCCATCTTTGTACCTTTATTTGTGTTTCTGACGCATCTCTTTAACAGTGCGTTGCGAGGAAAGTTAAATGCCTCGTCTCAACAAACAACACGCGTTAATATTTCTTCATTCGCATTGTTCAATGACGTTTGACGGCTCTGTGGCGTTAAGGAAATTAGTCGCAGCGTTCACAAATTTTGTTGAGTGAAATAAGGCATTGAATAACTTGAAACTGAAGCCTGTTACGCTGTTACGCAATAATTTAAAAAACAATTATAGAAATTAAATTTCTTAAACACATGGCTTAATATTGTGTCTATATAAATTCTATACATAATATATCCATCCACAAGCCTATTTCTTCAACTGCTGGACATAAGCCTTTCCAAGGTTTCGCCACTCTTGGCGGGCCTCCTGGATGAAATGCCCATACGCACGCTTTGCAGGCGGTTTGGTAAGCGCGATGTCGAAACTAGTGACGCCGATGTCAGTCACCAGTCTGTTTTATATAAGGCCCGGCAATTTGGGATGGATATACCGCCATCAATCGGTCTCCGCTGTCTGCGAGCTGTCCTCTTACTCTCCCCCGAATAACTTCCGGTGGTTTGCAAGTAATATGGTGCTACCTCCACAGTCGAGCCCGGCACCAGCTCTACCACTTACCACTTATATATAAGGTGACTTTTATTTATGCAGCCAAACTTATACTGGAGGCTTGGTAAGTGATCAGTAACACGGATCGATAACACTTTTTCCTAATTTCGCAAAGTAAAATCTTGACATGTTGATGGTTGTGATTGTCGGCACTTGGTAGAACTTATTATTTTTATTTTATAAAGCCCTAGATAATGCTTTTAAGCGAAACCGGTCGGGTGCATTGAAGATTAATTATAATTCTGTGGACAAGTACAAGTGTCTTATTTAACAAAGATGTAAAATCTTGACGTCCCTTATTAATTGACTCGGGTCTGGGCTTGCGTTTGTAAGGAACACGAAAACAATAATTTACGAATTTGTTACTGAGCATTTATCGAGTCTTCAGCAAGAATTTGGCTACATAAATTAAATTCACATTAATAAATTTAATTTAAAAAAAAGCTACTCAAATGAAGAAAAAAAGCGAATCTGTAAAGTCTACATCGCCTCAATGTCCCGCGACTCGGCCTACGTGTTTTCTTTTAATATCTGTCTTGTTTTCGATTTGGGAGTTATTTTACTTATAGCCTATATGTTGACAAAGGTCACCACGATGATATAAAAAAAACCGCATCCAAATTCGTTGAACGGTCCCCGAGTTAAAACGGAACATACAAACAGAACAGAGAGAAGACAGATAGATAGAGACAGACAAAAATTGAAAAAAAAATGTGGTTTCGGCTTTAATACAATACAAATAATCAATTTCATTTAAAATTTTGATATTTATTCTTCGTACATACACGAATTTTTTACTACTTAAGTGTCAAGTTAAGTTGGTCTTTCATAACTTCTCGTGCAATAAGTCTATGTTTTAAAACGGTATTTACGGAACCCTCAGGGCACGAGTACTTTTCGCACTTGACCAGTTTTATTAGGGTGTGATCATACCTGCATAAATGCTAAATTACAGGTTAAACGCCACTCTTCTCGAGTTTTTCACGGATATTTTACGGACACTCATGAAATACGAGTTTAGAGAGAGCCTCGTCCGTTTCTAAACTAAGGGTGTCCGTGGGTATGATTCTTGGGAAAAGTGGTTCAGTAGGGTCGGTAGAATATGTGGTTTCATTTAATGGGAGCAGTCTATTTACACCCGGTATACTATTATTATCACGACAACGCGGCGGTAGAACGCTGGCCTCTCAATCTTGAGACCCCGGTTCGATCCCCGGACCGGCATGCACCAATGACTTTTTTGGAATTTATGTGCTTACCTAATAATTACCACTTGCTGTACGGTGAAGGAAAACATCGTGAGGAAACCTGCATACCCCAAAAAGCGTGTAATTGTGCTCGAAGAACGGCGATAAGGCTCACCACCCATCACGTAAGGACGTAATAATCGTCGGTGAAACGCGGGTGTACCGACAACGTACTATCGGATAATATACAACGTGAAATTTAAGTCATTTTGTTAACGAAAACTGGTGATAGTACTCGTCCTTACCAACAACTTTTACTATGGAGCCAACCCTAAAATCGTGAAAAAGATATCAGCTGTTCCATACATTTGGGTTGAGTAGGTGTTTAACTTTTCTATGGAACAGCTGCTATTTTTTTTCACGATTACAGAGTTGGCTTCATAGTAAAAGTTGTTCATATGGATGAGTACTATCACCAGTTTTTGTTACCAAATGACTTAAATTTCACGTTGTATGTATCAGGGTAGAAACTGAGTATTTGCGTTGAGGATAGCCGTTCATTGAGAAGAAACACTGAAAGGTCATTCTACATCTATAGTATCTAAGTTTATATTTCTAAACGTTTTTCTTTTGCTTGCCGATGCGCTAGAGAAACTTTAAAAATAAGGTCCTTGTTAATTAACGAACCCCAAAAAGGGAAAAGGTTTTTGTAACAATATCTAGTAAAAACAACCATAAAAACATTTAGCTACAATTGAACACATTCCAGTACATAAAATCTATTATGAAAACGATAATTATTTTATTGTTCAAGTATCTACCCCGATGTAGTTGAATAAAATATAGTCGATGTTTCCCGACTATCCCCACGCTTGAATGAACAAGGGGTGGGAGGGGGAATATTTAAAGGGGAGCCTGGGGAGAATTCTGTACACTTTAATGCGAGTTTTGATGTTTTATGTTAATATCGACTTGTGAACTTTTTCCAGTAGATTCACTGGATCGGCGGGTCTGCCCGTTTCAGAATTGGGCATCGACTGTGAAACATTATGAAGTTTACTGGCTGTGAGCCCTTTTGGGAAATTGAAAATCTATTATCTACTAAGCTAGCTTTATACTCAGTATCTAAGACTTTTTTTTGAGGTCATTGAGTAATGTTAAAGTAGTGTCAATTATAAAAAACTCACTTTTGCATTGGAAATATTTTGAACAATTTCTAATTTTTTTTTTTTTTTTTATACCGTTTTATGTAAGCAAGTGAATGCTATTTTTGTAGAAATTTTCAAGTTGTGCTAAAGTTATGAAGTTATGAAGTTGTGACATACGGACGGACGGACGGACAACGGAGTCTCACCATAAAGGTTCCTTTTGTACCTTTTAGGTACTACGGAACCCTAAAAACATATGATCTTCCTAAGTTTCTTGCCCTTCTTCATAACAAAAATAAATTGAATGGGCGGAGCTAGGCATGTATTTACTTATAGCTAAAGTGTATAAAGTACATAATTTTAATAAATTTAAGTAACTAAAGTTAACTTGCATTTTTATTGTATTTTCCCGTGTTATATTGGTTTTAAGCCGTGGCTCCAATTCGCGCCCGAAATCCGGCGATAGGGATCACCAGCCATCACGGCGGGACGTATTAATCGTCAGTGTAACGTGGGTGTACGCAGTCCACACTCGGAAAAACCTCTGCTACCGTCTCGGGGTGTCATGTTTTGACGGTGTATTTAAAGTCCTTGAATTGGCAGACGCGCCCTTGGGACAAAGTCTTTAGGATTATCGTACAACTTAAATGAATAAATAATAATTATAATATTAAATCTAAACTACGAATCTCTTAGAGTAATAAAACAGTTTTATGTCCCAAATAATAATTAATTTATTAATTTATAGAGAAACATCAAACTATGACAACAAACGTCGTTGAAAATGAAAATGTTATTGTACAGAAAATACTCGAATTGAGTATAGGTACTTCGGCTTTTACTGCTCTACTCCCGAAAAAATTAAATCTTATGGGTATGTGTAACCAAAATATTCAGGTTTTCAAGAGGTTTGACATCAAATGCATGAAAATATATTTGCTTTCATTTGAATTTCATGAAATTCTCATACATAATAAACAGTTTTTTAAGCTCATCCCTTCTGTGTTTTTATACCTTTTTCCTTTTTTGCAGAATAATTTAGTTTTATAGTAGCCATAAATGTATCTTTATAGTCTAACTTCAACTTCTACCGCGATACCTTTTAAAGGTATCGTGATAATGATCGTGATAAAGACTTTTGAATGGAACTATCAAAGTTTTTAATCGCTTTCAGAACGTATGTTTTTGTAAAATAATTTTATACCAAATTTGCGATATTTGTTTACTCAATATCTTTCAAAAACGGGTCGTGATCGTGATCACAATCACAATCGCTAGAAATGACAGCTTTTATCAAACAATTGCGGTGTTAAGTCCGTTAGTACTATCTGTCTCAACCAGTTAATCAGTCTAGTCAAGTTTCAGTTGTCAGTTCCAAGTAATTCCAATGATTCTTCTCCACTTGTATCATGAAACACTAAAAACGTATTATGTCAATCTAAAAAGATCTATCGACCAGCAGGATAAAAGAAACAGGTAAATCTTAACATACCCATGCAATTTCCCAGATTGTATCTTTTAAGACGTCCATCCCACAATAGAAAACCATTCAATGGCCAGTGTTCCATTGAATGAGGTTCGATTCCCGCCCATGCTTTTAGCACTGGACCCCATTGCCATAAATCTGCAGGCGGTTCGCAAAACGACTGCCAGAAAAAGGAGCGGCGACCGCCTGGCGCCGATGGTAAAAAAAAACGGTAGATCATTGATTCTTTACTAGCAACGATCGAAAATTTAAAACGAGCTGAAAAGTTCCTTTTCACTTAGTAGCGAGTCTCTTTGGGTAGGTTTTATTAAATTTGTGAGTTTTTTAATCCAATAAACGTCAACCAGTTATCGAATGTGTTTGTAGGGGTTCTTTACTGTGACATGGTTCCCAATGCTATGTCTAGTTAGGTTCTAGTCAACGAAAACCAAGTAGAATAAGAGAAGATTAGTGAAATAAATAATCGTCTCACTTAGTTTGTTGTATAAATAATATTTTCATGAAAATAAAGGTTCTACAATTCAAAGTGAACAAAATTTAAGAGATGATAGAGTATCTTACCACAGAAAAAATCATTTTTGCTCAGTTTTTTATTCAGCTTTTCATGGAATTTGAATCGGCTGATTAGCTGAACTTTAGGCGGGTATTCTTTTTCTTTTTCCTTGCACGCAAGTTGCCAACTTGACGAAAATAAGCTGCTTTCAGTTTGATGCGTTCGAAGGCTGCTTTCAGTCATACATAAACATACTTGCCCTGCTGTCAGTAGTAGGCGGATCAAACTGAAAGCAGCTCATTTCTGTCAAGTCTATCTATGGTACACAAGAAAAGACTGGCAACCTTTATTCAATAAATAAATAAAATAAAAATAAAACACTAGTGTGGTAAAGTTGACATTGACAACAGTTTTCACGCATATAAAATAGGTATTTACGACCACTTGCATTGAAAACAATAAAGCATAACGTCTCTTCCCAAGCATGCAGACAGAAATGTGCAAATTAAATTTATATCATTACGGTATAGGAGATCAGAAAAGTAAATCTGAACGTGAGAAGCTCTGAACCGGGATTCGAACCCGAAGAAATGTGCACCTACAGTATTTAAAGCTACGATATCTGCATTAGTAGTAGAGTATTCGAACTACTAAACGAAAATCCAGTTCAAATATTTTACGAACAAGAAAGTGCGTTTTGTCTTGACATCCTAGGTTCCTTTCATTTCATTCCCCAGTATTTTCTCTTCAAAACTTATCTATGAGTAAGTCTTTGAGAAGTAACTATCGACACACGACGATACTGATGGAAAAAACCTCGTCTAACTTTTCGCTTTTAACACTACAGAATTATTAGCGGAAAGTGGGTCATCGCAGCTTCCTCCATAGTACTCAAAGACCAATCGGTCGAGTTGTCCAAAGTTGGGTACTCCCGGATGTTTCTTCGGGAATTGTTTCCGAAACAAGTGAGGGGAGAAGTTACAGTTGGCAGTTTGCTGCACTGACTCCTTAGTGCTTCGAACTTGTTAATGTTTAACTACATTCCCATTTTTAGGGTTCCGTACCCGAAGGGTGTCAAACGGGACTATATTATTTGTAATGAATCTGTTACAATAAGTGTAACAGGAAACTTTTCAATACCAGTCATTATTGACGGTATATTATGTAATCATAATAGTTCCTATAATTTTGTCCCTATTGACACAGTTGGTACAAGTACTAACAAAATTGTAACGAATTCTTTTTAGAATTGAAGACAACGAGAAAGCCCCCTGGTTTTAAGCTGGTACATCAAAACATACAGGACGGCTTCCTCGGCAAAATACTTTCAATTGAGTTGTTCCTAGAGGAATCAAAAACGGATATTTTGTGCTTAACTGAACACCACTTGCCAGAACATAATATGCAGTTTAATGCTAATAATTTTAATGTTCTTAGCTGTTACAACCGGTTAACTTTACAAAAAGGTGGCTCTATGATTCTCGTCAAGAATAATATTAAAGCAAAAGAAAGAAAAGACATTGTTAAACTTTCTGTAGAACACCAAGTAGAATTAGCTTGCATATAAATGAGTAAATACATAATTATTTGTGTCTACCGACCCTCGGGACAAGATTATAATATTTTTGAAAAAAAAATAGAGGAAGTGCTAAAATTATTATTTGATTCGAAGAAGAAAGTTATCGTAAGTGGAGATTTTAACGTAGATCTCCTAGAAAAGTCGGTTATGAACTCGAAATGAATTCATTTATTCAAATCGTTTAATTTGTTTAATGTTTTCTTAGAATCAACTAGACTATTACTCAGGATACAACAACATGCCTCGACAATATATTCTGCGATGCGAGTATTCAGACAATAAGGTCATCAACCGTTTGCAGTCCGATCACAGTGGCCAAACTATATCCTTCATGCAAAGTGTGAACCAATTGCCAAAAAGGCCTTTTGCAGGCCGATTACATCTCACAAAGTAGAATGTTTTAAAGCAAGCTTAGAAACTAAATTACCACAATTTAATCCTCTGCAAAATGATCCAAATAATCTATTTTCAGACTTATTTAACATCGTTTCCAAAGAGTTTGAAAATACTTTTAAATTGAAAAAAGTTTCAAACACTAGTAAAATCACTTTCAGTGACTGGGCGACACCAGGTATTTATAAAAGCAGAAAACATTTATATGAATTGTACGACATAAAATCTTATAATAATAATATGATACATTTTTGGAATTTTTCAAAAAATACTCGCGTATTTTCAAATTGGTCTGTTTAAAAGCAAAAAGCATATTTCTGAATAAAAAACTTAAAATGTCCGATAATAAAATAAAAGCAGTATGGAATATCATTAACACAGAAACTGGTAAGAGTAAAAGACGAAATGATGAACTTAAGTTGAATATTAACAATGAAACTGTTACAGAAGACAATGAAGTTGCAAATGCCTTTGAGCAATTCTTTACTGACATCCCCTCCTTGACAACTAAAGATTTGAAATTCAAGTCCATTACTTGCACAGGATCTGTTGAGTGAACATGTGCCACAGTGCGATTCTGTAAAGTATATTAACTCATTCACTGTTATAAAGGCATTCAAATCTCTTAATTTAAAAAAAACCGAGGACTTATGGGGCCTATCTGTTAAAGTTATAAGTTCCGTCATTGATTTAATAGCAATAGCATTGATCTAATAGGAGGAAGCTTAGTACTCGACTGACCGCCGTGGGCAAAAGTACTCCCGAAGAGTTCTGATGATGATGAGTCATAATTTCATCGAAAGCTCGACCTGTGCCTCCTTGCACAGATAAAAGAGTGAGTCCAATCCGTTTTTAAATTTATATGATTTAATAGCTCCTTATTTGGCTTTAATTTTTAATAAATGTATAGATGATGGTGTCTTCCCTGACTTAATGAAGTTGAGTAAATTGATCCCCATTTTTAAATCAGGTGACCATGAAGACCCGTCTAATTATAGACCAGTGTCAGTTTTACCAGTACTGAGTAAAGTTTTCGAAAAAAGAATTTTAAATCAATTATTATCTCATTTTAACTTAAATACGTTGCTTCATTGTGAACAATATGGATTTACTAGAGGGAGGTCAACTACAGATGCAGGAGTTGCTTTAGTCAAGCACATATTTGATGCTTGGGGAGAAAAACAGGATGCATTCGGTGTTTTTTGTGACCTCTCTAAAGCTTTTGATTGCGTTAATCATGAAACTCTTTTGTGCAAATCGGCTCACTATGGGGTTAGGGGCAAATCTTTGGCGTTATTAAAGTCATACCTTAGTGATCGAATTCAAAAGGTGGATATTAACAAAGTAAAGTCAGCTGGAGCATTAGTTAAAATGGGTGTCCCACAGGGCTCCATATTGGGGCCTCTCTTGTTCTTAATATACATAAATGACCTTTCTTATTGAGTCAAAGACTTATCTGAGATTTTATGATTATTTTTAAAGTTAATAGACATAAAGATATCCTTGATGATGAGAATGTAACTCTATGTATGATTCCTGATTGGTTTACTGCGAATAATTTAGTTTTAAATGGGACAAAGACAAAATGAATGAAATTCATATTACCAAATTTAATTCAAGTAGATGCTGATCTACTTTTGCAGGGGTCCAAGCTAGAGTTAGTCAACAAAACGAAGTTTTTAGGCATTACTATAGACTCTCGTCTTCAATGGGGTCCCCACATAGAAGGCCTTTGTGGTAGACTAAGTTCAGCCGCATACGCTGTTAGACGGATGAGGCAAATTACTGATGAGGATACTGCTAGATTGGTGTACTTTAGTTATTTTCACAGCATTATGTCATATGGTATGTTGCTGCGGGGTACAACTGCGGATATTAATTAATTGTTTTGCAAAAGAGAGCAATTCGTGCTATTTACAATATGAAGCATCGGGATTCATTAAGAGAAAAAAAAAATATATATATTTTAACACTTCCTTGTGAATTTATTTACCAAGTTATTAAATATATCAGAAAAAATATCGATACTTTCCCTAGGCTCGGTGAGCATCACTCTATAGACACTAGGAATAAACATAAACTGGCTTTTCCAAAAATTAGACTTGCAAAAGTAGGCACCTCTTTTGTAGGACGGTATAAGATTTTATAATAAACTTCCAAAGGAGGTCCTTAGTTTTTCAGAAAATAAGTTTAAATTATATATTAAACAGGGACTCTTGAGAAAAGCATATTATAAAATCAATGACTATTTGGATGATAGTGACGCTTGGTGTCATGAGAATATTGATTGATACTACTGTTCTATTATTCTGTAACTGATTTGTGTTTTTATGCAGACTAATATTTTTATATTGTTTTTTTATTACCATTTTGACATATCTTTGTAAATATTGACATGAACATTTTATATCTTAAACTTAGCATTTATTAGTTCTATAAAAAAAGTGATAAACTATATGAGACAGGTGGATGATGTTTTGCTTAGTATTTTAACTTACTACCTCATTAGATAGGTAGACTAAGATATATATTTTTTTTTCTCATGGCACAATTTCCTTCAGTCTTTTATATTTTTATCCTTTTATAATATATTGTTTAGTATTATTTTATACAAGTTAAAAAAAAACTGTAATAGCATTCAGCCATATTAAAAAAAAAAACTGATGAAAAAAAGACATGATCTTGCTAAGTTTCTTGCCCTTCTTCTTAGCATGATTAATCGAATGGGCGGATTTAGGCATTATATCTATTTATTGTTTATTTATCTATTAACTTATTTATTCATTGCATTATTATATGTATATACAATATTTAATTTTTTTACTTATGTTAGTATATATTTGGCTAGGCAGTATATTTATTTATGGTCTATTCAGTTTATTTATCAACTTATTTATTATGCAGTTTTAATAATACTCTTATTCCAATAAGTCTTTTTATTTTATGCATGTGTAAATATAAGTTCCCGTATCATATTTATTTCATCATAAGATATTATCTTTATACAGATTAGATTTGACATGTAAAACGTATACTTTATGTAGCTATTTTACAAATAAACAATTTGAATTTGAATTTATTACTAAACCTCCGCTGTCTTGTCTGTCTGTCTGTTTTGTCCGTCTATCACAGGGGCCTACAGCTTCAGCCGTAATAGGTAGAGACTTAAATTTCACAGGATACGTGTAACTATGGCCACTACCACAACAAGGGGAGTCCCCATACAATAAATCTAAAAAAATTTTTTTTTTTAACATTATTTGTTTTAGTTCTCTCTAAAAGAGAGTAATAAATACAAGTTTCAAATTTGGTCACATTGTTTTACATAGTCTAAAGTAAAACAATAAATAATAAAATTACGGTTCCGTACACAAAGGATTCTCAATCGTTTGACAGGCGCTACCATTTTAGCGCTTTATTTTTTGTCGCCTTAATGTTGCTATAGCATCTATATTGTAAAGTAAATGTAAAGATTTTGTACCTTAGTTTGCACAATTTTGTGGTTATTGTATAATTTTATTGCTTATGTTGGTTTATTTGAGTAAATTAAATAGGTGTTAAAGTTTTTGTACTTTAGTTAGCACACTGGCTATTGGCTAATTTCTCTGTATAACGTATTGTGATGCTGGGATAGATCACATGTGATCTTACAGCATCACTGGTCCATTTAAATATTTAATGTAAAGTTAATAAATAAATAAATAAATAATAAAAAAAAAATAATTGTAGATTATGAATGTTTTTAGGGTTCCGTACCAGTATTGGGTGATGATACGGTACCCTTTGTGCACGAGTCTGACTCGCCCTTGCCCAAATTATTAGGGTTCCGCGCCCAAAGAGTCAAACGGAGCCTTATTAATGTCGCTCTGCTGTCTGTCCGTCCATATGTCTTGCAGACGGAATGAGCTACATATCTGAAATTATATAAGTTAGAAAAGTTAGGTTAGAAAAAAAAAACTAATCTGGTAAGGTTATTGCTCCAGGATTCGTCCTTAAATATTTTATCAATTTTAATATTATAAAGGAAAAGATAGTTAAGATATTTGGGGTAAAGAAGTTCAAATTGTTTTGTCTCATTGGGGAGATTTCAAAAACTTGATCTGGTGACCCTGCACAGACCACGGCGGTCAAGGAGATCTGGTGACCCTGCACATACCACGGCGGTCAAGGAGATCTGGTGACCCTGCACAGACCACGGCGGTCAAGGAGATCTGGTGGCCCTGCACAGACCACGGCGGTCAAGGTGATCGGGTGACCCTGCACGAACCACGGCGGTCAAGGAGATTTGGTGACCCTGCACAGACCACGGCGGTCAAGGAGATCTGGTGACCCTGCACAGACCACGGCGGTCAAGGAGATCTGGTGACCCTGCACAAACCACGGCGGTCAAGGAGATCTGGTGACCCTGCACAGACCACGGTGGTCAAGGAGATCTGGTGACCCTGCACAGACCACGGCGGTCAAGGAGATCGGGTGACCCTGCACAAACCACGGCGGTCAAGGAGATTTGGTGACCCTGCACAGACCACGGCGGTCAAGGAGATCTGGTGGCCCTGCACAGACCACGGCGGTCAAGGAGATCGGGTGACCCTGCACAAACCACGGCGGTCAAGGAGATTTGGTGACCCTGCACAGACCACGGTGGTCAAGGAGATCTGATGACCCTGCACAGACCACGGCGGTCAAGGAGATCTGGTGACCCTGCACAGACCACGGCGGTCAAGGAGATTTGGTGACCCTGCACAGACCACGGCGGTCAAGGAGATCTGGTGGCCCTGCACAGACCACGGCAGTCAAGGAGATCGGGTGACCCTGCACAAACCACGGCGGTCAAGGAGATTTGGTGACCCTGCACAGACCACGGCGGTCAAGGAGATCGGGTGACCCTGCACAGACCACGGCGGTCAAGGAGATCTGGTGACCCTGCACAGACCACGGCGGTCAAGGAGATCTGGTGACCCTGCACAGACCACGGCGGTCAAGGAGATCTGGTGACCCAGCACAGACCACGGCGGTCAAGGAGATCTGGTGACCCTGCACAGACCACGGCGGTCAAATAGATCTGGTGGCCCTGCACAGACCACGGCGGTCAAGGAGATCGGGTGACCCTGCACAAACCACGGCGGTCAAGGAGATTTGGTGACCCTGCACAGACCACGGCGGTCAAGGAGATCTGGTGACCCTGCACAGACCACGGCGGTCAAGGAGATCTGGTGACCCTGCACAGACCACGGCGGTCAAGGAGATCTGGTGACCCTGCACAGACTACGACGGTCAAGGAGATCTGGTGACCCTGCACAGACCACGGCGGTCAAGGAGAACGCGCGTTCTGATTGTTTTGGACGCGGAACGTAGAACGTACTCTGTATGGTCAATTTTTGTTTACTATATAATTTTTGCGCTTAGGTTCTAATTTTACACCTACGATTCAGGCATTATATTTATTCTGAATAGACATTGACGCTTTACTGATACGGTTTCTGTTGCGAACCCTGAAGATGGGTCCAACATAAAGCAAAGATATTCTTCATCTTATTACCGTTTAATACCCTGATGACGTCATCATTTCCCGAGATCAAGGAAGCGACTGATTCGTTAGTAATGCACCCGTATTATGTGAAAACTGATCCCGTTACGTCAATCTCCTTTGACAATTTAATGTATTAGAGAAAAACTCCCAAGAGGGGAGAGATAAAAGAAGAAAAGTGGACAAAACTCGAAGGAAGTGTCTGTGGACTTAATTTTCTACATTTTTATCTAATGAAGAGTAATCTGAACAGTTGCAAAAGGGGAAAATCTTAGGTGTAGCATTTTGAGATCCGTCTAGCAGTCAGAAGAACCGACCAATTGGGATTACCTTTCTTTATCCATGTTTGTTATGATAAAAACCACCAAAAGTTACAACAACAACAATTTATTTATTTAAAGTTTTAACATGGTTGCATCCTTATTACATATTTATGTAGGTACAAAATTAATACTTATGTATGTTTCTATCGTAACTTAAATAACGTAGCAAGAACGCAATTTTAATTGTGAGCTTCAGATTTAAAGAGGCCTACGGCCCTTAACTAAATCTTCCGCGAGCGTCGCCTAGCTAAGAAATATAATAAATAAAAATCTATCTATAAGAACGCAGAGTACACAAAAGGAAAAAAGGAACCACCACCACACAAAAGACAAGCCCACAAACACACCAAAAAATTGTACCTATCTGCTGATCGGGGAAACCCCGCCGACCCACCACCCGCTAGCATCACCACGATCAGAGCGGGAAGCTGGTCCGCACAGCCTTACCAGACATTTATTATCGATCGGCATGTTTTCATATAACTCGTTACGTTGCTAAATAAGAAAAACTTAAAGCTGAATAAACCTATTTGACCCTATTGCAATTTGCAATACAGCAGAATTTTAACTTCGAATAATAAAGTTTTTTTTTTAAATCATAATACTCCTGCGAGCCAGTACATTGTTCAGACAGTTGATGAGTGAGATTAGTATATAATAAAAACACATGAATTCCGACTTTATTTGGATTAAAATAGGAACCAGTTCACAAACGAATAAGAATAATGATAGGTTCAGTTAAACAAGTTTTATCACGATGAGTTTAGGATTACCCACATATTCAGCAATAAAAATCGATGAAAAATTGCTTACTTCAACTTGAAACTTGAAACTCGTTCGCTGATCACCGCGCTATTTTTAAAGGGTGCTGAGCAGAGATCATTATAGTATAGGTATGTTAAATTAGGTACCATACCAACCAACAAATACAGACCCGAGGAAATTATTCTTGAAATAAAAATAAAGTTTAGCAAAAATAAGGTTAAGTAGTAACATATCATAATTTGGCCTATGAAATTATATTTATAAACCTGCTTTCACTCTCCTTTCTACCTAGCTCCTTCAACCACAATATGCATTTTCTGCAAGGTTTTTTTGTTTTCCGTAATAACTTTAGGGTGTGATCAAAGCGGTTGTAAATTCGTGGACCTAAAAAAGAACTCTTTGCCCAAAAATAGTACGACACAGAGGTTGGAAAAGATGCCCGTATTTCACTGATTTAGTTGCAATTTTATGTTGGTGTGTTTCGAATGAATTATGGTTAAGATGAACGAATGTAGCTACCTGAAGTATGTAAGTTTGCCTGATATTTAAAACATCTGCTTCTTTGTATAGTAAATCAGAAGAGTAACGATAGGGTTTACGTAAAATTAATTTTAGAACTGCACGTTGCGCCAGTTCTACTACCTCTAAATTTGTTCTTGCTGCACCGCCCCATGCAGTGATCCCGTACAATATTAAGGAATGACATAGAGAATGATAGACTGACAAGACAGTCTTTCTATCCACAATATTCCTCAGTCTGGCAAAGAAGTGTATCAATTTGCGCAATCTAGAAGCAAGTTTATTTAGATGGTTCTTCCAATTTAGATGACAGTCTATGAATATACCCAAATACTTTATAGAATCTACTTTTTCTAGTTCTTCACACTCACAGTTAACATTTTTACAATTACTCTGATGGAAAATAAGTTTATGATTATTTTCTTTATTATGCAAGATTCTATCTGTTATGGAAAATGCAACATATTTTGTCTTTTTTACATTTATTGTAAGTAAGCTTGCCTGAAACCATTGAGAGACCAGATTCATTCCAGCCTGAGCAGATATAAAAACTTCATCCCAATTTTTACCTTTAAACAAAAGGACAGTGTCATCGGCAAATGCAATAATGTCTCCCTTCGGAATTTAAAAATTACACAGTTGGTTAACATATATTAAAAATAAGATAGGCCAAAACACGCTGCCTTGTGGCACTCCGTAGCTCACAGCTTCAATTGTGGAAAGCTTGTCTCTTTCCTTGAGCCTTACCTGTTGCTTTCGATCTGTGAGATAACTTTGAAACAAGTTGTTTGGAGTTCCTCTCACCCCCAAAGCTTCCAGCCTCCTTAAGAGAATATCAAAGGATACGGTGCCGAAAGCTTTGGCGAGATCCAGGAACACTCCAATGTATTTATCACCATCGTCCAATGCTTTCGTAACGTATCCACTCAGGTGTCCAACAGCATCTTCTGTGTTTTTACTTTTCCGAAAACCATATTGGTTTAATGATAAGAGATTGTTACTGTCAAGAAAATTTGTCAATCTAGCTTTTACTACTCGTTCTAGAATTTTTGATATAGTACTTAATAGTGCAATAGGTCTCTAGTTGGACTTTTGTTGTGGATCCCCACCTTTATGTATAGGACTTATGACTGCATATTTCAGACAATCAGGGAATATACCTGTACTAAGACTTAAGTTGCAGAGATAAGCTAGTGGTTCTGCAATAAAATCGATGTTTTTTTTATTAGTTTAGCATGAATTCCATCAATACCTGGCGCACTTTTGCCTTTCAGGTTTGAAACAATTTTAATAATTTCATTGCTTGTTGTTGGCGTAAAGAATAGAGAACCAGAAGTACCTGAAGTGTTATTACAATACTTTTGGAAGTAACTATCAGGACGTGTAGAATCCTCATTTGGGGTTTTATTAATAATGTCATCTGCAAGAGACCTACCAACATTGGCAAAGTAATAATTTAATTTATTTAGATCAGAGAACGGAAGTGTATTTGAAGTTTTATCTGTATCGGTATACGTTCTTATAATCCGCCAACATTTGCAAGCATCCTTAAGATTATCCATTATTTTGTTTTTGTAGTATTTTACCCGAGCTAAACGGATTGCTTCTTTGACTTGATTTCGATATTTTAAGTAATGTTGAGAAATAATAGGATCATTTGGATGCCTAATCATTACCTTGTGAATCTGGTCCCTATTTCTGACCATAGCCAATAAATCATCAGAGATCCAAGGCTGTTTAAAATTTTTATTATATGCTAATTTTGTCCTAATTTTTTTATGTTTGTCTAATGAATCTTTTATAAAATCAACAAAATAGGCAAAAGCAAGATTAACGTCAGTGATGTCGTATAACTGATTCCAGTTATGTTCACTTATATCAGAATCAACTAAATTATAGTCGTAGGATGTAAACAAGTTTTGATCTTTGCTGCAGTTATCAACAAGCTCATCCTTAAGACCACCTAGAACGCAATAATGATCTGTAACAGTTGACGGACATACAATACCAACTGATTTGTGTTTAGTTCGCATCATTAAATGATCTAAATATGTTTTTATACGTGTCGGTCTATTTATCTCAGGTTTGAGGCCATTGGTAAACAAGCAGTTTAAGTAAAATTGGGAATTATTGTCATTTTCATCTAAAATGTTAATGTTTATATCGCCAAGAATTATAAGTGTATTACAGTGCTTTTGTTGTGAAATAAAATCATTTACCGAGTTAATGAAAACAGTGGGGTTCTTATTAGGCTCAGGTCTGTATATGTTTAAAATTTTAATATAGTTGTATTCAATTAGCAAACAAGAGCAGTCTTTGATTACTTTGATTTCGTGGATATAAACTAATAATACCTCCCGCACATAAACTATAACTCCATCATTTTGTTGATGGGGTCTGTAGACGAATAATGTACATATCCTGGGATTTGTTTAGAAGTAGTCTCTTTGCCGACATAACATTCGGTTAAACAAATTACGTCAAAAGGAATATCCAAGCGAGACAATAACACTAACAGTAGGTCAAAGTTTGCATTAATACTGCGTATAGTGCGTATATAGGTTGAAATTTAATCAACCGACCAAATTCATACGAGAGACTCGGTTGGTGATCAAGAACTAGGTTCAGTAATCCTTTTGGCCAATTCCGAAAAATATTTTTTTTTGCTCCCGTACTGGTTGGACTAGTTTAAGTACAATTCCTAGTGCAGGTTCCACGGGAAAAAAAAAATTTTTTTTCGAATTTCACCTGGAGGGTCGTTAAACCTTGTTCCTGATGACTAACCGAGTCTCCAGTATGAATTTGGTCGGTTGATTTAATTTCACCTAGTATTCATAGAAAAGAGTTTAAGTTTATTATAAGGCTGAAACAATGCTTTACAGTCCTCGGGAAGGCTTCAACTGTCGAAAAATTAAAAGAATCGAGGTTGTCTATATAAGGTGGAATCGTAATACCTGCCACGGATGAAATAGGAGATACTATTATGTTTATAGATTACAATAGTGAAGATAATTTATTGATCTAACTTCATAAATTTTTCCATACAAACAAATGTGCGTATAAATTTAAATTCATTTAATTGTATGAAACCGTCCGTCAAAGGACGCCGCTCTATCCGAGCGAGCCACTCGTCAAATAGTCAAAAGGCAGACCGCCTGCCGCCACCCCGTCCCCCACTACCCCCTTCGTCGCACGCGCTTGTTTTTGTTTGTTGTTGTGCCCCCACCCCAGTTCGCTGTTTTCGCTGGTCGCAGAGGTGCGTATCTCGCGCGCATTCTTTAAAAATGCCTCCTAGACCACGATATTCAAATCAAGAATATCTTGAGATGGTATCGTGCTACCGCGAGTGTAACAACGTAACCGCGCATGCAGTAAACCTATACGAGCAGAGATTTGGTGTACGAGTGAGCCATCATACCATTGTGTACGGCCAAACCGGACATGATATTAGAACTGTGCGAGAACTAAAAAGGCGCATCAAGCGCGCTTTTCAGCAAGTAAAAAGTGAAACTGACACCTTAAATAAAGTGCAAAGACATGTACGCAAGCGTGCCTACATTTGTGTGCAACGCGAAGGCGGACTTGTGCAACAGTTTTGTAGATAAATAATACTGTTGTAAATTATGCAAATAACTGTAGCTAAGGTGTAATTGGTGTAAATAAGGTACAATTGGTGTAAAAATGCAAAGACAGAACATAATGTTTTTGTGTAATGTGTACCTACGGCAAAACATAATCAGGAGACCCGGCTTTAAGTGTGATGGGAAGTTTACCATCTTATTACATCAGTTTTTATCTGCGGAATGAATTAGAGGAATGCAATAACTGGTAAGTGCACTTTTAAACTTTTGCCTGCGTATTATTGGGTACTGGTTGGCCAACAGATCCAGCCGTTTGGAAATTTAACAGTACCCTAATTAGTTAATTTACCGGTGTCTTAATGACCAATGACGAAGAGTAATTTGCAATGTATTTCGTATTTACATCTACTTTGCGTGTGAGCGTAAGCACATTGGAGAGGCATGCAATGGCACCTATTCTCGTGTAGCACTTTTAAATTTCGAGCTAAAAAAAAACAAGAATTTTCATAGCAAAATAGACCTTAACGCGGAGGGATGACAGTTAAATGAGCTTGTATTATTTTGGGTTTTCACAACTCTACATTTAAGTTTGTGCTACACAGAATAGGTACAAATATCTCTACCTGGTAGAGACGAACTGGGCAGCTGATTTCATTCATTGAACGGTTAGAAAGAGATAGCAATTGTTATCATTGACTAAACGACTCGTCAAGCGTAATTTGTGAACCACGTTATGCAGAATGAAGAAAATGTTTATTTAATTACTTTACCTTCTCAAATTTATTTAACTATTCCGGGGTACGAAATTTCTTCACTAATGTAATCTATAAACATAATAGTATCTCCTATTTCATCCGTGGCAGGTATTACGATTCCACCTTATATAATCTTGATTAGCTATTGTTAAAAATTAAAAATGAGAATTGCAAGAGGTAAAACGCCTGCATTGTGATATTTATAGAACATGCATTAGTATAGTTGACGAAATAAGTGTTTGCTAGCAGATTGACCTCTAATGACAGAGTTAGTGAAATATAGAAAATATATTTAATAATATTTGGAAACATATTATTATTATTTGAGTTTAGGTACAAACAAATTAAACACATATTACACAGACAATACACATGAACACTAAATTTAGTCGAATAACATAACAGTTTTTTTCTTTGAATGTACATAAATATTCGGTTATTAACCGAGGTACGAGTGATCAGTAATGTTAAATTGTGATAACGGCTATCTATGAAAAGCAAATATATATTAATACATATGAAAATAACCTTTAATAGCAGAACATGTCACAGAGACAGTTACTTGTAATTCATTCCAAATATTTATCGGTTGTGAGCCATCTGATTTACGGACATATATTTGGCCATTTTTGGTCCAGACAACATATTTTTTTGGCTTACTTACGATCTTGACCAAGTACAGCAATCTTTTTTTCCTATTAGACAAGCGCTCGGAAATAAACAATTGACTTTCTTTGTTCTCACCGGTATTTACGCATAAAACATCGCCTATTGCGCTCTTGCTTAACAAAATCGAGATTTTTTGATTTAACACTTTTTAGGAAGTTATTTCTAGAAAATGTTGTAGGGAAAGTAACTATCACGGGTTTCTGTGAGCCCTCCTTCGCAGATGGAGGTCCCCTGTAGACCTGCAGTGTGGAAATCTCGCCTTTGTAGTTGATAACTTTCATCAGCTGCTGCACAAATTCGGTATCAGAGACACCCAGGTTCGTGGGTACACCACGCAACTCACACTCATTCCGATATGCGTGGAATTTGACGTCATCAAGCTGGGTTTCGAGGTTTACGATACGTTGCTCAAAGATAATATTCTTCTTGATGATGTTAGGAACTTCAGCCGTAGCGATCTTAATTGACGATAATTCCTTCAGGACGCTATCATAGTTGTTAGAGTATGTCTCCATTGTCTTCAGGATATCATCATATTTACTGGTTATTTCTTCTTGTTTCTTACTGATTTTAGTTTGGTGTTTTTAGGTCAGTTTGAATTTCTCGTCTAACATCAACTGAATTTTTTTAGAAGATCACTGTTTGTGTCATCCTTCAGGAAATCCATTTGGGTGCCAGATGGACTTTCCTTCCTGGTCCTGACAGTTCCTGTTTTTGATTGGTCCTTGCTCATTTTATCGTACACATGGAGATGTGAGAAAGATACGTGAAAGACCGTATTGAACGCGTGCGGCTCTCAACAAGCTAGGCGAGCGACTGAGTTACTTTAACTATAGCCTCATGATCCCCTTGTAGCCAAAGGTACTGCTCTCTTGGAGAGAATTTTGCTTGTTCGGAGACTCCTAACTAAGACAAACAATACCAAAAAAGCTTTAGCCTAGCTTTCCTAAAGTCAGATATATGATTAAAATAGAAATCCATCGCTTTGAAAACTCTAAACATTATAGAGTGTATTATAATTCAATTCAATTCAATTGATTGATCAGTTGAGCAGCGCCAGCGCACGCGGCACTGGGATTCACCGTGTGAAACTGTGCGGGAGGCTGATGTCGCGAGAAGTTTGTGGTGGCGCGCTCGGGTGTAGTCGTGAGGTACAAACAACGTGACTATTTTACTAAGAAGATCCAGGCAGTCGATTTTGTGTCGAATCAAATTAATTGTAAATTTAATAAGAGTTAACGACCTTCTTAATTCAAGAGAGTCGTAGCCTAACTGGCCCTCAGGAAATCGTGTAGGGTATAAAAAAGGGTAGAAAATATATCGTCTTTTATAGAGGCTTCTAGGAAATCTTTTTTGGACTTGTTCCAGCAAGAGAATGTATTTTTTCTCGTGTGGGTTCCAAACCACTGCATTCGTTTCAAGTATGCTACGGACTAGGGCAGCGTATAAGGTACGAGGAGCTTGGATGGACAAAGGTTCAGTATTACGAAGTACAAACCCAAGCCTCTGGTGCGCAGTAGCGGTTACCTTCTGCACGTGAGGGCGGAACGTGATCTCCGGGTCGAACAGTACGCCGGAAAGCTAGGAAAGATCAAGAAGTATTTAAAAAAATACCTCGGGCCAGGATTAGAACCTGAAACCTCTTGCTTTCAGGTCAAGTGCACTACGGCTGCGCAACCAACTTTCCTAAAGTAACTCCATTTACACCAGCTCCGGTACTACAAGATTATGGCCAGAAGTTGCAACTAATAGGACATTACAACCTGGTCTACAGATATTTTTACCATCTTGTTTGTAGGAACAAGGAAGGCAGGGTAACATCTGAAGATGTTCCTGTATAAACAGCTCAGTTGCAAGAAAACTTGCCTGTCAATATTGATATTGATAATATCCAGAGAAGACCAGGGATAATGGACGTGGCACTTTTATCACACTGTTCGATAAGGAAGGAACAACATATCGTTAGGACTTACATTATCGACAAGAGTGTCAAATGTCTTCCCGCGTGAAAACTTTTAACAGTCTACACTTGTACACTTCGTTTTACCCGCGATTTTTACGTCCCAAAGTGATATTGAAGTATGGTATAATTTATTTATCTTATTCTTTTGTTTTTTTTTTAAGAATATTTATGACGTGTGAAAAGCTTATTTATTTTAGCTACCTATAAAAAAATGTTGCATCTGAAACCAATATCGTGTGAGACCTGACTCGTACTTTCACATTTGCGTGGCGGAAGTGTGGCATTTGTTCTAACAGTCCTGGCCCTTTGTAGGGCAGGATATAGCGCACAAAACCTCTCTCACTTGGATGCATGCAATCAGCCAGCACGAGGCTGCGAACTTTTGAAAAATTTCCGTCACATCCGTGCACTGTTAACTTTCCAAAGAATATCCGAATGTTCTCGTAGAAGTGTCAAGTTACAGCTCAGGCCCAGTATTAATCTTCACGACAAGAATCCTTGAGGAGGTGTCAGAAGTGATTCCGAGTAATGGGTAGTGAGCTCTATTGCCGTACTTCGGCCTAAATAAGGAAACTTTAATTGCTATTAGCAATTCGGTAAGTGATCAGACCAAAAGGGTTATGTAAATGGCCGTTTATTGCAAAGTTCGAAAACTACATTTTTTAGCAATTAAAAAAAATATACGTTAAAATGAAGACAAAAACCAAAAAAACGGTCAAATGTGAGTCAGACTCGCGAACCTAGCGTTCCTCTTAAGTAAGTTTTCGAAAAAGTCAGGAAAATAAAAATACTAAGTTTAGTTTGGCACAGCTTCTATACGACGTTATGAATCTAAGTTTTCAGTATTCGTTGTTTTAACACAGTGTATGGTTTTTAATATAAATAAATTCCAAATTATTGACTTGTTTTGTTTTTGAGATAGATAACAAAATGGTCTAAAAGTGACAACTTTGACGACCCCCATTTTTTATTTGTGGTGATAAAACAGAATAAACCTTGTTTGGACTCTACTAAATGAGTAATAGACAATGACATCCCACATGCTAGGGAAATTCCGTCTATGAGCTAGAGACCCGTTACATACTGACGGACAGAGAGCAGAGTGACATTAATAGGTCTCAGGAAGTAAAGCTAGATGTTGTGACGGTAACAAGAGTTCATGAATCACTGTTTATTTTTGAAGTTCGAAGCTCTGACCTGTCTTCATATTTATTCTTTGAGACATTGTCATTTTTCCGCTCTATAGGAGGGTAGTGTGACAATGCGAGATGCGGCGGTGCGGGGTGCGAGGGACAGGGTACACGGCGCGCTCTTGATGTTTTCTATTTTTCACCGATATTGTAATTTCTTAGCATAAACGTCGTCGATATAATAGCATAGAGCTGGAAAATGTTATTCATACCGGGATTTTGTATGAACATTTTCCGCAGACATGATTGACATCGTCAGGACATAAATAGTGTGTTGCTAAGAAGAGGTATATACCCAACACCGTAGAGTGTTAATGAAACAATGCACTAACGGATGCCAGTCAGATGTTTTGTATTTTGTTTCCGTTTCGGTTATAGCATACAAAAGTTATATTAATTTGAGTTTTGAATCATTTATAACATTTTATAAACGAACTACTTAACTAAAAAAAAAGGCCGTAGTCGTGTCAGGCCACAAACTGAAGGAATTGGCAACTATCTTACATATTTACATAAACCTACTTCCTATCCTATTCTTCTTCCTACTATCCTACTAATATTATAAATGCGAAAGTTTGTGCGTGTATGTATGTGTATGTTTGTTACTCTTTCACGCTGAAACGGCTGAACGGATTTGGATGAAATTTAAAATGGATATAGCTTATACCCCAACCTAACACATGGGCTACTTTTTATCCCAGAAAAATGCATGGTTCCTGTAGGATAGATCAATATCATTGAAAAATCTGGTGTCTAATTAGCGCGGACCTTATTGTTTGTGGTGAAATAAGACAAGGCTTTGTTATTTCATACATAAGATCATAATTAGTGCGGTTAATCGTTTGTGGTGAAATAAGACAAGGCTATGTTATCTCATCACACTTCACACTAATATTATAAATGCGAAAGTTTGTGTGTGTGTGTTTGTTACTCATTCACGATGAAACGGCTAGAGGGATTTGGATGAAATTTAGAATGGATATAGCTTATACCCCAACTTAACGCATGGGTTACTTTTTATCCCGGAAAAAAGCATGTCATTAATCCGAATAAAACGCGGGCGGAGCCGCGGGCAAAAGCTAGTCTTAAATATATGTAACTGACAAAAACTTAAAAAGGAGAGCAAAAATTAAACATCTAACAATTTAAATTTATTGAAACACTATTAGGTATGTTCTTTCTCTTTTGTCTTAAAAACAATCTTAACTGGTTATCTAAGCCCATTTAATTTAGTATATTTGCAAACGATCTTTACCAGTAAAAATAAAGACAAAAACTGAATTACTAAATCCAACTGTATCATCAGCTCGATTTCATAAAAAATATTAAGTTACGTCTTTCTTACATATAACGACAGTACTACGCTTGTAATTTTCTTTCAGCGTGCATAAAAAGAATTTCAACAAGACTATACCTATACACTAAGTCATTACATACCATTAACTCTTCGCCTAAAGCAAAAGATAAAAGATCACAACACACGGGTAGACAGACAAATGGGCAACGATTTCCTTTACCACTTCCGACACCGCGTTCTGGATTGACGGAACCCTAAAAAATGGTTTTCCCGGCCAAAGGTCCCTTACATGATACCCTCAAATTGCTGTGGGGATTATTCCATCATTACGAACCCCTTGAATGCATAGAATAATTGTTTCCGGGTATTATATTTGTAGGTTGGTACTCCTAGTTCCTCCCCTTTTGGTTGTGTATCATTTAGCGATTTGCAAGTAATTTTTTGGCTGCAAAAGTTTAATTTGACAGTTATTTACATGCGTAAAGAACAGAACTTATTACTTATTTTGCAAAATATGGATAAATATTTGTAACAAAGCTGTATCAAAGAAAAACGTGATATTTAAAATTATTCAAATTGTGTATGATTTTCTTGGTTGATGAATACGGGGGTGCTAAAAAGTAGGTGTCAGGATCGAAGCAGACAAAGATCTGTTGACTCACCTAGGGGAAAGGCGAAAGTTCAAACACTTTTGGAAAAGTTCAACTGTCTAACTATCACAGTTCATGAGATACAGCCTGGTAACAGACGGACAGACAGATGGACAGCGGAGCCTTAGGTTGGTTACCCTTTGGGTACGGAACCCTAAAAATTTAGTATTATTATTCATAAAAGTTATTTTTGCGCTATAGTAGTATAGTAGGCGCTATCATTTTAGCGGTTTGGTTTTTGACGCCATGATGTTTCTATTATATTGTTATTATTTATTTACCACAATGTTTTTGGGTTCCGTACCTGTATTGGTGCGGAAGCCTTCGTTTGCGAGTCCGATGGTTACTTGACCAAATTATTTACTTTAAAAACAAAGACTTTTGAAATTAAGTTACCTCTCGAAAACGTTGTAATATTAATTAGATTTCTGCCAATACTAAGAATTGAATAAATAAATTCGGAGAAAATTCCGGAAAATTTGGCAAGTTTTACAATTAATTAAGAATTTTAACTTTATTTTAGAGTCGAGTGGACTTTAACTTGTTTATTAAAGTCTCCCTTTGAAGTTGTTTACTTTCTTTAATACCGTTTTTCTACTTGGTGACGCGTTTTTCGTGCCCTCCTGAAAAAATAATTAAATTCCTTAAGACTTAAGACGGATGAGTTTCGGATATAACTGTGAAATTGGTGCTCTTTTGAGTTGATTAGCCTCGTGAAAATGGGACCGAGTGGATCAAAGCACTTATCTGGAACCTTCTAAACGAATTACGGAAACATTTGGAATTTGATTATCTATGTTGATAGCGCGGCCCGGCTGTTGCAAGGGACTAATTGCTTAGGAGTAAAAACATACCCTTATAATCGCTTTAGAATACCTTTAGACTTAACCTTTTGGGTTTAAAGTTTTGGGGTGCATAAAAATAATTATAAAAAAGCTCATTTGGAATACAATAGTAGTTTATGCCTTAAGTACGGTAAGGAGGCAATTGCTTAGGAGGACGAATTGAAAACGAGCGATGAGCGAGTGTTATAATTATAAGAGTCCGTATAAAGCTAGATGCACAAAATGAGCATATCACATTGTTTAATTTGGTTCATAGGTATAGTAAAAATAATATAGACAGTAGACTAGATAGGGCTGATAAATTCATCTTAGAAAAAGCTCAAAATTTTTAAGTTCGCTGGACAGAAAAAAATAACGAAGTCACCTCTAAAGTTCATGTTTCACGAGTGTTAAGGGGCCTTCCTTCAATCATATACAGCTACGAAATTAGTAAAAAATAAGTTAACAAATGACATCGTCAGTTCGTCTTAGAAATTTCATCTAGAAGCGGTGTTATTAAACAAAAACGCAGGCTTTAGTGGGCGCGTGTTACTTACTGAAACGTCGTAGGGTTTAGTTCTGAAATGAGGTGCTCAATCTGACCTTGTTCGTCACGAGTAAGTTAACGTTACGTTTTTAATGCGTAGTGTGAGTAAATAAATGAAACGTAATTAAAGAAACAAACAAACAATAAATACTCCAAATGAACTTTAAGCGAGCATTCTCTTTCTTTTTCCTTTCACGCAAGTTGCTTGACATAGTACACAAGAAAAGAATGGCATTAAAAAATAACAAAAATTAAAATTAAAACACTACTGTGGTAAAGTTGAGTTTGAAAACAGCTTTAAGCATATAAAATAGTCCTTTACGAGCACTTGCATTGAAAAAAATATAAAATACATAATCCTCTCTATAAGTTTGAGTTTCTACATACATAGGAGAAAGCTACGAAAGTTCCTTAATCTTTTCTTACGAGGTTTTACACCGACTATCAACCACAGCCCCAGACATATATAATTGTTACTAAGTAGCAGATCGAACATAAGCATTAAATAGCGTGACAAGTTTCCATACAAAAAATAAGCTACATTTAGGCTTCATGTTACGAAGAAACGTATAAAAATTGGTTGTTTTGGCTGGCTTATGCTTGGAACATATTTTTTAATTCCTAAACTAATCTCTAGTATATATTTTGTTTGGAAACAAGCAATATTTATATTTAAAAGAGCCCGAAGTTCACAGAACTAAAATTGTCACGCGTCGACTCTAAGCGTTTCTTATTAATGTTAGGTCTGCTACTATATTATATTATACTCGTACGTCTGTGACCACAGCTCATTTTCGCTTTCTTAATTATGTACAATCTAGCATTTTATTATTTTTAAGGTACTCTCTGTAATGTAAAAAAACATTAAGCAACAGTTTCCATCGCTTGATGAATATATTATAGTATATTACAAGATAGAATATTTTAGCCAAGTGGGAGTCGGACTCGCCCACAAGGGGTTCCGTACTACCACACAATACGGGTACGGATCCCTTAAAACATTACGTTACATAAAAACAATAGAGATGCCATATTAAAATTAAGGCGACAAAAAACCAGACGCTAAAATGGTACTAGTAGAACAATTTGGCACCCTTTGACCTAATTTGACCTACGAAACCTAATTTATATTATTTGTTGTTTTACTACAGAGTATGTACTACAATTATCAAATTTAAAACACTTGTATATGTATTACAGCCTGCGGCACTTTAAGGGAGTAACTTTTACCTTGGTACAAAATGCATATCATAATATTGTTTTCCTTACTTTTGAATAAAATGTATGCAATAAAAGTGTTTTAAAGCAATTTGCGGAAATAGTTTATTAATAATAAAGTCCTCACAAAAAAATTATGTATTTTAATGTACTACATTTTGTTTGTATTACATTAACAAACTTAAAAGCGTGTTTACAGTTGTAATGTAATGCAGCTACAATGTAACGCATAAAATTGAATAATTTTCTTGTGATCACCTAATTATTAACAAGCAGTTTGCTCGAATTGCTTTAAAACGCATGTATTGGAAACTTTTTATTCAAAAGTAAGGAAAACAATATTATGATGTGCATTTTGCACCGAGATCCTCCGTTAAGATAGAGCTTAAACAAATAACGTTAAAAAGCGAATTTTTTTTTTGATGTGTTTTGTATGGGGACCGTTTTTCCCGCTTGGCACCCTGCGGGTACGGAACCCTAAAAACCAATTAGAAATAAAAACTCCCGTCTGAGATTTTTCTCAGATAATTAATCGTAATCCTTACTCGAAGGGTGTCAAACGGGACATAAAAGTTTCAAATTGGGTCAAAGTATTGTATATACTCTAAAAAGTAAAACAACAAATAATAAAATTAGGGTTCTGTACTCAGAGGGTGCTGAATTGTTCGTCAGGCGCTACCATTTGAGCGGAAGGTTTTTTGTCGCTTTAATGTTGCTATAGCATTTATAGTATTGTTGATAATGTTTTTAGTGTTCCGTACCCGTATTTCGTAGTGGTACAGAACCCCTTGTGCTTGAGTCTGACTCGCACTTGGCCAAATTATTCTATTCTGTGCTGCACTATAACAATGTTTAACATTTTAATGGCTCGGTATCATTCATCTTCCACACCAGTGACTCGCTGTCGTTAAACAAGATTATAAAACTACCCTCACTCCGCGACTAGCGACCGCTACGTCTTAAAACCACAATTAAATCATGTTTTAAACTTCTCTGAAACGCAGGCGGACCGGAAAAAGTTCCTTTGTGTTGTTTTTATTTCTTCCTGCAACGGGTTTTTCTTGTCTTGTCCAAAATTATAAAATTTCGCTTTTTGTTTCGAGATCAAATGCGCATATCTTACCATTAAGGCCATAGACCAGAGCACTTATCTTTCTGTATACAGGATGTAAATGCAATGTCAAGAATCCCTTTAGGGTATGAAAGTATACACGATTCTGATGTCATTACGAGAAAAAAATATATACCTTGAATTTCCACCAAATTTCCATCATTTTTATAAACTATGGCTACGCAGCTCACCGGCCTCCCCACACACCTAATTGCACCCCGCAACCCGCGCCCCGCATCCGAGTGGCCAGCGACCGTGAGTGTCCACGCGATTAGTGTATTTTGAGTAAAGAAAATCGTCTTAATATGAGATAATGGTACTTTATTTAGAGATCCCAGTATTTAAAATAATATCTTTACCGGTCATACTAACACACCCTTAAAGGATTCTTGCCTTTGCTTTTACACCCGGTATACACTTCTATACTAATAATAAAGTAGTAAAAAAGTCGTATCTGAAAAGCGAATATTTTTGCGAAATTTTGAATGAAATGGTTTAATGGTATTTTACTAGGGCCAAAAATGTTTATATTTTTATTTTTGTCTGTCTGTCTGTATGCCTGCATGTGTGTATATTCCGAGAGAACCACTTAATGGATTTCGATGCGGTTCTCTTTATAACCATTGTAGTGACCCTCATCAACTTAAAGGCTATAAGGAGTGTTGATCAAATAATGCCCAAGCCGAAAACGGGATGGATATTGAATAAACGCAGGCGGAGCCTCAGGCGAAAGGCTATTCAAGTATAAATTAATATACGAGTAGGGTTCCTTTTCAGATTTGATGTGAGAACAAGGGATAATGCTAAATTTCGCTGTAAAAAATGCTTTCCATCTGATGTTAGTGGTCCGAAATGAGATTACATTTAGTAGAAAGTTTTGTTCATTTATATGTGCTATTGGTGCTGGGTGGTAGAGCTGATGCCGGGCTGGATTGTGGAGGTACCACCATCTTACTCGAAATCCCTCCGAAGTTATTTGGGGGAGAGTAAGAGGACAGCTCTCAAGCATAACCAGGTAGCCCGCCATTGCCTGGGACCGATGGATGGCGGTATATCCACCCCAAATTGCTGAGACTTATATAAAACAGACTGGTGACGGGCAGCGGCGTCACTGGTGCAATGGTTTTGGCACCGCGCTTATTAACACGCCTGCCCAGCGTGTGTGAGTAAGGGCATTTCTTCCAGGAGGACCGCTAAATAGTGGCAAAATCTTGGAAAGGCCTATGTCCAGCAGTGGACGGAACAGGCTGATGGATGGATGGATATGTGCTTCCCAAATAAAATGACTTTGTTAACAGGAAACTGTTATACTCGTATAGAGGGAACCGTTTAACTGTTTGTGACGTTAATTGAAGTAAGCTTGATAGATTTTTAAATTTATTCATCACCGTTTCCACAGTCGGCTGAACTTCAAGCGAAATAAAAATTACAATTGCCCAGGTTGATCTGCCGGCCATTTTACATTTACAAAACTTTACAGAAACTTAAAATATGAACCTATTTCAAACATTCCTTTGAAGGTGTTATAGTAGAGTTAGTAAGAAACTAATTTAACCTTATAAATAATATTTGATTAAAACATACTTTTTAGAAGTCATAATCAACTCATAGATATATTATTAATTTGTGATATTCCGCTAAAACTCTTGCCATGCTATTCACAATACAAACTCAAGCACGTACCGCCCGCCCTCCCGCATAAAACATGCACAAGCAAGCAATACGAGCACAAATACAAAGCAATCTTATATGACATGCAAGAAAACTTATCCAAATTATAAATAATGCCTAATGCAAATTATATTTAAGAAAAGAACCAAAATTACATAAAATTATTTTTTTTTCTAAAAAATGCCTCAAATATAAATAAAAACAAACAAATATCAAGACTGGAAATGTGCCCTAACCGTTGTCTGCGTTCGCGACGTAATTGAGTTATGTGATTTCGCGCGACTTTGTCCGGAATAAAGCAAACTATATAAAGCGCAGACTTCGTTGCCGCTATACTGCGACTATTACGTTGAAACGGTTACATTTTTAAAACTTTACTCTTTGTGATTTTTAAGGCTGTCGTAATATTTTAAGTCCTAATGAAATATGTACGAGTGCTTTCTTACCTTAGTTTGGTTTTCTACAAACATGTTCCCAGATTAATTTTGTATTTTTTTTCAAATTTTATCTTACAGTTTTGAAAATATAGCAAAATTATAAATATTTAAAATTTAATAATAATTTATATTCATAGTATTCCAAAATATAGCAACAGAAATGTTAAAGTTATTTTCGGGGTAAATCGACCTTCCCAACTAAAAATACTTTTAAGGGTTTTATAAAACAAGAAAAATAAATATAACTGTACACTAAAGCACGTGTGTTATTCGTTTTAACGACATGCTTTTTTTCGGGATAAAAAGTAGCCTATGTGTTAGGTTGGGGTATAAGCTATACCCATTCAAAATATCATCAAAATCTGTCCAGCCGTTTCTGCGTGAAAGAGTAACAAACATACACACACACACACACACACACACACACACACACACACACACACACCCTCACACACTCACACACACCCTCAAACACATAAACTTTCGCATTTATTTTATTAGTGTGATATATAGTACGGAACCCACCGTGCGCGAGTCCGATTCGCACTTAGCCGGTTTTTGCATGTATCTAGGATTTATATTTTGGTTTACAATTATTATGTAAATATCCGCCAGCCTTCTTGGCACTCTGCCCGGTGGTATCGATTTGGACAAAATTTTTTCCCTTTTGTAGAACAAGTTTAGTTTTAGATTAAATAGTTTTTAGTGTTTTATGTTATTGAATTAAGTATTTTTAAGTTATATTTATGTTATTTAAGTTGACTTTATGTAAAATTATTATGTATGAAATAACATAGCCTTGTCTTATTTCACCACAAACGATTATGACCGCGCTAATTAGACACCTAATTTTTCAATGATATTGATCTATCCTACAGGAATCATGAATTTTTCCGGGATAAAAAGTAGCCTATGTATTAAGTTAGGGTATAGGCTATATCCATTCTAAATTTCATCCAAATCCGTTCAGCCGTTTCAGCGTGAAAGAGTAACAAACATACACACACACACACACACACACTCTCACACACAAACTTTCGCATTTATAATATTAGTAGGATAGTAGGATAGGATAGGATATCCTACATATAAACAAGGAAGTCGATTAATAAAGACAAGGAAGTCGATTAATTATATTTATAATCAAATTATTATGATAGTTAAAGGTGTCCAGTAATATAAAATAATTTGATCGGTTGTTAATTGGTTGTAACAAGTATGTTAACAAATATGTATGTTTGGTGCAATAATGATATCTAATAGTGTAAGCCGACCTCGTGCCCGCTGGACCGACGACCTGAAAGACGTTGTGGGTGGCGGCTGGCTGAAGAGGACGAAAGTGGCAAAATTTGAGAAAGGCCTATGTCCAGCAGTGGACAAACACGGGTGGATGGAATAATGATTTGGACGTTTAAACGAATGAACGGGCGGGTGAAGAAAACGTTCGCCAGACTTCACTCAAAAAACCATATTCATAATAGTTAAAGTTATCAGATTAAAATATGAACAAAATAAATGATATACTAGGTAATTGCACAGCAATTTGCAGCTAACTTCAATGCGATATTGATAAAAGAGTTTGTTGTTGTCAAAAAGGAGAAACAAAATAACAAAAAATAAAAATTTTTCGACATATGACGTCGTGAAAGTAAACGACGAATATGTAAGTACCTCTGTTGCAAAAAAGGTTTGAAATTTGTGGACTAAAATGTAATAATTATAACAACATATTTATTGTTACGAAGAACGAATTTCTATGTTTGTAAGCAAGCAAGTTAAAAGTCGAGTGGAAATTCTGCAGTAGTTTAAGTTTTCTTTATTTTATTTAATGTTGGAATCTGATCCCCTCGTATGTGCAATGTTACCGACGATGGAACTAATAAAATGCGTTATTTTATCTTCTTTCGTGTTTTTAATGTGGAAAAGGAAGCTTTTATTGATACTAAAGTTCTATTGAACAAGGAATACGAGTGGTCTAAAATACTCTTAGAGAAGTCAAACCAACAAAAGATTTTAATTTTTTACTCTAATACTTAAAATAAACATTGAATAGTAATATTTATAATAATATAACTTTACTTTAGGCACCAATTACCCATACAGAATATAACAAAACAGAATGTGGAGAAGAACTTTATAAGCAGACCTAATCTGTGAAAAAAGATTTAAACTAATATCCAAGAAATACAAAACGAGTAAAAGGAATAAAATTGTAAAATATATGTATGTCTGTATACATATTGAACCTTATCAACTGTTTTACTGATCACACTACACAAATTTAAACCAAGCGTCACGACAAAAATTACTTGTCCATGACTCTACTTTTGAAATCACGCGCATAAAATTCATCTTCTACACAAAATTCTAATACCCTGAAATTAATTAAAGTGCACAGAATATACGCTAAGTGGAAGCAGCAAGATGTTGTACAAGACAAATACGTATACTTTACTATACAGCTTCATCTAGCCACAAGACAATATCAACATATTCATTGTAACTTAACAAGCTGGGAATCATTTAACCTCCATTTAACGATTTTCAAATTAAATATGGGGATATTTTCCATGCCAAATGGTATAAATAAAATATGGCATAAATTAAATTAATAGTGTATATTGTATTCCTACTCTAAGAAACATTACAGGTGAATCATCCAAGCTGTATGTCCGAGAATTAAGATGGTCGGTTTTCATTAACGTTTGAATTTGAACCCTCAGGGCATGTTTTACCATTTGCTGATATGGGATATCCAGGACATAAGTTTTAAATTGTTACAAATGTTTCGAAACGAAGTTCCTTGTCGCACGTTACTCTCCAGACACTTGGCCAATGAGAGCTAGACCGAAAAAAGTGTAAGACTTCGACCTTCACGACACTTTTGCTATTTTTTTTATTTTTTTATTTATCCAAATTACAGTAAGAAATAGTCTAAAATGTTAAATAAAAAATATTAAGCCGTCTCTCTGAAACCCGTACGGGTTTATGCGAGTGACACGCTACCAGCTCACTACGAAGTAGGTAATACAATTGATTAGTTATATGCTAACACCCACGGTAGTATTTTTTCACTAGAGATAAGGTTTTTCTTCTGGATAATCCAGACAATAATTCTGCGCACAACTCGGCCGGCAAGCCGTTTAGAATCTCCGGTAGAAGGTATTCCCACTTCCTCATGCCGTAGACGTTAGTATATCTTGGCAGCCGATATACAGGGAGGTAGGGTAAGCTACACAGTCGATTTTGTCTGCTATATTTAGTCAGTAAACTAATTTTATCTAGTTTATCTAGTAAGAGAGATAAGTTTACTTTGTTATAAACTGACATTACCTTACAATAATTGAACAAACCAGCTTCATCCTCTTTGTATTTTTGTTTAATACTTTTCGACACCATGTTCTTAAGGATAGTTAATTGTAGTTTGTATATACTATGCAAGTATGTCTTATATGTGCGCCCATAGCTACTCAGCCCGTAGCTTATGATAGAATCAGCTAGTGATAGGTATAAAGTTCGTAGAATAGTAAACGGCAGTTTGTATTTAAGGATAGCTAATTTGGCGTTAATCGATCTCAATTTGTTACACAGTTTTTCGATATGAGGTCTCCAATGTAGGTGTTTGTCAATTATCAATCCTAAGTAGGTATGTTGATCTACTATCTGTAAGCATTCGCACGAATTAGGATTATTAGGATGTGTTATGTGTTTACAAGCGTATGTCTATGTACAGGTAAATTACTGCGGTATAGACTTCGTTCCAACCAGGGGTCCCACGACATCTCTTGTTATTTCGTTATATTGCAATATTATATTTAAACATAACACTTAAATTACATAAATAACACATAATAACATACATGTCCAACATCGGGACACTACTGGACGATCGGTCCTTCACCACGGCGCACGGCGGTCGGTCTGCGAATAGGGGCTTCATTAACTGAACCTCATCACCTCCCTAGCGTTTGTCGGGCCGGACTCCATGGACTTTCTTGTCAGTGTAGTGCCGGCTGCCTGTCTCGCCATGCAGCCCTCAATGACGTTATCCGAAGGGCCCTTGTCTCCATCGGTGCTCCTGCTACTCTTGAACCACCCAGAGTAGTTCGCGATGACGGCAAGAGGCCTGACGCTATGACATTAATACCGTGAAAGTATGGGAGGCCGCTCGTATGGGACGCAACCTTCGTGGACACGCTGGCGCCCTCTCATGTTTCCATGAGTAGTAGGGCTGCTGGTTCGGCGGCGGCTGCTGCTGAGCTCTCCAAGAGGCGTAAATATGAGGAAATAGGTTCAAGCTACATGTTTACGCGTTTTGGATTTGAGTCAATGGGAACATGGGGTCCAGACGCGCGACAACTTATCAAGGACCTCTCTGGCAAGTTGATAGATACCAGCGGCAACCGGCGGGCTGGCTCTTACCTGGGCCAGCGTGTAAGTCTTGCCATACACAGAGGTAACGCGGCCAGTATTTTGGGCACTAGTGATCTAGAGGCAATCTTTTTTTATGATTATTGTGTATGATGGTGGTTGTTTTTTTTTTAGGATTATTTATTTTCTGTTATTTTAAGATGTATATTAGAAAAAAATCCTCCCGACTTTTGAACATAAAAATACATTATTGTACCTAATTAAAAATCATAACAAAAAATAAAGTAATGTTCCATATGTTCGGGGCCAAGTAATACATACATAACTTTCGGGTACTAGGAGTGAACAAGCAGGCCTTAAATCTCAAAACGTGAATATAAATATAATCAAAGCCACGAAGCTTTAAGAGTTCTATTTTCAAATTTTTAAAACAGTTGATGCAGAGAGTAATCTATTTGTCAGATTTTCCTCGTCACTTTTCTTTGTTTCTCGGGCCAAGCCCTCTGGCCTCTAATAATATTTTCTATAATATCTACGGCTGAGCCCAAGAAGCTTGCTGAACCTATGCTTGAATTTTGATAGATTTTCCCACCACTTGCAAAAGTCTCTCAGTTGGAAAACAAAGATTGTTTTTAAAACTTGACAAAATGCGTATTTACAAAAACTAATTGTCAGCTCTAAGCTCTGGTTGGTTTGCGTCCCCCAGTTCGTGCTGCGGATAAATTAAGCCAATTTGGTGCACCTTTTGTGTCTTCCTGGCGTGCTTATTGGCAGGCGTTGAAACCGGTTACTAAAACCGTTATTACAGAACAATATCAGATTACCGTATCTTGTGGCCTCACGTGAAAAATAGGCCTCAATTCTTTGTCTATTTTAATATCTATAAATAAGAAATCAACAACTTAACAATAACAACAAAATACTATATTAAAATATCATACTAAAATGTTATTATATATAATAATATCTCTATATAAATATAACATCCTAAAATATAATTAAATTAACCCGTCACCATTCAAGAACACCGAATTTTTCTGGTTCCAATTAATAATACTGATAATATTTACGTATACTTTAGTATTAAAATAAATAAATTGTAATTACCTTAACAGTTAACCGTTAAAAAACCGGTTCAATAATAAAACCAGGTTTTCAAGTGCTCATTGCCTAAACGTTTATAACTTCGACATTATGCCATTCATATTTGGAACACACTGTAATGATCAAACTTTGTTTCAGTTTGAATTTGGAACTGACTGTTCGTCACGTACGTAGTTACAAGTTAAAACTGTGATTAAGTTTGATTTGGGATGTAATTTTCGTCACTTAGAGCACTTTCAGTTTGTAGAAGTTTCCAACTTATAAAGCGATTACTTAAGTAGAGTCGTTATTTTATCCTTAGCTTTTGTAGGTTTTTGGTATAAAAAAAAACAATTAAATATTCATCTACCTAATTAGAATACAACTGTAATAACGTAAAATAGTTTTCGTTTTCATGTGTTTTTGATGCCAGTTTTGAGGCGACATTATATAGGTAGTAAAAATTGATTTTGGAACAATAGGAACAAATACAATAGGGATCTGAAAAAAATAACATGATAAGAAGGAGGCCTTTTCCAAGACGATAGTCAAACCTTTTGTTTAATAAGAAAAAAAAGCAAAGTGAAGGCTGTTTTTTCAGCTCAAAACAGTAGTCCGTCCAAACAAACATTGTAAAAATAACCCAATATAAAACATTTAAAAAAATGCTCTCGTATGAATTTCTACTAAATATTTTTCATTAAAATTTATCATTATTAAATTTTATTAAAATTTATCAGCATTATCTAACCTTTTTTTGATTCTCCGCACTACTCAGACACGCACTAATTAGGGTTCCGTTGTCATTAAAATATGTTTACTTCATTCGTTATGTGATGCGATGGACCTATTTCGCATTACTGATATAATTAAATAAAAACTAATAGAACGTTCACTCTTCATGAGCTGCGTAATTCCAAAGTCAAAGTTTTCGCGATGCCTGTGACACCCACACCGCACCTCGATTCATCATATTTAGTCGCATTGGACCGATCAATCAGCGCGACTGTGATCGCCCATTACTCAATTACATTGATGGATGCGTCATGCCACCAGAAATATCTGAACATAAACCCAAATAGGAATTTTCAAAAGACTCTATTATTATGATAATTAAGGACATAATTGGTTGTTTTCATAGAATGCTAATATTGTGATTGTGTAGTGCAAGAGACATCTGAACCAGTGGGCGGCTAAAACGCGGTAGGTTTTGTACACTGTTTGTTGAAATTGACACGGTGTCTCGAGCGGCAATATACGTATATATTATATAGGTGTATATTCAAAAAGTATTTAAGTATGTGAATGCTTGTTACAGACTGAATATCCAGCAGGCTATTTGAAATATTTTTATAACCAAATTTAAATAAAGCTCCTTTTAGGGTTACGAACCTGAAAATGAAAAAAAAAGTGTTGTCCGTCTGTCTGTCTGTTAGTCTGTCAAGACCCCTTTTTTGAGCCAAACGAGAGATATCAAGCTGAAAATAAGACCTCCTAAAGAAATCTACAGCCCCACAATGTGCTGTAAAAAAATCGAACTTTTAACTCGACGCGAAAATAAGTTTACATAATCAGTTTCATACAAATTAGTTCACCATGAAAACCTGTAGGGCACATTGACTTAGAAAGGAAAAAAATCAAAAAATTGCCAATATTTATTTATTTAAGGAGATATTAAAGACTGACTGAATTCGATCTCTTGAATACATAGAGTTAAATGGATCCCATGTGTCAAATTAAGTTGGTCATTGATAACTACACAGGGAATAAGTTTGTTTTAAACGGTTTATACGGAAGTCTCAGGGTGACGAACCTTACTCACACTTTAACGGTTTTTTTTCCTTCCAAATTACACTAGAAACCTAACAAACTTTGCCTGCTTCTTCACTAATCTATATAAGGATTTGCTCGAAAATGAAAGTCTTTTGAAATCTCCGTGTACGAGGATTTAACCTTTATTTACGCATTATTTTAAACTATACCAACAAATGAACTAAATAAAATTAGTTATTTAAATAACTGCCAGTAACCAACTGCAGATAGTTAAATATGTTGTTGAAAAAACAAAACCGATTCCTTTCCGTATTTTTTTTTCTATACACAACAACCAGACTTAGTAAAACAGCAAACTAAATGACAAAAAAACTTGTATGTGCATATTGCTATCATATAGTGGTCCTTTAGCAGTTGATAAAGTTAATCGTTTCAACGAGCCGAGAACTTGAGTGATTCTCAGCATTTTTTACTTCAAATACTTTATTAGTAATAACAACCTTATTAGCTAAGAAATAGGTATTCTAATCGCATGCGGTCCTGCTTTTAATAGGATAGTACTAGCCGTAAGAACTCTACTGGCTCAGTATCTAGAGTGGTTATTCCGTTGTAGGAAATTGTTGTAGAGAAAGTATCAAAGACGGTCAAAGTAGAGTAAAGGAGAAATTTTACAAAGTAAATATTTGCGCAAGTAATTAGCAAGTTGGGCTGAGTAAAGGGATGCGGGGAGCGAGGGTAAGTTGGTTGGGCGTTAGGAAATATGTAGAAACTAGTTCAAGTTGAACTTGCATATCTTGTTTAAATCACTTTATATTGCTTGTTCATTAAAGGCAAATAAAATAAGAACTATTACCCATCCATCTTCATCAGCCTGTTTCATTTGCATTTGGCCAGTTTTCACTGCTGGACACAAGCCTTTAAAAGATTTCGCAACTCTTGAAGAAATACCCATACTCACAAACCAGGGAGCGCGGTGGCGAAAACGAGTGACGCCGCTACCCGTCACTAGTCTGTTTTATATAAGGCCCAGCAATTGGGGATGGATATTATACCATCTTCAATCAAATCAAAATGGTGGGCCACCTGCTTGTGCCTGTTTGAAGGCTGTCCTCTCACTTTCCCCTTAATAAGTTCGGGGGGGGGGGGGACTGCGAGTCGTCCACAGTCGAGCCCAGCACCAGCTCTACCACCTTATTGTCTACCGTAGCGTCTGTTCGTTTGTCGCTCTGTCGATCTTTATGAAAGCATAACTCAAAAACAGTTTCTGATTCAGGTGACAATTTGCATGAAACCATGACAAAATAAAGTCTAAGAACAAACAAGAAGCAATCTTTTTTTCATTAAAACTACGGAAGTTACAATAATGTATAGAAAAGGTAAACTTTTTGTATAACATTTACTTGACTTGTTGCAATGCTCTGAAAAAAACCTACCTCCAGCAAAACTTGATGAGTTTACAGTAATTCTAACAAATCCTTCAAAAAGTAAATTTACTCTACATTGGAAAATTTGGACGCCTTAGTAGTTCAACAATTTTAAAAATATACTCGTATTCGTACAGTGAAAGTTGTAAACATACATCTAACTCTATCAGCACAACCATCGCTTTATTCACCAACCAACACAGGATTCTAATCAAAGAGAGAGCCTCTAATTTAGCACCCACAAAAATCCCTACATTAGACAGTCTAGCACCCATTAGCGCCGAGGGAACCCTAAAATTATCAGTCGGAGCCATCGCAGACGTTGTCCAGCTGGTGTAAGACCCATAAGACCCTTCAAATATTTATTTTTTCCTCTTAGGCTGTTTTTACGGGATACCTGTTAAATTAAACACATTCTATGAAGGAACTACCGACGTCCATGCCGCCGATGCTGAAAATATGGAAAGGAGAGATAATTTCAATTATTATAGAAATAAATTTCTTTATTTTATGCACTTGGCGTTTTATCCATCTTAAAGAGATAAGTTGGAACCGGGTCGCTCTAACTCCCGGCTCAGAGCTCCTCACATTCAGTTTTATTTTTTTTCTGCGTTTCTATACCACAATGATATAATGTTTATTTACAGTCTGATTAAATATATTATTATTAGAGTGCATTACAACAAACTAGAAAAGATCGATTAGAAACAATTTTTCACTCTTCTCTAGGTTGATTATTAAAATAAAGTAACTACACTGAAACCACCAGTTTTATCCTTTCAACTATTTTCATATATTTCGTAAACAAATGAGAAGCTTTTATTTTGTATTTCATAAACACAATTGACAAAAGGAAAAAAAAATGCTCTACATACATTTTGGGCCCTGCTGGACCCGGCATCAGTTGAGAAGTACGACAATCATTAGTGACAGTTTTTAGTTAGTTTTTAGCTCTTAATTAGGTCCAAACTTGAAATCTTACCGAGTCCATACCCTGTCCACCGCCGCCCCTGTAAGTAAGGGAGTGCAAGATACTGGTCACGAGATAACAGTAAATCTAATTGAAATGCTGCACTCGGGATGAATCGCAGGGTACTAGTTGGTTTGGGGTGGATTGTATCTTGCGTTGCTGGTCGATGATATCTTGCATTAATAAGGCGGAGGAAGGAAAGAAACTACTGTGGTTTTCAAAAGATAAGAAGGGTAGAAGGGGCTGTGTTTTCATACATACATACGTACATAAACTCACGCCTATTTGCCTATTTCCAATAAGGGTGGGCAGGCCCAGATCTCCATATGTCACGATGCTGACACACAACTTGTTTCACTTTTGCTTTATTCATAAATGAATTAGCTTTTTTATGCAAGGCTTGCTTTGTTTTTTATTAAAATTAATAATATATATTAGATTTTTCGTTATAATAATCATTCATTTAAAATTTTGAAAAAATATTCTATTTACAGAAAAAAAATACCGCCCAACGACGGTAGCGATCTGGCCAGCATATTTTATATGTTCCATTGTCCAAAAAATTTCCCTTTCTTTATTTATTTGTATAATATTTAAATTGGTAGGTAATTTTAATTTTTAATTAGTTTAGTTTAGATGTAAATTGTTATTTAAATTTTATATTTAATTATTTTTTTATTGTTTAATGAACACCCTTGGTTAATTTTCAGACACAACCTTATTCTACTTTATTATAAGTGTAGTATATATATAGATTCATTGGATAAGTATTCGGTAAGTTTTACAGTTTTGCTATGACCAAGGTGGCAGAAAATCCGACATTTTCGTACAATAAAAAAATTATAGATGATTTTGTTTTTGAAATAATCGTATATTATATTCATATTAATTACCTATTCTCACAAATAGAGCATTTTCGAGATAAGATCCTATTTTCGCGAATGTTGTCATAAAAAATAATAAAGATCTACGCACAGAAGAATTAGCCACCTGCCCCGCAAGTTTCGACTTTTCACTTTGTGTTACTCAAGCATACAACTTCTTCAAGCATCGTAAAAAATATTATACATTAAAAGTATTCCCAATTTCATTTACTTTTTCTTAACAAAACATAATGATTCATTACCATCAGACCGACTGGTAATTTTTCCTCGTCCGAGGCAGATAAAAAGGCCACAATTCCATCCGAACGGAAACTTCACGACCTGAGGTATGAAATATAACCCGTTAAACCGAACTAAGGGTAATTAGTACCCGCTTGAAACATTCACCGCTCATTAGTTTTACCGCATCATTAAACCACAAATTGCGGTCTCAGAGACCCTTGGAGGGTTCCGCCGTATTTGTGTCAGGATTACGTATTTGTTTTAGAAATCCGCGGCTTGCTTTTGGAACTCGTTAAGGGAAGGCTTTGCATGGGATTGTACTAACACCTGTTGTTTAGTTTGGGATGTACCTTATGTAGGTGACAAAAACACATTATAGGGCTCTAACCATTAAAAAATTACGTAACATTTAAAAAAAAGACTGTCAGTTGGCATTTTTAGTTTAATATTTTCAAGTATCGAAATCGATGTGTATCTTTTATTTATAATGATTAATTTTATATTATATTTCCTCTACCATTTTTTTTTTCTTGTAACTATTTGATTAAGTCTGCTGTGTAAATTAATGAACGATTTTATATTATAAAAACAATCGCAAATAGAAGAGCAAACTGCTGAGTTAACATAAAATATAAAGGAATGATTCTTACAATAGAGGGAAATATAGAAGAGACATCAATATGATTTCTTTTTATTTGTCAGTTTTCATTACTTTCTTCAGCCCTATAAATCAATTATACTTAAAGTGAGTTATATGACATGAAATTCCATACCAATGTAACGATTCATACCGATCACAAACTATTTTGTTCTACAACTTCTGAAGTTACAAAAGACAGATCATTAATCATTCGTCTCCCCTGTTTACACTTATGTGAATCGTTGGTACGAATACATCCCGCATGATAAAAATCAAAAAGTATGATTTTGTTTTTTATATGCATTGCGCCAGATTTTCAAATAAGGGAAGAAAAGAAGTTTTGTTTTATTCCTATGTAAATGAATTTAATTTATATTTGGATTTTTAGATTAAACAATTTATATTTTTAAGTTTGCATGTGCATGTTGAAGGTTTCTCAGCTTTTTCTGTTTAGTTACTTTGGGTTTAAAGCCAATATTGTCATAAACCATATATTTATTACTTTCTTCATCTGCTTCATTTTGACATACTCGTATTTGTATAAAATATGTGAGAATGTTAAGAGTCACTTCGCTTCGTATGATCCTGCTTTATACTAACAAATACTGCAACAATCACTCTGATATTGATATATGGTAAATTTGAGGACTAATGCTATGTACAACGCAATGGTAAAAACTTGATTCCATTAAATTTTCTTGTTAGAAAAAAATTACTAAGTTACCTCCAAACCGTACAATAAACCGATAGCATTCAATCAAAATCAAAATGAAATATATTTATTTCAGACCAAATTAGTCCATATTTAAACACAATAAAACAGAACATAAAAAAGAAAATCAGACAATAATAAAGATAAAAATTAAAATTAATAAATTAGAATTCAATGTAAAAAATTGAATACTGGTGAAATTCAATGAAAGTAACCGACATAGCCTGCAGAATCAGTAAGTTGAAGTGGCAGTGGGCAGGCCATATTTGTCGCCGAGATGATGGCCGTTGGGGCCGAAAGGCTCTAGAATGGAGACCACGTACAGCAAAGCGTAGTGTAGGCCGACCTCGTGCCCGCTGGACCGACGACCTGAAGGACGTTGCGGGGGGCGGCTGGATGAGGAGGACGGAGGACCGACATGAGTGGCGAAATTTGGGAAAGGCCTATGTCCAGCAGTGGACGAACACGAGCTGATGGACGGATGGAATTTAATGTAAAATATAAGATACAAAATCCTTACTTTAAATTTTAATTTCAATTTAAAAATTATTTTAATTTAATTTAAAAATAATTTTAATTTGGAGCGCCCAAACCTGCAGCTCAGGACATATGGCGGTATACCCAATGTGATGAATACTTGAATACTTGAAATTAGATCTGAAACTTTGCATAATATGAGTGATATTAGTTTATAGCAGATGCAGACAATAACATAAAAATAAAAAACCATAAGTGTAGCCGCGATTTCAAAATAACTGATGTTTTGCGTGCGCGGCATCTGATTAGAGTAGGATGGACCTTTAAGGGAATATACGAGTTTATACTTAATTAAACTAATGTATTCACCATTGTTATTGTCAAACATGTGTCTATTTCTGTTTTTTCTCCTTTCAAATAAATAAATTCATAAAAATAAATAAAGTCAATAATAGTAATTAAAACTTGAGAGATTATTTTGCTTCAAGGATTGGGTAATGATATACACCGTATGTACATACATCACTGACGTATTCTACGTCAACGATTCATAGTCAAGTACCTTTACGTTGACTGATGCGTTCAGACTGTAGCGTAGCGGGTCTACGAAGCGGGTAAACTATGGGCTCGTAGCACGTGGGAGGACGCGAATGCCTTAAGTCTACGAATCCCTCGTTTTTCTGCTTTATAGACCCGCTACGTGGACGCATACTGGCTGTATGAGTGCTGTGCTCAGAAACTTGAACTGATCATACTGAACGTCTATAGAAAAACCTTGAAAGTGTACATTCCAAATAAATTTTGTATACCTACTCGTAATTTTCTATGGGAAAGCGATTTTTCGTTAATGTATTTTCAAAAGTCGTTAAACAAAAGTTCATCAAAATTACCAGTAGAGCAAGTGGTTTACTATTCTGAGCACATCATTAACAACCCCGGTATAGGCCGTAGCAATAGGGGTGTAATAATTTTGTAACGGAGACACGAGTAATTCTTGTTATTGACCTATATCACGTAGCGCCGAGCTGTCGCCAGTTCAGTTCTCGACATTAATGCACAAACAAAATGGTAGATATAAAGGGTAACTTTCGTTTTATCAAAATTCATACTGGAGACTCGGTAAGTGGTCAGGACCAAAGTTCAATGACCCTGTTTTCGAAAAATGAAAAAAAAATTGTGCCTCTATACCTGTTCAAGAACAAACTTGACTCAATTAGTATATAAAGTCGACATTTTATTTTCATATTTCACAGGAAGAGTCATCGCACCTTAATTTTGACCATTTACTGAGTCTCCAGTATGAATTTCGTTTAATAAACTAAAGTCACCTTATATGTATAAGGTCCTACAATTTAAAGTGAACAAAATTTAAGAGATGATTGAGTATCTCTAATGACCATTTTCCAAAGAAAAATTTTTTTTTCAAGCGGCATTGTTTTTGATTCCTCTAATTGAACCACTTTGTACTGGGAAATGGAAAATAATTTAACCAAAAAAAATTTTCTTCTTTATTGTGATCAGTTATTGATACATGATCTACCCTAAAATTATTTTCACTTATTAATGTAGGACGTTATATATAAATATAATAAATAAAGAATAAGCACTTCTTAACTTGAATAATAGGTATGATGACTAAAAAAAAATTATTAGTCCGTCAGTTATATTATTAGAAAATATTGGACACGTATTTTTTCTTTTTTTAATTAAACAAACAATGATGAAGATATAGCCCGCTGAAGTTCCGCGTGACGTCACATCTAGGTACAATTTTACTTAGAAGTGACGTCATTTTCCCCCACTCCCAAACTTGGACGCGCTTTCATTTTCATTTTCTCTGTCATTTTTTGTTTGATTGACAATTCTGGATCCAGTCCATAATAAAGTTGTTCATATAGACAAGTGTACATACCCACATGACACTAAACAATTTTACACAAAACGATTTGCTAAATTATCGTCTTTGTTCGTAAGCCAAAATTGCCGGTCGTATGTGAAGCGAGGAAAAGATACGACCGGATTTCCCAGAATGCCTCGTGTTGTTTACGATAGTGTCACTTTACCAGGAAAAATAATAATATTTGTTTTTGTATGAGAGAAAAAAAGGCAGCGTATCGTAATAAGTTCACTGCTTCTTTGTCATCGAAGTGCTACGCCGTAGTATATGTGTTGTTTTTATCTACGCCGTAGTACTTATGTAGTAATTATCTACGCTGTAGTGTTGTAATCATTATTTATATTTAACTAGCTTTTGCCCGTAACTTCACTCGCGTGAATGTGTATTTCAACAAAAACTATTATCGACAGTTTTGGTCATTTTATTAACACCCGTATCAATCAACAACCCGTATAACATCGTATCCAAATCCGTTGAGTGGTTCTCAAGTCCAAATGGAACATAATGGACAGACACATTAAAAATTTTAAAATTTTAGTTTTGGCCTCAGTGTACTAACGAAAAACCCACTTTTAAAACAAAATTGCAAAGTTTTGAATATACATACTATATTATAGATATGTGCTACGTATTTTGTTATACAAATAGATGCATATTAAACACCAAGAGCTAGATTGTAACCCCGCTGTTGTTATAATGTTGTAGTTTTATAACCCATTTGTATTTCCCTTCAGTATATGATATCCTGAACATGTATATTTTCCTAGTTTGTAACATTACAGGCGGATAAAAACACGCTTTCTTATTCAGAAATAACAATGCAATCGGCCTTCATACTTTCAAAAAGTCAACCCGTTACCCTTCCCCAAGCAACTTTTCCAACGCGGACTTTTTCCAAAACCGATCAGTGACCTACTTTTTACTTTTTTTGTAAGGGCATCCGCAAATAGATTTATGTTTCGGGACACAAAGCTGAAGATAAGGCCGTCTCCACACGGCCGACATTAATATCAATCACCAGCAATATTATGCGTCACAAAACTCTGAGACTGTATACAGAAGTCACTGTTCTGTGAAAAACCGTTTTTTTCTTAAATATGTATCTTAAAAATACAAATATAAGATATAAAATAATTTATTGTTCCTTAAATGATAACCAGTATTATCCTTATATGTTAGTAGTTCGACAATACAGAAATGTATGTTTAAAAATAAACTTAACATAAAACGATAGTCTTTTGGTACCTGTGCTAGTAGTTAACACTGTACTAGATAATAGCATCTTCCGCAATATGTTTTTTCTAAATACATTTTTATCTTGAGACTTATGTTTCACGGATAAACAAAAACAGATAAAAACAGAAGTACCTAAGAATAATTAATTTTAAAGAATAACGAGAATGGCCAGTTTGCTCACAGTGGCAGTTAACAAGTAACTTATATTAATGATAAATATTAATAATAAAAACAATGAACCTTACAAAACAAGAGATCGTTTAAAAATTATAATACCGAAACCAGCGCAGCAAAATACAGTCTTACGAGTACCTACAGATATATGTGGATAAGAAAACTTGTGGACAGCACATTACGTCAGTTAGAATATACCTAACTACGTCCCTGAAACAAAAAGAACATCCCTAAAACTTCAGACACGAATCCCTACAATGGGAAATAATAAGTTCGTTCAAACTATGACGTAGCAAGCCTTACAATCGGGCAAACTATGTAGCGTAGCTTTGGCTACGCTAAGCAAAAGAAAACGTAAAGTTGCTAACTGAAAGATAAGATTCAATATATTTTACCCCCTAAACACACGTCAGTCTGTCTACATATACTCATAGTCTGCGATAAGACTGCTTTACTTTTCAATAGAGGGCGTAAAAGGTCTTTTTTTTACCAGCCGACGCGTCGTAATGCCAGCCGGGGGACCAAAACTGTGTTTACTGTAAAATACCTATTTGTGCAGTAATAGTTTTGGTGACAGTTTTCTACAATTGGAAGATGGTGTCATTGCATATATTAGGTATATGCAGATCCCTACTTCCAAGAAGTGAAGCAATGCAGATCTGCTACGATCCAAGCACACCTTTTTTGGTTTTTCTACAATTATATAATAGGTAGAGCGTCTATCTGTAAGATGGAACCAATCCACAATTTAGACTGCGATTTATTGTCTTAGCGATTACGATAAGAGTGTACAATTAAAAAACTCTTTTTGAAACGAATAAAATGGGATGATTTATTAGTTTGGTTACTTGTCAACAGTGAATTATCAGTAAACCTGTCGTATTAATTGCAAAATGGCTACTTTATTGATACGATGTACATTTCCGATAGGTTTATTGTTATTGCTTGGGTTATTGCGTCGATTTCCTGAAATAATAAGTAATTTGAGTCTGAAACGATCGTGTTGCTGAGGGAAATTAATGAATATGGTTTAATAGTAATTATTATAAATAATTTAATGAAAGCGTCGTTCGGTGAAGTAAAATTAAATCATCAAAATGAATGAACGCAGCGTAGCAAGCCCTACGGCCTTATCAGTTTTTCCACTTTATATATCCGGTGCGAGAACCACAGTAAAAAAATAGATCGTATTCCAGATCATGGCTCAAATCAATCTTATAGATTTTAGAGGTACCGTCGAAAATTTAAACAATTTTATTGAAGTCTTAGTATGTGTCCGTCCGCCAAAATGCGCGTGAAATGATTCAGAATGAATTGATTAAAACTACAATATTGGATTAAAGTAATTCTTTCTCTTTAAGAAGAAACAGAATTTTTGTATAGATCGCAAAATATGAGTAACAAAGATCAAGTGAATCAAAAGCAAATTCAAAAAGACTCAAAAAGCGACTGTTTTTGAAAATAAAACCTATCGAGCGAAAGTTTTACAATTAGGTACAGTACGCCCAAAGTTATAATGCGCATAGAAATCTATAGCCGAACGACCGGACGTTCCACGTGACCTTACTGCTTGTATAGAAAGTGTAGGGAAATACGAACTTTGCCGAGTAGTGGCGAAGATTCGTATGCGCATTATAAGTTTGGGAGTATTTTAACACTATTTACAGCCGAAAAATAAAAGTGTGAAGAAACACACTTATAACTTCACACTGATCGCTAGACTAGGTATGATCATTCAAAAACTCTGGAAAAAGGAACCTCCTCTTAAGTGAAATAAATTGTCGGTTTCTTGGGTTTTCTTTACAGATACATCTCTCAGTAAATCTTGAAGTCAGTCATAAAATAGAACGGTGTCATAAATCATTAACGCGGTTTATCGGGAAGTGGCTCAAGGAGGCCGGTTGTTTATGTGTCTTAGGATCGAATGTACCACTACTGACTATAAATTAGGGTCAATGTTGTGGAACAGGAATTTATGCGCAGTGTGCGACAAGGATTGAAATGTTTAAGACAATGTACGGTACCTTACTGGAGTACCTACCAAAATGGAGTTTGTGAAAGTTGTTAACGAGTCTCTTTGTAAACCATGACCATGCTTTCAAGCCTTATTTATTATGTAATGATACGGAGGGACTTACATTTGTTTTAATTGCGATACACGAACGCATGTTTTGATTTAGAGTTGTTTCGTCGCTGACGATAGACACTTTTTCGCTTATTTATTAAATATTTTTGAAAGAAATCGAAACATGTTTTGTATCGCGATAAAAATTATTGTAAGTCCGCTAAAAAGTCGTTCTTCCATTGAAATGAAACTGATTTGTGAATATTATTCGACTGCTCAAGAGATTTAGTTATAATTCAGTTCATTTTTCTGCTTTTATAATAGGTATATGATCCTTTTATACCCGAAGTCAGCGATAGTATCCACCGCTCATCACGTTTGGGACGTAATAATAGTCGGTGAAAAGTGCCTGTAACAAGTGTGGACTGTAACTTGCATTTCACAGTTCACACTTGGGAACACCTTTGGCACTTCCTCGGGAATCCATGTGGTGACAACATGTTTGTTGCACGTAAACAAACTTAAGTAGCAGCAATAATTATATCATATATAGGTAGAACCCTTTGAAAGTGCTTACGTAGCGAAACCGGTCGTGCAAATAAAACAAAACAGTGGCCAAGTACAATTGCATTTTAAGGTGCATTCCTACACTAAATTAGCAACTTGATATGTGTCGATAGAAACAACATTGAAATAACATTCATATAAGCGCGTATTTCAAAATTGCTGTCACGACGATCGCTGCGTCTCCGGATAGCGCAAAATACGAGTAGGAGAAAATAATACTTTTCGCAAGGACGCGATGAACGGAAAAAAATTGTTTGTAAGTAATAGTTTTGTATAAGATAAATTGTTTTCAGTATGGTGAAAGAATCATTAAAATCGCTTCAGGCATTCGGAAGGAATAAGAAAATGTTTACATTAACTTTACTTAACATGGAATTTATTTTTGATTACCTTATACACTGGACCTTATATACTGGTCCTACAATAATAATAAGTGAAAATGATATTAGTAGATCATGTATCGTTAACTGATTGATTACATTCAAAATGAAAGAAAATATTTTTTCACTTTCCAGTACAAAATGAAATGAAAATGAAAATATTTATTGTTACCATCAATTTGAACGAAACATTAGGCTATTTAACATATAATTATTATATAGGTAGAATACAAAAACACAGTCCTTTTCAATGTCATGTTACTCAGCAATAATGAAATGGCTACTGATGCCTAATATAGTAAAAACCGTAGTATAGGCATCAGTGCTTTTCCAGTTGTGCAGAATGAAATAAGTGTTCAATCGGCTGACTAATTCTTATGGAAATTCCAAAATGTTCGAACAAAATTTATATTTTTTTTCGTTGTGTCTTCGGCTATTAGGGATATTCTATCACCTCTTGAATTTTTTTCACCTTGCATTGTAAGACCTAATATAAAGTTTTATAACCACCCTTTTAAGAACAATAGACCCTCAAAGACAGGTCAAAGACTCAGAGTATATCACTGTATCGTAAGTTTCATTAAGGTCAACAATCATAAGTATTAACTTCGTATGTTTTGCATTAGGATTCAGATTCATTCAGATCGGATCCGAAATATATCTTGTACCTTTATTTTTGTGTGTTTTATAAAAATATATATGTAAAATTAATGATAAAAAAGTATAAAAGAAGTGAATTACAATATTTATGAGAAAGTTGAATAAAGCACGACTATTGAGAGCAAGGAAAAGATTAGAATAGTCATGATGACGTTGGATCAGCCGGCAAGACATTTTGTTTGACAGCACTGTCGAGGGTCCCTCAAAGGCTTCGTCATATCCGTGAGCGAGGGCACCGCCGCCCGCCCGCCCTAGCAATCGCAGGAAGTGACTCGTAGACAGACTTTTAGTTCCTGGCGTTTTGGCTATTAGCTCTCTCTTTTCGCTTCGCTGGAGCACGAATACCACTTTGTATTTTGTAAGATCCGAACTAAGGATAAAAACATAATATGTTTATATTTTCAGATTATATTGCATGATAAAAACCTCGGAGTAAAATCTAAATACTTCAATAATTTGAGCAAATTTATTATTTTGTTAACATTTATTGTTAATATTTAGTATATTTTATTTGTTCAATTGTGTCCAAGTAACAATATAAAATATTTTCTGAGCAAAACCAGTGTATATGTTACTGCCAAAGCCCGAATAGTGGTAAGTCCAAGGATTTTTCGGTAAAACCTAAGATTTACCAAGTGATGGTGGTAAAGTCTTCAAATGTCTTTAATTCCGGACTTTTACCAGCAGTCATTTAGTTAATATATCTTAGGTTTTACCAGAAAGTCATGTTAAATGCTAAAAAAAATATGTTTGTACTTTGTTTGCATTATACATGCACACTTTTTTGGAAATTAAGTGAAAATAAATAAGCTACAATCCTTATGAGCCTTCATTATCTTTTTGGTTCTCATAATTTTCTTCGTCATTTTAGACAGGCCGTTGAAGTTTAACTTCCAGTGATTACACTTCATTGGTAGTTCTTAGTTGGGCTTCATAGCCGTTAAAATCGTTAACAAAAGCAAGCTTCAGCTGAAAGTGACTGTACATCCGCACATCCGCTATGTGACAGATTTCATTAAGAATAAATATTTACTCGTTTTTTGCATAGTTTTGTTGAACTGTAAACACAAAATAAACGTGTATTTTTTTTAGAATTTGCTATGACTCTTTGGTTAATATTAAAATTAACCAGATGACGACTCTAAAAGTGTGAAATTAACGATTATAATTTAAATTTTAATGAATGATTATATAACGATTTGAACTTTTACCGTCGCCACTTGGCACATCTAAGGTTTTAATGGAAAATCTAAAGATTTACCACTACTCGGGCTTTTACAGTAACATACATATTCTTCAGTCAAAGCTAGATAAATTCAGGTATAAAGGATCCTGAGATCGATCATTCCTTCCACAAAGCCAGTCTCTGGTCCTACTGACTTATTTATGAGATATGAAGCAGGTATAAAAGCCAGGATACAGGTACGTTGGAAGCCTTTCAAAACGCTAGGACTTTTATGCGCGACCTTATAAGGCTATAAATAAGTCGGAAATATAAAAGTTTCTGAGAAGTTTAATCATATCGTTAGTTTAATGTGTTGTGATCTCATTACTGATATGATTACGGTTTAGTTTCTGAGAACCAATAATCAACCTGTATGTAACTTCTAAATGTACTTACCGAAAATTAAACTAACAAATAAATGCTAATTTGATTTGATTCAGAGTGCACGGTTCATTATAATATGGTATAAACAGTGTATTACGGCTACTAGCACCACATTCACAAAGCGGTCAAACGACAAATAAAGTCAATTTAAGACAGGCGTGGATCCAGCCCTCAAAAAAGGTTGTGGTCATGGCCACCCAAAAATTGGCTAAGTGCGAGTTTGACTACGGGATCCCTTACGATCGATATGTTGCATTCCTTTTTATATGGGGACTTCCTTACAGATTGACAACTGATTAAGCTTTTATATTGTTGTATCACTGGTTCACGCGGCCGAATCTGCGGCGTGAACACTAATAAAACTATAATAATGTTTGTCTATTTGCTCGCGAACACTAGAAAAGACAGTATAGTGCGTTTTTGAATTCCGTAGTCCTGCTTGCTACGCGACGGTCTCAATTAGGTTATTTTATCAACAGCCCTTATAGTAGGAATTTTTCAGAATGTCGGGATCGGCTTAAGAGCTTATCTTCCAATGAATGGCATTGTTCTATTGTTACGTTCCACCACTAATTAGCAGTGCACAACGAAACGCATAAACAACAAAATATTTTATGTTAATAGCAACTTTAACGCCTGAACAAAAAGGCTCAAATTTGAACGGTAACGCATTCCAGATAATACTTTTTGAAAATGAAAGCCGCAGCAAGGTACAGGTGTGCTTTTTACATAATTTGATATGCATGTTATAAAGAAAAACAGTATTTAAGTTTAAAAAAGTTAATTTGTCTCTTTGAAACTTTAATTTAACACACATTTGTTGTTTATTAAATAACTATGTTTACTTATTCTTATATAATTCCAATAAAACCAGTAACCTACAAATACAAAAAAAAATTGTATGGCTACAATCTACGGTAATTATTAAAGTTACATTTAAAATTACATACATTACATTTTTGTACCTCTTATTCCCGCTAAATCAAAGTCCATATACACAGCCGGGGTCGTTATCGAACACATTTTTCACAAAAATCCAAATAGCAGGTAAGCAATCAAAATCCTATAAACGTGGGCCAGGCCAGGGTCAAATTTATGAAATTTCCAGAATAAAACACAAAGAAGTATACGATATTAAGATCCGAAAGCCATTACTTAATCATCCTGTAACTGACACACAAAATGGCTGCTGCTTCAAATTTCAAAAATTAAATCTGAAATGTGTTGTCGTCTTGGCGTTCAAATTTGAGCCTTTTTGTTCAGATGGTATAGTTGCTATTAACATAAAATAGTTTGTTGTCTATGGGTTTCGTTATGCACTGCTCATTTATCAGTCGAACTTAACAAAAGATGACAATACCATTCATTGGAAGATAAGATGCTAAGTGGATTCCGACATTAAAAAAAATCCTACTATACCTCAGCTGTACTCTTCAATATTTATGTAAATCAGCTGATTGTCGAGCTCAGCGGCACCAATGTCGGATGCTCTATTGATGGAACAATGTTCAACAATATAAGTTATGCAGATGACATTGTGCTGCTGAGTCCGTCAATCAGTGCTCTTAGAAAACTGATGAAGGTGTGCGAGGACTATGCGCAGTCACATGGACTTCTGTATAATGTCAAGAAGAGTGAGCTTTTAGTGTTCCGGGGGAAGCTAAAGCTACCTTCAAATGTGCCACCGGTGAAACTGGGTGGACTTCCTCTAAATAGGGTCATCTATTTCAGATATCTAGGACATTATATCACCGAGGATTTATGTGATGATATGGACATAGAGAGGGAGGGCAGGGTGTTGGCGGTCAGGTGTAATATGATTGCCCGCAGGTTTGTACGTTGCTCAAGTGAAGTTAAGCTTACGCTGTTTAAAGCCTTTTCACAATCGTTCTATACGTGCAACCTGTGGGTCAGCTATACACAGAAAGCCTAAAACGCCCTGCGTGTCCAATATAATAACGGATATAGGGAGCTTTTGGGGCTGCCGCGATACTGTAGTGCATCAGGTATGTTTGCAGAGGCTCAGATTGAGGATTTTTACTGCATCATAAGAAAAAGAGTAGCCTCCCTGATGGCGCACGTTCGCGGCAGCGCCAACAGTCTCCTATCTGTACTAAGGGACAATCTGGATAGCCCTATCTTCAAACACTGGGTGGTTTTCTATCTTGCTCCAAATCAAAAATGTAAGTAGTTAAATAAATAAATTTTATATTTTGTTACTAACTTAGCTATATAAGAAAAATACTAACCAATATGGATTTATAATGGTCTGAAATTAAGTATATTCTATTCTATTCTATAGCCTTTATGTTAACCAATGTCGCTACAATGAAAAAACGATGATATAAAAACACATTAAAATCCGTTGAGTGGTTCTGCACTTTAAGCGGAACATACGGAAAGACAGACTAAAAGACGAAAATTCAAAAAAAAATTGTTTTGGCCTCAATGCAAGACCAATAATAATAATCAAATATTCAATATACAGACACGACTTTTTTACCACTTTATTATTAGTATATATAGATATATATGAATGTGGGATGTTGTGGATGTCTGATTGTAAGTGTGCGCGAGTGAATCCTGTTAAACATTTTGAAGTCAGGAAAATGGTTACTGGTATTCTTACTTCTGATAATAAAGTTCGTTATTTCATTATTTAGTCTGAAAGCCAAACACGCATGAACCAAAGTGCAACTTTTACGAAATCTTATTTTAGACCTGCGGCTTTAGAAGTAAAGCCTTTAGAAGTAAAGCCTTTCGGGGCTCACTCGACTCGTCTTCGACAGACGACAAAAGGAACAATCTTACGCGAGTGAACAGGATATCTGTTATTTGTCTCTCTTACTTGTGTACATTTGTCACTTTCGTAATTTCACGAAAACGAGACAAACGAGCCTCGAACTGTTGTTTTTCTGATTAAATACCTGTAGAAAGCGTCCCTTATAATTGCATGAGATCTAGTCACTTTACATCGCATGATTTTATGGTACTGTAAACAAAAGTCAAACGACTGATATTGCGAGAAATAGAGAGAATAGCCGGTCTGGTAGATGTTTGGTAGACTCTTGCTTTTTGTTTCAGTAAATAAGAATTCGAATGCAGCGCCAAATATGATGTATGTTCAATACGAGGCAAAATCTATTTAGTATTCCCAAATACAATCCAAGATAACGGTGCCATCAAACAGCCCCACAGCTATTCCCTTATGTTGGGACGGTGCTCTCGTAATAAACATCAAATTTATAACTAAGACTGTTTAATGACTTGCCATAACTATTCATGAATACTTTATTTGTCTGACAGGGGTGAAGATGTTTTATTTGTTATTGAACGACGTTTAAGTAGACTTTATCCGCAGACTTATGTAAGTTACGTGACTGAATCAACTTGCAGAAAAATATAGAGAACTATATTAAGAAACTTTTATTTTTGCTTTTTATTATATATTTTTGATAATATCAACTGATGCAGGGCCCAGTAGGGTTCGAAATATATCTTCAATTTTTATTTAAATTCTTTGGTGTATACAGGATGGCCGGGAAACAGACGTCCAAAATTTTTTTTGGCTGCCTTACATTTTGGGGGTATCCGAATCACCCCCATGTATGTTCCGCGATTTTTAGTAGTTTAGGACATATGATTATTTTATATGATTTTTATAATAATTTTCATCTAAAATTAGTTTTCGATTTTTTCTCTCTTTCTATTTAATTAACTTGATATCATTGCGCGGTATAGAAAATCAGAAAAGTAAATCTGGGTGAGAGGAGCTCTGAACCGAGATTTGAACCCGTGACCTCTCGCTCACCAGGCGATTGTCCCACCAACTCAACACAACCTGCGAATATACGTGTGCTTTCCCGTACCGCAACGGTATGTATAAATACTTACATAATAGTTAAGCCAACATGAAGATAATATGTATTTAATTTTAATTTAATTTTAATATTGTAATTTAATTCTTAATTTTGTAATTTAATATTTTATATTGTAATTCTATGGGTCCACAGTGCCTGAAAATAAACAACTATTATTATTATTATTATTCCATCCATCCATCAGCCTGTTTCGTCCACTGCTGGACATAGGCCTTTCCAGGATTTCGCCACTCTTGGCGGTCACCCTGGAAGAAATGCCCATACTCACACACGCTGGGCAGGCGGGTTGGTGAGCGCGGTACCGAAACCCTTGCACCAGTGACGCCGCTGCCCGTCACCAGTCTGATTTATATAAGGCCCGGCAATTGGGGATGGATATACCGCCATCCATCGGTCCCAGGCAATGGTGGGCCGCCTGGTTTTTTTGCCTGAGAGCTGTCCTCTTACTCTCCCCCGAATAACTTCGGGAGGATTTGCGAGTAAGATGGTGGTACCTCCACAGTCGAGCCCGGCATCAGCTCTACCACCTAATTATTATAATACACATAACATCATGTTTATTATTATTACAGTCAAAACTGGAACTATCCCTTGAAATTTATTTCAATAAAAAAGCAAGACAGAAATGTTTCAAGCTCGTATCCCGTCCCCGCTTCAGACCCGTCCGTTCATATTCCCAATGTCCAAAACCAAAACCCTGCCATGAATCCCGCTGACTCATCGACATCTCGTCTGCGGAGGGTCAATGTCATACTGTCTGACACGGACCACAAATTCTAATGAGACTAATGTATCGGAAAGGTTACAGCTACTATAATACAAACGCTTTGTGCAATTAACCCCAGACCATTTTTGTTCGCAATTTAATGTATTACTTTTGTATTTGGCATTTTTGCGCTAAACCGCTTGAAATATTTAAGAAAAACTGAAAAAACCCAACTTTCCTCCCTCCCAAACCCGACGCTAAAAATAGTGTAACTTTTTACCCAACAACATGTGGACTATATAGAACAATTTGGAGTTGGAATAATACTTTTACTTTGGATGTTGAGTTTAGGCCGTTTTTTGGTCTAATTGCACCACAGTATTATTGTTTCTATATGTACAGTTGACTGGTACAATACTACATGTTTGTAGCAGCCAGACCTTTAAAAAGCGGTTTAAATAATACGTTTTCATAAATTATAATATTTATAATATACAAAATGTTATTGCAATCAAACTTTATTTGTAGCGATGTGTAACGTTAATTTAGGCCAGATATTAGTAAATTTACGTTGTACGTAAATGTATCTCTATATTTATTTGGATATTTTATATTACAGATGGACTGAATCAATTAAAACGCAATAAAAACACTTTATACTTACGAGAGGATTCAAGTGTACCTGCTACGTGTAGCGTAGCGTAGCACATTGTAGACCTGCCTCCTCGTTTTCTATCGTGGCCATATCGTATAATTGGCCATATCATGAAGTATGTAAAACCGATCTAGTGCGAGTCGGACTCGCGCCCTGAGGGTTCCGTACAATTAAATTAGTTGATAGACTTAAATAATTTGAATAAAAATTACAAATTTATCAGTACCTATACCAAATGTATAAAACAAAACTGCAAAATTAAGTTGGTCGAGTATTAATGTAATATAAAGTCTCCAGATGCGATAACGAGCGAAGCAAGAAGGAGCGTGATAAGTTGCTGGTGACCATTGGGAATCGAGCGAAGCGGAGCGGATATGGCCGGTCGGTTAATGAAATTATCAATTCTACGTTACGGCCACGACAAATACACTTTGTAGCACATTACCTGTCATTTCTATGGCGCAAGCCATGTGTACCTATAGTATAAATATAATACAATGCAAAAAAAGCTTTTCTTTTGTATAACGCTTAATTATTAGCAAAATGTGACCTACCCACCACCTAAAGTCTTTGAATTTGTTTGAAAAACCGTAACAAGTTGATTATTTACCTATATTAATTGTGTAAATAAGAGCTGCCAGAATGGTTTATGTTAAGGATAACTTTATTTTTGTAGGAAGGGAAAATTAGGTTTATAGAAATTAGAATCGTAAAAAATTGTGTGCGTTGGATAGGGACGGGTACTCGATATTCTTTTTTATGAGTATTGGAAAGTACTTTTTAGGGTTCCTTAGTCCGACAAGGAACCCTTTTTGCCATGTCCGTCTGTCCGTCTGTCCGCGGCTTAGCCCAGAGACTATGAGTACTAGAAAGCTGTAATTTGGCATGGCTATACATATTAATCACGTCGACAAAACGGTAAAATAAAATCTTGAAATGTTTTTTTAAATGTGCCTCCCGTACACATAATTGGGGATGACATTTTTTTTTCTCTTCTATCCCATAGTGTGGGGTATCGTTAAATAGGTCGTTTAAAAAGATTGTGGGTGTGTTAAAACCACTTTTCGATTAAGGGTTTCGTTGGTGAAATATTAAGCCTTACAGTGCTAATTTTTGTTAAAGTCAAGCGTCCCCCCCCCCCCCCTGCCGGTTAGACGGTTGTTTATAGATATGTGAAAAAACTCACAGAAAAAGTACATATATATAATGAAGTTAAAAGAATAACTATCACAGCTAAGTAGGCTTTACAGGTTTACGAGTACAGGTCATGCCAAACTTTTGGCCCCCTCTAAACACGAAAATGTATGGGTCATTCTCCTAAATGTATGGGACTAGAAGTTTGGCGCGATCTGTATTAGTGTAGACCAACTTATAAAATGTACTGGGTAACTACGGAACCCTACATTGCACGTGGCCCGATACGCACTTGGCTGGTTTTTATTTTTATGAATTATATTATGTACTAACGCGGTTGAAAGGATACTTTTCCTAACATCCGTATGTTATCTAAATCGTCGTTGCAAGGCAATATAATATAAAGCTCTTGTCAGTCTGTCGTAATAAAGTTTTATTCATTGCCAGTTCCTTTAATTCTTGGTGTAACAAGACTTCAGCCTTTTCTTTTAAGGCCTATATAACTTTTTTGAACAAAAGGTAATAAAATACATCGCGTTGTATACCTAATAATTATTATCATAATCTATATAACTTGTACAAATAAAACATGCTTTGATTTTTTGCTTGGGTTGGCCGTTGTTGAGACAAGAACTCTGACTTTCTTCAAGAAAGCATTTACTGACAGTTTTTGTAAACAGGCTGAATATTTATGAAATAATCAAATACATTTTATGTTTACATTTATTTATTTCAACAAATACCTTACCAGACAAACCTAGAAAATACCTATTTAAAAATAATCGTACATATATACGTAATAACATCGAATAGCTCTCAGAATTCCTTTCAAGGAATCAATATGGAATGCAGAGTAATGGGGGAAGACGATCCGATTTTATTGGTTTATTATGTGCAAATTATTATTTTATAGCTCTATCAAAGCTGGCTTGTGCAGAACGTGGGGAGACATCGATTAATAAGACCGTTAGAAGTATCAGTGAAAAGAAACATTATGGAAACTTCACAGAGAGCCATAAACACACCCTTCTAGACTATGCGTTTGAATAACTTTTTTAATACGCAATTTTGTACGAACATTTTCATACGAATGTTATCAATAAAAAAACATACATGTGCAAATGAAAAAAAAAAAATTAGACTGCCAAAACTACAGTAGGAAGGTTTTCAAAGTAAATAAGAAGTAGGTATACACGTCATTTGTGTTTTGTTTCTCTGGGAAAGTTGTTATGTCACCTGTCAGCGTGAGATTGTATAATCCGATAGTTTATCATTTCACTAGGTAAGGTTTAGTTACTTTATAAAACACCTACCAAAACCTACCGTGGAATTGGAATCTCACTAGTAAAATTGTAAACTATCAGGTTTTACAATTTCACGGTCACCGTATCTAGTGAGATTACAATTTCCCGGTAGGTTTTTATAAACTAACTTAACTTAACCTAGTGAAATTATAACCTATCGGATTTTAAAATCTCACGCTGACAGGTTACATAACAACTTTCTCACAGAAACAAAACACAAATGACGTGTATACCTACTTCTTATTTACTTTGAAAATCTAACCTACTGTAAGTTTGGCATGGGCAAGTCCAATTTTTTCATTTTATTCTAATTTATTCACTACTTTTTCCTTTTTGGAAAACTGTTTGCTATATAAATAGATTATTTGGTGGTGGTTATACCAGGACGGCTATTCTCGCAAAACTTTTCACACGCTTTGCTTTTCATACGCCTCTATTTAACGCGTTATAAATGCTGTGTGATGATAATTCTATCTATAACCCTTCAAAAGAGACGTAAAGCATGTTATGAATACGTACAACAGATTTATATTTTAAAAGTTTAATACGTTTCTTCATGAAGAACTTGTAAAAATCACCCGCTTTCGGCCTTCGCAAATTGTCTTACTGTAGCAGTATCTTTTTATCTTTAAATGACACCGAATAATCAACCGATTTTATCAATCAGTTAACAACCTTTTTTCTGTACTTTTACAACATAATTTTCAGTTTTGATGTCCCTTATATTTGAAACTTTTTCAAAAAGCGAGCAGACAAATGTGAGCGATCTTTAGAAGTACGCACCCCTCGATTGGTGCATTTGCTAGGGGTGGCACACGCGTGACGCATCGTGATAATTGCCAAGGGTTCTCGCTAATTCTTCTCGTGTTTAACCCTATTTGTCCGGCTTACTTACAGAGTAATGTGCTTTTTTGTTTGCTTCTCATTTAGTGTGATTATTGCAAATATTTGACAATTAGTTACTGGATAGTTTATTGCTTTTTTAATTGCAATAATGAAATTTGTTTGTTAAATATCATTTGTGAAAAAAGAAAGTAACGGGTATTCGTAAACTGCATAAATGTACTCATAAAAGTAAGAGGTACAATATCCAAAAATATTTAGTGATAAGAGGAGCCGAATATTTATAGGTGGAAGAGCTGATGCCGGGCTCGACTCTGGAGGTACCACCATCTTACTCGCAAATCCTCCCGAAGTTATTCGGGGGAGAGTAAGAGAACAGCTCTCAGGCAAAACCAGGCGGCCCACCATTGCCTGGGCCCGACGGATGGCGGAATATCCATCCCCAATTGCCGGGCCTTATATAAAACAGACTGGTGACGGGCAGCGGCGTCGCTAGTGCAAAGGTTTCGGCACCACGCTCACCAACCCGCCTGCCCAGCGTGTGTGAGTATGGGCATTTCTTCCAGGACGACCGCCAAGAGTGGTGAAATCCTGGAAAGGCCTATGTCCAGCAGTGGACGGAACAGGCTGATGGATGGATGGATGGAAGAGGAGCCGATGTTAAGATTTAATTGCCTTTTTTGCTAACACTGCATCCATAATCTATCCATCAGCCTGTTTCTTCTACTGCTGGACATGGGCCTTTCCAGGATTTCGCCACTCTTGGCGTTCTTCCTGGAAAAAATGCCCATACTCACACACGCTGGGCAGGCGGGTTGGTGAGCGCGGTGCCGAAACCCTTGCAACAGTGACGCCGCTGCCCGTCATCAGTCTGTTTTATATAAGGCCCGGCAATTGGGGATGGATATACCGCCAATAAGTGATTTAGTTGAAGAAATATCAGATATATTAAATGGTAAGGACAAATGTATTGGAATATTTTGTGATTTAAGTAAGGCTTTTGATTGTGTCAGTCATAAAATTCTGTCCGACAAATTAGAATACTACGGCATAAGAGGTTCCACTCATAATTTTATTTTATCATATATGACAAATCGTACACAATTTGTTCAACTTACTTTAAATGACGATCATGATGAAACGAGTAAAATAAGATCAGATAAAAAAGTAATTAAATACGGTGTTCCACAAGGATCGGTGCTAGGACCATTATTATTCAACATTTTTATAAATGACCTGGCCTGTAATATAGCTGGTGCAACAACTTATTTATATGCTGACGACACCAGTTTAATAATCAGTGAAAACAATATCAACAAGCTTACAACGACAGCTTTAGCAGCATGGAATGATTTGTGTAGATGGTTTAAGGCTAACGGTCTCTCAATGAACTGCAGTAAAAGCAATTATATTGTTTTTAAGCGTCACACAAACAGCGCAGACTACACTATAAATTTACCCATTGACAAGATCAATTGTGTACGTTTCTTAGGTATTGAGCTTGATGATCAATTGAGATGGGGACAGCAAATTGCCAATGTTAAAAAGAAATTAGCTAGCGCTTGTTTTTCCTTAAAGAGTCTGAGTAAAATTGTGGGCTCAGATACTCTTAAAATAATGTATTTCTCCTATTTTGAGAGTATTATTAGATATGGACTAGTATGGGGAAACTCAAAACAAATTAAAGATATTTTAATCTTGCAAAAAAAAGCTGTGCGTATTATAGATAGTGCTAAATTCCGAGAACATTGTAAACCTTTATTTAAAAAACATAAAATACTAACAGTTAGAAATTTGTATATATATCTAGTAGCAATTAAAATTTTTAAATCTTTAAATGAATACAAAAGAGTTTGTGACACTCAAACACATGTATTAAGAAATTGTAATAATTTAGCTTTACCTTATCCAAATTATGGCGTATTTCAACAAAATATTAATTACTCGGGTCTGAAAATTTTCAATAAACTTGATAATAATATAAAACAGTGTAATAATGTCAATGAATTTTCAAAAAAACTTAAAATGTATTTAATGGATAAACCATTTTATAATATCTCTGAATATTTTAAATGTAAGAAATAGGAAATTATTTAAGTAAATAATGTAGGAATACTTTTGTCACTTTATTTTGATCTCATTAAGTTTAATGTAAATGTTTTTTTTTTTTTTTTTTCTTGAATTATTTTCAAATAATCTCATAGTATTTTTTTCTTAGTCATTTAGTTTTTTATTTTTATTTTTATTGTACCAATGTTTTTTGCATGCCTTAGTACATTATTTTTGTATGGCTTTACTGCAAATAAATGATCTTATGTCTTATCTTATGTCTTATGCCATCCATCGGTCCCAGGCAATGGTGGGCCGCCTAGTTTTGACTGAGAGCTGTTCTCTTACTCTCCCCCGAATAACTTCGGGAGGATTTGCGAGTAAGATGGTGGTACCTCCACAGTCGGCTGAGTCAGGCATCAACTCTACCACCTAATAACGTAATTAGTTAACGGAGTAACACTCCATAAAGTAGGTATAAAATTAACATGTCACCGAAAAGTTTCAAATCTTTTTGTATTGTGTATGTTAAATAGCTAATATGTTTTGTTCAAACTGATGGTATCAATAAATGTTTTCATTTTCATATCGACACATCATCGCGACATGAATCTCCGAGGGGGTATCAGAGGTGTTCCCAAGTGTATGTAAACTGTAAAATGCAAGTCACACTCCACTCTTGGTTCACCCGCTTTTTACCGACGAAGCCCGCATACCGAACAACAAATAAATGTTTCACCATTGGGATTGCACTCTGGGTTAGCAAGCGAGCGCTCTACTTTTCTCAGTAACCCGTAACCCGTAAGTAAGTAAGTATTTCTATTTTGATGAAGCATTTAGACTTTCCATTTTATTTCAAAAACTATCTTTCTGTTTGATTGATTTTTGTCTTTCTTTTGTGTTAATTTGTGTGAATGTGCAAAAAGTGTTTTAAATAAAATGAATAAAAGTGAAATTAGACTGAGATACAGCGCAATATACAATCAAATATAACTTGTTGAAATGGTAAATAAATGCATGTGCACTTTTAATCAGGGATCTGGTGGACAGACGTGTCTGTCTGTCCGGCATCGCTCCCCAATTACAAGTAACACTCCCCCTTAAATGTTAGAGGTTTGTGCCACTTCCTTACACTTGCATTTCGCGTATAATATTCTTATGGTTTGGAACTGGCAACACTATTTATTATAATAATCGAAGTAGAGCTATTATTCTCAAACGTTTTAATCAGGTTGATAAAGGAAACCTTAGACTAAGAAATTAAATTAACATAATTTAATTTGTTATCTCATTGCGATGGATAAATCGCCAAGTGTTTAAAAATATATAATGTAGCTTTATAAACAGGCCCCGTTTTATCAGAACCGTGAAATAAAAACCAAATTGAGTTGCTCTGAAAAGAGAATATTTTTATTAAACACTAGTTACATATTTATCTTTTAAGTTATGCATGTTTAATGCAAGTAATTATTAATCTTACCTGAAAAGAGAAACAACATTTAGAGCTATTATTTCACAAATTCATTTACTTATAATATTTTGATGTTTTCTTTGTGATACACTCGTCTGACAACAGTTTACATAACCTTCAAACATGTCTGTCATCCTTCCATAGATTGACGCGTGAAAACGCGGTAAATTCAAATTAAATGAAGTGTCACTTCTTCATTTACATCTCCCCTCCCCAAGAATTTATATGGATGTGTTCGCTTACATTTTTAATTTTCCTGTACCGGAACAAGTTTTGTGACATGGAAGAGATTAGACTCGGACTTCCTATGCCCTGTGTTTATTTTATAAATTGAGTCTGACAATGTTTCTAAGATTTTATAAGGGCCAATTTTTAATTCATCGAGTTTTTTTCTGTTTAATCGATTACCGTTTTCCACATATACAAAATCTCCTATTTTTAATTCACATTGTTTTCTGTTCTTATCGAATTGTTGCTTATTATAATTGTGTGATTTAATAGTATTTTCCAATGCAATTTGTCTATCTTGAAATAAATCATTTTGTGTTATTTTTTTTTTCAATTCTTCTTTTTCCCTTCTAATAAAAATTTTGGGGAGAATCCTGTCACAGTGTGTTCAGTTTCATTATACATTTTGGTACATTCATGGGCAATAGTCGTCCAGGCCAATTTATCCTTCTTTTCGTTTATCTTACATCTAATTTTATTTACTAATGTTTGGTTTAATCTTTCATTCAAACCATTAGAGAATGGCGAGTTTACTGCAGTGAAGATAATGGGTATATTTTCTTTAGCTAAAAAGTTCTTAAAATCTTTTGAATTAATGCCTGGATATTGATCAGATAAAATCATGCCAATTTTATTATTTCCCTGTGGTATTTTTTTAACAAGCTTTATAAAATCACTGGAATTTTGAGTTTTAGATGTCAAAACATAGGCATATCTGGTGAAATGATCTACGAGTAGGTGTAAGTATGTTTTTGTAGAACGAGAGCTACCAAATCCACCAATGGTGTCTATAGATACTATTTCAAAAGGGTAAGTAGCTGGACCTAAGTGAGACATTAGCCCAAATTTATATTTTCCTCTGGATTTGTTTTTTATACAGATGTCACAGTTGTCACAAATTTTTCTAATATTATTAGTTAAATTTTTTGCTGTATAAAATGGCTTAATTTTATTTTCCATCTGTTGTATACCTAAATGACAGTAAAGATAATGTATTTTTTTTTATTATTTTTATACTAAACTCTTCAGTTAGTAATATTTTTTCCTTTTTCCCAATTGTCTTATAGTATATCGTATCTTTTAATATTAGTTTACTTGTATTTTGTTTTACTCTTTCATTTTTTTTTTGATCATTTGTATGTCTTCTAGTTTAATAAAGTTTACAATTTTTAAACCTTTATCTTGATTTCCGCACGATTCTAATACAGGGTTTCTGCTCAAACAATCTGCTTCTAAATTGTATTTTCCAGGAGAATATTTTACATCGAAATTAAACTGAGATAAATAGTATGTAAGATTTCCCAATTCTTCATCCGTTCTAGCCTTAATATTCATTTTCTCTAGAGGTTTATGATCCGAGAAAACCGTGAATGTTTTTCCTATAAGCCAATGGTACCAGTATTTTACCGCTTCTTTAATTGCTAAACACTCCAGATATATGGCTTTTTTACTTTTTTGGGAGTAATTTAATTTTTTGGAAAAATATGCGCAGGTTTTTTCTTCTCCATTGAGTTGTGGTTGTTTTAAAATTGCGCCTATGCCCTGTATACTTGCATCCGTATAAATATTAATTGGTAGATCTGGATCATAAATTGCCAAAATGGGCTTTGAGCAAAGTAGTTTTTTTATTGTCTCAAAAGATTCTTCACATTTTTGTGACCAAATAAATGTTTGTCCTTTTCTCAACAAATTATGTAAAGGATCTAGTATGATTGATATATTTGGCACATATTTTCCATAGAAATTTATTTTACCCAGAAACTGTCTAACATTTTTTTGTGTTTTCGGAATAGGAAAATCCTTTATGGCAACTAAATTGTCTTTTAGCGGAGTAATTGTATTGTTTTTAATTATGTGGCCTAAATATTTGACTGAGTCCTGCGCAAAATTACATTTTGAAAATTTCAATTTAAAACCTTCCCTTAATATCGCTTTTAATAATAGTGATAGGTGTTTAATATGTTCTGCAAATGTCTCAGAGAATACCAGGATATCATCTATGTAATTCACTGTGAAATCGGATAATTTATGTTTCCTTATTATGCTAGATAATATTCTTTGAAAAATCGCAGTAGAAGTTTTCAAACCAAATGGTAAACAAGTCCATTGAAAGTGGCCTTCTTGAGTAACAAATGCTGTCTTTTGTTTGTCTTCAATTTTCAAAGGGATTGACCAGAACGCTGAGTTTATATCTAGTGTTGAAAAGAATTTACATCTTCTTGTTTTGACCATTAAATCTTCAATTAATGGAAAAGGTTGTGATTGAGGAACCACAATCTTATTTAAATCACGAAAATCTATACATAATCTTGACCTTCTTCCTTCTTCCTTTTTAAAGGCTAATGTAACCGGAGCAGCAAAAGGACTATATGACTCCTCGATTAATTTTTTTTTAATAATTTTGATATTTGTTCTTCTATTTCTTTCATATCATCAATAGTGCACCTATATGGTCTTTTACTGCAATATTTCTCTATTATTAAATCAATATGAGCTTCAAAACCTTTTACAGTGCCTATATCATACTTGTCTTTAGCAAAAAGTGAATTATATTTGCATATCAATTTATCTATTTGTGACTGTTTTAGCAGGTCTAGATGGTTTATTGATATAGAAAAGTTGTCCACTTCTATGTTTTCATTAAAATTTATTTAACATTCATAATTTGTTTCATTTTTATTTTTCTGAACTATATCCACATCCTTGTTTTTATCATTTATACTTTGTGTTTCCTCTTCGTTGGTACCTGTAAAGCCAGGAATTATTTTTGTATTTTTAGGATTTATTGCTTTTTTTTTATCTTCTTCTTTGGGGTTAGGGATACTTTGTGTAATTTTTAAATCCTCATTTTGGATCAATTTAAATTTTTCAATGCAATCTAACCCAATTAAGAAATCATAATCGAAATTTTCTTCATCTATGACAGAAACATTAATATTTTCTTCAATATCAAACATTTTTATCTTTAAAGTTACCATTCCAATAGATTTTTTTACGCCATTAATCGTTTTTAAACTTGCTTTTTTTTTGTTATCATTAATCGTGTTTTTCTTTAACGACAATAATCTCGAATTTATTAAAGACACATTCGATCCAGAATCATAGATTCCCGAAGTTTCCAATGTGTCATTTATTAATAATTTAATTTTAATTAATGGCGAAATTACAAGTTTTTTGGATCAATTTCATTTAATTCCGTTTCTAATTCAGAATTGTTAATGCTCCTTATCTGATCCCTTTTTGGTCTATCACCATTTTTGTTTTTAAACCAACATAAGGATTCAGGATGATAACGAGTTCCTTTATTTTCTTTTTCACAAATTTTACACGGACTGACTATATTTTTAACATATTTATCCTTAATTTTACTTTCAAAACTGACTATCTTTTTTTCCAAACTCTTTCTATTCACCAAGTATTCTAAACCTCTGATATTATTAAATAAATCTTCAGTTTCATTCAAATCGTTCCTATCGATTTTATCTCCTACAAAATTTGGTAGCCCCGTAGCAATCAAATCAATAAGAGTGGGTTTATCCATTGATTTATTTGTCTCCAGTAATAGTTTTTCTTTTTTTAAAGCGTATTCTAGTAATGAGCCCTGTCTATATTTAAATAAAATTGCATACGTGACCGGCGACCAACCTCTGGCTGCAAAAGTCTCATAAAAGATTTTTTTCCATGTTGACCATTCAGAGTTAACCGTATACTTTATAAGCATGGAGCTGTACCAGTCTAGACACGATTCCTCCAAAAATAACCTAAGACTTTCAATTTTCTTAACGTCTTCATCAATTCCTAAACGCACACATTCCGCTTCAAAAATAATCATCCATTGGGACACATTTGACGTTTTACTGTTGAATTTTTCTATAACAAATTTCTCTAACAAATTTTTCATATTATGATGAGATTTTGATGTATCCTTCTTCATTTCAGCGAAGCTCTCCAGAACTCTTGTTAGAACCTCTTCCGAGACTCCTGAAGTAGAAGCCCATTGTTGTGTTTCCGGTGAAGCTTCTTCCAGCAAATATCCTTTAAACTGCATATTTCCATCTTGATCTATATACACATCACTTATCTCCGATGTCAATGAAATCCATACTTGTCTTTTTTCATGTCTCCGTTGTAGTGTAGCTTTGACTTTTTGAAAAGCTTGTGTTTTTATAATCGCCTCATGTAGTCTTGCCGGTTGGAGCTGTTCCGGGATGTAAAATGTGTTTTTATCGGTATCCGTAATTGAGGTTATGCTGATTATATTTGATTTTGGATCTTCACCAGATTTCACCATGAATTCAAACTTTAATTTTTCCATTGTTGTTAAAAACAGCTGTAGAAATGTTGTTTTATAATGTAGCTTTATAAACAGGCCCCGTTTTATCAGAACCGTGAAATAAAAACCAAATTGAGTTGCTCTGAAAAGAGAATATTTTTATTAAACACTAGTTACATATTTATCTTTTAAGTTATGCATGTTTAATGCAAGTAATTATTAATCTTACCTGAAAAGAGAAACAACATTTAGAGCTATTATTTCACAAATTCATTTACTTATAATATTTTGATGTTTTCTTTGTGATACACTCGTCTGACAACAGTTTACATAACCTTCAAACATGTCTGTCATCCTTCCATAGATTGACGCGTGAAAACGCGGTAAATTCAAATTAAATGAAGTGTCACTTCTTCATTTACATATATATTAATTTATTTCTATCATAGTTATCATTATTAGTTATCATATCAATATAATATATATAATATCAATAGATACTTCAATTTTTTTTTCAAATTCTTGTCTTTACACTTGTTCCTAGTTTATCTTTTCCAGTTTGTAATGCACTCTAATAATAATATTTAGAGTATTCCAAAGCGATGGATTTCGCAATAAAAACATAATCTTAGTTAATGAGAACTGTGAATTTCTTAACTGTCTGAAGCAACACATATTGTAGCGACGACAGCGCCATCTCTTCCTAAGAACAAGGAGTGAAATCACATAACGCCCTCGAGAGCGTCCAGTATGTGCATTACAAGCTGATAAGATCAAATAGTTACAAAAATATTCGATGGACAAGTATGGTGGAAAAACCCACCCTTATAGCCCACCCTTAATATTTTTTGTATGTATTTCCCGTTTTTATTATTTCTTCATTGTATTATGTATATATAATATTTTTATTCCTAGATTCCCCTATTTTATTTATTTTTTATTTATTTAAAAACTTACGACTATCATTTATTAATGCAGGTGTATATTTTATTTCCCGTATTATTATATATTTTTTTTATATTCTAAAGACATATTATATTGTGTAAATTAACTTTGACTTGTAGAAAGTATACTTAATGTATCTATTTTGCAAAAATAAATATTGTGATTTTTTTTTTTTTGAAATTCAACGGTCTAGGTCTAAATACCTCGGTGGCGCAGTAGGTAGCGCGCTTGTCTTGATAACAAGAGGTCGCAGGTTCGAATCCTGGCCCGAGGAATTTTTTCGAATTCTTGTCCTTACATTTGTTTCTAATTTATCTTTTCCAGATTGTAATGCACTCTAATAATCAATAGAAACTTTAAAAAATCGAGATTTTTTTAAATGTTTTTAGTGGGGCTCTCCAGTTAGAACAACTACTTTTCCGGCTTTAATCATCAATAATGTTACACCACAATACTTTTACTGGATAGTGATTATAGGGTAGTTTTTCGTTTAATGACTAAAAAAATCATACCTGCTTTTTTATATCAAAATGAAATGAAACTACATACTTCTATGACGAGCTCTTAAAAACATTATATAATTTTAAAATTGAGGCCCAATTAGAAATTATATTTTTGTGTTCTCATCACAATAACTATTGATTTCGGAGTTGTAGTGGTACAAAATAAAACCATAAAACAATGTTCATGCAAAATGTATTCCAAAGTTATTAAAAAATAATTTGTATAAATATGTATTGAATATTGCATAATAGAGAAAACCTGAGTTCGTATTTAGATGCAACACACTTATATAGTAAGAAAATCGTTTCCGCACCAAAAATCTAGTTGTCCTGGATCAATCTAAACATGCCCAGTGCAGTAGATAAAGATAGATAGTCGATATAGCGTGCCGTTCGTAACGGCTTAATATTACTTGTCGGATTTTCTTATTCCGCTCCGTTAATTGGACGGGGTTTGGATGAGCTACTATCGCAGTGTGGCATCTAAGTTTAGTCAGTTGCGATGATGCAGGTCAGGAGTTTGGCGCCATATTGGTTTTAGCCTTAATAAGGAAAGAAATATGACTACGGGATTGGAGTATTACCACATAGAATATTGCTGCCGTGTACCTACAGAATCTAGATATGACATAAGGTATACTTTTTTGTACTAAGGAGGAAACTGACAGTTCATGCTAGTGGAAAATGCGCTTTTAACTCCTATGATGCATGAGCTATTTCACATTGCAACATTCAGAAGTACGCGGACAATCACGGACTGACAGCTTCTTCCTTTGTGCAAATAAATATACTTTAGCCGTGATTACTAAGCGAGTGAACTTGCTGACTGAACGAACTATGGGATGTATTTCTATAACACGTCGAAAACATCTAGGCACTTCGAAAGAATGCGTTTCTGCCGCCCCCGCGTCGCACCTTACCCCGGTCTCGCCCCTTTAGTACAGAGAACAGGAGAGAAGTGCGACGCGGGATGGGAGAAACGCATTATTTCGAAGTGGCTAGATATTTCCTACGTGTCATACAAAACTTTCCGCAAGAAATCTTAGCTCCAGTCAGACCATAACAATCTATTTAAATGTTTTAAACAAACGAACATAGAGACAGACGTACAGATCGACATACGTAAGACTAATAAACAAGAATGTATTGATGAAGTGTGAGTGTCAAAAATGAGAATTAGGAGGCCATTTAACCAAATAATCACACTAATATTATAAATGCGAAAGTTTGTGTGTGTGTGTGTATGTTTGTTACTCTTTCACGCTGAAACGGCTAAACGGATTTGGATGAAATTTAGAATGGATATAGCTTATACCCTAACTTAACACATAGGCTACTTTTATCCCGGAAAAAAGCATGTTGTTAAACCGAATAACACGCGGGCAAAAGCTAGTATTTAATAAAAGACTATAAAGTTTTTAATTAACAAGGTATGACTTTGATTCTAATTCAAATAACTATATAAATGCCTGTTAAAGGATTAAATATACATCCATCCATCCATCAGCCTTTTTCGTCCACTGCTGTACATAGGCCTTTCCAGGATTTCGCCACTCTTGGCGGTCCTCCTGGAAGAAATGCCCATACTCACACACGCTGGGCAGGCGGGTTGGTGAGCGCGGTGCCGAAACCCTTGCACCAGTGACGCCGCTGCCCGTCACTAGTCTGTTTTTTATAAGGCTTGGCAATTGGGGATGGATATACCGCCATCCATCGGTCCCAGGCAATGGTGGGCTGCCTGGTTTTGCCTGAGAGCTGTTCTCTTACTCTACCCCGAATAACTTCGGGAGGATTTGCGAGTAAGATGGTGGTACCTCCACAGTCGAGCCCGGCATCAGCTCTACCACCTTAAATATACATACAATATGTTTTTTTAAACTAAATGATATTCTGACCCAGCAAAACCTCTAATTAGAACACTACAAGGGTCCTCTTTGACCCACACACAACAAATTAAACCGATAATGACCATCCGATTCACGATGACACGCGGTAGGGTTACCCTGTGCCCTGTAATTACCCCGAAATCACCCAAAATTATCCCTGAGTGGGGTAATTCGGTTTTTGCTCGTTAAGGCCTACGCTCCATTGATTCAGGATGCTGCGTCATTGCTGCGATGAGGTTTAGGAAATCAGGCCACTCTTGTGATTAAGATAGGTAAAGGTGTGAGATTTCTGTTAGAGAAAGTAATGGCGTGTATAGGACTTTTTTCTGGAAAAGCAATGAGATCAAGTTTGATGATAAAAATAAAATTAAAAATTTAAAAATCTATTTTTAAAAGACACCTGTTGTCATCATGTACTCTACGGTAGGCAGTGCCTACCCTGGCGTCATACAAATAATGATTTTTCAAAGTGACATTTTTTTTATTGTCAAATTTGACCTTTTCTTTGCATTTCCAGCAAAAAGTCTTATGCACGCCACTGAGAGAAAGTATCCCATTGATTCGTATCATAAACATATCTTCACGACATGAATCCACAAGGGGGTGTCAGAGATGTTCGAGAACATCGTGTCACTTGTGAAATGCAACTTACAGTCCACACTTGGTGCACCTGCTTTGCCTAACAGATGTGTCAAACGTGATCGGTGGTGAGCTCTATCGCCATACTTCGGACACAAGCACATAGGTAGGACACAAAAATTATGTGCAACGCGAGGATTGAACCCACGACCTCTGGATTAGCAGGCGAGCGCTCTACCACTAACAGAGGCGACAAATCGTATTACCATCACTAAATTATTCATTGATTATTTTGTTTATTATTTATTATATCTTAGAAGTTATTTTTGAATACGTAATAGGTTTTGTAGCAAAAATGAAAATTTATATGCAATTTCATAAATTCAATCAACAAAGTTTATAATCATCCAACAAAGTGTGAGTAGTATTAATATTGACGGTTCCGTTCATAATGAACTTTGTTGATTGAATTTATGAAATTGCATATAAATTTTCATTTTTGCTACAAAACCTATTACGTATTCAAGGATAAAAAAATGCTGTAACTTCTAAGATATAAATATCTGTTAGTCGTTATATTAGAGTACAAAGAGTGACTAAGAATATAAAATTATGGGACCAGTTACTTATGTTTATTTCATTGAGATAAAAGCCCGACAGGACTATTTTAATATTTTGTATCTTAATACCTCAATTCGCAGTCCTCCTCTAACGCTTCTGCTTTTTAACTGTCTATCCCACTCAAATCAGATGCCGCGCACGCAAAAACATCAGTTATTTTGAAATCACGGCTACATTTATGGTTTTCTCATTTTTATGGAACAGTCTGCAGCTGTTTTATACTAATATCAGTTAAATTATGCAAAGTTTCAGATCTAATTTCAAGTATTTATTGAATGCATCATTATAATATCAATATCATTAATAATCATTTATTGTACGGTTTGGAGGTAACTTTGTAATTTTTTTCTATAGATAAAATTTAATGGAATCAAGTTTTCACAACAGCATGGACATAGCGTTAGTCCTCAACTTTATCATATATCAATATCAGAGTGATTGTTGCAGTATTTGTTGATATAAAACAAGATCATGTGAAGCGAAGTGAGGTATTTACACCCTTAACACGATACATTTAACTAACTGGTCCGTCTTCACGGACAGACAAAAAGATATGCTGTAAGGGTTCTCTATTTTCTTTCGAGACCCTAAAACTGGTATCTTGAGCCCAGGGCCCTGTCCCCGGCAAGATGAGAACCCAAACAATAAGACAATTAGACAATAACCGCAGAACGACGTGAATAGCTTAATCTAGAGGCAAACGCTGTTAACGTTTCCCGTAGTCATTCCATCGTGTATACGGGCGGGAAATACGCCGCGGATTAGACGCTCTGCTTGACTAGCAAACAAGAGTTTTGACAACAATACTTTACCGGTAGGTTGAGCAAGAAACCAAAGATAGATAATCCCGTTAAAATGACTTGCCAATGGAAAACAAAACAATTCTTTTATGCCGACATTTGACTGCACTGTCGCTTCTACCCGATTAGACCTTGTTGCTGAGCCACTAAGCATGTTTACAGCAAAGTCCCATTTCACGTAGGTCATTTATACGGCCAGTATTCAAAGATGTTTAAACTATCCGTAGAGTACAATGGTTTCAGTCTATTTACACCATTTATTTTTATAATATGTGCATACATTTATGAAAAATAATAATATAAACACATTAATAAATTAATAAAATATCTAATTCCTAAAATTTGACATATTGACCTGTAATATAAGTTTTCCGCATCGTGTTCTCCACATAAGAAATAAATTAATTTTATTGCTAAAATTTCAAAAGTAAGTATGGACAGACTAAAGCTGAGTCTTAATAACCATTAAAAATCGTTCTTTCTTATCCCATCGGTGCGGAATTTAAACAATATGCAATGATTACACGCTCGTCTACACACCATCCACAATCTCGGCGAGTTGCTTTCGTCTCACAAATCTCCAGCCGCGTCATTTGCACTTTTCTTAGGAAGAAAAACACCGGGCGGTGGAATGAAAAATGAAATTTCATTCGCAGGCCTCTAACAATGCTCATTGTCACAGGGCGCCGAGGAGAGGGGGGGGGGGGAGAGCGCCAGATACAGAGGGAAGCAATGTTGTACTAAGATTTATATTTGATGACTCCTTTCGATGTTTGAACTGGGATGTCAATACAATTATTAGTTGAAGGTTTCATAGTTTTTAAGAAACCGCACCCAAAGGGTACCAAACGGGACTTTGTTGCTAAGCCATCTGTCCGTCATGCCTGTCACGGGGTCTATAGATTCAGCCGTAATAGCATCCATTTGAAATTTGGACTTAATACGTGTTACGTGCTTCTATTAAGGCGCCTAGGCACGCCACCGTTTTAGTACAAAATTTGATAACCCGTTTCTCTGTTGTTTTTCATTATAGATTAAAGGTATAGACCTCTATAGTTTAATACAGGCATTTATAGAGTCGCTATTTCGCTGAAATGTTAAATTTTGATATAGGTACAATCTGAGGCGAGAAAACAACTTTGTATGTAAATCTGTCCAGCTTTATGTCTTTAAAACAAAATTAATAATCAAAATTTTGGCAAAATGGTGCCTTTTAAAATACCAGCACCAGATGATGGGGGTCATATCGTTTGGTCTATTACGAGAAACAACAGAGAAACGTAAACTTTGTACTAAAACGGTGGCGTGCCTAGACGCCTTAATAAAAAACAATAAATTGAAACACAAGCAAACCTATACAACAAATCTCGAATATAGTATTTAAAATGTTATTTGTTTCAGCTCTATTTTAAAATAAGATAACACATGCAAGTTTTAAATTTTGTCAAATTGTAGTACTCGGACTCGCGCACAAAGGGTACCATACCATCCCACAATACGGGTACGGAACCCTAAAAACGTTATTGTAAATAATAACAATATACAGCAAGTCAAGACTACAATAACAAACGTACGTACGGAACCCAAATAGTTATTACTTTTGTTTTACTTTAGTGTATATGGGTATTGTGTCTATATGTATGTATTCTGACTGAATTAAAAACTTTATTCATTACCGTCGTTAAGGGCCGAAACAAATAACGTTTAAATAATGCAACATTTTCGAGATTTCTTGTATGGGGACCCCCAATAAAAAAAAGTTTTTTTATATATCATGATAGAAGCCATAGTAACACATATTTAGTAAAAAAAAACATCTTCCTACCTATAACGGTTGAAGCTGTGACAGACGGACAGACAGACAGATAGCGATGGCTTAGTAATAAGGTCCCGTTTGGCACCCTCCGGGTACGGAACCCTAAAAAATATGGTACCGTACTCAGTGGGTGCCGAATTGTTTGTAAGAGTTCCTCTGTGCCTTTTTAGCGCCTTGTTGTTGGTCGCCTTGTTGTTGCTATTTACCATAACATTTTTAGGGTTCCATACCCGTATTGTGTGGTGGTACGGAATCCTTTGTACCTGAGTGCAACTCTCACTTGGCTATTACTTAACTATTTACTTCTACACTATAATTATAAAGAGGTAAATCTTATATTGTATGTATGCAGGAGGCAATCTCAAAGATTAAAGATTCAAGATTAAAGATTTAAAGATTCAAGATTCAAGATTCAAAAGATTCTGAAGCTACTTAAGGTGGTTAAACCGAATCCCGGTGCAAAATGCACTTCATAATATTATTTTCCTTACTTTTCAATAAAATGTATTCAAAAATACCGTCTTAAAGCAATTAGCGGAAATTCATTACTAATAGTAGGGTTCTCGCATTAAAATTATGTTATATGTTTTACATTTTGATTACATTTGATTACAACGTTAAATACGCTTTTAAGTTTGTTAATCGAATGCAATTTGAATGTAAAACCCTAACTATTACTAATCAATTTCCGCTAATTGCTTTAAAACGTAATTTATGCATACTTTTTATTGAAAATTGGAAAATATTATGATGTGCATTTTGCACCGGGATTCGGCTTAGCCACCTTAACGTATTTTGAAAATTCCTTGTAATAGTAAATTTTTTTACTTGGACATAGGATATAGTTTGCTGCCTCGGATGGGACGGGTAGTTCCTGAAACACATAGTCATTAATTACATTCACGTGGATATTTTATGGAACAACTGAACCGATTTTAAAAATTATTTTACTGTTGTTATCATCGGACTCTTGGACATAGACTATACGTAGTTTGATCCCTGGCGACGGGCAGTTTTATATATAGAGAAATATTCACTCACGAGGGTGAAACCACGGGCAAAGGCTAGTATTCTATAAAGTTAAATATACTCGCGGATGCTGATGTAATGTTTTCTGTAGATAGTTGTATTCATCATTGTGTGCCACAATGTGTAAATATGAATCTTATTACAGGATACATTTTACACAACAAAAACCACTTATGTCCGTTGTAATGGTTCTGCAATCCCCTTTATATCTGCCCCCAACAACGCATTGTCAGACCCCACAAATGAGTTGCAATTATTCTTTTTCTAATAGACTTATTACACCAATAGACCACAAGTCCTTGTAACTAGATGGCAAACACACAGAGCGCCATCACTAGGAGTTAAATTTCATAGAAAAAAGTACTTTGAGAGACAGTACCTATAGTAGAGCTTATGACTAAAATTAAAAATATTTTCTCTTTATCACAGTGATTTATTATTTATTTTACTGAGTCCAAACAACGGTACCATTTTCATTTACTTAGTTTTGATAATATTTAATGAAGTATTAATTGAACCAATAACCATTAAAAGTGATTTTTATACTTTGCATTATTTTCTTTCCTTAAAAAATTCTTTGACAAGGGTTCGTTGAATCTTTGAAAATCTAAAAGTGGTCCGTGGCTACAAAAATTTTAAGAGCCACTGCTTTACACGGTTTTACATTGTCTCCCGAAGAATCTTAAGTCAGTTTTAAGGCTAGATATATTCTCGGATGGTAGCAGTAATGTAGAGCTTGGTATGTTCAGACACTTTATCTTAGGTCAGGGCCGGATTTAGAGGAAGGAGGGGGAGGGGGGGGGGGCAACAAGGGGTGAAGTACAAGAAAAGCTTCCACAAGCTTTTCATTTTATTTAAATCAAACTATAATGACCACAATTATTCCGTTCCCAACTCACTTATTACATCAATAGGGTGCAAGTATTGAACCCTGCATGCATGTCGCTGTGGGGTGGCCAGCTTCTATTGAATTTTAACGACTCTATGAAGGGTCGCATCTGGCCATACAGATTTGGAAGGAAATCTTATTTGTTTTAAAATAAATTCTGTGTTTGATGAAATGCGGGTAGAAACTGTGGGGTCTATTATGATGAATAATTTTTTTCTTGTTAGAGACGAAGGAAAAGGTGAGAAACTAGTTTTGGTGTAAAACTAAATTTTCAGCTACAACCTTTTTGAATTTTGTAAGACGTACCTAAGGTGTGGTGCTTGATTGTACCGAAAATAAATCGGCTTAGCTAGTGTGAATTTCCCTGTGAAATATATAAAAAAACGGGAGCTTTTATTTCGGATTTCAAAATAAAAAAATGGAAGGTGGAAGTTTAATTTGTAATCCCGGGAAAAAAATGGAAAAACATCAAGGTTATCTATAGTAAATTCGTGAAATATCTACGATTCGTACCACAGATATTACCTGAATGAAATTTATTTTGAATTATGATATATACATACAGGATGTCCCAAAAGTCAATCTTTTCCCAGCCAGCTCATGACTGTCCAGAATATCAAAATATAACCTCAGTAAAAAGTCGATAGTTTTCAAGCTATCGATACTTTTATGAATTTCGTAAAATTCGACATCTTGGAGGAGTCTTCAGTTCCACAGCTACACAATTTCATATTCGAAGATTCTAATTTTTGTTTCGCAATCCTGAATAGCCCTGCCTGATTTTAATACTTCACTGTGACTGATGCCGGGCCCGAATGGCCCGAAATATATTTCACAATAATTAATTTTAATGTTTTTTCTTAGTTTTATTCATATATAAGGTCCTACAATTCAAAGTGAAAAAAAAAAAATAGATGATAGAGTATCTCTAATAGACCACATTCCACCAAAAACAAAAATTTTTGCACGAACTTTTTTTTTACCATTCCATAGAAATTTAGTCAGTTGATTCAACCACTTTGTACAGGGAGGTGAAAAAATTAATTGAGCAAAAAATTTTTTTTCCTTCTGGAATTTGATCAGATAACGATAATAATCTACCCTAGAGTTATTTTCATTTATTATTGTAGGACCTTATATATATCATAATTCAAAAGATATTATATCTGTAATTCGTACATTATGCGATCGTCATTTATGTTTTATAAATTCATTTTCATTCAACAATACCTTTTTATTTTTGGCGAACAAATATACGAATAAAATATAATGTACTCGTTTACTTATTTTGCTGCGACTCTAAAAACATGCATCCTAACACTAATTAGACGAAAATAAAGGTGCACTTTCAATCAATTAGTGCATTTCATGTCCACACGTGCGGCGCACGCGCCGCTGTGATTAGCGCGCGTGATCACAGAGCGCGTTTTGAACGTCGTCGATTGTCAAAGAGCGGGGGCAGAGTACTGGAAGATATACTTTTTATGTGACGTCCGGATTTGGATGTAAAGGGGATGGATTCTCCTTGATTATGATGCTTGTTGTGTTTTTAAGTTGGAAATTATTGATAAAAGTAGTTTTGAGGATCCATCCATCCATCAGCCTGTTTCGTCCACTGCTGGACATAGGCCTTTCCAGGATTTCGCTACTCTTGGCGGACGTCCTGGAAGAAATGTTGGTTTTGCCTGAGAGCTGTTCTCTTACTCTCCCTCTAATTACTTCGGGAGGAATTGCGAGTAAGATGGTGGTACCTCCACAGTCGAGGCCGGCATCAGCTCTACCAACTATATATTTTTGAGGATGGTTAGGCATTATTTTTATTTATGGTTAATTTTGTTTATTTATCAACTTATTTGTTCATTTCATTATGTACATATATATAATATTTTCATTCCTATATTTCTTTATTTGATGCAGTTGCATAATTTTATTACTTCATTTTGAGACAAAAATAATAAAATATTGTTTTTTCGAAATATATTTCGGCCCACTTTGGGGCCGGCATCAGTCGAATAAATGACGAATCTAAAAAATGACATACAAATATATACAATCTTATGACTAATTAACCTACTTTCTTACATAAAAAAAAAAATGAAAACCTAAACGATTTTGGTTGAAGAGCCATCTTGCTATTTCCAGCCGTAACATCTCGATATTTGTTTAGAATACCAGGGATAAGACGTACCGAAAATCGCAAGATGGCGCTGCTTTTTATGGCACCCTGGTCTTAAGTCTGGTCTGAGTCTGGTGTCAGTAAGTAGTCTTAGTCAGTCAGTGTTGTTTATTGAGTCCTGGTCCGTAGTGCGCACCAAGTGACCATATGTAGGAGCATTCCCATGTTCTCAATTTTATGTCTGTCAATGGAGGGTTAAATGATTTTATGACTCTGGCGGTGAAGCAGTTATTAAAACTTTGGTTATGGGAGCGGACATATTGATTGTATATATTTGTATGTCATTTTTTAGATTTGTCATTTATTCGACTGATGCCGGCCCCAAAGTGGGCCGAAATATATTTCGAAAAAACAATATTTTATTATTTTTGTCTCAAAATGAAGAAATAAAAAGCTTTATATAGCCAATAGTTTTATAACATTTTAGTAGCCCAACCTAAATATTATTTGTATGTATTTCCCGTATTATTATTATTATTTTTCTTATTCTTTTGCTTCTGTAAAGATTAACTTTGACCTGTAAAAAGTATACTTTTTACAAAACAAATATTCTGAATTTGAATTTGAGGTTTATTTATTCGGGTAATTTTGTATTATTTATTATAGCACACCGTGCGTAAAATGACCACTTTACACACGCTGCGCTTGCGTAAAGTCGGCATTTTCCGCACTTTTGCTATAAAATATTATACGATACTCGTGCGAGAAACTTTTTCTCGACTCGTGTGATTGCAGCACTCACCTTCGGCTCGTGCCGCAAACTCACACTCGTCAGAAAATGTTTCATCGCTCTCGTATCGTAATGTACTATTATATAGTCATAGGTCATTCATAACTTTGAAGTATAATTTAACAAAATAATTTTATATACAATGGGATCACGGATATGACCGCGCTTATGAGACCTAGGATGTGCTCTTTCAAAAAGTGAAAGATTGAAATTAGGTAAAGCGAGTTAATCAGTCTTTCCTGGGAGTACCGGAAAATCTACGGAAATCGGTAACGGACGAATGACTGATACTACACAACTGCTATTCATTACATTTCCGGTACGCTCTTTCATGACACCATGGTGCACGACCATTGGCGTAATTAGGATTTTTAGCTGGGGGGAGGGGGGGGGGGCGGCCCCGGTTCTAACTCATGAAGCCATTAATAAAATATTTTGACCCATCCATCATGTGTTCGTCTTCTGTTGGACATAAGCCTTTTCCAAATTTCGCCACTCTTCTTTCCTCCGTCCTCCTCATCCAGCCGCTTCGTAGCTGAAAATACTAAACTAATTGTGTTCGCCATTGCATGCTAGATCATAGAAAAAACTAAATTTGTATAACAACATTTGGAGCTATGTTCAACAAATAAAGATTATTTGATTGAACATCCTTCAGGTCGTCGTTTTGTGATAGTATTAAGATAGTATTAAGATACGAGTAAATATAGATAATCCTCCATATAAATAATTAGATCACCTCAAACCCAATAAACAAAATAAATAATGCGTTAAATTGAACAAAGTATATGTTTACAGTTTACATCAAGGGCACTCGTATTTCTGGGGAGGGAGGACCTCACTGTGGAGGGGGGGCGTACCCCCCTTTCCCCTACCTAGTTACGCCTATGTCAAGATAATGTTACAAGCCTACCACCAATTGAAGTAAAATTACTTGTCAGTTAGTTGAACTTTGGTCTGACTGGTCAGGATGCGTCTGATCTGAGTTAACCTCCCACAACGGGAGGCTACTATCATGCAACCTAATTTTAATAGAGAAACAGCGTTGCCAGGACGGTTATTCAGGTATTATTTTTCAGTCGCAATATCAGTCGTTCGACTTTCGTTTAAAATATGATAAATGGCATGCCATGTAGAATGGAGTGGCTAAGCTTTATCAAGTACAAACTATGAATATAAGGAACGCTCACTACAGGTTTAAAATCGAAAAATCAACACATATCTGTACAAAATCCCTTTTAAAGTCACCCGCAATCTACCTTCACAATTTTTGCGCACGGGCCAGATTGCCTCTGTTTATCGCGTCATAAATGCTGGTGATGATAATTCAGTTAATAGAATACTCCATAACAGACACGTAAAGCATGTTATAAATACGTACAACAGGTTTATATTTAAAAAATTTGATACGTTTCTTCATAAGGAGCTTGTACACATCACCTGCTTTCGGCCTTGGCAAATTGTTGCATGTGCGAGAATCGCCCGCCTGTAACGCAATTAATTTCATACATTATTCTAATGACGAAATTTAATATCTCAGCTCTACTAAAATCTGACCTGGTACAGTCCACATGGCAAGGTAAACCTCTACCCAATTACTGTTACAAAATGTATTATAAAATGGTATCAAGTGAGGAAAAAGTGGATTTCATATAAGAAGCTCACAACTTTTATCAGCGATCGTTTCAATCAAATGAGCGCTTGAAGCACGATTGTCACGAGCTTTGGGCCTTGCAGATATTCTTTTGTCTTTACACATGTCAGTTGACGTGACAACTGATGCGTCAGGATTGTGACGCTGACACGTGCCCGTCACGTGACAGAGCAGCTATCATCAAATCATCAGGGTGAAGGGTAGTGGCTGTCATCCGGGTAGAGGAGATGCAGTTATTCCTCAGAGCAATTATTTAGTTATTGCTCTGGGAGTTTTAGTTGAAATAGTCTATATGTATTATATACATATATATATATATATTGTATATATTTTTATGTCATTTTTATATTTTGTAATTTATTCGACTGATGCCTCCAAAGGCTCCAAATTGGGCCGAAATATATTTCGAAAATTACCATTACTTATTGTTATTATACCTTAAAGTGTTAATAAAACAAATGAAAAATATATGTATTTATTTCAAGTTATTAATAAGTTTTGTACTTAGGCTAAACCTTCAATTTTTCGAATTTTGTCTGTCCGTCTGTTTGTATGTACCTATATGTTCCGTTTTATTTAACTCAAGAACCACTTAAGACGACTATCCCTGTCAAAATGTGAATTTCGACCTTTTTAGAACGTCGAAGACACTGCAAACTGCCGGTTTGGTTAGTCAATAATCTAAGATACCATGCCTTTAATTTTTACGTACATTATTTTATCATTTTAAAGCTATAGTAAGCTTTACGCCTTTCCAAAAAACATAAGCTTTACGCCTTTCTAAAAAACAAAACTGGGTATCATCTGTTTCTCATCAAGTACGCGATAAATAACAGAATCACTATTTGAATATTTTTTCTTCATTCGTTTTACAAGTAAATGACTAGCCAGAATTTTCATGTTTAAACATGAAACATAATATACTAATTTTGTCATTGATTTGTTGTGTATAAATAACTTTTTAGTCTTTTGTTTTTTAATTTCATTAAAGTTACTAAATTAACTAATAACTTAAGTTTAACTTTTATTTCAAGCAACATTGAAAAACCGTCCCTTTTCAGATGGCCCATCGTCCGAAACCGGTAGTGTATACTGGTAACACTGAGCATTACATTTGCTTGTCATGCCCATAACTACAACTGTGTTGCTTTGCTGCGCTTCGTTCCAAAGTTTTCGTTCTGAAGAATCACATTTTGTGACGGTAAAAAGTAATGAACCTATTTAATATAAAATAGTAAGACTGAATTGACTGTAACCTTTCTATCCTATACCATTGTGACGTGCTGCGATGCGGTAAGAAATTCATTATGGGTCATATAAATTGAACGAACGAACCATTGCGCTTAGTGGGGTAGCATTTTCTGCAATCGTATGTGCAATCGTATGTACTATACTTGTGCACAGGCGCAACTACGTAGGGAGTAACTAGATAATTTTCTCAGATGAGTCTCGTTTTTTTATGATTTAATTTGTCAATTATGCTTATGTTATACACTATGTGGTCTGTTGACGTTGTATCGCAAACCGTTTTTACCATGAAGCAGGCTTTTTCTAGTCCTCAGTCTTGTTGCGGGAAAAATGCCAAATCCCTAACATTTCTTCATACTCCATAGCCCTGTTATCTTCATTTTCAACTACTAGATCAATATTAAGATCACCCATGATGACAATGTTATTGTATTCCACCGCATATATTATCTAATTTTCTAGTGAAGAAAGAAAATAATCAGCTTTTACTGTGGAGGGCGATCTATAAATAAAAAATGTTACAATATCTTTACCTATTTTAAGACGATTTGCGTTTTTAAGCTGTACTTCCTCAACCGTAGCAAGCAGAGTATTTTTAATACAGACCAATACTTCATCACTCTGCTATTCATAAACAGTTTATGGCGAAGCTTGTGTAGCCAGTTAAAGAGCCATTCCTACAAATTACGCCTTTTCGTAAATATCGAAAAATTATCCTAATCGGATCGTACTTTTCGTGGAATGTGGAGTAATGTTAATTATGTTTTACGGTCTGATTAAATTAACGGATTATCAATATAATTTCAGAATTCGATTGGTTAAGGAAAAAAGGTTATTAAAACATGAAATTTTACTTGTAACTATGCTTTATTAGATACAAAAAATCGTGGTAAACTGGAGACATTAATCAGATAAATTTGCGTTTTTTTAACGGTTAGTGTTATGAAAAAATAAAAGTTCTGGTACATTATGGCACAACAAATTTTATAATGTTTTAGTAATTTTTTTTCAACAGAGATATTGAACATGAATTAATGATTTAGCTCTTTTAAGTTGACAATGTGATATTTTTTTCTGTAAACGAGATTAGTCCAAAAAAAAGTATTACTTAAATGTGATACATTAAAATTCGATGAAATGGATGGGTCTAGGTTTTAAATGAATTTTACATTATTTAATTCTTTTCTGTTAAGCGCTGGAAAATTTAGATTTTTGCATGAAGATATAAGCCGCCGCTTAATGATTTTGTCGAGTACAAATAACTAGTTCAGTTAAGACCAAAATGTCAAAATTCTTGTGAATTCTAGTATGACACAGAAATCAATAAAATTCGCAAAGAATGGGGAAAAAACAGGCGACACGGACATGAGTCATTTCACGACCGCACCCATGTAGCGCTTATTTGGTAGCGGTCACTGAGTGACCGGCTGGGTATGGACGTTTAGAACTGTTTAGAACTGCCGCCAGATAAGGGGTATACAAATATTTTTTGGGGTGTGGTTGATTTTAGATGGTTCCACAAGTTATAAATGTGCATAAGAAACAGTCGGTTTGAAGAAAACAGGCTTGGAATTTTTAAAAAAGGTAATTATCTGTGTCGTGGGGCCGCAAGATGGCGGAAAATGGAGTGTTGGGTGTTGTGCAGAACTGCACCTGTACTTGTTTCACAGTAATTATATTTATCCCAACCGGTTTCGGTTTTATACTATTACCAAGGGTCTATTAAATAACTAATAACTCTTTTTTGCAGGATATAAAAATTAATTCAGCGTGCAATAAATGAAATATGTCGTTAAATAATTATGTTTGCAACAAAGTTTTCAACAAGATAATTTTACTGCCTCCATTTTATTTTCATGTGACTTTTTCTTTTTTTGTGCAATCACGTCTTACTGGCCAGTGTGATTGTTTTAAAAATAAAACGAATTTAACTCATAAACGTCTTTTTAAAGTATGTTCGTCTTATATGGGTGACAGTTCGTAATTTTCCGTTTCACGTAATACCTACTACTCACACCATACTACATACACCCAGGTACAAAAGAAAATATTAGGTTTTAAAAATAATGTAAGTAGGTATATCATTATTGCAAAAAAACAATAAATTATTTATCTATAAATGGAAACAATAATCACAGTGTATTCGTTAAATTAAAAAAAAAAAGATTTAGAAAAGAAGAATTGCCTTTTTGCTACTTGATGCGTGGATCGGAAAGTTAACCCATAGGTACTGACACTACATAATCGAAAATACATCGATGAATCGGTGCGGACATCTTATAGGATCGCGTCAGTATGAGTTCATCTTGTATGCGGTTTGTGTTTTCGTTGCATGTGCTTTACGTGCTATTTGTTTTGACGTTTGTTACAGTTTTTGTTGATTTTTGTTATGTTATTGTTGTTTGTTTTTGGTGAAATGCCGAGAAAAACAAAAAAAATCTTTGAACTCTCGAGCTTGTGAGTTACTGGTTCGTTTAATTTAATTAATTTAGAAATTAACAAAAAGTAGTTTGGATAATCAATGATCAATAAAATAAAGACCGATTTGATGGCCCTTGTTAACGTTCTCGATACTTAAAAAAATCGATTCTATTTCGTTAGGGCACTTAACTATAACTGTCAACTTTGAACAGCCACCCATATCATGATAACTCGAACATACTTTTAAGATTTTATTTAGCATATTTACATATATACGCAAGTCACATTTTTCCATAATAATATATAAATAAAATACAGAATCACAGAATAAAAAGGAAATAGGCAGAACAGATATTTTCCATTGTCATTTGGCGAGTCGAGTGATTGACTGCATAGTGAGTGATCGTAAGGAACACTCGTTTGATTTTCAAATTTACTTACCTCCCTAGGTAAGTTAATCGAATTTACCTCCCGCATTTTGAGTTATACATGACTTACTTTCAGAGCATTAGTGATGAAAATTAATATAGGTATGTGAGTGATTTCAGCAGAGGTTTAAAACTGATGCTTTTATGGGAGGGTGTAGACGTTAAAGTAGGAAACGATCTATGTGTAACACACCTGTCTCACCATAATATTCTCCTTGGTCGTAAACCTATTAAAATTAATATAGGTATGTGAGTGATTTCAGCAGAGGTTTAAAACTGATGCTTTTATGGGAGGGTGTAGACGTTAAAGTAGGAAACGATCTATGTGTAACACACCTGTCTCACCATAATATTCTCCTTGGTCGTAAACCTATTAAAATTAATATAGGTATGTGAGTGATTTCAGCAGAGGTTTAAAACTGATGCTTTTATGGGAGGGTGTAGACGTTAAAGTAGGAAACGATCTATGTGTAACACACCTGTCTCACCATAATATTCTCCTTGGTCGTAAACCTATTAAAATTAATATAGGTATGTGAGTGATTTCAGCAGAGGTTTAAAACTGATGCTTTTATGGGAGGGTGTAGACGTTAAAGTAGGAAACGATCTATGTGTAACACACCTGTCTCACCATAATATTCTCCTTGGTCGTAAACCTATTAAAATTAATATAGGTATGTGAGTGATTTCAGCAGAGGTTTAAAACTGATGCTTTTATGGGAGGGTGTAGACGTTAAAGTAGGAAACGATCTATGTGTAACACACCTGTCTCACCATAATATTCTCCTTGGTCGTAAACCTATTAAAATTAATATAGGTATGTGAGTGATTTCAGCAGAGGTTTAAAACTGATGCTTTTATGGGAGGGTGTAGACGTTAAAGTAGGAAACGATCTATGTGTAACACACCTGTCTCACCATAATATTCTCCTTGGTCGTAAACCTATTAAAATTCTAAATCTACGTACTAATAATAAAGTAGTACAAGAGTCGTGTCTGTACAATTTTTTATTATTTCTTTTACCATATTTTAGGGTTCCGTAGTCCGACAAGGAACCCTTATAGTTTCGCCATCTCCGTCTGTCCGTCTGTCCGCGGTTTAGCGCAGATACTATTAGTAGTAGAAAGCTGTAATTTGCGTCCCCCCCCCTGCTGGCTAAACGGTTGTTTAAAGAAATGTGAAAAAATTCACAGATGTAGTATATATAATGAATTTAAAAGGAAAACTATCACAGCTAAGTAGGCTTTAAAGATTTACGAGTACAGGTCGCGCCAAACTTTTGGTCCCCTATAATGTATGGGACCAGAAGTTTGGCGCGATCTGTATTAGTAGACCAATTTATATGTACCGGGCAACTACGGAACCCTACATTGCGCGTGGCCTGACACGCACTTGGCCGGTTTTTATTTTTTTCTGTCTATCTGCCTGTTTGTATGTATTTTCCGTTTATATTTAGAAGCGGTTTTCTTTATTATCATCGCAGTGACCGTAGTCAATATATATAGGTAGGCTAGTTATAGGTGTTGATAAAATAACGCCAACGGGGCAGAGATTGGATAAACGCGGGCGGACCCACGGGCGAAAAGCTAATCTATAAAGCCTGTAATTCGTAGCTCTCTGAACTATCGCAGTAACTTCATATTTTCCCCGCCAATGATCAGGAAAATTACTGTGAATTAGACTTATATAGAGTATACGTGCGTTCTATGAACTAACGACTTGATACAGTCTCATAGGAAATATGCAAATTCACTAACATATTTATGCTTCGAGGCATGGGCGTTTATAAGGTAGGCTGAGCATATGCGAAAAAAGAAATTTTCTCGTAATATTTAAATTATGTATTCGGTACGGATTATCCGTGCCATTAAATACAAGGTGACATTATTTTAAATAGCCAAATTCATACTAAGGACTCTGTAAGTGCTCAGTGTTAAGATTTATTGACCCTTTTACTACCGGAGCATTTTATTTTGCATTCTATGGAGCGAACCAAACAGTTTTTTTGTTTTTGTATAACAAAAGTCTTTCCAATAGACGAGTACTATCTCTAGATTTAGCTTTCAAGCGAATTAAAATAAATTAAAAAAAACCACAGCACAACATTCTGCTTTTAAATTCAAATATGATGGGGTCTTTAGGTCGAGGAGGTCGTATTTTTGAGTATTCATGAGTACCACACCCACGTAAATAGTGTAGATGCAAAACGGGCGAGGGCAGGGCCTTTTTAAAATATTTACACGGAGCCTCGCATACAAAACGAGAATTTTCTTGCAGGTAGCTTAGGTGTGCCTTGTAAAAAATATAACGTGTAAAGTGGTTTGTGAATACGTGATGTGTGGAGCCAAAGGTTATTTGTAAAAAGGACAACTTGCAAAGAGTTTAATTGAGAAACGTTGTACAGCGTGATGGAAATTCTTTTAAGGTGACATCCATTTCATCAGACTCTGGATCTGCCTATTCAAGAAGAGACTTAAAGAGCATTATTTATAAATAATTTCCCCTTTAAAATATATATTTATGTAGGTATACAGAGTGTAATCGTTAAGTGTGACCAGGCGATTATTCCGTAACTATTACAGTATCAAAAAAAAAATTAACTGATATCGAAAGTACGTTACCTAATCAGTAAAATGACATCAATAACTTTTTGAAAATCAAACGAAAAGTATTCAAAATTTTGATATTAAAAACTCCCATACATTTAGGTTAGGTGGTAAAGCTAATGCCGGGCTCGACTGTGGAGGTACCACCATCTTACTCGCAAATCCTCCCGAAGTTATTCGGGTGAGAGTAAGAGGACAGCTCTCAGGCAAAAAAGCCAGGCGGCCCACCATTGCCTGGGGCCGATGGATGGCGGTATATCCATCCCCAATTGCCGGGCCTTATATAAATCAGACTGGTGACGGGCAGCGGCGTCACTGGTGCAAGGGTTTTGGCACCGCGCTCACCAATCCGCCTGCCCAGCATGTGTGAGTATGGGAATTTCTTCCAGAAGGACCGCCAAGAGTGGCGAAATCCTGGAAAGGCCTATGCCCAGCAGTGGACGAAACAGGCTGATGGATGGATGGATGGATGGATACATTTAGTATGAGATTAGTAGAAAGGTTTTAGTTTCCTTATTTTAAAAGGTTATTTTAGCTTAGTATTGATATTAAAGGAAACTGTTTATTAACCGAACAAAGTAATAAAACTATTTTTTAATTGAATAATAGTATATTTAGTTCTTTGTAAGTGCAAAATTTTGTATTCAAAGCAGATGTTCGAAGTGACGTCCTTGTTAATCTCATACTAAATTAAATGTATGGGAGTGTTTAAAATCAAAATGAATAATTGAATACTTCTCGTTTGATTTTCAAAAAGTTATTGATCTCATTTTACTGATTAGGTAACGTACTTTCGAAATCAGTTTGAAATTTTTTAATATCTGTAATAGTTACGGAATAATCGTCTGTTCACACAAAACGATTACACCCGGAATATGTTACGGGTAAAGGCCGAAAAAAGTCAAAAATAGGTGCGACGACGAGCGAAGCGAGAAGGAGCGTGTTAGGTTGACATGTTAATAAACATTGGGCGCCGAGCGAAGTGGAACGGAGCGGTTTACCCTATCTTCTAGTATTACCCGTTACACATACACTATATTAATTTATGTTTATATTTGGTATATAGAAAATTCTTGTTTTAAACATTGTCTATGTAGACTTTAGTTACTATTATTATTATTAAAAATTCTTTATTGTACAAAAGAAGTGTACATAGGCAAGCTTAATGCTAGTTAGCATTTTCATCCAACTAATCTTTGGCGATGTGGAACTTGTCAAGGGCAGTGCCAAAGAGTACTATGAATAAAGGTAGTGCTTCGACGAGAAAACAGTTTTAGGAAAACATTAACTAAAATGTTACAAAATAAATACATAAATCGGTAACTTATAAATACTCATAATCAAATACATATACTACCTTTATATGCTAATATTAAATACACTAATACATATTAATATATAAACACGAATTGTATTTATGAGAGGTTAAAACTCAATACTAAACAAACAAATTTAAACATATATTTTTAAGAAACTTGCTATACTTGACCTAATGGATTGTTCTGTAAGTCGAGGTAGTGCTGATACACCTTGTTCTTAAACGTAGACACCGATGAAGCCTGTCGTACATGAAGTGGAAGGTTATTCCAAAGACGAATTGATGACACAGTAAAGGAGTTGGAATACATTCGAGTAGAATGTTCTGGAGTACGGAGAAGCATGTAGTTATGTGGGTTTAAGTCCATTTATATCATATTACAGTATTTAAGTATGTTTGTTGATTTGATATTTAAATAATAATTTATTTATTTATTGCGTACCTATTTATTTAACAGGTAGGTATATTTTAGCTAGTTTTAAGTTCATAATATTATCATTATCACATTTTTATTTTTATAGCATGTGTTTCTTTATGTGTGCGTGCACATTTGATCACGCACTTTTAGTTAATATTTCCTTAGCACCTAGGTTTTGCTGGCAGAAATCTCTTTCAAGGATAAGCTCGACTACAGCACATTTAATTTAAGACTGCTGGTACGTATAACTTTTCTGTGCAATAAAGAATATGAATATGAACTTAAATAAATAATTAAATATAATAAATCAAATAAAATAATTTATTTTGCAAAATAGACACAATAAATTATACTTTCTAGACGTCAATATTAACCTTTAAAAAAACAATAGAATATGTAAAAAATAATAATAAATAAATAGTATATTTAATAATAATAAATAAATAGTAATTTAGTATAAGATGACTCTCGACAACCCGACAAACCCATACCGGAAACCCGGCAAGTGGCAGGACTAGGGCTCAATGACCCCTTCCGCGACATGGGTACATTATATTGTTAATTTTTCTAGTCTCTTTTGACATCTGTCACAAAATTTGTAAAATATAATTCTTCTGTCACTTGACAGCTATGTCACAATCCATCCATTCATTAGCCTGTTTCGTCCACTACTGGACGTAGACCTTTCCAAGATTTCGCCACTCTTTGCGGTTCCCCTGGAAGAAATGCCCATACACGCTAAGCAGGCGGGTTGGTGAGCGCCTTGCCGAAACCCTCGCACCAGTGACACCGCTCCCCGTCACCAGTCTGTTTTTTATAAGGCCCGGCAATTTGGGATGGATATTAGGGTGGAGCGTAAATCCACTTTTTTCGAATTTCATGTTCTTATATTATAATTACTTTGAAGCGATCCATAAGTAACCCAAATAGAATAAAATAAAAAATATTGAACTGCATCTTCTGCCCCCGCTTTAAATTCAAAGTTTAACAAAATGTAAGGGAGAAATAAATTTTTTTTCTAAAATTAAAATTTTCATTTTTTATTGTTTTAGTCTTAAGTAAGAAATTCAACAAAAATAGAGTCATAAAATTCTGTTGTGTTCCAAGGTCGTATGAAATTGAAATCTCTTAAAAGTGCCTTAAACTGCGAAATTCTGTAAATTGACACAGATTTTATTCAATTTTAGACATGTTAAGTGACGTATATTTTTTATATATTTTTTTAATGATATACTCACATAAAGCATTAACCAACAAAAATACAAAAAATGAAAAAAAAAATTTTTTCTCCCTTACATTTTGCAAAACTTTGAATTTAAAGCGGGGGCAGAAGATACAGTCCAATATTCTTTATTTTATTCTATTTGGGCCACCTATGGATCGCTTCAAAGTAATTCTACTATTAGAACATGAAATTCTAAAAAAGTAGATTTACGCTCCACCCTAATGGATATACCGCCATCCATCGGTTCCAGGCAATGGTGGGCCGCCTGGTTTTGCCTGAGAGCTGTCCTCTTACTCTCCCCCGAATAACTTCGAGAGGATTTGCGAGTATATGGTGGTACCTCCACGGTCGAACCCGGTACCAGATCTACCACCTATGTCACAAATCCGTATAAAAATTAATCAATGAAGCCGTCATGTCAATTATAGAACAAATGAAACTTCGTTCCCACCAGTTTTATTTCTAGACATTAGAAGACATAATCGAACAAACGGGAATAAAAATTCCCATCTGTTCTATAAATAAAACAGAATAATAGGACAAACAGGAAAGATTTTGATATCTATTTTTTTAATAATATGCTTACATTATACCTTCAACTATAAACTTATAAGTAGATAATTAATGCGTTTTGTACTATATTATACGAGTACTTATTTATGGAACTAATATAGTAATGTATCTGAAAATTATACATGTAATTATGTAAATGCCATGATAAGCTCAAATTATGTAAAACCAATTAGCAGTTAGATCATCAATCATATCAGTGGTAACAAAATATCTTTGTAATTATTTTTTAAACTATGAATAAATATATATTTTAATCTTTTTGAGCTGTATTATTTATTTTGGACACCTATTTATATTACGAATTAAAATATATTTGTATGTATTCGAATCTTGAAAATGCAGTCGAATCAGTCGAATCTCGAAAATTTAAAACTAAATGCTTTTTTGTGTCCAAATTCTCAGACTCCTTTGATTAAATCTCTCGTGGTCTCATTGTTAACGATTCCCCTTCCAACCCCGATATTGTAAATTATCCTTTTGCTCACTCAGGCTGAAAAGTTCTTTTTGTCGGACTTGTTCTGCTAAAATTGACAATATCACACCCTGATATCTGTTTCAAGTAGTACATCTGGCTAAGGGCGGAAACCGCATCAAAACCTGTTCATTAGTTCTCAGACTATATGAATACACAACACGTGTATTAAAAGTTTAATCTAGTTTTTAAAACATAAGTGACCTTCCCAAACCTACTTGCACCATGTAGCTTACTTTCACTTAACTTTTTATGCTATATCCTTGTCACATCAAACCACAGAGATAAAGACATAGCATACAAAGTGGGCTAACCTGGGTTGTTGCTTGGTCTAAGGGGGCCTAGGAAACAAACAGAATAACGCAATTTATGTAACGAAATTAAAAGCGCTTTCGCACCGCCGTGCATGTACCTAAACGGCTACATTCTAAAGTTGTCAGACTGACTTTTCAATAAACCATTTGCAAACATCAGTTTATTTTCAAACAAAGAAGCAAAAATTGAAACTTTATACTACCTATCTACCTGTCCGCCTGTTTCCACGGGACTTTGCATATTCAAACTGCTAGACCACAGTAAAAGAGCAACTTTATGTCGTAAAACATTTTCGTGGCTTGTGCGGGTTTTGTTCCGCGCACACAAACAATGGCAGGCGGAGCCGGGCGCAAAAAGTTGAGACAAAACAAAGAGTTATGCATGGCTGTATAGCTTAAAGCTATACACTATACAGCTTTAAGGTGGGCGTTGGTGGCGTTCTTTATAGGGAATGGGCTTGGAATTAAAACTGCAGTCTATTGTTTTGAGTTTCATGATTCCGTTTAGGATCGAAATACTTCATTGTTTAGAAAAAAACAGAGACAATTGAAACCGTACGTTTTGGCCTTTCAAATGAATACGATTTTCTAACACAATTCCACAACTGATTGAGCGGCGTAAACTGAAATACAACCACTGGTTGCTACAAATAGGTCAAGCGCACTCTGGGCACTTAGACCAAGATTTGAAGATACAACTAACTGACAAATCCTTCCACTTCAACTGGGCGGTTGTCACCACTCTCATGAAGAAACGTGAGCCGACGTGACGTCATAAGAAAATGTACCGGAAAAGCGGTACTGCGCGGACGCGGTTCTTCTGTCTTTCCATCAGAAACACAGTAGAAGCTAAGCATAGGTATTAAAAGAATTGGAATCCGTTTTACTAATAAATTTTTAAGTAGGAGAAACGATCCTAATTTTTAAGTAGGAGAAACTATCGATCGTTTCGTATCTAGAGTTTATTCTTAAACATTATTTATGACATAACAACACTACTATGTTAGAACTAAAGTAACCTACTATTACATGAATTTAATATTGCAAAAGCCTATTGTATATTTCGACAAAGCTACAATTTACATCTTGTATACCTTTGTTTGTCAAAACAACAATTTCAAAAACAAGTTCCAAATCATGAATCGTTATTTTCTTGTGGTGAAAATACTCCGAATCGACAGTCAACAAAAAAAACATCCAATAACTTTAACAAAGGACAACGAATCTAAAACAGTATAATTTCAAGTTATTGTTTTAAAGTTCACCACAAGCTCGCTTACGATACGAAACCGCGTACTTGATGCATTAAATTTTGATTGAAACAAACGCAAAAGGAGAAAAGAGCACTGTGTATTGTGTATCGATGACTTTGAATTTTAAGTAAGCTCACAATATAAGGTTACCTATCAAAATTGTTATTGAACGAGCCAGCGAAGCGAGCGAGTTCTCCGAGTCTACTTGAACAATCTGGCGTTTGTATATGTACGTATATATGTATGTAGTACATATGTATGTATGCATGTATGTATGAATGTCAGTATCGTTGATCGGAATGTCATGAAGTTTGACAGGCGAGTAAATACGAACGTAAAAACAAAAGCACAAGCATGAGCTCAAAACTACTCTGAGATATGACATTTATTGACTGATGCTTCCCGTTACAAAAAAAAACGAAAAACCTTAAAGTTTAATCTGCATTAAGTAAATAAATAAATACAAATCCGTAAATAAAACAAATAATGTGATTAAACTTTTTAAATTAAAAAGGGGACTACGTTAGAAGTTATGCACAAATACTCGTATTAGAAAATCTAAAATAATAAAATCTTCATATTGATTAGTTTTTCTTTCATGAAAACCACGGTTTTCCGTGGCACTGGCAGGGGGTCCCTGCGCGGGGCGCGCGGCTCGGTCGCCTACCGGCTTTCGTACTGGGAACTTTGTCGCTGGTCGTCTCACGCGCACATATTTTGCGAAATTATTATTTCACTTTGACCGTACCTTAGTGCTTGTAGCGAAAGAAAAATGCATAAAGAATATTAGGCATATGCTATGCTATGCTAAATGCAAACACATCTGTGTTTAAATAGTCGTAAAATAAGCGGTGCAAATCAAATGTTTATGTGAGTACGCCGCCAGACTGCCTGCGTGCAAGAAAATACCTAACACTGGAATGCGAGATTGTGCTGGTGCACCCTTAAAAGATTCTTTGAAGCCCCATTACACGTGTTAAAATTATATGAAGCAATCCAAGAATTTCTTTTTATTACTCGAGCCATAACGCTAGGCATACAATTTTAAGCAGAAAAAACAAATATTTTGTGAAAATTTATTTGGACTAGGATTTGAACCCACGAACTCTTGCTTACAGGGCAAGGGCTCTCCCAGCTGAGCCAACGACATTCTTAGATGTAGTCTAGTATATACGAGACATACCTAACGAAACACAGGAGCTCGTTCAGTGGTGTATATCTGACTCCTTGCCATACAGACAAAGTAAAATATAGCACAACCTGAAACAACGATCCAAGGCAAGTGCTCTCCCAACTGAGCCACCGAGGTTCACACTTGAATCAAGGATGGATGGGCTTATGCCCAAATTTAGACACCATAAAACGTCCAGTTTTTTTCGCATAGTTTAGCGTATCTATACATACCTACTACGAACTGGAAAAAATACGGTGTATGTAAGTATAGTCAAGTGTTTAAAAATAGTACATTACTGCTAAGACCAGGAAATAAGTAATCCTGGACGAGTAAGTTTAAAGTCCGAGCCCGTAGGGCGTGGACTTTTATATACGAGGGCAGGATTGCTAATTAATGGTCGAAGCAAGTATAGTGCTTTTCATGACATACGAAATGTACTCTGTGAACATATGGTATGTAATGGATTGTCATACGAGTTTCCTGGACAGTTATTCAGATTTCCTGGACACTTTTAAATAGCTCACCAGGACGAAGTATTTTCTGACAGGTCTTTACAGTATGTAATTGTAAAATTACAATGTATTTTTGAGAAAAAATACTTATCCTAAGATATTTTATAGAAATGATCTAACATCTTGCAAGAAATAATTATTTGTTCACGTGCAAGTTGAACTCGCGCACAAAGGATGTGATACGGAATCACAGAACCCTAGAAACATTATGGTAAATAACAACAATAGCACCATCAAGAACTAAAAAAACATGCTGGTAAAATGGTAACGCCTGACAAAAAATTTGGCACCGTCTGCGTACGGAACCCTGCTTTTATTATTTTTTGTTTTACTTTATGGTATTTCTTTCAATCCGAGTAAATCTAAAACTTGTATCTATGTATTAAATACCGTCTTTAAGTAAGAGCTAAAACAAATAATGTTCAAATAATGCAACTTTTTCGAGGTTTCTTGTATGTATCACTTAAATATGTATTTTTTTGTTTTCAATATTTTTTAATAATCGCGATGGAAACCAAAGTAAAATTTCAACTTTCTACTTATAATGGTTGAATCTGTAGACCCCTGTGACAGACGAACGGAGAGATAGACAGACAGACAGCGGGGATAAATAATTGGTATATTTCTACCTTTCCTAACTAGATGGCGCTGCATACACACCTACATTACGATACTTTTTACAATGACCTATTATAATTAGGTAGTTTATTTTGTGTATAACTAAAGTCACTTAAAGAGGTCAGCGCAAACGAAATCGAGGGCCAAGCTAATTTCAAATAAGGTTTTCATTATTTTCCCTCAAAATACTTATAAAAACAGAACTGTGGGTAATCCATTAATCTCTCCGTGACAAGATAATTCTATGCCCTGTCTTTCTTAGCAGGAAAATATAAGACAACACTATTAAGTACAGCGTTACTGTTTCGTAAAGACTTACCTATTGACCAAGATCTCTTGTATATCATACCTATTATAATTACTTGATTACGATCAATTGTTGCAATGTTTTAGAATTATTCTCATACCATCTCGTGCTATGCCCCTTTAAAATTCTGAAAGTTGGTTTGTTCACAAGCTTCGAACTCAGCAAGCAACCAACGAATCTAGATGAAACAGTGGCGTTAATTGTGGCCCGGGTGCATATAAGCAAAATCAACTTTTTCAATGCCATTGTTTAGCTTCGCTTGTCTTCACACCTATTTTGAGCTTTTTGTTGAATGACTTTCGTAAACCTAACTCTGTTATACTAAAGAAACAAAAATGAAAAAATTTGAACACCAAAGACTGGTTACTAAAAACTACTACTCTCACCACTGCTCAGTCGATTCGATTTCTTTGTATCACGAAATATATTAAAACTCCTAGTGGTTATTGAAGCATTAATTGATTGATCACACTAAAAAATCAGGTGTTGCATAATGCTTAAAATAAAACCGGCTAAGTGCGAGTCAGACTCGCATACCTAGCGTTCCGTAATTTCACAGTTTTGGGAACAGTCAAGAAGAAAGTATTTAAAATCTTCCCCATAACTGTTTATGATAACTAAAAAGAGAATTGATTGTACAAAGAGAGACTCAAATATTAGTAGGTATCCATCCATCTATCAGCCTGTTTCGTCCACTGCTGGACATAGGCCTTTCCAGGATTTCGCCACTCTTGGTGGTCCTCCTGGAAGAAATGCCCATACTCACACACGCTGGGCAGGCGGGTTGGTGAGCGCGGTGCCGAAACCCTTGCACCAGTGACGCCGCTGCCCGTCACTAGTCTGTTTTTTATAAGGCTTGGCAATTGGGGATGGATAAACCGCCATCCATCGGTCCCAGGCAATGGTGGGCCGCCTGGTTTTGCCTGAGAGCTGTTCTCTTACTCTCTTCTGAATAACTTCAGGAGGATTTGCGAGTAAGATGGTGGTACCTCCACAGTCGAGCCCGGCATCAGCTCTACCACCTTAAAAAGTAGTTTAGTAGGTATACCGTACAAGAAATAAACCTCGTGGATGAAAAATTTAATTTTGGCTCTTTAACATCTAAAATTTGATACTCATACTACATTTTTATAAAATATTTTTTTTCTTTATTTTACATTTTTTTATATTTCTCATTTGTTATCAAGTTTTTTTTAATCGCTGTAGTTTTCCTGTAATTGGCCAGTTATGGCCTATAATCTTCATTTTGTTCAGTCCAACAGTATTGGAAATAAGGGGGGGGATATGCATTTTTGTGATTTTTCAAAGATTTCTCGAAATTGGTGCCAGTAAATATAATTAAAGTGTATATTTTTATAATCAGCTCTTTAATATCTACAATTTGATACCCATGGTGTATTTTTAAGATATATTTTTTTATTTTTCTCTCTTATGTATTGGAAATATTTTGAACAATTTCAAACGAGTATGTAAGCAAGAGAATGCTATTTTTGTGGTAAATTTCAAGTCTTTATCTATTACGGTGCTAGCGTTAAGACATACGGACGGACGGACTGACAACGGAGTCTGACCATAAAGGTTCCTTTTACCTTTCACGTACTACGGAACCCTAATAAGCATTTATGCGGCCCGAGCTAACACAAAGGCTCCTTCCAGGAAATTGTCATTACAATACTGTCATAATGTGTAATATTTAAATGTCACTATTATGCTTTTATTGTAATTAGGTAAAACTAATATTTGTACACTCTTGTGTGGCTACATACTTATTTTAGGAAAGTTATATTATTAAATGGGCTTTTTATGTAAAATTTATTAATTTTATTAGGTTAAGCTGTTTCTGGTTACTTGCATAACTCACATGACTAAAGCCGCCGGCAAACAATATTATTTAAAATCATAAAATTTTGATTTGGTTCAGCGCAACAACTATATGAAAATAAGATAGATTGAAGATCAGATCGCGACCCGACGGCGCCGACAACACCCAATCAATGGCTGATGGCATTGATGATTCCCTTTTCTGGGTAAAATAAAAATAGACAACGAAAGAAACGATGAAAATGTCTTCTTTACAAAAGCTAATCTCCTCGAAAAATATCGAAATTAAACAAAAATTAATTTTATTATTTGTTGTTTTAGTTTAAAGTAAGTATTGTAAACCTGTATAGATAGAATTGAAACAAATTAAAACATTGAAAGGCTTCCTTGTTCCTTGCTAGCCAATCTCTCACAAGAGTCTATGCGGGTTTGAATTCCTTGCAAGATATTTTCTTTGTAAAGTAAGATCTCAAAATCATATTATATTATATACAGGCCCCTCATTAAGAGCACCTCGCACTTGACCGGTTTGATTACACGCGTAATGTGCTAAAAACGGGAGCTTTTGTCAGACTGAGATCAAAGATGCTACTAATCCAATAAAGGGATCCTTAGACATTCGCCCCGACATAATTCTCAGAGGATTTTTCTTAATCAATGGAAAACGTAAAGCATTTTTAAAATAGGCAGGATCAGGGGATTGGTTCAAATTAAGTGCTGTATTTTATCTGCAGTGAAAGTCTGCACGCTTTAAAATGCAAAACGATTCACGGGACTGTATTCCCATCCGCTAAGTCCAAAAATAGTTCTCATTTGGAAAATATCAAAAACATTATTTTATACTAGCCTTTCTCTCGCGGCTCCGCCCACGTTTATTCAATCTCTTGCCCCGTTTTCGGCTGGAGCGTTATTTTATAAACAACCCTTATAGCTCATACCAGAGGCACTATGATGATAATAAAAAAAAAACGCTTCCAAATCCGTCGAGTGGTTCTTGAGTTAAGACGAAACACAAAGATACAGACAGACGTGCAAAAATTCAAAAAAAAACGGTCAAAAGCGTTAGGACTCGTGGCTGAGGGGAGGGTTCCGTACCATTCAAAAAAATATAAACTTCTCAATACCCACAACATTTATAAAACGAAACTGCAAAATTAAGTTGGTCGAATATTACTCGTTAACTTAAAGACTACTTAGCTGTGATAGTTTACCTTTTAAGTTCGTTATTATAGGTTGAAATTAAATCAACCGTCCAAATTCATACTGGAGACCTGGTTAGTGATCAGGAACTATGTTCAGTAATCCTTTTGGCCAAATTCGAATAATATATTTTTTTACTCCCTTTCTGGTTGGCCTAGTTTAAGTACAATCCTAGTCTAGGTAGTAAGGGAGCAAAAAAATGTTTCTCGAATTTCACCAAAAGGGTAATTGAAGCTTGCTTCTGATCACTAATTCCAATTCCATTCCAGTATGAATTTGGTTAGTTAATTTAATTCCACCTTGTATATATTATATATACTCTTAATTTAATTCCACCTTGTATGTAATATATATACCCTTAATTTAATTCCACATTGTATATATTATATATACTCTTAATTTAATTCCACTTTGTGTATATTATATATACTCTGTATACTACTGCTGTGAATTTTTTCCAACGACCTTAATGATTTTTTCACATATCCAAAAACAGCAGGCAGCTGGCAGGGGGAGACACTTGACTGTAACAAAAATTAGCACTTTATTTACGAGTAGCAAACGGATCCCTGAATCGAAAACATTGATTAATTTTAATCTAGATTACATTTCCGATGCGAAATTAGTAGAAATTTTTTTAATTTTACTTAAATCATAAAAAACACATACAAACAAACAAACAAATTTATTTATTAATGCCATAAGCCAAAAAACCAAAAACAAACAATCTAAATTATAATAACTATAGGGTTACCTAATAATAGTGATGTTAAGTACTTATCAAACTTAAAATAAAACTAAAACATTGTTATAAACAAGATGAAAAATTTAGAAAAACGAAGGTAAAAATTTATTCTACATAAAATGGCTGTGCTAAATAACCGAGCTCTGGCCCATAAAATAAGTATAAAAATTCTGCTACACTTTTGGTAAAATACCGTAAAAATTGGGTTTTCAGGTGTTTGTTGTTTCCCGATTTTTAGTTCTAATTTGGCATAGATCTACGATATATAATATCAATGGCTGACCTAAAATAAATATTATAAACATTCTATACAGACCTCAAAGTTTTGTGTTTGCATTTGTATGGGGATTTGCACATGTATGATTGTGACATAGTTGAGTCAATTATGTCGTATATTGTTTGACGGCGGAGGAGCAGCGCTTGGTTCTGCTTGGGGTTATCTCGTCTTGGCAATAATTTTATTTATTTATTTTATTCGCAATATACATCACATTTTAAGGGAATTAGTTACTAACTAACCTGTTGGATTACGCGCATTTTTGCAAATTTGCAAATTTTCCCTCCAATTTGTTTTTGGCTATATCTCCGGAACTAGTTGTCCAATTCTAATGTGTTTTTTTTTTCTAAAACTAGATAAAATTGGGAAAGAGGGGGGTTTTTCCTCCTTGAAAAAATCTTAGTTATATATATAAATATATGTATGTATACTATATATATATGTCTATTCAAATTTTATAATATTGTAAAAAAATATAAAGAATTATAATTTTAAAGAATATATATAACTCTATACATATATTTAAAAAAAAAGAAGATTTGGGCCTAGAATAACAATCCATAACATTTTTTTATATTATTATAATATATATTTTTTTTTTGTTGCTCATCTTAATAGCTTTCGAAAAATACCCATATCACTAGGTTTATAATATATTAACTAACAATAATATTTTTTTATTTATAATTCAGCCAAGGTGTGACGATCGTCACGACTGTAACTCTACGGGTCTACAGCTTACAAATAAGTTTATCGTTTTATTTTTAGATCATATTCAAAATAATGTAAAGAACTTGGCCTAAATGATTGGTTAAGGCGCATGCCTACTCTAAATTAGCAACTCGTTGTGTGTCAGTACAAAAATCGACGGAAACGACGTTGAAATAACATTCATATCAGCGTGTATTGCAAACTGGCTGTTACGACGATCGCTGCGTCTCCGGATAGCGCCAAATAGGAGAAAATAATACTTTTCACATAGACGCGATGAACGGAAAATGAATGTTGAACAATAGTATCGTAGATTTTTATGATGAAAGATTCATTAAAATCACTTCAAGCATTGGGAAGGAGTAAGAAAATTCTTGCGTAAATCATAGCAAATTTTTTATAACTTTTGATTTGTTTTTGTCAAAGTAATGACAGTTTTTTTTTATTAAACACGGAATTTATTTTTGGTTATGTTAAGCCAATTATGTATATATTTTTAAAGTGTTTGAGCTACCCGTGTAGAAGGAGTAGACCTTCAAAGGTAGGTCTAAATTGCAGTTTGAATATAAAGGGTGTTTTTTTTAGAGGTATAGAACTTTAAGTTGGCAACACTTTTTTTACTGGCGGCCATTTTGTCAGCTGTTAAGTGATTTATGTTTAGTTTGGTTTGGCATTTCAACATGAATAGACTGACGCCTGAACAATGCTTCCAAATTGTGCAAATTTATTTTGAAAATCATGGTTCTGTTCGAAAGACGTATCGCGCATTACGTCCAATTTACGGTTAACATAATCGTCCATCAGAGCAATTAATTCAATTAACTATGAAACATTTTTGCGCCACGTTTACTCTAAATGATAATACGCATCCACAGAGATGTCGTACAGTGCGTACAGAAGAAGTCATTGCTGCTGTAGAGCGTAGCGTAGAGGAAGACCCGAATCAGTCTATCCGCCACCGTGCACAGGAATTGGATATGTGTCCATCCCCTTTATGGATGATTTTGCGATTTAACGCCACTTGACTATTTTCTGTGGGGATATGTGAAGTCGCAAGTCTACGCCGATAAGCCCAAAACGATTGACCACTTGGAGGACAACATTCGGGGAGTTATTGCCGATATACGGCCACAAATGTTGGAAAAAGTCATCGAAAATTGGACCTCTATATTAGACTACGTCCGAGCCAGCCGTGGCGGACATATGCCAGAAGTCATATTTAAATTATAATGCCAGAAGGTTGTCTTTCGAATAAAATAAATTTCATATCAATAAAAAAAATCATCTTTGTTTTATTTCATTTCAAAGTTCTATACCTCTAAAAAAAACACACTTTACATTTACCTTAACAGCCCTGTAGTCGGCGGCTTGAAGTCAGTCGCGCACGGGGTCGCTATACTTGCTATTTCATTCTACATTCAACTTCGGACTATAGAGCACTGACTGACTGTTATTGGTTGACCCAAACGTTCATTTCCCGAGCTCGTACGGAACTAATCGAATACGCTGTGAGAGGCGAGTTAACGCGAGACAATATTCATGTCTTGAAAAACTCGAGAATGGTTTTGGATCTTCATATATATTCATATTCATATTCTTTATTGCACACAGTTATTAATATTTACAAGTAGTCTTAAATTAAATTAGAATATAGAATTAATTAAATTATCTAGATCAGATCAATGCCGTGCAGAAAAGACTAATGAAATTATTAATTGATAAAAAGACAAAGAATAAATGTCGCCATGATTATGATAGACTGTATACTGTTTGTAAAATCTTACCTGTCCACGAAAAGGTTAAATTACTTATACTGTTAGAAGAGTTTAATAATAATGAGTATAAAACCCCTATCTCGCACCAAATAACTACAAGAAATATTATTAACAAAAAGTTAGCTGTTCCTAAAATATGTAAATACTATGGCTCAAGAACCAGAAAATATTTAGTTCCAAAAATTCTCAATGATCTTCCAACCGATATTAGAAATAATAATTTTACCAAACCTGTGTTTAAGAAAAAAGTAACAAATTCCTTATTAGAGCGTTGTGTTTATTAAAATAAAATTAAGTGTACCCCTAATTGTTAAACCATAATATTATAGATAGAAGTACCTCTATTGTAAAGTTTAATGAGAGCATCAACTGCCAATAAACTGCCCTGCAGTTTGGCGGTGCTATGAAATTAATTTCCTTTTGTATTTATAAGAATAAACGTTTTTTGAAAAAAAAAAAAAAAATGTGCTATAGGCGAGCTTATCTCTGAAAGAGATTTCTAACAGCAAAACCTAGGTGCTATGGACATGTTGGTAAAAAAGTGCATAGTCCTATGTGCACACATAAAGAAAAATACCCACATAAATGATTTAAAAAAAGGAAAACAAATTTGGAAACAATATCGACTCAAAACTAGCCTTAACATACTCGCTAAATAAATAAGTATAATATTTATTACATAATAATAAAAGTAATATATACAAATCTATAATACACATACTTAAATAATGTGTATATAAATGGACATATACCTACATAAACGTACTTACATAATACATATTATGTTTTAAATAAGAACATAAACATATTTACATAAAAATATTCATAAATAGTGCTCTTTGAGTTTCTTCTTAAATAAGCTGATCGTTTGACAATCGCGAATCGTGTGCGGTAGCGAGTTCCAGAGTTTGATGGATGTCACCGTAAACGAATTCCCAAAAGCACCCGTGCTGTGACATGGAGTTTTTAAAAGGGATACTGTGTGTGGTCTGTTCTGTTTGTCTTTGGAAAAAAGGGAGTCAAAGCATTCACGCAAATATGGAGGGGTAGAAGGACTCCAAAAGATGTTAAAGAGTCTGCACAGAATGTGGAAATTTCGTCGCTGACGAATAGAAAGCCATTTCAGCTTTTCCCTGTAATGAGACACGTGATCAAACTTACGCAATCCGTAGATAAACCGGATGCCCAGGTTTTGGAGACGTTCTAGTTTGTTAAGCAACTCTTCATTGGCATCTAGGAAACACACATCCGCATAATCAATTATTGGCAATAGAAGGGTTTGTGCAAGAGTGACCTTAGTCCTAAAGGGCAGAAATCGCTGGAGACGCTTGAGGGAGTAAAACGTAGCAAAAACTCTTCTACTAACTTCATTGACGTGAGCAGTCCAGGATAAGTTGGAGTCAAAAATAACACCAAGGTTTTTCACAGTTTCAGCGTATACAATAGAAGTATTGTCATAGGAAACTTGCATAATGGTAGGTTTGTTCAGGAGGTTAGTCATATGTCTGCTGCCGATTATAATTGCCTGAGATTTTGTAGGGTTCACTAAGAGCCCATAAGATTCGGCCCATCTCTGTACATGACCCATATCCTCATTTATTAGAGAAATTGCAGTATCAATTTCAGATACTACAAAGTGTCGATATAGCTATAGATCGTCTGCATAAAGATGGTAGTTGCAAGAAAGTACTTCAGAGATAGAATTAATAAAAATTGAAAACAGGAGAGGGGAGAGGACGCCACCCTGAGGAACACCAGCAGATAGTTGGCTCCACTCCGAGGTAACCTCATCCGAGCGTATGCACTGCTGGCGACCCCTAAGATAAGAATCGAACCATTCTGTAACCAGTGGAGATACGTTAAGAGAGCTGAGTATACCTAGCAGGACATCGAAGTTAACACAGTTAAACGCACTGCTGAAATCTAGTAGCGTTAAAATAGTCAATTTCTTGTTGTCGATAGCTAGCCTGATATCATCAGTAACTTTTAAAAGAGCCGTTACTGTACTGTGACCAGGTCGAAAGCCAGATTGAAACTGATTTAGCAGATTGTTTCTTGTCAGATAGGAGGAAAGCTGGTTGTGCACGATGGTTTCTAGAACTTTGGAAAGGATAGGAAGAATGGAGATAGGACGGTAGTCGGAGAATGAGGTAGGGTTAGAGGTTTGACAGTTAGAGGGATTAGAGGTTAGAGGAATGACAATTGCGCGTTTCCAAGATGAAGGGAATGAACAGGTTACCAGGGAGAAATTAAGGATATCAGTGATTGCAGATAACAGTTCATCAAGGATAGGTATTAACATCTGTGAGCAGATATTATCATTACCTACAGCTTTAGAGGTAATAGACAAAACAGCTTTCTTAACGTCACACTCTATTACACAATTGAAAATGAAGGAATCACAATCAGGCTTGGGCTTATTATTCAAGAAATTAAGAGTATTAGTTTTTATTCTGTCTTCTAAAGTGACAGGCGGTTTAGAGAAATGTAAATTTAATAAATTTAAATCGATAGTGCCTTGGTGAGTATCAGAGACTTTGCCAATGCCGAGTGTTTTTAAGAATTTCCATACCTGACCTGGGTTGAGGTTTTCAATAGAATTATGAATGTGGCTCCTCTTTGCATTTCTACACATCCTTGTACAGCGATTACGCAACTTTTTGTACGCTTCAAAACTGTGATCACTTGGTGTTTTTTTATATTTACGCTTGGTTTTATCACGCAAAGCCATTGTGTCTCGAATTGGTTGTGTTAGCCAAGGAGCTGGTAAGTGTTTAACTTTGACTTTTTTGATGGGAGCATGTTTGTCGAAAAGTGCAATAAGAATTCGGTTAAAGTTATCAACTTTTGAGTCAGCTGTTACAGAGTCAGTGACTGGAGACCAGTCAATGGCTGAAGCATCCTTTTTAAGCGCCTCCAGGTCTATCCCCTTAAAACTACGGAGAAAGAGATATTTATGTTTATGTTTGGGAGGACGAATCTTGTACGAGACATATATTAAGTCATGGTACGAAAACGGGGCAGTGAGTTGGCCATGAATGGCGACTTTGTGGGGATTGGAAACAATTATGAGGTCAAGAAGAGACGGAATACAGTGTGGTTTATGATGAGTTGCAGAAAGGGGTAGAATATGAAAATCAAGAGAAGAGACAATTGAAGAAAGCTGCTTAGAGCGAGAATCATTTTTTAGGAGACAGGTATTAAAATCACCCAAAACAATCACATCGTCATAGAGTGGGCTAAGATCTTCGAGTATAGTTTCAAAGCTATTAAAGTAATCAATTTTTAGAGAGGGACTGTAGTAAACGCCAAGAAGAACCTTAGAATGGTGAAGAAAAAGTTCAATTAATAAATGTTCGGCTGAATTGGAATATGCACTGGGAGATTGATTAATAACCTTACATGGAATATCAGACCGAAGATAAATTGCAACGCCACCCCATCCTTTACCGGTTCTGTCATTACGAATCAGGCGGAAACCCGGGAGACTGTACATGGTGGAAGGTATTGAGGGCTTAAGTAGGGATTCAGATACAAGAACAGCATCTACACGTAAATTGCTAAAAGCCACTAGGAGATCAGGGTAGTGTGCATGGATACTTTCAGCATTTATGTGAACCACATTCAAATTATTTTTGAAGTTGGTGTCAAATATAGAAGACAACCTGTCGTGTAACGTCGAATCAGGAGCAGAGTCAACATCACTATCCGCGCTTATGTATTCATCAGAAGAGGAGCCTGAGAAGAAACTATTACTAATATTTAAAGATATATCCATACTATAAAATATAATATAATACAAATAATAATAAGAATAAATACAAAATAATAAAAGTACAAATAAGTACTTCACAAACTACAAATTACAATTTCTGAACTAAGATACTTAACCCCCATTACCAATGGACGGACGGTTCAAGAATATAAAAGTTAATCTAAAACACGGACATACAAGTTAATACAAAAAAAAACACAATGAAATAAGAAAAGCGCCATCTAGCAGGTTAATCAATATTACCACAAAAACATAGGTAAAATATAATAGTTTACATTTATTTATAGGTTTTATAGTGGTATATCACTTGTTACAAAACAAGTTAGAAAAGAAAAAATAAACAAGTTTTAAGAAAACAATATTTGCTTAAAGTTGTATGCATGAACCTGAGGCATGAACTGATCGTACCCATGATTTGTGCTAACAGCAGAAAGAAAAAGGAACGCAGCCAAAAAGAAAAAAAAAAAAAAAAAAATGACGTATGCTCAGTGGAGTGACAGTACAACTCACCTGTCACAACGCAGCACAAAGTTCTGTCTGACAAAACAAAATAAAAAATATACCTACCTACATACGGTTCAGGTCCGTTTTGTCTTCCTATGATTTCAGTAGAAATATCCCAAAAATCGAAATGAAACAAAAATATTTTTGGATAGTATAAAATATACTATGCTGTGAAATTTAAATTATTTGATTTGTTGTATCGCTTCTAGAACATTACGGTTCTTAAACATTCATCAAAATATGTTTAAAATCCAGGACTTTTCTACGCTTGTAACTTTAGTATGTATTTGATTTTGATAAATGTTTTAGGTTCGAGTCATGAATATTACATGGATAAGTTGAAAAGAAAAAATAATAAGAAAGTACTTATAAATAAGGATATTATCTGCGAACTGCGCTAGTATGGGAATTGGGGCGAATAGAGTGCCCTTAAGGCGTCATTGTTGCTCGCACAGGTAGGCGAAGTGCGGTTGAGATGGGTGACCTGTGCCTGTTAAAACGCTCGTAGGTACTGGTGTTAGTTTACAATGGTCAATAACAGAAGCGGTGAAATACGCAGCCCTTAAGCGGGAAAGTCATTACTTGAATTCAAGTTTAACTTTGAGTTTAAGGTACAGAGAACCTCATTTCAATAACCTTGAGTTGATATTGGCGGTCCACTATAACCTAAACTAAGTAGTAACGTAGCATTTGGCTCTGTCCTTACACTAGGACAGACACTCCAAAACCATTAGTGACAGGAGAGCTAATACGAGCATGAGAGAACAGAAGCCAGCATCACGTATTCCCCAGGTTCTCAAGGAGAGACAAGCATCAATCTTGCAGGCTCCGTGCCTCGTCTCGAACGGTGGGTGTAATACTGAAAGCGATGCATATTTCAGCGGGTGCCAGAAAAGTGCTGCCTTTCAAGACGTTGAGGTATTATTGTGGAGTAGAATTGGAAGGTATTTTCATATGAAAGTCGTGCTCTACGCGAGAACTCGCGTCTATGGAAATGAAACTGAATGTCTTAAAGAACTACTAACCTACTTAAATGGATACCTCGAGGACGCTATTAAAAAATATTGTATTATTCGCTGTTTACGTTACGGCACATTTTCTGACATATACCTACATCAAACTTAGTCAAATGTTTTGGGTACTAATACCGTATCTTAATATTATTATCCTACCCAGTAACTGGAGGACTTCGATCGAAAATAAAAATACCATGCATAGAAAAAGATGTTAAATTTTATTTGTAAGGTGGAAGAAAAGGTGGTATATCATCTTCAATAGATTACACACAAATTCTTGTACTTGTTATTCCACAATATATTTGTGTATAATTTATTGAAATTTGTAATTGTTTAAACAAAACATGAAAAAAATTCAAAGAAGTTTCAGTCAAGAGAATCTTACCTTGGAGTAAGTTTAGTTTACGTAGTAATTTTACCAGATTATAGTTGTCAACTTACGATAGTCGACCACTTATTAGTGTCCTTCCATCCATCCATCAGCCTGTTTCGTCCACTGTTGGACATAGGCATTTCCAGGATTTCGCCACTCTTGGCGGTCCTCCTGGAAGAAATGCCCATACTCACACACGCTGGGCAGGCGGGTTGGTGACCGCGGTGCCGAAACCCTTGCACCAGTGACGCCGCTGCCCGTCACCAGTCTGATTTATATGAGGCCCGGCAATTGGGGATGGATATACCGCCATCCATCAGTCCCAGGCAATGGTGGGCCGCCTGGTTTTTTTGCCTGAGAGCTGTCCTTTTACTCTCCCCCGAATAACTTCGTGAGGATTTCCGAGTAAGATGGTGGTACCTCCACAGTCGAGCCCGGCATTAGCTCTACCACCTAATAATTAATTAGTGTCTTAAGGACCTTAAAAAGGATTTCTGATTAATAAGAACGCCTTTTATAACATTTTGGCTTATATTTTTCGCATGTACAACTCGATATTCTTTTCCATTGTTTTTTTTTTCGGTGTTTTCTTTCCTTTTCTTTTGTCTAACAGGGATCCTATAATGTGTCGCTGGTGGCTAGCTTTCATGGCGATCAGCGCGAGCATCCTTTTCGGATTAAATATCTACGAATAAGAATTCTTTATTAAATCTTCAATAAATTACACACAAATTCTTGTACTTTTTATTCCACAATATATTTATGTATAATTTACTGAAATTTGTAATTGTTTAAACAAACCACGAAAAAATTCAAAGAAGTTCAGTCATTATTAGGAGAATCTTACCTTGGAACAAGTTTAGTTTACGTAGTAATTTGGATGAGTTGATCAAAAAAAAAAAAACAAAAATTTAATCCCCAATTGCCGGCCCTTATATAAAACAGACTGGTGACGGGCAGCGGCGTCACTGGTGCAAGGGTTTCGGCACCAAGCTCACTAACCCGCCTGCCCAGCGTGCAATTCTTCCAGGAGGACCGCCAAAAGTGGCGAAATCCTGGAAAGGCCTATGTCCAGCAGTGGACGAAACAGGCTGATGGATGGATGGAGTTGTCAAATTACAATAGTCGACCACTTATAAGCATCCTTGAGAACCTTAAGAGGATAGGTTCCGAAAAACCATAATTTATTCTTCCTTGTTTGAAGAATCTAGCAATACTAGATATTTGAAAAAAAATTGGACTTCTGTCAAGAATATAATGTACACTCTTATCGAAACAGAATCTTCAGAAGTCATTCCAACATTGAGCCATAAAAAATCAAAGATGACTCCAAAAAAAGGTTTCATGTCGAGTTTTAACATTATTTGAGCAAAATCATATTATATTATTTATTTATTAAAATCTGTATAAACTTCATTATACTGTTATCCGAACAGATATTTGATACAAACTTTAGTTTTCTTTTTTAATAATAAAATTCGTGATAAAAGTCGTCATTTGATAATTTTCCAGAATTCGTCCCTCTCGCACTGCAGGTTTTTCGGCATGGAGTAACAGCGATCAATGCAATCGGAACCTATTCTCTTAAGTTATTTCTGATTAATAAGAACGCCTTTTATAACATTTTGGCTTATATTTTTCGCATGTACAACTCGATATTCTTTTCCATTGTTTTTTTTTTCGGTGTTTTCTTTCCTTTTCTTTTGTCTAACAGGGATCCTATAATGTGTCGCTGGTGGCTAGCGAGCATCCTTTTCGGATTAAAATACTGATAGTTATAAAAAAAATTGACGTCACAATTTTACCGTTTACCTGGAATTTTTAACCAACTTAAAAGCAAAAGAAGGTTCTCAATATATTTTGTTAAATATGAAGGTTATTTTTCCATTATTTGTATTCCCCATCTCTTATTTGATACACAGTATACAGGCGTCTTTAAAAAAACATTTTCTTATGTTTGTATTGTGGGTCATTCCTTGTAAGTTTTGCAAAAACCTGTATTTGAAAATCCTCTCTTTCTTGTAACAAATATATAGAGTGACTTTCAAACAAACCCCGATAATTTTAGAGGTTATTAAGAAACTTTAGTCGAAACATTTTAAGTTTAAAAACAATTAAAATTAAAAGTCAAAATATTATTAAAAAATGTTACTTGGAAATAGAATGTATGGTTATCCTAGGCATTCGCAAACGGAAGAAGTTGAAAATATTCGAAAATAGTGGGACCAATAACAAAAATATATTCGCGTGATCTAATTATCATATCTCTTCGGGTGACCATGATTTCTTTGGGTTTTACGGAAATCTTCGAATAACATCAACTTTTAAAAATAATTATGAATATGATTTTTTAAATGTGTTTAATGAAACTTGTTTGTATTCTTCTACGAAATACTGAATTATCGGGGTAAGGTTAAAAGTCAACCTGTACATCAGCAATCGTTGACCGTGCTTGTTACGACGTAACATGCACTACGATGACTTATGCACAGTGATCACCCCCCTCCGCTTTGCTTTCCTCAGCCCCCTTGAAAAATAACTATAAGCGATAAGGAAGCCAATCGTTATCTTCTTTTCATAACCTAAGGGTGCCAAACGGGACCCTATTACTAAGACTCCGTTATCAGTCTGTCTGTCTGTCACAGGGGTCTATAGCTTCAGCCGTAATAGGTTAAAAGTCGAAATTTTCACAAAATACGTGTTACTATGGCTTCTACCACGACGAATAATAAAACTGTAAAAAAAACCTTTACCTCCTCTTACAATAAACCTATAAGAAATAGCATTTTTTATATAAGGACGGTAATACATGTAAGTTTCGAATTTGCACACATTATTTTACATACTCTAAACTAAAACAACAAACAATAAAATTAGGGCTCCGTACTCTAATTCCGTACTTAGGGTGCTAAATTGTTTGTCAGATGATACCATTTTAGCGCCGTGTGTTTTGTCGCCTTGATGTTATGTATAGCATCTATATTGTTATCATGTATGTTTTATTGTTATTATGTATGTGCCGAACCCTTTGTGCACGACTCCTCCTCACACTCGGCCAAATTATTAAATAAGAAACATTTTTTGTATTTAGTGCACAATAAAGAATATTTGTCTTGTCCTGTCTCTTTGTTGTTACGCCTCGGTTCAAAGCAAACTTTTAGATTCAAAAATTCGAAATGTTTATTTGTAAAATAGATATTTTATAATTATTTACGATTTTGAGTAATTCCTTGGACAGCCAGACACCAAGGCTTTTGTAGCGCACAACTGAAAAACTCATTAAATAACCAACTTAAACTGAATTCCGTTCAAAAGTTCCTGGTAAATGTAAAACTGTCGAATGTGGGGGTTTTTTGTCCGAAAACTTGCTTTCATTTGAAAGCTTTAATGAAAACAAATAGACAAATGCGGCTTACAAACAAATAAATGAAAGTACGTATAGGAACCTTACTCACTTGCTGAGAAAAAATTACTTTTGTTTCACTTTCTTTTACTATTAATTTTTTTAAGTTCCTAGTAGCAATGGAATGCATCGATCTTAAATTTTTATGCTTCTTTTATTTTATATTCGCAAAAACTTATGATAAGAACAATAAATCTTGAATTTTTATACTTTTATTATTTTATATTCGCAAAAAATATGAAAAGAACATATACAACTATACGTTGATGAATTACACGATTGATTTGGAATAAATTGTTATTAATTTTAATAGAATAGGGTTGTGTTTATTGTAGACCTTTGTCGTGATGTTCTGTCTGTCTATCACAGGGGTCTACAGTTTCAGCCGTAATAGGGAGCAAGTTAAAAAAATTACAGAATACGTGTTACTATGTCCTCTATCACGGCAAATAATAAAAATAAACCCATAGGGGTCCCCAAACTAAAATCCTTTGCATTTTTAAACGTTATTTGTTTCAGCTTTATATTAAAAGCATACAAGTTTCAAATTTGGTAAGATTATAGTGTATACTTTATAGTAAAATAGCATATAATAAAAATTACGGTTCAGTATTCAGTTGGTACCAAATCGTTTCTCCGGCGCTACCATTTTAGCGACTCGTTTTCGCACCATTTTAGCGACAATAAATGTGAATTTTTGTATTGCAAAAACCCTTAGCCTTAAAATAAATTTAAATACATACACTATAACGTTTGAGATGAATTAACCCCATGCATTTTTATCTTCCAAATATTCACTATTACTATAGTAAGCTTTCTTATAAAGACTTTTATTAACATGTTTGTTAATTTTTTTTTCTGAAAGATCGAGTATTTCCTTTGTATTTTGTTATAAAAACGAATACTGTAAACAACAAAGGTAGTACTTGTTTTGTGGAGTCTCAATTCTGGAGCAGCAAGTTTATGTTATATTATATATTGTACGTAAACAACCAACCAAACAAACCTTCGAAAACTGGTCAAACTGGTTAGCCTAATAAATAAAATAAATGTGGACAAGTACAAGTGCATTTCAATCAAAATCAATCAAAAAGTTCATATTTATTTCTGGTACCTATAGTGTCGCTTGCACCGACCCGTGGAAGCACATTGGTGTTTTTTCTAGCATACAAGATGTTTTCATGTATAAATTGGCTACTTAGGGTTAGGATTCCTATTTCCTTGAATTTTTTTTTCGACATTTAATTTATAAATATGGTCGTTGAAAACCTCCAAACGGCCTCCACTTCAAAACCTCCTGGGTACATAGTCCGCAGGTCTTCGTAGTGTATGTCCGAGGCTAAAAGAGCAGTACCTTCAAGTAAATTTGACTTTTGAGATCGTGCAAGTCTACATTCTCCCTAACGCAACAGCGAGGACACTTCACAGTGTGACGTCACGCCAGTTTTGACTCTCGACAAATTAAATCAATTACGGATCCTGCTGCCGCTGCTTTTTGTGCAGCCTGCCTCCATTTGTCCGTATTAACGGATTTTATTCCCTCTCTTTTGAGTTCCGTGTAATTCGAGAAAAAAGTTCCGGTGTCTGTCTAACGAAAGCTTAATATTAATACTGCCGATTGAGCATTTGAAATGGATTTCTAGATTTATAATTTTTTGTTCATCTATATCTGAGAGTATATGAATCAATGCTAATAATTTATTATTAAGTAGTAAAAATTCGTGAATGTTTTTGCGAAATTTCAAATCAATTGGGTTACTAATATTGTACTGAGGCCAAAAGTATTTTTTAAAATTTTTGTCTATCTGTCTTTCCGTTTTAACTCGAGAATCATTCAACGAATTTGGATCAGTGTTCTTGATTATTATCGTATTAATCAACATAAAGGCTATAAGAAGTGTTGATTACATAACCGCCAGGCCGTAAACTCTCGATGATCTACATTAATATTTTTCTCCTTTATTTAATAGTTTCTGATGTTTCCATTTATTGATTGTCTTAAAAGTGTGAATTTTTATACCTAAACCCTTTAAAATTAAGCATCCCTGGCCAGTTTTTGGCTTGGGCATATTATATCAACACCCATTATAGCTATATTACCAGGGTCACTAAGATGATAATAAAGAAAATCGCATCGGAATCCGTAGCGTGTTTCTCGAGTTAAAACGGAACACACAGACAGACAGATTGACAAAAATTCAAAATATTTTAGTTTAGGCTTCAGTACTGTACTAATCCATCCATCCATCCATCAGCCTGTTTCGTCCACTGCTGGATATAGGCCTTTCCAGGATTTCACCACTCTTGGCGGTCCTCCTGGAAGAATTGCCCATACTCACACACGCTGGGCAGGCGGGTTGGTGAGCGCGGTGCCGAAAACCTTGAACCAGTGACGCCGCTGCCCGTCACCAGTCTGTTTTATATAAAGCCCGGCAATTGGGGATGGATATACCGCCATCCATCGGTCCCAGGCAATGGTGGGCCGCCTGGTTTTGCCTGAGAGCTGTTCTCTTACTCTCTCCTGAATAACTTCGGGAGGGTTTGCGAGTAAGATGGTGGTACCTCCACAGTCGAGCCCGGCATCAGCTCTACCACCTAAAAATAACAGTACTAATAACGAACTTCATTTTTTTTTTTCAATTTTCAGACGCGACGTTTTTACTTCTCTATTATTATTTAGTAGATTTAACCGTATCTAATACTAATAGCGCATTAATAATAATCTGTAATCACATTTTTTGTGTGTGACGAGCTGCTTGCAGATTTTTTATTTTACAGCAGCTCACGAAAGAGGCTTGTGAATAAACTGTGAACGTCTGAAGTTAGAAGTGGAAGTGTGTTTATTGGTGATTGAACAATTACACCCTCAAAATATTTCTGCAGTCACTATTTCAGCTGAACTTTTATGTGGACTGAAATATAAATTCCACTAAAAGTATCTGGCAAATGTTTTGCGTGCTATTGTTATTATATATATAACACCCTTTTATGCCAGAGGTAAATGTATCAGTGTGTGTACTGGTAGAAGTTACCTTAAGCCACGTATGTTTGCGCTTAAGGTACCTGTCCACCTTACCTCCCATCAGAGGCCTTTTACGACTACTATCTACTTATATTTTTCGTCAAAAAAATTGCAAAATCAAAACCTATATAAAGCCTCATTAGGCAGATCCTTAAACAATAGAAGCATTGCATAGTCATCAATTCAAGAAGTGTCTTCTGATGGCCACTAGAGAAAAGTCTTTAGAGTGGTCGTAAAATTAGTAAAGACGTCTCTTTCTCGGTTCTAACGGCATGGCATGAGTGAGACATTTTGCCAAAAAGTCTTTTTAGTAGATATCAGCGTTTATTTCTGACACTATTCATGGATTTGTTGACACTCAAAACCCCACAGTGGCATGATTACTGTCAATGTGAAGTGAATATAGCATATTACTGGAAAGTTCTACGAGAGCCATTATTTTGTCCGCGATGTTGTTTACTTACATGCAATGCACTGAATAGTTTTGAAATCTACGACCCCAAAACCTTGAAAAAGTCACCTTTTTGACAATCGTAAGATCTTAAACAAAAATATAAATCATCTGTTTTAAATTCGGCGACACTTGATTCCAGAATGTCTTACGCCATGCCGTTAGACATTTTGCGACCAATCTAAAATTGTACCGAAATAAATATATGTAAAAAGCTTTTTTAAAAATAGCTAAGAGCAAGAAGCAAGCAACTTAACACAGAGCAACGGACACAATAGAACTTGAATCTGTTTTCGTTGGCACTTAATCGCCTTCAAAAAACTTCCTTCTACTTAAGTACCATTGAAATTGAATGCAAAAGAAAGCAATTTCTCTTTTCTATTGATTTCATTTGTTTTCGTTAGAAATCTCCGGCGGAAAACGGCATCTGTCACGTCCTACAATTGATGTTTTGTTTTTTTGTATATTTTTTTTAGATCTCATTTGACTGAAACATTCCCTTTTAACTTTAGAGTGGGTTTCGGTAAATAAAAATGTTTTCCGGCAGTAAATTTTTGTCGCAAAAGTCAATTGTTTTCTCCTTTATCTTTAGTAGGTTGAGGAATTCCTTTGTCCTATTTCATTGTCAGTAAAATCTTTGGGCCACTTTTTCCGAAATAATTATAGTCTGCTTTGTTTTATTATTCATAAAACATTTACCTGTTAGTAAGTGAGTTTAGTGAGCTTACACCCTAATGCCATATTTCATTACAATACATAATATGGATTTCATAATTAACTTTTAGACCTCTAGCTTGGAGTTTAAGAAACCTTATTATAACTATTTGTGTGTGAGCTACTCTAGTTAAAATTACTCATAATAACAGTTATTTATGAACAAACTTAAAGTATTAATGTAAGATGATATTTTTTGTGACAAGGCTCCACAGTGGGTCGAAGTTCATTTTTGCCGATCGTACATACCTGTCAATGCAAATTATCCAAAAATAAACGAATGCTTTGGTTATATTCACCGTAGCAGGTTAAAAAAATCTTAAACTTTATATTAGAAATGCTACTTGTCCTTATTTTCTTTAAATTCATAAACATTTTCATATTGAGTATTAGTGTAAATTTTCGTAATAAATCACTTGTCCTGTCCCACAATAAATGACCGGTTTCATCTTTAACCTGTCTGCTTGCAGGGGGATGAATTCGTGCAACGTAACAATAGATTTCTATTGTTATTTTTTTCTGTCAATCATACAGGTTAAGGCATTTTCAAAGTATTACTACATCAAGTTTTTAAATAAGGTTGTTTTTTACTTAAGTACAATCCGTAGCGTAAGATGTATGGTCGCTTGCATAACGCGTTTCCAGTGGCAGATCTTATATCTCCTTTATGAATTCAAATATTATAAAAAACCCGCCAAGTGCGAGTCGGACTCACGCCCGAAGGGTTCCGTACCATTACCTATAAAAACAGCAAAAAAATCATCTCTATTAGTTGTATGGCAGTGCGCAGGTCCGACTCGCACTTGGCTAGTTGTAATATTTGTTGTTATAGCGGAAACAGAAATACATCATCTGTGAAAATTTCAACTGTCTAACTATCACGGTTCATGAAATACAGCCTGGTGACAGACGGACGAACGGACAGCGGAGTCTTAGTAATAGGGTTCCTTTGGTTACCCTTTGGGTACGGAACCCTAAAAAGGTAGTTTAAACGATAGAGAATTGTACTACCTATTTATCCCGCTACACTGACCACTATGGTATTTGAAATTGCGCTACAATTTGCATTCGCAATGCAAATCAAAGCCACGCATTTAATTATCAGAACAAAGTAAAAGCTACAAATAACACAATAGTTCGCGATACCATCTCTTTTTGTTAATCACGCCACGGAACTATATGTAACATGGAGACTAACATCTAACATTCGAATAACTTGCTTTAAGATCTTATTTAAATTGAAACTGTCATTAAAATTATCCAGTTGTACACAGTGTTTTGAATTCAATTTCACTAGCCCAGTCGATTTCATGTTTTCCCGGGAAGATGGATGAATTAGCTGATGCATAAACTATTAAGCTATTCACATCTTTCACGTAAGTCTGAAAACAAAGTTATTTCTTTAGCAACTGCTTATCCAATGGGGAATAATGCTATTGAAACGGCTACTCACGATTTTATATAGTCAGATTTCGCCTGACTAGTTTCACTTATTTCGTATAGGGAACAATTCGAGAAGTTCCAAAATACTCGTAGTCTTTGAGAGACTTGTATATATAGGTAGGTAGTGTTTGGAGACCTCTCAAGTTTTTGGGAAATTATCATAGTTGCAAGACCATCCCTCCATCCATCAGCCCGTGTTCGTCCACTGCTGGACATAGGCCTTTCCCAAATTTCGCCACTCATCTCGGTCCTCCGTCCTCCTCATCCAGCCGCCCCCCGCAATGTCTTTCAGGTCGCCGGTCCAGCGGGCACGAGGTCGGCCTACACTACGCTTTGCTGTACGTGGTCTCCATTCTAAAGCCCTTCGGCCCCAACGGCCATCATGTCGGCGACAAATATGGCCTGCTCACTGCCACTTCAACTTACTGATTCTGCAGGCTATGCCGGTTACTTTCGACCGATCAAGACATTGCATCTAATTCGTATTATTCTTTTGCAATTAGCTGTGAGAGATAAATCTCCAATCCCACCAGCGCCACAGACGGGAGAAATAGTAAACATTACCTTCTGGTACTCCATTCCGCGTCAATTCAAACTCCGTGGTCACAATGCGTTCGACGCAATGGCCACCCTAAATTATGACTGGTACATGCAAATGCACGCCGATCTATATGCTAATCTGCATCTGTACTCTAATTGCGATGAAGATATCGGGCCACTGCATTGTGGTGCTGTAACAGCAAGGGTTTTGTTATTCTGTTGGCTCGACGAACCCACGAAACACATCCGGTATTGATTTCCGAGTTAAATACTTTTGGCCTTGAAAACGACCTCGAAGGCGAAACTGGTTGGCTACCGCAACAATTAAAGTAGAACAGTACCAGCGTTTTTGAATTCGGTCAGTTTTACTCGTATTAAATCATCGTTATTATTTTATATTAAATATATTATTAGCTATAAATTAGCTTTTTATTTTGTATAATTATGATATATGCAAGATAACTTTAAATATATAAATGAAGAATTTTAAAAACTTGATATATATTTCGGTCCTTAGCAAGTAATTATTGACTGATGACGGTCCAATAGGGACCGAAATATATATAATGTTTTTAATATTCTTTCATTTATATATAAGGTGACTTTAATTTATGCAGCCAAATTTTTACTGAAGACTCCTTAAGTGCTCAGTAACAAGGTTCGATGACCCTTTTTGTGAAATTCGTAAATTATTCTTTTCGTGTTCCTTACAAACGCAAGCCCAGCCCTGAGTCAATCTTACTATGGGACGTCATGATTTTGTTTTGCGAAATTAGCAAAAAGTGCTATCGATCCGTATCCGTACTGATCACTTACTAAGCCTCCAGTATGAGTTTAGTTGTATAAATTAAAGTCACCTTATATATATAAAGTTATTTTGCATATGTTATTATTTTCCTATTTTTTCTTCAGAGTACTTCCTGTACGTTTGCTTTGTGGAGCTATTACTTTTTTGCTAAATCGTAGGTGGCATATAAATGATCTCCCAACAAATTGAATCTTCGCCTGAGTGAAGTCGCAGAAAGATTTAGCTGTCTTGTCAGACATACATTTCGATGATGTGCGGGTTTCAATGTTTTATAGATCGCTAAAAATGGTTTCAACTTTTCAGTTTGCAGGCCTTACTCGTAATGCCACTTTAAAATAAACAACAACACGTTTTTATTCCGTAAAACTGTCTTCCATTTTTTTAACACAAAAGAGAGCTGCATATCTCTGTACCCATACAGGCTTTGTTTACGATCCAGTATGTGCATGTTTCGGACATACGGAGGAGGCGATAAATCCTGCGAGAGCGCCCCGCCAGGTGGTTTGGAATAACGCAGCTGAAAAAAAATATCTGCATTGTCTCTGCCAGGAGTAAGGCTTTTGTTTGTCGTTGTGTGCTACTACTAACTACATATAGAAAGTAATATTACGATTACATTAGTAAGTAAAACATGTTTATATGACATGTTTTGACTAACTCAAAAGATAAACACATCACATATCATCATAGTACAAACCCGCAAACCACAAGCTGGTGCCAGGCTCGACCCTGGAGGTACTACCATCTTACTCGCAAATCCTTTTGGAGTTATTTGGGTGAGAGTAAGCGGGCAGCTCGCAGACCGGCACAACCAGGCCCACCATTGCCTGGAACCGATTGATGGCAGTATCCATCTATCCATCCATCAGCCTGTTTCGTTCACTGCTGGACATAAGCCTTTCCAGGATTTCACCCCTCTTCGCGGTCCTCCTGGAAGAAATGCCCATAATCACACACGCTGGGCAGGCGGGTTGGTGAGCGCGGTGCCGAAACCCTTGCACCAGTGACGCCGCTGCCCGTCACCAGTCTGTTTTATAAGGCTCGGCAATTGGGGATGGATAAACCGCCATCCATCGGTCCCAGGCCATGTTGGACCGCCTGGTTTTGCCTAAGAGCTGTTCTCTTACTCTCCGCCGAATAACTTCGGGAGGACTTGCGAGTAAGTTGGTGGTACCTCCACAGTCGAGCCTGGCATCAGCTCTACCACCTTATGGCAGTATATACATCCTCAATTGCCGGGCCTTATAAAAAACAGACTGGTGACTACAACAGCGTCACTAATGCGAGGGTTTTGGCACCGCACTCACCAACCCGCCTACCCAGCGAGTATTTCTTCCAACTAAAATCTTGGAAAAGCCTATGTCCCACAGTGGATGAAACAGGCCAATGGATGGATGGACATACCCGTATTTAACCAATGAAGTAGGTAGCTTTACAGCACGAAAATCTACGTTAGCTTATAAACTGAAAACACTTTCCTGACTGCTAAAACGAAAGTAGCTAAAGTATTAAGAAGTGAACCGATTGACGCGATTGCACAGGCATCAAGGAAGCACCTCATCTCTCGACAGGAAGTAAGGAAACGCTCGTGTAATCCTTTAAAGTGCTCAAAGTGAGAAAATAAGAGTTAAGTTTTATAAGCACTCCACGGGGCTGTATGTTTAGCCCAAGTATTGAGTTGAAAGCGATATACAAACGCAACTTAACAGAAATGATGTTAGAACCTGGCGCCACGTTACTTTAAAGAGCTTTCTTACACTGAAATAAAACATTTTTTACAAGAAATTCTCTTACCATTAAGAGCCCTTAAAAAAAAAATTTTTTCGTTTTTATTTTACCATTTTGTCGGCGTGATAAATATTTATATCCATGCCAAAATACAGCTTTCTAGTATTAATAGTATCTGCGCTAAGCCACGGACAGGCGGACAGACGGACATGGCGAAACTATAAGGGTTCCTTGTTGGACTACGGAACTCTAAAAACTAATATGATGCGAGATTATAATCTGGTTTTGTTAACTGCACTAAAAATTAAAAAAGTTCTTCTTGTTCCATCCATCAGCCTGTTTCGTCCACTGCTGGACATAGGCCTTTCCAGGATTTCGCCACTCTTGGCGGCCTTCCGAAAGAAATGCCCATACTCACACACGCTGGGCAGGCGGGTTGGTGAGCGCGGTGCCAAAACCCTTGCACCAGTGATGCCGCTGCCCGTCACCAGTCTGTTTTAATAAGGCCCGGCAATTGGGGATGGATATACCGCCATCCATCGGTCCCAGGCAATGGTGGGCCGCCTGGTTTTGCCTGAGAGCTGTTGTCTTACTCTCCCCCGAATAACTTCGGGAGGATTTGCGAGTAAGATGGTGGTACCTCCACAGTCGAGCCCGGCATCAGCTCTACCACCTAGAGTCTTGTCTTCTTGTTGCTTGTGTCTAATTCCAAGTGTTGCATAACTTGACTGTTTATTTATCGCGCATGTTTGTCAGTATTTTGTTAAACTATTAACTTTTTGGTCAATTGCAACTTTATGCAAGTAAATCGAAGCGGATAGTAACGGATTTTCAAACAACTTTATTCTCCGTGGAATATTTTATACCGAAAGGCAGGTTGACTAAAGAAAACAATTCTACGAAATATTTTTATACTTAGTTCCCGCTCGCCGCTTCTGTCGGAACCAGCACAATCCGTCGTACGACAATCGGATCTGGCTTTAAATAAATAACGAGGGAACTCTCGCACACGGTATCAGACACCGATGGACACTTGAGACACTCCTTTTTATACTCAGGTCCCGCTCGCCGCTTCTGTCGGCACCAGCACAATCCGCCGTACGACAATCGGATCTGGCTTTAAATAAATAACGAGGGAACTCTCGCACTCGGTATCAGACACCGATGGACACTTGAGACACTCCTTTTTATACTCAGGTCTCGCTCGCCGCTTCTGTCGGCACCAGTAAAATCCGTCGTACGACAATCGGATCTGGCTGTAAATAAATAACGAGGGAGCTCTCGGACACGGCATCAGACACCGATGGACACTTGGGACACTCCTTTTTATACTCAGTTCCCGCTCGCCGCTTCTATCGACACCAGCACAATCCGTCGTACGACATCGGATCTGGCTTTAAATAAATAACGAGGGAACTCTCGCACACGGCATCAGACACCGATGGACACTTGGGACACTCCTTTTTAGGGTTCCATCAACAAAATAATTCTTATTTGGGGAACATTTTGTCTCTTACATAACTCTATATTTAATATTAGCCTTTGCATTGCCCACATTTATTCCATCTTTGTTATTTAACGAATACCCCTCATAGCATATGTATTATAAGAATAAAAAAAACCGCATCCAAATCCGTTGAGTGGTTCTCAAGTTACAAGCGTTTATTTATTTTCTTTGCTCCGTTTTCGGCTTGAATATTATTTTATGAACACGGCTTATAGCTTATGTATTGACCGGGTCACTACGGTGATAATAAAAAAACCGCATCTAAATCCTTTGAGTGGTTTTCGAGTTAGAACGGAAAATACATACATACAGACAGACAGACAAAAACTTTAAAAATTGTGGTGTTGGACGCAAAAATATTTATTGTACAGACACGACTTTTTTATTAATTCATTATTTAATCAGGTGGTACCAAATGTCACTATCCGTGCAAAAAGCAAATAGCGGCTATGGGAATTTGTTTTATTTCTGCGTCATTTCAAAAGTATAATAATTGTAATAACAATCAAACAAAGGAAAACCCTGTTTGCATTTTGTTGTTTATAAAATGTAGACAATTTACCTGTGTGAATGGAGATATATTTTACATGTTACTTCTTCTTGTTACATGTAAATTACAAGGTTTTACTGAAGGGCCCTTCATAGAAGGAACTAATACTGGTGATATTATAATAAGTACTTTTGAAACGGTTAATTGTGTACCTATTATTAGATATGACTCAAACCAATCATCAATTTAAATAGCTGTTTTCAAAATAGGGAAGAATTACATTTTAAGGAATTTTAGGGGACAATTTTTTACAACATTACGTGACATAAAATAAAGAAAAATTGATTTTATTTTTAATGACTCCTCCTGTTAGAAAAGTTTGGAATTCAGTTTTAAATCCTGAAAAATATCTCATCTTTGAAATAAGCTTCCCACCGTTATACAAGATAACGTTATACAAGATTGCGTTTTATTCACTCTTTGCCCCGTTTTCAGCTTGGGCGTCATTTTATGAACACCCCTAAAAGGCTATAAAGGCTTTGAAACCTCTGTATATGGACCAGGATCAGCACGATGATAATACAAAACTACATCCAAATCCGTGGAGCTTTTGTCGAGTTAAAACGAAACAAACAAACATACATACATACAAATAGAAAGACAAAAGTTCTAAAAATAGTAGTTTTGGCTTCAATTCAATACTAATAATAACCTATTTCATTTAAGACTTTGAAAAAATATTAAGTGTGCAGACACGACTTTTTTACTCCTTCATTATTAGATATGTACTCACATAGATTTAAGATCCTCGGTGAAATTAATTATCCGTGTATAAGGAATCCTATTACCGTTTTTAACAAGACATTGCGTGTATGTAACTTTAAATGAGTAAGAATAGAATTATTGTTATTTTACATTTGTATTAAATCTTTGTCTTTCTCCCTTTATAATCTTATATATCATGATGCTACGATAACAATAATGGAAATAGTCCAGGATATTATTAGCTGAAAATCAAGAATTTCCTTTGACACTAAATGCATGTTGACGATATTGTATTCCATTTAGCATGTCAATTGCTTTGATAAATTACTAGATTTCAGATTTCTAACAAAACGTACTGCTCATTAATGCATCAACAGTTATTATTAGTACGTTGGTAGAAATTGCTGTACACAAATTAGATACGTAATTATCCTGCATTTAATTATTTTAGTAGTCTTTGTCTGCGGCTCCACCCACGCTTATTCAATCTCTGCCCCGCTTTGGCTTGGGCGTTATTTTATTTACACCTCTGACAGCCTATATGTTGAACAATGATAGTAAGAAAACTGCATCCAAATCCCTTGAGTGGTTCTCGAATTAAAATGGAACATACAGACAGACAGAGAGACAAAATAAAAATAAAAAAATGGTTTTCGCCTACCATAACCCATTTCATTAAAAATTTTACAAAAATATTCGTATGCCAGGGGTAGAAGTGCGGCGGTAGCTCAGGTGTAGAACGTTAGCTTCTCAGTCGTTGAGACCCAGGTTCCATCCCCGGTCGGGCATGCACCAATGCCATCCACATCTACAGTCATGTTAAACCTTTTATTACTGAACAGCAGCACGGCTTTGATCCACAGCCACTAACTTGCTAGTTTTTTAAAGTTTTATTAATCAATCTTTTTGTAAACGACAGCAAGTAGATGCTATATACACAGACTTTTCGAAAGCCTTCGACAAGGTTAATCACAGCATACTATGCTCAAAGCTATCTCACTATGGTATTCATGGTAGTCTACTTCGTTGGTTAGAATCTTACTTAACACATCGTAACCAATTGGTAGCTGTTAAAGGTTATCAGTCTTCTCCCGCTTTTGTTACATCAGGTGTTCTCCAAGGGTCAAATTTAGGTCCGCTGCTTTTACAATCTTTATAAATGATCTTGTACAGTGCATTGGGGGTGATTGCCTATTATATGCGGACGATCTCGAGATTTTCCGAGCCATTCATGATGCTTCTGATTGCTTGGCCCTACAATCTAAAGAACCTACACCTAGATGCATGTCGCTTAGAATCTTAATTCCCAGGAGATGAAATCTTGACAACTTTCATAGAAACCTTAAAAATACAACTAGATAAATTATTGCAACATCAGAAATGTACTCACTACTCAAACATATTACAGACTAGCAAAAACACTTGCAAATCCATGTGGGCTATAATTAATACAGAAAGAGGAAAATCAACTCGTCAAAACTCTAACTTTACTGACATCGTCAGAGATCCGTCAGGTGGCAAATTTCGCACAAAGCTTGAGCTAGTAAACTCGATGAACGCTCGGTTTGTGGGGGCAGCAGTCGCGTGCGGCGCCCCGCGAGCCGACGTACCCGCCGTCGCCGCAGCGCTGCGGGCTGCACGGCCGGGTGCCGACCACTCGCTCTCACTAAGACCTTTCACGGCCGTCGAAGTCTATCGTATCATCGTGACGCGGATACCTCATAAACCTACGAGAGATATATACGATATATCGATGGACCTCATGCATATGGCTGCCCCGGTACTATCCCCACTGCTTGCTGATGTCTTCAATCGCTATATCGGACAGGGTACCTTTCCTTCAGCTTTAAAACTAAGTAAAATTTCTCCTATTTTTAAAGGTAAGGGTACACGAGAAGACATCGATGGGTATCGACCGGTGGCTGTAATACCGAGTGTCGCGAAAATATTCGAAAACGGTATCAGTTCTCGCCTAGTAGAATATTTAGAGTCAACAAACGCACTATCAGACTGCCAGTATGCATATCGCGCGGGTCGCTCAACAACTTCGGTCGTACGAGAGGTCGTGTCTCAGGTGTTATACGCTCGTGACAATAAGTTACAGGTCGCAGTGTTATTCTGTGATCTGTCGAAAGCGTTTGACGTTGCTGACCATCAAACCCTTGCAGTCAAACTTAGCCATTATGGGATCGTAGGTACAGAACATGACCTACTGACGGACTGCATGCGCGATAGGTCGCAGATGGTAGTGGGCGACGGCGGTGACGTTAAGTCTGACCCTTTAACGACCACTATGGGAGTAGCCCAGGGTTCATCATTGTCAAACATCATGTTTTCACTCCTACTAAATGATCTACCCGAAGCTATATCCTCAGGTGAGATACTGATGTACGCAGATGACGTCGCCGCGGTTGTGTGTGCTCCTAGTATCGATCAGCTGGAGCAGCGGTTGAACGAGACTGTGACAGCTGTGGCAAACTGGTTCGCGCAGAATGGACTCGTGTTGAACTTATCAAAAACTCAGTTCATCCATTTCTACCTTCGAGGGCAACCTCCGAGACCACTATCAGTGCACGTCAACGGGACCATAGTTGACCAGGTACAGACGACCACCTTCCTCGGCTTTATAATTGGCAAAGGGCTTACCTGGAATGCTCACATTGATAAGCTGTGTGGGAAACTCGGCAGTGCTTGCTACGCCCTCTATCGACTCGCACAGACTGTTCCTCAGGAAGCCGTACGATCATGTTACTTCGCCACAGTACACTCTGTACTACAATACGGCACCGAGTTATGGGGACGCGCTGCCGACTGGGAGCGCGTCTTCAAAATGCAGAAACGGGCCGTAAGGGCGATAGCTCGAGTATCGCGTGACACCTCCGCGAAGCCCTATTTTAAATCGTTAGGCATCATGACGTTGCCAGGCATAATAATTTATCAGGTTGCAGTCTACGTCAGGGAAAACCGTGGCTTGTATCGTACTCATGCGGACATCCACACGTACAATACTCGCCACGCAAACAGACTGGCAGTTATAGGATGCGGACTCGCTAAATCTTCCAAACTGATGCACGTAATGGGCCCAAACGTGTACAATAATCTACCCGAACACGTTTTACAATCATCAAGCCTAAACAGCTTTAAATTCAAGCTGAAACGCTATCTCATCGAGCAAACTTTCTATAAATTTGAAGATTATTTTTTTTAAATTGATAATAATTTTAAATTTGAATTGTAATTTTTGATTTGAATTTATATCTTGATTTTAATTTTAATAATGATCCCAATTTTGTATATAATTTTTGATCTGCATGACATACTATTATTTTGATTTACGCTATTAGGTAATATTTTTAAAAAATGACGTGTAATAATATTTATGAAATAAATGTCTTATGTCTTATGTCTTATGTCTTACAACAAGATATTCAAGCTGTTTATGAATGGTGCTCTATAAATAAAATGTATTTAAATATTAGTAAGTGTTTTGCAATTTCTTTTGCTACCAAGTCGCCGAAATATGTTTATAATTATAAAATTAATAATACTTGCTTAGAACGAAAATCATTAGCAAAGAATCTAGGCATATTGTTCGATGGGAAACTAGCACTTTTAAATAGCACTATGATTACTTAACTGCGAAATGTTTCAAGTTAATAGGGTTTCTTACACGAATTACCAAAAAGTTTAAAAGCCCCAAAAGTCTTTCAAGTTTGTATCTTTCAATTATAAGACCCCTTGCCGAGTATTGTTCTATCGTTTGGACACCATTTTATAAAGTTCATATTCATAATATAGAAGCCATACAAAGGCGTTGTATGAGTATTATATGTCGTCGATACGGTTTAAAACGTCAGCTACCAACATATGAATCAAGAACTAAATATTTCAAATTACAGCACCTATCGACTAGGAGAAACATCAGTGAATTGATTTACCTTTTCAAGATCATCAACTCTCACACAGATTGTCCTAAACTCTTAAACATGATAAATTTTAACGCAAAAATTAGAGAGCGTGCCCCACGCATTTTTGGACTTCACACTTTTAAGAGCAACATTACTTATAATACACCATTAGCAAGAGTGATCGATCGGTGCTCTCGGCGATCGGTTGTGTTACCTGTGTGCGCATACGGACCGTGCGTGATTTATTGTTATCGCGACGCGAATTACGTAAGGTCATATCGAAATGGTACAGTGCAAGAAGTGTAGATTGTTCTTATCAGTCTCTAAAGCATATTCGTTAAAATGCAATGGGACTTGTGGTGGCTTTTACCACAAAGCCTGTGTTAGTGATGTGAAGAAGTTCATTAGAGATCAGGTGTGTGAATCATGCGTAAATAATACGCCAAACGGGCCTCAGCGACTGAATGTGGATTCAACCACCACCACAGTAGAATCGTTGTTAAGAGAAATCAACAAAAAGTTGGATGTTTGACATGATATTAATAATTGTTTTATTAACTCCGATAAAATTTTATTATTTGCTGATGATATGAAAATTTTAAAGAAAATTAGCTCAATGGATGATATTTACAAACTTCAGGCTGACCTCGTTAGATTTGATGATTACTGTACCACTAATAAGCTTAACTTAAATGTATCTAAGTGCTATTACATATCTTTTTCCAGAAAGCATTCTGACCTTGACATTGGTTATTCAATGAAGGGTCACAGTATCAAAAAAGTAAATACTATTAAAGATTTAGGCGTGATCTATGATTCTAAACTCATATTTGATGAGCATATCAATCACATTGTTTGCAAGGCCTCCAAAGCTTTAGGATTTATAATGCGAACTTCTAGTGACTTCAAAAATATTAAATCTATAAAAATACTATATTGCGCTTTTGTCCGTAGTCACCTGGAATACGCATCGCAAGTTTGGAATCCTCAATATAATAAATACATTTCTCGTATTGAAGGTATACAGAAGAGATTCCTGAAATTTCTTGATTATAAGGCGCATCAATATTCCCTTGACTATGATCATCGATGTAGGAGATATCATTTCCTACCTTTGGCCGTAAGGCGTAATATATCTGACGTTTGCTTCCTCATGAATATCGCCAATGGATCAGTCGATAGCCCGAATCTTCTATCATTAATTAACCTACGAATTTATAAAAAGAGCACGAGACAGCACAATCTTCTTTATATTCACCCATGCAATACTAATTACAGACAGAATGCATTTATTTCAAGAGCAAGTAACTTGTTTAATAATAACTCTACTGATTTAGATATGTTTTGTATGAGCACCTCATCAGTTAAAAGAGCCTTGACAATCAAACATTTTAATTAGTTTTTTAAAATCAAGTCTGATACTTCTATTTATTTTGCATCTTATAAATACTAATAATTTAACCTAATGTTATATTTACTTGAGTTTGCTAAATGTATAGTTTAATGAATGGCTGACGCCATCATGACTCTTCTTCTTTTATACAAGTGTTAAATCTATCTGGTGGAGATTTTTTATCGGCATTTAGTTGTTTAAGAACACTTCTATTGTTATAATTTTGCTGTAAATCTTCCTAAAAGAAAATAAATAAATAAATAAATAAATGATCGTTGTTCCTTAACCCACAGAGATGGCACCAGGAGTTTTCACAACTGGTCACTACTTTCAATATTGTTGTGGAAATTTACCCATAGATGGCGTACCGCTAAATAAAAATTAAACATTCTTTTATTAAATCTTAGTAAAAGGTATGAGGTAGTTTTGGAAATAAATATGCTAAGTAAAATTAAATTAATTTTTAAATAAATCACAAAGACAAAAATAAATTAAAATTGAACGCATCAGAACTTGAGTGTACCGTTACCCTCAAGGAATGACGAGTTGTTTTTTTGAAAGGGGGACATAGCGGATTCTGAGAAAGAACGTACGGTTGCATTTATGTTTATTTTGGTCATAATTTTAGTAGGAAATATTATGTTGCGGCTGTAGACTTATGTTCCGGAAGCATTTTTATAATTATAGCTTGCTAAATTAGTGCATCGGTCACGGGGTAAGTCAATTTTAGTTAACTTAGTTCTGATCACTTGAGAACGAGAAATCCTTTAGATTGTGCTTTTCTCACCGTCAATTAATTGTTCTAGCTTGTGGAAACGCCCTCTTCCCCCTAACGAGACAGGATATCCGGGAATTATCAAAAATATCCCGCTTGTTTATTTACTTGTCGACATCGGAGGGACCATACGTCATTTTCACTCAGGCTTCCAACTTCTCCGTGGCAAGCGGCGTAGACCGTTCGTCTACGACGCAAAGTACCCTGGGTTCAAACCCCGGACGACGCCTACTTGTTTCAAGACAGACTTTTGTGTTATTTTTATTTTCTTGTGTTCGGTATTCTTTTGTGTTTTTATTTCTTATGTTCGTTAAGTTTATTTTGTTGTTGCATTGTATGCCATTAGTTATAATAAGCGATTATTGAATCGTGTTCTGGATTGTCAATCCCTTATTTTATTATAAGTCTGTGTTTTCTTCTTGTTTAAATACATATATACCCGTGTGGCGATAACTGTCGTTTATTCTGAACATCCCCGACCCGAAGAACCCCAGTCATCACATGTTGTCTACAAAATTGAAAAAGCTGTGGATGATTTGACGGAGAGTGTTGATTTCTACGCTGAATAGTATCAGCAAATGATGACCTTCAGGACCGAATGCACAGATAAAATGAAATAAATGGAGGGTAAAATCTCTGACCTTCAAAACAGAAACATTTATCTGGAAAAGTGTGTACAATCTGTTGAGGAAAAAATGATAGGTTTGGAACAGAAAGAACAAGAGAAAAATATCGAAATCATTGGATTGCAGGAAAAGAAGGGTGAAAAAATTATGGATGTGGTGAAAAATGTTGGTAAAAAGCTAGGAATTGAGGAGACCGTTATCGAAAACATCGAGTCAGCGTGGAGGGTAGGTGCACCGCGGAGCGAGAATGCGGCGAAGCCGCGTCCTTTGGTTGTTGCTATGCGAACTCGCGTTGCCAGGGATGTATGGATTAAGGCCCGAAAGACAAGAATTACAAATGAGGACGGAAAAACACCTATTTACATCCATGAGAACTTAGCCAAAAAGACTAGAGAACTGTTTTGGCAAGTGAAGGTGACCTTGAAACCCTATTATCAGTTTATATGGGTCCAGAACACGAAAATCCTCATAAAAAAAGTGAATCAGACACAAAAATATACCATGTAAAGACAGATAGGGACATTGGTCAGTACCTTCCGAAAGACCTACCTGATGATAACGCAGAAAACTGAAAAATGCTATTTAAATTATGTACTCTGATAAAACCAAATTCGTAAAAGAGCTTGAGACAAGTTTATTGCCTACATCATTGATACGAAACACAGGAGACATTCAATATAATAAGTTTACGGTTACAGACCCCTGGCAAGAAAATATAAAAAACAACAAAGATAAAATACACATACTTCATTTGAACATTAGATCCATAAAAAAGGGGTTTGATCAATTCAGACTACTAATAAACGGCATTATAGACCACATAGCAGTTATTATACTCACTGATGTAAATATAAAGGAGGACAGCGTTGCCTTGTTCAACATACCTGGATTTGAATGCTTTTCAAATACTCGAACAGTTAAAAAATGCGGAGGAATTATAGTTTATGTAAAAGAAAACTATGTGTTCGAGTGTGAGAATAAGAATGGCTGTTCTTTTGAGCTGATTCAGGGAAAATTTAAATCTAAAAACAAGTGGATAAACTTATTGGCTGGTTACCGTCAGCCAAATTCAAGTAAACACACCTATATTAAGGAAATGGAATGTATTTTAAAGTCTATTCCGCCAGATGAAGATATAATCTACATGGGAGATATAAATATAGACTTGCGGAAAAGTGGCATTAATACAATAATTACTAGATACGAACAGTTATTAAGTGGATATGGATGGCAGTGCGGCATCAAGGATTATACGCGAGAAGAAATAATGAAAGGAAAACTAACTAAATCATGTATAGATCATGTGTACGCAAGGTTTATTTGTGATAGTGTACGTAGTCAGCTGTTGACGTGCAAAGTATCTGATCATTACCTAACAGGTATCGAGATACAAAGTACATTTATACAGGATAGCGGTAAGACTTTGCGGACTGTGCTGAACAATAAATTGGTCGTTAGTAAACTGAAAAACTATGAGTGGGAAGAATTGCTTGACATGGAGTGTCCGATAAAACTGTATGAAAAAATGTGTGACGTTTTTAGTAGCATTTATCATGAGTGTTATATGGATATTTATAGTAGTAATAAACGGTGCAAAGAGTGGATGAACAAAGAATTGATAAAATATATAAATAAAAAAGATGAATTTTTTAGACAGTGGAAATCTTCACCAAATAACGCAACATACAGATTAGAATATACGCGATTTAGGAATAAAACCTCTAAATTAATAAATGCTGCTAAGAACAACCACAGAAAAAAAGTTATCAAGGATTGTAAAACAGATATTAAAAAGGTATGGGAGAACATAAATAATTGGCTTGGGAGAAAAAAAAGTAGCTTAGATAATGTTATTATGAAGTACTTACGAAAATATGAGGAACTAGAAAATATATGTAATAATTTTGCGGATACTTTTACTGGAGAGATACAAAATATTAAACATAACTGCGACAAAAAATTTCTCAATAGGTCTGAATATGTAGAAGAAGCACCTATGTCTTTTTATTTTAGAAAAGTAAATTCCTACCACGTTGAAAAAATAATAGATAATATTGATATTAACAAATCACCAGGTTCAGATGGAATTAGGATGAAAGATATCAAGGCCATTAAAAGTTTAATAAGTCCCATAATTGCAAAATTCATCAATTTATGTGTCTTAACAGGTATTTACCCAGACAATTTAAAATTAGCTATAGTTAGGCCGATATATAAACATGGTAGTCACCTAGATTATACAAATTACCGACCGATTGCGATACTGTCAACTATTAATAAAATAGTTGAAAAAGTAATTGTAGGGCAAATCTCAAGTTTTCTAGAAAAAAATAAAATTATAAGTAATGTGCAACATGGATTCCAAAAAAATAAAGGAACTAACACCGTCCTTTTTGAATTTACAAATGAAATAAATAGTTGTCTTGATAGAAAAGAACATGTTTTGGCACTGTTTATTGATTTCAAAAAGGCATTTGACACGTTGGACCATGAAACGTTGCTAACGGCCATGGAAGAGTGTGGAGTACGTGGTCCAGTGAGCTTGTGGCTTAGGAGTTACTTAGAATCACGAAAAATCAGGGTTAAAATAAACAATGCAAAAAGTAAAGAGTGTGACGTCATGCTCGGAGTTCCAACTGGCTTGGTATATGGTCCAGTCGGGTACATAATGCATGTCAATAGCATGAGTAACGTTGTTCGCAATTGTAAAGTGTATATGTACGCTGACGATACTTGCATTATGTACTCGGGGACAGATCCAAAGACAATAACAGTGCGTACAACAAGACTTTGATAATATCTTAAAATGGTCGCATGACAACGGAATAATATTAAACGCTCAGAAAACGAAATATATACATACAAGATCACAAAGGGCTACTATTAAAGATATACCGTTTCAAATAATAGGTCATACATATGATTGTTTACATCAAGACTATATAAACTGTAATTGCTTGAACATGGAAAAGGTAAACAAAATTGAATACTTGGGGTTAACAATAGATAAAGATCTAAACTGGAAATATCATATAAAAAAAGTTTGTAATAGACTACGAATATTGTTAGCAAAGTTCAATAATCTCAAGTATTTTGTAAATCGTTCTGTTTTATACTGTGTCTATCATGCGCTTGTAGAACCGGTTTTGAGCTACGGATTGGCCAGCTATCGGAGAACTTTTCCTACATACTTACATGAAATAAAGAAACTACAAGTGAGATTTTTGAAGTGCCTAGTTAGTAAAAAAGAAAAGTTGAGTTGTAACAAAGTTTACGAAAAATTATTTAAAGTTTGTAGAATTATGCCAGTAGACGTTAAAATAAAATATTTAATAGCCATGGAAACATTCCAAAAATCTCACTTAAAGATTAAAAAAACCCATGGGTACCCAACCCGTGGCAAAAGTAAACTGAAATCTAAATATATTGTACCAAGGTATACAAACTATTATGGAAAAAGAACGGGTGCCTACTTAATACCAAAAATATTTAATTCAATACCAGGGGACGTTGACGAAACTTTAAATAGTAAAATAAGTAAAACTAAATTTAAAAATATTTTAACAAAGTGCCTACTTCACTCAATTACATTACATAAATAATGATTGTAAGATATTTTTTAATATTTTTTGTATTTCTGACTTTTTATGTACGGACGCCAGTAGTTATGTTACTGATATAACAACTGCCAATGGTACCCTATTAAGCAGGCGCCCGTACTTCGTCTCAGTTCGTTGTTCTTATGTATTAAATTTAAAAAACTATGTCTTAATACTACTTACTTGTACGCAAATAAATATATAATAGTGTATAAAAACAGACATGTACCGGGAGTATAGCCGATAAACTGCTACGCAGTTTGGCTTCAATTTTTTGCAAACAAAAATCTGTATGTCTTTTGCTGAATAAATAAATAATCTAATCTAATGTTCAGATCGTATGACGCGTTAAAAAGACATAGCGATGAATTTGATATTTTTTCAAACAACTATAGTTTATTTAAAAAAACATTGTGCTCACTTTATGAAAAAGGTTATTAAAATTTTATTTTTCGTTCAGTTTAAATTTTGTAATTTTATATTTTGTTTGTATAATAGTTAAGTACTTAATGAATGTTTAATTTTAGTTTTTAATTGTGCTTGTTGTGTGTATACGTTTTGGAAAGTAGCCTTGTTCAAACAGTTATTACGTTATTATAAGCAATTTTTGGCTGTAATGAGTTTGGCTGTTGTGAAGGAAAACATCGTAAGGAAATTTGCATGTCCTAAAAAGCGTGTATTTGTGCCCGAAGAATGGCGATAGGACTCATCAACCATATTGTTGGGACGTAATAATCGTCCGTGAAACGCGGTTGTACCGGGTGTGGACTGTGATTTGCATTTCACAGTTCACATTTGGAACACCTCTAACACTTCCCCGGGGATTCATGTCGTGACGATATATTTTATAATTTAGTATAGATTTAATTGTTTGAGACAACCATAGTAACAATTACTCAAAAAATAATTTTAATGGCTCATGCCGTTTATTATTGTTAAATAGATTAAAATATATTGAATTAAAAAAGTTTTAATATTCCGATATATTTTGATTAACTTGTGGTTGTCGTCAATCGAATGAAAAAGAAACTATTGGTCGACATATGAGAGGTATAGAATTAAATGCACATATGTGTATGTACAACCTTAAAATGTACACAAATTGAAAAAAATCTTGTTTACTTATTAATATTTTATATTTCTTTGACGGTAGAATGTTGAATAGTTTATTAATAGGACATATTTTAACAAGATAACAATCATTATATAAAGTGACTTTTATTTATGCATCCAAACTCATACTGGAGGTTTGATAAGTTATCAGTAACATGGATCGATAACACTTTTTGCTAATTTTGCAAAATAAAATATTGACGTCCCATAGTAATTGACACTTGCCTGGGCATGCGTTTGTAAGGAACGAGAAAAGAATTATTTACGAATTTCACAAAAAGGGTCATTGGACCTTGTTATTGATCACTTACCGAGACTTCAGTAAGAATTTGGCTGTATAAACAAAAGTCACTTTATATAATGATAGTTATTTTGTTAACATATGTCCTACTAATGAACTATTCAACATTCTACCTTAAAAAAAATATAAAACACTAATAAGTAAACAAGAATTTTTGAATAGTTTAAGGTTGTGCAGATAGCTGCATTTGATTCTATACCTCTGATATGTCGACCAATAGTTTCTTCTTCATTCGATTGAAGACAACCACAAGTTAATCGAAATATATCGGAATATTAACACTTTTTTAATTCAATATATTTTAATCTATTTAACAATAATAATTAGAAGCGATTTAATTTTTTTTTAAATGCTGCATAAAATAGAGGAATCTAGGAATAAAAATATTATATATACATAATGCAATGAACAATTGTATTGAACAATGAACTTAATAAACCATTAATAAAAATAATGCGTAACCAATAATTCTAATAGGAACCAGGCAACATTTGATTCTTTGGCCCCATAGTAAAAGTTATTTTTCACAGACTACTTGAGTATCCCTAGTTTACGAATTGTTTGTATTACGTCTAAGACTATAATTGTTTTTTTTAGTTATTATATCAAACGTCATCATTTGATTAATTCCAGAAATCAAGTATGAACTTTAAACCAGCAGAAAGCTCGACGGCCGGCGTAGCGATGTCTACGAAGTGCTACACAAGTTCGTAGCACAGTGGAGCGGTATGAGATCTATCACAACAAACTCGGAGCACTTGCATATTCAGACTCGGGCTCTGATAATAATAACAAACTGTTTTTGCGGCCAACTTCCACGTGTTTAGTTTGTTTTACAGTAAAGCAACAGGAGTACTCGGGGGTAAATTGTAAGTTTATTTTTTCGATACCATCACCAAAAAAGATCTTTTGTCACGGTATTATTCTAAGAGAAGAGATGAGATATAATAGTACATTATGATACGAGAGCGATGAAACGTTTCTCGCACGAGTATCGTATAATATTTTATAGCAAAAGTGCGGAAAATGCCGACTTTACGCAAGCGCAGCGTGCGTAAAGTGGTCATTTTACGCACGGTGTGCTATAAACTCACGCATTACGTTGATAGGAGACCTATACTAAGCTGATACTAAAGCTGAGTCACCGACCTTTTCAGCAGAACCTGTCTGATCTAAAATAGTCTAAGTATTATACGTTTTGTGTTGTGTTCTGTTGAATAAAAATCTTTTAATTTATTTATAATTTAATTTTTTTTCTTCGTGAGACGCAAATGAATTCTTTTTTGTTTCACTAAACAAGTAGTTTTGAGTTCATAATGAGGATTTTACGATATAAGGTTAGATAAACTCTAATATAGCATAACGTTGATTAAGAGACCTATACTATAATTTAATTTTTTCAAATCAAATCAAATCAAAATATTTATTTTGCAAAATAGATACATAAAAGTATACTTTCTACAAGTCAAAGTTAATTTTCACAATATATATCTTTAGAATATAAAAAAATATATAATAATCCGGGAAATAAAATATACACCTGCATAAAATAGAGGAATCTAGGAATAACAGTATGATTTATACATAATGCAATGAACAAATAAGTTGATAAATAAATACGGGTAATACATACAAAAATATGAATGATGGGCTAGAAAAATGTATTTTTTTTTCTTCGTGATACGCAAATGAATTCTTTTTTTTCATTAAGCAAGTAGTTTTAAGTTCATAATGAGGATTTTAGGATATGAGGTTAGATGAACATTTTTATCTATAGTATCTTTCATTTAAGAAGTCCCGGCTGACACTTCTCAGAACTGAGCTTGAGTGAAGAGACACTTTGAATCGACACTATATTCTATCGATTTCCGTTTATTATTACAAATAGATTAGAATCGAAATGAACATTACTAATATTGGAAATTATTGAGATATGGAGTTCAAAGATCTTATCACGCTAACAGTGACTCAGAAATAAGACAGCGTACTCGTATGTATTAAAAATTACATAAATGTGGCGTGTGGCAACGTTATCTAAAAAGAATATTGTCACTCTAAATCTTCTCATGGACGTCGTAAAAGGCGATACCTAAGGTGTTATAGAAAGGTGTTCTAACATTATAGCCGATTCTGAAGGCTTTAATTTTAGTTTTAGTGCTGTCAAAACCAAAATTTCTTCATTCCAAAAGAGATCTTTAGTATCAAAAACAGAAGCTATATTACTTTGGAAAAATTTAAGTTTAGACAACACTAAAACTAAAATTAAAGCCTTCAGAATAGACAAAGACAAAAGACAAAAAATATATATTTCTCATAGCACTACATACATTGTTCCGTGATACCGTTAAATTATAAAAGTTTCAACAAAAGTGTAGGTAAACTAATAAAACAGTAAGAGTAAAACAGTATTAAAGTACACTAGATGTTCAGTTTAGTTTAATATACACATACGATAGAAGAAGTACTTGAGTATGGAATTAACACACTGAAAGTAATGGTTAGTAGCAGACCCCACACTAAGTCGGACTTGTCCTGGGGGTCTAGACCAAGGTTGCAAACAATATGGTTGTATTAATGGGACACAGTACACAGATTTTTACGCTTTTGCTCATTATTATATAAATTAGCAAAATTGAATTATTAATTACGTTAAGGACAATTACAATTTGGAAATGATTAGTTTGTATTTAATTTATATATAAACGTATGTATTAAGAAAAAACAAAATACTTAATAAATGGAAGTAAAAATATATACATTACAAATTTAAATATATATATATCATTGGTACTATAAATATATACGCATGTATCATTTAAATGTATATCCAGGCAGAGTAGATACAATGAGTTATGGAGGTAAGATTACAAAATAAATAATCTTCTACTTTTCATTGTTGTATCTTTAGGACAGCTTCAGTGGAGACATAGTCAAGGGTGAGGAGCCATTTCGTGATTTTGTTTTTTGCCTCCCAACAAGTGCAGCTTTTCAGGTCACAGGTCTTACTGGCTTGTTTGTAGATGTAAGGGAAAGCAAATGATTTAAATCTTTGCGCAAAAGCCGTCTTCACAAGAGCAGTTTTAACGTTTAGATGATGTTGTCTTCGTCTAGTCCGATTTTGATCACCCGATTTTAGCTCCGCTCTGTGATGCAGGAGAGCTACCCGAAGTATATACAATTGCCTCACAGAAAGGACCTCCGCTTCCTTGTATGTTTCGTAAGTCGGGTGCCGGAATGGTTTCTTAAGCATGACCTTGAGAACTGACCTTTGCGCCCTTTCAATAAGTAGTAGGGTGGTCTTTGCAGAGCTGCCCCATGCCGTAATGCAATAGGATAAAACTGATTGGCAGAGTGACAGGTAAACGAGCCTCAGGACAGTTTTATCAGCGCTATTCCGCAGAAGTTTCATGATACCAATAAGCCGTCTAACACGCCCAGCCACGCATTGCACATGTTGTTTAAAGTTTAACTTTTCATCAAGCACAACACCAAGGTATTTTACAGATTCAACACGTTCTATACTTGTGCAAGAGCAGCTAACTGGGGTGTTTGTATATATTTTGATAAGCTTAAGTCTTTACAAGTGTGGACCCTGATGCTATGTGACAAAAGGGGCTGAGAAGCAGCCGTCTTATGAAAACAAACATACTTTGTTTTTTCAACGTTAAGAGAGAGTAGATTATTCTGAAGCCAACTTGCTACAGACACAAGTCCACTCTCTGTTTTACAGAATACATTATTCCAGGAGTCTCCCCTGAACAGCAAGGCGGTATCGTCTGCGTAACATATCACCTCAACATTCTCACCGGCAAAGTCCAGTTGTGTTATGCCGTTGATGTAGAGTATGAAGAGCGTGGGTCCGAGGATGCTGCCCTGTGGCACTCCGAAGGTAACACTTTCAAGGTCACTGGTAAAGTCTTCGTGTTTGACACATTGTTTTCTTTCGGTCAGATAACTTCGAAACCAGTCGAGGGCAGTCCCACGGATCCCATGAGACTCAAGTTTGCTCAGAAGTATTTTAATAGACACCGTATCAAACGCTTTCGCCAAGTCAAGAAAAACGCCTACAAGCCTGACCTGAATCGAGAGCAGCTGACACTTCAGATAGTAGCAAGGTGACAGCATCTTCAGTGGATTTGTCACGTCGGAAACCAAACTGTCGCGGGGATAGAAGGTTATGCGTTTCCAAGAAATCCACTAGGCGTTTATTAACAATTTTTTTCTAATATTTTTGAGAATACTGCTAGTAACGATATTGGACGATAGTTAGATGGAATATCTTTAGCACCACTTTTATGTATTGGAACAACAATGGCTGTCTTCCAAACACTAGGGAATGTTCCGGTTACAAGGCTAAGGTTACAAATATGTGTGAGTGGTTTTAAGATTAGATTACAGATGTTTTTAACTAGTGTATTTCTCAGGCCGTCTAGTCCTGGAGCACTGTTTTTTAGTTTATATATTAGTGATTGGATTTCTAATTCATCAGTTGGCAACATGAAGAAAGAGCTCGGACTATTATTAACGTTTTGTTTCGAGTCACTACTTAGGTCCTTTTCAGATTTGTTTATACAGTTAAGAGTTTGTTGGGCTAAATTTTTACCGACATTGGAAAAGTATTTGTTGCAAATATTTAAAGATTCCTGCGGTGTTTTTTCAACCGTCAGTAGCTTCGAGGAGGCTTTAGACTTACTTTTTAAGTCACAAATGGATTTGATGACGTCCCATAATTTTTTCGAGTTATCTTTATTTTCTTCTAGTTCTTTTTGTTCATACTGGTTTTTAAGTCGTTTAAGCATATCGTTGCAGAAATTTCGGTATCTTTTGTAAGATAGCTGCAAAATCATATTATTTGGTTGTTTACGAGCCTGACTGTGCAATCTATCACGATTTTGTGTACAACGTATAAGCTCCGGAGTCATCCAAGGCTTAAGATTGAATTTTGAATGACTTATTACTACTTGTCTAGTGTTATTTTTAATTATTTTGTCTAGAATACCCATAAAACAATCAGCGGCTTCTGACGAATCAGTTTTATTTGTGATATAGACTTAAATGTCTCTATAATATTGGGGATCTTAAGGCCATCGGATCTAGGCCTCGGTGGAGGCTTCGGCCGTGGCTTGTCATTATCCTCATGATGAAACCATGTGACTCATCGTGTACCCGCTGTATATGTTACTGACTTCCATAGATTTTCCGGAAGTCTCTGGAAATTAACACCTAGCCTGCCGTCACTCTCCCTTTTTAACCCTCTTCTTTGACGGCGATTTTAATATGTTCTCCTCTGGGGTTTCTTTTCCAAATTTTTCCTTGCTAATACGGGAGACCGTTTTTCAGCTGAAACCAAGAGCAGCAGAAACTTGTTCACACACTTGAGATAGTGGCAACAACGGTCCGTTATTTAGCAATTCCCGTTCGAAATAGACTCGTAGACGCACAAAAAACTCACGCGCTTGTCTATGCAGCACACCCTTTTTAGTGGTATTTACCATTTTAACGAGTCAGATGTCAACATGACAGGTCTGTGCCTCCTTGCACAGATAAAAAAGTGAGTCCAATCCGTTTTTAAATATTTATGATGTCAACTCACTCTAATTTTAATAAATGTATGACAATCATACCATAAACATTTTCATGAAAAAAAGAATGCAGGCCGTCTATCTCAATACATACAAAAAACTGGGTAAATGTGCTAATTTTAGTGATAGACGGAAGGATAAAGTCAGTCATCGTCGGCTTAGTAAAAGGGTATCCTCGGCTCCGTTTGGATACGGAACCCTATAAATGAAATGGCTGAAATGAGTCTCGTTACTTATGCGTCGTTTTGTCATAAACGTTTACTCGCCATATCGATTGATCGGCCGCTTACCGATTAATTGAACGATTCTTCGTCTCGTCACTATGAAAAATAGGCCTAGTCCATAACGGTGAAATAAAATGATGTATCAATATGTTATTTAAAAACCTAAGGTAATCCTCCATGTCTGAGGTTTAATATCAAATACCAAGGAGGTTATCATATAATATTCTATAACACGTACTAAGTAATATTGTGGCGTGACAAAGGGGGTCACAATTTCATTTTATTTTCGGCCTGCTTTGTCTATGGCTGTCGGCTTGCGCAACGCGTACACATGCGTGGTGGACTGTTGGATTTTGGCGCCATAGCTTACGTGGAAATTATTATTTACTGTGGTTTTATGGGTCAAACCAATAGTATTATTTTGCCCTAAAATTACTAACAGCAGTGATGGTGATGATAATTTGACTCCACTTGACATTCTGGAAATAACGACGGAAATTACGAACACTTTCAAAACGAGCTTTTACAAGAAAAATCAAAAATGGCTAACGACAAATTTCATCAAGGTTTTTATGAAAACAGGTTGTTATGCATGAGTTTAGATAAAGTTGTGTATTAAACTATACATAACAAGGTATCAGTTTTTAATAACCTTCAAGAGGTTAATAAAACACGAGTGTGAGTTTAAAAAACGAGGCGTTGAATACTGAGCAACGAAAATTATGAACAATTCCAAACCAGCAAAATCAAGAAAAGTTTACGAAGTTTTTATGGATTCAAAAATTAATTAGATAACTGTTGTATGAGTTTAGATAAAATAGTGTATGAAACTGTACATAGGTATTATTTACCAGTTTCATAAACTACTATTTTTATATGCATTGAGAAGAAGGGCAGTTTGAGAAAAATCTAAAACCATGAAAGATATCGGTTCTAAAAACCATATCCAAAGTGTGTCATTATTTATTATGTATGTAAGAGAAAAAGTTTTAAATTACATATTTATCATTACCTTTTATCTATTTTCATAGACCTTCTAAGCAAAAGAACTAAAATGAATCCCGACTTGAACCAAGAACTCCACATTCTTGGACCATTTCTCTCAGCTAATGCCCTATAATAGAACGCGGCTATGAAGTCAATCCTGACACATGCCTCTAGGGTTGTTATACGTTCGATCACTGTATCGATAAAATTCGTCAAGTGTGAGTAAAGTCGAATGCAGTTATCAGATGTAAGTATATGAAGAAAGTGAAAAAAAAAACATCTAGGTAGAGATCATAGAAGTAGTTTAATTACTTAATACTTCTATGGTAGAGATAATATTTATATTCTTTACTTTATTATGTATCACTTTCCGAAGCACCATCACCATTATCACTACTGGAATCGTTTGTATTAATAACTAACTCAAAGTCATTATCTAAAATATTATCCACTTTAATGTCTCTGTTGCAATCGTCCCATATTTTGGCTTTAGTTTTATTCACTACCATTTTCCAATTATTTTTGGTTACGTGATTGCACGCTTCTTCTAACAATTTCATCATTTTCGCTGTGGAAAATGGAGGTTCAGTATTATGGCGTGCCGCATGTCCTTTGATCTGTGCCCATATCAATTCGATGGCGTTATACTCGCAATGATACGGCGGTAAACGAAGTACTCGGTGCCCATGTTGCAGTGCTAGTTCATCAATGACGTATCGTTTTACTCTCGATCTGTGAATATTCATCAATCTAATCAAATCTCCTTTCAACATAGACATACTTGCGTCTACACCTTTTTTTTGAAGCCATGCAACCAGATGGGCTTTTTTCTCAGAGTTTGAAGGTGGCTTATCAACTAACATGGAGTGATAAGGTGCATTATCCATAATAATAACTGATGGCTCAGAAAGGCTAGTCAGCATATTAGTGAACCATTGGGTAAACTTCTCACCATCCATTTCTTCATGGTAATCACCTGTGGTTTTAGACGCAAAGGCCAATAAACAGTTGTCTATAAAACCACAGGCGTTGCCAGCATGACAAATAATTAGTCTGGCTCCTTTTCCGGAGGGGACTTTGGATGCCGATGCCGCCGTATCGTCCGTCCACGAGCGACCAACTGTGTGATTCGCATTTAGCCACGTTTCGTCCAAAAAAACTACATTATCCCAATCATCTATAGCTTTCGCCTCGCGTAAAAAATCAGTCCTTTTCATGGCAATATCCGATCTTTCCATTAGCACCTTTCGTTTGTTGCATTGTTTATATCGGAATCCAATGTTTTTCAAAACCTTTGACAATGACTTTTTTGATCCGGAAAATAATCCAGTTTCCTTTAATGTCTGCACTAAATTCGACAACGTTGGGTACTCTTTACGTAAATAATAATTGTAAATATGCCTGCGGATGGCGTCAACGTCAAAATTATCTACATCGGTAAGCTTCGCTCTTTTTCTCTTGTTGGGAGAATATAGAACATTATCTTCGATGCCAGTCTCACCCAATTTTTCTTTCGTGATTTTTATAATAGTTTTTTTGCTGATATCGAGAGCATCTGCAACTCGATCCAACACCGATGTCACGGGCAATATCGGTCCGCCGTTTTGAGCTTCTCGTTCAAAAAAGTCACGAACACGTATGATAAGCTCACGAGACTGACTGTTAAGAACGAATTTCTTCGATCGTTTTGGCATTTTAACAATTCCAAGTAGTAAGCATTTCAAATTCCAAGTTCAAGCCCTTGCTTCAATCTGCCCCTTGGTCAATGGGTGAGATGGGGGATGGCACTAGGTATTAATAGCCAAAAACATGCACAAGTTTAGCACAATCAAAAGTATCAACCTTTGGAAAAGCGATCAAGGCAATACTTAAAATTGTTTTATCATACCTATTGACGTGTCATTGAATTAATTGACAGGAAATATTGTACTTTACATTCAAATTCAAAAAGTTTTCTCTAGGTAAAAAGAGTTCAATTCCCAGAGGTTAGTAATAAAGAAACAAACTCATTTATTCATTAATATTTATAATTAACTGAAGGAGAATATTACTAATATATCTAATTTTACGTTTTATTTACAATAATGCACATCATCATAAAACATAACAATATTTTTAGCTATACGAACTTTTTAACGTGTATCGATATATTGTCTGTGATATTATTGCCACTCACTATTCTGTCACACGCAATAAGTAATTATGTAATTTTTTCCTATGTGGTTGACATTGTCATTATTCAGAAACTTCATAGTTGCGCAATGTGTCAGGATTAACTTCATAGCCGCGTTCTATTATAAGTACCGCCAAAACGATGCCGCTGCCCGCTTATCGCGCTAAATGTTCCCGATAATCGTCCATCGTAAATAGAATATTACAAGTAACGTAATAGCAAGGAATAGGACTGGTTTTGGCAAAGTTAAGGGTTTTATGAACGCAGTTGGTACCTAAAACGTTATATTTCACATTCCTTCTGGTCCGCTGGAGCGACGACACCATAGCGCCAGTTTGTCTGCCAGTTGTACAAGGGTACACTCAGCCAAAAGTATTACCAAACCTTTGTAAATTACAGATCAAGAGTAGACATCACGACCAACTCAGTTGTGAGGACGGCCAGATGTAATGCTATTTTATTTCGTTATGCACGATCTACGATACTTGCGAAGGCAAAACAATCGTACCAATTTCGTCGCGGGCGCAAAATTTTAAACTTGTGTTGGGAGGAACATGGTTTTTAGGGTTCCGTAGTCCGTCAAGGAACCCTTATAGTTTCGCCATGTCCGTCTGTCCGCGGCTTAGCTCAGAGAATATTAGTACTAGAAAGCTGTAATTTGGTATGGGTGTAGATATTGATCACGCCGACAAAACGGTAAAAAAATCTAGATTTTTTTAAATGTGTCTCCCATACCTACACGTAAATTGGAGATGATTTTTTTTTCTCTTCTATCTCATAGTATAGGGTATCGTTGGATAGGTCGTTCAAAAACATTATGGGTATGTGAAAATCATTTTTCGATTTAGGGATCCGTTGGCGTTTAAACACGACAATGTATGGCCGTTCTTCTAAATGTATGGGACTAGAAGTTTGGCGCGATCTGTATTAGTAGACCAACTTATAAAATGTACCGGGCAACTACGGAACTCTACACTTCGCGTCGCCCGACACACACTTGGCCGGTTTTTTATTGCAAGATTGTGGACGTTTTCAAACATATTTTTGGTAATTCCATATAACATTTTCGATGCGCAACTAGTATACATTTTTTTTATATTATCTAAAACAATAAAAACACATTCGCCTACACTTTTGGTAAAAAAAAAGAAAAACTTACCTTTTTAGGGATTTTTTGCTAAGATATAATTAAAATTTCCCGATTCTTAGTTTTAATTGGACAATGTTAATGGACTCAAACTAAAATGTTATATTGGTTGGGGAAAAACTCTTTTCGCAAATAGTATGTATGAACTTATAATAAAATCTCTTTGGCTATACCATTTGTCTTTTTGGTTTTGGTATTATTAAAAAGTTTAAATTTTAAAAAAGATAATTCCAAATTCAAATTAGGTAAATGTGCGATTTTCATTTGTTTTTCTTTCTGTTAAGATGAGTGAATCTAATGAATAAGTTCGATGCATTTTAAAATTTTACTACAAAAAAGGTAAAAATGCAACGCAAGCCGCGAAAAAAAATTGTTATGTTTATGGACCTAGTGCAGTGTCTGTGAGAGTAACACAAATTTGGTTTAAGCGTTTTCAATCCGGAAATTTTGATGTCAAAGATGCACCTCGCTCTAGGCACACTGTTACGGATAAAATGGATGCCATTTATGAAAAATTGGAGCAAGATCGGCATATCAGTAGTTACGATGTAGCTGAAGAACTGGGGATTGACCAAAAAACAGTTTTGGCGCATTTGAAAAAAGCTGGGTACACAAAAAAGCTCGATATTTGGGTGCCTCATGAGCTCACTAAAAGAAACTTAATGAACCGTGTACTCATTTGTGATTCTTTGTTGCGACGTAATAAAACCGAACCATTTTTGAAAAACCTGATAACTGGTGATGAAAAGTGGATCACGTACGACAAGAACGTACGAAGAAGGTCGCGGTCAAAGGCTGGTCAGGCTTCACAGACTCTGGCGAAACCCGGGTTATCTCGCAACAAGGTAATGCTGTGTGCATGGTGGAATTGGAAGGGCATTATTCATTATGAGCTGTTACCGATAGGCAGGACCATCGATTTTGAACTCTACTGCGAACAACTGATGAGATTAAAGCAAGAAGTTGAGAGAAAGCGGCCGGAATTAAACAGAAGGGGTGTGGTTTTTCATCATGATAACGCTAGACCTCACACATCTTTAGCCACTCAGCAAAAATTAATAGAGTTTGGCTGGGACGTATTAATGCATCCGCCGTATAGTCCTGACCTTGCACCTTCAGATTTCCACTTGTTTCGGTCTCTTCAGAATTCTTTAGGCAGTGTCAGGTTAACATCACGAGAGGACTGCCAAAACCACTTGTCGCGGTTTTTTAATTAGAAGCCCCAGAATTTCTATAGTAATGGGATCATGTCCCTACCTACAAGATGGCAGAAAGTTATCGAACAAAATGGCACCTACATACTTAAATGTAAATAAACTTTATTAAAAAATGTTTTGAATGTTCATATAAAATGGGAAGAAACTTTTTCCCCAACCTATTCATTAACCAAAATGATGCAAAAACAATCTCAACCTGGTTTCGAAGATGAAAAGAACTTAAATACTACAGTAAATGAGATGAAAAATATTTTAGCTTTGGACCACATGACATCTTGTAAGGATAGATGTGGCAGCAAAATTATTATATTTAGTAACGAAATTGGTATAGGATATGGTCAAATCGTAAATCAACTATTATGGAACAAGAATGATTACAGCACATCAGCAGTAAACAACTGTATTCCGGGAGCGAATCTAAATGAGCTTTTCAGTGTAGTAGAAACATTTTTGTCTGAACCTCGCACTGAAGTGTCGTGCATAGTCATAAGGAGTTCTTACAACTACTACGCGTGTGATAGCATTTTAAGGAAAAGACTAACAGAACTGCAACGCCGGTGTGCAATGCTCTCTACTAAATTAGTTTTATGTGCTTTGCCATACAAATTCATTTCAAATGAAAATAATATAATAAATAGTTAAATACATAAATTGAACTTGATGATGTACAATATTACCATCAATGTTAGTTACATTGATTTTTTCGATACAAATGTAATCAGTAATTTGAATGTAAAAAACAGGACTTCGTTTTGTAGACTTTTATTAAATAGGGTACTCTACTATAAAGCCTACCCAACAATTATAAAGCTAAATGAATGTTCTAGAACAAAGCCCAGAGATATGAGTAAAACCAATGTTTCGTTATTATCGACACCCAGTGATACTAGTCGGACTTATGCCGATACATTAAAAATAAGTCTTTCCGACAGAATTTTCATATAGAGCAAAACGAAGCAAAAACCAGCTGACAAGTAAAAAAAAAATTATAACAATTTGCCATCAAAATGTACAAACACTGTCAAGTAAACTTCACTTGTTGAGTTTATACCTAGCAGCTGAAAATATTGATGTGATGTGTATAACTGAGTCATGGTTTAATTATGCAGAATTACATGTACTTAACATTGAAGGCTATAATATTATGAATGGCTACTGTAGACGTAATATGGCAGGTGGTGGATCCCTTATTCTGGTCAAAAATTGCATTAAATGTAAAGGTAGAGATGACATTAAAAATATGTCTATTGAACAAATATTCGAAGTTAGTTGTATAGAACTTGAATCTACTATTATTTTAGTCGTTTATAGATCACCTGATACTGATTTAAAGTCTTTCAAAGATAGTCTGGAAGAATGCCTACAAAAGGTTACGAGTAACAATAATAAAATGATCATCCTGTGTGGCGATTTTAACACTACTTTTGCGATTGATCAAATCTCAAGAAATGTCCTATCTGATATTCTAGATAGCTTTCTTCTAAAGCAAAAAATACACGAGTACACTAGAATAACTCCCAAAAGTAAAACGTGCATTGATAATATTTTTACAGATATAGTAAATGTTTTTAATTCGAGAGTTATTAATGGCATAAAATCTGACCATTCCGCACAGTTGGCAGATTTTGAAATAGGACTAGAACTGATCAAACCTTCTGTTAGAAAATATAGAAAAGCTACGGAATTGAAAATTTATAACTTAAAAGAAGCCCTTCACTCAGACTTATATAAAACAGATAATGTTATGACTTACAGATCATTTTTTGATAAATTTATGAGGCATTTAAATGAACAGATTCCATTAGTGACGGCAGTACCCAAAGCAACAAAAGAATTTAATAAATGGGCAACTTTAGGTATAAAAATTTCCAGAGAAAATTTATTTACCTTATACGCACTGCTTAAGCAAAATGATGATCCTGGACTTGGAACTTATGTATCAAAATACAGCAAAACTTTCAGGCAAGTGTGTTTATGTGCAAAACGTCTGCACATATCTCGTAGAATTAGTAAGGCTGATAATAAAATTAAATGTGTTTGGCAAATAATAAAGGAGGAAACTGAAAAAAAATAGTAGAGATATAAATACATGTGAAAAATTATATGACACCAATAGTAGACTTTTGACAGATCCAATGGAAATAAGTAATTACTTAAATGATTTTTTTGTACAAATTGCGAAGAACATCACTAAGGACTTAAAATCATCTTTAGACCATTCTATGGTTCTCCTTGGTAATTACATACCTCGACAATCTGTTACATTTAAACTAAAACATATGAATATGCAGCAAATAATTAAAATTATTAAGAATATAAAACCTAAGGCTTCTTATGATTACTGGTATATAACACCAAAATTGCTAAAAAAACTGGATACAGAAATTGCTTTACCCCTCCAGGAAGTAATCAATGACTGTATTAGACAAAAATATTTTCCTAATGAAATGAAAGTTGCCAAGGTAGTACCAATCTACAAACAGGGTCCAACCACGGATCCTAATAGGTATCGACCTGTATGTGTTCTTCCGTCTTACAGTAAGATTTTTGAAAAATACATCGCGGATGAATTAACTAACTTTATGGTAGAAAATGAACTTTTTAACAAAAGACAGTTTGGTTTCCAAAAGTCAAAGTCTACAAAACATGCTATTATGGCTCTTGTGCAGGATGTTCTTTTGGCACTGGATGGGTCACAGAAGACTTATGGGGTTTTCTGTGACCTATCTAAAGCATTTGATTGTGTTTCTCACGATATCCTTTTAGCTAAATTGGAACACTATGGCATTAGAGACAGTGAGCTAGAAATTTTTAAATCCTATCTAACAAACAGGCAGCAAGTGACTGAACTTAATGGATACAGATCAGACCAAAAATAAATAAAGCTTGGAGTCCCACAGGGCTCTATTTTAGGGCCATTATTATTCCTTATATATATTAATGACATTTCAGCAGCCATTACTGAAGATCACATTGACATTGTTACGTTTGCGGATGACACAAGTTTGATAATCAAAGACCAAAATGACAAAAATATTTTAAATAAAATAGAAATAGTGATCACGAGTATGAAGGAATGGTTTTCTGTAAATAACATGTTATTAAATGTTGATAAAACAAATGTTATCCGGTTTGCTCTTGGGCCAAGATTTAATCAAATTCCAGAACCAGTACAAGATGTTCTTGATAAACTGAATGTTGCTACCACCAATACGGTAAAATTTCTAGGTGTTTATCTAGATGCTAAACTAACATGGGCCCCTCAAATAGAAGCTCTCACGAAAAAACTTAGTTCTGCTACATATGCAATAAAGAAGATAAAAGAATTGGGCGGAATAAAGGCGGCTAGGTGTGTCTATTTTGCATACTTTCACTCCATTATGACATACGGTGTAGTTTTTTGGGGGACGGCTGCTGATGCTAGTCGAGTATTTACTCTGCAAAAAAGAGCAGTAAGAAATATTTTAAGTCTTAAGTCCCGAGATTCCTGCAGAGAAGAATTTAGAAAAATAGGTGTCATGACAATGATAGGAGAGTACATTTATCAGTGTATTCTTTACGTTAAAAATAATTTGTCTACTTTGACCAGAATGGGAGATATCCACAGCCACAACACCAGAAATAGGGAAAAGTTGGCTCTTCCCAGTCGTAGATTGGCGAAATTGACTAAAAGCTACTTGTGTCAAGGTATAAAATTATTTAATCAGATTCCGAAGGAAATATGTGCTTTGAAACACGAGTCATTTTGCAATACAATTAGGAAGCAACTTATTGATAAGACCTATTATACAATTAACGAGGCTTTGGCTGATAAGAATATTTTCATTTGTGATGTAGAATTAATTTGACACTGTTACTTAAAAGTAATCCGTTTTATTTATAAGATTTATCTGAATGTTTGAATTATTATTATTATTAAATGTTAATATTTAAGTTACTGTATAGCATACTATACAAGATAACATAAAATATTTATTGTATAAAATGAATTGACGTATCTAAGTACATGATAATGTCGAAAGATGAATGAATATTAAAACATTCCATAGACCCGTCACAATTTAGTGTTTACGTTTGTACGGAGGTAAACGCGTGACGGTTGTTCTTAACATACGTTGCCCTTGCTGCGTATTTGAGAACTACGCAACTCTGAACTTGCTTCGGCGTAGCAATCCCGTAGCATAGTTTTGCTGCTTTGTATACCCGCTACGCCTTTAGTTCGGAAGCAAATACGTATCAAGGGCAATACACCTGTGCTAGACCATTTTTTTAGTAATTACACTGTTCCATCCATCCATCCATCCATCAGCCTGTTTCGTCCATTGCTGGACATAGGCCTTTCCAGGATTTCGCCACACTTGGCGGTCCTCCTGTAAGAAATGCTCATACTCACAGGGTGCCGAAACCCTCGCACCAGTGACGCCGATGCCCGTCACCAGTCTGTTTTATATAAGCTCTGGCAATTGGGGGTGGATATAGTGGGGACATAGATTGTAAGAGAAGTGTTATAATTTTAGTGGGTATGTGTCCTTAAGGTGTTGATCAGTATAATTTTCAGAGTCGTTTACATTGAATGTTTACATCATGCGGTTGTTACACTTGGTATGAGTAGTTTACATTCTGTATACTCTTAAAATTTAAAAAGAGTTTCTTTTTGTTTGTTGGAGGTTTACAAATGTTACTTGAGTAATTCTAAATTACAAAAGCTACCAAAAATTAATATCTTGGTATCGATACATCTAATCAAATGAAACATGCAACCGGCGTACTGAAGATGTCCAGCCATATCTTCTGGTAACAGTACTTACTACCGCTGTGTTACCAGCTTGTTTGTCGGGTATGAAGAGGGTTCGTAGTTTGTGTGAGTGCGACTCGCAAGTTATGAATTTCGTTGTATAGTTTTGTATCTGTAGTTCTGTAACGAGAAATAAACATGGTCTAAAATCAAATTATGATCAACAAACATTTAAGTCCTTATATGTTTGGAGTTGGAATAATATTTAGACTGTGTCATTTAAGTAATGTAAATTTATAAGTAGATAGCTTATAACATTTAGGGGACACGTAACAGGATGAATTAAAGACCTCTTAAACCAAAATGTACCTATTATTAAACCAGCAAAATTCTTTAAATTTCTGCAGTAACGAAGTTATACTTTTGTCGTATTTGTATTTCAAGTGTAAGTGAAAGATCATCACATTCATTTATATGCAAATATGTATAACATTTAGAGAATCAATGAAAGAGTAATGCTAAAATAAACAAATGTTGAGACAGACAGATCTAGAAGGACGTATGCCGACCACATTGACTGATATACTGGAGAAGGACCAAGCCAAAAGTGCCTGCAAATAAAACGCTTTTGTTTGACTAGATTGGTGGATGTAAGAGACGAAATAGTCAGGATCGTAGCTGATAGAAATCTGTGGTCTCTGCTTACCTCTTTTGACACAGACATATGTATTTTTAAGAGCAACATCTATTCAACTAGGTGAGTATATGGTCGCTAGATGGCGACATAGCGTCCCACAGTCGCGGCGTAGTGCCAAGTGCTGACAGACGAGAGTTATTTGTTTACCGCACCGAGTGAAGCCACGCTTATACTAGCTAGTTAAACAATATCTCATTTTAATTCTACAATTTTATCTGTCCGTTCGGAACATAATTCAAGATCCTCTTGACAGGTACTCTATTTTGAAAATGATGTGCGGCGTTGCAGTGATAACCCACTCATCAAAATTGACCGCCTTTGTAACTTGGTGGTTCGACTATTTGACTACTAATCCGTAGGGACACATTTATGTCCGGTCTGCGTGCTACCACAGTCCATTTGTGTCCGAAGTACGGCGATAGACTTACCACCCAACACGACGTAGTAATCGTCGGTGAAACATGAATGTACGAGTGTAGACCAAGACTTGCTTTTTACAGTCCACACTTTAAAACACCCCTGATACCCCCTCGGGGATTCAAGTCGTGTAGATGTATAACAATTTCTGATTGATAAGATTGATGGTTCTTGGTGGAATGTCATCTTTAATAAATTGTACAAAAATTCTTATGCTTTTTACTGTATTAATTATTTTTGCTGTAGATATTTCTTATAAATCGCTATTAAAATTAACTTAAATGCTGATGTCTAGCAGTGTAAGAACACAGGCTGATCGATGAATGGATGGATGAATTAAAATTATAAATTTGTTGACCCGATGATGTTAAATACAAAAATTGTAGCTTAAGTTAAAATAAAAATTAATATTTGTGGAATGAAAGTACAAAAATATGTAAAAAATGTATTCAAGCAAATCACCCATTAATGGTAGTTCATACAGTGTTCGAATAAGTCTCCAAAAAAAAAGGTTCTTTCACGAAAACGCACCTGAAACTTCTAAGTTGACGTCCACCGTCCTCCAAATGAAAGGCCATCAACACACAACAAAACACCGGCAACCCTTTCTAACGGGCAATTCACAATAGGGCTACGTGTTTGTCCTCACACATCTCTCACCTTTTTCAGGTGACGATATATCACTGAGTTGGGCAAATATTCGGAACTAAGGTTGCGAACAACTAAGTAGTTTATTTTAGTTGCGTCTGTTTCAAATTATATATTTAATACCCAGAAACTGGAAAAAAAAAGTAATCATACAAATTTCACAGAAAGTATTTTTTATACAAATTATCTTTTACCTTTAAAACCGTATATTCCGTGACATAAGTTATTCAGTATTAACTGTAGACTAAAATTATTTATCTTGAAATTACCTTTTCATCCACAATTAGTATAAAGCGCAACACAAGGTGAAAAAAGTTATGTCTGGTAATTAATTTTATTGTGTTTGTGGGATTTCATATAGCCAGTTAATTTATTTCTAGAATAACAGAATAGCTAATTTAGAATAACATCGCGGTTAAAAATACAAACAGACCGATAGACCTTCCAAACATCTCATTGTTATTTATAACTCAGTGCTGTAGACACGAGAGATGATCGAAAACCATCTCTAACATTAGCCCCTAAGAGTCAAGGCAAAAGTTTATAGAAAACAGCGCGTCCGCCGCAGATCCTTAGGTCGGAATTTATGAATAATAGTTGAAGTCGACCGCAGGGTGTGAGTAATGTCCAACCGGCTTTACCTCCGACCTGTGGGGAATTGATAGCTGTCCACACCTCGCTGAATGCTTTGTCTTTGCGTGTTTTGTCCGGTCCTGTTTTTTTATCGTATGACTAGGTATATTGACTATTTTGGTGCTTTGTGAAGCCCGAGGCAACTAACTTTCTGGGTTTTTTACTACCATCCTAGAAATGAATAGTATCACTGGGAAAAATGTCTTTTTGGCTTCATTATAAAATAGCATTACTTAAGTTTAAAATACGGTGAATTGTTTTTAAATTTGGTGATAATTGGAAAATATTATGCAGTCAAAAAAACGTTTGAGGAAATAATCGAGTTTTTAAGGTAAGTAACGAAATATTATGATGACAGATCACCGTAAAAATTGGTCACAGAAAATATGATTATCACTTTGGTATTACATCATGCCTTCTCCATAAAAGAGGTCCGTCACACTAGGGTATACTTACCGTCCAACAACTTATACAGGGTGTAAATGCAAAGTCAAGAATCCCTTTAGGGTATGAAAGTATACACGATTCTGATGTCATTACGAGAAAAAAAAATATACCCTGAATTTTCACCAAAAATTCCATCATTTATCTAAGCTATGGCTACGCAGCTCACCGTCCTGCCCACACACCTAATTGCACCCCGCAACCCGCACCCCTCATCCGAGTGGCCAGCGACCAGTGAGGGTGTCCACGCGATTAGTGTATTTTGAGTAAAGAAAATCGCCTTATTATGAGGTACTGGTACTTTATTTAGAGATTCCAGTATTTAAAATAATATCTTTACCGATCATACTAACACACCCTTAAAGGATTCTTGACTTTGCTTTTACATCCGGTATATACTTCTATAGTTCGCTGTTACTGTCACCATAAAAGCGGTGACGGAGCGCATGTCATAGTGACAGTGCGTCATATTATAACGCTAGCAGCAGCAACAATAGTTTAATCGTATTTTATTGTATAGCTTGGCCATAACTGCTGTGCACTCTCTGAGGTATGCGCGGCGAGGCGGGGGGGAGGAAGGGAACTAGCATGAGTTCACCTGAGATCGATATTGTCGGATTTTACGAGATTGGATTACAATATTTTTAAGGATATAAACTTTATACATTTATTAGAAAATATGATACTACTATAAGGTAAGTGAAATAAGTAGCTAAGTACATTATATTAAAATTATAATTTTTATTTCAATATGTCGTGTTTTATTAAAAAACTAAACATATAATTCAAATCAGCATCGAAATCAAATATAAAAAGGTATAATTTTAATTTATCGTACTTAGTAACTTGAATGATGTGAACTCATGCTACTCTTTCTTTTCCTCCCCCCTCCTCGCCGCGTGGCGCAAAGGCGGTGCACAGCGGTAACGGTCAGGCAATGTGCGTATGCTCCCTACTTTACGTGAATCATTATAATTTCAGCTGAATTCACTTAATTTTATGATGACCAGTTTTCTCAGTAGTCTTTTGTGAACGACTACTAACTTACAATCGGAGGGACTCAACTTGGCATGCCAGTTCGTGTTCAGTATGTGCACTACAGGCATTACATTCGGAGTAAAAGTATGGTGGAACAATGTATGAGGACTTACCACCAGCGGTAGCGCACTAGTCGAGAAAGCAAGCGGTCGCAGGTTCGAATCCTGGCACGAGGTACTTTTTAGGCTTCCGTACCCGAAAGGTGCCAAACGGGACCCTATTATTAAGCCTCCCGTATCTGTCACAGGGGTCTACAGCTTTAAGCATAATAGGTAGCCACCTGAATTTTTTCCAGAATTCACGGCAAACAATTTTTAAAAAAACTTACCCATACAAAAAGCCTCTAAAAAGTAGGACTATTTAAACGTTTATTATTTAGCTCTATTTAAGGGGGTAATACACATGTTATACTAAAATAAAACAACCAATAATACAAGTTCCTTACACAGTGGGAGCCGAAATGTTTGTCAGGCTATAGATATCATTTTAACAGCTTGTTTTGTTTCGCCTTGAATTTGCTAAGACATCTATATTTTTAGTAAACTTTAAACATTCGTGATTTTCACACATTATTAACATTGTATTGGGGTCTTACTCGCGATAACTAACGTCAAATAAACGTCAAGCACATATCTATTAAGGTATGTTATTAGTTATCGCGAGTAAGACCCCAATACAACGTTAATAATCTATATTTTTGTTATTTATAATATTCTTAGAGTTGATTAGTACTCGCATTTTGTGAGGGTATGGAACCCTTTGTGCGCGAGTCTGAAAAATATATGACGTCTTCACATTTTAGCCACTCGTGGTCTAAAAAATGAAAAAACATTTTCAAAACTTCTTAAATCATACAGCCTTGAAATTTCAAAAATAAGTTAAGAAATGACATCGTCAATTCGTCAGTAAGTATAGTTTTTTTTTATTTTATCTAGAGAAAGAGTTATTAAATAAAAACGCAGGTTTTTGTGGGCGCGTGTTTCTTAGTAGTCGTGACAACCACGGCTGTGAGCGTGCTATATTAAACTAAAAGGAAACGTCGTTGAGTTCAGTTCCGATTTATGCAAAATAGGTGCTTAAAAAATAAATCTACAGTACCGGCAGGTTTTTCTTTAGTAAAAAGTGTATGTGAAAAAATTGACCAAAAAAAACCTGCTTTGGTTGTTTTTTTCGATATGACAAAGGCATTCGATTTCGTGAACCACGAAAAGCTATTAAACAAAATCGAAAAATATGGCATTCGTGGCCCTGCTTTAGAATGGCTAAAAAGTTACCTTATTGATAGAGAACAGTGTGTAGAAATAAGTGGTGTAAACAATAAAGCGTACACCATATCTTATAGGTCATCGTTCAGAACGAATAAATCAGGAGTACCCCAAGGAAGTGTGCTGGGCCCACTTTTGTTTATATTGTTTATAAATGATTTAACAAAATGTACAAATTACCAAACCGTATTATTTGCAGATGATATATCATTAATAATTACTGGTGAAAAAAAAACCTTGAATATGACACAAATGAAGCTATAAAATCCATGGTAAAATGGTTAGACGCAAATAAATTAGAGGTAAACTTATCAAAAACAACATTCCTACAGTTTCAGAACTATAACAATACAAAAGAACCACTAAATATTAAATACGGAGACACACAAATTGGGGAATCAGAAACTGTTACTTTCTTAGGGATCACGTTAGACAGACATTTAAACTGGAAAGATCACGTTGACAAAGTCTGTAAAAAAATAAATAAATTCGTATTTGCACTTTATAGACTTCGAAATGTGGCAAGTGGTGAAATAGCCCTTAATGCATACCATGGATACGTTGCTTCGGTATTAAGATATGGCTTAATTCTTTGGGGAAATTCTACCGATATTGCAAGAGCTTTTGTAGCACAAAAAAAATGCATTAGAGCAATATGTGGTGCAAAACCACTTGACTCATGTAAGCCCCTATTTAAAAAATTTAAGGTCCTTACCCTGCCATGCCTGTATATATTTGAAATGTGTAATTTTGTCAAACAGCATCCAAACTTATTTACAAAAAAAAGTGACGCGGATGGTTATAGATTGAGACAACCAGAAAATCTAGTGATTCCTAGACAGCGAAGCGCTCTTTTCTCTAAAAATTGTTATTCAATGGCTGTAAAAATGTATAATTTATTGCCAGAATATATGAAGACATTGCCGGAACCATTGTTTAGGAGAAAACTGTTTAGCTGGCTCATTGACAGAGGTTTTTACACTGTCAAAGAATTTATGAATTATAATAATTATAAGCATTATGATAAAACTTAAATTGAAAAATGTATATAATAATACTATCCTGACATTAGTTCAATGAAATTGTTATGACATGCATGCCGAGATTATTAATAATTGTAAAGACATTGTAATTTAATTGTATTAAAGTATTTGTATACCTCCTGCAGGTGAAACATGCTGAACTGTTATTATATTTAACATCTTTTGTAAACCAGGTTTGGAACAAATAAATATTTCTATTTCTATTTCTTTCTATTTCTATTTCTCAATCTGAAATTGTATGTAGCCATAAGGGATTTTTTCAAGAACTGCCTGCCAAATTACCGTTCGTATACCAATTTGCTCACGGCTTCGCCTGCAATGAAGATTAGAACAAGATAGGCTATTTGCTTGAGCGCTTGAAAGAGTAACCAAGTACAGATAAAAAAAATAAAAAAAGTCTTTATTTCAGGTAATGCAAAACCCATATTAAATAACTACACAAATAAATAAATCAAAACAAAAAATTACAATATTAAAAAAAATATTCAAAATTAATATTGGATTAAAAGAAATTCAATCGAGCTTAAATAATTCAACCATGTGAGAACCAGATCTACTTCTGATTCTCACACGTCTGAATGTGCAGCCAGTGCTTAAAGAACCTATTTCCCCAGATACCCTCAGTGGTGGCTTTTAGCAACTCATTGCTCAATGTTCGCATCCGGTGCCAAAATGTCGCCGCTCGATGCCTCAGTATATCGAAAAAATCAGGAACCCTGGCGTCAGCGAACATGGCTTTTGCACTGCGGTACCGCGGGTGTCTCAGTAATATACGAAAAGCGTTATTGTATTGTACTCTAAGGATACCGTATGATGTTTTGGTGTAATTTATCCATAGCTGGCATGTATAGAAACTTTGACAATATGCCTTGAATAGCAACATTTTTACGTCCTTAGAGCACTTAGCAAACCTGCGTGCGAGCATGTTGCACCGCACAGCCAGGGCCCTACGCTCCCGCTCAATGTCAGCATCATCACGCAGACACTCTGTTAGCACATGGCCCAGATACTTGAACTGCTTTACAGTCCGAACCGCTGAGCCGTACATAAAAACCGATGGGACCAACTCCGGACCTCTTAATAAGAACATTATATTTAATCCATTTTTAGCTGCATATTGTTCACAAATTGCCACTAGTTATCGTAATCCCCTGATCGAGGAGGCGAAGAGCACCATGTCATCGGTATAACTCAGGTTATTAAAACAAACATTGCCAATATGACATTCACCCTGGAGCTCCTCAACTCCTCGATCAGGTCATTTACAAACAGATTAAAGAGGTCCGGTGAGGTAAGTCCGCCTTGACGTACGCCACACTATAGTATATATTGACCAGAATGTGCGTCGCCCCATCTCACAGTGTTGGTCTGATTCTCGTACCAGTGCTTCAACAGACTTATAAAGTTGGATGGCACACACTGCGACATTTTTGACCACAATAATTTATAATTAACCAAGTCAAAAGCTCCACTTAAATCTAAAAAGCAAACGTAAACTGATGTAGACATCTTTGTAGTAATTGACAGTATTTTTAAGACGGAATATTGCAGAGTTGCAGAATCCGTTGGAACACCGGGACGAAAACCAAACTGTGCATCACTTATATTAACATATCTCATCAGCTCAGGCTGCAGCAGTCTTTCAAGTATTTTACCAATGATAGTACCCAAGGAGATAGGCCTATAATTTGCTGCGCTAGGTATGTCACCTGTCTTGTTTTTTTACAATTGGAACTACAACTGTCTTCATTATTTGCTTAGGAAGGTAACCATACTCTAATAACACTTTGTATACTAGATAAATACGAATTAAACTGTTTGAAGGTAGAATAAGTATCTTTTATCGTCCTCTGTACAACAAAATCTTATTTCAAGCCTTCTCAATGCAAATAATAAGAAGAAAGGAAAGAATCATTAGAACGAAAGCTCGCCATGTTCCCCTGAATGCGTCTCCAAGTATTTGCCAACAAGGAGAGATTACAGCGCCATCTAGCAACGCGGGAGTTGACGGCTAATATTGACATTCCGCTGTTTTAATGCCGTCGTCAAACAAGCCACGATTTGGAATGTATTCGCGTTGGTTGTGTTATATTCGGAGATCGATTTCTGTTTGCTAAATAAGATGAAAATTATTTATATAGCCAAATTCATACTGGAGGCTTGGATCAGTATCACGGATCGATACCACTTTTTGTTAACTTCGCATAATAATTTACCCTTTTTGTGAAAATCGTAAATTATTCTCTTCGCGTTCTCTACAAAGCCCAGCCCCGAGTCAATTACTATATGACGTCAATAATTAATTTAACGAAATTAGCAAAAAATGTTATCGATCCGTGATACTGATCACTTACTCAGCCTCTAGTATGAAATTGGCTGCATAAATAAATTTCACCTTATTATATTATACGTACCAGCTTATGCCCGCGGCTTCGCCGGCGTATATTCAATCTCTGCCCCGTTTTCTCGAGTAAAAGCGAAACACACATACAGACAAACAGAAAAAATTCAAAAATGGTAGTATTGGCTTCAGTATAATACTAACAACACATTTAATTTAAACATTTCAAAAAATATTCAAAGTACTGACACGACTTTTCTACTAATTTACTATTAATATTAGTATAAATAGATTTAAGCCATATAGATCGTATTATCACAATATAAAAATTAAACTGTGTTTTTTATAATGTAATACGAAGCGATATCCATAAACAAGCAACGGATAAACATTCATGGACATTATATTTTAGGAATGATATTAAAGGGAGTGTCAGCAACTCGACTATCCCCCGACAATCGATCTCCCGATAGCCCGCACCGCAAATAAGGGGTCGCATTGTTTAAGCCCCTAGCCGCTACGTACAGCCTTTTTTTGTTTTTTTCAGGCTTAAATCTTAATGCCGGCGACAGAGGTGATAATACGAAATTTGGAATATTTGTTCTGTTGTGTTGGGTCGCTGTGCGTCTGTGTGGGCGGCTTATAACTGTGACATAGCGAAGGGGGAAAATGCGTATGCGTATTTATAAAAATAAAATGAAGCAGCAGTAGTTCTGTTGCCAGGACTTGCCACTTGCTAAACGGTGATGAGAAACATTGGAAGTTAAACCTGCATGCTTGAAATCATTTAAAGTCCTGACTCATTCACTCGCTGACTGACTTATTACCGCCCAGCCTAAAACTGAACCTAGATAGTTGAAATTTTTGGCTCACTCTCGCTGACTCACTGACGACTCATTAACGCTCAGGCCTTTTTAACCCTTGGATCTAGAAAGCTGAAATTTTGCACAGAAGTTCCTCGTATAACGTAAACAAGGAACAAAGCTAGATTTTTTGAAATTCTCATGCATGGAGCAACGCCGGTGGGAATTATTTGTGTCCAAATCACTGCTCAGCTCTTATCACGTTGAGACCATGTCGAGACGTATATCGTCGGTGAAACGAGGATATACGAGTGTTGACCTTTCCTTGGAAACACCTATTTAAGGCGGCCATACACGCTAGAGTGTACCTGTCAGGTTTACCTGTACAGTTCAACTGTACAGGTAAACCGGAGCGTGTATGTTGGACAACTGTGCAGGTTTCTACATCTGTACTGGCAACCGGAAAAAATGTGAATTTTGATATTTTTTGCCCGTGGGTATACCTGTCCAGTTTACCTGTGCAGGCAAAACTGAGCGTGTGTGGCGGTCGCCTGCGCAAGCGTCAGTTTTCCGGTCATTGCTAGAGGGGAAAGACGCGCGCGCGGCGCTCTAGTGAATGAACAATATGTCGTCTCGTAAGCGGAACCCAGTGGTAGAGGAGTTTATAGACATATATAAATCCGAGTATTGTCTTTGGCGCATCAAATGTAAGGAGTACCATGACAAAAATAAACGAGCGGTCGCCTATGACAAACTTTTACAAAAACTCAAAGAATTGGAGCCAAATGCCACAAAGAAAGATGTTATTAACAAAATTAATAGTCTGCGGAGTAATGTGAGAAAAGAAAAGAAAAAATGTGATGTGTCCGAAAGGTCGGGAGTATCTGCAGACGAAATTTATAAACCAGCATTGTGGTGTTACGATCTTTTCTACTTTCTCGGAGATCAGTCTACTCCCCGGACATCGACGTCTAATATGGATGAGCATGATGAAGATGACTCTTTGGTACGTAAATGAAACATTGCTATTTTTTTAATATACATATATTTCAGTGTTATTCACTCATTTATTTATATTTATTAAAAGTAAAAATTTATAGAACAGATAGAAGTTAGCTTTTTCTTAAGTAAAATAATCTTGCCACGGCACTTTACCTTCATTAACGAAGTAATTCGCGAATTCAAGCCTTACATTTTTTGCATCACTCATAATATTTCCTTGAACTCGTCGCTATAAATTTTCCATGTTTGAATTTGTAGTATCATAGCCCGTGGTGATCGTAGTACCATTTTCAGTATTTTCTTGATAAAAGCATTTGGGGCGCATAAGAACTTGGTGAGTACTCTATCAAAAAGTTATGCAGAACGCACGTAGACATAACAATTTTTTCTATGTTCTCTGGCTCTACATTTATCGCGGTGTGATATATTCGAAATCTTGAAGACAAAATCCCAAATGCGTTCTCAACGATACGTCTCGCTCGAGATAATCGATAGTTAAATATTTTGCGTTCCCGTGTATTCAAATCTGCTTGTCGAAATGGTTTTAACATATCAACTCTTAAAGGGAATGCGTCATCAGCAACAAATATGTATGGTAGGCACCTACAGCTATTTTTGAGAGTTTCGCAAGTTGGAAGTTTTAATGTTTTATTCTGCAACTTTTCAAAAAACTTAGTATTTTGTAGGACACCACCGTCAGAAATCCTTCCATTTGTAACAAAATCAGCTAGTAAAAATCTGTAGTTTGCATCAACTATTGCCATGAGAACCATGCTGTGTTTCTTTTTGTAATTGTAATAAAAAGATCCACTTTGACTAGGTGGAACTATGTCAATATGTTTTCCGACAATCGCACCTACGCAGTGAGGAAAGTTCCATCTATCTTCAAATAGATCCGCTACCTCCTTCCATTTTTCAGTTGAATTAGGAAACTGAAACAAATTTATTTTTTATTTATTTTTTGCAGATTGACTCCGCAGAAATGAGTATAGAAAATAATAATAATGAATGTGATGACACAAAAAATGATTTTAATTTCACAAATGGTCCCACCAACGATTCAAAACTTCATGAACAGCAGTTGCCAGCCAAAAATACTCTAACACGTGGTTCTAGACCTCCTAAAAATACCAATGAAGAAAAATTAACGAAAGAAGTATTAGCTTCCGTGAACGAACATTTCAAACGTCCTGCGCCACAAGAAGACCGCTATGATTTGTTGGGAAAAGCCATTGCAATAAAATTAAGAACAGTAGAGAAAAAGCAGAGACTCATAGCTGAAAAAATAATAAATGACACGTTGTTTGAGGCTGAAATGGGACAATTGAATCAGGACAGCTATCAAGGCAGAAATAAGTATCACACGGGCCAATACATATCTACTCCTAGCCCAACATACATCTCTTCACCAAGTCCTAGCCCCCACTCTAGCACAGGAACAGAAAATTCTAGTGCGTCACTGATGCAGCAAGCTCAAACCTTGCAACCACAATATTATCTACATAACCAACTTAGATCGGGCTCATCTCAAAACTCTTATCTCGTGCAAGTCCCTGAAACACCACCTGCACAATTGTCAATTCCGTCAATTCCAGATGATACAGTATCAGCGTCGTCCTATTTGTCAACTGTTAACTTTGAATGATGATTGTTATAATATAAAAGTGACTGATTATTATTACTTATTACATACATTCATTGATACATATAAAAGTATTGATTTCCTAAAACTTGATTTTATTTAACATACCTTCAGATAATCCTTTTGTAAAACCCGATAAATAGCATCGCAGGTTTCTGGTATGATTCTGCCAAGAGCTTGAGGTGATATTATGGCAGAATATTTGAGACATTCGTATGACCTCCCTGTTGCAAGGTATCTTAACGTCACTGTTAGTCTTTTATGAGGCGATATAGCTTTTCTCATTATTGTATCCTGCTTTTTAATTAATGGAGTCACCGCTGATAACAGTTTGAGATACGTTTTTTCATCCATTCGTAGATAATTGCGGTAATCTTTCGGCTCAAACTTCAATTCTTTTAATAAATTGACATGAGAGTACTGTTTGCTTTGCAGTAACTATGCTTTGCACCACTTGTCACGGTATCTTTTATTTTAATTTTCTGTTCTTCAATAAAACGAACAATAAACCTACTAACGCAACTGTCTCGAGATCTAGCGCCGCTGCCGGGGCCATGGTTACAACTGAGAGTTTGTACAGGTTTACCGCTACGTGTATGTCCTCTACTCAGGTTGAGTTTACCTGACGGGTATAACTGAACAGGCAAACTTGTCAGGTACACCCTAGCGTGTATGGCCTGCTTTACACTATCCGATGGTAACGATACGAAAGCTATTAGATTTTAAAAAGCAAATGGATTTTGTTTTAAGCTGATGTTTTAAAAACCCTCTTTTATAAAACTTGTCGGGAAACTCTGGTCAGAAACGCGAATTCACACAAACACCATTCATTATAAAAGTTTCTGATGTTGAACGAGAAAATTTTATAGCGGAAAAATCGACGCCACAAATTTCCTCACTTCGCAAGTATGAGATAACTTTTAAACTCAATAGTGCTTCGTATCAAAGGAGCTTCGTTTATAGGAATTTATATTTATTTATGCAGATGTCATATAAAACGGTCCCGTGGGGTCAGAGAGCGCTAGCTGAAAGGCATGCAAAGTTCAACCTTATGTGAGATACAGGTAGAAGTGATAATGGTGTAAATTGAGTTTTCTTGTTGTTAATTTCTTGGCTCAGAAAACCTGCAAGACTATAGGGTTGGGTTTAACCATTGTCATCTCAAACTGTTGTGTGTGTAAACATTTTGAATTATCAGATATAATATTTTTGTAAGTCAATCAATAAGAACAAAAATTATTATTTGTACCTTGTACCCCATAAACCCTATAAAGTGATATCCATCCATCCGCCTGTTTCGTCCACTGCTGGACATAGGCCTTTCCAGGATTTCACCACTCTTGGCGGTCCTCCTAGGAGAAATTCCCATACTCACACACGCTGGGCAGGCAGGTTGGTGAGCGCGGTGCCGAAACCCTTGCACCAGTGATGCCGCTGCCCATCACCAGTCTGATTTATATCCCGGCAATTGGGGATGGATATACCGCCAGCCATTGGTCTCAGACAATGGTGGTACCTCCACAGACGAGCCCGGCATTAGCTCTACCACCTAACCATTACGACCTAAAGTGATAATGTACACATATAAAGTGATTTTCACACATGTATGAAGTGTTTTGTTCATATAAAACAATATGCATATGTCGGATCGAGAAGTGATCATTTAGATCTACGTATGAACGACCACGTGGCATGCTACTCAGACCGACAGCATTCTACCCCTTACTAAAGAAAATCTTACTTTTATAAGAGCTATTAAACTATATGTTTATATGTCATATAAGTCATACTTTGTTTGTGTGATTTGATTGTATTTATAATTATTTTGAAAGATTCTGGCTCACGAAAAATACTTTTTTAAAAACTTTTTCACTGCCCAAAATTTATTGCCTTAAACTTTGAATTTCGAATTCCTTATATAAAACACAATAAATTATTTGACAAACTCATTACAAGGACAAGAGCGTGAAATTACATACTGTGCGTAGGTATGATATCACCCTGGTCTCCCCCCTGACGGCTAAGCGTAATTGTTTCTTTGATGCCACCCTTTCCTTCCGAGCGTATTTAATGTCTATCAAAATGTAATGAAAATAAAAAAGAAGAATTTACAATCGTACATCTGCGGCCAGAAATATAAATTACTTTTACAAATTCAATAAATAACTTTTCGCCCTAAACTTCCTCCGTATATGATGCGGTAACAGCCAGGTATCAATAAGTTACAACTTTATTAACGACATAAATTTAAAAATATTTTTATTTATTTAAAATGCATTTTCAGGGATATCTGTTTCTTTAGGTTAATTGTTCCCATAAATAAGCAATTACCATAAATTCAATTGTAAATTAGAGCACAACCTGTTGTTTGTGATTGCATGCAATCCGGTTATTGGTTTGTTTCAGTTGTGTCTGTCAGGTTCCTACCATACGTGCAAATAAAGACTCTTAAATTCTATTAAGTATCTATGAACAATGTTTGGCACTTTTAGCACCGGTAATACGCCCTGTTATTGACTGTGCAATTTTATAACGAAGAAAGCATATTTTAAACTATTCTTATTTTATAACAAACTGTAAAATATATAATAAATGAAGTTATACAAGTAGTATATATAAATTAATTCAATTTCATAGGGAAGTAAGACGTGACAGATAGTTGTAAGTAGAAGTGTCGTAGTTCCAATGGTACGGTTGTCACGAAACAGTATATCTTGTGTCGCGTTTTGTAAGTTTATGCTTTTATTGCGCAATTCAGTTGGCGTAACTGGGATACAATTACAATAAACCTTAGCTTTAGTTTTTTCTATGTTTTATTCTTAACCCTCTTAATCTTTATTATATTAGGATCCATCTTGCAGAATCAACGATTCTTTGGTCGAATACAAAATATTTCTGTACCAATATATTTTTTCCTCGTCTTGAGCATTTAACTTTAGAATTGTAAGAGAAAGCTTTATATTCTTTTCCATATTATTAAATGTATATTTCTTTACACACTGGCCTTTGTTCGCTGCTCGGCTTGAACGTTATTTTATGAACACCCCTTATAGCTTATTTGTTGACCAGGGTCTCTACGATGGCAATTCAAGAAAACCGCATCTAAATCCGTCAAGTTGTTTTCGAGTTAAAACGGAACATACAGACAGACAGAGAGACAAAAATTCTAAAAATTGTAGTATTGGCTAAAGCATATTGAGTAAAATTTAAAAAAAAATATTAATTTACAGACACGACATTTTTAATACTTCATTATTAGTATAGATTTTGTTGCGTCGCCCAGCTCAACTAGAAAATTTCTCAACGAAATTATGATTAAGCTTTTCATCCCTTCAGCATCCAAGATGAAAAGTAGGTTAGCAAAATAAGCAAAGCCATCTGAAAATAAACAGGCATAATAAAACTTGTGTTGAGCAAAGTATTTAAAAAATGTGTCTCGTGTGCCATAAAGCTTTGCTGACGTGACGCGTACATGTCGCGCATTGTTGTAAACTCAGCGGCACGGTATACCCTCATACGAGGGGACAGTACATCTACTTGCTAGATAATACTTTATACTGTATATCAGAAAAGTATCTTTTTGTATTAAGTTTATCAAAATTAAGATAGCACAAAAGATATGAATCGTAATACCATTTCTACAACACTTCAACACTAGAAGAATTACTTATATCACGAAACGAAACAGTGAGGGGGTGTCAGTGGTGTTTCCGAGTCCATACTATGAAGTGCGAGTCGCAGTCGAGACCAGGCCCCTAATTGTGTAACTTCACTATCTATCGCTATCGCTTTTAGGGTTCCATAGTCTGGCAAGGAACCCTTATAGTTTCGCCATGTCCGTCTGTTCGTCCATCCGTCCATCCGTCCGTCTGTCCGCGGCCAAGCTCAGAGTCTATTAGTTATAGGAAGCTGTAATTTGGCATGAGAATACATATTGATTACGCCGACAAAACGGTAAAATAAAATCATGAATAATATTTTTTTTTTATTATACTTCCCATACACGTAAATTAGGGATGATTTTTTTCTCATCTATCCCATATTGTGGGGTATCGTTATATAGGTTGTTAAAAAAATTGTGGGTATGTGAAAATCATTTTTAAATTTGGGGATCCGTTGGTGAGATATTAAGCTTTAAACTGCTAATTTTTGTTAGAGTCAAGTGTCCCCGAGGCTGGCTAAACGGTTGCTTATGGATATGTGAAAAAATTCACAGAAGTAGTATATACAGAGTGTCTCATTTAAATCGGTCAGTGTGGGAAAGTCTGAAACTATAAGACATACGAAGATCTGTTCTTAGGAACCATGTCATCGATTTTAATAACAAGAAAAACTGCATTTATACATTTAAAAAAAATCTGTACTAACCACCTACTAAAATAAATTAAAGTATGTGAAAACAATGCATTTTGTTCATTTGAGACATCATGTTTCACAGAGCCATTTACTGCTTAAGACCTACACAATCGATATCTAAATAGAAATAGTGTAAGTATATTTTTTTCAAAACAACCGGGTTCGATTCCCGAGCTGAGTACAGGTTTCTTTTAAATGTAAAAATGCAGTTTTTCTTGTTATTAAAATCGATGACATGGTTCCTAAGAACAGATCTTCGTATGTCTTATAGTTTCAGACTTTCCCATACTGACCGATTTAAATGAGACACCCTGTAAAATGAATTTAAAAGGAAAACTATCACAGCTAAGTAGGCTATACAGGTTTACGAGCACAGGTCGCGCCAAACTTTTGGCCACCTATAATGTATGGGACCAGAAGTTTGGCGGGGTCTGTATTGGTAGACCAACTTATATGTACCGGGCAACTACGGAACCCTACATTGCGCGTGGCCCGACACGCACTTGGCCGGTTTTTTAGTATTTATAAATAGTTATGGGCAAGATTTTAAATACCTTCTTCCTAACTGTTCCCAAAACTGTCGAATTACGGAACCCTAGGTATGCGAGTCTGACTCGCACTTGGCCGGTTTTATTTTAAGCACTATGCAACACCTGAGTTTTGAATGTGATCAATTAATGCTTCAATAACCACTACGAGTGTTATTATATTCGTCTTTCGTGATAGACCCACTGCTCAACGTACCTTCTGAAGTACGCAAACCGGACGCAAATGTGATTCCCTACAAGATTGGACCGGCAACTCTGGATTGGTGGTATAATAATATAAATAAAAACATATAATATCACTGCATGTCTGAGCACTGTTCCACTGACTAACAAACCACTGAACGCTCTCGGAAAAAATCCTTTGACTGGCGCAAACATGTAGGCCTCCGTTGTTGGTTACAATTTTACATTATACTCCAGTCAACATTCAACAGATATTAGAGAGATTTTATTAAAAAGTTTGTATTCAACGCTTTAGTTAAACACATCTCACCTCGCCTTAATAATAAAATAGCCATTAAAAATCAGTTTCCAAGGTTCCATATCCGAAGGGAGACAAACGGGAACCCTATTACTAAGCCTCCGCTGTCTGTCTGTCTGACTGTCCGTTTGTCAAAAGAGTCTACAGCTTCAATCGTAATAGGTAGAACGTTGAAATTTTCACACTATGAGTATGTCTTCTACCACGACAAATAATATCTCACTGGGTGTTGAGGGGTGCCAAGCCAACAACTGGTGATAGTTTTAAAAGATACATTGATTGAACGACACTTCCACGGAAGCGAACCCGCAGGCAAAGACTAGTTTTTTTATAAAACTGGTATTGCAATTTTTCAGTAGAAGTTATCCAATAAATTCCAATTAGCTCCATGTAAGCTCTAAAAGTCCCTCTTTAGCCACCTATTCGCTTTGCAATAATATCCTTTTACCAATAAGTTATGAAGGAGGGAAGCCCTGCGGGTTGTTTTGTATTATTTTCCTGGAGTCCGCGCCTCCGTCTGGAAGGAGGTTTAATTGAATTACTCGCCTTATCCGCGAATGGGAACAGGGAAGTTGTGGAGTACCTATACCAACTACGGCATAGTTGCTCATTACATTTTAAAAAGACATTGGCCAAATACCATCACCAATATTATGCTATGGAGGGTGACAAATCAGAATTCTATTGACCTGCAGATCTTATACCTGTGGCTCTGAAGCGGAATCCGATTGGTGGCTCTCGACGACGGATCTAACGGCACAACTTTGAAAAAGATCTGTTCTAAATGAGGCCAAGGACCAAGATGGTCAGACAGACCTGGAAGAGTCTAGTGTCGCCACCAACTTGGTAAACTTAAATGCCACCAACACACAGGCGTGTGTATTCAGCACCAAAATGTCGTCTGTCACCCTGACTCCGACTTTCCAAAATATGTACCGATCAGAGACCATCTCGAGTTGTTAGGTATGAACTTGTCTTCAAACCCTAACTGCAGGAGTTCAATCGATTCAAAGGTACTAGGTTTAGCCACTGCTAAAAAACTAAGTATTCTATTTAATTTTAAGGTGAGGCACCCGAACAACTTTAGTCTGTATGTCTCAAGTTTGGTCGTGAATGTCACGGCAGCACCCTTTGCGACGGCTCTGCCAAGTATCAGCTAGCTACCCTAGATTTTATTGAGCGTCGCGCAATAAGACTCGTTGGCAATGGATCTGTTATGTGTGCTGAATATCAAACCCTTGAACACCGTCGAAAAATAGTGACACGCAGCAAAGTTTAACCCATATTAGGCGCAAGCCAGACAGAAACAGTACGGGCACAGGCGCATCTGTTTTGCACCACGTCCTTATCCTACATTTTGTATGAAAGAACATTGGAAAGGCGTCGAGACGACACGCCACGGCTGCAACGCACCGAAGGCGCACCGCTGGCGCGCACCCCCCGTCATCTCGCCCACATCTTGTCAGATCAGAATCAAACACTTGAATACCACCGATACACACCATCCCGTCTTGAGCGTTCCACGGGCGCATCCAATGCCCGATGCGCACCGCACCGCTTCTGTCTGGCTTGCGCCTTATGTTGTCAGTATTCCGACAGCTCGAACTCACCGTTTCAAATCTGTGATACTCCCTGCCAGTGTCCTCATTTCCGGATAATTGTAACCCGAATTTTATTAAGAGAAGAGTAAATAGGTACCTCCTGGGCGAACTCGCTCATCCCAGGTCCCATCGACGCTAAACATCAAGCGCGATGGTGGCACAAAGTGAATTTAAAAAAAATACTGCAAAGAGAGCAAGCGCTAGATTAATTGTTTTTCAATAACAATGTTCAAAATTTATTTACAATAGTTTTAATAGCTTAAAAATATATCGTCACGACATTAATCCCCGAAGGGGTGTCAGAGGTGTTCCGAATGTGAATTGTGAAATGCAAGTCACAGTCCACACTCGGCACACCCGCGTTTCACCCACGATTTTTACGTCCCAACGTGGTGAGCCTTGTCGCCGTTCTTCGGGTACTAATACACGCTTTTTAGGGCATGCAGGTTTCCTCACGATGTTTTCCTTCACCGTTCAGCAAGTGGTAAGTATTAAATACTCTGCACATAAATTCCGAAAAACTCATTGGTGCATGCCCGGCCGGGGATCGAACCTGGATCTCAAAGATTGAGAGGCCAGCGTTCTAACCCTTAGCTACCTAACCAAAAAAAAAAAACATGAAATATCGCAAAAAAGTACCAAATGTTAACTACTCCACAGCTTTCCGCCACGTTTTAGGCGTGCGGTCAGCAACTCGGCCGTTATTCTAAGGCTTCTTCCTCAACGACGCAGAACTTACGTAATCCCCGCTTGTTCCGCCGCCGTTATCCCGCACCAAACGGCCGGGCCGTTCCTATACGGCATATATTTGGAGCTTAGAAAGGCATTTCGTATGATATCGGAATGTTAATCCGATTCGGAAGGATTAGGATGATGGAAGACTTTCGTGTGTTTAATCGGGAAGGACATTTGCTTGTAGTGTAGCTTTGCAATGCTAGAATTTTGCGTTTATGTTCAAACTAGCTTTTGCCCGCGGCTCCGCCCGCGTGTTATTCGGTTTAACAACATGCTTTTTTCCGGGATAAAAAGTAGCCTAAGTGTTAAGTTAGAGTATAAGCTATATCCATTCTAAATTTGATTCAAATCCGTTCAGCCGTTTCGGCGTGAAAGAGTAACAAACATACACACATACATAAACTTTCGCATTTATAATATTAGTGTGTAGTGTGATTTGTATGTGAAAACTCAACCTCTACCAGGCAGATAACATTATAGGTAATTTTTAGGGTTCCGTACCCAAAGGGGAACCAACGGGACCCTATCACTAAGACTACGCTTTCCATCTGTCATCAGATCTCATGAACCGTGATAGCTAGACACTTGAAATTTTCACAGATGATGTATTTTTATTGCCGCTATAACAACAAATACTAAAAAACAGAATAAAATAAATATTAAAGGGGGCTCCCATACAACAAACTTGATTTTTTTGCTCGTTTCTGCTCGATATTGATAACGGCAATTTTTGTCGTTTTTATAGATAATGGTACAGAATCCATCGTGCGCGAGTCCGACTCGCACTTGGCCGGTTTTCACTTAAACCGCAGACACATTCGGCCAGACAGCGTTATACTTTTTGACAGAACTTTTGTAAAATAAAAGATACAATATAATAGATGCTACATAACATTATAAGGCTATACTACTCATTTAACGAAAAGTTAAGACCCCTTCATAATTACAGACATATTCAGTTACCTAACTTCAAACAATATTCAGTGCAACATTCTCCTATAAGGCTTCCCGGCGCTCAGCAACCCTAGGGTTCCGTGAATACCTTCATCAGGCGGCGTGATTATCATATTTCATGTACGACGTAACTACGGAACCGCTAAGTCGCCGCAATGAGGCTCGCGGTCGCCGCAAACCTAAGTCTTGGGCTGACCGAATATGGCAGCGAGCTCAGTTCTAAAATTAGTATTTTATTCGTATGCGAATCATGCGGATTCGTATGCGAATTGAAATTCGAATGATTCAAAAATACACTCCCTGGTCCTCTGTGCAGAGGGTAGATTATGAATATGTTACCCAAGGAATTATTTCAAATTCTTGATATTTTCTAGTTTGTAATGCACTGTAATAATAATATTTATAAATGTAGATAAATTTGTGTTGTAAAGAATCAAGCGCCCTGCGTCTTACTTCCACCGCTCCTTTTCTTGATGAATGTTATGTACTGGCTAGAAAGGGACAAAGCACTTGTGCTGTATTTTACGGCAATGTGGATGGCACATACTATTTCTGCAATAAAATCGAATGTTAATTTATTGTAAATTTTTCTTTTCGGTATTTAATTCGGTTGTTTTAAACGTCGATGTGCTCTTTTTGTCTGTTTTTTGGAATAAATAGATCAATTTAGGAATGTCATTTCAATATTAAATTTTTTCGTGCTTTTCAACCGATTTTTTAAGCATTTTAGTTTTTACTGGAAATTACGTCATCATATTAGGTTTAATGTCAGATCCTTTCCAAAGTTTCGGTGCGTTCAAGAAATGTTTTTGTTTTTCGTATGGAAATGTGTTGTGATGACGTCACTGAAGGTTAAATGAAAGACATCGCTTTTTTTCATTTAATAAAGGATACCAGCGCTTAAAGACTTAAGGAAAGGTATTCCTCGAAATGGTTTTCGAATCGTAAATATTGATGAAAAAAAGAACAGGCCAATTGCGTAGGTAACAGCACCAATGTTAGGAGGACAGCCATCTATTCCGCGCTAAAGAAACAGAAGTGGTAATATTGTGTTTACATATAAGGCAAAAATATAATATATATTATAAAAGTTATAATTAAAAAATTAAAAAATATATATTATAAAACTCCTTTTAAGAGTTCTTTTTTTTCTATGGATATGTGGTGTCCATGTCGTAGAGTTGATCATTTTATGATCAGCCCCTAGATTATAATTTCTTTGAGTCGGTTGCCTACTGGTTCCTCATCATCGAAAACATAGATATCCTAACGAATTCCGATTATCTAGTTTGTACTTAAAGTGACGTCATAGTTCGTAAAAAAGCAAAAAGACAAATACGTCGAATATCTTTATAATTAAATGAACAAAGAAAAACTAGTTCAACAAATAAAACAATGAAAAAAAATCTTTTCTTTTTCTAACTAGTTTTAAATACCTACTGTAAATTGGGGTATGGGAATATTGTTTCTTTGATCAAATCAAATCAAATCAAATTATTTATTTTTGCAAAATAGATACATTAAGTATACTTTCTACAAGTCAAAGTTAATTTTAACAATATAATATATCCTTAGAATATAAAAAATATATAATAGTACGGGAAATAAAATAAACACCTGCATAAAATAGAGGAATCTAGGAATAAAAATATTATATATGCATAATGCAATGAAGAAATAAGTTCATAAATAAAAACGGGAAATACATACAAAAAATATCAAGGTTGGACTACTAAAATGTAATAAAGTTATACACCTGCATAAAATAGAGAAATAGAAAATTATTATAGAAAAATATTATATATACATAATGCCTAACCATCCGCACCATTCGATTAGTATTGCTAAGAAGAAGGGCAAGAAACTTAGCAAACATTCCAAAACAAAAGGAATGATTCTTTTTTCAAAATAAAACATATGATACAAAATCATATACATACCTACTCAAGTAAAGGCATAAAAAAATATAAGACTGCAGGAATTTGTCACGAGAAAAAAAATATATCTTAGTCAACCCGTCTAATATTGTCTATTACCTTTAACAAAGTAAGTTTACATATTAATTAATTTTAAGCCTTTAGAGGAATCATACAGTATTAAAATATGCTAATTATGAATTACAATTTTGAATAAGATTATTAATATTTATTACACCATGCTTCATTATCGTCCAAATAATCATTGATTTTATAAGTAGCTTTCTTAAGTAGCCCCTTCTTAATATATAGTTTAAATTTATTTTCAGGCAAACTAAGGACCTCCTCTGGAAGCTTATTGTAAAATTTTATACCATGTCCTACAAAAGAGGTACCTACTTTGGCAAGTCTTAATTTTGGAAAAGCTAGTTTATGTTTGTTTCTGGTTTCAACAGAGTGGTGCACACCAAGCCTCGGGAAATTATTAATTTGGGGGAGATATATTGACTTTACTTGCAAAAAAATAGGACCATTTATTGTTTTGCTAGAGATCGTTGTAGTGGAGTCTCTGGTGGTTTAATGGCACATCTGAAGCCACCCCTCGATGTTTGTATGTGGTGTGTCGCTGTATGTCAGACAACGCTCCGCCCGCCGCCGCCGCCGCCGCTGTTGCCCGTAGGTATTTGATGAAAGTATTATATTGGTGACTGTTTTCATTATAACACAGTAAAATAAAAACGAGATCGTCCTAAGAACGCGACTCACCCTGAAAATTCCAAAGTTTCTTCAGTGAAACAGTCACGACTCGTAACCTCTCCCGGTACGGTAGACGTCATGCCGGTCGCTTGGCGGCAAGGTTTTGTCACGAACCCTCATGCTACGTCACGGTGAAAGCCTAGTCGTGCTCGCGCACGAAGTGTTCCGTACCACCACATATTACGGGTACGGAACCCTAAAAACATAATGGTACGTAACGAATGGCCGCCTTTAAGATCTTAGCGTCTTATCATCTTATCAATGAAACTCGATGCAAAAAGGTTGACAAGCTACTCTCACCATCTATTATCTCGGGCAACGTTATGGTTAAAAGGGGACTTTGGGTTTAACTTTTTTTTTCTTATTTGCCGTGGTAGAGGTCATAGTAACACGTATTCTGTGAAAATTTAAATTTTATACCTATTACGGTTGAAGCTGTAGACCCCTATTGTGACAGACGGACGGACAGACAGCGGAGGCTTACGAACAGAGTCCCGTTTAGCACCCTTCGGGCACGAAACCCCAATAAAAGGACTTGTCAGTTAGTTGAGTCTTGGTCCGACTGTCTAAAGTCTAATGTAAGATGCGCCAGCATATTTGAAGTAATGCAGTGATTTGTATCTCAATAACGTCATTCGCGTCGAGTATCGCTGGCATGTTTCCACTCAGGCCGTGTCGTATGAAACAATGAGCACAGGTCCTCAGCTGTCGTCGTCACGGGGTACAAGTGCGCATCATCGACTCTCCACGCTAAGTGCACGCGCGCTTAATGTTCAACGCACGCTGATTTATGCGCCGAGGGTACACCTATTGTGACATTTACCCTATTCCGAAACGTGCGGTACGAGTCACTTGTAATGTTTTGTCGCGACTTCTTGTGAAGGACTTCGGTTTCTTTTTGTTTCCCTTTAGGCCCCAGAGTCTAGTCTAGTTTCCTTCTGGTCTAGTTTCGTCATGAAATATGTTATGATCTATAGCTTGACCAAAAATGCTAAATGATACTATTTAGTCCGTCATTTAGATTATCAAAAAATATTGGACACGTATTTTTTCTTTTGTCAATCAAACAAAAAATGACAGAGATAAAGCGCGTCAGAGTTTGGGAGTGGAGGAAAATGACGTCACTTCTAAGTAAAATTGTACTTAGATGTGACGTCACGCGGAACTTCAGCGGGCTATATCTTCATCATTTTTTGTTTAATTGAAAAAAGAAAAAATACGTGTCCAATATTTTCTGATAATCTAACTGAAGGACTAATACATTTTTTTTGTCATCATGCCTATTTATGATTATAATATTTGTATACTGCAGCGTCACTGGTGCGAGAGTTTCAGCACCGCGCTCACCGACCCGCCTGCCCAGCGTCTGTGAGTACGGGTATTTCTTCCAGGAGAAACGTCAAGAAACTTCGCAAGGCCTATGTCCAGCATTGGAGGAACCAGGAAAATAGATGAATACTTCCCACTTGATAAAAGGTGAAGGCTAACACTGCGAGGTAATCTAAAAAGCGTGTACTTGTGCCCAAAGTGCAGCGATAGGGCTTACCTCCCATCACGGCGGGACGGAAATCGTTGGCGAAAAGAGAGTACTCCGCAACACCACCTCGGGTAATTTGGTCGGGCTGCAGTAGGTAACTAAGTAATCCATTTTTAGGGTTCCGTACGCAAAGGGTGCCAAACGAGACCTTATTACTAAGCCTCCGCTGTCTGTCTGTCTGTATATCCGTCCGTCTGTCACAGGGATCTACAGCTTCAGCCGTAATAGGTAGACAATTGAAATTTTCAGGGGATATTTAACTATAGCCTTTACCACGACAAATAATAAAAAAATATGAAAAACAAAGGGAAACATACGAGAAACCTTGAAAAAATTACATTAGCATAGATACGGTTAGCTCAGTTATTTGTTTCAGCTGTCTTAAAGACGGTACAAGTGTCGCAACGGTTTATGAGTGGTGACCTTGACTGCGCTAGTCATTGTTTCTCTATCGCACTTAGTAATTTTGTGCGCGAATGAACGCATGCGCTAGTCCCCCACCACTTCCACCGAGCGCTCATAACTCGTTGCGACACTTGTAATACAAACGAGTTTCAAATTTGGTCAGATTGTTACACTCTCAAAAGTAAAAGAATAAATAATTAAATTAGGTGTTGATGGTTGTGATTGTCGGCACTTGGTGGAACTTATTATACATCTTGTTAAATAAGACACTTGTACTTGTCCACAGGATTATAATAATCTACAACGCACCCGACCGGTTTGGCTTATAAGCATTATCTAGGGCTTTATTATATAAAAATAACTTAAATAATATTTACATGGTTAATACGTGCGATAAAGTACCGGTCGGATGCATTGAATATTAATTATAATTCTGTCGACAAGTACAAGTGTTTTATTTAACAAAGATGAATAAAATTAGGGTTCCGTACTCAAAGGATGCCGAATCATTTGACAGGCGCTATAATTATAGCGGCTTTTTTGACGCCTTTGTGTTACTATTGTTGTTTTTTATCATGTTTTTGGGTTCCTTACCCGTTTTGTGTGGTAATTTTTATTTTAAGGTAAATGTTTCAAAAAGTGTGACAAGATTCTATCTCAGGGCCACGTTTCATGTTTCCCCGACCCTGCGTACATGTGTCAGTTCAAGTAAAGGTGGGTTTAGAAGATTTTCTTTGCCACCGAAGGAGAAAATTATCTAGATCGGATGAAAGCTTCTCAACTTTAATTAACTTTGGAGGTGTGCCCTGAGCCTTAAAGTAGGATAAAACCTTATACCCCACTCCTGTAAGAAGGATTAACTCTCCGTGTAGAAATGTAAAGTCTTGTTGTACTACAAATATTTATGTTTTAGCTGACGTATACATATAAGGTGACTTTCATTGCTTATATTTCACAAAACCGTGATCCTGACGACATACCGAGTCTCCTGTATGAATTTGGCTATAGCCTCCATCCACCCATCAGTGGACGAACTGCTGGACATAGGTCTTTCGAGGATTTCGCCACTCTTGGTGGTCCTCCTGGAAGAAATGCCCATACTCACACACGCTGGGCAGGCGGGTTGGTGAGCGCGGTGCCGAAACCCTTGCACCAGTGACGCCGCTGCCCGTCACCAGTCTGTTTTATATAAGGCTCGGCAATTGGGGATGGATATACCGCCATCCATCGGTCCCAGGCAATGATGGGCCGCCTGGTTTAGCCTGAGAGCTGTCCTCTTTCTCTCCCCCGAATAACTTCGGGAGGATTTGCGAGTAAGATGGTGGTACCTCCACAGTCGAGCCCGGCATCAGCTCTACCACCTACCATGTGGCTATAGCCTACTTTAAATAAATAAAAATGATGCCTAGCTCTACCCATTGCATTAGTCTGGCTAAAAAGAAGGGCAAGAAACTTAGCAACAACATGTCTTTTTTTTTTTTTTTTTTTTCGAAACACTGAACTGCGCTCTAGAACTCATATTGCTGACGTTGGTGTGCAGACGGCAAAACTTAAATGAAACTCGGCTGGCCACGTTAGTCGTATGCACTTGGATAGGTGGGCGAAAATCGCTACCGAGTGGGTTTTTTTTTTATTGTTTATTTTACAAAGACAAATATATATACATTTTGATTAAAATAAAAGCCATCCGACTAAAACCACATGGTTTATACGCGGTATGGCGAGATCGCTAACTTATGCTAACTAGACATAGACTTATATACAAGTTTAACAACCCGCAGCCACAGGCTGCTGATGTTCGAGAAAATAAAGCTTTATGGCACTCCTTCGCTTTTTGTTACTGCTACAATTTTTTATGCTATTTAGAGTATTAATAGATAATTCGTTTAGAAATAAAGGAAGCATGTATTCCCAAGTTCGCGTTCCATATAAATTATTATAGGTAGGTAGTTCATAAGTGGGTAGGTAAGTTAGGTTTCTTAAGCTAACGACGAGCTTAAGCAGATGACGGCTACCGAAGGCCAGGCAGACCAAAAAGACGATTGCGGGACGATCTTGACTCATTTTTACTGGGGTGGTTGGAAGTTGCACAGGACTGCGATGTGTGGTTTCAGCAAGGGGAGGCCTATCCCCAGCAGTGGGACACATTAGAGGCTACATAAAAAAAGGTTATTTATTAAACTGGTTAGGCTTTATACTTTTTATGGTCTATTATGTTTATTAATCAATTAAATTCATTGAATTATGTATACATAATATTCTTATTCCTATATTTCTTTATTTTATGCAGATGTATAATTTTACCAGCCCAACTTGAACATCGTTTTTTTATATATTTCCCGTATTATATTTGTTTCATCATATGTAATATTGTTTTTATAAAGATTTATGACCTGTATAACGTATACTTTATGTATCTGTTTTACAAAAGAGACTATTTAAATTTGAATTGTAATAAAAGTAAGGTAAAAAATTCTGGAAAACGTTTTAACAATAGTAATGGAAAAGTTTCAACAGTGTTATTTTCCTCTTCTCCGTGTAGCCGACCGTACGTGTTTGTAGTACTCATAAATATATTTCGTGGTATGCAAAACATCTGTGGTTTATTTCCGCAATTTCCGCAAAAAGCGTAGAAAACTAACGCGACACAGAGCAACAGTTTTTGTGAAATATTATCCTTTGTACCGACCCCGTGCCCGAATATTTCTGATTTATTTGCGCAATTTTATTCAAAAATAAGTCCGCGAATTATTCGCATAATAAATCGCCGTTGAAATATGATCTGACAGCAAATATTGTGACAGGGGTTCGTGACATTACGCGAAGAGTGCGCTTTGTTGTGAACGATTCATTTTTATAAACAACTATATAATTAATCTTTGCCACGTGAATCCCCGAGTATGGACTTTGGAATTTAAGTCACAGTCCATTCTTGTACAACCACGTTTCACCGACGTCCCAGCGTGGTTAAGGAGCCCAGCCGTACTTCAGGCATAAATATGGTCGAAGCACCCAGACTAAACACAAATATGCCCCAGATTAGTGGAGACCAAAACATGGGATATTATACATGAAATAGAAAAACTTAGTGCACTCCAGGGTGGCTATTCCGGTATTATTGCGCATTCACAATATCAGTCATTAGATATTTGTTTAAAGTTTGATAAATGCCATGCAATGGAAACTAGAGTAAATAAAACACATCAAATAAGAACTATAGGATATTAAGTAATGCTAACTATACGTTTTCATTAAACAAAAAATCAATACATATGCGTACAATATCCCGTTAAAAGGGCTTGGTCGCAGTCGCAGTACCACAGTGTGATCTGTTTTATGATAGAGTGTGACGGAAGAATGGCTAACACATTGTGAAAGCGAAGAATCAATGACGATGTCCTTAAGTACTGTTAACTTCAATTTGTATCAATTTATTTCATTTTATTCTTTTTTCAATCTCTACGAGGGGTGGCTGATATAAAATCTCCTTTGTTAAAGAAAGTTTAAAAAATGTTACTGGCCACTATATTCTCGTATTCTTTGTTTATTCCTTTTTTAAAAATTATGACACTTATTTGTTTCTACGAGTTCAATTTTTTTTTGGCGCGTCTTCGTTTTTATCAAGTTGCAATAAAATTAAAAATGGATAAAATTGAGTATCGCGCTGTGATTAAATTCCTCGGTAAAGAAGGGAATACGCCGACGCAGATCCGAGAGCGCATGTTTAAGGTGTTCGGAGATTCATGTCCTTCCGAATTTGTAATAAAGTTTTGGTCAAAGCAGTTTAAACAAGGCCGTGTGAGCTTAGAAGACGATCCCCGTAGTGGAAGGCCCATTTCTGCAGTTACCGCAGATAATGTGGAAAAAGTGAAGAAACTGATCCTTGCCGATCGGCGAATTAAGCAGTGGGAAATAGCTAGAGATGTTGGCATTAGCAAGGAACGAGTTCATGAAATAATTCATGAACATTTGGGAATGTCCAAGGTGAGCGCGCGTTGGGTGCCTAAAATGTTGACCCCGTTTGATAAGCAAAGGTGTGTGGAATGTTGTCAATCATTTTTAGACTTGGTAAAGGATAAAGAGGAAGAAACTATCTTGCGAATAGTGACCTGTGATGAAACTTGGATTCGTCAGTGGGATCCCGAAAGCAAACAAGAATCGATGCAATGGAAATTTAAAGGGGAAAAACCACCAAGGAAGTTTAAGGTCCGGCTGTCAGCGGGCAAACTAATGGCAACCATTTTTTGGGATGTTGAGGGGATTCTTATGATAGATTACCTGCCAAAAAACACCACGATGAATGCTGAATACTATGCGAACTTACTTGACCAGCTACGCAAAAAAATAAAAGAAGACAGGAGGGGCAAACTTAGCAAAGGCGTTTTGATTTTGCATGATAATGCACCCGCGCACACGGCCTTTAAGGCGCGGTCATCTCTGACAAAAAACGGCTTTACAGAGATCAACCACCCACCCTATAGTCCAGACCTGGCTCCCTCTGACTACTTCTTATTTAAAAATTTAAAGAAAAATTTGAGAGGGCGCAGATTTTCAACAGACGAAGAGATGAAGGACGCTGTGAATGACTATTTTGACGAACAAAATAATTATTATTATTTTAATGGTATGCTGTCACTTATTGACAAATGTCGTAAGTGCATTTCAGTTGCAGGGGACTATATTGAAAAATAAAAAATAAATTATTAATCCATGTATTTTCTTTCATAGTCAGGTAGATTACTTTTCAGCCACCCCTCGTATATTGTTGCTTTTATTATGTCATGTTTTTGACGCTGTTTTGTATTCATTGTTTTTCTTTTATAATGTTTTAAATGTTTACTCGTAAATTGTGCAGTCTTGGAAGAATTTCGGTAATGTTGTAAAAAGTTTTTTTAAATAAATTAATAAATACTAAGAAAAATACACCACGTTCTCTTGCTACATACTCGTATAATAATGTCTCATATTTAATCAATATATTATTAACTAAAGTGTATGTAATGCAATGAATTTAACCCATTATAATAGGATAAACTTTTCTAAATTACAGTTTGTTTGGTAATTATAATTATAATCTAATTGGTTCCAGAATCATTTAAAAAAATGCACGCATACAAAACAGGTCCAGTTATTGCTAAGTCCATTGGGATGACCATTTGTGGACAAATAACATACACTACATCTGAAATAGGTACTAAAGTACTAGATAAAACTGACTCTTATTAGACCATCCATCCATCCATCATTCATCAGCCTGTTTCGTCCACTGCTGGACATAGGCCTTTCCAGGATGTCGCCAAATTTGGCGGTGCTCCTGGAAGAAATGCCCATACTCACACACGCTGGGCAGGCGGGTTGGTGAGCGCAGTGCCGAAATCCTTGCACCAGTGACGCCGCTGCCCGTCACCAGTCTAGTTTGTATAAGTCTCGGCAATTGGGGATGGATAAACCACCATCCATCGGTCCCAGGCAATGGTGGGCCGCCTGGTTTCTTACTCTCCCCCGAATAACTTCGGGAGGATTTGCGAGTAAGATGGTGGTACCTCCACAGTCGAGCCCGGCATCAGCTCTACCACCTTGAACCTTATTTGACCGATCGAAAGAATTGGCAAGACATGCGATATCCATCCGATCCTTGGGTTGCCCAATTAAACGGGCCGACGCAGGCACGGAGCTAAAAGCTCAAAACTCAATCCCTCCTGCATCAGGCATTCAAGTGATGCCAGAGACAATAGCTAGCACCTGCCGCTGGGGTCTGGTGCGAGGGAGGGGAGGTTGCCGTTTGTGATCTCAACAGATGTTATGGCACTGCTGAGAGGATTCAAAATTAGAATGTTTGTAAATGTATCATAAATATCTAAGTAAGTGTTTTATAGCGAAATTCATCGCTTTTGAATATTTATTAGAGTGCATTACAAACTAGAAAATATGAGAAACAAACTTCAAGCCCGAATAAAACAACGGTATGGTAGAAAAATTCAACGGTCTATCTAGGAAGTACCTCAGTGACGCAGCCGGTAGCGTGCTTGTCGTGATAACAAGAGGTCTCAGGTTCGAATCCTGGCCCGAGAATTTTTTCTAATTCTTGTCTTGAAATTTGTTACTGGTATTTTCTAGCTTTTTGTGCACTCTTATCATTTTTAGATTATCCAATTAGGTTTATACTAAAGGTTCAATATGTACAGTCGGTTGTATTGTCGGTTATTGGTTAACGATTTTAACGTCTATGTCGCCTCAATAAGAACTGCCAGTAGGTACCCTGTCATGCTGGCGTTCGTACATAATATTTATCATATAAATCAACATCGTCTAGAGCTAGGGTTACAATTGTGGCTTTAATTTTATTATAAAAAACTATCAAGTTTACATATTATGTAGGTAACCCAGTTTTTTTTTCTTCTTATTCATTTCCCATTTTTTTGCCGTTACTCTAGTGCCATTCTTGGGTTATTTCGCGGACAAAGAGATAAACACCAAATTTTGTCGTGTTTTTATTACGGTGTCCTAAAAAATTTAAAAACCATAGTATACTTGAGGTATCTCTGATGGAAATAATCCGAAATGAGGGCATCGGTTGGACATCGAAGGTGAAGTGGCAGTAGGCAGGCCATATTTGTCACCGACATAATGGCTGTTGGGGCCGAAAGGTGTTAGAATGGAGCCCACGTAGAGCAAAGCGTAGGATGACCTCGTGCCCGCTGGACGAACGACCTGAAGGACGTTGCGGGTGGCGGCTGGATGAGGAGGACGGAGGACCGCCAAGAGTGGTGAAATTTGGGAAAGGCCAGCAGTTTATGTGCAGCAGTGGACGAACACAGGCTGATGGATGGATGGATGGATAGTATTATAAGAATCCAACACTCTTTTCTGCCCGCTTTCTCTCACATCTTGCACCACGCCCTTGATCCTTTGTTTGTAGGGCTGCCACTTAGCGGGAGGGTCGCCTGCGTCACAGGTGCGTCTCCTCGACGCGACCAATCAAGAGGAGACAAATTGTTCAACCCTAAACCACCGCCAACACCTCACAAATTACATAAACCGTAAAACTGAAGGCGTAGAGGTGATTTTGAATTGTCTGGTTAGTCGACAAACAGTGGCTTTCTTGTGACAACAGTCTTTACTCCAACTCGTTTCTACTTTTATTTTGCTAAAAGAGTGCTCCATGGCAGCTGCGTTAAAACGTGGATTTTATTTGGAAGAAAATTAGAAGGGAAATTTTGTGACAGGAGAAAAGTAAATAAGGGTATATGTTAACGTTGTAAATATCAAGAATAATTTAACAGAGCGAAAGTATTTTGAACAAAACTGTTGCAATTTAGATTCAAAGCCACAAAGAGCTGTTAAGTTACATAATAACACGAATGTCTTAATGGCATTTATTTTTTATTATATAATCATCATATTTATTAGTTTTCTTTAAGTGTGATTGCAGTTGACGCCATTTATACTAGTATACTTACATCGTTACGACATGAATCCCCAGGGGGGTGTTAGCTCTCAAGTGTGAACTGTGAACTGCAAGACACGATCCACACTTGGTACACCCGCTTTCCACCAAAGATTATTACCTACCAAACGTGAGTCCTATCGCCGTACTTCGGGCATAAATAAACCAACAGCTTCTCGTGCCTTCCGAAGTAAGCAGACCGAACTCATATTAATGTGCAACGCGGTAATTGTACCCACACGATGATTATATGGGTTAGCAGGCGAGCACTCTGCCATTCGGCTACAGAGGCATTATAATTACGAAATGAGTCTACTAGAGTAGTCAGAGGTGTTCCCAAGTATGGATTGTGAAATGTAAGTAACTGTCCACACTCGTATACCCGCGTTTCAACAACGATTATTACGTCCCAGCGTGATGAGTGGTGATCCATATCGACGTACTTTGGTTACAAATATGGAACCACAGTAATCTTCAGTAAGCTAAGTTAGCAGCCCATTGTGTCTCTATACAAATATCGACAGTTTTGCTCCGTGTTTTTTTTGCACAAAATGGTCTAACTGTGATTCAATATCTTTAAAAACACGGATGATATATGACAAAATGGTTTAAATAATTTTTTGGCGGTACACAATGGTTTAAAGTCGCGTACTAATTTGTGAAATTAGATGTTACTTGAATTAGATCGATTTTCACGTTTCTTTTTTTATTGTTTATTACACGTTTACTCCATATGGCAAAAGGGACAAACGAGAGTTAAATCGTTTACACTTAACACTTAACAATGCATTTTTAGGGTTCCGTACCCAAAGGGTAACCTACAGGACCCTATTACTAAGACTCCGCTGTCCGTCCGTCCGTCTGTTACCAGGCTGTATCTCATGAACCGTGATAGTTAGACAGTTGAAATTTTCACAAATGATGTATTTCTGTTGCCGCTATAACAACAAATACTAAAACCTAGTTGATGCTTGTGATTGTTGGCACTTGGTGGAAATTAATACACATTATGTTTATTTATAACTCATGTACTTATCCACAATATACTTATATTAAATTACTAATTTAATACTAAAACCGGCCAAGTGTGAGTCGGACCTGCGTACTCCCATATAACAGACATGATTTTTTTGCTGTTTTTATAGATAACTAGCTTTTGCTCGCGGCTCCGCCCGCGTCGAAGAGATTTTCGTGGAAATAAGGAAAACAAAAGAATATGATTTTTCGAGCGACAATATCCAACGGTCACCATGTTTTAGTGCTTATAAATACCAATAAAATAATCCCAAACTTAAAGGGTCTGCTGTTGTCCGTTGAGAAGATCCCGTACCCACCTTCCAGACCCATCAGCAGACCCTGGTCACCATGTTTTACCAAAGTGCTAATAAATACCAATAAAATAAGCCCAAACTCAAAGGGTCTGCTGTTATCCGTTGAGGAGATCCCGTACCCACCTCCCAGTCCCGTCATTAAAGCCTGGTCACCATGTTCTAAACTTAAACTTGAGAGGTCTCCTAAAAAAAACATTTACCAGTGGATGATTGAAACCCCGACGATGAGACTACATACGTACGACAACGCAAGGCGTACATAGTACATGATTAACTAAAAATCTTATTGAGTGCTTAAAGAATTTTTATAGTCAGTTCAGTAGTTCTAGATATTATCCATTATAAGCAAACAAACAAACAAATCTTTCTTCTTTATATAATAGTGTAGACAAACTTTAACGTGAGTTGATTTGAACCAGACTGCGTCAAATTCGATATTTTGAAACATGCAGCGCCATCTAGTATATTAAAATAAAAACAATTTCAACGCCAGCTTACTGAGAAATAGAAACAATATCAACGCCAGCTTACTGAGCCAATATCCAGGATAGCTTCCCAGAGATGGCGTTTTCTAAGGACTTGAAAATAAAAATATTTTAGTTTTTGGTCTTTGCTCAGTCAAGAAATATAATTTCAGCTTTAATATTTTTTTTACAAAATTAAAAATTAAAAGTGAAAACAAATTTTACCAGTCGGGGTTTGAACCCGCGACGATCGACTTCACTACGGCGGCGAACCTTCCATATGTCTCACTGAAATTCTCATTGCGCTGCTCCCTTTAGTCATATCGTGATGATACATTAGCTTTAAACCTTCCCGAAGAAATGATATATCTTTCAGTGAAAACTTCATCAAAATCCATTGAGTGGTTCTCAAGTTATAAGCGATCGAAAAAACGGACAGACAGACAGACGTTTTATTTTATATGTATAGAGATAGAGGAGAGAAGATAAAGATGGTACGGAACCGTTCGTGCGCGAGTCTGACTCGCACTTGGCCGGTTTTTATTGTTGGTGTGAAGTGGTTTATTTCAGCCTCTGAACGATATATCTCTAAGATGGTATGTTTTTAGGGGCTGAACGGATACACAGGAATAGAACTTAACGTTATATACATGACCCTTTGATTTTGTGCACGAAATGTGAATGGTTGGCAAAAAAAAATTGCTTTTTGGCTCTCCTGTAAAATTGTGTTTTTTGAGTTAAATCCTTATTCATCGGAGGCACAGTATATTCCGTTTGAACTCAAGGACCACTCAACGAATTTGAATGCGGTTATCTTATTATCATCATAGTGAACCTTAGTTAACATATAGGCTATAAGGGTGTACATAAAATAACCGCCGAGCCTTAAACTATGGACAATAGTTTTAATCTATACATTGATTGAAAGACACTTCCAAGTGTAGTCGCATGCAAAAGCTAGTCCTTAATAGAATAGAAGATTTGTATTTACCTACTACTCGAGCACGTAGAACCATCAATATTCTCCCAAACCACCCTAAGTTAAACCTTAAATCAAGAGAGCTCACTGAATAGGCCCCCGATGGATGGAAATATCAATAGCCCTGAATTGTCCCCCGCCCTTGGACTGAGTAGGATGACAAACTCTCTGAATTACTTAATGACGCATTACGGTGAGTGAGTTGTCGATATGCTACTGGTAAAGTTGACTTATCGGATAACTCTAAAAATTACATATAAGATGACTTTAGTTGATATAGCCAAATTCAAACTCTAGACTCGGTAAGTAACCATGCAGGACCAAGGTTCAATGACACTGTTTGCAAAATACGAAAAATATCTACTTGTTTAAAAACAATCTCGACTCTGTGTAATTATATTGTGCGTATTTAACAAAAAGGGTTATTAAACTTGCGTCCTGACCACTTACCGAGACTCCAGTACCTTATATACAATGTATAGAGTACACAATGTAAATATAGGTTTAAAGAGAAAATGAGGATTTATGTGTGGAGCTCAATAAAAGATAATTCTGACCTCAATAGCCAAGACAGAGACACATTTGACCTTGAATAGGTCAAGTTCCTTGAAGACCAACTGACTGATGTACAGAATATGTGATGATTATGATGAGGATATTTTTTTTTTATAATCTTCTTCTTTAGTAATTACTGAATTGGAGGTGGTAGAGCTGATGCCGGGCTCGACTGTGGAGGTACCACCATCTTACTCACAAATCCTCCCGATGTTATTCGGAGGTGAGTAAGAGAATAGCTCTCAGGCAAAACCAGGCGGCCCACCATTGACTGAGACCGTTTGATGGCGGTATATCCATCCTAAAATTCTGGTGACGAGCAGTGGCGTCACTGGTGCGAGGGTTTCAGCATCGCGCTCACCAACCCGCCTACCCAGCGTGTGTGAGTATGGGCATTCCTTCCAGGAAGACCGCCAAGAGTGGCGAAATCTTGAAAAGGCCTATGTCCAGCAATGGACGAAACAGGCTGATCGATGGATGAATTACTCAATAATAAATGATCTCATTTAGTAGATGCACAGGAAAGTTTTACACCTTATATGCTTGCTTATGATATCAAATTGTGTTAGTTTGAACGCAACGTATTAAATCATTAAATGTTTTGAAATGTGTTATAGATTTTTATGTACAGCGATACAGAGCAATCCAATTCAATAAAATAATTTAACCAAGTGCGAGTCAGACTCGCGCACAAAGGGTTCGGTACCATCTTGAATAAAAACACTTGTACTAGAATATATTGTATATACACATATAACTCTTCCAACCAAAACTTCCGTATCTACCATCACACAAAACGGGTAAGAAACCCAAAAACATGATAAAAACAACAATATAGATACCATATTCAAATAATTCGGCATCCTTTGAGTCGTGGTAAAGGCATATCCTCTGAAAAATCTACATAAACACTGACACATGTCATAACATTATTAATAGAATAGAATAGAAGAATAGAATGACGTTTATTTCGATCGATTAAGATCATGATTATTAATACACATATACACAAAAAAAACAATTATCAATTAGTACAATAAAATATACACAATAAAATATATATAAAATTAAAACAATATTTTGGCTGCTGTCAGCACATGAATCATGCTGCAATGATTCAGGTACTGACAGTCAAACCGTTCCGCAAATGCGTTCAGGATACAGTTGCGGCTGGCCCGCACCCTGCGCAACAGGGATGTGCACCGCCCGCGCATCGTTGCATAAAAGCAATCCACATGCGCGTCCGCGAACATCCCCGATGCACTACAGAAGCGAGGCAACCCCAAAATCATCCTAAACGCATTGTTGTATTGGACTCGTAGCGCGCTGTACTGTCTTTGCGTATAACTCACCCACAGACTGCTCGTGTAGAAGGACGTATAAAATGCCCTGAACAGGGTGATTTTGACGTTTATTGAGCAGCGAGCAAATCTGCGGGCTATCATATTAGCACGAACAGACAACGCCCTACGCTCCCTCTCTATGTCTGCATCGTCTCTCAGGTCCGAGGTTACAACATGTCCAAGGTATTTAAACTGATTGACTCTATTAAGAGGATACCCGTAGAGTTCAATAGCTGGTATATTATGTAGATGTTTTCCTCGGGCCTGAAAGACCATGCATTCGCTTTTTTCACGTTATACAACAGCCCGTGATTGTCAGCGTACTCTTCGCAAAAGCCAAGCAGCTTTGATAAACCGCTCACAGAGACGCTCAGCAGCACCATGTCATCAGCATAACTAAATTCCTCCAATATGACAGCCAACATGTGTGCTGCTGAGCCTCTCAATCAGCGCATTCACATAGAGGTTGAAGAGCTGAGGTGAGGTTAGCCCTCCTTGCCTCACTCCGCACTCCAACCTGTATGGGATCGAATAGGCCCCCGACCATCGAACGACATTGTCCTGATTCTGATACCAATATTTAAAAATGCTGATTAGTTCCTCGGGCATTGAAGTTTGGTGAAGTTTTTTCCAAACAATATCATAACAAACCAGGTCAAACGCCTTCGATAAGTCGAGGAAACAAGCAAAAATAGGCGTATTTCTATCAGTATAGTACTGGATAGTTTGCCTTAAACACAATACAGCTGTTTCTGTGGAGAGACCTGACTTAAAACCGAATTGGTTGTCATGTATTTGTAGATATTTATCAAGCTGAGTGTTAAGCAAACCGTCAAGAACCTTCGAGATAATAGTGGCTAATGAGATAGGCCTATAATTGCTCCTGTCACTAATATCGCCAGTCCTGCTCTTCACGATCGGCACCACCACAGTGGATAGCAAAAATACAAAAGACATCATCCTTGAGGCTTTACTCTCACGGAATTTTAAACACTCCCGCATAATCGTTCTAGATATTGTATTTCAGTCCGACGGCGCTTAGTGAAAAACTGAAGAGCTGAAACATATATGGTGGTGCTAACCTTAAGGCTGGTTTTAGTGTCACGCTGACCGTCAGCGCTGATAGGCTAATAAGAGCGTTTTAGAATAACGCTGAGCGGTGAGCGCTGACTATCGTCAGCGCCGATGCATGCGCGGCCGTACGCACCGCGCGTCGTCGGCGCCGCTGAGCGGTCAGCGCCGACCGCAGCTCATGCGCCTCCACCTGCACTGAGTGCTTTAGTCTCGAGCGGAGCGCACGTATCAGCGAAGTACAGTCATGGCGAGTCGCGATGTGGATACAGGTAGAGTGATCGACGAATTTATAATTTATGCTGCAATTAATTAATTTATTTTGTGTTTTTGACAGAAGTTCGTCAAAACTTCTGGTCGACATTCGAAAGTAGTTGAAAAACTTGCTTTCGTCAGCTCTCAAATTGCCGTATAATGTGACGAACTCCCCAGCAAAAGCTCGCTGGTCTTCTTCGCCGATTTCTTTTTCTTATGTAGTACAGAGCAATAATTATTAGTACACGCGACAGCATTGTTGGTGTCTGTACCTCGCGGCGGTCGGCAGGATACTAAAACGATTCGCACCTACCATCGGCGCTGATCAGCTGCGCGCCGACCGCTCGGCGCCGATGGTCGGCGTGACACTAAAACCAGCCTAATTCTCACATTTTTTCTTTAGGTGCGGAAGCCAAGCGGTTGCCAACTGTAAATTTAAAAATATTACATTACGTTTTAAACTACCTATTTATTTAAGTAAACTTGAAATTCCAACAATTGTACAAATATTAAGAAGGTCACCCGTGTAAATCGTGAATTATGTTGGATAAATTGAATTGAATATTTAATATTCATTTGCATGATTTTTCTGCAGTCCTAAAAATAATTTCAATACTGGAACATTCTAAAATATCTGTTTTAGTAACTTGGCTGCTACATATATTATATCAGATAGTAACAACAACATTCAACTACACCCCGTATGGAATAGAGTTGAAAATGGAATGAAGAGGATCGTGAACTAAATACGTTTTAGACTGAGCTCATGACAAGAACAGGTATTTACCGGATGCTCAGAGCAACTACTCATCCATTCTTATCAAACGTCAAATTCAGAATCGTATTGTTGAATAGTTGACACGATATATCTATATGGGGTGAATGAATCGCGCTTCCCCAACGAAGAAACAACCACGATAACTCCAAATCAGCGTTTCCAGATCGTCTTTTTGGGGATAAAACGTCTTTTTTTGTCCCTTATCTTAACATCCACCATCCCTATTCGGACTAACCAGAATTTTTTACATGTATTAACATGAAAACATACTAATTTCGTCGTTGATTTGCTGTATATAAATTATATTTTAGACTTCAAAGCTGAACAACTAAAAGAATATAGGTATATTGATTAATGTTATTAAATTAGCCAATCCTTTTTTTAGGTGGTAGAGCTGATGCCGGGCTCGACTGTGAAGGTACCACCATCTTAATCGCAAATACTCCCGAATTATTCGGGGGAGAGTAAGAGAACAGCTCTCAGGCAAAACCAGGCAGCCCACCATTGCCTGGGACCGATGGATGGCGGTAAATCCATCCCCAATTGCCGGGCCTTATATAAAACAGACTGGTGACGGGCAGCGGCGTCACTGGTGCAAGGGCTTCGGCACCGCGCTCACCAACCCGCCTGCCCAGCGTGTGTGAGTATGGGCATTTCTTCCAGGAGGACCGCCAAGCGTGGCGAAATCCTGGAAAGGCCTATGTCCAGCAGTGGACGAAACAGGCTGATGGATGGAGCAATCCTTTAATTTTAACTTTTATTTCACGCAACATTGAAAAACCGTACCTTTTCATCCAAAATCGTCCTTTTTCAGATGGCCCGTCGTCCGAAATTGGAAGTGCATACTGGTAACACTGCTCTAAATTCCTGGCGTGCCCATTTCCGTCAACTTGTAGCTTAGACCATTTAACACGGGACTAGACAAGCGCCTTTATCCCCCTCTGCCGAAGTACATGAATAATTTTTTCATGTAAGTTTGCTTGTGTGCACGTTTTGTGTTTGTGTTGCAGCTTTTGATTTAGTGTGACATATCAATTTTTCGCAGGAGTGTGCGTGAATGAGTAAATGTGTGCTGTGCGTGTATACCTCCCCTCCCGTAGAAAACGGCAGAATAATTTCAGTACTAAGAGTCGCGCTTTGCCAGGTCCCGTGTTAAATGGTCTAAGACTTGTAGTAGGCTTTGGCCGTGGATTGTCACCACCCTCAGAGCGAAAACATACCGATAGCATTCATCGTGTTGTCATCATGAGAAACCGCACCTGGCAGAGTTATCTCTACGTTTGTAGGTACTTTCTGGTTTCTGGTTCTTCCTCGGTGTCATTGTAAAACCAATGTGAATTTTAAAATAAATGGAAAATTAAAAATCCGGTCAAATGCGAGCCAGACTCTAGGGTTCTGTATTTCGTCAGTCTATACTTCAAACTTAGAGGTGAACTACAAGGTTACAAACTACATTATGAATCGCTGGTTTCAGTATTTGTTGCTTATACACAGCATTATGTTGTAATATATACAGAAATTTTAAATTCTTTACTGGTGTAGTTTTTTATGTAGACCCCGTGACAAAAATGGTCTAAAACTGTCAACCATGGTTACCCTTAATGTCTTTATTTTTTAAAAAGAATTGATTTTTGATTTGAAATTTTTCTCGTCTCAATGAGCTTTAGGTATATAGACAATGATACTCAAATGCTTGAAAAAAGGAAAAAAAAATGTTTGGCTCCTTTTTCATGTAAATTTTCAAATTTAATATTTGGTACCTATTTAATCCACATTCTAGATAAAATATTAAAATTTCTGGTCTGTCTTTTACTGAATCCGCCTACAAGCTAGAGATCTGTGAGTTCCGTGACATACGCACGGACGGACACACAAAGTGACAGCAGAGTGACATTAATAGGGTTCGGCTTTGCTCTTTGGGTACGGGATCCTAAAATATTTGTCCGCACTGGATGAGTAGTGCCCTCGGCCCCCTTTTCACTGAATTGTTTTATTAAAATGGCTACAGCTTAGTTCTCTTTAACTGTAACAGCTTAATATGTAGGTACATACCCTAAGCCTTTCCAAAGAAACCACCTTAACAGGGAAACCGTATTAATATACGTTCAGTGGTTCTAATGTTAAAAACAAGTGAAACATGCATACGTATACTCACAGAGACTACAGACTTCTATCTGCTACGATCCTGACACATGCTTTTCGTGAAATTTATTTTTGTTCCCTACAGACGCAAGCCCAACTCGAAACAATTACTACGAGCAGTCAACATTTTATTTTGTAGCAAAAAGTGTTATAGAACCGCAATACTGATCACGATCACTTAGAATTAATTTGGCTGTATAAACTAATGTCCTATACAATAAACCAGATCCTAAATAAAGCTTCAAGTAGGTCGTAAATACACTCGGAGGTGTGTTCGTAAATTAATATAGGTAACCTTGCTACATACGCAGCAACATACCAGGTGGTGTGACATGACTTGGGCGGTTCGGCATTTGAAACTGTTCGGGACACGAGACTGCGGAATACATTACCGAACGTGTCACAAGCCAGCCGCCATCTTGGATAACTCAGGTCTGGTACGAGACCGATTTAGTAACAGATACATACCGAAACGGTTAAGGCGAGTCATTGATAAACTATTCAATTTCAAATCGGCGCCTTAGGGGAGTGGAGTGAGGGGGACTTACTAATATGCGCTCACGAACTAGCTTATACCGTAAGGTCGTATGCGGCAAATCAGTATTTTTCATTTAAAATGACAACTATAAGTAATTTAATAAATCCAATCGGCCATATTGAAGTGTATTTGTAGACAAATTTAAATAAAAAACTTAGAGGCTTCATTCGCCCCCGTTTGTCAGTAAAATAGAAATCTCTGTTTTAAAAGAGGTTTTCTAAATATTTTTTTTCTGCTATGAAAATCAATAAATCAACTAAATCTTCGGGCAAAATGATGTCAATGAAATGCTTAACCTAGTATATAAATTGGTAATTACATATGTTTTTTTATTGCTGAGAAAAATGGAGATCCATGTCGCCGAAATTTCGTGGCGTCGCTTTAATGACGATTCCTGGGTGGTTAATATTACGGTAACAGTTGCTTAATTTGCTTATACTTGACTAGAGAAAGCCCACGTCTTGGTCCACGTGGATTTGGGATGCAAACACCACTTAGTAACCGTCGGGATCGCATGTTCGATACAAAAGTTTGCACCTCGTTTCAACCCTTTATGGTGTGAGTTCCGAAAAATCCTTTCTTTCTGCCTCTCTACCTCCCCTCCACCCCTTAGCAAACGTATGATCCGAATGTTTCTATCTTTAGAAAAAAAGAAAGAAAGAAAGAAAACATATTTATTGCCAAAAAAAAAAATTAAACAATAAAGTACACGTATAAAAATTAAAAAAGACAATCTTATGAAATAGACTTAACAATAACACACTTAAAATAAAAAAGGTCATTGCTTAAATATTGAATTTTTTTTGGCAAAAGGTAACACGCTCAGCTATGCTGCCAAATTTAAAACTAACAGCGCTGTTTTTCAGCGTACACCTCGGACACAAAAAATTAAAGTTTCTGTTATATATGGTGTTATGTTTCTGTTATATACGGTATAGCAGTTTAGGCTGCCCGCTATCCGTCATTTTGTCACGGAACTGTTTTATAATTTTCTTATAACTTTGTTATTTTTAGAGTTCCGTACCCAAAGGGTAACCAACGCGACCCTATTACTAAGGCTCCGCTGTCTGTCTTTCCGTCCGTCACCAGGCTGTATCCATGAACCGTGATAGTTAGACAGTTGAAATTTTCACAGATGATGTATTTCTGTTGCCGCTATAACAACAATTACCAAAACCAGCCAAGTTCGAGTCGGACCTGCGCACTCCCATACAACAGACATGATTTTTTGCCGTTTTTATAGATAATGGTACGGAATCCTTCGTGCGCGAGTCCGACTCGCACTTGGCCAGTTTTTTATATTATTATTTTGCACTCAAATTAGCAATATCTACCGCTGCTTTTGCTCAGTTGGTAAGACTAAATTTGGAGACCTGAGTTCAAATCCCGACAAAAGAGAATATACCAATTAAATTATTTATTTACCAAACATAAGAGCAAAAGTTATAACTTATAATTATAACAATTACACTTGCTGACGTTGAAAACACCACTACGTTGGGACGTTACATTTTCGGTGAAAACAAGGTGTTATGAGTGTTCTAATGACAGTTTATACTTGGGAACACCTCTGACCCTCCCTTGGAGATAAATGTCGTAAGGATATGTTTATATCTGTTTGTAAACTCGTCGGTTGAGTCAAAAAAGTTCTTGCGCCAACAAAGTCAAGTGAAACGGATAACTGTTCAATTATTGATGATACAAAAGACAAGCTTTAGTTATTTTCAAATTCCTCATAATTTCGAGATTATAAAATCATACATTTATTGGAATTGGGTGAGTTGACATCATGAATATCTAAAAACGGATAGGACTCACTTGTTTGACCGTGCAAGGAAACGCTAAGTGCGAGTTGCCATCGAATGACTTTACTACCGCGTGAATCGAGTTAAGCTGGGTTTCCAGCGCGTGTTTTGTCCTACACGCTACACTAACACGTCTACACAGTATATTGTTCCGCTACATATTTGTGTTAATAAGCCCCGTGTCTCCTACATGCTTATCAGTAAAAATGTGTAGCGAAACAATGTTTTGTGTACACGTTTTTGTTTAGTGTGTAGTACAAAACGTGCGCTGGAGACCCGGCTTAGCTCGATTCACGCGGTAGTAAAGTCATTCGATGGCAACTCGCACTTAGCATTGTTTCGATTTGGATATGGCTCATTCATCATCATTGAGACAGATGTGAGCGGCGTTCTATCGTGTAAACTGTAATGTTGATGATGAGTCATAATCTCATCGCAAGCTCAATCTGTTCCTCCTTGCACAGTTAAACATATTGATCATACATTCATACAGCATTCATTCAACCCGCGCCACAGCGTCCCTCAGAGAGGTTCAAACAGACACTATTAAATGCTCAAAAAAGCTCAAAAAAGGATTTAAAAAAAAAACTTCAGAAATAGTAAAAAGAATTATTCCTCAACGTAATCCTTTTGAAACTAGAATAGTATGCTTACCACTTACTAGCTTTTACCTAAAATTTAAATGTTTACCTAGATAACTCCTTTATTCCTTCTTCATAATATACGAAACCGGTTGGGAAAGAAGCTGGTAAGCAATTACACTGCGTCCAATAAATTCAAATACTCGTTCAATATTTCATAAAAATAATTCAAGAATACATGTAATAACGAAAGTATTATTTATTAAAAGGATACTTACAATTAAATTTTTTTTTGGAATTACTCCACCTTTAACTTTCACTAAACTTACACTGAGAAAAATGACTTTTTGGCTTCACTATAAAATAGCATTACATAAGTTTAAAATATGGTGAATTGTCTTGAAATTAGGTGATAATAGGAAAATATTATGCTGTAATTAAAACGTTTGAGAAAATAATCAAGATTTTAAGGTAAGTAAGGCGATATCTGGGGGTACGGCAGTGCCCCGCCAAGTCGAGCTAAAAAACGGCACGGCCGTACTATCCTTTTCGCAAAGCAGTTCAGGCCATTTTCGACCCCTACAACCTCGTTCTACTTAGATAAAACTAGAAGCCTGAATTTTCAGTAACCAAGCAGGCATTGTATGAACACGGTATATTTCAAATTTCATTCAAAGTAGTTATATAAGTAGTTATAAATAGTAGTTTAAGAATTATAACAAGTCAAAGTTTCTCAATTTTGTCACTCACTGACTGACTGACCGATCATCAAAACTCTAAGGTACTTCTAGCAGACATAGAAGCTTGAAATTTGGAATACAATTAGTGTTTAGTGTATAAATCAAGGAAAGACTAAAATATTTTGCAATTTCGGTCCAGTTTTCTAGATACGCCAACTGCATAAATAACTTTTTAATCCCATATAAATATATAATATTGTATATATTGTAAGTAGAAGGTACCGGAAAGGAGAAAAAGTAGGACTATCTACAAAAAGAAATAAGATGCCATCAAAAACAAAACTTGTAAAAAAAACGTTTAGTTCTTCTTCCGTAAAAAGTTGTGAGATCCTTGTAAATACAAGTCGGTTAATTTATTCAGTCCCTACTTATGGACCTTCTGTCTTAAGTTATTACATAATCAGGTAACCTTACAACATCTTGTAATGACCATATCAATATTAAAAATCTTTTATGCTATAAATAAACAGATTGACTTGGCAATCGCACTAAATAATTTAATTTAATGTAATATGTTTTACTGGTGAGATAAATTGTGTTTTCATGCGATGGCCAATCAAGTTGTTGTAAAATATTTTATGTTGTTATAAATAAATTTCAACACTGACCATTGAACAGTTTAGATCTCAACTCTTTTGTCGTTGAAGTCAACAAACAAGGCATGAACTTAGCTCTCATTTCAGGTTTATGTTTTTGATGGGATAATTCTCTCTGCATCCTACTGAAGTCATAGTGACCGTACATCATATTATATCGTTAGCAGCAGCCACAGTAGTTTCCTCGTATTTTTTGTGATATCCGTATATTTTACGTGAAATTATCATTAATTCTGCTGAATTCACTTTAATCAAACGACCCCATTAACCCTTCAGATAGTACAACTCACAATACAATGAAGCACAGATAATAATAATACTATAGCAGTAGAAAGCAAGCAATTAGCAATGAAGGCCGCGATGCATCAGAAGCTTCCACCCCATAGAGGTGCGTGCCGATCGCGCAACGATAGCCGCGCTGCAACGCTTACAGCCGCGAATCATGAAGCGTAATAACTTACCGCCCCTTACACTTATAAGTGTTACGTTGATATCTAGGGAATAAGCTTCTGACTTCGTAAAGAAACAGTTTAAACATTGACTCCTGAGATATTAGACAAAATTTTACAATAGGCTGGATTTTAACCGCTAAAATTCTGAAGGCTTTAATTTAGTTTTAGTGATATCAAAACTGAATTTTCTTCATTCCAAAATAGCTCTTTAGTGTGAACAACAGAAGCTGTATTTCTTTGGGAAAATGTAAGTTTTGACAGCACTAAAACTAAAATTGAAGCCTACAGAATCGACTTTATTATAACTATAATATAACACTTGTCTGTATGAACAACTTTTACTATGGACTGGAACTAGAAACGGCAATAAAATACTGTTGATCAACACGTTTTGGTCAAGTTAGGAAGTACTTATTCTATGGTATAGTTGTTTTTTTACGTGGCTCTAAGGCTGTACAATTAGTTTTTTAGTATATTTTCGGGGATCACTGAAAAACCAAAAACCATGTCTTACGACAAAAGTAGCATACCTTCAACGAGACTGTTTGTTTTTTTTTTCATTTCAAACGTATGGAGTTTCATTTTAACAAGTAAAAAGATCCTAGATACTTTGAAATTAAAAAAAATCCTCGATACTCTATTCCACAGTTTATTAAATAACTAACATTTAACTACATTTCATCGTTATGACATCATCATGCTAATTTGTATTATGTTGGAATAGATCAAAAAAAACCTCTAGTATTTCATTTTAAACTTTACTGATTATACCACTATACTATCACTTAGCTTGATGATATTATAAAGACGAAACCGGTTCACAATATCAATAAACTTATGGAACATAGTACATAGAACAAATGGTTTTTAATTACAGAGTGTTACAATGTTCCATCAAGAAACAGCAACACAATTTGTATTACCTGTTTTATTTTCATCCTGGACGAAAATTAGAGGCACGCAATCGTCTAACCCTAAGTCTTACTATAGGAGCACTACACAGGTTTAGTAAATACCGCCGCACTGTTTATTTTTCCGCTATGAGCAAGAAAAACACAAAAGAAACCACAAAAGAGAAACATAAAGAGTGCGCTAAAGGCTAGACTACACATCTCACTATCTCAGACGCAGATTCTCAACAAGAGTGTGTGCTTGTCTTAATGACCACAGCTCTTAAGTCGCGGTAAGAAGCCTGCTTCTCTTAAGATATACGCTACAATTTCAGTACAAGGTGGAGAAGTCGGATTCTGTTCTCAGTTTCTTTTTATCGGACAATTTCTGGTTTGATCCCTCAGCAAAGAAAACTGGTCATCATAAAATAAAGTGAATTCAGCTGAAATTATGATGATTCACGTAAAGTAGGGAGCATACGGACATCACAATAAAATACGACGAAACTACTGTTGCTGCTGCTAGCGTTATAATATGACGCACTGTCACTATGACCTTGTAGGAAGCAGATAGAATGATGCGCTCCGTCACAGCTTTTATGGTGACAGTAAGCATACCGTAGTGTGACGGACCTCTTTTATGGAGAAGGTATGATGTAATACCAAAATGATCTTATTTTCTGCCACCAATTTTTATGGTGATCATTCATCATAATAATGCCTTACTTACCTTAAAAATTCGATTATTTTCTCAAACGTTTTCATTACAGTATAATATTTTCATATTATCATCTAATTTAAAAACAATTCACCGTATTTTAAACTTATGTCATGCTATTTTATAATGAAGCCAAAAAGTCATTTTTCCCAGACCTTGATCCGCGCAGCGAGAGCTCCGTATTACGTAATAAAGTGGGTGATGATGGTCAGTAAAACGACACAGGTGTACGTTGTTGTGCGTACGAGTTTAATTGTGTTTTAGTTAATAGTACTAATTATAAATAATAAAATAATATAAGAAAGGTCGCATTCTTTCGAAACTCAAGGCAGGTAACATGGTTTTCTGTAAATTTTTTCACAGTGCACCAAAAATACGCAACTAAACTTTCAAATTGAAATGGTTCTAGAATCCATAAGCTTTAAACATTGACTTCTCATAAGCAACTAGACTCACAATCTCGCTCAAAAAGCGTGCGAATGACGGTTTTGTACAACTGACATTGCATCTAATATCAACGATATAACGTCTTAATTTGGTTGAAGATTTTTGCTACTTTGCTCGTCGCACGTTCGGACACTTTCTGACGAACTTTTCTTAGGGACTGTGTGTCTTGTTGTTTATAAGAGGTCAATGGCTTTAAAATAAAACCACTGCTTAGGCTATTAATATATTGTCGCGACTTTCATTTCGGCCCCCATACAGACATTTTTTTTTACTAAATTCTACTACAGGGGAAACGAATTTCCTCTGTGATAATGATGACAAGTGCAGAATATCAAGTTTTATAATTCTTTCAAATTTAAAGTTTCATTAGGTGGGTGCAGCGTTGAACATCAGAATTGTGCTCTTTTAGAAAAAGCCACTTTAGATAGTGTTTAAAAAAGACAGATAGTTATCTTTATGTGTGTTTAAAAGTTGTGTTTACAAAAAGTCATGATTCGAGGAAAATGTGTACGAATACATATTATTAGGATTAAAGAAATTTATTTAAAAAAATAATAAAAAAATAATATTTTACCCCCACCAATTGCTCGTCAAGCTACATCAGCCTATTTTTCTCATATAAGGAATTTCATACAATTTTGGCTCGTCTTACTACATCAGCCTATTTTTCTCACGCGAAAGTATAAAAGCAATGTCATGTGGTTTGACGTGTTATTTGTCGGTGGTCTTTCGTATAGGCAAGGTCATTGTTTGTGTTACGAACTTCTTTGATTATTGTTCGTTTGGTTGATTGTTTTCGTATTTCGGTTATTCTGTAAAATTATCATTTGTAATAAACTCGGTTAAAATGTTGCTAATGTTCTTTTAAATTAAATACCACTTCTGTCGCTAAAATCAGAAGTGGGATTCGCCTGTGCCTACAATTTCTAATTTATTTCGAAAAACAGTCAACCACGTGCTTGTGTCTTAATTATGCCGAGATCGTCAAGACGGAGAAGTAGGTCATCTGACGTAACCCCTCGTCGTAAGCGTAAAAGTTCAAGCGATCGTTCACGCCGACGACGTGAGTGCCTTGATTCCCGTGAAAGGGACGATTACAATTCAAACGCACGGTCTCGCTCCAACTCTCGTAAACGTTCTCGCCGTGACTCCCGTGTGCATTCTCGCCATGACTCCAGTGCGCGTTCTCGCCATAATTCGCGGGAAAAATCTAGCCGTAATCGTGATGGTTCAATAAAAAAAGTGCTAAATACAATTATCAATCGTCTTAATATTGTTGAACAGGGTTCTACAAATATATCACAAGCCTCGCCGCGCCCCGCTTGTCAAAGCACACCTCGGGAAAATGTCAGTGTAGCCTCAGTGGCACAAACATTGACAGAAATACTAAGTACGGTTAATCCAGTAAAATCCCACAACTATTATGTATCCAATTTCGACCCTGCCATACACGACATAGAGGTGTGGTGTGAGGAAGTTGGGCGCGCTAAGGTGGCCAATCGTTGGGACGATTACGAATGTCTTTCGCGGGTATCTAATTGTTTAAAAGGTGATGCGAAAACCTGGCTCAATGAGTGGGTAACTAATGACCGATCCTGGACAAATTTTCAACTAGAATTCAAGCCGTTATGCCCTCGTAAGCTTGACTACGCTAATATTCTGTTTGAAGTAATGAACAGGACTTCCGACAAATATTCAACCTACGCTGAATATGCGCGTCGTTCGCTGTTACGATTACGCATTATTAAAGGTTTAAGTAGTGAGCTTATGGTGCAAATTGTAGTACGAGGTATAACCGACACACAAGTGCGTGCAGCGGCCGCGAACGCAGACTTAACCCCTGACAATTTAGTTACCTTTTTGTCAATTTACGCGAAGCCTATCACCAAAATTGCCACACGAGTATTTACCTCCGATGTGACAAAAAAACGTAAAGTAGAACGATTTGAAAGCAAATGTTTCGTATGCGGTCAGGTTGGGCATAAAAGCTACAAATGTTTTAAAAGGCAAAAATTATCAGAGAAACCTTTAGAAGATATTTCAAAACGGACATGCACTTTCTGTAAAAAGATAGGTCACAAGGAAAGTGAATGTTTCGCAAAATTACGTTCAGAATCACATAACAATAATCAAAGAAGGGTTAACCTATGTAGGGAGATTTCATCTGACTTCAATGGTAGTGACGTTGTCGTTGCCGTTGTAGAAGGCATTCCAACTGACATTCTCATTGATAGTGGTGCGATTAATATCTCGTTGATTTCTTCGGATGTCGTAAAGTTATTTTCCTGCCCTCGGAAGGCTACTCATTGTGTTATAAAGGGAGTTAGTGATAGTGAAATTATTTCTCGAGAATACGTCACACTTACGATTGAGTTTTCGGATATCTCCCTCGAGGTGGATTTAATGGTTGTACCCTCTTCATGTATGAGCTCCCCAATTATAATTGGCACGGACGTTCTTAATAGGGATGGTATTGTTTACGTGCGCACCAAGGATAGACAATATCTGACGCATTCTTCAAATAATTTTTTTAATGTTAATGCGGTTCAATCTGATATACAAACACAAGTAAAAACGCCCCTACAAAGAACGGATCTCGACAAACTAATGTCTGTTATCAATGAGTTTTCGGAATATTTGATTTCTGGCACTGCCATGACCACAGTCAAAACGGGACAAATGCATATCAGGTTGACTAATGATACGCCGGTGGTGTACCACCCTTATCGGTTAGCCTATCAGGAAAAACTAAAAGTTAGAGAAATTATTAATGATTTGTTAGAGAAACAAATAATTAGGGAATCAGAATCCGAGTACGCCAGTCCAGTGCTTCTAGTGAAGAAAAAAGACGGCTCTGATAGACTATGCGTGGATTTTAGGGCCCTAAATAGAATCACTATAAAAGACAGATACCCCCTCCCTCTCATAGATGACCATATTGACCGTTTGGGGTCTTCCAAATTCTTTTCGTGCCTTGATATGGCATCAGGATTCCACCAAATTCCTATTGAAGAAAGCTCCGTTCATAAGACTGGTTTCGTGACGCCCGAGGGGCATTATGAATATCTAAAAATGCCATTCGGACTTTGTAATTCTCCGACAGTGTATCAAAGGATAATAAATAATACACTTCGGAGGCTGATTGAGGCCGGACATGTTCTAGTTTACGTCGATGACGTACTCCTCATGTCCGAGACTATTCAAGATGGCATAAATTTATTACGCGATGTCCTGAGAACATTAACTGAAGCCGGATTCTCAATCAATCTCAAAAAGTGTTCTTTTCTTACCACTGAGGTGGAATATCTCGGACGTATTATAGCTCAGGGTCAGGTTAGACCGAGCCCTCGCAAGATTGAGGCATTAATTAACACTCCAGCTCCAACTAACGTGAAGCAGGTTAGGCAGTTTCTCGGATTAGCTGGATATTTTCGACGCTATATAAAAGACTATGCGACGAAAACTGCAAGTATATCACGCTTGACAAAAAAAGGCATTACATTTTTGTGGGGACCAGAACAGGAATCCACTCGTCAAGAAATATTAAAAGAATTAACCAACGCACCGATACTCGCAATTTTCGATCCTCATCTGCCTACTGAGCTGCATACGGACGCAAGTAGCGCAGGCTACGGAGCTGTCTTAATGCAGACGCATGGTGATGGTAGCAAACGAGTGGTGACCTACTTTAGCAAGGTGACACAAGGTGCTGAAAGTAGGTACCACTCGTACGAATTGGAGACGTTGGCTGTTGTAAGGGCATTACAACACCTCAGACATTATCTAATCGGTATAAAGTTTAAAATCATCACTGATTGTAATGCTCTTAAGTCGACCGAGCGCAAGAAGGATTTGCTACCGCGAGTGGCGCGCTGGTGGATATACCTACAAGATTTTAATTTTATAATTGAGTACAGAAAAGGCGCGCTGATGTCACACGCCGACTACCTCAGCAGGAATCCTCAGCTAGCGCATGTGAACCATATTGAAAGACCACGAAACTGGGCTCAAATTGCGCAAAATTCTGACAATGAGACCCAGGACCTAATTCAAAAACTAAATGAAGGTAGCTTAGACCCACAGCGTTACGTCTGTCGAAATGATGTCCTTTACTATCGGTATTCGCCCACTGGTGAGGAATCTCGCCTTCTTTGTTATATTCCCAAAGGCCACCGACTAAGTTTGTTAAGGATTTTCCATGATGAACATGAACATATTGGGGCAGATAAAACCTTGGATCTCATTCTTAAACATTTTTGGTTCCCTGGACTTAAACATTTTGTAGACAAATATGTGTCACATTGCCTTACATGCATATCAAAAAAACGCGTTCCCAGAGCCCCACAACAACCGATCACATCTTGGGAAAAGCCCGACATTCCTTTTGACACCGTTCATGCAGATGTCTTAGGTCCGTTACCCGAGTCAAACGGGTACAAGTTTGTTCTTGTTCTTGTTGATTCATTCACAAAATTTTGCTTACTTGGTCCTATGTACAGACAGGACGCAAATGAACTGAAACGGGTTTTTAATAACGTGATCTCATTATTCGGTGTCCCTAAATTACTAATCTGTGACCGCGGACGTATGTTTGAGGCATCCAGCTTCGTAGACTTCATGAGCGAAATGGGTTGTAACATACATTACATAACACCTGAGATGCATCATGCAAATGGGCAAGCAGAGCGTTATATACGTACCGTCTTGAACATGATTCGCATCGAAACAGGTAACAAAAATGATTGTTGGTCTGAACTGTTGTGGAAACTGCAATTAGTTTTAAACATTACTAAACAGAAAACGACTAAGTGTTCAGCATTAAATTTATTAATTGGCACTGATTCGAGTACTCCTGTAATCCGTGCGTTGATCCGAGATGTGGCACTTGAAGATACTCATCCTAACCGTGAAGCTTGGCGTGAAATATGCAGAAATCGAGCAACTGAGCTGCTCAAAAAGAATCAACGTCAACAAGACTCGTATGTGAACCAGCAACGACGTTCTCCCAGGATATTCAAACTGAATGACCTGGTATTTGTCATCAAATACTCGCAATCTACGGGAAAATTAGACTCTGGAATGAGAGGCCCCTACCAAGTCACGAAGATCTTATCTAGTGACCGCTATGAACTTAAGTTGCTGAGTGGTGCTCGTGGTAAAATTACCCAGGCCGCAGCTCAGTACATGGTGCCGTGGAAAGGAGAATGGTGTCCAGATACATGCGCAGCTTTTTTTGAATGTGAGTAATTGTGTTTGTCGTGTTACAGGTATATTTGCACGCCATCAATCGAGTGAGCACGCTTTCTTTATGACATGGAGTGTTCGTGTGATGAGAAGTCGCTGATTCGAGCCCAGGGTTGCGAAAATTTATGGGAGTTGTTTGCAAGCTGTTACCGTGATGCCTGTATCCTGAGAGAGCTTGTACTGGGACTCCGGGCACGCGCTGCGGTGCCTACGCTCTGCAGATATGTCAGCGTGCGTGCTACCAGACCTGTGCTGCGGTACTCGATCTGAGATTTTGGACATGCGCTGCGGTGCTTCTGTCTTGCAGACACGTTGTTATACGTGTGGTATGTCGTCGTGCGTGCTACCAGACCTGTGCTGCGGTACTCGATCTGAGATTTTGGACATGCGCTGCGGTGCCTCTGTCTTGCAGACACGTTGTTATACGTGTAGATGTTGAATGCGCTGCGGTGCATTGTTTAAACACAATATCTATCGTGTGAGGTTTATCGTACGGCCGTACTAGTATGATCATGCGTTTGGTTTTGTGAGAGATGAATTTCGTGATAGTTTTTTTTTTATTTTTAAACTAGTATGTTTGCGCAAAAGAGGGCCTCAAACGTGTGATGACTGAAAGACTAGGGAAAAATAAGCTTTAGCATCAGTTTCTTATACCGATTATTTATTGCAGGTGATCATGATGAGGTTACAGTGGCACCAACACTAACTGCAAACCAGAACTCGGATGGAGTTGAACTCGTCCCACCACCCGTCAACCTGGACGAAGGATTACCGGTTGACGATGCTGCCGCTGCTGAAGTGCCCGAGGACGGCGCACGGTCAGGAGAGGCCGTATTAGGATTAAAGAAATTTATTTAAAAAAATAATAAAAAAATAATATTTTACCCCCACCAATTGCTCGTCAAGCTACATCAGCCTATTTTTCTCATATAAGGAATTTCATACAATTTTGGCTCGTCTTACTACATCAGCCTATTTTTCTCACGCGAAAGTATAAAAGCAATGTCATGTGGTTTGACGTGTTATTTGTCGGTGGTCTTTCGTATAGGCAAGGTCATTGTTTGTGTTACGAACTTCTTTGATTATTGTTCGTTTGGTTGATTGTTTTCGTATTTCGGTTATTCTGTAAAATTATCATTTGTAATAAACTCGGTTAAAATGTTGCTAATGTTCTTTTAAATTAAATACCACTTCTGTCGCTAAAAATATATATAATATGTATAATTGCATCGGACGTTAGTCGTGCGTTATATAGTATAAAGTGACTTTTATTTATGCAGCCAAACTCATAGTGGAGGCTTGGTAAGTGAGCAGGAACACGGATTTCGCAAAATAAAATCTTGACGTCCCATAGTAATTGACTCGCGGCTGGGCTTGCGTTCGTAAGGAACACGAAAAGAATAATTTACGAATTTCACAAAAAGGGTCATCGAACCTTGTTACTGCGCACTTACCGAGTCTTCAGTAAGAATTTGGCTGCATAAATTAAAGTCTCCTTATATCCTACTAATAATAAAGTACAGCCGTGTGTGTACATTGAATATATTTGTGAAATATTAATTGAAATGAGTTTCTGTATTGTTCTGAAGCGAAAACTAATTTTCTTGGAATTTTTGTTTGTCCATCTATCTTTTTCTCTGTCTATTTGTTCCGTTTAACTCTAGAACCATTAAACGGATTTGGATGCGGTTTTCTTTATTATCATCGTAGACTGGTCAACATATATAAAAGGTGTTCTATAAAATAACCGCTAAACTGAAAACGGGCAGAGATTGAAAAAAATGCGGGTGGAGACACGGGCAAAGGCTATCTCTATACTTATAATAAAGTAGTAAAATATACCGCACCTGTAAAATAAATATTGTGAATGACTACAATCACTAGAATTTTTGTCTGTCTGTCTGTATGTTCCGTTTTAACTCGAGAACCACTCAACGGATTTGGATGCACTTATCTTTATTATCATCGTACTGACCCTGGTCAACATATAAGCTATAAGTGGTGCTAATAAAGTAACGCCCAAGCTGAAAATTGGTCATAGATTGAATAAACGCGGGCGGAGCCGCCGGCAAAGACTATGTTCATCGCTGTTGAACTTTCTTGCGAACGTGTATGTGTGAATTATTACCTGATGTATTAAGTAAACACAAAATTCGGAATAGTAACTTTCAATATAATTGATTAGATGTCACTTTCAACACAAACACAAAAAAAAATATAAAAATAATTATTTACTAAACAAAATGAAAATTAAACCTATCTAAAATTAAAGTAAACTCATCGAGATTGTTGCTGTCGCATGGTAATTATTACATAATGGCTTCGTTCGTTGAAGTTCTTTATTAATCAAATACATACATATCCACCGACATTAATATGAAAATGAAAAATTAAAATATTTATTTCTTTAAAAAAAGTGGTACATAGTTATATCTTGGTGGTTTTTACCTTTGATTAAGTGAAGAACACCTGTATTGAAATTTTAATTTTCAATTCAATTCCATATCCATAAAGTTATCGTACCAAATAAACTTACTCTAAAATATTTATCTTAAATGGATTAGTTTAAGTTTAAATTAATAATAATATTAGTAATAGTTTTTAAAGTGCAGTGTGTGCGTGTGCGAGTGTGTGAGTGTATGAGGGTGTGTAAGGGGATGTCTGCGTAAGGGTGCATGTGTGTAAATATGCTGGTAAAATTGTAATTAAATTATATAAATTAAGTTAAGTCAGCCCTACGAAGTTGATTCTTTGGATCGATTAGTATAATCACTAACTAAAGTAATTAACCGTTATATTTTATTATATTATCTTTCTATCTTAAATAGATCTTTGGTTTCATCGTAATTTAACATTTTCAGCCACTTAGTTATGCGGTTTTTGGATTCATAAATTGTTAACCTGTCGATATCCAATGTTTCATTGATTAGATTGTGTAAGTTGATATAAATAAGTTGCTTGCGTTTTATATTGTCGTTGTGCAAAAGTACCTTAGCCTCTCAAACAACTTTGATAAATAAAAAACCGGTGCGTACAAATGCGAAAATTTCCCTGTTAGACGCTTTTTCCACTGCACTGCTACGATACATAATGTATGTCTCGTACATAGGTACAACTTGACAAAGTTTTTTTTTTGTTAAGGTGATATGTGAATTTTTCAACGGTCTCTGTTACTCCATGCGGAAAGACCCGCAGTTCGAGAGGGACGGATTCCGGAAAAAATAGCAAAATGTCGGTTTTAAATTAATATAAAATTAACTAAAATAGTTATCAAAATTTCACATTCACGAAATTTTGATATTGTTAAAATAAAATAAAACATCGCCCAAGTCTATATGTCATACCTATTTCGCATACTATAAAAAAAAGTGTAGAAGCAGACCTCATTTCAATAATTATTTCTATCGAGCGAAAGCTCTGCAATCGCGTTTTCCTATTCAAGAAAACTAGAAAAAGGTACCCATATTTATGTACTAATTTATCAAATTAGTAGCTTCTTCTGGAGATCAGGTAAATAACTTCAAAAAGTGCCGATTTTAGTGAGGTAGCGCCCTCCGTGGCCTAGTAGTTACTAAAACTAACTAATCCAAAGGTCACGGGGTTGAAATTCCGTAGGGGTACAATTATACGTCGTCACGACATGAATCCCTATGAGGTGTGTCAGGATCGCAGCAGTTATACGGAAACAGGCGCGAGTGTGTGCAAGTAGCCAGCCAGAGACAAAGATAAGAATCACATTTTTAAACAGAACGGCGGCGATACTATCATATTGGGACGTCGGTCGATGAAAAGAAAGTATACTAGTGTTGACTGTTTCATTGACAGTCTACACTAGAAAACACCTTTGACACGATCTGACACCCCCCGAGTGTATTAGTGACCAGCTCAAAAAATTACACCACTTGCTCTAAAAGCGGCGCGGCGGTAGCTCAAGGGTAAAACGCTGGCCTCCCAATCTTTGAGATCCAGGTTCGATCCCCGGCCGGGCATGCACCAATGAGTTTTTCGGAATTTATGTGCATAGTATTTGTGTTCATAACTAATACTTACCACTTGCTGAACGGTGGAGGAAAACATCGTGAGGAAACCTGCATGCCCTAAAAAGCGTGTATTTGTGCCTGAAGAACGGCGACAGGGCTCACCACCCATCACGTTAGGACGTAAAAATTGTCGGTGAAACGCGGGTGTGCCGAGCGTAGACTGTGATTTCACAGTTCACACCCGGAACACCTCTGATACCCCCTCGGGGATTTACGTCGTGACGATATATATTATAATATATAATGCTCTAAAACTTTTGAACAAAGTGAACTAAAAATCTACTTCCTATGTAAATTTTTAAAAGTAAACTTCATTTAAAAAGAAAAAAATTTGCCTACGTCATTAAAACAAAGTTTTATCTGTATGATAGAGGGAGCATTATATATTATGAAATTAAATCAACCGACCGAATTCATACTGAGGTTAGTTCGGTTAGTGATCAGAATCTAGGTTCAATAATCTTTGTGGCCAAATACGAAAAATATATTTTTTTGCTCCCCTACTGGTAGGACTAGTTTAAGTACAATGCCTAGTCTAATGCAGTAAGGGAGCAAAAAAAAACCTTGTTTCTGATCACTAATCGAGTCTCCAGTATGAATTTGGTCGGTTAATTAAATTTCACCTTATATAGTTAAATTTTCTGTGCACGTCGCTAATACATCCTGTAGCGTAGTGATTTTTTTTTGTGAATATTAATATCTAGCGGTACAGCTTTCAGATGCACTTTTCTATTTACCAACCATCCCTCATAGCCGCCTTGGCCCCGTAGGGTACCCTACTTCGTCGGAATTAATTTCCTGGACTATAACTCTCGTATATTGGCTGTTCGACGACATCGCGCCACGATTTATAGCGCTGATGTCGCGGGCAGGTAGCTAGTGGGGACGCTGTATCGCGTTATAGATTTAGTTTCATGTTTTTTGTTGCGTTTCCTGCTTTCCGCTACTACGGCGGAGGAAGCCTACGAAACAAACAGCTACGCCGTAGTAGAGCGCTTGTCATGTATCGTGATTCGTGCTCTCTTGACTCTTAAGGGCTGTTCATTTATTACGTAAGACAGTTTTGACCTTTTTTAGGGTTTCGTACCCAAAGGGTGCCAAACAGAACCCTATTACTAAGCCTTTCTTGTCTGTCTGTCCGTCTGTCACAGGTGTCTACAGCCTCAACCGTAATACGTAGAAAGTTGAATTTTTACAGAATACGTGTTACTACAGCCTCTATCAGGAAAAAAAAACAAATTTATGGGAAACCCCATACAAAAATCCTTGAAAATGTTGCATTATTTAATCGTTATTGGTTTCGGTTCTTACTTAGACGGTAAAACATACAAGTTTTAAATTTTTTCAGATTGTGCGACATGCTCTACAGTAAAACAAAAAATAAAAAAGTAGGGTTCCGTACGCAGATGGTGCCAAATTTTTTGTTAGTCACTACCATTTTAGCGACTCGTTTTTGTAGCCTGGAGGGTGCTTTGGCATGTACATATATTGTTGTTATTTACCAAAATGTTTTTAAGGCTATGCACCCCTATTATGGCGTGATACGGAACCCTTTGTGCCTGAGCCCGATTCGCACTTGGCCAAATTCTTTTACGCCTATAAAAAAAGATTTGTTTGAACTGTCTTTCCTCATAATCAATCTTTGACAAGATCAAGTTTAAGAAAATATATCAATAAGAGACCTAAATTTATTGATTTTATTGGCGTATAAAACAAGACTAGAATTGAGAAGACAAAAACCATCCATAAAACAGAGGTGCAATTTTGTAAGCCAATGGTATTCAAATTGATAGTCATATGTATTCGGCTAAGCAAATTAGCCCGTTTGACAATTGAAATCGTACATTTTGGCTGTCAAATGAATACGATTGTCTTGTTTTGTTGTTGACAACCAAAAACGTACGATTTCAATTGTCAAACGGGCTAATTTGCTTAGCCAAATATCCATATGACAATCGAATATGAATACCATTGTCTTTCGCAATTGCACCTTGGACTAGCTTAACAGGTAAAGATCAGCCAGTGAAAAATATATCACATCTTATCTTACGTAAGAACTATCTAGACACTCCCTCCCCCCATGTAACAAAAAATAAAATTTGATCTGACCCCCTCCACTCCAAAACGTCTTACGTCATAAATGAACAGCCCCTTACTGACGTATGTACGTAGATTATTCCATGGATTCGATTGATGGTTCTTGGTGGAATATCATCTTCAATAAATTATATGTACACAAATTCTTGTACTTTTTATTCCACAAATATTTATTTTTATTATAACTTAGGCTACTGTTTGGTACACGCCATGGAGCCAACAAATTATTAATTTTAATAACGACTTTGAGTATAAAAAGAAAACATCTCAAGCAAGTAAATACCTCGCTTTATAAATTAGTGGAATAGCTAATTTTCTTTCTTTATACATACATTCATATACGCCTGTCTCCCAGGGGTGCAGGCAGAGACCAGAGGTTTCTTCTTCACGGCTTTGGCCTCTTTTACATCACCAATCTAGTCACACGAGTTCTCGTATTCGGGTGCTTTTGACTTTGCTCTTCTTCTAAATACGTCCTAACTTATCACTTGCGCACCATATTTCCTGTCACTCTTCTTTCATTGATCCTAGCTTACCCCCACAGACGTATAATACAGTAGCAGACCTAACATTAATAATAAACGCATAGTGTCGACGCGTGGCAATTTCAGCTCCGTGAACTTCGGGCTTTTTTAAATATAAATATTGCTTGTTTCCAAACAAAATATATACTAGAGATTGGTATAGGAATTAACAAATATGTTCCAAGCATAAGCCAGCCAAAACAACCCATTTTTATACGTTTCTTCGTACCATGAAGCCTAATAGTAGCTTATTTTGTGTATGGAAACTTGCCACGCTATTTAATCCGTATGTTTGGTCTGCTACTTAGTAATATTATATGTCTGTGCTTACCCCAAATCACTGAACCATTTCATTTCATATGTTTTATGTTTGGAATAGTTAATAATAATAAAAAAAAACAATAAAGCTGATGATAACATCGACTGATGACGGCCCCATACCGTGGGCCGAAATATATCGAGTTAAAATATGTTTCATTGCTTTTACAATTATTACTAACTAACCTAAAAAAAGGTAAATCATATTCTCAACTGAAGCCAGTGAAGAAGAAATATATCATGAGCAAATTTGTCCCTTTTTCGTAGATATTTATTATTACCTCTTTTTTTTAATACTAAATAAAAGCTTTTAAAAAACTATATAAATTAAGAAATAGTTTAAAAAGGGTAACTTATACTTTAATTCATATGTTTTATATTGTACTCTTCTATTCAAGACACTGAATGTTAATTGAGAAATTCTCTACATAATAATAATGAATATCTTAAACCAATCTATATTATAGTGACAAGTTTGCTTAGATTTGCCACGTCAAAAACACATCTTTAAAATATAGTGTAAATTGACCTTGAAATGCATAATCCGTACAAATAACGCACACGCGTACACGAGAAGCATAGTTGAGTTTTTACTTTGCTAGAAGCTTCAAAGCAGTACTTAAATACACGTACAAATAGCTTTAGTAGTGAGTGGGCTGGCACAGGTGTGGGACCCTAGAGGGCACTCTCTGTAATCTAGGTGCGGGATAAATAACATTCCTGACAAGCCTGGCCCTTTGGTAACGAGTTACTTGGGACCCAGGAATGCAGGTGTGCGCCAGACTCCGCTACGAGTTTGTGGCTGTTTTGAAGTCGCTATATTTAATTCGCCTGCGGTTGTGTTGTGGAGTGCGTGTGAACACAATGAACAAAATTTAACTTCTGTGTAACTTTAATTATTTCGCTCCGAACTGTAAACTCGCGCTCGCCCGATTCTCGCTTGATCGATTTGGCTCATGTTCGAACTTGATTTTTTTTTGTCTTATTTACTCACCTATGTGCCTAATTTCATTACGTTCCGATCAAGGATACTCGAATTGTCGTCGAACAAACATTCATACATACAAACATACGTAGTACATACATACAAACGCCGGAGAGCGCTCGCCTGCTAACTCAGAGGTTATGGGCTCAATCCCACGGTGCAAAATAATTTGTGTTCGGTCTGCGTGCTTCGAAAAGCTATTGATACATTTGTGCCCGATGTACGACGATAGGGCTCATCACGTTTGTGACAAAATACACTTGGTGAAAAGCGCTTGGACTGTGATTTGCGGTTCACAGTTTACATTTGTGCCCGATGTACGACGATAGGGCTCATCACGTTTGTGACAAAATACACTTGGTGAAAAGCGCTTGGACTGTGATTTGCGGTTCACAGTTTACATTTGTGCCCGATGTACGACGATAGGGCTCATCACGTTTGTGACAAAATACACTTGGTGAAAAGCGCTTGGACTGTGATTTGCGGTTCACAGTTTACATTTGTGCCCGATGTACGACGATAGGGCTCATCACGTTTGTGACAAAATACACTTGGTGAAAAGCGCTTGGACTGTGATTTGCGGTTCACAGTTTACATTTGTGCCCGATGTACGACGATAGGGCTCATCACGTTTGTGACAAAATACACTTGGTGAAAAGCGCTTGGACTGTGATTTGCGGTTCACAGTTTACATTTGTGCCCGATGTACGACGATAGGGCTCATCACGTTTGTGACAAAATACAATTGGTGAAAAGCGCTTGGACTGTGATTTGCGGTTCACAGTTTACATTTGTGCCCGATGTACGACGATAGGGCTCATCACGTTTGTGACAAAATACACTTGGTGAAAAGCGCTTGGACTGTGATTTGCGGTTCACAGTTTACATTTGTGCCCGATGTACGACGATAGGGCTCATCACGTTTGTGACAAAATACACTTGGTGAAAAGCGCTTGGACTGTGATTTGCGGTTCACAGTTTACATTTGTGCCCGATGTACGACGATAGGGCTCATCACGTTTGTGACAAAATACACTTGGTGAAAAGCGCTTGGACTGTGATTTGCGGTTCACAGTTTACATTTGTGCCCGATGTACGACGATAGGGCTCATCACGTTTGTGACAAAATACACTTTGTGAAAAGCGCTTGGACTGTGATTTGCGGTTCACAGTTTACATTTGTGCCCGATGTACGACGATAGGGCTCATCACGTTTGTGACAAAATACACTTGGTGAAAAGCGCTTGGACTGTGATTTGCGGTTCACAGTTTACATTTGTGCCCGATGTACGACGATAGGGCTCATCACGTTTGTAACAAAATACACTTGGTGAAAAGCGCTTGGACTGTGATTTGCGGTTCACAGTTTACATTTGTGCCCGATGTACGACGATAGGGCTCATCACGTTTGTAACAAAATACACTTGGTGAAAAGCGCTTGGACTGTGATTTGCGGTTCACAGTTTACATTTGTGCCCGATGTACGACGATAGGGCTCATCACGTTTGTAACAAAATACACTTGGTGAAAAGCGCTTGGACTGTGATTTGCGGTTCACAGTTTACATTTGTGCCCGATGTACGACGATAGGGCTCATCACGTTTGTAACAAAATACACTTGGTGAAAAGCGCTTGGACTGTGATTTGCAGTTCACAGTTTACATTTGTGCCCGATGTACGACGATAGGGCTCATCACGTTTGTAACAAAATGCACTTGGTGAAAAGCGCTTGGACTGTGATTTGCGGTTCACAGTTTACATTTGTGCCCGATGTACGACGATAGGGCTCATCACGTTTGTAACAAAATACACTTGGTGAAAAGCGCTTGGACTGTGATTTGCGGTTCACAGTTTACATTTGTGCCCGATGTACGACGATAGGGCTCATCACGTTTGTAAAAAAATACACTTGGTGAAAAGCGCTTGGACTGTGATTTGCGGTTCACAGTTTACATTTGTGCCCGATGTACGACGATAGGGCTCATCACGTTTGTAACAAAATACACTTGGTGAAAAGCGCTTGGACTGTGATTTGCGGTTCACAGTTTACATTTGTGCCCGATGTACGACGATAGGGCTCATCACGTTTGTGACAAAATACACTTGGTGAAAAGCGCTTGGACTGTGATTTGCGGTTCACAGTTTACATTTGTGCCCGATGTACGACGATAGGGCTCATCACGTTTGTAACAAAATACACTTGGTGAAAAGCGCTTGGACTGTGATTTGCGGTTCACAGTTTACATTTGTGCCCGATGTACGACGATAGGGCTCATCACGTTTGTAACAAAATACACTTGGTGAAAAGCGCTTGGACTGTGATTTGCGGTTCACAGTTTACATTTGTGCCCGATGTACGACGATAGGGCTCATCACGTTTGTGACAAAATACACTTGGTGAAAAGCGCTTGGACTGTGATTTGCGGTTCACAGTTTACATTTGTGCCCGATGTACGACGATAGGGCTCATCACGTTTGTAACAAAATACACTTGGTGAAAAGCGCTTGGACTGTGATTTGCGGTTCACAGTTTACATTTGTGCCCGATGTACGACGATAGGGCTCATCACGTTTGTAACAAAATACACTTGGTGAAAAGCGCTTGGACTGTGATTTGCGATTCACAGTTTACATTTGGGACACCTTTGTGACACCCCATCGGAGATTCTTTTAATAGGAAAGTAAAGGAAAATCGAGTTCAGCTGATTATTGTGTACGAACAAATATTTTATAACATGTATTGTGTCTCGCATCAGGGATTCATGGCGTGAAGATATGATTTTTTTAAATCGATTCGAGCTGATTACCTAAACACCTAAAAAAAATTACATCGCTTGAATTTTAACATATGAAGTGATTAAAATAATTTTGTTCATATGTCTTTCATCGCTCAAGCTTTCGTAAATTTTTTTACAGACCGAATCGTAAGGTAAGCCAGCTTTCGTAGAATTCCGTATGCACCATGAGGGCGTAAACATTACAGATCATTCATTGCCCCAATTGCAGTCATTTATTTTATTTTTTTAAGGTTAGGAAATATTTTATTATTTATTTCAATAATAACGTTTTAAATTTTTCAAGGCTGCATATAAGGTCAGATTGAGCACCTCATTTTGCATCAATCAGAACTGAACTCTACGACGTTTCCTTTTAGTTTAAATTAGCACGCTCTCAGCCGTGGTTGTTATAACCACCAAGAAACACGCGTCCACAAAAATCTGCGTATTTATTTAATAACTCTGCTTCTAGATGCAATTTTTAAAATATTCTAAGACGAGCTGACGACGTCATGTTTTAACTTATTATTAATACAAATTTCAAGGCTGTGTGATGAAAGGAAGGCCCTTTAACACTCGAAAAACATTAACTGTAGAGGTAACTTCGTAATTTTTTTCTATCGTGTGAACTTAAATATTTTATGTTTTTTCTAAGATCAGCCTATCAGCCATATAGTCTACTTTTTATATTATTTTTACTATACCCGTTAACAAAGTTACACAATATGATATTCTCATTTGAAGTTGGGCATCTAGCCTTATACGGACCCTTAAGCTCCGCAATGCTGAGATCTCAGATCGATAACGAACGGACATTCTGAGCTGTCACTGGAATAGTCAAACAGTCAAACATCGCCACTGTTATAAAGGTACTCAGAATTCAGATACATCACTATAACTGTCAAAAGTGGTCAAGTGTGAAAGAATCTTTTCTTTGTTTACATCACTGCTCAATCCGACTTGATCGTAGTACATAGGTAACACTAAAAGTTTCCGGAACTGGCCACTTACATAAACAATATTTAAAAATGTATTGCAACATTTGAAAATAGAACTCTTTGGCTGTAGAATGCAGTTTGTTTCATTTGACTGTCTTTTGTTTTTACCTTGTGGCACCATTTAAAAAATTGTGTGTCTGCATCAACATGGATTTAACTCGGGAAAATTTTCGTAGTATGATTTTCTACGATTTCAAGTGTAATTTGACAGCTCAACAGAGCATCGCTCGGCTTGAAACAGCTTTTGGCAATGAAGCACCATGCAAGACGACTGTTTATAGCTGGTTTGCAGAATTCAAGCGTGGTCGTATCAATCTCAGTGACGAATCTCGCGATGGTCGGCCGTCCACCGCTGTGACCAACAAAAACATCGATGCTGTGCGCCGTATGATTGAAACAGACAGGCATGTGACCTACCATGAAATTCGCGCATCCTTAGAAATAGGCATGAGTCAAATACAATCAATCCTACACAAACATTTGGGTGTGAGAAAGCTGTGCTCGCGGTGGATCCCACACAACTTGACCGAGGCTCAAAAAACGGACCGCGTCACTTGGTGCAGTGCCATGCGTACCAGATTCAACGAAGGTGCGTCAAATTTGGTGTGGGACATAGTAACAGGTGACGAAACATGGATTTATTGCTACGATCCCAAAACAAAGCAGCAATCGAGCGTATGGGTCTTTCAAGATGAGCCGAAACCAACCAAAGTGGCGCGCGTGAAAAGTGCATCTAAGCGGATGATTGCTTCTTTTTTTAATAAAACTGGACACGTGGCTACTGTTGCTTTAGAGAATCGTCGTACCGTGAATAGTGACTGGTACACGACCATTTGTTTGCCGGAAGTTATTGACGAACTCCGTAAAAATAACCGTAAACGCCGTATCATCCTGCACCACGACAATGCTAGTTCTCACACGGCCAGACAGACAAACGACTTTTTGAAGACGAAAAATGTAGAACTCATGAGTCATCCTGCATACAGTCCCGACCTGGCACCTTGTGACTTTTTTCTGTTCCCAAAAATTAAGAACCAATTACGCGGTCAACGATTTTCATCACCAGAAGAGGCTGTCGAGGAGTATGAAAAACACGTTTCAGAGGTCACCACAGGGGAGTGGCACAAAAGTTTTCAACACTGGTTTGATCGAATGAAAAAGTGCATAGACGCCAAGGGAGATTATTTTGAAAAACAATAAATTAATTTTGTACCTTTAATAGTATTTTTTCATATTCATTCCGGAAACTTATAGTGCGTCCCACGTATACTATTCATTTTCTAATTCAAAGAAAATGTTACCAGTTTATTTTTAAAGAGTAAAATATCCTGAAACCTCTATTTGAATAACCTCATTGTTTAATCGTGATTAACACTTATGCTCATTTTATTAAATATGTAACTACGTACATGATGGAAAATAAATATCCATATTTTAAACACTCGGCGATTTATCCATCGCAAGGAGATACGATAAATGTTAATCCTTTACCTGATCGGTTTCAGTTCTTTAAACCCTTGAAATCTAAAACCGGTTGGGTAAAGAAATCCTTTACTTGTATTTGTGAACGAGTACAAGTATTTATCATTTACCTTGCTATTCTCCAAGGTTTACCAAGTGTCAAAATATTGATCACAGAGAGTGGGCAACAATCTTTCAATCTTTGCTTGGTTTCTCACATCTGCTCTACAAAACAAACTCATTGGTTTGAACTAAACCGTTTCATATGAGAGATCATCATCAGTTTCTCCCCTCGACGTTTCAATCGCAAACACACCATTAGCCGAGTTCCAACTGTGATAAATTAAACGTGGCCTCAACGCTCCACTGATTTATTGGGTAAAGTTTGAACGACCTCGGATGCTGACGGTCTGGAGGCAGCAAGTTATCACGAGGGTAGGTAGAACTGACATTAGTGGAAGAAGGTCTAGAAAAAGATATGTGAAAGTGCGGTGCAGCACTTTTTGCTCTTAGATATAATAAGAGTTGTATTAGTTGCTATCACGTAGCACCTTTTGTACCCCACTCATATTAAACATTTCACCTCGGAATGAGAGATAATAAGCTGGAATCTCGTATGATACCTTAATTTTGGCGTTTTAAAAGTTGTCTGATAAGTCTCATAAAATCTCGCGTCTGCGCCGTAAGTTATTCAAGGTCAAAGGTCACAAAAATCGGGTTTTCGCGGTTATCTTGATTTCTAATAGCTCCAATGATGCCAATATTCAGTATAAAATTGTAGAACTAAAATTTTGCGACAAATTTTGTTCCAAACATTTTTTCATGCGCTCAACCGTTTTTGAGATAGAAGGCGGAGAGCGCAGTACTCAGCCATACATACTATAATGCAAGGTCAACTTTTTCAACACTAATGCTCTGAAAGTAAATCTTATTTAATAGCTTTATACAGGATATTATTCATAGAGATAAACATTTGACCTTGCATTACAGTATGTATGGCTGAGCACTGCGCACTTAATTTTTTAATAATTTATCTGTAGCCAATCTATAACATCTCTAAGGGCCATATTTATATTCTGCTCAAATAAATCCTTATTTTGACATTGTATCACAAGAGTAGTGTCATCGGCAAATAAAACTGAGTGGTGAGAAATATGTAGGGGCAAGTCGTTTATATACAACAAGAACAAAATGGGACCAAGAATACAGCCCTGTGACACTCCAAATCTATTTTCTCGATATGATGATATATAAGTTAGTCTTTGATGACTTTAGTTCTACTAATTTCCGTGCATTGTTCCTGTCTTGCAAATAACTTTCAAACCATTTGTATGCTGGTCCTCTAAAGCCGTACAGACTGAGATTTTAGAGTAATAAATTGTGACAAACAAAGTCGAAAGCTTTACTCATGTGCAAAAAAATCGCAATGACTGGTATTTTATTATTTAAGCTTTTGGTAATTTTTTCTATTAATGAGTAGCAAGCTAATGATGTCGAGCTGTTATTACGAAATTCAAATTGTCGAGGGCTCAGAATTTTATATTTTTACGTACAGTATGACCTTAAAAGGTTATGACCTTTTCCAGTACTTTTGATAATATTAAAACAAGAGTTACTCGTCTGTAATGATTCATATCAGTTTCATCTCCTTTTTAGGGTTCCGAAGTCAGACAAGAAAGTCCGCGGCTTAGCTCAGAGACTATTACATAGGTAACACTAAAAGTTTCCGGAACTGGCCACTTACATAAACAATATTTAAAAATTTATTGCAACATTTGAAAATAGAACTCTTTGGCTGTAGAATGCAGTTTGTTTCATCTGACTGTCTTTAGTTTTTACCTTGTGGCGCCATTTAAAAAATTGTGTGTCTGCATCAACATGGATTTAACTCGGGAAAATTTTCGTAGTACGATTTTCTACGATTTTAAGTGTAATTTGACAGCTCCACAGAGCATCGCTCGGCTTGAAACAGCTTTTGGCAATGAAGCACCATGCAAGACGACTGTTTATAGCTGGTTTGCAGAATTCAAGCGTGGTCGTATCAATCTCAGTGACGAATCTCGCGATGGTCGGCCGTCCACCGCTGTGACCAACACAAACATCGATGCTGTGCGCCGTATGATTGAAACAGACAGGCATGTGACCTACCATGAAATTCGCGCATCCTTAGAAATAGGCATGAGTCAAATACAATCAATCCTAAACAAACATTTGGGTCTGAGAAAGCTGTGCTCGCGGTGGATCCCACACAACTTGACCGAGGCTCAAAAAACGGACCGCGTCACTTGGTGCAGTTCCATGCTTACCAGATTCAACGAAGGTGCGTCAAATTTGGTGTGGGACATAGTAACAGGTGACGAAACATGGATTTATTGCTACGATCCCAAAACAAAGCAGCAATCGAGCGTATGGGTCTTTCAAGATGAGCCGAAACCAACCAAAGTGGCGCGCGTGAAAAGTGCATCTAAGCGGATGATTGCTTCTTTTTTTAATAAAACTGGACACGTGGCTACTGTTGCTTTAGAGAATCGTCGTACCGTGAATAGTGACTGGTACACGACCATTTGTTTGCCGGAAGTTATTGACGAACTCCGTAAAAATAACCGTAAACGCCGTATCATCCTGCACCACGACAATGCTAGTTCTCACACGGCCAGACAGACAAACGACTTTTTGAAGACGAAAAATGTAGAACTCATGAGTCATCCTGCATACAGTCCCGACCTGGCACCTTGTGACTTTTTTCTGTTCCCAAAAATTAAGAACCAATTACGCGGTCAACGATTTTCATCACCAGAAGAGGCTGTCGAGGAGTATGAAAAACACGTTTCAGAGGTCACCACAGGGGAGTGGCATAAAAGTTTTCAAAACTGGTTTGATCGAATGAAAAAGTGCATAGACGCCAAGGGAGATTATTTCGAAAAACAATAAATTAATTTTGTACCTTTAATAGTATTTTTTCATATTCATTCCGGAAACTTATAGTAGTACTAGAAAGCTGTAATTTGGCATGGATATAAATATTAGTACTGGATAGCTCAGTTGGTGGAGCAACCGCCCGGTAAGCGAGAGGTCCCGGGTTCGAATCCCGGTTCAGAGCTCCTCACGTCCAGATTTACTTTTCTGATTTTCGATACCGTAATGATATACATTTAATTTTATAAATATTAGTCACGCCGACAAAATGGTAAAATAAAATCCTGAAAAAAATTTTTTTTTGGTGTAGTTCTCATACACGTAAACTGATCTTACGTATATTACTGTTTTTTTTTTCTCGTCTATCCCATAGTGTAGGGTATAGTTGGATAGGTCGTTCAAAAACATTGTGGGTGTGTGAAAACTATATTTCGATTTAAGGAACCGTTGGCGAAATATTAAGCTTTAAAGTGAAAATTTTAGTTACAGTAGAGCGTCCTCCCCCCTGTCAGCTAAACGGTTGTTTAAATAAATGTGAAAAAATTCACAGAAGTAGTATATATAATGAATTTAAAAGGCAAACTATTACAGCTAAGTAGGCTTTACAGGTTTACGAGTACAGGTCGCGCCAAACTTTTGGTCCCCTCTAATGTATGGGACTAGAAGTTTGGCGCGGTGTCTATTAGTAGACCAACTTATAAAATGTACCGTGCAACTACGGAACCCTACATTGCGCGTGGCCAGACACGCACTTGACCGGTTTTTTATGTAGTTGTTTGACTATAGAAAATTTAATCCTCTTAGGGAAAATGCCTTGTTCTAAAGATAAATTAATTATATGATTCAAGGGATGTGAAATTTCATTAGAGCACAGTTTTACTAGAAATGTATTAATCTCATCATAACCCATTGAAGATGTCTTATTTTAGTTATTTATTATTTTATTAATGTCATTTTCATTTATTGGATAAAGAAATTCATTTGATTCAATGTTTAAACTATTATGTTGTTTTTTGTACAAATGGATCCCTGAATTGAAAAATGGTTTGACATATCCACAATATTTTTGAAAAACCTATCCAACGACCGATTAAGAGGCGCAAAAAAAAAGATCATCCCATAAGTGAATGAATGAATGAATGAATATATTTATTTATTTCAAGAATAACTTAAATCTAAATACATCCCACAAAACCAAGTAGGAATTTGGTTTGTCTGTGGGGAGGGAGTCGCACTTCTTTTTCGTAGGTAGGTACATTAACAATAAATAATAACATTGTTATTTTAATCTATGTTTACATATTTTGTAGAAGGTAAGTTTTATATAATTTTGCAAATTTATTTTTATTTTGTTCAGATCTTATACGAACAGGCATTTCATTATATAACATTGGAATTTTGCGTTTAAGCAATCTGCCGCCAAAGTAGTTATTCACTTTTACTGTTTCATATTTACCCTGAGCAGTTGCTCTCGTGTTGAGCCCATGCTGTTTAGGTATCTTATGATCTGGGGTGCCATGGCCATTTACTGCAATTATGTATTTATATTTTAATGAAGCCGGTAGTATTTTACATAATGAGTACAATATTTTGATATTATTTTTGTGTTTTTTCCTAACATTTTTACTGACTAGGAATTTTAAGAATTTTATTTGTATATTTTCAATCTTATCCATGTATGTTTTAAATATAGATCCATAGCAGTCCACACCATAAGATATAATTGAGTCAACCAACGACATATATATAGTTTTTAGCACAGAAATTGGTACTTTGTAACTAAGATGTTTGAATTTAAATAACAATATGCGTAGCTTATTTAATATCCTTTCTATGTGTTTAGTCCAGCCCATATTTTCATCGATGCACATTCCTAGGTATGTAACACATGGAACTTGCTTTATTGTTTTACATTTACAATTAGATAAGTTATTATGGAAACAGTTAAAGTCGTGGGCAACCAGTTGACATGAAGAGTCCGGGGTACAAGAGTACGGAGACCGGATAACAAGGAGGTTAGTTTTTTCGGCATTGAGTACGATTCCGTTATCGTGCGACCATCGCACTACGTTGTCGATATCCTCCTGCACGAGACGCGACACCTCGCCCATGTCGCGGCCGGCCCGCAGCGTGCACAGGTCGTCCGCGAACATGTACGCTGAGCAATGGCGGACCACGTTGCACATGCTGTTCACGTGCATCAGGTAACACAGCGGGCCACAGCCGGAGCCCTGCGCCACCCCGCGCCGCGCCGCCCACTGCTGCGGTCCGCTGTGCTCCTCGCCCACTCTCACCCGGTACGAGCGGTCCGTCAAGTACTGGCGGTACCAGCTATTAAGCGGTCCGCTGATCCCGCACTCCGCCATCGCCCCAAGCAGCGTCTCGTGCCGTAGGGTATCGAAGGCCTTTTTAAAGTCGAAAAATACAGCAACAACAAATTTTTTATCGTTGAGATAACTATTAACTTCGTCCGTAAATTTTACAAGTAATGTTGATGTACTTTTATCCTTCTGAAAACCGTGCTGGCAATCGTTTATAACTGCATGTTCATTAAGGAATCTATTTTGTTGATTAACTATACATTTTTCTATGATTTTTTCTATACTGGATAAGATAGCTATAGGTCTGTAGTTAGCATAATTTTTATGATCACCTTTTTTATAAATAGGTCGCACTATGGCTTCTTTTAGTTTTTGAGGAAACTTCGTATTTTTTATACATAAATTAATTAAGTGAGCTATGACTGGGCTTATTTGTTCACTTATATATCTTAGGTCCCTCATACGTATACCATCTGACCCTGGCGATTTCTTATCACTCATTTTCTTTATGACTTTTTGGACCTCCTTGCTATTCACCGTTCTCCATCTCATCGACATACAAGCCTCATTTCGATAGTCAGCACGGTTTAAGAAAGTTTCGTTACAATCATGAATTATATTATCGATATCATTTTTAAATGTAGTTGCAAAGTTATTACATATTTTTTGCTTTGTATTTCCTGACAAGTGTTTCAATATTACCTCATCTGTTGACTTTTTTCTATTACCAAGTATTCTATTTATATTATCCCATATTTTCTTTACGTTACCATTACATTCGATTATTTTTTGTTTCTCATGTTCATTTCTTATTTTAGAGAATAGCTTTGTACACTTATTTCTGTATTTTGTATAATTTAATCTTTTTAACATGTTTGTTTTATCTTGGAACCATATCATAAACAGTGTATCCCTCTCCAATACCATTTTTTTCATTTTGTTGTTTACCCATCCTTTTGAGTCCCTTCCACTTGTTTTAACTTGTTTAGTCTGGTAACTTGATTCGTAAATATTAGTAAATATTTCATAAAGTAAAAGCAACTCCGCAACGAACCAGTGAGCCGATGGGAAAAACTCGTCAAAAGTGGTGTGTCAGGATCTCTGTAGTCTCTGCCTATCCCTCTGGGAGACAAGTGTGAGAATATGTACGTATGTATTAATTAAATAATAGGGTATTTAATTCCACGTTCCACGACGTATATTGCGTAAAAAGCGAAAAAAAATCAAAATCTTGGTAACAAGAAAATGTGAACATGGTATGCGTATACGGCTATGTTTATCACGATCTACTCTTAGGTGTTGCCCACTCTTTTGGTTGAACTCTAATATACAGGATGAACCAAACGAATGTCCCCTGGAGGGAAAGTGTCCTGAATATTGAAGATAGCAATTTTATTTTTAAAATAAAGAAAACTGCATTCAAAGAATAAAAACAATTACTTGCCTGAACTGGAAATCGAACCGGACAAATGTGTAAGAAAAAAAAACAACCTGTATTATCAAATTTTTATTTTAAATATCAAAAGAAACTTAAATAACATGAATAGGTAATCTGAAATACTTAAAAATATTAAACTAATACAAACTAAACTACTTAATAAAAGACGCAGGAAAAACTAATTATTAATTTTCCTGAACAACATATAAAATGGCACATCGATATAGTATATCATAAGGACCAAGTCAAGATGTAATTTTAAAATGTTGTTTAGGAAAGTTAATACCGTTTTTCCTGCTTCTTTTCCGTACTTCTAACAATATTGCATTTTGGGATACCTTAAAGAGTTTTATTATTATAATGTTAAATTTCATGGTCTTCCTTTAATTTACAATACTATGTTACTTGCAAGGATTTGGTTCTAATCCTTGACCCTTTCGAGCAGTATCATAAAAATACAGAAAGTTTTTTTTACACATTTGTCCGGTTCGATTCCCGGTTCATTCTGGTGTTTTTTTTTTTTATTCTTTGAATGCAGTTTTCCTTAAGGCGCCTAGGCACGCCACCGTTTTAGTACAAAATTTAATAATCCGTTTCTCAGTTGTCTTTCGTAATAGACAAATAGGTGCTGGTATTTTAAGAGGCACCATTTTGCCAAAATTTTGAATATTAATTTTGTTTTAAAGACATAAAGCTGGACAGATTTACATACAAAGTTGTTTTCTCGCCTCAGATTGTACCTATATCAAAATTTAACATTTCAGCGAAATAGCGACTCTATAAATGCCTGTATTAAACTATTGAGGTCTATTCCTTTAGTCTATAACAAAAAACAACAGAGAAACGTGTTATCAAATTTTGTACTAAAACGGTGGCGTACCTATGCGTCTTAATCTTAAATATAAAATAAATGTTTGTTTAAGTGAAATTTGCTATCTTCAATATTTAAGGTACTTTCCCTCCAGGGATCATTCGTTTGGTTCGCCCTGTATATAAAACCTTTTCTGTGTTACAAGTAAAAGTAAAAATAAAATCAATTGTGGTAATGCACATCCCAATATAACTTAGCCTAGCTGCACAACGATCAGCTCAATTAAATGATTGCGTTTATTTCAAACCAACTTTCCACAGCTACAGGCGTATTCGTTCTTAAAAAAAAACCTTTTTCAACACTGAATTGTCTATAAAAGAGCTTAGTTTCTTATCAGCAGTAAAATGGGTTTATTCGAAAAATATTTTCAACCGCTGCTTATCCTCCAAACAGTTTTCGGTGTCTCCGACGTTGTCACTCGAGATGGGTTTATTTTAAAAACTCCGTGGAAATATTATACTTCAGCAATATTCATATCTTTATTCTATTGTGTTTTAAGTGTATTTTTTTTCACAGTGAATTTGATATCAAACCCAGCAAGCATTACATTTCTTTATTACTTGCTTCTCACAACACCATTACTGGTATACTATATGCTTATCTTTCCATTGTCTAATCGTATTAGAAACCAAAAACTATACAAATTGCTTAAATACTTAGATAACACACTACTTTTGTCAAATAATGATGTAATATACAATCCACAGTGCAAAATATTGTATGCAACAATTGTTTTTTTCGGCGTCATGTCCTCCATGACTTTACTAATACTTTTATTTCTGCCTCCTGAAGAACTGCTGCTAGGCATAGTAAATATTTCTATGACTCTCTATAAATCTTTAGTATTTGACGTGAAATTTTTAACACTATATGGTGTCATTTATTTTTTGACTGTCCGTCTAAGATTTATCAAGAGTTTGATCGAGAAGCAAATGTGTCAAGGGCCTTTACGTACTCACGAAATATTACAGTGCTATAACGCTCTCAGAATCACGTCTTTCTCTCTCAAATTAGCACAAAAAATTCACAACTTTCAAGTAAGTGTAATTATGTTATAGTTAAGGTGGGATTATCCTGCTATAAACAATAAAACTTATACTAAAATAAACTTCGCAAGAAATGTGATATAAAACGGCCGTCATATTCAAATTCCATCCTCTTCATTCCAAAATCACATTAATTATAAAAGCGAAAGTTTGTGTGTGTGTTTTGTGTGTGTGTACGTTTGTTACTCTTTCACGCTGAAACGGCTGGACGGATTTGGATGAAATTTTGAATGGATATAGCTTATACCCTAATTTAACACATAGGCTACCTTTTATCCCGAAAAAAAGCATGTCGTTAAACTGAATAACAGGCGGGCGGAGCCGCGGGCAAAAACTAGTAATAAATAAAAACTTTTAGGTTATGAAATAAACTTTTGGGAGTACGGAGCGTATTGAGGTGGTATGGGACCTGTCCTGATGACCTGTCAAAGGTCGTAAGTGTCGGCTGGATGAACGATAAAATATGTGGAGTCAAGAGTCAAGTCAACCAAGATATCCTGCTAGTCTAGTGGTTTGCTATAACCATATCGAGCTCGATAGCGCGTGATACAGTGCTCTCTCTCACTCTGTTGATCTGACCCGAGAGGGATAGACATTCTGTATCGAGCTGTTTAAGCTCGATATGATCTACTGTGCTAGCCCCTGGAGTTGACATCGGTTTATTCTTTATCAGAGTTATATCTTCCTTTATCTACAAAATAGATCCGAGCAACGATCGAGATCGGCTATTCATTATTTTTAGTGCAATAATAATAATAAGACGGTTAAAATTTTAATTTGACACGTTGATTTTGTATTATCAAGAACAGGTTTTATTACTTTATATAGTCAAAGTTCATGTTTTGCAGGTCCTATTCCTCACATTCGAAGACTTCGTTTTATTGACTGATGCATTGATCAGGTTCATATTACCTAGCAGTGTAAGTGTTTATTAATTTTCACTTTGACTTTGGGCGTCTTATTTATTATTTATAGAAAGTATCTAGTCGGCCACTAATCCATCCATCCATCAGCCTGTTTCGTCCACTGCTGGACATAGGCCTTTCCAGGATATCGTCAGTCTTGGCGGTGCTCCTGGAAGAATTGCCCATACTTACACACGCTGGACAGGCGGGTTGGTGACGCCGCTGCCCGTCACTAGTCTGTTTTATATAAGGCTCGACAATTGGGGATGGATATACCGCCATCCATCGGTCCCAAGCAATGGCGGGCCGCCTGGTTTCACCTGAGAGCTGTTCTCTTACTCTCCCCCGAATAACTTCGGGAGGATTTGCGAGTAAGATGGTGATACCTCCACAGTCGAGCCCAGCATTAGCTCTACCCCCTAATTTATTTGTATATTTATTTTTTTATTTTTTATTTTCTGAAGATATACATTGTAAAGATTAACTTTGACTTGCAGAAAGGATACTTTATGTATCTATTTTACAGAATAAATATTTTGATTTTGATTTGATTGATTTGATCATCGCCAAGTACTGGGATAATTTTCATTGTTACCATGTTGAAAGGTCTGCAATTTGTTTTTCACACCACCTGCTGTGTCCAATTACATGTCATTTGCAACCTCAACGTAAAGTAAATCATTATCTCTTAAGGGATATAAAGTTGTATGAACCTCCCTAGGGAATAAGATTTGAATTTAGAGCGTCAAATTCGCGTGGATACTCGGGGAAAACTCTAAGTAAAAAAATACCCATATGGCGTTGTAAAGAGGTTTTTTCGAAAATCGAACTGGCAACCACAAGCAGAGAGCTAGGTGCGAGTTGCCTATCGAATAACTTTGCTACCGCGTGAATTGATTTCCAGCGCGTGTTTTGTCCTACACACTACACCAAAACGTCTACACAGAATATTGTTTCGCTACATATTTTTGTTGATAAGCCGTGTCTCCTGCACAAAAAAAAGAAAAAGGTGCGTTTACAAAGAATGTGAAACAAAAGACGGTATTTGGTGCTGTGATTGTCAGTGAATTTTATTGCAATATTCATGTTGATACAAAAATGTCGAGCGATAGTGATTCTACTCCAGAGTTTATCAAAACAGACGCTTTAGAGATTATTAATAATCTATTACCGGAAAAATCAAAACAAATACATGAAAAAGCATATGACGATTTTTTTCAATAGAGAACAACAAAGGGTGTAAAGACTGTATCGGAATCCGTCCTTTTAGTCAGTGGAAATACCAACATTTAGCAGAAACTCGAGAGTCAAGCAGCCTATGGTGCATTTATTCAATGGTCAGATCTACGATACGCATCAAACACAATATTCAAATCAATACATACAGATTGTTGTCTTTCTTAAAGAGGAAATCAGAAGCTTATCGGGCTAAAAAGTCAAAAGTATTCACAACACGACATGTGAAAACTTCTAAATGAAGCACCAGATTACAGCTTTCTTGCCATGAAAGTAAGTACCTACATATTATTAGGTCCTATTAAAGGTTTACAACATATTATGTTATTAACTATGTACTATCTATATTTATCACTAGTTTTTGTCCGTGACTTCGTCTGCCTAGATTTCACAACATATTTATATTAAGCCGTTGTGCTATTCTGATGTAATAACGTAAAGTTTCATAAAATCCGTTCAGAAGTTTTTACATAAGGGAGCAACAAAATCCATCTATTCTCACAAACTTTCGCTTTTATAAATATTAGCACGATATAATCTAATTACTGTTGTTTTTTTATACATAGGTGGTCTTGATTATCGGATTGAATGGCTCACGTCGTGGAAATGAACTTCTCAACATAAAAGTTGAGGATATCGGAAAGCAGTTATTGTTGCTAAGCTTGCCAGATACAAAAACGAATAGAGAACGGTCATTCGTGGAGAACAAGCCAGAATTGTCCAAAAAGTATCAATCTTTACACCCTTCTAACATCAACATTAATAGATTTTTCCTGTATTATAATAATGGCAAATGCACGAGACAAGTCATTGGGAAAAATAAAATTGGTGTTATTCTAAAGGAGCCAAACTCCACACAGGTCATTGTTTTAGGAGAACATCAGCTACTTTTTTGTCAGATTCAGGAGCGGATATAACCTAGATTAAACGACACGGTGGCTGGAAATCCGATACAGTAGCGGAAAGCTACATACATTGAAAATTCAATGCAGAATAAAAATAAAATAAGTTTCCGTAACTATTAACGAGAACATTCATGAAAAAACATCGTCGAATATTGTGGATCCTTGGACACCTTTGCTCCCACAACCATCGACATCAAAAAACGTTGTCAGAAAACTTGTCACCAACGTTCCCGATCCAAAATGACACCCAGACACAAGTTTCTACACCTTTGAGTACTGCATGAAGCTCCACCACAACTTCCATAAATGTACCGAGCAAAAATGTTACTCTATCCTTCCACAACTGGACTAATGTGTCTAACATCAATATTCACTTTTGATTTTTATAAATTACAAAATAAATACTTAATTTATAGAGCCCTGGCTTTTTATCGTCTCGCAGAAGGTGTGAAAAGTAGATTATGCTCCTCTGAAAAAACGCCTGTCTTCGTCTTGGGCAGCTTGAACCCCTCGCTTCACTCTATATCACTGCCAGCGACAGCGTAAGACACTACTTTATTCCCTTAGTGTATAATCTTCTATTGTCTAAGCTGAAATAAACCTTATCTCTAAAAAGCTGTAAGTAATATTTTTTTTAATACTTAATGTCGCAATGGAGCACGCTCGTCCCCCACCCGAACTATGTTTTTTTAATGGCCCAATGAGGGATCGCATTGTTTATGGCATAAGTACAAGGTGCATAATGAAAGAGAAGGTATAGTTTCATATTTTTATTTTTCAATATAATCTTCCTCCACGGAAATACACTTTTCATACCGTGAATATAGCGCCTTTATACCACTGAAAAAATATTCGGAAGATTTGCCTTGAAAATGGTTTTCCACGGCCGCCTTCATCTCATTGTCGTCCGAAAATCTTCGCCCTCGTAACTTCTTTTTCAAATTGAAAAAAAGTAAAAGGTCAGTGGGAGCCAGGTTCAGACTGTAGGGTGGATGGTCAATTTCTGTAAAACCCGTGGCTTTTATGGCATTCCTCGAAACATGAGCGGTGTGAACGGGCGCGTTGTCTTGCAGAAACAGCACACCGCGCACCAACTTGCCACGTCTTTTCTGTACGACTGCCTGCGGTGCCTGACCCAATAAATTAATGTAGTACTGACCATTCATCGTAGTTATTTTGGGCAAGTAATCAATCAGTATAATTCCTTCGCTATCCCAGAAAATGGTTGCCATAATCTTAGAGGCCGACTTTTCCACTTTAAACTTATTTGGTGGCCTGTCTCCCTTTTAATCCAATTTTTTAGCATCGTATATGAAGGCTCAGAATTCTGAAGAACCGATGACATTTCTTCAAAAATTTCTTTCTGCGTTTTTTCTTTTTTTCACATAGAATTTAATCACTGCGCGGTGCTCAAAATTGCGAGAATATTGAGTTTCCGTTGACACGGTGTAGTCGTTTGTTCCAGGGATGAAGTGGTAATGAACCAAATGGAAAAAAGGGGTGATACCAATTAGTCAGGCAACTAGTGTTATCAGTAACGAGATGATGAGTCATCGCTAAGTACCTTGGGTCGCGAATTTATCAGCCGGCTTGTCAAGCGGACGAAATGTCTAGCAGCGGCGCGCGACGACGGTATGATGTTGTCTATTGAAGCTTGAATTATATTTTTTTGAGGAGCTTATGTTGAAGCTGTAAATCGAAAAATGGTGATAAGTTGTAAAATCCGTGGCTGAGTTAGTAAATTAGATGGCAATGTATAAATCAGAAAGACAAGTAAAAATAATTGTTGATGACTACCTGACGCTTTGTTTAAGAGATTTTGTTGGCGTTGTAAAAAAGACAAATTAGTTTTTTAAAGGCAAACTCATTTTCCCGTTGCTTAGTTATAAAAAGAGAAGTTTGATCACGTGGCCAAAAAAAAATTGTGGCTAGGCTTATAATTTCTCAAACTAGTTTAGTTGCTGTGTTATCTTACACGTTTTTTAAAGATTAAGCTTATTTACCTATATACGCAAGTAACATTTTTCAAGTCATGATGTTAAGCATATCATCATTAGAGGTAGTAGACTGTGGAGGTATCACTTCCAGCGCGACGGTAAACAGTTCTGGCGAAATAACGCCTCCCTGTCTCACGCCGCGCTGAAGGTGTATCGGTCTTGTTTGTACACCCTGTACTTGGAAAGACATCGTAGTGGAGTCATATAGACTTCAGCATCTCCACGTAACGCCAGTCAACTGGTCAAAGTCGAAGGCTTTCTCGTAGTCCACAAACGCTAGACATAAGGGCTGATTATACTCCTGTGTTTTCTGTATAATCTGCCGAACCGTGTGGATGTGGTCTACGCGGTGCTATAACCTTTTCAAAACCCAGCCCGCTGTTGGAGGTCATCGAATCGTTGGGCGAGACAATTCGTGATAACTCTTGAGAACAGCTTGCAAGTATGGCTCAGGAGCGTGATCGGTCTAAGTTCTTATTGTTCAAAATTCTGTTATCTTTACTACTTGTTATTATTTTTGAATTTACGTTTCCAATTGTACTGACGGAAAAGGAGATTACTATTTTCTGTTAGTTAATCTATATTTTACATTACACTGAAATAATTATTTACAGAGCGTCGGCATTACTGCAGCTGGTTGGTATTTAATCAAATCGCTATCGAGGATCATTTCAGTAAACATCTGCTGTGAACTTTTTTACTCAGAAGTGAAACAAGTTCGGGCGATCACTATCCAGGTTCTCGATCAGAATACAGGTGAGTATTTGGTGGTGGTGTTGGCGGGGGCGACACGTAGGTAGTTTCGAGTGTGCGGCTGCTGCGACTATCGGAGAGTGACGCGCAGTTGGAAGCGCTTCCCTGTCCCGCCCGCTACACCACCCGTCCCCCGCCAACATAATCTAGTCTAAAGCCCCTTTCAATAGAATCCGGAAATAATATAAACAATATAATAATAATAAAATAATAGACAAATAAGACTGATGATTAAAAAATTAACATGAAATTTGACAAAAGTATTGAAATTTTTGTCGTCCGGCTATTTTTTATTTTAATAATAGGTTGGGGAAAAACTCTTTTCGCAAATAGTATGTATGAACTTATAATAAAATCTCTTTGGCTATACTATTTGTATCTGGCTGGTTTTGGTATTATTAAAAAGTTTAAATTTAAAAGAAGATTATTCCAAATTCAAATTAGGTAAAATGTGTGATTTTCATTTGTTTTTCTTACTGTTAAGATGAGTGAATCTAATTAAGAAATTCGATACAACGCAAGCCGCGAAAAGAATTTGTGATGTTTGTGGACCTAGTGCAGTGTCTGTGAGAGTAGCAGAAATTTGGTTTATGCGTTTTCAATCCGGAAATTTTGATATCGAATCGAAAAATCACCTTGTTACGGATAAAATGGATGCTATTTTTGAAAAAGTGGAGCAAGATCGGCATATCAGTAGTTACGATGTAGCTGAAGAACTGGGGATTGACCACAAAACAGTTTTGGCGCATTTTAAAAAAGCTGGGTACACAAAAAAGCTCGATATTTGGGTGCCTCACGAGCTCACTGAGAGAAACTTAATGAACCGTGTACTCATTTGTGATTATTTATTACAACGTAATGAAACCGAACCATTTTTGAAAAACCTGATAACTGGTGATGAAAATTGCATCACGTACGACAAGAACGTGCGAAAAAGGTCGTGGTCAAAGGTTGGTCAGGCTTCACAGACTCTGGCGAAACCCGGGTTATCTCGCAACAAGGTAATGCTGTGTGTATGGTGGGATTGGAAGGGCATTATTCATTATGAGCTGTTACCGCCAGGCAGGACCATCGATTCTGAACTCTACTGCGAACAACTGATGAGATTAAAGCAGGAAGTTGAGAGAAAACGGCCGGAATTAGTCAACAGAAGGGGTGTGGTTTTTCTTCATGGTAACGCTAGACCTCACACATCTTTAGCCACTCAGCAAAAATTAAGAGAATTTGGCTGGGACGTATTAACGCATCCACCGTATAGTCCTGACCTTGCACCTTCAGATTTCCACTTGTTTCGGTCTCTTCGGAATTCTTTAGGCAGTGTCAGGTTAACATCACGAGAGGACTGCCAAAACCACTTGTCGCGGTTTTTTGATCAGAAGCCCCAGAATTTCTATAGCAATGGGATCATGTCCCTACCTACAAGATGGCAGAAAGTTATCGAACAAAATGACACCTACATACTTTAGTTAAATGTAAATAAACTTTGTTAAAAAATGTTTTGAATTTTCATATAAAATGCGAAGAAACTTTTTCCCCAACCAATATTACTATCTTATAGGAGTTATTTGGTGTCGAAATTATTGTAAGAACAATGCGTATGGTTCCTTGAAATGTGAATATGACCAGGATTGATATTCAAATGTAAGAAATTACGGAGTAATCCTGTTTAAATTGGTTTGTTTACATTATTGCCGGATTCTATTGAAAGGGACTTTAGTGTACCTACTTCGCCCCCGCCAGCCGCAGCGTCTCACACCTCGCGGGACACATCTTGTTTGTCTATAACTATAATATATTAATGATATAGCGAGAGTTGTACAATCTGTATCACAAACCTTTAATTTGAATTTTGAAAAATCCGCTCTTTGCCACATTGTATGAAGAATTACATGCCAAATTTCAAGTTTGTAGGCTCTGTTAGTTCCGGGGACTTGGTTATATAAGAGTCAATGAGAGAATGGTAGTACCCACTGCGCTTTTTATATCGTAGAGACCAGCCGCCTTTTTCCCTTCGCTTCTGGTATAGCGCAGCGACCAGTTTGACCGTGGAGCCCTATTTTGCCCTGATTACCCTTACCGTACCACTAAAAGTACTTTCTTTCAGGTTCCGAGAGAGGAGTTCAACTGATGAAGAGGATCCGTCGTCTCTTGGACACCAGTTTCCCGCCCTTCTCCTTGTGCGGTTTTGTAGACTTCGATGGTAGCTTCATGCTCAAATACATAAAATCCATATTTAATTATATAACTATTGTGGTGCTAATTCCATCTGTTCAGAAACTGTTCCAGGAAGCCCAATAAGATTGAAAGTCCGGAGGCGAAAATTATAATACAGCACAACAAAAATCTGCTCATATAAACTATCAAAGGTTGTCTGGTAGAAATCGGTATAAGCGATAAGGCCGCAAATTGTTTCCTTCTTTTAAAGTCTTGTTTTTTTATTACTATTTGTATTTCGTGCACACTAAAGAGTATTTGTCTTGCCATGTCTAGAAAAAGTTAATAAATCTTTTATGGGAATTGCCATATTATTTTACAATAAGTTACCAACCGAAGTTTTCCCTTTGCAAATTAAAGATTTTATATTCGAAGGCCTATGTAAACTGTAAATACTGTACACTGTAAATAGTTACTTAAATGATAGGAAAGCACGGTATCTCTTATAATCTGGAATGGAATGGAATACTGGAATGCCGTCATTGCCCGGTATTAAAAAAACCGATACACAAACGGATGAATCAACACCGACATACTGCAAACTTCACACAAAACAACATCCTCCCCATCCCCACACACACGCGACTCCATAACCTGACATTTATTAATGACTATTTCACCCTTCGTATCATTAAATAATTTACACCTCCATTGACTGACATCGATTTAAGGACATGGGAGACATCATTCATATGGTCACTTGGGGCTCATTGTAGACATGGCTTGAATAAACACACTAACAGGCAGGCACGACTTGACCTGACTAATCTGACCACTTAACGAACGACAATTTTTATAAACCTACATGAAATCAAAATTAACAGCCAAAATCTGGTTTTTGAGAAAATATACCTATTTATTATCTTAAGATATATTTCGGGTCCGATCTGGACCCGGCATCAGTGAGTTTTTATATTTAAAAAATGTATTTTTATTATACTGAAAAACTCAACTGATGCCGGGTCCAGATCGGACCCGAAATATATCTTGAGATTGTTATTATTCATTTGTCTATATAATTTATATAAATTTTATTTTATTGTACAGTTAAAATTATATATATTAAAAAATAAAAGAAGAAGCTGTCAAAAGTAATTATATTTTTATACATATTTATTATGTTAAAATCTATAGGATACATTATAATACAAGTGAGCTCAGGCGCGGTCGCAGCTCAAGATTTGGGGGAGGGGGGAGTCATCTTGGCTCAAGTACGGTTCAAAAAGCCAATTTTAACAGTAAAACAGGCCCAGCAAATAATTACGACTATTTTAATCAAATGAAAAATATCAGTCACAAAACAAATGGAAGCCTCTAATAATTGTATGGGGCTTGCGACCGCCCCACCACTAATGTTCGCGTTGGCACGAATAATTCGCGGACTTTTCACATTTGGTTTGCACCCATATTGAATTATTTTTTATAACGTAATTTTGAATATTTTTGATGTAAACGTTAGTAGCAGATAATAATTTTATTGAAATGTTCGTAAACCGTCAAGTTTTACGGAATTTTTCGAATTGACGTGAATGATTTTAGGGGGGGGGGGGGGGTCGTGACTCCTTTGAAGACTCCACTATCTGTCTGTCCGTCTGTCACCAAGCTGCATCTTATGAACCGTGATAGTTAGACAGTTGAAATTTTCACAGATGATGTATATATTATATACTCCTATACCCATTCGGTATGCTATAAAAAATTTCTTTGAGAGATAAGCTTGCCGCTGTACTCAAATTAATGTATCAAATATTTGTAATCTCCTTTTTTGTGTACAATAAAGAATAAGAATAAGAATAAGAATATTTCTGTTGCCGCTATTATCAACAAATACTAAAACCGGCCAAGTGCGAGCCGACCTGTGCTTTCCCATAAAACAGACATGATTTTTTTGCTGTTTTTATAAATAATTGTACGAAACCCTTCGTGCGCAAGTCCGACTCGCACTTGGGCGGTTTTTTATTGAACGAGCGAGCGAGTTCTCCGAGTCTACTGGAACAATCCGGCGTTTGTATGTATGTATGTATGAATGTTTGTGCGACGATAACTCGAGTATCGTTGATCAGAATGTCATGAAATTTGGCAAGCCAGTAAATAAGGCAAAAAGAATTTTTAATTTCGAACATGTGCTAAATCGGTCAAGCGCGAACCGGGCGAGCGCAAGTTCAAACTTCGGAGCGAACTACCAGTTATAGAGTGTGTATATGTGCAAATTTTAAACTTGTATGTATTACCTACCGTCTTTAAAATAGAACTAAAACAAAAATCCATCCAAGGAAGCCGGTGGAAGCATATGTTGCCATGTTTAGTACGTAGCAGACAATTAATGGAGTAGTATAACTGCAAAGAATAACAGCTTCCTATAATATAAAAACTATAGGAGATAGAATAGCTAAACTAATACGTAACTACATATACGTATAATCTAGTATTTAACTATACAAATATTATAAATCGACCGGGCCGCTCTAGAAGGACGTATGCCGACCAAATCGGCGACATACTGATGAACGGCAAATTTAAATGTATCCGGAGTAGAAGAGCTTGTACGACTAGATTGGTGAATGTTCAAGCGGCAAAAGAGGTGTGTTAGGATCTTTAACCTCTGCCCAAGTAGCATTCCTTAAGTCACTAAAGAGCATAAACTACTAAATATGACCTAACTATGTTTTCACAGTGTAAACAGTTTGTATAAGGGTTTAGGAATCGTCACCGAACACTTAAAACCAATAGTAAGGCTTTAACACTACTAAAGTTAAATGTGTCTAAACTTACTTACTTTGTTTGTTTTATCTTATACCATACCGACTTAAGATCGACCAAGTATATGATAGATCCAGTTTAGCCTTAGTTGGCAGGTAAGGACCATTTTGTTTTAAGTCTGTCGTAGAATTTAGTTTTAAGTCGGTTGTTATGACACGGTAAAGATAAACTTTAGTGTGTTTTTAGTGTAGCTATAGCCAGTTCTAAATGAACTTACTTTGTTTTATCTTGAACCGACTTAAGATCGATCAAGTACATGATAGATCCAGCTTGGCCTTAGTTGGGGGGGTAAGGACCATATTGTTTTAAGTCTGTCGTAGAATTTAGTTTTAAGTCGGTTGTTATGACACGGTAAAGATAAACTTTAGTGTGTTTTTAGTGTAGCTATAGCCGGTTCTAAATGAACTTACTTTGTTTTAGCTTGAACCGACTTAAGATCGATCAAGTACATGATAGATCCAGCTTGGCCTTAGTTGGGGGGGTAAGGACCATATTGTTTTAAGTCTGTCGTAGAATTTAGTTTTAAGTCGGTTGTTATGACACGGTAAAGATAAACTTTAGTGTGTTTTTAGTGTAGCTATAGCCGGTTCTAAATGAACTTACTTTGTTTTATCTTGAACCGACTTAAGATCGATCAAGTACATGATAGATCCAGTTTGGCCTTAGTTGGGGGGGTAAGGACCATTTTGTTTTAAGTCTGTCGTAGAATTTAGTTTTAAGTCGGTTGTTATGACACGGTAAAGATAAACTTTAGTGTGTTTTTAGTGTAGCTATAGCCGGTTCTAAATGAACTTACTTTGTTTTATCTTGAACCGACTTAAGATCGATCAAGTACATGATAGATCCAGTTTGGCCTTAGTTGGGGGGGTAAAGACCATTTTGTTTTAAGTCTGTCGTAGAATTTAGTTTTAAGTCGGTTGTTATGACACGGTAAAGATAAACTTTAGTGTGTTTTTAGTGTAGCTATAGCCGGTTCTAAATGAACTTACTTTGTTTTATCTTGAACCGACTTAAGATCGATCAAGTACATGATAGATCCAGTTTGGCCTTAGTTGGGGGGGTAAAGACCATTTTGTTTTAAGTCTGTCGTAGAATTTAGTTTTAAGTCGGTTGTTATGACACGGTAAAGATAAACTTTAGTGTGTTTTTAGTGTAGCTATAGCCGGTTCTAAATGAACTTACTTTGTTTTATCTTGAACCGACTTAAGATCGATCAAGTACATGATAGATCCAGTTTGGCCTTAGTTGGGGGGGTAAAGACCATTTTGTTTTAAGTCTGTCGTAGCATTAGTTTTATGTCGGTTGTAATGGCACGGTACAGATAAACATAAAACCAGAACCAGTTTTACCTGACATAAGAGTCAGAACAGTGAAATTTATGTATAGAATATCTAGTTACATTTTGTTGTGAATCAGAATTATTTGAGCCTAATAAAGTAAAGTAAGTAGTTAGAACTATTTAAACTTGACACAAGGTAAAACTGATTTAGGAAAACAAATTTAGGTAGAGTAAAGTGTCACTAAAGACCATATTACTTTAGTGTGTCTTAAAAAGTCTTCTAAAGTATTTTTGGTATGAAGGAGTCACCGATTAAGGAGTGACTTAGGCATGTTTTTACTTTACTTGATGCTTAGTGGATCTTTTGATAGCCCGTAAAGATTAATGAGTTCTAAGTGAACATTCCCTGAATCAACATTTTCTTTTGCGTATCCAAGGTAGTGTAATGTGTCTTGGAATCAACAACCGCCATTATAACTAATTTAAAACAACTAATAGTTTATCTTAATTGAATGAAAAGATCATTTAAAATATTTGCGACACGTTTTAGTGGTTATAATAGAAAAAAAAAAGAAAAAAAATATTTTTATTTCTTAGATAAATAATTTTCCAAAATTGTACTATAATTTGAGACGCATTAAATTTTTTACATGTAGCATGCCCTATATTGACACTAAAATTAAATTCGCCAGAGATTAGACACTACGTTCTAATAATATAGGTAATAAAATTTCTTAGATTAGTCCATGTATTATATAAAGTGTCATGAAAGCACAAAGCATTGATTAATATTTGTGTTAAAAGATTGCCATCATGTATTCCGAAATGAGATCAAACAGTAGTAAATTAAACTGTAGTCTGTATCATGTATTCCGAAATGAGATCAAACAGTGGTAAATAAAACTTCAGTCTGTTTTCTTATGATGCTTTAGGCTCAGTAAGTTACCTTTATTCAGACTACAAGATAGTATAACGCTCCTAACTACGCTCTTTATAATAGTTATAAGGGTTTGCCTTTTTTATCTAAACTCGGTTTACAAGAAAGATACAAGTTAACTTATAGACAACTTCTTAAGTCAATTAGATTTAAGTTTTTGGTTTAAAGCGATCCTGTAGACAAAATAAGAACAACATTTTGCTACTTGGGTCCCTGTCCCTCTGGAGACATGTGTGAGAATATGAATGTATGTGTCATTGAAATAATACTAATAGAGTACTTAATTCTGCGTTCCAATCGTTGCGTCTACGAAGCAACGAATTATAGTAGTAAGTCGTCGTAGTTATGAAGCAAAAAAAAATTGAAATCTTGGTAGCAAGAAAATGTGAACATGTAATGCACGTACAGCTATGTTTAGCAAAGTTTAATTTTGTGCATATTTTATACTGCCTTACTAAGCTAAAAGGCGGTACCTCAAAAAAAATAAGTTTTTTTATTTTTCTCATTATTTTCATTTCGAAAAAGCTTAATATCTCACAACTTATTCCAGTTGAGATAACCCTTTCAGCTTAATAGGGCAGTATAGGTGATGTCCAGTCTTTTGGTCGAACTCTACCAACATACTAAAAAAGACGTTTCTGTTCTACATAAAGTAAAAACAAAATCAATTGTGGTAATGCACATCCCAATATAACTTAGCCTAGCTGCACAACGATCAGCTCAATTAAATGATTGCGTTTATTTCAAACCAACTTTCAAAGAGTACAGGCGTATACGTACATTGAAAACAAATTGCTTGTGCAACACTGAATTGTGTATAAAAGAGCTTAGTAACCAATCAGCAGTAAAATAAGAACGATGGGTTCATTCGAAAAATATTTTCAACCGCTACTTATCCTCCAAACAGTTTTCGGTGTCTCCGACGTTGTCACTCGAGATGGGTTTATTTTGAAAACTCCGTGGAAATATTATACTTCAGCAATATTCATATCTTTATTCTTTACTGTTTTTAGTGCGTTTTGTATCACAAAGGTGTTGTTGTCAGGCAACCTAGCAGGCATTTTATATGTTTATTACTTACTTCTCACAACACCATTTCTGGTATATTGTCTCTTCATCTTTCCATTGTCCAATCGTTTTAGAAACCAAAAACTATACAAATTGCTTAAATACCTAGATAACACACTACTTTTGTCTAATAATGATATAATATACAATCCACAGCGCAAAATATTGTATGCAACAATTGTTTTTTTCGGTCTCATATCCGTGATGAATTTACTAACACTTTTTTTTCTGCCTCCTGATGACCTGCTAAGCATAGCACATATTTGTTTGAATACCTATAAATCATTTGTATTTGATGTGAAATTCTTAACACTTTATGGTGTCATTTATTTTTTGACTGTCCGTCTAAGATTTATCAAGAGTTTGATCGAGAAGCAACTGTCTCATGGACCTTTACGTATGTACGAAATGTTACAGTGCTATAACGCTCTCAGAATCACGTCTTTCGCTCTTAAATTAGCACAAAAAATTCACAATTTTCAGGTAAGTGTAATGTTGTTATATTTAAGGGGGGGGTATCCCGATATTGTCTCTTCGCAAATTCATTTTAAACTGTGAAATTGTTCAACGAGCGAGCGAAGCGAGCGAGTTCTCCGAGTCTACTAGAACAATCCGGCGTTTGTATGTATGTATGAATGTTTGTTCGACGATAACTCGAGTATCGTTGATCGGAATGTCATGAAATTTGGCAGGCGAGTAAATAAGGCAAACAGAATTTTTAAGTTCGAACATGAGCCAAATCGGTCAAGCGCGAATTGGGCGAGTGCAAGTTCAAAGTTCGGGGCGAACTACCAGTATAAATACTATTTTATTTGAGTTATATTAAGATTTAGACAATAAAACTTCGTCTTAAAGGTCATCACAGATGTAATATAAAACGGCCATCATATTAAAAATTTATCCTCTTTATTCCAAAATAATAAATAAAAATGCACAGATTTCACGCTTCCCGTAACCATCAAAGGGCATTGAAAATGTCTTTATATCTACAACAAAAATAAAAATGTGTAAAATATTGGTTAACAAAAATATAAACAAAAGCGCAGTGGAGTTATCGTCGAACAAACATTCTTACATATAGGTACAAACATACATACAAACGCCGCGGAGAACTCGCTCGCTTCGCTCGCTTGTTCAATTACTATGAGTTCGCCCCGAACTTTGAACTCGTGCTCGCCAGTTTCGCGCTTGGCCGATTTGGCTCATGTTTAAACTTAAAAATTCTATTTCCTTATTTATTTGCCTGCCAAATTTCATGACATTCCGATCAACGATACTCGAGTTATCGTCGAATAAACATTCATACATACAAGGGCGGATCCAGGGGGGGGCACAGGGGCACGTGCCCCCCCGGACGGATCAAATAAAACAAGGAGCTGGGAGATTAATACTAAAATTCTAAATTAGTTGCGTGGGCGGTGAGTCCCGCAATGACTATATGTGATCGTGAGTATTGTGCACTTCCCCCGGACGACTAGCCCAGCCAGAATAACTCCTTGAATAGAGCGGCTTCAGCTTGCCGACACAAAATATGGTCCAGAGAAGAGGAGATGGAGCTCGTTGTGATCCCTGCTTTACGTCTCATGTCATCGGTGGCCCAGCAGTGAAGCAGCACATGCTCCACCGTCTCGTCCGTATCTAAGCACTCTCGACATAGGTGGTTGTCAGTCACGACTGTAGTAAAAAGTGTTTATTCAGATTGCAATGTCCGGTAATGATACTTGCCATATCCCGGAGATCAGGCCGTTTAAGTTTCTTAAGGTACCTTGTTAATTTGCTGTTTGTTTGCGGCACCCTTAGCCTTGACAGTCGGCAGTCAGTCCGTGCTGTCCACCATCTGTTCTGCTCGGTAGGAGTGTATCTCCTAAGCTCTCGTCTGATAGCTTCTGCTAATGGTCGACACAGACTATTGCCCTGTTAGTTAGTTGTTAGTTGCTAGTTTGGCAAGAGAGTCTAATTGTTCGTTACCTTCGTTATTACTATGTGCTCTGGTCCATGATAACTTTACCTTGCCCACTATTGATAGGGTCTGCAGTTCTGCATGGCAATCTGCTACGATGCCGTTTGCAGAGTTTGGGAATGAGTCCCTAGTCCTTACCAACTGCTCGTCTGTATTGCCATAGAGTATTAGTTGCCTCTTTTGTTACGTGTTCCACCATATATTCTTTGGTTCCACCTGACCCCCCCACAGTAGTTTGTCCTTGAGGCAACCACCGAGGTAATTGACCTCCTTACTAAGAGACAGCTGGGTTCCAAATAATTCCGGAAGTTTTAATTTTGTGATTTTTGTTTTATTTGTGAATAAGATTAGATCTGTTTTTTGTGGGTTTACAGATAACTAATTACCACACCAGGGATTGACTTTACGCAAAGCTTGCTGCAATTTGCTCACAGCGTTCCAATAGACAGACCCGATATCATGATAACCAGATCATCTGCATAACCCACAGTGATAAAGCCATCATTATTTAACTCTACCAAGTTCGAGATCGTTGATGACCGCTACTACCCGTAAGAGTGGTGATAGAGATTAATCGGCCATTTCAAATATAATGCACCCCTATCATTGAAAGATGGAAAAATAAATTAGTGTTGATTAACCTTATTAAGTTTACATTTCCCTTACAAATACCTTCTACATGTAATACATTCTAAGGTTCACAAAAAATATTTTGTATACCTATATAATGCTATTTGTTTTCATTATTTGTATTTTTATTTATAGTTTCGTAACAAAAAAGGCATAAAAAAATCAGGGCCCTGTCATAGAAATTTCGAATTATTTTAAAATGCCTTACAGATTTAACTATAAACAGTACTTCTTTCCCATTATACAGGGTGTAAATGCAATGTCAAGAATCCCTTTAGGGTATGAAAGTATACACGATTCTGATGTCATTACGAGAAAAAAATATATACCTTGAATTTTCACCAAAAATTCCATCATTATCATCTTATTATGAGGTACTGGTACTTTATTTAGAGATCCCAGTATTTAAAATAATATCTTTACCGATCATACTAACACGCCCCTTAAAGGATTCTTGCCTTTGCTTTTACACCCGGTAGATAAATCATTTTTCATTTTCAGTTATTACAACAGAGCTAAAATATAAATAAATCTTGTAAACTTTGTAACAAAACGAGACAATTTTTTGCGACAAAAAGTGAGAGAATTCTTCCGATGCTCAGCACGGCACTTTCTCGGCTAATCTCAAAGCTCAGTGGACGTGACATATTCCTGAGTAGTGTTGTTTCAGCCTAAATTATTTCACATTTTTCGGCAAGTTGTTTTAGTAATGACCGTTACAAAAGTAGACGTGTCTCAAAGATGTGAAATCGTGAGATATGCTTTAAAATTGTTTTTTTCGGTAATTATTCATTATTTAAATAAATCATTAATATGAAATAAAACTCATGATAATATTTTATCTAACAACAAAAAAAATAATAACTTAAGTAGAAGAAGAGTGTCGTAAAACGCAGTCAGAAGTTATAAATTTCGCCGATGGGACAGTATAAAAATGAAACCGTCATTTTCAGTATTTTCAATAATCGATAAACCCATTAAATGTGTTGTGTATTAAAACTGCAATTATTGTTATTGGTGGTCAGAAATATTTATATAAGTAAACAAGAAGAACAATAAAAACAATAAAAAATTGCATGGGACACCCAAATTTTATTTATTTATTTATTTAGTTTTAATAAGGAAAACATACAGTCTATTATATAAAACATACAGGATAAGAACACATTAAACAAAACACAGACCAAAACAGTTTTCACAGACTAATAGAACATAATAACACATCACGACAAGACGACAAACGACTAAAACACAAAATGCAAGATAATAATAACAAGAATGAAAAATACAATTAGACATGCATGAAACCCAAAGAAATACATAATTATATATCTTGTAGTTACATATGAAGTTACAAAATTACAACCAATTAAAACACTTGAGACTTTTCTCAGAATATCAGTAACTTTTTTTGTGTATACGCCCTGAGATAAAAAGAAGACATCTAAGTCTGAAAATTTTATGTTATAATCATCCAAAGCTCGATGAAGAACGGTGTTGCTTCCATACCTGGTGTTACATTTATAAATACAAAAAAGTCGCTTATTTCTGGCACAAGAAGTTCAATCTGGGCTAGTAAGGCGAGTCAATTTGATTATTGAGAATTTTATGTAAAAATAATTGATCTCTTCTAGTGCGACGATTCTGAAGGGTATCTATGACAAGTTTTTCAGCGAATACTTGCGATCTAAACCTCAAATATTTTATAAATTTTCTTTGGATTTTCTCAATCGCATTACAGTCAACGTCAAAAAAGGGGTTCCAAACAGTTGAACAGTATTCAAGAATCGACCTTACCAATGTGTTATACAATAAGACTAACGTTGAACAATCCCTGAACTCTTTACTTATTCGCAAGATGAAACCCAGCATCCTATAAGCTTTTGTTGTTATAGTATTTATATGAGTTTTAAAGGTGAGTTTGTCATCTAAATGAACACCCAGGTCTTTCACCTCAGTCACTCTATTCAATGGTATGTTATCAAAATGGTATGGATAATTCAAAGTATTAAGTTTACGTGAGAATGAAATTATATTGCATTTATTTATATTTAATTTAAGACAATTATTATAACAGTTAGTGTATAACCTGTTTAGATCTTCTTGAAGTAGTGCACAGTCATCGTCACTACTAATTATTCTAAAAATTTTCTTGTCATCAGCAAATAATAACAGATGGGAATTATTTATTACATTGATAACATCGTTAATAAAAATATTAAAAAGAAGAGGACCAAGATGAGATCCCTGGGGAACCCCGAAAGCAACTGGAAGAAAAGTTGAACAAAAACCCTTGACAGTCACTGCTTGGCTGCACTGTCACTGCTTTTTGCAATGACCCTAATATTATTCGTTTCAAGTTTCAAATATCACACAATTATTATTGTTACTGTACAATAAAGATAATTATTCACAAGATAAATAAACATTTATACTCACTGATGCCGGGTCCAGATCGGACCCGAAATATATCTTGTGAATAATTATCTTTATTGTACAGTAACAATTATATATATTAAATAATAAAAGAAAGAAGCTGTCAGCAGTTATTATATTTTATACAATTATTATTGACTCGACAGAAAACACGTCAATAAAACCTCTTGTCCGTCTCTGGCAATCCAATTCTGCTTGTCCTCCTCTTTCACACTAGCATAGCGTTTTTTTTTTATTAGCACGGGGCGCGTAGACTCGGGATATTTTTTTCAGAATACAGAATACAGAACTTTATTCATAACGGTCAGTTACATGTCATGTTGTTATGAAATAACAAAAAAATGGAGAATTTCACGAGTATCCCTAAAAAACGTTTGGTGTTTATTAGGTTTACTTTTTTTCAATTTGATATTTTAAATTTTTTGTAAAATTAGTGATACGTTTCAAATTGATCAGTATGGCCTTAAGGCCTTACCCCTGATGCATGATAATCTTTCTGAGCGATTTTGAACTTCAGTATGTTGTCAGAAAGTCTACATTAGAATGCTCGCTTCGCGCGCTGCCGGCACGCAAAATCAGTTAATTTGGGAGGTTTTTCTGGATTTTACGAAAAATTATTTGATGTAGGAGTTTTTCCACTTGACATCGGTAAATAAACCATGTTTTCTTGTTATAGCAGTAATTTCAGACATGAAACTCAAGCCGCTTAGACATAAAACGAAATAATAAATTAAAAAGGCATAATTTTCAAAAATAAAATCTATCGAGCGAAATGTGTCCAATTAGGTAACCGACTTGACAACGGAAAGACAAAAGTCTGAAAAAACAAGTGTCCAAGTTTTACATTGATCAGATAAGTAGTTGAGTCAGCATATTAAAACAAAAACCGTTGAAAGACCCAATACAAGCCCTTAAGACCAATTGTACCGATTTTCATGCTTTTAACACCATTTGCAGCATTTTTGGCGTACGGCTAGGACTAAAAGATATAGTGCAATACTATGCGGGAAAACTCTATATTTAAACCTATCTGCCCCCAAAAATAAATCCTGGATCCGCCCTTGCATACATACATACATATAAGTACAAACGCCGGATTGTCCAAGTAGACTCTAAGAACTCTCTCGCTCGTTCAATAATATAATATTTTCATTGTAAATTAATCCATCACTCACATTACACTATAAACTAAAGAACTGCAGCGCAGAGCGTCCGCGCGCTCTGCATAATGTACATACTATCTATCTACCCTTTCAATTATATTATGTTTTAAAAATTAGAATAGAATCACACATCAGGGTGCTTTTTGAATTTTTAAAATACATTGATCGGATTCTGAGATATGAGACTTTTCATTGCCCAAGTCGGAGAAAAAATTACCAAATTTTTTTATTTTTTTTAAAAATTAATTTCTATATTTTTAAATAGTTGGCGATTTATCCATCGCATGGAGATAACAAATTAAATTTATATCACTGCGGTATAGAAAATCAGAAAAGTAAATCTGGACGTGAGGAGCTCTGAACCTTTGTCGATATTTTTTTTCTTGTATATTATAGCTCTCGATTATTTTCACATTATGAGATCTAAATTGTTACGATAGAACACATGCTGGCAGAGCAATCGCCGTGTAACACTATCGCTGAAAACGGGCCCCTACCAGCAGCGAGCGAAAAACAAACACCTTGAAATTTGAGTTTTCTGAGCGGCCCGCTTAGGTTATGAAATGAATCAACTTTTGTGAGTACGGAGCACGTATCGAGGTGGTAAAGAACCAGTCAGGTGATTTTATGACATGTCAAAGGTCGGAAGTATCAGCTGGACGAACTATGAAATATGTGGAGTCAACAAAGATACATTATTTCGAAACTTCTTTGAGTTGATATCAGTTTATCCCTTATCCCTATAACTACAAAAAAGATCCGAACTACGATCTAGATCTGCTATATAGCAGACAGGGTCAATGAACCTTAGTCCTGACCGCTTACCGAGTCTCGAGTATTAATTTTGAAGAATAAACATTATGGACGCGAAACGCCTTCAACATTTCTCATAGCACAACGATTCAAATCCACCTATTGCTAGTTACGTTTGGTTAGGCTCTCTCTTTCCAGTCATAGAATGTGTGTGACGTGTCAATGTCCATTGACCTCTCATAAACAACTAGTCTCACAATCTCGCTCAAAATGTGGCCGCGATGCATTTTGTCACCGCTATGGGGTGACAAAATCGAATGACGATTTCGTACAACTGACATTGCATCTTATGTTAACGACATAACGTCTTAATTTGGTTGAAAATTTTTGCTACTTTGCTCGTCGCACGTTCGGACACTTTCTGACGAACTTTTCTTAGAAACTGTGTGTCTGGTCTTGTTGTTTATGAGAGGTCAATGTACGTGTCTTATTAATTATAACATTATAAAATAAATAGTCTTTAAGAAGAGCCAACGAGAGATGGCACCTAGGACAGCTGCGTTTACTGATGGGGTGCATTTTAATTTCGACTAGCGACTTGAGTAAAGAAAATATCGATTTATTTGACACGTCATACAACATGTCTCATAATAATACAAATGGCAAATGTGCATTTGCTTACATTAACAAAGCAGCCATAAAATCTAGAAAACTGGTTTTCAATTTTTTTTATCATAATAAAATACGTATAGTTTGTCAACAGACGCAGCCGTACGATTAAGGAGAATAGAACCCGTTATTTATTGATTACAATTCAGCCACTCACAATCATCACGATCCCTTGAGTTTTGAAAAAATTAGAAAGTTTTGCTATAAAGTCTTTATAAAATCAAAAAATGATGATCGAAACGAGTAGTACGTCACTTTTCGCTGCCAGCAACAATGAAGTATTAGATTATTTTAGTGACACACATAAACAATTATGAAACTTGGTAGGCATTTAAACGTCATAGGTGCCATCTCTCGTTGGCTCTAGTTTAGTGCGTGTATTTCAGTCAGATCTTATTTGATTTCATTTCTTCAAATTCGGCTATATAAACGAAAGTCACCCAACGTGTACTTATTGGTTTAGCGCGATGGTAATAATTATGATGGTTTATTTATTAATTTGTTCATTATACGTTGTATTAAGGAAAGGTTCTTATTTACTTTATATAGTCAAAGTTCATGTTTTGCAGGTCCTATTCCTCACATTCATAGACTTCGTTTTATTGACTGATTCGTTGACCAGGTTCATATTACCTAGCAGTGTAAGTGTTTATTCATTATTACTTTCATTTTAAGTATCTTATTAAATTATTTATAGGAAGTGTCTAGTCGGCCACTGGTGCTAGTTTAATTTTTAATTTTATTCTGCCGTCAACTGAAAAACAAGAAGTATTATTACGTATATTACATAATACTACGGTATACTTTTAACACTACGGTGATGGTTTCCTCACTCCGCTCCGCTTTGTTTGGCTCTAGAATTTAATTACATAGCAACCTAACACCTTATATAATTATGTTTATCTAACCTCTTATCGTAAAATCCACATTACGAACTCAAAACTACTGGCATAATGAAAAATATTTTTCATGAACGTCTCTAAAAAAATTAAATTATAGTATAGGTCTACGAACAACATAATGCTATAAAAAAACTTTTTCTGAGATTACAGTACATGTGATACTAACTAGGAAGGCAAAAGGAACTTTGAGTCCAAACAGCCATGTCTGAGGTTTAATATCAAATACCAATGAGGTTATCATATAATATTCTCTAACACGTACTAAATAATATTGCGGCGTGACAAAGGAGGTCACAATTTTATTTTATTTTCGGCCTGCGTTGTCTATGGCTGTCGGCGCGCGCAACGCGTACACATGCGTGGTGGACTGTCGGATTTTGGCGCCATAGCTTACGTGGAAATTATTGTTTACTGCAAAGATATATAATGGTACCTTATATATCTTTGGTTTACTGTGGTTTTATGGGTTAAACCAAAAGTATTATTTTGTCCTAAAATTACTAACAGCAGTGATGGTGATGATATTTGACTCCACCCGACATTCTGGAAATAACGACGGAAATTACGAACACTTTTAGAACGAGCTATTACAAAAAAAAAACAAAAATGGCTAGCAACAAATGTTATCAAGATTATTATGAAAACAGGTTGTTAGGCATGAGTGTATGAAACTATATATAACTAGGTATTAAAACACTCGTGTTCTATTAAAAACTGAAACACTGAAACTCGTGTTGTTTTAACCTTTTTATGTACCAGTTTCATAAACTATTATTAGTCTGTTGGCAGTATTCTATGATTGTTATTGTCCATTAACTCCTTATTGGGTTTGTAAAATAAACAGCGTAAATTGATTGAAAAAATAAGTATTTAATTCTAGATTTAAGTAAAGTTACCAGTATGAACTTAACAATATTAAAGTAAATTACATACACAAAATAGTAATAAAAATTGTTTTTTTTTAATACCTACTTGATTTATTTTAAATCGCATTCTTAAACATTTGAAAACTAAAAACATATCTAAAATTCCACTGATTGTTAATTTGTAAGTTTTTAAGTTCATATTGTTAACTTTACTTAAATCAAGAATGAAAAACTAATTTTTTCAATTACAAACATACGAGTACTCACATTACTTGTTATGTCTTTCTCATGTATCAAGATATGGCAAAAAAACCAAGGTAAAAATTTTAATGTTTAAAAAAATGTCTGTGTTTTGATGGCAAAAATATTAAATCCCGTCACTACTTGATATTATTACTTTTTAATTTTGCGTTTCAAAACGTACTGGCCGAAAAAGAGTTTACTATGTTAGGCTATAAAATACGTGTCTACATTACACGGAACTAATTATTTGCAGAGCGTCAGCATTGCTGCAGCTGTTTGGTTTTTAGTTAAATCGACATCGAGCATCATTTCAGTAAACATCTGCTGTGAACTTTTTTACTCAGAAGTGAAACAAGTTCGGGCGATCACTATCCAGGTTCTTGATCAGAATACAGGTGGGTATACCCCAGTAAATGAGCCGGAAAAAAGTGTCAAATGTGGAAAAGTGATGGAACAGCACCGATTTTTTAAAAATCTTTCTTTCACGTGTTCTGTAGACCCCCCAAGAACATTCATATACCTGAAATGAGGAAGTTAGGGAGTTTTCATCCCCCAAAAAGTAGCAATCATTACAAAATTTATACTATTTGAAAAATTCCTTCTCCCTCGTGGTCTCTAAGCCCCCAGGAACATTAGTCTGTATTTTTGAAATCGGTGCTATTCCAACACTTTTCCACATTTTACAGCTTACTTCTTGGATCAGTATTAAATTAACAAGATCGTGCTATCGCCACGTCACGCGGGGTGAAAGCTATAACCCATTGTATAATGAAACTTCAATCCTTGATTTTATCGTAATATTTATCACACCGATATCTCTCAATACTTAGTTACATTTGCAATTTAACAATAAATACAACCTCTCAATACTCATGTTATCGCAACCGACGCAACAAAAAAAATCATGACAATTGGGTGAAAGGCGTTGGCGGGGGCGAGGTAGGTAGCTTCAACTGATGGAAAGTGACGCGCAGTTAGAAGCGCTTTCCTAATCCCCCCGCGCGCCCCCCGCTAACATTTTAGTGCAAATCGTCCCCACCAGCGTCTGCCAACTTGCGGGACACATCTTGTTTGTGTATAATATATCAAAAGGCCAACCTGTATCACAAACCTGTAATTTGAGCTTTGAAAAATCCCTTCTTAGGTACCCACATCGTATAAAGAACCTACATGCCAAATTTCAAGTTTGTAGGCTCTGTTAGTTCCGGGGACTTGGTTATTTATGAGTCAATGAGAGGGCAGTAGTACCCACTGCGCTTTTTATATCGTAGAGACTAGCCTTTTTCCTTTCGCTTCTGGTATAGCGCAACCGGTTTGACTGTAGAGCCCTATTTTGCCCTGATTACCCATACCGTACCACTAAAAGAACTTTCTTTCAGGTTCCGAGAGAGGAGTTCAACTGATGAAGAGGATCCGTCATCTCTTGGACACCAGTTTCCCTCCCTTCTCCTTGTGCGGTTTTGTAGACTTCGATGGTAGCTTCATGCTCAAATACATAAAATCCATATTTAATTATATAACTATCGTGGTGCTAATTCCATCTGTTCAGAAACTGTTCCAGGAAGCCCAATAAGATTCAAAGAAGATTACAATATTAGGATACAGTAGAACAAAAATCTTCTCATATGAACGTACAAATTTCAAAATATACACGAAACTAGAAAAAGTTCATAAAGATTTAATAATAGCTTAATAAATATAATTTTCTTCAAAAAACAACAGGTTTTTATTTGTTAGTTTTAATTTTTATTAATTAACACACATAAATAATATTAAGAAAAATGTGCTATATTTCGACCCCTCAGTGAAATGTATATATATTTTTATAGGAATTGCCATATACAGGTCAACAATTTTTTTTCCCAGAAACGATATTTTGAAATTCTTGCAGAAAATGCAGGTCTCAGTTTTTGTGAAATCAACAAATTTTACGTTTCTTTAATGCTTCTGACAATTTTTTTGACTTATTCCAAATGTATTTTATATATTTATTTTTCATCATTAAAAGTCCTTAATCAATACTTATCAAGGTGAAAGTAAAAGAATTTGCGATTAAACCTTATTTTTCAAAATAAATAATATTTTGTGAGAGTTTGTTCGGTCCATACATTTCATACCAAGTTTTTACTATGAAAAATTGGGTGTGATTGTTGATTAAATGAATGAATAGACACTTAAGACAATAAAGTTTGTGGTGAATTAAGACAAGGCTATGTTATCTCATCACACTTCACACTAATATTATAAATGCGAAAGTTTGTGTGTGTGCATGTTTGGTACTCTTTCACGCTGAAACGGCTGGACGGATTTGGATGAAACTTAGAATGGATATAGCTTATACCCCAACTTAACACATAGGTTACTTTTATCCCGGAAAAAAGCATGTCGTTAAACCGAATAACACGCGGACGGAGCCGCGGGCAAAAGCTAGTTCATTCATAAATTTATATTGAATAAAGGCGGGCTTATTACTAGGAGCAATTTCTTCCAGCCAACCTTTGGGTGGTGAAGAAATAATTATTAATAAAATGTACAGGTGGGACAAACAAATAAATATTTGATAAAGAAAACAATAACCAATATCATTTATAAGGCCTTACAATAATAAGTGAAAATAATTCTAGGGTAGATCATGTATCGTTAACTGATCACAATAAAGAGGAAAAAATAATTTTTCCACTTCCCAGTACAAAGTGGTTCAATCAGCTGACTCAACTTCTATGGAAAGGTGAAAAAAAAAGTTCACCCAAAAGATTTTTTTTTGTTTGGAAAGTGGTCTGTTAGGGACACTCTATCATCTCTTGAATTTCTTTCACTTTAAATTGTAGGACCTTATATACATATAGTGTCAAAATAATAAATAGGTATACATTTATATAGTTATAAATGAACACACAGAAATAATATAAAGTAAAATGTGCTATATTTATTTATAATTATATTTATTAAGCTATTATTACGAGTAACTCGCATACGTGAAAATATACATTTATGTGTACCTATAGTTATAAAAGCCATTTACATAGATAATAAATACATAATGCACATGCATACATATATATAAATATAATACATATAGATGGATATATATAAATCACTGTAATTAATATAGTATAATAAATGTAATGAATAATTGTTTTGAGACATTAAATCAAAAACTAGGCTTATATTGATCTTTCACAGATGATGTATTTCTGTTGCCGCTATAACAGAAAATACTAAAACCGGTCAAGTGCGAGTCGGACCTGCGCACTCCCATACCACAGACATGATTTTTTTGCCGTTTTTATAGATAATGGTAGGGAACCCTTCGTTCGCTTATGGAAATCTATTATTTTTTATATTTCGTTTTGAATTATTTTACTTTGCGAATCAAATAGTTAGTATGCAATGCAACACTTAAGTACTCAAACTTCATTGGTATTATGTAAAGAATATCCTCGTAATGTTTCACAAATTATTGTAGTTCAGACTATTAACGATTCACCGCAGTAACAGAACTTTTACACATTCACTCCCCATACTTACAAACCTTAATCATTCCAAAGATCATTGCCTACGAACATCAATGTTTACATAAAAACCCAACGACCTTAATGTATTCAAGGTCGTTGTAAAAACCACCATACATTAGGGTGGAACAATTTTGCGTTTTTTGGATTTTCATTTGGCCTGGGTGCGGTAAAGTTGTTACAAGTAAACCAATAAATGAAAAAAATAGCAAAAAAAATATCTATTAATGTTTTGAACTGTCGCAAGAGACTTGAAGTTAAACAAAATGTATGAAAGGAAAAAATAAATTATTCGTATTTAATATATTTTTTTACTTAAAGCCTTATGTAAGCAAGTATGAGTTGTATTCGTTGCCCTAGCTGCCGCCGCGCACCACGTCTCGTAGCATAAGTTTGCTGCTGCGTAGCACCCGTGGAAGCGTATGTTGCCATGTTTAGTATGGTGCAGACAATAAAGTAGTATAACTGCAAGGAATAACAGTTTGTGTATCTACACTTCTACACTATTATACAGGGTGTAAATGCAAAGTCAAGAATCCCTTTAGGGTATGAAAGAATATTGGATGGATTCGATTGATGGTTCTTGGTGGAATATCATCTTGAATAAATTATACACAAATTCTTGTACTTTTATTCCACATTGAAACACAACATATTTATTGCCGTTATTTATTGATTTAACCTTGGCGTAGACCCATTTTGAAACGCAAGCTGTGGTGATTCACCTCTGTTTATTTTAAATTTGCTTGTTAAAAATGTTTTCTTTTGTTTTCTTTCTGTCATGTTAAATAATTAATAATTTGTTGGCCCGATGATGTGTAATACGAAACCGGTAGCCTAAGTTAGAATAAAAATAAATATATGTGGAATAAACGTACAAGAATTTGTGTATAATTTATTCAATATGAAAGAATACACGATTCTGATGTCATTACGAGAAAAAAAAATACCTTGAATGTTCACCAAAAATACCATCATTTTTCTAAGCTATGGCTACGCAGCTCACCGGCCTCCCCACACACCTAATTGCACCCCGCAACCCGCACCCCTCATCCCAGTGGCCAGCGACCGTGAGGGTGTCCACGCGATTAGTGTATTTTGAGTAAAGAAAATCGTTTTATTATGAGGTACTGGTACTTTATTTAGAGATCCCAGTATTTAAAAAAATATCTTTACCGATCTTACTAACACACCCTTAAAGGATTCTTGACTTTGCTTTTACACTCTGTATAAAGAGGAGATTTGTTTGTTTGTATGTTTGAGGTAAACTTTGGAACTACTGAACTGATTCTAAAAATTCTTTCTTTTGTAAGAAGCTACACTATTTTTGAGTAACATAGGCATTATTTAATTTTAATAAAAGTAAGTTTTGAAAATATATTAAATAAATATTTATATTAATAAATATATTTTATAGTTTGAAAATTCTATATTTGTGAATCAAGTCGGGAGGAAAATCGCTGCTCAGCTGCTTTATCGGCGTGCCTTGACCAAATGGTTAGATATACGTGATAAAACCGGTCGTTTCTCCATACGAGGAAACTGTAACAAATTAATATGACCAAAGATTTAGATGTACAACGATCCGGACACACCTTCTGCTAATATTTGGTTGAAAAGGTGATTACTTCCCATACGAGAAAACTGTATAAGTTTAATCTGACTACAGATTTCCATCTTCAACGGCGCTGACACACCTCTATTTTAAGGTTTTCAATTTGACTGTATTTTCTTATAGTTTTTTTTTTTTTGGTATATTACTCCATGACTCCGTAATTTCTTAGTCGATTTGTAAGATTATTTTTTTGTTTGGAAGGTTATGCTTCCGGATAGGTCCAGCTTTAGTTTTGTCTTGATCTAATGATGTTCTTCAGAGATAGGCAGTGGAACTCCTCGATGGATGACAGCACATCATTTGATATTGAGGCAAACGCTTTGTACCAGGGTGTTGATTACAGGGTATTATTTGAAAATTGTCTTCGATCCTGGCCTCATCACCATGGAACTCCTTGAAGGATGACAGCACATAACTCGCTCGATATTGCGGCAATCACTTTGTGTAGTGTGCTCATTTTTGTCAGGGTGCTGATTGTGGTATACTACTTAAACATTGTTATAATATCACCTTCGTTTCATATGAAGAACGCGCTTGCGTACTTACAATAACTACCCATATGTCACAATTAAACCCGTGATTATAATCGATACGACATGAATCCCCGACGGGGTGACAGAGGTATTTCCAAATTTTTATTATGTGTAAAAATAAGAACCTGCCGCTAACCCAAGATGCACAAAATCAACACGTTCTTCGGGCTATATTGTACCAGGGGTGTGGAAGCATTAAAACATGTGGTATACATACTTATAATAATGTATTACAAAAAGGACGTCTCTGGACATTGACTATTTTTGAGAAATTTTAAAGGAAATGGGTTTAGTTAGTATTGTAGGTACTTAGGCGAAAACCACAATTTTTTAATTTTTGTCGTCTCTCTGTATGTTTGTATCTTCTAATTCGAGAATAATTGGGCGAATTTAAATGCGATTTTTTTTATTATGATCATAGCGACCTTGGTCAACATATACTATAAGGCATGGATGCACAGACCACGGCCCGCCGGTCGAATACTGGTGGCCCGCCGCGCCGACAGCAAAAACCAAAAAAAATATGTTCGAAAAGTAATTTGAATCTCGTGCGCGCGCTCTTAAGTTCGCTTATCGGTGCGCCATGCATGGCACGATGGCAGCGCGGTGGCGGCTTATCCACGGGTTGTATTGTTAGAGCAAGCGAGATAGCAATAGTCCCGAATTCCCGATTGCTCGCGTAGGTAGATACACGAAGCTTCCAGAGTCGGTTTCGAGATTTCTCCAGACAGTTTTCGACTCTATACGCGCGGTATAAAAGCCACGCTAACCGCAGCGACCGACAGTTCGGTTTTAATTTGAACGAAGTGTCAATAGTTCTAGTGTAGATTTTAACTCGACCAGCCGGTGTCATATATTTTGATCCACATTCAACGTAGATTTCCCGTCAAGTGCTGTGTTAATTGTGTTGTGAAATCGTAAAACTCGGTTATTAATAAGTGTTTCCCAACATATTTAATCAATTATTTTTGTTAATTTAAAAAAGGATGGGTAATTTAAGTAGGTACTGTAATTGTTTTTAGGTGCTGTCTTAATCCTAGCCAGGATTAGAACGCAACATGGATAAGCCAGGGCCTAGTAGAAAACGTAAGGTTAAAGATGTAAATCGGCAGTTTCAAGAAATTTGGACTGAGAAATACTTTTTTGTATGGTCGCATAACAAAGTCGTTTGTTTAATTTGCAAGGATTCTGTTGCGATTGCAAAGGAATATAATGTAAAAAGGCACTATGAAACGCAGCATCCTACTTTTACCAAGTTTACAGGCGAATTAAGAAAGCAAAAAATGTTGTCTTTAAAACGGGAGCTTATTGGTCAGCAAGCTATGTTTACAAAACCCATTCAAGATTAAGAAACAGCTACAGAAGTTAGTTATGACATTTCTCGAATGATAGCAAAGCGAAGTCGCCCCTTCAATGATGGGGATTTTGTAAAAGAATGCATAGAAATTGCCGCTAAGAAAATGTGTCCAGAAGCAGCAAAAAAGTGTGAGAAAATTCAACTGAATCGTATGACTATCCAAAGACGAATTATGTCTTTGTCAGGTAATATTGCGGAACAATTAAATGAAAAAACTAAGATCATTGAATTTTTTTCATTAGCTCTCGACGAATCCACTGATATTAGTTCCACAGCTCAACTTCTCATATTCATACGAGGTGTTACTCAAGATTTTGAAGTCTTAGAAGAGTTATTAGGAATGTGTTCATTGAAAGGTCAAACCAGAGGAGTTGATATACTCAATGTACTTTTGGATGAGTGTTCAAAAACTGATTTGGACTTATCAAAATTATCGGGAGTTGCGACTGACGGTGCCCCTTCGATGATTGGTGTCAATTCTGGGCTAGTTACTTTGCTGAAAAAGCATCTGCAAGAAAAAAACATAAACGCTGAAGATCTCATGCAGTTTCACTGCATTATAAACCAAGAAGCCCTCTGTTCTAAAAAAATTGAATTTCAAAATGTCATGAAAGTGGTAGTTTCGACTGTAAATTTCATAAAATCACGAGGACTCAATCACAGGCAATTCAAACAATTCCTTGATGACATCGAAAGCGAATATGGAGATTTACTGTATTATACAGAAGTAAGGTGGCTAAGTCGTGGATTGACACTGGAACGATTTCTAAATTTAATAGAAGATATTGTAATATTTCTGGCGGAAAAGGATGTCCCGGAACTTAAAAATCCTGATTGGTTGTGTGATTTGGCTTTTTTAGTTGACATTACAAATCATTTGAATGTCTTGAACACACGGCTTCAAGGCAAAAATCAACCCAGCTCTACGCTCATGTATCATCCTTTCAATGCAAACTGACACTTTTCAGATCGCAATTGAATTCTGGAAATTACAATCATTTTCCGAATTATAAGAAAATGGCTGAAAAATTCAACAAAACTGAAATTAATTTCAGTTATGCAGAAAAGCTAGATATTTTGATTCAATCTTTTCAAGACAGATTTTCGGAGTTTAAGAAAGTGAAACCTCTGTTGGACATATTCAGCAATCCTTTCACGATTTCAGTTGAAAATGCGCCAGAGTCAATGCAGTTAGAAATTATCGACATTCAAAACGACCAAGATTTACGCAACAAATTCAACGAAGGAGACTTGCTGAACTTTTACCGCTGCATTGATAAAAATACGTACAAAGAGTTGCGCATAAATGCTCTGACATTTGCGAGCTTATTTGGTTCTACCTATATATGTGAACAAACCTTTTCAATACTAAATAATAATAAAACAAAAAATCGAAACCGCCTTGAAAACGAAAGTTTGGAAGCAGTTTTACGTGTTGCCACAAGTAAATTTGAGCCAAATATAAAAAAGATTGTAAGCACTATGCAGTGCCACGCTTCCAATTAATAAATTCTTTTTCAATTTTAATACATCTTTATTGTCTTTAATTACCTATACTTCTGGCGGCCCGCCATCAGTTCATAATTTGCCCGAGTGGCCTTTAGTCTTAATAAGTCTGTGCATCCCTGCTATAAGGGATGTTCATAAAGTAACGCCCAATCCGAAAGCGGAGCAGAAATTGAATTCACGCGGGCGGAGCCGCGGTCAAAGGCTATAAGAGATAGAATAACCAAACTAATAAGTAACAACATATAATATATAATCTCGTATTTAATTATACATATAAATACGGATAAATATCGACCGGGCCGCCCTAGAAGGACGTACGCTGACCAAATTGGCGATATATTTACTGATGAACGGCAAATTTAAATGTATCCAGAATAGAAGAGCTTGAAGAGATTGCTGAATGTTCAAGCGGCAAAAAAGGTGTGATCTCTGTAGTCTCTGCCTATCCCTCTGGAAGACAGGTGTGAGAATATGTATGTATGTATTATTGATAAGTTGATAACAGATGTTTTGGGTTTTCTGTTTTATACATAAACATTAACTTTTAAATACATGATTAAAGACATTATTATTTAATTAACAAAACTTAAATAAACTAATTTAAAAAACTAAATTATTCTACGAAATAAACTAAACTAAACTAAAACTACCTAGCAAAAATATTTAATTAAAGTAGATAAAAAATTGAGCCAAAATCGCTGTCGTCACGTGGAAGAGTACCCAGGATACTGGCAGCATTACCTCGTTGAATTGCTAGGCCAATTCTTTGGCCGAGGTATGCGCCAACCCTGGGATCTCCGGAAACGTCGACCAATCTCGACGACAGTTCTTTGTAGAGCTGCCGCGCTCCCGGCCCCCACGGCCCGAGAGTTTCAACGCCAAAAGGCACAAATATGTATCCTACGCCAAGGGATACATATTTGCGCCGTTTCGCCTCCTCCGCAGACGCTGCCGCCGTCCCGGCCTGTGACGAGGTCACCTGTAAGTGGGACGGAGCAACTGTGTCAACACAAGTCGCGTCCCACACCAGGGACCTCCCGTTCTTCCAGGGTATCAACGACATCCCGTCGGGTCTCTTACCATCGTCACGTGACAGGCCATTCGGTTCCAGAATGGCAGGTACGTTTACGCTCGCAAGAGCCCGACGGATGATATCGTTGATACTGGCGTGACGAGGCAGGCGGCCAGCGCTGCGCTGACACGACAGGCCATGGTGACCGAGGCGGTCGACTCTCTCTCTCCGCAACGGCAGCGATGTGGCTCATTCAAATTGACGCCCAGTCGCAGTCCGATGGCTAGTGAGAAAGTGGTGCGGTCCAGCAAGGTGCCGATATTAGGCGATGGTAAAGCGTTTAGCCAATACCCCGACTCTGGTTCACTAGTGGCTAGGAGAGATGTTTAAGAGATGTTCCTGGACTTGGCGGCAGAGGGGCTCGTCCCATAGCTTTTGTGAATGTAACGTAAACGGGGAATTTTGATTGGGGCAGGCGTGTGACCAGGCATTCCTGGCCTCGGTCAAGCCCGTGACCTCGACATCACCAAGTGATGAATTTATTAATTTTTCGAAGAGGTCACGTGAGCTGTAGGCTGAGGACAGGAAGGCCGGTAGTGCGACACTAGAAATTTTTAAAGACATAGACAAAAGATAATAAATGTAGAGTTATGTTTACTCACACAAGTAAATACAATACAATAAAGACTCCAGGAGCGCCTTGAGTATGGCCTCGAGGTGCCCACTTGTAAAAGACTACAAAACATTCAATAGTTTACCTGTCGCCATTAAAAGCCTTTCTGGGAATAATTTTTTTATTGCTCTCAAAAGATACCTCGCTACATGGTGCCGTTATAATTTGAAAGAATTGTATAAATGTAATAAAGACTGCAAAGATAAATTACTGTCAGAATTATATTAATGTTTTTAGTTATTGTAAGATGTTAAATTAAAGGCAAGTGTTCGCGGCGGTGGTTTAATGAACTCTCTAATATAATATTACAAAATAAAGTATAATTAAATCTATTGCTAATAACGCAGTTTTGATAATGTAGGTTACACATGTCAGCATGTACGTAAGTGCATCGTACATACTGCCCACTCTAAAGAAGCACAAAAAACATCTTAAACATGGTAACAACTGAGCAACAATAATAATAACACCAATTGTAAAAACAAAGTACAAGTATAAGCATAACTATATGTAAACAATAAAAGCTCGTGCAGAAATAAATGTTTAGGTGAATGTGCTATTAACATGTAGACTTGCATTTGTAATGTAAAAAAAATGTAAAATAAAACTAATTAAAATAACATGATCCATAAAAATCAATAATGTCTCTATATATCGTCAATGTTCGTATCAAAATTCACAACACTTTTTGACTTACGAATCTTATTACACTGAGAGCCGGTATTGAAGTTTTGCATAGGAACTGACTGAACACTTATCACTCTCGGCTCTTGCACACACATCACTTTTTTGTTTTTTGTCCGCTTTGAACGACATACATAACACCCAGCAGCCACTGCGATGATGCTGAGTATCCCGAATAACACTGCTGTCCCGATGTAGTGGTTCAAATCATGACTGGATAGACCATTATCTAGTGTTGACTGCTCTCTCAGCTGCTTCAAGTCTCTATTAATCTTTTCAAATTGCTCCAAATGGCCTTCCGCTTGATATGTGAAATTGTCTGTAGATGTGTTCATAATCCCGTTCAAAGAAGATATTGATGGAATATAAATTTCTTGCTGTAGCGCTAGCCTGCCAGTAAGTTTATTGTTGTTTGCATATATCATAATTGAATCGGCTTTCATTACGCATCCTTGCCCGAGTGTTATCATTCCGACTCCATAGAAGTGATGCGACGTGAGCCCAGCTGGGCACAAAATGCGCACGTAGCATTTCTGACAACATGTAAACATCCAGGTATTACTATCGTGCAGTTCTATCCACTTATCGGCACAAGCCTTTATTTCAGACCGACAGAAGGTGTCATATTTACTGTTTGTAAACAATTTTATATTGCAAATGTTTTGATGTAATTCTATGCTGTATTCTGCATGGTTTAAGGTGCACAATGACTTTTGATCATTCATATGTATGCAGTTTCGTAAATCGGCTGAATTCACTAGGACGAAGGAGTCCTTTTTAATATTATATGCAATGTAGTCTGATAAAGGGATAATATTAAGAATCCTTTTGTCATCTCTTATTTGCGGAATGCTGTAAATTTTGTCTAACTCGTATTGTTCCTTACTTATAAGTGGTATTTTAATCTCTATGATGAGATAACTTTCTGTGACTCGTGCATGCGGTTTTATTAATTTGTAAATGTCACGGATATTGTCTCTCGTTACTGGCAGCGCACGGTCTTCCGGTAAATGAGGAAAAATGATATCTAGTTGGTCTTGCAATAACTTTGGTGTAAACAAATGGATGTTCAAGTGTCCTTGATATATATCTGCTGCGAGGTCGATTAGGGTCTCTTGTATTCTTCTCATTTCCGAAAGTAAATTGTTTGCAATGATGGAACTAGTTAACACGTAAAAAGCAGTTTGGGTAGCAAGTTCCAGCTTGTTTATATTTTGCGTTGTATTTTTCCAGTGCTCATTTATTAAAGAAAATTGTTTGTTCATGATCGCCTCATTACGCATGACGATGTTCTGTTCTGCTTCGAGGATAGAGGTTTGATTCTTTAACAGATGTAAAAGATGATTTTCATTACCCTCTATGGTCTTGATGTCATTTTCATATTTTTGCGCAAATCTTTCGTCTAACACACCGAATAACTCATTTGCTAGGTAGCCAACCCCGTTGATAAGTCCTCGTCTAGTTCTCGATATACTGCTTGATACATTCTGGTACTTAAGGATGCTGTTGTAGTATTGCAACTCACTCATGCTATGGTCCAGCTGCATGGCCATAGCTTGAAATTGCATAACCCAATCTTCTTTTTTCATCCCCTTTAAATGAGTCACATATGTTTGTAGATTTTCTGTATGTTGCCAGTACGTTGTCATGTTGTAGTAGATAATAAGATTCCAAGTATCCTTAATTTGTTGCATACTCGACACTCTGTCAAAGTATAGCGATTGGTTCGCTTGAAACTCAGTTACTTTAAACATAGGAGGTGCTTGTTGTAGTGACGATGTAAACAACGTTAAAAACAGAAGCAATGCATTTATGAAATAAGTTTTCAGGGAGGTTTTCTTGACACTTCGTCTTTTTGCAGGTGCAGTATCAGTTGCAAAATCTTTTTGTTCACTGTTGTTTTCATTTGTCAGTAACGGTGCCAGTTTTACCAACGGCCTTTTTATCAACCCATGCTTTGTTTTCAAAGTAACTACTCTCACATACTCATCTTTTCCTGGATGCAATGTCATTACTCTCCCCAGTGCCCATTTTCCTGGAGGTAAGTTATCTTCCTTTATGCAAACTATGTCATTAATTTGGACGTTTTTTGTTGGTGTTCTCCATTTTTGCCGTGCTTGCAGTTGTTGCAGGTATTCTTCAGACCACTTTTTCCAGAATGCCTTTTTCATTTGTTGCACAATTTGCCATCTTGATCTTAAATCAACATTAGTGTTCTCTGGTTCTGCAATTGATAACATCGGGTCACCAATAAGAAAGTGCCCTGGTGTTAGAACTTCAAGGTCATCCGTGCTCTCTGTCAGTTGGCAAAGTGGTCTTGAATTCAAGCATGCTTCAATTTGACAGAGAAGAGTCGTTAATTCTTCGTATGTCAATTTTTGATCACCTATCACCCTCTTAAGGTGATGCTTCATGCTCTTGACAGCCGCTTCCCAAAGTCCACCTCCTGATGGAAATTTTGGAACATTTAGGTGCCATCGGATCCCTTGTTCATTTATCTTCCTCAGACTGTCGTTGTCAATGCATTTTAGAATCTCCTTGTATTCCCGTTTAAGTACCTTGTTTGCACCGACGAAATTAGTCCCGTTATCGCTGTAAATATCAGACGGCTTTCCTCTTCGTGAACAGAAGCGCTTCAATGCTGCCAAAAAGGAGATTGTGCTGAGGTCTGACACTAGTTCAAGATGGATTGCTTTCGTGGCCAGGCATACGAAAACAGCTATGTACGCCTTAAGTGTTCGTATACCTCGTCCTTTATTCGCCTTAATCTCAACATTTCCTGTGAAGTCCACCCCCACATGGGTAAATGGACGTGAAGGCGTCACTCTTGGTGCTGGTAGATCTGCCATCAGTTGGTGTTGTTGTTGTGATTTAAACCTTTGACAAATGACGCAGCGATGCAGTTGTTTTTTAACTGTGCGATATCCACTAATGATCCAAAACCTTTGTCTGAGATGGCATAATGTCAATCGTGGGCCCCCATGTAATGTTTGTTTGTGGGCTTGATTAATAAGGAGCTCTGTCAGTCTGCTGTGGCTTGTAAGAATGATCGGATTTTTGCTGTCATCTTTTATAATTGCGTTTCTTAATCGTCCTCCAACGCGCATTATGTTGTTTTTATCCAAATAAGGATTTAAGCTTAAAATGTTGCTGTTTGAACTCAAACCTTTATTTGTTTGCAGACGCGACCTTTCGTCGCTGAATTCATGCATTTGTATATTTCTTATAATAATGTCATATGCAGTTAATATTTCGTTTGTTGTCAAATATGCAGTGCAGCTTCTAGTATCATTTTTACTCTTTCCAAACCTTAATATCCATGCTATGATCCTGGCAATGTGGTCAATGTTACTGTATTTGTTTAACAATTCTATTACAATTGATGATGGGAGAGTGTGTGTGAAACATGCTTTGTTTATTTTTTCTTCGATTTGCGGTGACTCATATCGTGTACTTGTAATATTGTTGGAATCAAATGTTTGTAGCCAACTTGGCCCATGCCACCATAGATCATGTTTCATCAGCTGGGCAGCGGTCATTCCTCTCGTAGCGCAGTCAGCAGCATTGTTTTCTGATGATACGTGATTCCAACTTTTTGCGGGAATAATGCTAGTTATTTGTTTCACTCTATTTGCGACAAACATTTTCCATCTGGATGCGTCTCCGTTAAGCCATCCGAGGACTATCATTGAATCTGTCCACGCGTAGGTACTAATTTTATGCTGGTTATTAAATGATCTTAGAACCTTTTCAAATAATTTTGCTAGAAGTAGTGCGCCAGATAATTCTAGTTTTGGAAGTGTCAATTTACTTTTTGACGGTGCAAGTTTTGTTTTCGCCACTAGAAGTCTGCTTACCCTTTTGTTGTCAGAGTTGATGGTAGTTACGTATATCGAACATGCGTACATCTTTTCTGACGCATCACAGAAGCCATGTAATTGACATACGCTGGAGGTATCACCTGTCCACCTGGGTATCTCAAGCTGTTCAATGATGTTTATTTCTTTCCTAAATTGGTCCCATTCCCTTTGTACTGGATGTTGTATTACGTCATCCCAGTCACAGTTGGTAGTCCATAGTGTTTGGAACAACAACTTAGCCTTGACAGTTACAGGTGATAGCCAACCTAGTGGATCAAAGATCTTTGAGATGTCAGATAGTAACATCCTTTTTGTGTGTGGCTTGTCGGTATTCATGCAAATTTTTATCTTGAATTGAAAGTTGTCAGTTGTAGGAACCCACTGTAATCCGAGGGTCTTGGTTACTTCTGCATCGTTGAAGTCCATCACCGAGGGATTGAGCTGCTCCTCTGTTAAATTTTGTAGAAGTGCTATGTTATTGCTTGCCCATTTACGAAGGTTGAGCCCTGCTTTTCCCAACATTTCTATGAGCTCACATTGCATTTTTTGGGCTGTGTCTAAGCTATCAGCTCCACTTAGTACATCATCCATGTAGATGTCATTCTGCAGTACTGTACCTCCTAATTTGTACGTCGGTTCGTCTTCAGACACTTGCTTCAACGTTCGTAATGCAAGGAACGGTGCAGCTTTTGTGCCGTATGTCAAAGTGCAAAGTTCATATTCTTGCAAAGGATGCTGAGGATTGCTTCTCCATATTATTTTTTGCAATTTTCGGTCGGTATCCGCGACCATGATCATTCGGTACATCTTCTCGCAATCCGCTGTAAATACATATCTGTGTAATCTCCATTTTATCAGTAATGCTTGTAAATCGTTATGCAGTTTTGGTCCACATTCCATCAGATCATTGAGGCTGTATCTATTTAAATTAGGAGGAACCGTAGTCGTTTTTTGACTAGCATTGAATACCACACAAACCTTCGTGGTGCTCGAATCTTCCTTAGTCACTGCATGGTGGGGTAAGAAACATTCTGTTGTCAGTGTATTCTTTGCTTCACATCTTCTCATATGACCTAAATGCAGATACTCGTCGATAAACTTTTTGTAGCTTTCTGAGAGTGATGAATCTCTTGCTAACCTCTTCTCTAATTGCAGGAATTGTGCTGTTGCTTGTACTTTTGAATTACCCAAATACTGTGTAAAGTTTTCTTTCATCGGATATTGAACTTGGTACCGTCCATTTGCAAGACGAGTGGTTGTCTTTTTGTAAAATTCTTCGCAAAATTGTTCTTGCGATGTCAATGCAGTATTTGTGTCATTTGTAATGTCTTCTATTTCCCAATATTTTTCTATTTCCTTCATATTATTCACAATAACGTGACAGTTGTAAGATTTGACCACACCTGAACTACCAGACAGAATCCAGCCTAGGTGTGTCTGTTGTGCAATAGGTTCCCGACCAGGGCCTTTCAGTAACCCGTTCATAAGGATCTTGGAATAAATTTCAGAATCCAAAAGAATGTCGATTGGCCTTGAAATATTATAATCAGGATCTGCAAGTGAAAGATGCTTGATGTGTTGCAAATCTCTTCTGTCAAATGATGCGTTCGGAAGGTTTCCGACAACACGTGACATCACTAAAGCTTCCGTGTGAAATTGATAATCACTAAGTCGTGATTTGCATGTTAACTGAACTTTACCTCTGCATTTATGTGATAAAGTCCCTACGCCCTTGATACTTGCGTTATACTGTTGCCTTGCCAATCCAAGTCTCTGGGCCGCATCCTCAGTTAAAATTGATGTTTGGCTGGCCTGATCGACCAGGGCCCTCAGGGTTAAATACGTTCCATCATGACATAAAACGTTAATCAATGCAGTTGGTAAAATAACTTCGTCATCGGATCCCGCTGTATAGTTTGACTTCTTTTGCTGATTGCCTAAAGTCGATGACGCGCTGAGGTTAGTGAACGTATTATGGAGCAATGTATTATGTGCATCGTTGCATTCCCTGCATCGTTTCTCGGAATTGCAATAATTTTTGTGATGTACATAGAGACAATTTTTGCAAATATTCAATTTCGAAATTGAATTTAATTGTCCATTCGGTGACATACTTAAAAACTTTTTACATTGGTAAAGCGCGTGATTACTGTTGCAAAATGGGCATGTATTGGGGTTCCCTGCGTGAAAAACGTAGTTATTCGTTGAGGGTTTCGTCAATCTCTTTTCGTATTGTTGTGGCTTGTACTGGGTGTGAGAGTTAATTTGACGATTTTTACCTTTCGTTTGCACATGGTTTTTACTGTTAATAGGTTCTAATGCAATAAATTTGCCCTCCAAGAACTCCATAAACTCGTCAAGTGCAGGCAAGTCTCGGGGGTCTTTTCTGGCCTCCACATAATCAGCGTAAGTTTCAGTGTCAAGCTTATCGCACAAGATATGCACTAAGAAAGGGTCCCATGTTGTAGTGTTGATCCCTAAGTTATGCATGGCATGTATTGCTTCCATAGAGGTGTCTAAGAGCTTTTTAAGCTCAAGTGCAGATTGATTCGTAATTTTTGGTTGGGTCAGAAGTAGCTGTAACTGAGCTGTAAATAGTAGCTGCTTATTATTGTACCTATGTGTCAAAAACTCCCAACATGTGTCGTAATTGTCTGCAGTTACACGTAAATGCTGTACTTGTTGCCCAGCTTCACCTTTAAGTTTTCCCTTCAGGTGTTGCATTTTCTGGGTCTTACTGAGATTAGGGTTGTTATGTATGGCTTCGGAATACAGATCCATAAAGGTAGGCCACTGCATATAATCGCCATAAAAGTTGGGAATATTAATTTTCGGTGTTGATTCTTGCTGAGCACAAAAAGACGACAGTTTTTTATTTAGGCTTTTCTTTATGTCCTTATATGATATTTCAAGTTCCGTGTATTCGGTCTCATAACCTGCCTCAGAGCCTGCCAATAAGGTATCTATTTGCAAATGTAGTTGGACGATTATTTCCCATCGAGATTGCAGGCTTTTTATCTCGTCTTCGATTTCCCACTTGTCATAAAGATTGTCAATGCAGATACCTTTAATTAATTTATAAAATGCACGAAAATTTGCCATAAGACTTCTCTTTAACTCGGAAATTTTGTCACCTTGTGTAGTGTCGGTGTCAGTAGAGCGCGCATAGTTACTCTGCGTGTCAAACGTAATTGGCTGGTCAATTTTGAATGATAAAATTGTTTCGTGAGTACTGGAATAGAGACTTTTTACAAACTCGACAATATTCTCTCGAAAATACTGGTGACTTTTATCCTCCACCGTCTCTAGCTTCGAATGGTTAGCTACAAACTCGCTCCAAAGTTTATCTAAAGCGCTAACTCTCACTCCAATGTACTCGGCGGTCTTTCTAGACCGGGAGTCCTTTTTAAAATTCGACAAGATTCTCTTAGTCTCCTCGAGAATTTTAGATTGACAGTCAAGTAAGTCTTCCATTATGATTGATGCAAATGCAGAGGAAGCGAAAAGATATGGAAAGATCTTACTTGAATTGCTGGTACTCTCCTGTCAGGGGTTAACTGGCCTGCAAGCTCAGTTTATGCAGTTTAATCCGTCGAACTCCAAAACGTGTATCTAAATAGGTACGTATGTACCTCACTTGCACTGTAATGTAATGTAATAGAGAATTCCCACACACACACAAAGTTATAGGTATCGAAACATGTCACTCTAAATGCAGAAAACTGTCAGAAAAGATGCAAAATGTCACTGATTGTATCCCGGACTTCACGCACGACAATGCAACCGAACGCGAGGTCCCTTTTTCGAAGGACCAAAAAACTATGTAAGATGTTAAATTAAAGGCAAGTGTTCGCGGCGGTGGTTTAATGAACTCTCTAATATAATATTACAAAATAAAGTATAATTAAATCTATTGCTAATAACGCAGTTTTGATAATGTAGGTTACACATGTCAGCATGTACGTAAGTGCATCGTACAGTTATTTATTATTGTTGACATTTCTCGTGTCTTATTTTTATCTCTCAACGAAAACTTAAACTGACATTTAAATAAATATAACTACTTGACATTTTTAGATTGTATAATTTCTTTGTGAATATGAACATGTGAATATGTTTTTTTCTACTTTATTTTTTTTTGTTGTATGTTACTCAAATAAAATTGCTACACCTTATTATGGGTAAAGTCACATTGTTTCTACATGACATTTATTGTAAATATTTTAAGACCTACTATGACATGTGATTTATCGCAATAAACTGAATTGAATTGAATAAACTTAAATAAACTAATTTACAAAACTAAATTATCCTAAGAAATAAACTAAGCTAACATACTACCTAGCAAAAAATAAAATTATACCATATAATTAAATGAGGTAAAATATATTATATAATTAAATGAGGTCGCTGTCGCCCGTGGAAGAGTACCCAGGATACTGGCAGCATTACCTCGTTGAGTTGAATCGCTAGGCCAATTCTTTGGCCGAGGTATGTGCTAGCCCTGGGATCTCCGGAAACGTCGACCAATCGTGACGACAGTTCTTTGTAAAGCTGCCGCGATCCCGGCCCCCATGGCCCGAGGGTTTCAGCGCCAAAAGGCGCAAATATTGTAACCTGCGCCAAGGGATGCATATTTGCGCCGTTTCGCCTCCTCCGCAGTCGCTGCCGCCGTCCCGGCCTGTGACGAGGTCACCTGTAAGTGGGACGGAGCAACTGTGTCAACACAAGTCGCGTCCCACACCAGGGACCTCCCGTTCTTCCAGGGTATCAACGACATCCCGTCGGGTCTCCTACCATCGTCACGTGACAGGTCATTCGGTTCTAGAATGGCAGGTACGTTTACGCTGGCAAGAGCCCGACGGATAATATCGTTGAACAATATTGTTATTTAAATAATACTAATAGAGCATTCCGCATTTTAATTATGGCATCTACGAAGCGGAAAAAAAATGAAATATTGGTAGCAAGAAAATGTGAAAATGGTATGCGTATACGGCTAGGTTAAGCAAAGTTTAATTTTGTTCACTTTCTATAGGTGATGTCCAGTCTTTTGGTCGAAGTCTAACATACAAAAAAAGACGTTTCTGTTCTGCATAAAGTAAAAATAAAATCAATTGTGGAAAGTACTTTCCCAATATAACTTAAATAGCGTAGTTGCACAACGATCAGCTAAATTATATGATTGTGTTTATTTCAAACCTACTTTCCACGAGTACAGGCGCAGCCGTTTCAATATGCTTATCTTTCCATTTTCCAATCGTATTAGAAACCAAAAACTATACTAATTCCTTCAATACTTAGATAACACATTACTTTTGTCAAATAATGATGTAATATACAATCCACAGTGCAAAATATTGCATGCAACAATTGTTTTTTTCGGCCTCATGTCCGTGATGAAATTACTAACACTTTTCTTTCTGCCTTCTAAAGACCTGCTTAGGACATATTTGTATGAATAAATCATTGGTATTTGATGTGAAATTCTTAACACTTTATGGTGTCATTTACTTTGACTTTGGCTTTATGGGGTCATTTATTTAGACTGTCCGTCTAAGATTTATCAAGAGTTTGATCGAGAAGCAACTGTCTGAAGGACCTTTAAGGCTTCGCCACACCGAACGCGTAGCGTGCGCGGCGCCGAAGCAGCGCGTAGCAGCAGCAGCGCGTAGCAGCAGCAGCGCGTAGCAGCAGCAGCGCGGCAGACGGCAGATTGAACGAGTTTCGTCGACGTAGCTGTTTAAACGCTTATCTACCAGCGTTAGAAACGCGTTCAGTGTAGCGCGGTTTGAGTGCGGCAGTTAACACCAAGATGTATAGGTATTTATTTATTGAATTTACTTGCTGATTTGTAAAATATATATGTATGTATATCACATCTTTTTTAGTACATATATATAAGGTGACTTTAATTTATGCAGCCAAATTCTTACTGAAGACTCGGTAAGTGCTCAGTAACAAGGTTCGATGACCATTTTTGTGAAATTCGTGAATTATTATTTTCTTGTTCCTTACAAACGCGAGCGCAGTCAATTACTATGGGATGTCAAAATTTTATTTCTTTGCGAAATTAGCTAAAAGTGGTATCGATCCGTGTTACCGATCACTTACCAAGCCTCCAGTATGAGTTTGGCTGCATAAATAAGAGTCACCTTATATATGGTTATTTATTTTAATACAATTTCAGGTTACATTACAAGTATATACAGGATGGACAAATTTCAAGGGCTCTGGCGGGGAACTACCTTAAATCCTTTAGTTAGCTCATTCTACTGAAAGGAAACATTCCTTTATTTTTTTAAAGAAACAAAACTGCATTCGAATATCTAAAATTCGCTTGTCTCACCCGGATCATCTCATCATCATCATCTTCATCATCATCATCATTGTACGGTGACGTACAATATTGTTTGATATGATTTAAGTGATAACTAATGATTAATCTGATAACTGATAATATGATAAATAACTGATAAAGGAAATGAGTACGCGACAACGTCTGTTCGTGAACTGAACTTTTATTGTAAAATAAGTAAACCGCAGCGATCGTGCAAGATCGCTGACACTTGATAAAGCTATATGTACTGCTGGCTCGTACATGCTCCCGAGGGCAAAAGAAGAACAAACATTCTGATAAAACAAAAACATAAAACAAAAACATAAAACAATTGCTTAAACTGATAAATTATGATAACAATGATAATAACACATCCTGTAAATTCAATTTCCTTAGTGTCTTTATTTTAAAAGTCTTTGATTTCATATTTTTTTGTTACAAAAATTGGCGAAGTGCCTTTGTCCACTTTCCACCTGATGTCTCTCTTTGCATCATTACACTTTGTTTGTACCTTCACAATATCACTCTCACTTTGCCATTGCCTTTTCTCACTTATCACTTTACCACACTGACACTGACGGTCGGAGCGCGGGCGCAGAGCGGCAGCGGGTAGTTCGCCCAGCTCCACCTCCGTCACCGCCACCGGAAGAGAGGCCGCGGCGCCGGGCCAGCGGCGGCGTCGGATCCGTTGATAAAACACTGCTGCTCCGATTATGATTATGGCCCCCACTACATAAATTGTTATGTAATGATGGACGTCATGATGTGAAATGCTTTTAGTCAAAGGCTCCTCGCTCTTCATTAATGTAATGCTCTCATGTATTTTCAATAACTGCTGTTGAATATCAGTCGATTCATTTGTAATAACCAAATTTGGAATAGAAATATTGATTATATTGTTCATAGGTGACATGTCTGGTAGAATTATATCTGGCATTGTGTGTAAGGAGTTAATATATTGTTTATGAGCGTGCACTGTACAATTTATCGTCTTGATTATGCAGCCATGATCTATACTGATAACGCCGGCCGATGTTAGTCGCCGTGCGGTAACTTGATCCTCGCACATTATTCTCAGCTGACAACTATCACAACAAAAGTAAAGGTAATGGTTCGGTTTGTTTAGTTCTGTCCATCTGTTTTCGCATGGACTAATTAACATTTTACAATGATTTGATTTTTGATCTTGTTGACATAAATTCTCACCTCCTTTCATGTTGTAGATTGGTTTATAAAAACGACAAAAACCGGTACCTTCATCTTGATAAATACATGCTCTAACTTCTGTTTCTGACAACTCTACATAGACGTATTTCCTGATGTTCAACGCTACGTACTCTGATACTGGTTTTATAGTCAACATGTTTCTGCTGACTAGCTCTGGGATTGATACAATTTTTAAAATCTCGTAACTTTCTCTACTGACCAATGGGATATTTATCTCAAAAAATAGAAAGATTTCAGTCATCCTTGCTTTGACACTTAACAGTTGATACATGCTTCTTAAATCTGTTTGTATATTTCTGATAGGAAGTGATAAATCTTTGGATATTTGACTTGATATGATGCTTAACTCCTTTCGAAGTTGATCTGGAGTCACTATGTGGGGATTAAAGCGTCCATGATAGATATCTGTGACAGTGTCCAGAAGAGTGGTTTGTATATTCTTCAAGCACTGAAACATATTACTCGCTGTTAGTGCTTCCAGAGTGAATCCATTAATGTTCGATTCATCCTGAATATTTTTATTTAGTGTTAACATAGTTTTTTCTAATGTTAAAAAGTATTGCTTCATAATTTTCTCTTGTTTATTCATAGCATCTTCCGTTCTTTTTAATAAATTATATTCTGACTCGATAACAGATGTTTGATTTTTCCAAAGTAAAGCCAGATGATCTTGATTATCATGTATGAGTGTAATATCCTGCTCATATTTTTCCGCGAAATTTTGATCGAGTATCCCGAAGAGTGAATTTGCAACGTAACCGACCCCGTTGATAAGGCCACGTGTCTGTCTAGACCGCGCTCTCGACTGCTGACTCAGGAGCAGGCCGTTGTAGTACGCTAGCTCCGAGAATCCATGACGTAACTGAACTGATAATACTTGACAATGTGTTTGGTGTTTTATGTGTAAACAAACTTCTTCTAAACGTTTAGTGTATTTGTTAAATGCATTTATGGCTTGCCAGTATGGAGACAAATCATAATACACTAAAATTTTCCAGTCATCTCTGATTAACTGTATATCTGATATTTTATCAAAGTAGAGTCTTTGTTTTTCTCTTAAACTTGTGACGTTATATGAACTTTGTGAACCACTTACTAAGCTCATGAAAAACATTAATGATAATGCCACTGACATGAAACTTCTTTTTGTCCGAGTACGTGGGTTGTGGTTTGGTTTTGTACTGTCGGAACCTGGTTGTGACTCTTGTTTGTCGCTTTGAGGCTCGTTTTCATGTACTGGCAACACTGATAACTTGACTATCGGGCGTTTCATGTAGCCGTTTTTTGTTTTCAAAGTGACGACTCTTACTAGGCCATCTCTTCCTGGATGTATCTCGACGACACGCCCCATGGGCCACTTTCCTGCTGGGCAATTATCATCATGGATGATCACTACATCATTTAATTTAATATTTTCTTTCTGTTTTGTCCACTTGCTCCTTGTTTGTAGTTGTGTGAGATATTCGCTTTTCCATCGTTTCCATACATCTTGAAACACCTTCTGCGCGAGCTGCCACCTTGTTCGCGCGTCCTTTTCTGTTTCGTAAATCGTAAGCGTAGGGCCACTTGCAAGAAAGTGAGCAGGTGTTAGACAGTCATCGTCTGGGTTTTCTGATAAAGGACACAAAGGTCTTGAGTTAAGACATGCTTCTATTTGTGATAGGACTGTTGACAACTCCTCGAATGTTAACTTCTGGTCTCCTATAAATCTCTTTAAATGATATTTGAGCCTCTTCACGCCTGATTCCATCAGCCCTGATACTGACGGCCAAGCCGGTGCATTGAAATGCCAACTGATCTCCATCTCTGATATTTCTTGTAAGAGACTTTCATTAAAAATCTGCTTTAACTGTTCATACTCTAGCTGTAATATGTTGTTAGCTCCCACGAAATTAGTGCCATTATCACTGTACATATGACCCGGTGTTCCCCGTCTAGCTGCCATCCTTCTTAGCGCGGCTAGAAATGACGATGATGTCAGGTCCGAAACTAATTCTATGTGTACGGCCTTGGTCGCCATACACACAAAAACTGCGATATAACCTTTTGTGGTTTTAATCTCTCTTCCTTTGTTTGCTTTTAATGTGATAAAACCCGTAAAATCCACCCCTGTATGATAAAACGGTCTCGAAGGGTTGCATCTGGCGTCTGGTAAATCTCCCATCAACTGATCTTGTTTACCAGGTGCAGGTCTTCGGCATTTCACACAAGATCTGATCCATTTTTTCGTTACTCTATTACCACTGATAATCCAATACCTTTCACAAACACTGATAAATGATAACACTAATCTCGGTCCGCCGTGAAACGTTACTTTGTGTGCGAAGTTTATTAGTAACTCTGTAAATCGATTGTCTTTTGGTATTATGATTGGAAATTTCATATCTGTACTGATTTGAGCATTTTTTAGTCTCCCTGAAACTCGCAACACCCCTTCTTGATCAAGGGTTGGGTTTAAGTTTGAAATACTGCTTTTCGGATTCACTTGTTTACCCTGTTTCAAATCTCGGATTTCTGTTTCAAACGCTTTTTGCTGAACAAACTTGATAATAATTGTTCTTGCTTTTCTGATTTCTTTCAATGATAAATAAACGTGCTTCGGTTTTTCTTCCTTTCTAGTGAGAATGCGTAGAATCCTTGCGAATACATGTATAACTTTAGTTATAGAACTGTATTGAATGAGTAACTGATAGATGATACTTTTTTCACTCTGTTGCTGAGTCACGTATACTTGTTTACATTTTTTGATTTCTTGATCTGTTTCGAAAATCTGTTTTTGTGTGTTACTTTCGCTCTGATAAAAAGGTAACCAGGCTGGTCCCTGCCACCATAAACTATGCTCTTTTAGCTGGGCTGCAGTTAAGCCTCTACTAGCCCCATCTGCTGGGTTTTCTGCTGACTTAACGTATTTCCAGCACTCTGCAGGCATAATGTCTGTTATCTGTTTAACCCGATTCGCTACAAATGGTTTCCACTTTCCTGGGTCGCCTTGTAACCACCCTAGAGTCACCATTGAGTCACTCCAACCGTATTGCTCGATATTGAAACTGCTTAATGCTTGTTTAACCTTAGGCATCAATCTGGCCAATAAATGTGCACTAGACAACTCCAGTCTAGGCACAGATAACTGCTTGCTAGCTGGCACGAGTCGTGATTTCCCGGCCACCAGAATGACAGATGCTGGATTTCCGTCTTTTCCGTCGATTTTGCAATAAATGACGCATGCCATAGCCCGAGTCGAGCTATCACAAAATCCATGTAATTCTATTGTATCACCTTGTTTTGTTCGAATCCATCTCTCAAGCTTTATCTGATCTATAGTGCTAATGTCTTTTTTGATTTCAAGCCATTCACTAACAATATTTTCAGGAAGTTGCTCATCCCACTCAATGTTTGACAGCCATACGTTTTGGAACAATAATTTCAGTTTAGTACTTAACGGTGTAAGCCATCCTAATGGATCAAGTTTTGATATACCCGATAAAAGTGTTCTTTTGGTGTTTTTCATCTCTGCTCCAATTATAGATTGAAAAGTGAAATAATCTTGCTTAGGATTCCATGTTAGTCCTAATGTTTTCGTCGACTCACCCTGTTTAAAGTCGAAGTTTTCGTTTTTATCAACATCCTGTAATAACTCTAAAGAATTAGATTTCCATTTTCTCAAATTAAAACCTCCTGATCTTAATAAACTGATTAACTGCTTTTGTAACTGATGTGCTTCGGATGATGAATAACATCCATGGATCAAATCATCCATGTAAAATTTTTCTTCGAGGACTGATAATGCTGCTTCCTGATACTTTCTTTCTTCAGTTGATACCGACGATGGATTACTTGATAATTTCTGTCTTTCTTCACTTGCTAAATGTTTTAATGTCATCATAGCAAGGAATGGAGCCGCTTTCGTACCATACGTTACGGTGGTAAGCATGTACTCTTTCAGTGGTTCTGCTTGAGAGTTTCTCCATACTATTTTTTGGTATTTTTGATCTTCTTCATTGACAAAAATGCATCGGTACATCTTCTCAATGTCTGCTGTAAACGCTATAGGATATTGTCTCCATGTGATAAGTAATGTTTGAAGGTCAACCTGTAGGTTTGGACCCCTATACATAAGATCATTCAGCGATAATGCCATCGCTTCAGGACCTGCTGATCCCGGAGCCGACCCATTGAATACGACTCTTAGTTTGGTTGTAATAGAGTCGTCTTTTAATACACAGTGATGCGGCAAATAATAATCAGGTTTCATATTACTGACCACCGGGCGCATGTGTCCTAATGATAGGTATTCACTCATAAATAATTTGTACTCTTTTGCAATATTTTCATTCTTGATAAACTTCCGTTCCAACACGCGAAGTTGCGCAACAGCTTTGAACTTAGTCGAACCCAGCTTATACTCAATATCTGACTTAAGGGGAAGTCTGACTTCGAATCGACCATCCTCGCGTCGTTTGGTTGTGTTTTTATACAATTCAATGCAATGCTGATCCTCTGATGTTAATGATGACTGTTCCTCAGATATCTCTTCCACCTCCCACAACTTTTTGATCTCTTCAAAATTGTTCAATACGACGTTACATTGCAATGTTTTGACGTTTCCGCTCAAAATCCATCCTAAACGCGTCTGCTGTGCTATAGGTAAGTTTTGTTCGGGTCTGCAAATGCCTTCCAAAATAATGCTCGGGTATATATCTGCCCCTAGCAAAATATCTACTGGACGACTACTGTAAAATTCTGGATCCGCGAGCTGTAGGCTATCCAGATGGGTCCATGCTGGTTTGGGAAATGTGTATGTTGGCAAATTTTTAATCAGATCTCTCATGATATATGCATCTGTTTCAAACGTAAAATCGTTATACATGGATTGACATGCTAACGTAACGACCCCTTTGCAATTACTCTCTTTAGCACCTACTCCTGATATCACGCCCTTGCATTTCTGACGTGGCAGGCCTAATAATCTTGCTGATTCGTCGCTTATCAACGAGGTCATTGAACCTTGGTCAATCAGAATCCTCATCTGACGATAGGTTCCATCATGCGTCTTCACCTTAATGATACCTGTAGCTAATAAAATTTCCGGAATTTCATGTTGTAATGACACGTGTGTATTAGTTTTTACTTCATTTTGCTGCTCATGCTTCCATGTACTTGGTTTAACACATGCTTCATGTAAAATGGTGTTATGTGTGCCGTTGCAGTGACGACACCTTTTATCCGAAAAACAAGCCTTGCCGTTATGACTATAAAGGCAATTTTGGCACAAGTTTAACTTGTTGACTGTTTTGCGCTTTAGGTATGGCGGCATGTCCAAAAACTGCTTACAGTAATATAACCCGTGGTCTAATTGGTTACACAATGGACATTTATATTTTGTTAAACTGTTACTTTTTCCGTGGCTTGATTGCGAAATTACTTTATTATTTGATGACAAAGACTGCTTATTAATGTAATTCGACTTGTTATTGCTGTAATTATTCCACGAACTATGCTTTTGCACAGGGTTTTCTTGCTTCCTGCGTGCTGATTCTAATGCCGTGAATTTTTTTTCTAGAAAATTCATGAAGTCTGATAATGTTGGTAATGCTTTAGGGTTCCGTAGTGAGCCAACGTAGTCGTTGTGTGTGTCTGTATCCAATTTCTTGCTAAGGATGTAGACAAGCAAGGGACCCCATGTTGAAACGTTAATACCCAGGTTTTCTATGGCAAAAATACATTCGTTAGTATTATCGTGTAGCCGCTTGATTTGATCTGCTGATTGCTGCTTCATCGTGGATAAATTAAATAAAATATCCAAATGCGAGTGGAAAATTAATTTTGTATTGTTATATCTTTCATTTAGTATGCGCCAAGAAGCGTCATAGTTGTCAGAACTGATCTTTAAGTGTTGTATTAGGGAAACAGCTTCGCCCCTAAATTTTGATTTTAAAAATTGCATCTTTTGAGCATTTGACATAGAAGCGTTGTTGTGGATCGTTTCGACAAATAAGTCTTTAAACGAAACCCATTGCTGATAATTTCCACTGAAATCTGGGATAGTCATTTTTGGCGTTGATTTTTCCCTGTGTACTGTCGCTGATATTTTTCTGTTAATCTCTTTCTTCAATTCCATAAAAACGATCTCATTTTTGGCGAATGTATCCTGATACTCTTCATTGCTCCCGTTGAGCTCGCTGTCTATATCCAAATGAAGTTGATCTATCTTAGACCAGCAATCCTGCAGCGTTTTAAGAGCATCTTCAAACTCCCATTTTTCCTTGATCTGATCAATGTCGATATTTGATACATTTCTTGAGAATGCTCTCAGGTGACTACTCTGCTTCTTTAGCATTTCATCCAACTTGCTGTTGTTACCCTGCGACCTGGTACTTACAGTGCCTGTATCTTCCACTGAAAATGATGATAGTTGCAGAGATGATGTCTTGGTCTGCTCTGGCGCAGGCGTTATCGGTTTTGGTTGATAAATTGCAATTTTCTCTTTACTGCTTAAATACAGGTCACTAGCCTTCTGATATAAGTTCTCCTGAAAATACTGATCTGAACGATCCTCGTATTTACACAAAGTTACATGATTACCCTGAAACTCTCGCCAGTATGAGTCCAGAGCGTCCAGTCTACGCTTGATATATTCTGGAGTTTTACGTTCAGCCCCATCCTTTTTGAAATTGGTCAAAAGTTGATAAATGGCTTCGTAAATTTTAAACTGATCGGCAATGATGCTCTCCATGATTCTGATTTGATGTCAAGCAAAATAAAGGAAAGATCTTACTTGATAAAATGTTGATACTTGTTGATGATTGATAAATACTGCTGATATTCGCAGTATAGCTGCTGGAACTGCTCATCCACAGTATTGCTGCTGGTGAAACCACACACACGCTCACAGTTACAAGCCCGATTCACTGTTCACCACGAAAACTTGAACCTTGAACGCGCGCGAGGTCCTTAAGGTTTCGAAGGACCAAAATAATGTACGGTGACGTACAATATTGTTTGATATGATTTAAGTGATAACTAATGATTAATCTGATAACTGATAATATGATAAATAACTGATAAAGGAAATGAGTACGCGACAACGTCTGATCGTGAACTGAACTTTTATTGTAAAATAAGTAAACCGCAGCGATCGTGCAAGATCGCTGACACTTGATAAAGCTATATGTACTGCTGGCTCGTACAATCATCTTCATCATCTTCATCATCATCATCATCATCATCATCATCATCATCATCATCATCACATCACCATCATCATCATTATTTATTAATAAACAAAAGTATTGCATTTGAAATTATCTTAAAACTACAACTTAAAAATAAGCATCTAAGAAAAAAATAGATATATTACAAACATTACAAATTGTCAATAGAGTACAGGCACTTCTTCAATAAAAACTGCTTTTATTCATTCGTTCGCGTGAAGTTTTTGTATAAAAATATAACCGCTCGCAACCGCGTCGCCTTTATAAGAACAAATTATGTCTGAGGGTAGAACTACACACATTAAAGAACACAGTTGCACATCGTGCCTGTTAACAATGCAGAATATAAAAAATAAAAGTACGTGTGTAGATATTAATTGGATACATTCTTAATACTATTATCTTATGGACTATTTGAGCTTACTAACAGCGTAAAATAAATCTGTCACTATTTGGCATTAATAATGAAATTGATGAACCCATGAGTGATTGATCATCAAAACAAATGGCGAGCTGACAATTTTTTCAAGAATATCATTTTATTTTAATTCCACGAAATATTATTTTGGTTAAATGTTACAATTTCTCCACATTATAATTCTGCAGTACTGATAAAGTTTTAACGTATTTTTGCACATCCTACCTTTGTTAACTGTCATTTCATACATTCGCGTAAAGTTGACGTTAGCACCTCATTCCCAATCCAAACGTGGAACAATAATACTTCGCTTTAACATATCGTTTAGACTAGCCTTTTTCCCCTGACCTGATATTTGGAAGGTCTGCTTATAGAGAACCAAAGAAGGGATTTCGAAAAATTCGCACCCTGACGGTGGTCGAAGTTTTAATAGAAATTCTTTACTTTCCCGACACTGTTCATGCTAGGCTGTCGAAATATGGAAGTAAATAGCTCTTTCTTCTTGTTGTGGCCATCTTACTTTAGAAATTAAGTCTCCCATGACACTTGTATCTTTTACTGTGTGTGCTAGTGCTGCTTGTACTTGTTTATGTAAATCAATTAGTTTTTATTATTCGTTTTACATTATTTTACTTTGTGGATCATGTAGGTACTATGCAATGATGTTTTAATATTAAAGTACTTAAAACCTCATTGGTATTAGATATGTTTAAAATATAATTTCCAACTTTCATATCTAACTTAGCAACTTAAAATCTAGAATGCAGCTTTTCAGAGAATATTTAGGCATTTTTATCCAAGGCCATTTCTTCCTTTTACATATCGTTTGCACATTATATTTTTTCACGACTTTTTCTGCGTTCATTTTACTTCTGACCTTTTATATTTTTTGTAGCGTGATCTAGGTCGTGGTCGTGACCTTTTATATTTTTTGTAGCGTGGCTATAAGGATCTAAAACAATAAAATAATAATAATTTTATGTCAAACGATAAAACCACAATCGGCTGCACTTTTGGTAAAAAGAAAAAAATTGTTATAATATTAAGTATAAACAATTACTTTTGTAAGACTATGGATTGTAGTCTGTGGTCTGTGATTGTAGTTGGATGCACTATTGATGCTTGAAATATGAACTTTCTACTATTGTATAATTAAGCAATACAACAGGTATGTTTTACAATTACCGGTACTTTGTATATGTACGATCCGTAGTTTATACTTACGAGTATATTGCCGTTGTTGGAAACCTATTTCTCATGCATCCAACTATCCATTTTTATTTCTAATTGATCTTTTCGAGTTTGTAGTGCACTCTCATAACATTTCTAGTATTAAAAAGCGATACATAATGCACTGTTTGAATTTTTTATTTTAAATATTTTTATATTATTTTATTTTTATTTTTCAAATATTTATGGATTAAAGTTGTTAATTATGCTTAATTCGTTTAATAAATTATTTATACGAATAACATGTATTTCCTAGCATTTTTAAGTAAGAAAGAGCTGGAAATTATGGGTGGCGGACCTCTTTGTTCCAGGTAGATAATAATTAAGGTTAAATATAATGCCATAGGAATATTTTCCTGAGTATTTAATGATTAAAGACACAAAAGAGAATAACCTGCTTTGCATAAAAAAGCACGGGCTATGGCTGAATCTAAATAATAAATTGTCTATTGTTAGGTAACCAGGGTTAGCCAAACGGTATGCTCCGCTTTTACCTTTTGAAATAAAAGGTTTCGTTGCATATTCTTTGAGAAAATGTACGTAAAAAATATAAAACCCTTTTATTTCTAAAATTACACGAAATATCTATAAAAATATCAATATAATAAAAATATGTATATTATAATACCAAATGGGTGTTCAGTAGTGTCTGCATACATTCAATATTTTTGCAAAATCTTAATATGTACATATATTGAATTGAAATGATAATCTACGTATAATATAAAATAATAATAATGACAAAATTTATTAAACTAAATTATTCTAAAATTATAATACATAAAAAAAAACTTAACTAAATTATATAAACATAAAAGTTAAATTAAATAAAAGACTTTATTCAAGTCGTCGCTGTCACTGGGCAGAGTACCCAAGACACTGGCCGCATTACCTCGCTGGATAGCAAGGCTGATGCGTTTCCCGAGATAAGCTCCAGCCCTTGGGTCCCCTGAAGCATCCACCAGACGCGATGCTATTTGTTTATATACCACTCGAGCGTCAGGCCCCCACGGCCCAAACGTCTCGACTCCAAACGGCATGTAGCCTTCTCCTAAAGCTGCATATTTGCGCCGCTTGTTGCGCTCCGCCGTTGCAGCAGCCACGCCAGCCGTGACAGCGGTCGTCTGGATATGGGACGCAGCGAGAGTATCCACGCACGTCGCGTCCCACACCAGAGAACGACCATTCTGCCATGGAATGAGCGTCATCGCATCGGGCCTCTTGCCGTCGTCACGTGCGATACCGTTCGGCTCTAAAACAGCCGGCACGTTAACGGTTGCAAGGGCCCTCCGAATGACTTCATTCAGGTTGCCGTGACGGGACCAGTGGCCAGCGCTGCGCCGACAAGAGAGGCCGTGATGGCCAACTGGTCGACGCTTGCACCACACTGACAGCGATGACTTTCATTTGTCTTTGTACCGAGGCGCAGACAGATGGCGAGGGTAAAAGTTGTTTTGTCCAGAAGAGTGCCTATGTTAGCAGAAGGAATAGCATGCAGCCAGAAACCAGATTCACGCTCACCAGTAGCAAGAAGACGAGCACGGTCTGCGAGGTTGGAAGCAGTGGCCAGAAGATTCTTTTGGGTCTGTTCGCAGAGAGGCTCGTCCCATGATTTTTGTGATTCCAAAACGATGGGCAGATCCCGACCTGGACAGGCAAGCGTCCAAGCGTTTCTGGCTTCCGTCAAGCACGACGCCTCCACGTCACCAAGTGACGGGCTTATAATATTACCGAAGAGGACGTGCGTGCTGTAAATAGAGGACAGAAAAGCCGGAAGGGCAATGCTTGAGATCTTTCGTACACCCAGTCCGCCGAAACGGACTGGAAGTGTGGCCTGGCTTCTGTCGTCAAATGAGCAGTTCAAAACTGTGGTGAGAGATTGACGCAAAACGGTATCTAGTGTATCAACTAAATCCGGGAACTTATAATGCTGTGGTGTGAGACCATCGAGGCCCCCGGCCGAACCGTTTCGGAAAGACATGATCGCGGCCAGTGTCTCCTCTGCCGTCGCCTCGGGTGTTTGATCTGAAGGTCCGGGTGGATCCGGCAGCTGGGTTGGTATCATTTGAGGTGGATGTTTGGACGTCAAGGCCGAGAAGGTGTCTGGTGTATCGGGAGCGATCGCATCGTCGGAGAAAAGTAGCCGAGCGGCTCCTCGAATGTCCCCGTCGTCGAAACCTTGGCTTCAATTTTTTTTATAATATCGTATGAGTTGTTTTGGAAATCGATTGTATTACTTAGATTTAAATTATCTGAATGCTTACAGTTATTTTTAATTTTTTGCGTTAAAGAGCCTTTTACGTCTTTGTTCCCTCTGACGTGCAGAGTCCGGTACGAAAAAGTGAGGAAGTGCTTCCAACTGTCCTCACTATTGTCATGTACGACGCTGTTAATGCATTGGGACAGAGAGGCCGCTACTGTAGTGCGAGCACCACGGGGTATCCTTTTCACTCGGGGTAAGTTACCTTTGAGATCCCCTAGAAATTGCCAAAAAGGTTTATCATGGTCTCGTCTCGTTTATCCCGTGTCTCCCTGGGCAGCTGGGCTAGAATTGTTTACTTGTGAATTTAGATGCACTTTCGACCTGTGAATATTTAGGCCTCTCTGTCCCTTATATGATTTCTTACAATCCGGACACTGCACGTCATTCAACGATGACTGGCTGCAGTGGACGGACCAGCAGGTCTACCACGTAATTCTGATTGTCATGGGTATGAACATCGTTATGAACTTCATTACCATTGCCAGAGTCTGATTCGGACCTATTTTGTAAAAATTTCAATGGCAATGAACATCATGAACGATTGAAAATCTGCGTTTTGTTTATTCAATTTAGTTATGGGTTGATGCGTTTTCGAAGTTATTATAAACCAAGTTATTCGTAGATATGAGCACCTATTTAATTAGTCTGATCCTCTTTTCGTATTGAAAAGAAGTTTTATAGTGTTTCTTATTGTTTTATTTTCGAATTTAACACGTAACGTAATAAATGCAAATGAGAAATGAATAACCAAACGCACAGGACAAAAATAACCTCCCTCGAAAAGTTTCGTCTGCGACATAGATAATATGTTTTTAAAATTGAGGTACAAAATATTATACACCTTATAAATTAATTTAAAAAATAAAACGTAACACAATTAATAATAATAATAATTCAAAATAACACTAAGAAACGAAATATAGGAGTAAAAGGTCCAGTTAACATGGCATTATTAGGGTCACATTCTTACTTTTGTTAATATATTATTTCGCTATTTGAAGGGCACTTTTTAATATTGCTTCATTGTTTTATCGGTACTGGCGTTGTGTTTCTTGAAATTTTCTTGTTGGATCATTGTTTGGATGTCGTGGAAATTTTAAATCTTGTCGACGTCTGGAAAGCCTTTCCCTTATTTATGTCAGATAATGATTATTTATATTTTCTTTACTGTTTTAGCTTCTATACCGTGGTTCGATGGTATTTTGTTGCGTCTTTTACATTAAAATTATCAAATCAAATCAAATCAATCAAATCAAAATATTTATTTTGTAAAATAGATACATAAAGTATACTTTCTACAAGTCAAAGTTAATCTTTACAATAAATATCTTTAGAAGAAAAAAAATAATATGAATATACTAATAAGGGAAATACATACAAAAAATATTTATGTTGGGCTACAAAAATTAATTTATACACGTACATAAAGTAGAGAAATCTAGGAATAAAAATATTATACATAAATGATGCAAGGAACAAACTAGTTGATAAATAAATAAGGGAGATATATCCAAAAAATATCAAGGTTGGGCTACTAAAATGTAATAAAGTTATAAACCTGCATAAAGTAAAGAAATATAGGAATAAAAATATTATATATACATAATGCCTAACCATCCGCACCATTCGATTAGTATTGCTAAGAAGAAGGGCAAGAAACTTAGCAAACATGAATTTTTATATTTTGTGAAAAAATGATGACTTCCTTGTTTGACATTTGATTTGACATTTCTTAATTGAAATGGGTTATTGGTACTGAGTTAAATAAAAAACATCGTCACGACAAGAATCCCCGAGGGGCTGTCGGATGCGTTTCCGAGTGTGGACTGTGAAATAAAACTCAGTTACACCCACGTTTCACCGACGATTATTACGTCCCAGCGTGATGGGTGGTGGACCCACAGCTTAAGAATACAGGTCGCGCAAACTTTTAATCCCCTCTAAACACGACAATGTATGGGCCGTTCTTTTAAATGTATGGGACTAGATGTTTGGTGCGATCTGTATTAGTAGACCGACTTATAAAATGTACCGGGCAACTACGGAACCCCTACACTGCGCGTGGCCCGACACGCACTTGGCTGTTTTTTTTAAATAAACCTTTCCAAATATCACCAGCCTTTGAGTTCCGTACCTCAAGAGGAAAAAACTGAGACCTTAAAGTATCACTTTGTTGTCCGTCTGTCTGTCCGTGCGTCCGTCTGTCTGTCAAGACCCTTTATCTCGGGAACGCGTGAAGGTATCGAATTGAAATTAAAACCATATACTCAAGTCTACAGTCCCTTGAAGCTGTGAAAATATCAAACATCTAAGTTAACGTAAAAGAAGATAAGGCCGTTTATGTCGCAAAAAACGTATATTTCGACACTCTCTAAGGAATCAAAATTTAAAGGGTATTTTCCGTTGACCTAGAACTATGAAATTTGGCAAGTAATACCGTCTTATACTACAAGTATAGGGAAAAATCTGAAAACTATAGATTTGTAATTAAATCATAAAAAATATAGTCTTTAACGGAGCCCTCGGTGGTCGAGTCAGACTCGCACTTGTCCGGTTATTTATTTGTCACAACTACGCATGCAACACGTTACTTCAGCGTTCCTTGTATCATCACGACTGAATCCCCGAGGGGGTGTCAGAGGTGTTCCCGAGTGTGAACTGTGAAATGCAAGTCACACTCCAGACTTAGTACACCCGCGGTTCACCGACGATTATTACGTCCCAACGTGATGGGTGGTGAGTGAGCCCTATCGCTGTTCTTCAGGGACAATTACATGGTTTTTAGAGCATGCAGTTTCCTCACGATGTTTTCCTTCACCGTTCAGCAAGTGGTAAGTATTGGGTAAGAACACAAATACTATACACATAAATTCAAAAATACGCAGAAGAGTCGTGGGACGCACGGTTGGAGTTGCTTTTGTTTCTGACGCACACATACATAACATACGCTTGTAAACACACAACACATGTGCACACAACTTGTGCATACGTTTCATCTTCGGCCTTCGTAAATATGACGATGTCTCTCAATTTCGCACACAGCTAAAATGGCTCCCTATTCGTTTTCGTAGAAATATTCATGTCCTTTCTCTTCTCACTCTGCACCCCTTTATCTACGGGAACGTTTTAGTTTTTTTCCTGATGGAGGCAGGTTGCAACGCCCTGTCAACCATAAAAATGTATCTATATACCCAAACACAAAAATAATAATAAAAATTTATTACAAGTACCTACCTAAGAGTGTTAAAAGAAACTAAAGGCTTTATATAGCTAAATATATATATTTATTTCAAACACAAAAATGGTTTTTACTCCGACTCCTTTTCTTTACATGCTGTTCGACTATGGAATCGTCTACCTGAATCCGTCAAAAACTGTTGAAATTAAAGTAAAAGATCACTACTATAATGAACTACACCCCTGACTCATCCAATATCTAGTCATATTATGTATATCTCATCCAAAATTATCATTTATTTATTATATCTATGTATATTTATGTATTTATATAAGTTTATTCTATATAATTTCTTTTGTGTTTTTTATGTATCAGCTTATTATAGCGGTATGAATCCCTTATTATTAATAAGTCTATGCTATCACGTATTTTACTTTATGACATTGTTTCTTTTTTCATTTGCACACTATCTTTATAATTGTTTTTTCCTTTTATACTATTTCTTCCAAAGGTTGCCTGGACGATATTGCTGTTAGCAATAAGTGCCGCCTTTGTACTCTATAAAATATTTTTAATATCGTTTTTCATGTTTTGTGTAAATGTACATTAAGTGTAATACAAAAATTTAAAAATACCACATTCTAGCAAACGTGTCGTTACACTCGGAGTCTTAGGCTGATATTCAGAGTGCATTTTGAGTCCGAACTCAAGAGGAACTCAATCTTACAAACGTCACTCTAGTATGAGATCACGTCACTTTTTGACGTTTGTGAGATTGAGTTCGGATTCAAAATGCACTCTGAATCTCAGTCTTGCACTTTTTTCGGCCTAGCTCTCGTTCGCCAAGAGTCCGGAGTGTTCGTTCCAATAAACAGTGATATAGTTTTTAGTTACTATAGCCGATACACAAAGCGGAACAAACCCGCCGAAAATATACATTTATTTATGCAGACGACATAATGAATTCCCACGGGTTCGGCGATTATGCAGATTTTTCTCTGCTCCCCGCTCTTTGAACTCGCTAACTCAATAATGAAACTCCCTTGAATAGAGCTAAATGTTCCCTCTACGTTGTATCTGAAACGATATTTCAGAAACTCTCTTTGGAAATTATATCTACTTACTGATATTTATTAACGTGTCATTTATGTAGATGAAACTTTTTATTTCCTTGCTTCTGAATATTATACAAGGTTAAAGAATAATAGTTAGCGAAACTCAAAACATAGGTAGTAGTCGTCTATACAAATAACTTTTTCTATCGGGGCTAAGCGAAATTCGCAACATTTTTTAACTTCCTCTTATACAAATTGACCACATCAGCCGTCTTAGGTACTACGCGAACGCGAAAAAAATATTTCAGAATGTTTCATAGTCCCCATAGAAAAAGTTGTTCATATAGACGAGTACTATACCTATATTTTATTATTTAATAAATTAAATATTAATCATTATATTATTTAACCTTACATAGAACTCGGCAGGTTTTGATGAATGAAGTTTCAAAGAACATCACAGATGAAATAATAATAAAAATATAATGTCGCGAAATGAATGCCCGAGGGGGTGTCAAAGGTGTTCTCCAGTGTGCACTGTGAAATGCAAGTTACTGTCCACAGTTGGTACACCCGCTTTTCATCAACGATTATTACGTTCCAAACGTGATGGGGTGAGCCATATCACCGTACTTCGGGCACAAGTGGACCAACAGCTTTACATGCCTTCCGAAGGACGCAGACTGATTAAAAATTATAGTGATTAGTTATAGACATAAAAATTATAGTGATTAGTTATAGATATAGATTGAACCCATGTCATGACCTCTGGGTTAGCAGGCAAGCGCTATACCACTTGCCAACAAAGGGTTACGTTTCAATGGTTTCAATACATGCAAATATTGACTATGAAAGTAAATATTATTATTAGAGTGCATTACAAACTACAAAAGATGAATTAGAAACTAAAGACATGAATTTGAAAAAGATACTCGTGCCAGGGTTCGAACCTGCGACCTCTTGTTATCAGCTTATGAAATACTGTGAAAGTTTTACATATTTAGTAGCAAGAACCACAAACCAGTGAATCTAATATGCATGCTGCTACTCTACATACATACATAATATATATATTTATTATATACATATACTCATGACCAGAGGGGTACGCAAAGACAGACATTTCCATCTACTACGATCCTGACACACCTCTTTTGCTTCTTCTACATCCATCAATCTAGTCATACAATCTCTTCTATTCCGGTTACTTTTCACTTTGCCCTTCTGCAGTATGTCGCCTATTTGGTCGGCATACGTCCTTCTAGGGCGGCCCGGTCGAGCTTTGCCTTTTACTTGTGCAGCATAAATAATTATTCCTTTCGTCACTCTACTTTCATTCATCCTCTCTATATGCCCAAACCACGAAGCATTCCTTTTTCTATTCTAGTTACTACAACTCTTGTTAAGTATATCTAAACGTCTAGGCTATGTTGCAATGCAGGGAATTGATAAATATATGGAAAATGGAAAAGCGGCGTGTCAGCATCGTAGCAAAATATCTAAAACGATTTTAATTATACATATTTCTTGCAAAAATATTTTTATTTTTATATATTTTTCTATATTGTATATCACGGGTAATGCTAGAAGAATAAGTAAAACTGGGTTTTACCGGGGAATTTTTACCTAAAAAATGGTGGCGCGGGCTAACGCGAGAATGGACTATATTGTTGAATTGACACGATCCTGACACAAAGAGATGGAACGTGTTGAACAATCGTGGTAGATGCAGAGAGAGAAAATCGTACAATAATGAAAGAAATGCCTAGTAGATACCTTATTGCAGAGGTTGAGGGCGTGTGCATGCACGTGGACGAATGCTGGCTGCCAATATCACAGATCTTCCACTGCACTATAATTTTATCATTAAACAATTTCCAGCGGGTTGCTCGTCCATTTTGCAACAAAAAAAACACCAAAGATTCTTGGGTAATGTCTCAAAATTCGCAGTTTACTCGTATACATCTAAGTCTACACAACGCTTGTTGGGTAATGTTAGATTAGATTTCCATTATTGAAATAAAAACGAAATTAATCAAAAACATATGGTTAAAAAATTCGGAAGCAGAGCGGAGCGAGGCGATCTTTCAACACCAACACCTAGCCTTACCTAACCAGCGGTGGGTAGACCCGTAACCGGTAGTTGCTTTTAGGAAAAACTTGGGTAGTGTACGAAATCTCATGATTTTTATAAAAACGGTTAACACCCCGGAGTTTTACATCATAATATCTAATTAATAATTGATACTTAATATTAATACCCGATAAAATAATTAAAACAACGGGTTATCGAATTATGTCCAGGCTTAGCTAATTTGATGCGCCTACAAGGTGTATCTGGGTAATCGTGAGTTTTGGGACTTTTCCCCCTTTGTTAATTCCCGGATAAACCATGCTTTACCCATTTTTCTAGCATTGCCCGCAACAATATCATTTAAATTCGTTAAAGCTTTAGTGATCATACTGAACTTTCACAAAAAGTAGAAGGCGTAAAAGAATAAGAATTGTCCTGCCTGACCATACATTTTCACAGTAGATTTTTTGAATAAGAAACGTGAAAATGATTTTTCATTTGCCCAAATATTTTGCTTTGGAGAAGTTGTGTAGTGTGATCAGTTAATTGTGTATTTTCATTTAAAGATACCTGTTTACTTACAACCGGTATCTTCCACCGTAGCGCCACCTATCTACAACATAGTATAACACAAAGAATCGAGGGAAACTGGAGCGCGAGCATTTTCCCCGAGTTACCGCAGGTTCCCGCGACATCCACTGAAAGGTCCTTCAGGTCACAAACAGATGTCGCATCAGTCGTTTGTTAAATACATAAAATTATAATATGGCTGCTGTCGTCGGAAAGTCGTAGAATTCGGCATATCACGATTTGCCTTAGCAAAGCTTGGCAAAGATATGAAATCGACTATCTTTCATCAATAAATGTCAAAAATGAAAATTTTTACTAAACCATAAAAATAAGTATCGCTACTTAATTCATAACAAAACATTTATCATTAACAGCCCAAAAATCAGTCAACTGGTAAAACATAGGCCTCCCCTCAAAGGCTGTTTACACAAACAAGTTTAATTTTCACGAATCAGAACTTACTTGCTTTATGCTCGCGTAAATTACAAGAATACACGGTTGTTTACTTCACCGCGTACATCAATGGAACGTAATTTACATAAAAACGACAAAATCAGTGTTCATTCATTGACATACTTAGCTAAAATGAGATAGATAGTGAGCATTTTTTCAAATTCCCTCCGCTTTTTTCCGATCCAAGCACAATAGTGTCTGTTTTTGCGTGAACAAGCAATCAAATTATTTTATGTCAAAACTAGGGAGTCACCTCGGTCCGCACCGCTTCGCTCGACTCCCCTTTATTTACATTTAAACCTAAGAAGCTCCTCCTCGCTTCGCTCGTCACCGCACCTCTTTTTGACTATTTACTGTGCGACCTTCGTAATTATTATAAAAGCGGAAAAATTTCGTAAGAGATCGCGTAATGGGTGAAAATAATAATAAAAAATAAAATAAGTGAAAATAAGTTCGTACAGAAAAAGAACGTTGATATATAAGTCTACCAGCGATACTTACTGAATCATCTCTTGAATTTTTGTCACTTTGAATTTTAGGATCTTAATGTATTGAGTGTATTAGACTCGTTTTAAGGGTTCCGTAATCAACCAGGGTTCTTTAGTCAACAAGGAACCCTTATAGTTTCATCATGTCCGTCTGTCTGTTTGTTTGTCTGTCCGCGGCTTAGCTCAGATACTGTACTAGAAAGCTGTAATTTGACATGGGTATAAACATTTTTACATTATACACAGGCTTATACAAGTTCTGAAACAATATTCCACCTCCCCTTAAATTATTCACGTCTAAATATCGCTTCAAAAGATTCAGTGATAATTTTTACAATGCTACTATTGCGATAACCGTTTCTCGATTATGCACACACGCGTGTGCCTATTGTTTGTATGAATTGACATCATTTGACATTCTATTCTGTATTTTATTTATCAAATACTACCTTTTTTCTTTTTTTAACAATTTTTCTTAATAATGTAGTTTTTAATAATAATTATGCAAGTCAAAATCGACTATTTTATTTTCATTTATGAGTTGGGACGGGTACTATGAGGAGGAGTACCATGGTTCTGGCTGAAAACCAGCGTTGGTGATTAATCTCCAACATTTGCTGAGCTAGGGCCAGTTTAATATTTTACAGTGCATGCGACAACTTTTGTATACTGTTTTGATTTGTTTAAAATTATGTTTGTAAGTAACTATTTTGTTCTTTTTGTACTATTTTTTTAACTGCCTCGTTTCATGTACTGTGTATGTACTTTTCTATTCTTCTATTCTATTCTTATTTACGCCAACAAAGTGGTATAATAAAATACCGAAAAAAATGCCCAAAGTGTGGATGATTTTTTTGTTCTTGTCTGTTGCATTGATCTAATAACGAGGGGTAGTTACGGTATGTTCTTATATCGTCAACTGAAAAATTGACCTCTTTTTTAAACATGCGCCACCGAACGACAGAGATAGAGCGACGAGCTTCGACAGTGGCGCGAGCGAGACAAGCTGCACATAACAGGCCCATTGGGCCCTTAGATAAAACAAAAGTGTAGATACGGTACCCCGATTCTCGCGCGCGGCAGCACTGCAAATATAGGCCCAATGGGCCTGTTTTGTGTAGCTCTTCTCGCTCGCGCCACTGTCGAAGCTTGGCGCTCTATCTCTGTCGTTCGGTGGCGCTTGTTTAAAAAAGAGGTCAATTTTTCAGTTGACGATATAAGAACATACCGTAACTACCCCTATCTACTTTTTGTTATATCAATGATTGGGCGGACATTTAGCAACAGAAACATTGCTTAGAAAAATAAAATAATTATGTACAATTAGTTAATTAAAAAGCCCCTGATGATGCTTGTATAGTGAAACCGGTTGGGTAGTGTAGTATTAAATATTATCTGTGGAAATCATCACAAAAATGTTTTAACAAAGAGTCTAGCATCAAAGAGAATACTGCCTGTTCGAGATATTCCTGTAGTTATAACAGCAGATTGAGCTGGCTGTTTAGTAAACCGGTCATGTGACGAGTGGGTGTTTACTGACCGAGCATAATATTGACGGAACGTTCACAATAACAGCCGGTGGGTGTGACTACGTATACATGTGTCGGACACAAAGTCGAGTTCCGAAAATACACTCGTATTTATACTGAAACAGTAAGTGACGTCGGTAACATTGCTAGCTGTTTAGGATGAAACCGTTTGAACGAACCAGGTGATTCTACACCTGCTTTCAACGCTACTATACGGAACCTTAGCAGGAAATATGCACTCCAGCATGGTAGACCATATCGAGCTTTGATAACTCGGTATACCACTGTCTGTCTGTCCCTCTTTAGGTAGATCAACAGTATCGAGCTCGATATGGTCTTTCATGTTAGAGGTGCAGTAGCAACATTTCCTGCTACGGTTATAATGGCGTTACTTGCTTCATGTTTGCTGAAAGCAGGGCTACACCTGGTTCGTTCAAATAGTTTCACCTAACAAACAGTTGAAATACAATAAAAATATGACGAAGATCTCTTTCGTAATAATTTAGGTAGAGCACTTCTAGCATGAAGGACCATATCGGGCTCGATAACGCTTGATATAGTGCTCTGTCTCACTCTGTTGATCTACCCAAAGAGGGACAAACAGTGGTATATCGAGCTGCCAAAGCTCGATATGGTCTACCATGTTGAATTACAACCACTGATTACTCCAACGCCCGACGCTCTCTGGACAGTTGTACCCGCACAGTTTAAAAATCCATACGGTTGTCCAACGAAGGCGTTCGAAAGAGGCAGTTGTGTGGGGCGAGGCTCCAAACTGCGTGTTTGAAAATTGTATGTAGCTCGATGGCTTACCTCCCGCGTCTCGCCCCACAGGCCCCGCACAATAATTGATCCATCTGAGCCCGTTCGTTGGACAACTATATGGATTCTTAAACTGTGGTTGTACCAGTATAGCTAGCATAGATGAAAATAATAGGAAAGTTTTGTCTCACGACAAAGCGTTTGACCAATGGAAACACAGAACGAGTCGTTCGTTCGTCTTTCCTGCGTGTCCATTGGTCAAGCGCTTCTACGCGCTTCTTCTAACTTCTTTAGTTTTTATGGGTCACATCAAAAGTATTATTTTGCCCTAAAATTACTAACAGCAGTGATAGTGATGATAATTTGACTCCACCTGACATTCTGGAAATAACGACGGAAATTACGAACACTTTTAGACCGAGCTTTTACAAGAAAAATCAGAAATGACTAACGACTAATTTTATCAAGATTATGAAAACAGGTTGTTAGGCCTGAGTGAGTATAAAGTAGTGTATAAAACTATACATAACTAGGTATTAAAACACTCGTGTACTATTAAAAAACTCGCTTTCAGCATTTTATAGGTATTTTAAAATTCGCATGATGTGACGCAATCATATGGTCGGGTCCTTGAGACTTTAGGATGCGTTCAAGAAAAATAAAATATGGCTATGGAAATGTGGGATGATTACGTCACTGGAGGTCAAATTAAAGACGATACATCGCTTTTTCATATAAAGAATAAGCACGCATGTTTTAAAATCTGTTTGCTGAAAACAGTTAAGGAATCCTCGAAAAGGTTTTAGAATCGTAAATCTTAACGAAAAAGAAGAGGGCCAATTGTGAAAATAAATTATTAGAAAAGACATCTTCGTGATATTTTTATTTTATTTTAACTATTTATTAGGTCAATGAAAATTCCTACATCTCTGCCAAATTCCATCTGCTTGCGCTGTCTTCATGGGACCTAAGAAGTAAGATTTAAAATGTACATATTTGTGAGCGATGATTTATGTCATGGCTGGCCAATAGATTTTCCAGGTGAACAAAATGTCTTAGACTGTGGCGGCGTGGAGCCATCACTACTACCATATTCATAAGGTAATTTGTACACAAAAAAATACAAAATATGCTTTAATTTTCTTTATTTGTGAATGAAATGAAATTACATGAATCTTTTAGCGGTTTTTTTAATAGTAATTTATCGATACTTGGTTATAAATCTGATGTTGATAGTACAATCAAATCCGAAATTTGTTTTGCAGTGAGAGTGTGCGATAGAGTAGAAAATGTTTTTTCACAAACAGGTGGAACCAAACCTGCTTTAAATTTGCACAGCAAGGTCGCGCAATGTTGGGAAATCTTTACAAGAAACTTTTTTTCCAAGTACTGATATTGAACGGCTACCCAGATTTTATAGTCAGATTTTGCCTGACTAGTTTCACTGTATTCGTACGGTTTCTTCGGAGGCAAAAATGGTTACGCGGCGGTTCCCCGTTTGACACTGCGTCCGGGCTCGCTGCGAGATTGGCGCGGGGGTTGGTGAAGATAGTGGGGACGACAAGCGGAGCTGTTGTTCGTCCTAGTTCGGCGCTGGAGGCTGGAGCAGAAGATGTGTTCCTGTCTCCAAACATAACACAAACATAGCTCACTATATCATTAGTCTCGACAATATTCACATTCACTGTTGAGTTGTAGTTGCTCAGTAGGGGTATGGGGCAGGAGCCACCCAACAACTCTGTTGAAATTGGGATGCCGCTGGACCTCAATTCAAAACGGATGTAATGTGACGGTCCCGAGACGAGTGCATGTTCAGCCACTGCGGAGCCGTTACTGTCAAGCTTTTTCATACTCCGTATATGTTCGGTGCGCCGTGTGGAGACATTACGTCTAGTTTCTCCAATGTAGCACTTTCCACAGTCAAATGGAATCTTTTAAACACCCGGCGCAGTGGTTCTTTATCTTTTGGCGAACGTAACCATCGTCTTATTTGTGTTAGAGGACGAAAAACTGTCTTGATGCTATAACTACGGCGTAGCAAGTGTCCAATTTTATCTGTCACTTCTTTGACAAAGGGATGGTAAGTTGGTAACCTTTCTAGCACGTCATGTTGTCGATGTTACGATGCAGAGTCACTCACCAGTCGATCGCACTGCCTCCAGTTGTAACCATTGGCCTCAAGCACGTTCTTCACATGACTAAGTTCAGCTTCAACATTTGTTGGTCACACAGACTCAGCGCTCTATGGATTAACGTGCGAGGCATAGAGGAAAGATGTTTTGGCCGCGTATCACCAATACATCACCTTTTAGCTTTATCATTATACGTTTCCAAAAATTTGCAAGACCTTTTGTTAGCTGCTCTGAATCAATCAATCTGATCTATCAGTGCTGGCGGCCAAATTCAAATGCCTTGGCAGGGCCTTGCTCTATGCAGTCAGTGTATAAACTCGCTAGGTTCGGTCGAATGGTTTATTTTTCAGTTAGTATTATATTTTCCATAGTATTCTTCGTAAGACCCAATGAACTCATATGAGAACTCAATCAAGGTTGTACTGAAGTTGCTGGACGAAGTTGTGAAGCTGCCGCCCGGTGACTACGACCGATCACAATTTCAAATTTGTGATCGGGGTGGTCGGTAAGCGGTACGGTAGTTTTATGATTTCATGAATTTAAATGGAACGAAGTTCTTTATGGCATGTTACACTCCAGACACTTATATTAGTGAATGAGAGCTAGGCCGAAACAAGTATGAGACTTCAACCACCCAGACCGAAAAATATACTAACTGAAAGATAAGCCATTCAACCGAACCCAGCGAGTGGTACACACACTACAGAAAGCATTGCTCACAAATATCTAGATTTTAAATCTGTCTTTTTAATAGCCCTTAGGTCCCATGAAGCCAGCTCAGGCGGATGGAATTTGGCAGAGATGTAGGAATTTTCATTGACCTAATAAATAGTTAAAATAAAATAAAAATATCACGAAGACGTCTTTTCTAATAATTTATTTTCACAATTGCTTATTTACTCGATAGTTCGGCCGTTGAACTGTAAGGCGTTGTGTTCATGACTCATGATGACTATTTAATAGTTTAAATTAAAACTAGTACGAGTATCCACACAGAAGTATCTATAATGAATTAATTATGGATGACGTTTTTTTTTAATTCACAACGGAACATACAATTGAGAGTCAAAATAAAATAATTCACAGCAGGTTTTTTATTAGTAAGAATTATGAGTGTATAGGTATATTATTTTTTTATTCCTGTGTATATTTTTTTATAAGTTGTTCAGTTTGATTTATCTATTAACACCCGTTGTAAGATTCATTAATTCAGTAAAACTATATTGCCGGAAAAAAACATATAAGTAATAATAAAGTGATTTTACAAATATGATCAATACATACAGTCGTGGTCAACTAATTAGGGACAATCTCTAGCTAAGCCAAATTGTGAATTTTTTTTTTCAACGAATCTTAACAATATTCCATATCTTTTACATGTAGGTAAGTATAATTAGTCATTGATGTGCCCGATTATACAAACAATAACAACTTCTTAAACATTAAACCTCTTTACAGTATAGCTGATAGATTATCATAGTGCTATTTGTTCAAATAATCCTGGCTGGCCATTTAATTAGGGACACTGAGATATTGCGTTCTATTTTCAAAATTTGAATCTCAATACTTTTTTATTTCTTCTCTTATTGTTTCGTGGTAGTTTTGGCGGCAATCCCGATTTTTATTTTAAGTTTTGAAAAATATTTTGAAGAAAAATGGGCAAAAATTAAAGGTGCGATCCAACACTCCGAAAAATTATCATGAAGTTTGTTGTCGAGCATGGTTGGTCATACCGAAGGATAGCAGAACATTTAAATTGTTCAAAAACTATGGTATACAATGCAGTGCAACATGTCAGACGCAACAACACAGCTTTAAATGTGCCCAGAACAAAAAGATCGAGAAAAACAACTCCGCAAGAAGATAGAATGATAACCAGGTTTGTTAAGAAAGATCCGTTTCTAGGCTCTATTTTAATTAAACACGAAGTGTTTGGGGCAGACGAAAGAGCCGGTGTCTCAGCGAGGACCGTTCGACGACGTCTGGTAGAAGCAGGGTTGTTCGGAAGAGTGGCTCGCAAAGTACCGTTGTTGAAGGAAGAACATAAAAATGCTCGTTTGGCGTTTTCACGTAAATTTGGACATTGGACCTACGCCCAATGGCAACATGTATTATTCTCTGACGAGACCCAGGTTAATTTGATTTCTTCAGATGGAAGGCAATACGTACGGCGTCCAGTAAAAGCGGAAATGAATTCAAGATTCACAAAAAAGCAGGTGAAACATGGCGGTGGAAACATTAAAATGTGGGCTTCATTTTCTGGACGTGGAGTGGGACCTGTGAGGAAAGTTCAGGGTAACTTAGACCAACATCAATTCAAGGCAATATTGGAGGAAACGATGCTTCCCTATGCTGAGGAGCATCTCCCTATTATATGGACGTTTCAGCATGATAACGACCCAAAACATACCGCCCGTTCAGTCAAGTCGTTTCTTACCAGCAAGTCAGTATCGGTGCTAGATTGGCCAGCAAATAGCCCGGACCTTAACCCAATCGAGCACCTTTGGCACGAAATCAAGAAAAAAGTTGCCACTTATCGTACCACAACTTTAGATGAACTTAATGAAGCTTTTTGTGAGGCATGGGCAAACATTCCTGTCGAAGCATGCCAGAAACTGATAATGTCTATGCCACATCGGTGTCAAGCGGTAATTACTAACAAAGGTTTTGCTACTGGGTACTGATTTTACGCGTAATAAAATGGAGCTGTTAAAGATATTATAATACTGCAGATTATTAGTTTTGTTTAACTCTATTTTTCATTATAGTTTACTGTCCTTAATTAAATGTCCAGCTACAGAATTATACCTTAAAATTGAATACATGTTCAACCTTTGATATTAAATACTTTTTTCTATTTATTTATTCTTTTATTTACAGCCATTTATAGCATAATAATTGGACCAAATTATACAAATAATAGGTGCTGAGAAATCAATAGGGTTTTATATTTATATGTACATAACCGGTTATTGCTCTTCACTATCTTGAAAGTCCCTAATTAGTTGACCACGACTGTATAATAAAACAGTCTGTCTGTCTGTCTGTGTTTCTGCGTATTACATTCCAATCAGATCTCGGAAAAAAAGTTATCGTAATTTAAAGATTTTTGGAATTTAATTTTCTACTAGTAGTTATTAGAAGTTATGGTACGGGATCTCCTCAATGGATACAGCAGACCCTTCGAGTTTGGGCTTATTTTATTGGTGTTTATTAGCACTTTGGTAACACATGGTGTATGCCATATGGCATTGTAAAGAGGTTTGTACGAAAATCGAACTGGCCACCATAAGCAGAACTCAAAAAAAAAGTGCGTTTACAAAGATGTCAAACAAAAGACGGTGTTTAGTGCTGTGATTGTCAATGAATTTTATTGCAATATTCATGCATATTGATAAAAAAAATTCGAGCGATAGTGATTCTACTCCAGAGTTTATCAAAAGAGACGCTTTAGAGATTATTAATAGTCTACTATCGGAAAAATCAAACCACATATGGAGCCCTGGCTTTTTATGTCACGCAGAAGGTGCGAAAAGTAGAGTATGCTCCTCTGGAATAAAGTCTGTCTTCATCTTGGGCAGCTTGAAGCTCGCTACGCTCGGGAGTTAGCTCTAGAGTCTCTCGTTACGCTCAGGGTTCAATATGCCGCCCGCGACTTAAGACACTGCTTTATTCCCTTAGTGCATAATCTACTATTACTCCATGGCATGGCACTAATTTACAAACAGGGCAGGGGCACCCTTGGATATTTTTCCTGCCGTCGGTCGCGGCGCGGCGTCCATGGTAGTGGCTAATGGAATGCGAAGTATGCGGTCTCGAGAGCGCGTTATTTTTATCTGTGTACATTCAGCTCGCATTGTTTGGAAACTGCGGTATGTATGACGTAAACCTTGTGTCATTAGCAGCAAAACCCTCGAAAATTTAAATTATTTCAGCAACAAGTTCCACAGAAATACGTCAATCAACTGAATATAGACCTCGTCACAGCACTATTGTGTTGTTTTTTCGTAAGTAAATTGTGTAACGTTAATTAGGTCTGAAAGAACAAACGGTCAGTAGATGATTAGCTTATTTTGTGTAAACAATTACGTAATTGGTCCCTGTGTAAGCACTCAAAGAAATTTCCTGACTTTTCTTCTAACTGCGTTTCCACCCAAAAAATAAACTTTTCTCTCCAACTTTTACCCACGAATTCGGAAAACTGCACTTTTCCTGCCATAATACAGAAATATTTCTTGAATTTTTAACTAAAACAGACGAAAATTACCTAAGGTAATTTATTACAATGATTGCACGATCAAGGGAAAATCTTCTACAATAAGATTCCTTCCAACAATTACCAGCCCTACCCAAATCCATCCTAATAGTTAGAATGGAAATTTTCCTTCTAAGTCAAAAGGGGTGGATTGGTCTTCTATTTTTGGAAGATTACTTTTTTCAGTGAGTTGGTAACCCTTATTAGGTTTATAAAAGGAAAATGAAATTTGAATAAAAATATTAGGATACTTAAAGTTATAAGGGTAATTGTTCTATTCGTAATTTTGCTCTCATTTTAATAGTTTAATAAGCATCAATCAAATTATGTTTTATTATCAACGATCGGTAGACTCGACTAAGGGCTTAAGTATTCATCCATTCATCAACCTTGTTTATCCACTGCATATAATATGCCTTTCCAATGTTTCACCACTCTTGGCGGTCCTCCTGCAAGAAATGCCCATATTCATATACGCTTGGCAGGCGGGTTGGTGAGCGCGGTGCAAAAATCCTCGCATCAGTGAGACCGCATAAGGTAGGATCAAGGCACATTTAGCTGTTCAAAATAATGGATCATAAAAGAGTTTACAATAATGCCAAATCGTTGGAACTTATGTGTTGCTCCAAAACATTTAATTTCTTGGTATTTTAAGTGTAACGTTTGAAATAATAGTTAAATACGTATACTCTTGACGTGTTTATGTAATGCGAAGCTTTGAGGAAACACCTGTCACGTGACCGGATGGCCCAGATCGAAGCATGTCTTTGTTCTATTAGCGGGTGCATGCATCATCGGTAGCACCTCGGTGCATCGTGGCCGCGTGATTCATGCTCACAAATAGCGAGAGCATTCTGAATATTCACTTCTTGTACCTGACAGTTTCATAGGCTTGCGTTAAAAAGCGGAACTTTTCAACTTGACGGATTTAATAGAAATTACTAGGCTGATTTTCCAACATACATGTGCGAGGAAGATGAGCGGCGAGGGAGGAAAAATCCACCAATAAGATTAATTCATTTTCGTAGCCTCGCGCAGCACATCTCTGGTGGAAAACGGCTTAGCGGAACGAGGTCTTTGTATATTCTATCCTACTAATATTATAAATGCGAAAGTTTGTGCGTGTGTTTCTGTGTGTGTATGTTTGTTACTCTTTCACGCTGAAACGGCTGAACGGATTTGGATGAAATTTAGAATGGATATAGCTTATAATATACCCTAACTTTACACACAAGCTACTTTTTATCCCGGAAAAGTTCCTGTAGGATAGATCAATTTCATTGTAAAATCAGGTGTCTAATTAGCGCGGTCCATATCGTTTGTGGTAAATTAGACAAGGCTTTGTTATTTCTTAATCGTTTGTGGCAAAATAAGACAAGGCTATGTTGTCTCATTCATCACACTTCACACTAATATTATAAATGCGAAAGTTTGTGTGTGTGTATGTTTGTTACTCTTTCACGCTGAAACGGCTGGACGGGTTTGGATGAAATTTAGAATGGATCTAGCTTATACCCAAACTTAACACATAGGGTACTTTTTATCCCGGAAAAAAGTATGTCTTTAAACCGAATAACACGCGGGCGGAGTCGCGGGCAAAAGCTAGTTCAATATATGTGCGCGAAGGATGCGAGAGAGCGAGGCATGCGAGAGATGTGTGCGACGAAAATTAGATCAGGGTGTAGTGTATTCACAGCTCCGATACGCATCCTCGCACCGCTCAACTTCCTCGCACAGCACAGCTCCGCTACACATCCTAGAACCGCTCATCTTCCCCACACATCTCTAGTGGATCCAGCTTAAATGCCAGCGGCTAACGGATTTTTAATACAGAAAAAAAACAGAAAAGAATAATGACCACTACGGTTACTACAACATTAATTTAATTAAGATTAAAACGACATAGTAAAACATATTTCGCTGACAATTTTTCAGAGAAGGTAATCAATGTAATAGAAACAAACTTACAGCTCGGTCGAATGAGGCACGTCAACTTTTGACCTATACAGAGCTGCAACGGCAACATCACTGGAAGAAGATGATGACGATTTCAGCATTATTGACTGCTTTGATGCAATTGAGAGTTACTATAGAGACAATATAAATAGCAAAACAATTTATAATTGTAGTAGAATTTATTAAAAAAAGAAAGAGTAAGTGTAAGGATTGACGGCGGTAACGTTGGCCTTTCAATCTTGATCAGGTTCGAACCCCGGTCGAGCAATACCAATAAGTTTTTCGAAATTTATGTGCATGGTATTTGTGTTCTTGCCTAATACTTACCACTTGCGGAACGGTGAAGGAAAACATCGAGAGGAAACCTGCATGCCCTAAAAAGTGTGTGATTGTGGCCGAACTACGGCGGCGATTGGGCTCACCGCCCATCACGTTGGGACGTAATAATTAATCGTAGGTGAAACGTGCGTGTACCGGGTGTGGACTGTGACTTGCATTTCACAGTTCACACTCGGGAACACCTCCGACACCCCCTCGGGGGTTTATGTCGTGACGATATGTTTTTATTTCTTTCCGCTAATATAATTGCAAAGTTATTGTTGTCAATATTGGATGGATTCGATTGATGGTTCTTGGTGGAATATCATCTTGAATAAATTATACACAAATTCTTGTACTTTTATTCCACATGTATTTATTTTTATTCTAACTTAGGCTACCGGTTTCGTATTACACATCATCGGGCCAACAAATTATTAATTATTTAACATGACAGAAAGAAAACAAAAGAAAACATTTTTAACAAGCAAATATAAAATAAACAGAGGTGAATCACCACAGCTTGCGTTTCAAAATGGGTCTACGTCAAGGTTAAATCTATAAATAACGGCAATAAATATGTTGTGTTTCAATATCATTTTTCTATTATATGTCAGGATACACTTCTAAAAATTAAGTCAAATAAGTTAAAAAATATAAAATATAAACTACAATTAAACGTAAAATTTTGATTGATTAATTAATAACATCATTTAAAATATGTCAGAAGTGGTGAGGAATTTAATTCTAATTGGTCATTTAAAATTCTGTCTGGATCGTTATTAATTATTTTATTTATTGTTAGGGCTTCCAAATAATTCAATTTTGCACTTTTATTAGCTTTGTGTACTATTTTTATGTTAGTTGTCGGGTCAAAGGAATGATTTGAAGAGTTGAGATGTTCCGCAAATGTTGAGTCATTTTTCTTATTTTTCCACGATCTGACATGCTCATGAAGCATAGTTTTAAATTTTCTACCTGTTTGACCAATGTACACTTTTTTGCATGTATCACACTCTAATTGATAAACACCACTTTCATCCAGTTTTGGGACACGGTCTTTGTTATTACATACTAGGTCCCTCATATTGTTTCTACAATAGAATGCTGCTTTCTTGTTATTTTTACGAAGTAATTTACTAATTTTTTCTGAGAATTTTCCGATATATCTTAATTTTACCCATTTAAAGCTTTCTGTGTCTTTTGATTCAGTGTGTGAATATAATAATTGTCTTGCTAATTTACTTTTTCTGCGTCTTAGTATATTGTTGTCAATATTGCTTTCAGCAAATATTCGTTGAAAGCCACTCAAATAGCATGTTCTTTTTCAAGTATGTATGGAAAAATGTTGCTGTTTGGCACGTCTGAAATCATTTAAATTGAAGTTATTTATAGCAGATCCCTTGCTCTAGTAAACACGGAAGTAGGCGCGAGTTGCGACTCAAGCCGATATCTGTTTTTGCTGGCAAGACAAAGATTTTATTTCAATCCAGGGTTTTACAACATGAATAAGAAAATAGACGTCGCTAGACTGTCTGGTATAAAACTCACTATCATTACTTACTTGTTGGTAAAATGAGACTTAAAACACTTAATACTTAAATACTACATAAATATTAATTTAGGTTTTGATTATTTGCTTCCAAAGTATGCGTAACACAAATTCTGCTAAATTACTGACTTACATAATTAATATAGCATTCAAGTGTTTATCTGGAGCAATAAGCAGATGCGTCTCATTTAGAAGAAAAACTATCGTCCTTCTTTTGTGCTTTAATAACATAACATCGACTGGAATTATTCACAACCGTGCCGAAATTACACAATTAACAAGTTACTCGTAACTTTGATGTGCTATCGGCAAGAATCCTGCCACTGGATACGAAAATAACGTTAGCTCAATCTCTTCTTCTTCCGCGTTTTTAAAACGAACTAAAAAGTAAAAAATAAGTATTTCTTTAAACAAAACATGAAGCGAATGCAATGTACGATAAGGAGTGTAACAACACAACAATTCATATCATTTCATTTGCAGTGCAATAAAATTGTCAGCGTCTTAGGTAAACTATTCTTGCATCAATGGATCAAGGAATTCTCTGTGCTAACCGTGCGACAGTTATAGTATATTAAATGTTTAATTATAAGGCAGCATACTGTACCAACAGCCCCCCCTATCTCTACAAGAAGAACCCATACGGTATATAAAGTCCCTCTTTATAGGACTGGTTTTGCTCAAGACTTTTCTTCATTTCTAGGACCCTAATTATATAATAAAATTGGCAAACGAGTTGATTTAAATTCCCTAACTAAATTCGTTCTTAAGAATATAATTAATAATTACCTAAGAGAATTAAACTACGACACTAATGAAAAGCTACTCGACATTCAAAAGTAATTTACACCCAGAACAGGTCATAAATTATAAATTATAATATTATATATTATTGTACGTATTTATTATAAATATTAATATAATATATTTAAGATAAATACTTCAAAAATCAAAAAAATCAAAATCAAAATAATTTATTACACAACAAGGATTTTCAAATACATAACGTGGTTAGGGCCTCCTGGTTTATAAATAATTATGATAAAATGTATTATTATTATTATGTTCTGTTATTATTTATTAATATATCTTTTTTTTTTATTGTAATGCATGCACTATTAATAATTAAATATAATATTACCTGCACTTTACGACTTGCACTACTACCATAAGAAATAATATTGTATTTAAAGGACGGGAAAGCTACCCTGCCGTATTACAGTTTTACTAGCACGGAGGGTAGAAATACTATTTTTTCTGAATGTTTTCTATGTAAACCTATGTATGGATAAGTTAGAAATTGTTTTAAATTTTTAAGTTTAATTTATTTGGTTTTTTGAATAAATTTATTATTATTATCATTAAAATAAACTTTTCCGTCCTCCGTTTAGTTTGATTTGGAAATAGATCAAAATTCGTCGTGATGCCACCCACTAGACGTAGCCATAAAAGAAAAAAAAGGAATCGCATACCATGTCCTCGGTTATTGACAGCCATACTGTACACCTCGATATCAAGGAATCTTAATAGTAGGAGATAAAGTTCATTTATTAATGACTCATCTGTGCATTTATCGTGGTGAATTCCTATGATACGGTATATCTTGGAATCGTGCCAACAAGTCGTCGTCATGAGGAATGCCTCTGATTCTGCTTCCTTGCTGACTCTTTGGAACGGGACAACTTCCATTCAAACTTCGTTCGAAGCTGAATGAAAACTTTCACCGAATGATGTCGAAATCGACGCTGTTTTACATGTCTGATGAACATGGATAAGGTTTTTTCGAAAGGAAGACTAAACCCTACACTGCATTCAGTGACATATTTGGATCACAGGTAATAAGTAACAACCAATAAATTGCATGATAAATTCTAGCGTATAGGAGGAGGCCGTAAAATCGCGTGAACCTTTTTCGCGGAAAGGCCGCTTTTTTGTGAACAACCGAACGTTAAACGATCGGTCTCAGTTTTTGTGAAATCAAGTTTAAGTATTGAAATTTTACGTTTCTTTAATGCTTTTGATTAATTTTTTGACTTATTACAAATGTATTTTATATATTTATTGTTCACCATTAAAAGTCTTTAATCAATACTTATCAAAGTGAAAATAAAATAATTTGCGATTGAACCTTATTTTTCAAAATAAATAATATTTTGTGAGAGCTTGTTCTGTCCATACATTTCATATCTAAGTTTAAAGCGTAAAGCCCCACCAGAAGTAGTAAAAACACGAGGTTTTTCAAAATTCAGTATGTCTTAGACAAATATGACGACGTGATAGAGAAAATCTGAGTTAATATTCGAATTCAGCACACAAATTTCTAAAATAATTTCAAGTAACATATATTTTTTTATTGATCTATTTGGTATTTCATTTTTATAATCATTTTATTTTATATATATACAAAAAACACGTTATCTAATAGCCAGATATTATTTCGACAATTATTATTGTCGGCATCAGTGGAATACACATTATAATATTATAGTAATATAAATATGTACATGACGTAAAATGTTCAATTCGTTTCTGAGACAGAAAATGTCTATAATTTTGTTGACCAGCTTACATATTATTATGTGAATTTGCAAGACTTTATTTGCTTTTTTTATCTATACATTTATATTTTGTAAAAAAAATATGAAAATTATCATTTAAAATGAAAACTGCGAAAAATGACAATAAAAATTTCATGCCTTTATTTTTATTAAAATTTTTGATACAAGCTGAAAGAAAGGAAGTAATGTAAATTTACTTTATTAGTATTTTTTCTCTCTATCTATCGACCGTTTTTCTACTATACACATTCTTTCATTTAAAAACAAAAGATCATGCAATAAAGGGTTAAGAAGATGAGTAACACCTTCAAATAATAATAGCAATGTTAATGTTGTTGCCAGACCCGCCGAGTACTAATGAAATGGCATTCTTCAGTTAAAGGTCGTCTATTTACATCGTTGCGCTATAAATGATTTCGAGTGGGTACCTGAGAGATTTCTCGGGTATTATAGTGAAATCCATCGCTTCGAAAACCCTAAACATTCCATCCATCCATCAGCCTGTTCCGTCCACTGCTGCCTTGACTGCCCTGCTCTTGGCGGTCCTCTTGGAAGAAATACCCATACTCACACACGCTGGGCGAGTGGATTGATGAGCGCGGTGCCGAAACCCTCGCATCAGTGACGCCGCTGCCCGTCACAAGATGCCACCAACAGTCGGTCCCAGGCAATGGTGGACCACCCACTACTTGTGCCTGTTTGAGAGCTGTCCTCGGGGGATTAGCACTCGAGCCCAGCATCAGCTCTACCACCTGTAAACTCTATTCGCACGAACTCCCTTACTAGCGCAGTTCGCCGATCATAATATCCTTATTTATAGGTTCTTGCTTATTATTTTTTATTTTTCAACATATCCCATGCAGTATCCATGACTTGAACCTAAAACATTTATCAAAATCAAATACATACTAAAGTTACAAGCGTATAAAGTCCTGGATTTTACACATATTTTGATAAATGTTTATGTACCGTAATGTTCTAGAAGCGATACAACAAATCAAATAATTTTAGTTTCACAGCATAGTATATTTTATACTATTTTGTTTCATTTCGATTTTTGGGATATTCTCCTGAAATCATGGAACCACCAAAACCATTCTCGAGGTTTTTCAAAACATGAATATTGTCTCGCGTTTGCTTGCCTCTCACACCGTGTTCGGTTAGTTCCGTACGAGCTCGGGAAATGAACGTTCGGGCCAGCCAATAATAGTCAGTCTGTGCTCTATAATCTGAAGTTGAATGTGGAATGAAATAGCAAGCATAGCGACCCCGTGCGCGACTGACTTCAAGCCGCCGCGCCGACTACAGGCTTCTTAAGGTGGTTGAACCGAATTCCGGTGCAAAATGCACATCATAATATTGTCTTCTTTACTTTTGAATAAAAAGTATGCAAAAATTGCGTTTTATAGCAATAAGCGGAAATTGATTATTTTTTTTATATTTATGATTTACATTTTGATTGCATTCGATTAACAAGCTTAAAAGCGTATTTATCGTTGTAAACTAATGTAATCAAAATGTAAGGCATAAAATAACATAATTTTAATGCGAGAACCCTACTGTTGGTAATAAATTTCTGCGAATTGCTTTAAAACGCAATTTTTGTACACTTTTTATTCAAAAATAAGAAAAACAATATTATGATGTGCATTTTGCACCGGTATTAAATGTATCTTAATTGGCTAGAATTGACGTTACACATAATTTCTATCCAATCGTGATAACTTTGAAAGTGATGGCTATAGATGTTGAAATTAAATAGGGCTAGTCCACGGGGATCTACTAGAGGATTTTTTTTCGACATAATCGAAACCCCAGCTATAAATTAACAATTTTCATAAAAAAATGGCGGCGAGGATTTGTTTTTGTTTTTGGTGGTAATAGAGGCACTGACGCATCCGCCAAACCGCCAAATATGAAATATTAACAAACTGAATATTTTTTGTATTTAGAACAAAAATTTGAGTGAATTTGTTGATAAAAATAAATAATTTGATAAAATTAAATGATTATCTATTATATTTTAACGGAGACAGTTTGTTTATTCGCAAAAACTTTACTATTTCTCAAGACAAAACTATTTGCTAAGAATAAAAAAAAACTGTAATGTAAGAAACACTAGTGCGATAGTGTAAAGTAAAAAGCACGCGTGTTTAATATGCTGCATTATGACCCTAAGAACGCCGCAATAATGGCCACTTTATAAGCAAGTGTATTGAAAAATAAATAAAAATCGTTTATTTCAGATCTAAGTGCCGTAAAATTTACATTGGATTGGTTTGATTTAAATACATGTCAATAAAAATGTAATGCACTCTAATAATATTCTTGGGGCACAGATGTGTTTAGTTATTTTTGTGCATTTATTTTAACATCTAATGACCTTGAAGTTTTAAATATTAAGTGTTAAGGCTGTCTTGTTGTCGTATGACCTACGAAGTTTCTTCTTAAATTTTATAATTCCTCATAATGTAGATAACTAAACTAAATTTGATTTCGCCCAAGTGGCGGCTATTCCGGCATTATTCGCATTCGCAATATCAGTCATTACATATTTGTTTAAAGTGTGATAAATGATGGAAATTAGAGTTACTAAACAACATCAAACAAAAGCTGGATTTATGGAATGCTCTCTATAAGTTTTTAATCAAAAAAATCAATCAATATCCGTACAAAATCCCGTTTAAAATCATCCGCAATGTGCCTTAGTAATGTTTGCGCACGGGCCAGAATCGCTCGCACTACTGAAAACATAGCCAAACAGACTTCGTGATACAGCATATCTGTATTAGTTATTTAATTACCCATTCTAGCGTACGACGAAAATCTATAACTTTTTTTTTATATATTGCAGCTACGGTCCAGGACCAGGACCAACTTCACGAATGAAGTCCCGCAGATCAAAGCATTTTCGTATTTAGTACTTGACAATAAAAGTACTTTGACAAGGGAGTTCTTCCGTGAAAATAACTTGAGGATAAACATTTTTATCACTTTTGATGACAGCGATTGCGCTGCCATCGCTGATATTGACATGTTATTATGATATCTATGGCCGCCGCATTAATTCCTTCCTATTTGATTGAATAGAAAGAAGTATCCACTAAAATATTTTACGGTGGTATTTCTGACCCAGCCCGCTGCTTTTTTATATTAAGTCGCATACCAAGGTAAAATTCATAATTTCGCAAAAAATAGTTGACTATCAGAAGCAGGAAAAAATATTGTTGTCACTGTTGTCCTCGTTTAAATGGAGCTTCATAAATAAACTGTACCGACGGACCCAACAATAACTTTTTCACGTCGTGCTGTATACTGGCACGTCGTCGTAAGATTACTTTTTGCGAAAAAGCCGCTTTTTCAACAACGCTGAACAAGTTTCTTGAAGAAACATGACCGCCAAATGAAAAACTTTACTTACCCATACAAGTATTAGGAGATTATTTTTCATTTGCATGGTTATGTTGCTTTGAAAGATATCAGTACATTTATCATCAGCTACTTTTTACCTTTTTTACCTTTGATTTCTTTTTTGGTCAGTCGTATCGAATCTATTAATATATTTCGAACCAATAATTTTGTAGTACGTCTTTGACTTTGACTTTTGGTTCTCATGAAAATTAGTTTATAGTAGCTTTTGCCCGTGGCTCCGCCCGCGTGTTATTCGGTTTAAGGACATGCTTTTTCCGGGATAAAAAGTAACCTGTGTGTTAAGTTAGGGTATAAAGTATGTACATATATCCATTCTAAATTTCATGCAAATTCATCTCGCCGGCTCAGTGTGAAAGAGTAACAAACATACACACACACACACACAAACTTTCGCATTTATAAATTAGTGTGATTAGTGTTAAGTGTGATGTGATGTGATGATTAGTGTGATGTGATGTCTGACCCTTGCTCTGAACTGAGTAGCTGTGGACCCCTGGCACTCACGTCACGGACCCCAATTTAAGAAAACCTGCTTTTAATGAAAGAATTTTCAGGATTGTATCAGTAGTTCCGGAGATTGTCCCATACATCCAAACACACAAACACCTCCTCTTTATAATAATAGTGTAGAAATATACATATTTATGTGTACACGGTATAATAATAATTTAACCAGAGTTTATAAAATAATAACAATTGCCAAAGTTCACTGAAATCCAATTAATTTTTGTATAAAGTTAAGGAAAGTTATTCAATTAGAATATTATACAGTGTATCTTCCGGTTCCCGGTACAAACAATTATATTTTCGCATTTTTCGGCAAAGTAATAGAGAATTGGGTTAGGTACATGAAAATCTCGATTCTATATTTTTTTACCATTACATTACTTCCTTACTTCTACCGTGCTCGAAAGTAAAATTATTTGCTATTCCCATAACTAACGACAAAATGTCCAATAAATCGCCCGTCTCAAATTGGGTCAACATTACCAGAATTCGCCAAGGATTGTAATAAAATCGTCAACAAGGCCAAACTAGTGAAATACACGACAAAACATAACATTTATCTGATTCTAGGTCGCAATTTAGTTTATAATAAATCGCAATTTATTTGCGTCAGACGTTTGTCTGACCTAATATAACGTGTAGGTAGGCCTATTGCGTGATTACAAAAGCCTGTTGATTTCAGCCAGGTACTTGGCCCAACCACTCGGGCTTTTAAAGTAGACACGCTCACTTTAATCCCCAGAGCATTTGGGCCAACATTGTGGCCCAAACCAACAGGCTATTGGAGTTGATCAATCGGTTTACTCCAACTACAAAAGCCCGAGTGATTCCGCCAGCGTGTGTTTGTCTCTAACAGGGAATTGTAGTGCAGGTTATGTTTACTCTAAAACCGAAAGCGTTACGCAAAATTTAATGCTCTAAGCAAGAGTCAATTTGCAAATCTTAAAACTCATAACCAGTTACGATAAGGATGTTATTAATTCAACACGTTCGAGAACGTTCTGCGGATATCAAATACCATACGCATGACAGAGATAGTGCGTGCCTTTGTTCTTAAATGTTATTGGTAGCACGTGTTTGTATTTATAGGTAATATATATTTTATTTATACACCTTCCTTTCCCGTCACTATCCAATTACGATCCACAGCACTAAATTATATAATATTCTACTTAGTAATAATTATATATATAGACGGACAGATGGACACGATGACACTATAAAGGTCCCTTGTGGGACTACGGAACCCTAAACAAAGGTTGCACATGGAGTGAAAAAGATAAGAGTCCAACCGACCTCTATTGGAAGCAATTTAAAGAGGTATGAAAGGTGGAAATCGAATTCAGACTGGACGCCCTTCTAATGAAGAAACAGGCAAAAAGAGCTCACAAAAGGCCTCATAGTATAAGCCTAAATATTCATTTAGGACAGCCTAGTGCAAAAAAGTGAAAACTAAAATAATTACATTCAAACATACGAAAGTAGATTTGTAATTTTTTTATAAAAGTGCAAAATTATCTTAAAATTAATATTAATATTTTTTGTATGTATTTCCCTTATTAGTAAATAAAGTGCCCCAACAGAAGGTTTTCTGGTGGGCTGGAACAGCTACATAAGTTAACACCTCAGGCAAAAGTATGGCTATCAAACCTGGATTTAGAATTGTAGCTGTATATATAAAATAGAAAATACTAAGATAAAGCAGGATACCAAGGCCATACGATGATGATGATTAGTAAATACATATATTTTTTTTAATATTTTTTATTCTTAAGATATTTATTGTAAAGATTAACTTTGACTTGTAGAAAGTACCTATACTGTATGTGTTTATTTTACAAAATAAATATTTTGATTTTGATTTGATTTGATTTTGGTATTTGTAAATAAGACCATTTAAAAAAGTTTAAATATTTAAGAATCCTACTAATTATCAATATCCCATAATTATCCCCAGACTTTCTTATCAATAACAGGGAATTTAGTTATTTATGCAGAATTAAGACGATCACGAATTCATACTAGCCTTTCACTCGTGGTCCCGCCTAAGTTAATTTAATTTCTCTCCCGTTTTCAGTTCGGGCGTTATTTTATCAACACTTCTTATAACCTGTGTGGTAACCAGGGTCACTACAATGACAATAAAGAAAACCGCATCCAAATCCGTTTAGTGGTTGTCGAGTTAAAACGGAACTTAATATATATAAGGACAGACAAAAACTCGAAAAATTGTTATTTTGGCTTTAGTACAATACTAATAGAATAACCCACTAAATTTAAATTTTAAAAATATATTTTATAATACAGACACAACTTTCTTACTATGAGTACTTTATTATTACTAAAGATTTAAGATATGGATGTTGCAATTTTTGTCATGTTATAATTATATATAACAGATAGGTAACAGAGATTTGAAGCTGTCTGAAAAAAGTGTTAATTTAAATGTACATATAAAGAGTGTGAAAATTTAGGTCGGGTGTCTGCATTACAAAAGATCCATGACTTTGAATGGCAGCTTGCTAAGGCCCAAAATGAACTGCAAAAAATAAACATGGTACAAGAAAACCATGAAACAGAGCAAGCTCTACAAAAATCCATGGTGCTGCATGATGAATTAGTAAGCTGCAATGAATCTCATGCTTCATTACAAAAGATTAACTTAACTAATTGGTCTGTAACATGCCAACTGAGCGAAATCACCAAATTGAGATTGGAACTAGAGATCCTGCAACAAAAATATTATGCTGCAAGAGATGAGCTTTCCGAACAAGATGAAACCTTTGGAGAAATGTTGAAAATTGCTGAATCTATGGGTGAAATTATAAATAGCAATGATGAAAAACTACAGTTACTTGTAGAAACGACACGGCCTCCAGAGAAACCCAGCTGTATACACAGTGGCTACCCGCTGTGTGGGCCACCTGCAACTCAGCCTATACTGACTTCTCAGGATATTCACCAACATTCAATGGGCCCCTTCTCGGACATCTCAAATAGTATAGGCCCTTCATCGCTGCTTTGCCCCAGGGCCACTCTGAATGCCACAAAATCACCAAACCCTTTGACAGACACGGTGGTCAAATTACCAGCTATGGATCCCCCAACATCATTGGGTGACGATCAACACAGAGTGTAACTGCTGTCCCTGAACAACTGCTGACATCCACTGTACCGGGGCACAACTCTGCCACTGGCCTGACAGTGCTCCAGTCTGAGTCCAGAGGTAAGGACTCTCAGCGTCGCCGCTTGTTACTTTTTTTAAATACGGAATGAACTTGAAAGCAAAGGTAATTGTTTTTAAAATCCTGTGTTTTCCAACTTTTGTTTTTTTTTAAATCTCTTTATTCGATAATGATTTAATTCTGAAAAAAATATATGATGCCCAGAAGGCCAATATCTCGAAATGGTTTTTAGTTTTGTACAGTGGAGCCCACATCAAGCTATACACATTGAGTATAAGCTGACCTCTCATTGTACGGGAAGCCTATACAATGATGCGGGCTCCACTGTACCAATTATTAATTTGTAATGTTGTCGATTTTCTACAGGAAATAGTATTGGTGTAACACAAAGAGACCTCATAAAATATCTTGAATTAATGTTAAAGCTTAGTGTTCAAAAAATCATAATTTGTGAATTCCCTTATTCAAAACTACTTACAGGATCACAAAAAGTAATTTATATCATTTGAACATGCACAATTTATCCGTTGGTCACAGTGACAAATTACAATATTTTGATACGAATACGTACATTCGTGATTTTGTTTAGACGCAGGGTACTTTTTACCTTGCAAATTATTATAAAAAACTAGCTTTTGCCCGCGGCTTCGCCCGCGTCGTAGATATTTTCGTGAAAATAAGGAAAACAAAAGAATGTGATTTTGAACGACTATATACAACGGACACCATGTTTAAACAAGGCGCTAATAAAGACAAATCAAATAAGCCAAAACTCGAAGGGTTTGCTGTTGTCCGTTGGGGAGATCCTGTACCCATCTTCCAGTTCCATCATCAGACCCTGGTCACCATATTTTACTAAAGTGCTAATAAAGACCAATCAAATAAGCCCAAACTCGAAGGGTCTGCTGTTGTCCGTTGAGGAGATCCCGTACCCATCTTCCAGTCCCATAATCATACACTGGTTACCATGTTTTACCAAAGTGCTAATAAATACCAATCAGTAAGGCCAAGCTCGAAGGGTCTGCTGTTGTCCGTTGAGAAGATCCCGTACCCATCTTCCAGTCCAATCATCAGACCCTGGTTACTATGTTTTAGCAAAGTGTCAAGAAGTGTGTCAGGATTGTTGTAGATGGAAATCTGTAGTCAGATTAAACTGATACACTTTTCTCGTATGGGAAAAAATCAATACATAAACCTGGCTTTAATACCTTTTTAGCGAAATATTACCAAGAGGTGTGTCGGGGTCGTTGTAGATGTAAATCTGCAGTCAGTTTAAACTGATATAGTTTTCCCGTATGGGAAAAAATCATAGTATTTAATGTATCTGTGCTTAAACCTGGCTGTAGTCACTTTCTCAAGCTTAATATTAGCAAGAGGTGTGTCAGGATCGTTGTAGATGGAAATCTGTAGACAGATTAAACTGATTAGTTTTGCCATGTGGGAAGAAATCATTACTTAAACCACAGTATTTGATGTATCTATGCTTAAACCTGGCTGCAGTTACTTTTTCAAGCTTAATATTAGCAAGAGGTGTGTCAGGATCGTTGTAGATGGATATCTTTAGTCAGATTAAACTGATACAGTTTCCTCGTATGGAAAAAACAACCGGTTTTATCACGTATAACTAACCATTTGGTCAGGGCACGCCGATAAAGCAGCTAAGCAGCGTTTTTTCTCCCGACATGGTTCACAAATACTGAATTTTCAAACTGAAAACTTACTTTTATTTAAATAAAATATAACCTATGTTACTCAGCAATTGTTTAGCTTTTTACAAAAGAAAGAATTTTTAGAATCGGTTCAGTAGTTCCAAAGTTTATCTCAAACATACAAACAAACAAATCTTTCCTCTTTATATAATAGTGTAGATGTAGATTATACTAAGTTAGCATGCATTCTACCCTGTATTGAACCTGTTACAATATGTGTAACAGGAAATTTTTCAATACTTGTCATTATTGATGGTATCTATATACTATAATAATAAAGTAGAAAAAAGTCGTGTCTGTACATTGAATATTTTTGCGAAATTTTAACTGAGGCCGAAACAACAATTTTTGAATTTTTGTCTGTCTATCTGTCTGTATGTTCCGTTTTAACTCGAGAACCACTTAACGGATTTCGATACGGTTTTTTTTATTATCATTGTAGTGATCCTGGTCAACACATAGGCTATAAGAGGTGTTCATAAAATAACGCCCAAGCCGAAAACGGGGCAAAGATTGAATAAAGGATTTTGTAACTCGAGAACCACTCCACGGATTTGCATGCGGTTTTCTTTATTATCATCGTAGTTTGGGGTACTTATGCCTAATACATCATATTTTATGTTTTCTAACGCATATTCTAGTTCCAGTAAGCTTTCGTGGGTTCTGAGGGTTCTCGTGTTCAGTGTAGCTATATTGATAACTTCGCATCTTGTCGTTAGAGAGTTAAAGCCCCGCGGGTACCAGCCGTGTTGGCCAGTGTTATCTTAGTTTTAGCTTGAAAAGTTGTTCTATTTGTGAATCCTTTTTGTTATTAATATTATTGTTGTGGTTCAGTTGTTCCTTCCGGGTGTATTTGTTTGGTTGTTATTGACTGTTGATCTCTTGGCTGACGGATGATCTTGGTCTTGTTTTAAAGAAATCCTTAGTTTTATGTAATTTTGAGCTGTCCCCTTCATAGGTTTGGTTTGATAATGTGGCAGGGGAGATTGACGGTGATCTTTTTCTTTTTGTCTTTCCTTTACTACTAGTTTGTCATAACTGAAGAAGGCTATGTTTCCTTTCGTTCTTTCTTCTTGTGGTTTAGATGCAAGTTCCCGTCGTAATGAGCGTGGCACGGCTCCCACACCTTCAACTGGATTGAAGGCTGCATCGCCTACGGTTCAGATCTATCTATCCCGTGTGAGTGAGAGATCCTCACAAAAAGATATAGAAGATCATATCTGACAAATGCTACAGAGACGTATTGAGGGAAACTTCCCCATGGAAATAGAGCTGCTGACGTCAGAAAGACAAACACACTTTCAGTCTTTCAGGATTAGAGTGTTGGCTATCCATGCAAAATTTTTCCTCAGTTCTGACTTTTGGTCGGAAGGGACAGTTTTCCGTCGCTACAAGGAGGCGCCGATGAAAAGGAACACCCCTAAAATATAGGCTAGCTAGATTTTAAATACATTGTTACTATTATTTTATGTATGTTAGATTATAAGGTATACTAGGTGAAATTAAATCAACCGACCAAATTCATACTGGAGACTCGGTTAGTCATCAGCAACAAGGTTTAATGACCCTCCAGATGAAATTCGAAAAAAAAATTTTTTTTTACTTAAACTAGTCCAACCAGTAAGGGAGCAAAAATATTTATTTTCCGAAATTGGCCAAAAGGATGACTGAACCTAGTTCTTGATCACTAACCGAGTCTCCATTATGACTTTGGTCGGTTGATTTAATTTCACCTTATATATCTATAGGCCATTACTAATTGTAGAATAGTTGCATGAAAATAAACGATATTATTATTATTATGTTGAGTACATCCTCCGGCATGTCTTCCGTAGCATATATCCCTTCACGGAAATTTTTGTTTTTTTTTTTGAGGACAGCATTTCTTCTCCTTTCCAGTGTGAGTGAGATTAATACAGGTCTTTTATTCTGGTCTGTTTTTCATCCTAAACGGTAGTATTTGCTTATTTCCCATTTGCCCCAGGTGTCTAGGTTGGACTTTATACTGACCATGTTAAGGGTCTCGGTAATTAATTTGAGCAGTTCAGCGCTGTTCCTTTCCTTTTCACAGTATTTTTCATCTTGATTTCCTTTTTTTTGCGGCACCTAACCAGGAAGTGGGTGCAGGGGCAGGTTAGATGTAGGTAAGGGGTAAGTACGCTTCAATACAACTCCCCCCTACCGAAGTGTTCTTATCTTTTATTACAATACAGCAAAATAATTAGACTCATCATCTCACCGCTATTGTTGCAAGCCATGCTCCTACTTAGGGATATTAATAAGAAAATATAAACACCATGAAGGATTTTTGTGTTTATTATGAATTGTGGTTCTATTTTAACATTTTTAATGCTATATTAGGTAGGTACACAAATAAAGGGAAATAATCATGTCTACCCAGAAACCCTAAAGTGAGCCTGTAGATAAGGTTAGAATGTTAGGTATGGCAAGTGGGGAACCGTAGCTCCGTATCCTATTATAGCCTTCAGCTGCGAAGCGAACCCGGTAGACTAGTTTATAATCTTGTGAATTCTTCTATATTCGTAATGGTAGGCCAGGCCAGCCAGGACAACTCCTTGAACAGCTTCAGCTTGCTGACACAAAAGTGGTCCAGAAAGGTATGGTGGAGCTTGTTGCGATCCCTGGTTTACGTGTCATATCATCAGTGGCAGCGCAGTGAAGCAGCACATGTTGCACTATTTCATCTTCATTTAAACACCCTATACATAGGGGTTGTCTATCAGTCACACCTGTAGTGAAGAGGTGTTTTTTCAGTCTGTTTAGTTTAAGGTGTATAAGGTATCGTGTTGGTTTGCTGTTTGGTTTTCGGTACCATTAGTCTTGACAGCTGACAGTCATTCCGTCACGTTACATATTTTATTCTGCTCGGTAAGACTGTACCTCCTCAGCTTCAGCAATGTTTTCCATGGTGACTGACTGATATGTATGACTGGTGAATGGTCAGTCGAAATTAGAAATTATGTAAAACCTAAACAGATTTTGAATAAAAATATAGCCAAATTGTTCAAAGTTAAAAACAATAACAATTAATCTAAAAGCTTGTGACTTCTCCTAATATAGTACGTGTTGCCGGTAATCAAACTAGAAAAAGTCCGAAACCGAATCAGAAATTACCCGTTTTGTGAATGAATTTTTTTTTTTCAAGAGCAGAAATAAAATTTTGAGTACCTTGTTTTTATTTTAACATTTCCCATACCTCTTTAAAAGTTAGCAGGAATATGTTTGTTTTAAAAGTATTTTTAATTGATATGGTGAAAAAAAAATCCAATTTAAGATATTTAATCTTAAGTCGTTGTTACCAAACAAAATAATTATAAATGAATTTTCATGACCGGTCGATCGCGACTGTTAGTCAAGTCGATCGTGGCAAGGCAAAAAATATAAATACGTAGACCAGACTGCCCAACGTAATCAGGTAGTTAGTATGTATAATTTTCACATTTATGTTTATTCTCTTAATAAAATAAAAAAATGCTACATGATTGTGTGCTGAACTATGCTGTTTCATTTAAGATTTCTAGAAGTATGTAATTGGTAGATCGCACGGGGTCTCGTTAGTAAACAAGAGATCTTGGGTCCAATCAAGTTGGCCACCCCTGCCCTAGAGCGTCCAAAAATTGACCCGAGTTTGAAACGCTTCTGAGTAATATGAAAATCACACTGGGCCACCTGATTGGTGCAACCAGATTTTTCTTTCTCTTGCTCCTATATAGATCTGTCTCTTTCTAATAAACGAGTGAAATTTCGCACTATGATCGCACGTTCTGCTAGCCGTTCATAAATTAACACTTTCGTCAGGTTCCAACACTGACAGCAGGATAGCGTATACAATTTTCAAAGCGTGCGACAAAGATGGCATTAGAACCCGTGTCAAGACCCCTAATTTATGAACGCAGACCTGAAATGCTTCCCTATAATGAGAGTCTGTATGGCATTGACCTCTCATAAACAAATAGTCTTTATGAAAAGTTCGTCAGAAAACGTCCGAACGGGCGACATGCATAATAGCAAAAATGCTTCAGCCAAATTAAGTTATATCGTTAACATAAGATGCAATGTCAGTTGTACGCTATCGGCATTCGAATTTGTCACGCCATAGCGGTGACAAAATGCATCGCGAACACTTATTGGGAGAGATTGTGAGTCTTGTTGTTTATGAGACGTCAATGCTTTATGGGCATCTTTTTCGCACGTTTTGCCCCATCAGACTCAACACACCATGGAGTGCTATAGACTGCGGCCTAGCGTGTCACCGAAAGGGACAGAAGACACAGGTACATAAATAATTAGGGTTGCCCTCTCTTATGTAATTTTACCCCGGATCTCGTACTACTACATTAATATGAGACAACCCGTATAGTGTAGTTGGTACTGCCTTCTGCGGTGAGACGAGGCAGAGGGTATCAGTTTCGATTCCCATTCAGTCAAATATTTGAATGATGCATTTAAATATCACTTATGTGTTGGATGTTCTTGATAAATTTTCTTGTATTTGAACAACTTTCAGATTTTGAATGATAATGAAGAATATTAAGATATACTTGTAAAAGTCAAACAGTGAATAAATTGATAATTTAATGACAACGATTTATTTACGAAGGTAATAAATAAAACACAACTCAAACATTAACAGAATATTTTAATTTAAGTACATAGTACAGTAAAGGACAATTTAATGGCGGCTGAAAAGTTCATCTATGTATATGTCTCTCTCTCTTTCATATATCTCTGTCATCCATTTCTCTCTATCCGTCCCGCTGCAGCTAACTTCACTCAGCCGCAAATAACTTTGCACCAAACTGTAGGTACCTACCATAAAATATGCGGAAAAAATTTTTGCAATAAAATTTCATTTCTTATTGGACGTTTCTATGTCGCAGGCAAAATGTAAAATTGCGCCGTTTACAAACGCTCGCTCACTCGCTATTCTGTAATTTTACGAATTTTCGTAATTTTGTAGTTTGCATCATCAGATAGTACATAATTCGGTAATCAGTTAGAACTATTGATTGCGCCTCGCTCCGCTCCACTTCGCTCTGCTCCCAATATGACTTACAAGTCAACATTTTTCTTTTTGTGGTGAAAGACTTTCGATTTTTAAAACATTGGGCATTTTACAGTTTGCCGAAAGCGTTTAGAAACTGACGACACTTTCTGTAAAAAAAGTGCAAAGAGAAAAAATTAGGTTGAGGCAAAATAATGTTGAATTTACATACACAAATACATATGACTCACGCTCGTCTCCCAGAGGGATAGACAGAGACTACAGATTTCTTACTGCGACGTTCCTAATACACCTTTCTTGCCATTTCCACATCCATAAATCTATTCATACCAGCTCTTCTATTCCAAGTACATTTGACATTGCCCTTTTTGAGTATGTCGCCAATTTGGTCACCATACGTCTTTCTGTGTATACTTTTGTATTTATTAATTGTTAAATAAAAATTATATCAAGAGAAATTTACATGAGTAATTAACATCAATTTTACCTTAATAGGAACAGCCTTGGAATGTAGATATGTTTTATTTCCTTCTTTCATGAACAGTTTTCTCAAAAAGCTTACAGCACCTTCTTAAACTCTTTTTAGGTACCCAACTATTTCTTGCAGTAGCTGCAATCAATAAATTGAGAAACTCTGGTTTTTCGGGAAATCTGTAATCAGATCCAAGATCAACTTTATTTATTTCATTAGCGTACTATTTACCCCTCGTACGGGGTATTATTCGTGGAAAAATAATGGCAACACTAGATTTTCTAGATTATATAACATCATCAACTAAATATATATAAAAGAGCACTTATTTTACCTTGAAACACGTTTTGATGTTGTATTTAAACCCGTAAAGAACCACAGGATGTGAAACATCGTATCTAATATCTCGATTACCTATATAAAATGTTCAATTACTTACAAGTGAAAGGACAATCCGTCGATTTTCGTCCCGCTATCGCTTTTACAGCCCAAAACACTGCACCGCACCATTTTGCAAGTCTAGCCGCCACGTCAATTTGAAACAAATAGTCCATGTATTTCGGGTTGAACAAATAAAATTTAATTTGTTTTATTGGAAACATACTAAAAAAACTTTGTTTAGTTTAGCACATGATGTGCTGACCTTGAAAAAAACGGCATGCGATAAGGAACAAAAAATGTCAAGCTCTGTCTCTTTTCTTCACAAGAAATTATCAGTTTTTTATATTTTTTTGTGCAAGTGAAAAGGAAGACGTCCAGCATTCTATAGTATTCTCTTTCTACGCAATACAAACACACACACACACACACACACACACCCTCGCAGTTATGGATAAGATTCATTCATTCATTCATTCATTCAAATGTTCCGTTTTTGGCATCAACTGAGTCAATACGATATAATAGGGAAAAAAAATATTTTTGCGTTTGTCGCAAAATTACCCGAAATTACCCGGTAGTCATGATTACCCGCAAGATACCCGCTTAGTGCCTAAATTACTCGAAATCGGGTAAAAATACCCGTAGCGGCGCTGTACTCTTTGCTTGTGACTTATGTTTTTTTATTTTGCTAGCCTAGGACCATAATCATTATGATAATTGTGTATCCCTAAGGTTTAGGATATGGCATCCATACCAAATTTCTTATTCCGTGCTCTTTGCTTTGTCAAACATTTCCATAAATCTCAATATGACAAATACACTCGACTGAGCTGGAGTTGCAAAGTACAATTTTTTTCATGTTTTCCTTGGTTGCTTTTATGAATAAGGAGATCTTCTTGTCCTGCTTCCCTTTTAAAAATGTTCACCCTTCGCCACTGGTGGTCACTCTATCGGATATTCATAGCACTCAATGCCCCACAGTTACCACAACCGCAACCGTAGTCGAGAATAGTGGAGCTCATACTGGGACCACATTAGCCTAACTGGGATTTGTAGATGGGGGGGCGGCCCCCGGCTCCAACTTATCAAGCCATCAATAAGTATCTGTTCTCGATTATGTGATCTGTATTATTATGTAATTTAAACTATTAAATAATAAAAAGTTTGAAATAATTAAAGTTGAAGAAAGTTTCAAACATTTATATTTAATGATCAACTATCTTATGTTGCCCTACGTTTTTGTTTTTAATTTGTGTAATGATAAAATTTATTTCGATTGTTACGTTATAAGAATATAAAATTAATACATCAAAAATTTTGTTGCTTTACTACATTTACTCCTTCATGATCTATTATCTTATCTTATCTTATCTTATCTTATCTTAAATTTTTTTTTGTTTCCTGAATTTTTAGTGAATGACATGTGGCTGACATAGACCTTACATATTCCCGGCGGTAAATAGTGCACATAGGCTATGTACACATTGGTTTTGTAGAACGTCGTCTCTGTCACCCGAGTATTAGTGCTTTTTTTGACGGTCGTTATCTTTTTTTTGTTATGGATCTTGACAAAAGTAACAAAACATGTATTTTTTATTTTGAACATACAGCAGGTTCCTTTGTTATAGCTAGGGGGTTCATTTTCAACCTATATATTGCCTAAGATATAGAATAAACATAGAACAGTTACCTTTGTAATAGCTTGGGGGGGTTATTTTCAACCTGTTTATTGCATAAGAAATCATAAAACAATATTAAATTCATAAAAAAAGTATTTTCTCGTCATTGGTTTTTTTCCCAATTTTCCCGGGGGTATATTGGGTTTTTTCCCACATCGGGAAAAAACTCGGGGAGAAACCCAACGCTAACCACAACACAATCAACCGGCTCACGGCCCACAGTACTTAGCATTGTTGTTCGTTGTGGCCTGAACTGAAGTTAGCCGCACAACACGTTTGACAGCAGCCCATTTTTCCCAACGATTTTTGACATTTGATGAGGCTCGTGTCGTGACCGAATCGGTGGTGTTTATTTATAGTTTACTCTTAGATTGTCTATCTAAGGCTGAGATTCAGAGTGCATTTTGAATCCGAACTCAAGAGGAACTCAATCTTACAAACGTCACTCTAGTATGGGATTACGTCGCTTTTTGACGTTTGTAAGATTGAGTTCGGACTCAAAATGCACTCTGAATCTCAGCTTAAGAGTTTAGGTACTACTATATCATTTATTTAATCTGGTGGTGTTTATTGTAGTTTTTGTGGTCTCATAACCGCACTCCTAGGCTAACAAAATGAAAAAATCAAAATTCACCAGTTTTGGATTTTGAGGTTATTTACCTTGGACACATTTTCATTTAAAATCTGTGTAAGTATCAATTTCGACTCAACATTCAACAGTGGAGTCTCTTACCGAGCAGAACAAAAGTTGTATAGCACAGAATGACCGTCAGCTCTCAAGATTAATGGTACCGAAAACAAACAGCAAACCAACAAAGTACCTAAAACTTAAACAGACTGAATATAACACCTCTTCACCACAAGTGTGACTGACAACCCCTATGTATAGGGTGCTTATACGAGGAAGACATAGCGGAACATGTGCTGCTTCACTGTGCTGCCACCGATGCCATGAGACATAAAACAGGGATCTCAACAAGGTCCACCTCACCTTTCTGGGCCAGATTTTGGGTTAGCAAGCTGAAGCCGTTCAGCCCTATTTCAAGGAGATTTCCTCACAGGGCTGGCCTACCACTACGAATTTGGAAGAATAGGTACCTAAGATTACAAATTACCCTACGGGCTTCGCTTTGCTACCGTCCCGGACTTGTCATACCTAACACTGAAACCAGGCTTAGTTAAGAATTTCTTGGTAGACATGAGTTTTTTCCTTTGTTTATTTAATATACCATTGAAAATGTTAAAACGAAACCAAAATTTATAATAAACACAAAAATCCTTCAGTGTTTCTATTTCCTTATTAATATCCTTAAGTAGGACCATGGCTAGCAACAATAATAGTGAGATCTAATTATTTTGGTTGTAATAAAGTTATACACTTTGGTCGAGGGTACATCACCCCGCTATTTAATTATGATGAGTTGATGATACACTAAGGTAAGGTAAGTACATATTTGCCCAATGTGCAGCAGAATATGTAAGCAAGGTGAAAAATACTGTTTAAAATTGGTTTTATATTTTAAAAATAATTTATGTGACAATTACATGAAATGAGACTATTGTTTTGTTCTGAAGGACTTTCAGATTTAGAAATTATCATTTTTAGGTGCCTTAGGTACATCTTAATTAATTGCAATGTTAATTACGTATAATTTTTTTTCCTGATCTTCAGTAAGATATTAAATTTTCATTTAAAACAATACATACATATTGTTTTTGAATTTAATATTTTTGTTAGGTACCTATTGTAAGTATCTTTTATATTTTCAAGGCAGGCGGACCCATGGGCACATCTGGTAAATTTTAAATTGTACCCGTCTAGGTATTTTTGTATTTAAAGCAAATACTTACATGATTTGTTGTAAATAGCACACCCAATGCTCAATCGGTTTGCTGTAAGAACTTCACGACTGTATTTATTAAAATAAAGCAAGGACTTGGGAGATTAACACTATACCGCTTTAATAATTTTAGTTTTTTTTGTGTCATACTATTTACTACCTTAGCAGAACTTTTGGCCTACTGGTAGGACTAAAACCTATAGTCCAATACTATGCGGGACACTCGATATCTATAGGTACCTATTTGGCATTTGTGCTACCCCAAAAATAAATTCTGGATCTGCCCTTGAATGCTTGATACAGGTAGTTACATAACCTTTTAACAAATAAAATTTTAATAATAAGTAAATCTAGAAACTTTCGCTTTTGTATTACCTACCTACCTACCTATTTAAGACTGCTGCTGAGTGATCAACACATGAAAAATCATCAAATTTATAACGATAAATAGCAGTAGTACAAACAAAATTCACTTGAAATCATAGTAGTCTTCACACATATTTCAGCTAACTGCTGGATTATGAAATTAGATAAGGTAGGTAATTTATCGAAGTAGCGAAGCGTAAAATATTCATTTTAGTAATTGTACAGCGACCCTAGCTAGCGGCTTACCAGAGGAACCAGAATTTATCATACAAAATACTTTACGCACGTGCTAACGAGTATTGAAATGAAACTCATTCAATTTCATTCATGGTAGGCCTACTGCACTGTACTGCCTTTATTTACAAACAGTGTTGCCAGTAGTTATCTCAAAATTAGTACGTCTGGGTCCCAGAAATAGTACGAAAATCGTTGTAATTACGCATTTTTTTCCATATGAATAAAACTTGTTAGTAGACACGTGCAATTACATATCTACCTATTTATACAGCTTGAAGTAGGGTTTCAGCAAAAATTATTAAAACAACAACTTCTACATACATAAAACTAATTGATATTTATTGTAATTCTTATACATATAGGCTCACAAGTTTTAAACGTTTTTTTACGTCAAATATAGTCTCCTTACTCGCACATAAGAATCGGATATTTCTTCCTCTTTCGAAATACTCGAGGTGGAACAAGCACAATGAGGTACCTACCCTAAACAAGGCAATTAGAATTATCTTTTTAATTTATTGCGGGGTTGATATATTTTGGGGGTCAAGTTGTAAAAAGGTACGAAATAGTACGATCTAAAGCAAGGTACGACGAACGGTAAAATAGTACGATTTTTGTACTAAAAAGTACGATCTGGCAACGCTGTTTACAAACATCTAACATCACTGACTGACAATCACAGTACGTTGTCAAAATTTGTAAGGTTTTTTTTTTAGTTTGTATGTTGCCATCTTGCTCACACTTGTTAGTTTCGTATCTTGCTTTCTTTCTTGCTTCGCCATCTTTTGTATGTGGGTAATTCATTCATTTTGCATGCGACTTACGATTTGCTTTCTCCGTTGTGCTTGTGCGTAATTAATTCGGATAGTAAAATTCATTGTTTTGAACAATTAAAGTGCACTTATCATATTATCATTATTGATGTAATGGTGGACATTATTGTAATTGATTAAATAATAAGCAATTAGCTGAGTTTTGTTTTGGTTCATCTAGGTAGTCATCAAAATTACAAACTGATCCTGGAAGTGGAACCGTAATCATACAAAATGAACGAAATTAAGTCCCTGGAACACCCCAATTTGAAGGTGCCATATGAAGTATTCAACAAGAGGTACAGAGGGGCGCAGAAGGTTCTGGACATTGAGGCTAGACAGGTAGCCAACGCCGCTGTTGAGGTGGACACTGCAGTTTCTAAGGATGCTAAAGCTGGGGAGATAGATACACTGCTCGGTGGAATGGTGGAGAAACTGATCACAATGAAGCGCAAAGCATCGGAGGCGATTCACGAAGAGTTGCAAGTGGCATACGTCTGCAAGAGACGACTGGACCACCTGAAGGAGCACGCGTCCGTCATTGACGAGCTCACCTCGCCGCAAGTTAGGGTGACACTGAGCCAGTGGCGCAAGGTTCGCCTCGACCGCATGCTGGTGGACTATTGCTTGAGGAACGGCTACTACAACTCTGCTAACAAACTAGCTGATGCCACGGAGCTGAGAGATCTTACAAATGTTGATATCTTCTGTGCGGCGGCGGAAGTCGAGGCGGAGTTGGCTCAACAGCGCACCGCGCGCTGCTTGCTGTGGTGCGCCGACAACAAGAGCAAGCTCCGGAAACTCAACTCTAACATGGAGCTCAAGATACGCATACAGGAGTTCATAGAGTTGGTACGGGACGACCGACGCCTGGAGGCTGTGCGGTACGCCAAGAAACACTTGTCTAACTACGATGGACAGGTGCCGGAGATACAGCAGTGCATGGGAATGCTAGCCTTCCCCAAGGATACAGACGTGGAGCCGTACCGCGGGCTGCTGTTAGCGAGTCGCTGGGCGGCGCTCGTGTCGCAGTTCCGGTGGGAGCACGCGCGGCTGCTGCAGCACGCCTCGCTGCCGCCGCTGCCGGTCGTGCTGCAGCTCGGCATCGCGCAGAACAACACGCCTCAGTGCTACAGCGAATTGACGAAAGTAGCAGCGTGCCCGGCGTGCCAGCCGCCCCTGAACACGCTGGCGCGCACGCTCCCACACGCGAACTGCACGCACTCGCGCCTCGTGTGCCGCATCAGTCGCGCGCCGCTCAACGAGCACAACCAGCCGATGGTGCTGCCCAACGGACAGGTCTACGGGGAGAAGGCGCTCAACGAGATGATGAAGGAGCACGGAGCCATCATCTGTCCGAAGACCAAGGAGGTGTTCTGTATGAAGCGCGTAGAGAAGGTGTACATTATGTGAACACACTTGCTGACTAGACGGCGGATGACGACTCCCTTGTGGCCGCCGCATCGCTTTGGGAGGGTGTTTATGTTTTGATTAGGGATGCAACGATTCGTCCATTACGATTACGATAATAATCGTTATTTATTATGATAACAGATGCATTACGATTAATAAAACAATGTGTCAGATGATCTTCGTTTTTATAGTATGTTCATTCCAATAAGATAATTAAATTTAAAAAAAAATACAAAATTTAATATTGACGGGTGAAAGGCAAAATGCTTTAAACGACATTTTTGAAACATTACTGAAGAGCGATTTAAAGTTTCAAATTTCGGAAAAAAATCATAACATAAAAAAATATAAACTATAACCAAATTATATAAAGTCTGTTCTTATTTTCATCAAAATAGGTTTTATATATAAAACAGACTGGTGACGGGCAGCGGCGTCACTGGTGCAATGGTTTCGGCACCGCGCTCACCAATCCGTCTGCCCAGCGTGTGTGAGTATGGGCATATCTTCCAGGAGGACCGCCAAGAGTGGCGAAATCCTGAAAAGGCCTATGTCCAGCAGTGGATGATGGAGTGGAAGTTTAATATTTCAGGAGATAAATGTCGCTTGATACACAATGCACTATTTTCAGGGTAAGGCAAAATAATTCAACTACCACTGGTTACAGCTGTGAGATGCAAATCAAAACAGTTTAAACGCATATATAGCTGTTTTTCAGAGAAAGGCTAAATGCATCAACCACCATGTTTCTTACTTAATAGACTGAAGCTAATTTGGTTGAAACGCAAAACGATATATAATCTACGAACAAATCATATTGACTTAAGCAACGCCTTTACTGCAAAATTTATTGTTTGACATCCAACTAAAATATCAATTCCTTCATAAATTGGTGGTTGAGACATCGCCATATAGATTAAAAAAACAAAAAAATTATTGGGAAATTAACGTGAAGGGAAAACTGATAAATAAAATTAAAAAAATTAAACTTTTGTTTAATGGTAATATTGTAGTGTTGGAACTAAATAGTGTAACTTCAAAATACACTATATTTATTTTGGAACAATATAAAACAGAAATTTATTATAAAAGATCAACAAAGAAACATTTTTCAAAAACAAGCATAAAACTCTTCTTAGACCAAACAAAAAAAAAATTTTTTTGTTTTCCATTTTCTTCTCCTATAACTTCATCTATTATGAAATAATTTTAATATAAAACACAGATTTATTAAAAGAGATACACAAAGAAACTTTAACAGACCAAACAAAAAATAATATTCATGCATATACATTTTTATTTTCCATTTTCTTCTCCTACAACGTCCTTTATTATATAAAACACAGATTTATTATAAGAGATCAACAAAGAAACTTTTTTCAAAAACAAACATAAAGCTTCTGTCCTATAACAGACCAAACAAAAAAAAATTCAGGCCTATAAATTTGTTATTTTCCATTTTCTTCTCCTACAACTTTGCCTTTTATAATCAGGGATAGGATATTCGGATCGATATATACCTAAAGTTGAAAAAATACCAACGTTTGCAGCTTTGGAGTTGGCTTCTTAAAATATTATTTATTTAGATAGCACAAATTACGGAAATTACAGAATTGCTTAAGACCCTACGATGACGTACCTAATACTTAATAGATTATTGTTACCGTAAATGTATATTTTTTAAGCATTGTATACAATTCCTAGGAAATTTTTAAAATGACAAGTAGATTTAGGTCGAATAGAGTAGAGGGCAATCCCGACGCTACGTATCTACTTAGTTTAGGTTATAGTGGACCGCCGATATCAACCTTACGTTATAAAAGGAGTTCCTCTGTATATTCAACTCAAACTTGACTCAAGAATGAGTTCAAGTAATCACTTTCCCACTTAAGGGCGGCGGATCGCACCGCTCTGGTGTTATTGACTACTGTCAACTAACAGCAGTACCTGTGATCGTCACGTTTTACCGCAACAGGCACAGGTCACCCGACATCGCGCCCTCCTCATCCGCGCTCTGCCTACCTGTGTGAGCAACAATAACGCCTTAAAAGGGTCAAGACAGGATAGCCCCGAGCAGTACCAAGCGCTGCTCATCCGCCGTCAAACAATATATGACATGATTGACTCAACTAAGTGTTGTTGGACCCGCCAGAGAAGCTGGCTCCCTCATTATCCAAGGAGGTACTCGGAGCTGCACGCACGCTCACCTCGCGGAATAAAAATGCACGAAACATAATTACGCCAAACCCTTGTTCCAAACGCTATCTTGACCTTGCGGCTTCGATAACTCCTACGCGGACGGGTGACCCGGACAACACCTCTAGCGTCGGGTTGTCTCCTCTAATATCCAGAAAGAGTGCCGGAGATGAAGTCCTCCCACTGAAACCGCACGGTCGCGCACACGAATGCACGCGTCCATACGAAGAGAGTAGAGGGCAGATGAAAAGGCTATAAGTCATACTAGCGAGTCCGGAGGCAAAACAGAAGGCCGAAAACAATGCGTATATACGTCATACTAACTCGGCCGAAGACTAAAAAGGCCAATTTATAAATATCTAAGTAACGGTAGGCCCTGTAGACATTTTTTCAATCTTCGGAGGCCGAAAATTTCTTTTGGCTATATATCTGAAACGGCTTTAGCTAGGCCTGTCATGTATAAGCTGTATTTTCTTTTTGCTTTTTTTCCCTAGTATTGTCATTTTAAAAATTTCCTAGAAATTATTATACAATGCCTGAAAAATATACATTTACGGTAACAATACATCTTTTAAGTTTATGGTACATCATCGTTGCAATTCCGTAATTTTTACTATCTAAATAAATAATATTTTATAAGGCCAACTCCACAGTTGCAAACGTTTTCTGGTATTTTTTCAACTTTAGGTATATATCGATCCAAATATCCTATCCCTTCTTTCTATCTCTTCATTTTTTTATTAATTTTTCTAATATGGGCTTTCCAGTTAATGTATGTATCAATTTCAATCCCCAAAAGTCTGAAAGTTTTTACAATTTCTATGACACAGACATTATAGTAAAATTTTCGGTTTAATTGTTTTTTTTGATAAGGGTGGAAAGGAATAATTTTGATTTTATTGAGGCTAATTTCAAGATTGTGATTGTTAGCCAGTCTGTAACAGTATTCAAAGTTTGTTGAATTTTACCATTAAACTCAATTTCATCCTTGATACATATAAAATTTTAGGTAAGGGCATTTATGTACACTAAGAAGAAAATACATCCTAATACGCTTCCTTGCGGAATAGAGTGGTCAGTTAGTATCGTATCGGAAGTGACGTCACTGACTATGCCGGGGTCAAGATCCCAATGTACCAGCTGTTTAACAGACTAAACAAAAAATAATTTTCAGGCATATAGGTTGGTCCCAATAGTGACGTCAAAGAATTTTTGATTAATTTTTTATGGATTCCTCACACCTAGGTGTATCCAAAAATATGCCATGTATGTTCCGCGATTTTCGGTAGTTTAGAAGTTATGATGTTTAAGTTTATGTGAATGCTTCTGGTGATGTTTTACTAATGTAATCCACAAAAATGAAAAAAAAATACCTTAAACAATTTTTACAAACAATACTTTTTCTTAACCAATTTTTTACCTAACTAACTTTGGAAGCTGATATCATCGTAAAATGGCCTATTAAGAAGCACTTTTTTTTTCATTTTTTGGTAAGCTGATAAATAGTTTTTTCTAAGTTTTTAAAATTAGTTTGAACCTATGAAACATCCATTTTGTAATTTTAAAAGAATTTAAAATTTTATTAATGTCCAACTCGATCCAAATAATTTCACTTTGAACTTTTTTGGTAACTCGTATGGATTTTTTGTGGCTGATAATTTTACGTAAGGAAGAGTGACTTAAGACAATTATGTTACAAAAAAATATGTACAAAATTCTGACAAAAAAAAATTATGATATTTTTAAGCCGCTGCGGGAGAAAATTCGCAAATACACATGAAAAAATCATAACTTCTACACTACTAAAAATCGCGGAACATACATGGCATATTTTCGGATACAGCTAGGTGTGAGGAATCCATAAAAAATAATTTGAAGTCACTATTTGGACCAACCTGTATACATTTTTTATTTTTCATTTTCTTCTCCTACAACTTCGTCTATTATGTAAAACACAGATTTATTATAAGAGACCAAAAAAGAAACTTTTTTCAAAAAACGAACATAAAACTCTTCTTAAGTTTAACAGACAAAATAAAAAATAATTTTCAGGCATATACATTTTTTATTTTCTTCCCCTACAACTTATTATATTATATAAAACACAGATTTATTCACTTTCCACGGTTTCCGAGCAGCTGAAGCGCCCGTGCAGAGGGATGGGGTATATATACCAGCGCGGCTTGAAGACTCCGACGCTTAAAACTTTTGTAACCGACACCTCAAAATTGATTAACACAATACTTTTAATGGTTTACCAAACATAAGCATTATTACTTCGGTTAAAGTAAAATGATTTTTATAACACAAATAAATTTTTGCTATGACTGAACCGACAACCTTAGACGATACCAATTGCGCATAAAAAGCTCAAGCGACTTCAGCGATCAATTTTAGTTGCAGTTGTAAATTGTTCAAGCGACCCAAGACGTTTGAAACTGATGCAGGTAAAACGGTTCAAGCGACATGGTATATTTGTTTTGGAAGCAAGCTAAATGTTTTATGCTACATTCCTGTCATTTTTTGCGGTAGCTGATTATGTTTTAACAGACGTGACTTAAAAAATGTAGAGCCAGGCAAAACGCTTTAAATGCCTCCGATTCATAAATTTGAGAAAGTAAGAACAGTTTAAGCGGAAATTAATATGCATTTTTTTTTGTCACATACAATCACACTGAAATTTTACCAAAAACCATGGCATTTCATACATTGCTTTTTAAAATTTGCCCCCAAGTTGCCATTGTTTCAAGCGCCAAAAAAATGCTTATATCTTAACAGTACCCAGCTAATTCGATGCAGAAAATTCCGCTGATTCAGAATATAATTATAAAGTCAAGATCTCCATAAAATGTCGCTTAAAGCATTTTGCCTTTCACCCGTCGATATATATTTTAGTTATTAATTGAACTTTTTAGGTTTAAATTAAATTTAAATCAAATGTTCAATCACACAAAATGTGATTTGTAAATTTTCTCAATAATCAAAATTGACACTTATTAAATTGTTGTCTGTGAAACGCGGGCGTAGCGTACCGAGTGTGGACTTGGACTTGCATTTCACAGTTCACACTTAGAACACCTCTTATTTCTCCTCTCGGGGATTCATGTCGTGACCAGCGTCGGTCTGGGACCCAAAAAAACTACCGGGAATCAATTTTAAACTGCGGCCCACGCCATTCTTGAGGTTCGAAATAAAATGATAATTACCTAATTATCACGGCTTGGCTCTGCATTAAAATGTAGGGAAAATTGAACTGGAGTCCGGCGCCGGGTCCCACCGTGCGCCCCGGCCCGGACCGGCCCATGGAGGGACAGGCCTACCGGGAAAAGTCCCGGCATGCCCTGAGGCCAGACCGACCCTGGTGTGACGACATATATACCGGGTGTAAATAGAGTGCGACCATTAAATGAAATCACATATTATACCGACCCTACTGGACCACTTTTCCCAAGAGCCATACCCGCGGACACCCTTAGTTTAGGAAATAATTGAGTTCTAAACAAAAATGCGTGAACCCTAACGCACCGACATACGGGCGAGGCTAGAGAGAGCGTCTTCCGTGAAACCTCCAGCTGTTTGAGGTCAACGCTCTCTCTAACCTTGTGATTTGTCTTGACGAGGCAAACGGATTAGGGGTTTATAGATCAAACTCAAAATATTTGGTTTGAAAATAGATAGCTACATAAAGTATACTTTCTACAAGTCAAAGTTAATCTTTACAATATATATATATATATATATCTTTAGAATATAAAAAAATATACCGGGTGTAAAAGCAAAGGCAAGAATCCTTTAAGGGTATGTTAGTTTTTTTTTATTCATAGCAGGGTAACATGTTCTATATGTATACACTATTGATCACCTGTGTAATTTACATGTTTGCAAATAAATAAATATGAAATAATGATATTATTTTAAATACTGGCATCTCTAAATAAAGTACCAGTACCTCATATTAAGACGATTGTCTTTACTCAAAATACACTAATCGCGTGGACACCCTCACGGTCGCTGGCCACTCGGATGAGGGGTGAGGGTTGCGGGGTGCAATTAGGTGTGCAGAGAGGCCGGCGAGCTGCGTAGCCATAGCTTAGAAAAATGATGGAATTTTTTGTGAAAATTCAAGGTATATTTTTTTTTCTCGTAATAACATCAGAATCGTGTATACTTTCATACCCTAAAGGGATTCTTGACTTTGCATTTACACCTGTATACTAATAAGGGAAACACATGCAAAAAACGTTTAGGTTGGGCTACTAAAATGTAATTATACACCTGCATAAAATAGAGAAATCTAGGAATAAAAATATTATATATACATGATGCAACGAACAAATAAGTTGATAAATAAATACGGGAAATACATACAAAATATATTTAGGTTTGGCTACTAAAATGTAATAAAGTTATACACCTGCACAAAATAGAGAAATATACACTTCCTTCAATTAATATTGGGACACTCCTGGACAGATCCGCTTCTACTCTGGCTGTTGGCCTGAGACTTGGATGTAAGACAAACGAGCCACATCGCTGCCGCTGTGGCGAGAGTGTCGACCAGTTTGGCCATCACGGCCTATCGTGCCAACGTAGCGCTGGCCGGCTATCACGCCACGCCTCACTGAACGACGTCATTCGGCAGGCCCTTGCCAGCGCCGGTGTGCCAGCAATTCCAGAGCCAAACGGCCTGGCACGCGACGATGGCAGGAGGCCTGACGGAATGACGCTCGTTCCGTGGAAAAATGGGCGGCCGCTGGTATGGGACGCCACATGCGCCGATACAGTGGCAACATCTCACTTACCAGCGACTGCTGCCAAGGCTGGCGCGGCAGCTGTAAAAGCGGAAGGCACGAAGAGGCGAAAATACACAGCGTTGGGCCAAAATTACCACTTTGTTCCCTTCGCTGTGGAAACCCTCGGGCCGTGGGGGCCAGAAGCGCGACGCCTCTACAAGGAGATATCGTCGCGCCTGGTCGATGCTTCGGGGGATCCAAGGGCTGGATCCTATTTCGGCCAAAGATTAAGCCTCGCGGTCCAGCGAGGCAATGCCGCCAGCCTGTTGGGTACCCTGCCGGGTGACGGCAGCGATCTGGCTTCAATTTTTTACTTAGTTTAGGTACCCATCCTGTGTTTTATCATATATTAATTTCAGGGTGATTGTTGCAGTATTTGTTGGTATAAAGCAGGATTATGCGAAGGGAAGTGAGGTATTATAGGCCCTTAAGGCAGGTATTCTTTTTCTGTTTTTTTAATTTATTTATTTTGGTAGTTAGTTTTATTTATAGATAATTTGTTATTTAAGTTTTAGATAATGAAATAAAGTTTATGTAATTTAGAAATATGGGAATAAAAATAATGCAATGAACAAATGTGTTGAAAAATGAACTAAATAACCATAAATAAAAATAATTTGTTGTCCTTCTGTCTGTCAAGACCCTTTATCTCGGGAACGCGTGGAGGTATCGAGTTGAAATTAAAACTATAATAATCAAGTCTACAATCCCCTGAATCTGTGAAAAAATCAAACTTTAAACTTAACGTAAAAAAAAGAATACGAAGAAATAAAGATACGGCCGTTTATGCCGTAAAAAACGTATATTTCGACACTCTCAAGGGAATCAAAATTTATAGGGTATTTTCCGTTGACCTAGAACTATGAAATTTGGCAAGTGAAAATATTAAAACTATTTATTTATTAGCCTTATGTAGATGACAATAAAAAATATATATATATTATAATTTTCAAAAAAAAAAAAAAAAAAAGATAATTTTCTACAATAAATCCCATTGCTGAGCAAAGGCCTCCCCCATCCTGCTCCATTCATGTCTGTCGAACGTTAATCTGGTCCACAGTTCTCCGCCATATTTCTCCAGTTCATCACGCCATCTTGTTTTTGGTCTCCCTTTACTTCGTTTATGGTCTCTGGGGCACCATTCAGTTACTTCTCTGGTCCATCTGTTGTCTCTCTGCCTTATCACATGCCCTGCCCATTCCCATTTTAACTTTCTGGCTTGGCGTATAACGTCCATTAATCCAGTCATCTTTCTAAGTTCTACGTTAGATATTTTATCCAGCAGTCTTTTTCCGAGCATGCTTCTCTCCATTTTTCTCTGGGTTATTTTAAGTTGGTATATTTGCTGTTTGTTTAAGGCCCAGGTCTGTGATCCGTAGGTCAATATAGGTAATATACAGCTGTTAAAAACCCTGGCCTTCTCTCTAATCGATATTTTTTTATTTTTAAATATAAAACGTAAGCTCCAGTATCTTTTCCAGCTGTTGTTTATTCGGCGCTGTACTTCTTCTGACTGGCAATCATTAAAAGAATATACTTTCCCAAGATAAATGTAGTTGCTTACTTTTTCAATTATTTCATTTTCTATTGTTATAAATAAGTCTTCAGAAGAGTTCGACATAACTTTGGTTTTACTTTTATTTATGCTAAGACCAACGCTCTTACATGCTGTATTGAGTACACATACCATGGATTGGAGCTTTTCAGGTGAGTTTTCAAATAAAACAATATCGTCAGCAAACCGCAGATTAGACAAAAGACGACCATTAATATTGATTCCGTATTCTTCCCAATTTATTGTTCTCAGGGCCGATTCCAATATAGAATTAAACAGTTTGGGTGAGATGGGATCGCCCTGTTTCACTCCTCTATTTATTTGAAAAGGATGTCCCACTGTCTCAAGTTCTACTCTTGCGTAGCTGTTTTCATACAGGGCCATTAGAGTCTCTACAATTTCCATTGGGATCCCGTCATCCATGAGGGCTTTCCATAGTGAATTGTGATCTATCGAATCGAAAGCCTTACAAAAATCAATAAATATAATGTAGATGGTTTTATTATATTCTTTTGTTTTTTCAAATATTTGCTGCATTGTATGGAGATGGTCACATGTTGAAAAGCCTTTCCGGAAACCAGCTTGTTCCACTGGTTGTCCTTCATCCAAGGTCTTATTTATCCGATTTAGTATTACTTTTGAAAATGTTTTGTAAATATTTGATGTCTTACTAATTGGTCGGTAGTTTCCAACATCGGAAGGATCTCCTTTTTTGTATAGCAACTTAATATCTGCAACTCTCCATTGTTCAGGAATATACTTTGATATTATAATTTGATTAAACAGAGCCTCCAGCCTAGGTAATAATGGTTCTAGAGCAAGTTTTATTTGTTCGGCATGAATTCTGTCGGTGCCGCTTGATTTTTCGTTGTCTAGGGAGATAATAGCTTTTTGTATTTCTCTTTTTGTTATCGGCAAAAACTGATCTGCAGTATTTGAGGCGATCAAAGTATTATCAAATTTTGTTATAAGGCTTGATTTGCTGTAGAGCTCAGAGTAAAAGAGTGTGGCTTCCTTCAGAATATCTTTTCTTTCACACACATTAATATTGGTTTTATTCAAACATTTTAATTTCGGTATCCATTTAGGTTCGTGATATAAATGTTTTTCAACTTTTCTAACTGACCCACTTTGCTGTATGATAGTACTTATTACCTTGTTTTCATATTTTCTCCTATCTCTTCTTATTAATCTCTTTGTTTCTTTATTAAGACATTTTAAATATTGACTTTTTATGAGACTTCTATTCGGTGTATTCTGTAAGGTACTTCTTTCTTTTATTTTTTGTTTTGTTTCTTCGGTAAGTTCAGAGGATCGATCGTACGATACTCTGAGATACTTGTCTGCTGCACATTTAATTACAGTTTCTAGCTGGTTATACTGTTCTTGTAGTGATATTGATTTATTTTCTTGTAATTCCGTATTTTTGATTAAAGTTGATACTTCTGAGGCAAATAATTCATTTTGTGCGTTGTTTGTTAAGTGAAACCTTGTCATCTTGTTTGTATTGAAGTTTCTTTTGGTAACCTGTTTCTTAATCTTCATTTCACCTCTTAGTATTCTATGATCAGAATAGAATTCGAAATTATTTATGATCCCTACATCATTAAATCTTTGTACATCTTTCGACAAAATGAAGTCCACTTCAGTTTTTGTATTAGAATTTGGTGATATCCAGGTCCATTTCCTTTTTACGTTCTTTTTAAAATATGTATTGAGAATTTTTAAACCATTTTCAGTTGCAAACTCTATCAATCTTTTGCTATTTTCGTTTCTGATATCGCTTCCATATTGTCCAATTATGTGATTTTCAGAAGGGTTCTGTGCTCCAATTCGACTATTGAAATCCCCCATAACTACTATACTTCCCTTGTTTTCCTTCTGAAAACTATACATTTGTAATTAAATCATAAGAAAATCATCGAGCTTAAGCAACGGTACCTATGCGCGGTCATGAACAATTCTTTTTGTAGATTTTTTTAAACTTCTACTAATTTATTTATTTATTTAGGAGCCAACTGTATACTCCGATTTCAAACATATTCTTAGTTCTATACATTTGTCCTGCAGAGTGATACAAATTACAGGATCACACAGCCCTCACATATAAATCCGGTACAATTCAAAAATAATAAACCTTAAATAAACAAAATTATAAACATGCCAAATTATATGAGTAACTACAAAAGCAGCCACAAACAAAGCTTGCATAAACAAATTAAAACTAATAAATTACAACTTAAAAAGAAAAACATTAATTAAGCTTAAAGCCTAATTATTTTATTAAAAATTACTTCATTGAGAAAAAAACGAAAAAAATTATAAACTATTCTCATAACTCACAAAAATTTGTACGGAACCCTCGGTGGGCGAGTCCGACTCGCACTTGTCCGTTTTTATTTCTTTGCCTTGCTCTTCCTTTTCTCCCGTTCCATCCACTATCGTAAGAACTATTCCATGTTACCACTCCAATTGTCATCTTAGCTAATTTGGCAAACAAACTAAAATAATCTTATTTTTTGAGAGCTAAATGTTGTGAGTCAGTAGTCGCCGTCGTCGTCGCCGTCGCCAGTCACGCGACTTACCTCCTGTACTTGCGTAATGTACACTAGGACGCAGGTATAACTTGAAAATACACAAATGTTAGTGATATTGTATAAATTATGCCTTGTATAACATACACACTAAAGAAACTGCGCAAAAATGAAAAAATACGAGTTTATGGACTTGCGCACAAAATTCAACGGCCTAACCTCAACATCCAAAAGAAAGGTATCATTGCAGCTCAAAATTGTTCTATATAGTCCACATATTGTTGGGTAAAAAGTTACACTATTTTTAGCGTTGGGTTTGGGGGGAGGGGGGGAGAAGATGGGTTTTTTCAGTTTTTCTTAAATATTTCGAAAACTATATGATTTAGCGCAAAAGTGCCAAGCACAAAAGTAATCTAGATTGAATTTCAAACAAAAATAGTCTGAGCATAATCTTGATATTTTCACAATATTTATTATTGCTTAGCGTTTGCAAATTGATCCATCCATCCATCCATCAACCTGTTTCGTCCACTGCTGGACATAGGCCTTTCCAGGATTTCGCCACTCTTGGCAGTCCTCCTGGAAGAAATGCCCATACTCACACACGCTGGGCAGGCGGGTTGGTGAGCGCGGTGCCGTAACCCTTGCACCAGTGACGCCGCTGCCCGTCACCAGTCTAATTCATATGAGGCCCGGCAATTGGGGATGGATATACCGCCATCCATCGGTCCCAGGCAATGGTGGGCCGCCTGGTTTTTTAGCCTGAGAGCTGTCCTCTTACTCTCCCCCGAATAACTTCGGGAGGATTTCCGAGTAAGATGGTGGTACCTCCACTGTGGAGCCCGGCATTAGCTCTACCACCTAATTGCATGCAAATTGATAATAATGTATAAATATCACAACGAGATACAACATAAAGTCTGATATTTGTCCTCGTGTCTGAATGTCCATTCATGTTTTCGAATAGTTTCGCATTGTGTAATGAGCCAAACACACTGTCATATTCAATCATACTAATACAAGAATATTAAGTACGCGACCCAGTTTTTTCTGATCTTCATAATTCTTTTGTCACAAAGATAAATAGCACTGAGAAATGAGTGTTTGGATATTTATGAATCAATCAGCTTTTCCCAAAAACTTCGTTTGCGTGGATCTCCTTATAATAATCAAAAGTAGGGCCCTTTCTTCATAAGTAATCAAGAAAAAGCCCTAATTTATTCATTTTTTTCTCCTGAAATTACGTGCAAGCATTTTTAAAGCATGTAAAGTGACTATATTTTTTAGATATTATGATAGCGTTGTAAGGTTCCAGAACAGGGAACTGCGCGTTTTCCATGATAATAGATTTCTGTTTTTGTCCTGCATAGCAAGTCAATCTTCATTCCTTGGTATTTTTACGATGTTTACCAACGAATCAGGGTCACCTTGCGCATGCGTCCTAAAATTCAGAATCACAGCATATTTTCGGATAAAAATGTTTACATTTTCGAGAGTGTCCACTTTTAAACTCCAGGCGAATAATACTTTCGACATCTTAACTTTGTTGATTCAACATTCCGAAGAACACGCGCTCAGATATCGAAAATTTGCATACTAATGACTGATGACTATCTATTTTGAAATTGTTTTTTTAACAGTACCTACACATTAGAATATACTATTTGTTTTTCCAAACGTAAATATTCTCATTTCATTTCAGTAAAGAGTAATTACACAACAATTAAACCTTTATATACTAAGGTGGTGAAAATATTTGGAAACAAAAGGCAAGTGCTACTCAAACTACTATACAAATTTGGGCACAAACGTTTTACTGTAAATAAATTTACACTGCAATGCGGCTAATAAACTGTGTTAGTCATCACTTGTACAATTTATGAGTTATTTTTAAGAAAATGGAATTTTCATTGGCATTGTACGTGTAACGGCACTTGGTCTGTCGTCGGCTATATCCGTTACAGCGAATGTAAAACACTGAAGAATTTTAATTTTACATTTTGAACAACTCATTTTCATATCGTCAAAGTTAATACCTTAGAGTATATATAATATACTCATACGAAGTTAATAGGCTAGAACAGCATTTCCCAAAGTGTGGGTCGCGACCACGGATTAGACACGCGACGCAACCCACTCACAGGTATAGTAGACCACATCGAGCTTTGACAGCTCGATATACACTGTCTGTCCCTCTTTATGTAGATCAACAGAGTGAGGCAGAACACTGTAACAAGCGCTATCGAGCTCGATATGGTTTGCTATGCTAGACTAGCAGATTTTCAATGGGACGGAAAAAAGATTACAAAGTAGAAAACAGGCACAATATTTTTATCACAGCGCTGCATTTTAAAATAAAGCACTTACTTGAAATTCTCAACTGTGAAATCGGGGGTATTCCTATTAGCGGATCCTGAATCTCACCTTTTGTTTTAAGTTAGTCGCGATTCAAGTAAGTTTGGGAACCAGTGAGCTAGAAAATCATTGTATTCGACATAACTTTTCAGACATATTTGCTTTCCCATTTCATTCATCAATTCTGTATACAAACTTAGCTGGTAATGCGCCCTGAGTAAATTGTTTTTGTTTGTTTGTGTATTAGAGCCAGGGGCCACCTCCCTAGCTACAAACCCTAGTTATGCCAATGAGTCCAGATCGTGGCTTGGATCTAACGTTCAGATGAAAAAGAATGCCAAACAGACGTGAAAATTACAAAACATGTTGTTGTCCCACGTTCCACGGACGGAACATTTATAATCGAACGAGCAGCAAGTATTTAGCTCAGCGCGTGTCGCGACACCTCGAAGTGGGGCGGCAATGGCATCCGCCGGGAGATGCTGCGCTGGAATGCAACCCAATAAAATTAGAGTTATATTTAGGGTTTACCTCCCGAGGTGAGGTGGCTGGCTTTCAACTGGAAGAAAGTTTCGTTCAATTGTCGGTCTGTGTTAGGGATGGCATCATACGCTGTTCGTTGGGAGGAAGGGGTTACCAATTTTGAAAAATCTGCTTCCTGATGAGTTTGACCAATTTAATGGTGTTGTAATTTTGGTCGCATATTCATATTTAAAGAAAAGAGTTCTCATATAAGTCATAGAGCCGCTTCTCGTTTAGGGAGCTCACTGCACTTTTAAATGTAGGCTATGTAGTTATAGCTCTGTAGCTTAGAGCATTTCTAAGGTCCACGGCAAAGCTTAAAGCTTCTGAACCATAAGCTGATGTGTATATTGGTGCTGCATCAAGCGATCATCCCAGAAACATGAGAAAATTCGTGTCCTAGAAAAATATCTTAATACCTACACCATACTTAGTAGACTCTTTAAAGAATGCACTTGATCTCACATGAAAATCACATTTCTCATCACACCATGCACTATCATGTCTAAATCGCCTTATGGAAGAGCACTGTGTGAATATATCTTGCAATGAGTCTCAATTATTTATAGCCTTTCTTACTTCTTCAAGCTTTTCTCACCATCATACCGTCTTTTGATTTGTTTAGATCGCATAGGCTTTGATTGAAATGTGAGCTTTTTTACCTTGATGTATATACGCCGTCATTTTTCGAACTGCCAAGTATCACCATTTCAGGCTGGCGTAACATTTTCGTTCGAAACAACATCAAACCAACGTTTTATTGAATTTAAAGATCTAAATTACGTTATTTCTGTTAACATAAAACTTGTCCTATTAATATGTGTATGACTTGTCCATGGTTTCAAAATACACAATAATAACCGAGATGCAATTTTTGTTTCTGCTGCCTCTATGGTTTTTCATGTACAATTTTTATCTGTCAATAGTACTTGCCACCAAAAACAAAACTTGTAAAATGAATGAATGAATGAATGAATTTATTTATTTCAGGCCAATAACCCATAAAGATTTATATACAATTATTATTATTACAATAAACACACAAACTGACATAGAGCATTACAAAACAATTACGACAGCACAAATACATTTAAGGACATATAAAAATTGAATTAAAATTACAATTACAATATAACAATTAGAATTAGAATGTCAATTTCAAATTTAATTCAAACAAGCACATTATTTTGGTGCTACCTTCCCCATATTTGGAACGAAGGAGTCTGTAGCGCCTGCCAATGTTTCATAAAGGGACCGTCCGACCTGCTGGCGATGGTGAGAAGGCTGTTTCCGCTTAACTTAGTAAAAAAAACACTTAGTTCTTCTACCGTAAAAGTTGTGAGATCCATGTAAATCTAAGTCGGTTAATTTATTCAGTCCCTACTTAAGGGACCTTCTGTCTTAAGTTATTACATAATTAGCTAACCTATCAACATCTTATAGTGACCATATCAATATTTAAAATCTTTTATGTTTTAAATAAATATATTGACTTGGCCATCGCATGAAAACACAATGTATCTCACAAGTAATCAAGTCAAAATATTTATTTTGTAAAATAGATACATAAAGTATACTTTCTACAAGTCAAAGTTAATCTTTACAATATAAAAAATATATATAATAAGGAAAATACATACAAAAAATATTTAGCTAGGAATAAAAATAGTACTAATTTAATGTAACCTAAAGCTATTCTCTTAAGAATGCCGTTTTAATGTCCTCGAATCATGAAATGGCATGTGACAACCCTACGCATGAAGGATGCAACCAAGTCGCATTCTTTAGATATTCGAGTGTTACCTCACTGCAGTGAAACAGTGATACATTCACATTCCTAAGGAGTGAATCAGGCTGGCCTCGAGCCTGCGTTGCCACCACCCGGTAAAGGGTTAAAACTACGTCTTGCCTGAATCTATGAGATAAAAAGAACCGGAATATTGCCGAAAGCCTGCTCATTTGGAAGTAAATGATGTGTTTTGAAAATAAGTCTCGAAATAACCTAAACCTTATCTCATGTGATCCTAGTACAATAACTAATTATGCAAACCTACTAATAATGACTAAATCATTGATATTATGTTTATAGCAAAATAAACTATATAATTACCATAATCTGTACTATAATATGACAAGCGACCCTTTAATTATAAGATAGATATATTTATATATGTAGATACCATTAATATGTTATTAAAATGTAAATATAATTTTATATTTAAGTAGGTATTAGGATTATTTAGTTTTTATTTTTTATAGTTAAACTGTATAGCCTATTTAATTATTAAATCCATAAATAATAATAAAAAAAAAATGATATAGGTAGGTTATCATTAATTTAGATTTATTGAAAAGTTTTGTTTAATTTTTAAATCAGTAAAATACAATAGTACACATTGTTGTTTTAATTTAATATTATAAAGTGACTTTTGTTTATGTAGCCAATTACTCGGTAAGTAATCAGGACCAAGGTTAAATAAGCCTTCCTGGGAAATAAACAAAAAAAAATAGACTACCTATACTAATTGAGTCGAGGTTGTTCTTGAGGGTCTTTGAACTTTCGTCCTGGTCACTTTCTGAGTCTCCAGTACGAATTTTGCTGCATAAACGAAAATCGCTATGGGACTGGCATCATAAGAAAAAACTGAAAACTAGCAACTTCCTTTTTTAAAGCTATAAGACGGGCCGAAATATATTTCATAAACAACAAGTTTCCAACCCTTTAAAAAAATTGCGATGCAATGACATTAGAAACCATAGATTTAGTATAGAAACTAACTGTCGTAATAGCTTTAATAATGACGGGCCGAAATATATTGCAGAAACTAGTCCCTTTTCAAAATTTGTGATACAATGACATTAGAAACTAACTTTCTGCAAAGTAACATAGTTGGAAAAATAAGAAAATCGTCAGATATAATGAAAGAACACACTCAAAAGAAGCACTTAGTAAAATATACAAAAATATACGCGAATTTACAAATTAAAACAAAATTATGCAGCAGAAATAAAAACTGGAATGTAGTAAATAAAAATAGACATTGGAAGTAATTCCAGTAAACATATTGTCGCGTGGGCCGAATCTAGTATACAGATCTAATCATAGATCTAGGCATAAGCGAGTATGTACTAAAATAAACATAGCGCACGGATCGTTCTATCTTTGTTTGATATAAGCAAAGAGAAGTATTGTGCATTACAGTATGCAAAGGTTCTATTTATTTTTAAGTAGAATTACTAACTCACTTATTCCCAATCTCCACTGGGGAGAATCTTGGAGATCTCCGACCATGTCATCCCCACCTGGTCCAATTCTCTGTTCACTGTGCGTTGCCAGGTCTCGCGTGGTCTGCCGAGTTTTCGTCTTCCGCCTTCAGGATGCCATGTCAGTGCTTCTTTTGGGAAGTCATGACTACGCCTGAGAAAGTGACCTATCCATCTCCATTTGCGTTCCTTTATAGTGTCTACTACAGGTTTTTGATGAGTTCTGCGCCAAAGTTTCTCGTTGGAAACAAAATAAAAACCAGCGGATCCCCATGATATTGCGTAAGCATCTATTCACGAAAGCATGTGCCTTATCTGTAACATGGTCGGTTCTTTTCCACGTTTCGCAACCACAAAGGAGAACGATCTTTACACGGGCATTAAATAAACGGATCTTCGTTTGAGGACGGAATGCTGCTGCTTATAGTGTCCAAAGTACTGAACTCCATCACCCTGGACAGAATCAGAAATCAGGTAGATGCACATCTGAAGAGTGAGCGCGCAGGACTTCACAAGGGAAGTAATTGTACAGACTTTGAACAATTCTGGAGGCAACGACAGAATGGCAGAAGACCCTTTTCTTGACGTTTGTGGATTTTCAAAAGGCCTTTGATAGGGTACACCAGTCGGCAATATGGGATACGCTGAAGTACTTCCACGTCCCGAAGAAAATCCGGAACCTTAATAAGGAACCCCACAATGGTTACACCTGTCAAGTCATCCACGAAGGGAAGATTAGCGAACCAATAAGTCCCAATATTGACGTAAAGCAGGGCTGCAAGGTGTCTCCACTAATTTTCATCATGATAGCTGAAGCAGTTCTGAACATGATGGAGCAGAGTGGTAGAGGTAGGTTGAGTTGGTCTGATGAAAGAACTCTGTAGTATCTCGCATTTGCTGAAGACCTTTGTTTCTTCTCTGAAAACCGTGTTGATATGCAAAGGAAGCTCGATGACCTTGCTGAGTTTGGTAAACAAGTGCGCATGCATATTAACACCGGCAAGACGAAGACAATGCGAGTGACGACTGCGGACCGCACCTCACTCTCAATAAACGGTCAACCTGTTGAAGATGTCAACGCCGTCACTTACCTGGGAAGCCAAACTACACCTAATGGTGGATCTGATAAGAAGTCGCGAAGGTAGGTTCGTGAGCGCGATGCCGAAACTCTCGCTCCAGAGACGCTGCTGCCCGTCACCAGTCGGTTTTACATAAGGGCCGGCATTAGGGGATGGATATACCACCATCAATGGGTCTTGTTTGAGAGCTGTTCTCTTACTCTCCCCCGAATAACTTTGGGGGTGTTTGCGAGTAAGATGGTGGTACCTCCACAGTCGAGCCCGGCATCAGCTCTACCACCTGTACTGCACTAGTTCTATTTATTTTCAATTAGAATACGCCTGGTTAAATAGGAAGTATTTAATTTGGTTTTACTGCTTTGTTATCGAAATAGTTACAATGTGAAGCCAAGGTTGGTCATTGCTTCCCTGTATGTGGGTGGTTTTTCAGATTGTCCTTTTGGCCATGAATAATTTATTCTGATGGTGAAATATTTAAAAAGTAAAATATTTGTAAAATAATAAAACAGAACTAAGTTCTTTCGACAAGCAAAAATATTAATGCAACTGTAAATAATATTAAATTAAATCAAGATAACCAAAAATGACGGTATTTTTTCATATTCAAATTCAAATAAAATAGGTTCAGAAAGTACACGTTTTACAAGTCAATATAAATCTTTAAAAAAAACAAGAGAATATGCAAAAAATACATATAATGTGACTTTCGCCTGAACGGCCATACTCATATCCGAGACACGGCAAATTGTGAATATTGTTATTTATTTAGTGTTAATGTACGGAATACATCACGTAAAGAAGTCGCCATTTTGAGGGCCCTATCAAACCGGGGGCCCTTATGGAAAAGATTGAACTGCATGACTGTTGTTATCAAAGGTACCTATATAAGGTGTATAATAATAATAATAATAATAATAATATGTTTATTTTGCAACCAAGACAAAACTATTTTTATGCGCTATTACAATTTGTAGTGTGACAGGTGTATCATTTGCAAACTCTAATCCCCACATTAATATACCCATGTTTGTCTCCCAGAATGTAAGGTTCAAGCCACACAGATGCGGCGCGGCGCGCTTCTAGCGCGCGGCCGTCATTCAAATTTCGTACAAAACGCATGGAAATAAAGTCGCAATTTGAAAACACTGAATGGTATGTTTCAGGCGGTGTCGGGAGTGGAACGGGCGTCCGTACCATACCTCAAATTGCGACTTTATTTCTATGCGTTTTGTACGACATTTGAATGAAGACTGCGCGCTCGATGCGCGCCGCGCCGTTTCTGTGTGGCTTGCACCTAAGGCAGAGAACAGAAATCTTCTTTGACCCTGCCTGACACACCCCTTTCGAATAATAAAATTTATCCAAACTTTGGGGCTTGACTTTTTTTCAGTACGCGTCCTGTACCCCGGAAATTTTTATGCACATAAATATAAAACTGTAGTCTTGTTCTTGTAGGTTGGTTTTAAAGATGGGTGCGGTTCAGAATGTCCGATTCAGCTAAATTAAAAGATTGTGCGACGCCGAGTGTACTCGTAATAATAACGGAAATACATCGGAATGTGTTCACGAAGCCAGTCAACGACTCGGTAATAGCACACTAAAACTGTAATCTTCATAAATAATCCCTGTTATTCTAATGGTCTAATGAATTCAGTATTCAAATTAATACCCGTCACATCTGTCAAAATTTGGCTTTAAATCAGTTTTTGGTTTATCGTATAATTTGAAAGTCCTCGTATATCGATATATGCGAGTATGTATTAGATAATGAGCAAACTGCATTCTGTGGGATTATTTGTGCAAGGAAGTTGCGGTTATGTGGATTCTTTTTATTGTTTGCTACATAATGATGTAGTATCGGGTGTTTACCTTTTAATTGCTATGTTGGGGTTGTATGACATAATTTTTACATAGATTTTTTTTTCTGGAGCCGCGCTTTTATTGTATCAAAGGAAAGGGTTTAATGAAATAACTGTAATTGCACCATTACATTTCCGCCACTCATTGCGGCATAAAAAATCGTAAAAGTCAATCTGGACGTCACGAGCTCTGAACCGGGATTCGAACCCAGGACCTCTCGCTAACCGGGCGATTGCTCTACCAACTGAGTTATCCAGTTCTCAACACAACCTGTGCTTTCCCATACCGCTACGATGTTGTATAGATACTCACTTAATAGTGAGCCACTTGGCGTCTAGAGGACGCTAGTGTATTCAAAAATACATTTGAATGAAAAGTCTTATCGAAACTATGATAGAAATTAATTTCAATATTTTAAATACTGTATGTTTTTTAAATGTATAATTATTTTAAATTTCGGTTTTTAAACTATATTTTATATTAAACCTGATTTAATGTTTACACCTACTCCACTCGTCTATATCGAATATTATATTTATTTATTATTATTAATAACTATTTAATTTCCCTCTTATTTAAAAAAATATTCAATAATCAAAACTAAATAATCCTAAAAACTTAAACAAACCGAAGACCTGAAAGTAAATATATTAACTAAATAAGTAAAAATATATGATATCATGGATGAACAATATTGTCTATGATGAATTGATGATATAGAGGCCTAGCATGGTTGCCACTTTAATTACTGTCAAGTGGTATTGTATGGTGTTAGGCCGTCCGCTGCGTTAAGCGGGTGCACGACGCGGGCGCCCGTACGGCGTGCTGTTTCTTGTAATCTCATAGATCAGCGTTGCGTGCAGCGGGTCCCCCGTCGCACGCGGCGCGGGCGACGGAACCCGCCCCGCGGGCGACGGGTGTCCGTGTGACGGAGCACGCGAGCGGAGATGTTTCTAGAAAGTCAGTGAGCGCCTTAAAGTGGCACCATGTCAGGCCTGATAATGTTAATTTGTTATCTCCTTGCGATAGATAAATCGTAATTTATTTCTATAATAGTTTCAGCTACTCGTTTTCTAAAAAACAAACCAACATTTTCAAAATGTTAAACATGAGGTTACTACGAGTAATTTGTCTTCTGGGTTTGATTCCTGGGGGCCTAACATGGTTGCCACTTTAATTACTGTCAAGTGGTGTTTACAATGCTGTTAAAGTGGCACCATGTCAGGCCTGATAATGTTAATTTGTTATCTCCTTGCGATAGATAAATCGTAAATTATTTCTATAATAGTTTCATTTTCAAAATGTTAAACATGAGGTTACTACGAGTAATTTGTCTTCTGGGTTTGATTCCTGGGGGCCTAACATGGTTGCCACTTTAATTACTGTCAAGTGGTGTTTACAATGCTGTTAAAGTGGCACCATGTCAGGCCTGATAATGTTAATTTGTTATCTCCTTGCGATAGATAAATCGTAAATTATTTCTATAATAGTTTCATTTTCAAAATGTTAAACATGAGGTTACTACGAGTAATTTGTCTTCTGGGTTTGATTCCTGGGGGCCTAACATGGTTGCCACTTTAATTACTGTCAAGTGGTATTTACAATGGTGTTAAAGTGGCACCATGTCAGGCCTGATAATGTTAATTTGTTATCTCCTTGCGATAGATAAATCGTAATTTATTTCTATAATAGTTTCATTTTCAAAATGTTAAACATGAGGTTACTACGAGTAATTTGTCTTCTGGGTTTGATTCCTCGGTGCCATTCCATGGTGCCACTTTAACACCGTTTTAAACACCATTTGACAGTAAATCCCATATATTTTCTGTCAAATGGTGTTAAAGTGGAAACCATGTTAAACCAGCTGGAGGAGCGCAAACATAGCATGTTTTGTTTTTTATAAAACCCGTGGCTGAAATGTAATTATGCAGTAAATTTTACTTCATTATTCCACACGATCAGTTTCAGAAAAAAAATGTAAGAATCCGTACAAAAAACTCCCACAATAATTTGCGTAAATTAATAAATGAAGAAGCACTTAATTATTTCTTCTCCATGTTTTAATGACGGGGAAAATTATTTAAAAGCAAGCATTTTTAGGTGAAACACGAATACCTCGCCTTAATGTGATAAGATAAATAATAAAAAATCTAGTTCGTTACGTGTTAACAAATTTATACTTCTGATGATTTGGATTATTTTAGTAAAGTCATTGAATCTGAATTAAAGATTTAGCGCTTTGAGGTTAACAATGTGATCATTTTTCCGTAAACGAGGTGTCGCAGATTTGATGTGATACATACGAAAGACATGTATTCAACAGTGTAAGTTTCCTAGAATGGTAAATTAGGCGCTGAGAATTTTCGATTACTGGCATGAAAATGTAAACCAGCTATTAAAATTATTATTGTGTAGGTACGTACTAATCGTAAAATAGTTCAAAGTCGTGTCTGTGCATCGAATACTTTCGAGAAATTTTAAATGAAAAGTGTAATTAGTATTGTATTAAGGCCAAAACCACATTTTTAAACTTTTTGTCTGTTTGTTTGTTTGTATGTATGTTCCGTTATAACTCGAGAACCACCCAACGGATTTGGATGCGTTTTTTTTATTGTCATCGTAGTCATCCTGGTCAACATAAGGGGGTATTAATAAAAGAACGCCCAAGCTGGAAAGATTGAAAATTGCTATTAGTTATTATAAATGCTCCGCTTTGGCTTCTTATTTACACACAATTTACCCGTAAGGTCTTCTATATAATTACTTTACATAAAGTCACAAGTGACTGAGCGGAATGTCTCATGACAGGCTGAAAGGTCAGTCCGCGGCGCGTGAGTCGGAAATAGCGAGGAATTCCGAAGGTATGTGGAGGCCGGGGGGGGGGGGGTAAGCATCGGATCTTTGTAGTATTATCGTCTTGTGTTGATGATATACTTGTAAGTAACGTTTCTTTACCACGTTTCAGGTAGCATTAATTTTTATTGCAATATTAGTGGCATTAAATAAATCTTTGTAGAGTTTTTCTTAGCTTTCCACGATAGCTCAGACTGGGAACATAACTGCCGTCATAAAGAAAAAAGACGCATCTAACATTTTTTTCAAAATTGAGTTTTATACATATTTGGTATCAGCAAAAAAAGACGTATATGCCTATATTTTTTATATCTGTCTAAAACCGATGCATTCTGAATTATCACTACATAAATAAGACGCATTTGCGAATTATTTCAATGAGCACTAAAATAAAAAGGCATATCTGATGTTTACTAAGTTAAAACGACGTATATGTGTATAAGCGGCAATTTTATTTTAAAAAGAAAAACAAAGTAATAAAATGAAAAGACGTTTCTGCATGTTGACTGGTTTTTAAGACGCAACTACATCACCGTGTTGATTATACTAACAAAAAAGACGTTTCTGCGTAAATATGACTTTATATCCTAGTATTACCAAAATCACCGTGACGCTAGTGCCAGAAACGTCTTTTATTCTAAGTATTGCTTGTTATGAGGGGGATGCACGTTCTGTCAGTTGCGCCCAGGCAGACAAGCGGAGAGTACAGAGAGCACGCACCAAATAAAACATATCTTCCAGCCAATTTATCAGTAACCAAAATGTTCAACAAAATATGAAGGACCTTCCCGATGATGAACGGATTTCATATGATCATTATTGAAAAATTGTGAAGAAACTAGTAAACATATCATTTACAAAATTGGGGAATGAAGACTGTGAAATCTGTGAAAAATATTTTATTCATAATCCGGAACACAAGGAGATAAGACACAAAAATTGTAGAGAATGTTGTGATTACGAAAAACACCAAGAAACATATATCTTGGCTAAACAGGAGTACAAAGCAGATACTGAAAACCCAAATAACGCAAACAGCAACTAAGATACTGCCTATTTTGCCGCTGATTTGGAGAAAGTGATTATGCTTCGTCGAATGGAACAATTTAAAACTGTTATGTTTTGTCCGAGATTAATCGTATTTAACGAAAGCTTTGTGCCAATAGGTAACAAAATAAAAAACTCTTTCCCTCAAACCTACGCTGCTATTTGACATGAAGCGGCTTCTGGCCGCAAAATTAGTGATATAATAAGCTGCTTCAGGACTTTCTTGCTAGCTAACAGAGTCTTAAAATAATGTGATCATTTGGCTAGATAGCTGCGCGGCCAAAACAAAAGCTGGACTTTGTATTCTTATTTGCTCTATCTTGCAGTGGCGTGCATGGAACTTTTTGCTGGAAATGAAATGAGAAGGTCAAGTTTGACGATAATAATAACATGAAAAAAATTAAAAACCAAATTGATTTTTTTTTATGAAATCAGGGTAGGCAGTGCCTACCCTGGCGTCATACAAATAATGATTTTTAAAGTCTACTGCGGAGCGGCTGGGCGAGCAACACATCAGTTGCTGCGGAGAAGCCGGGCTAGCAACACATCCCGAGGATGCCTCGTTCAGAGGCGAAACACGTGTCGATAAGTTTTCTTGCTTGTTATTTAAGATTGCTTTGCTTGTATTGCTTGCTTGTTGCATGTTTTTATGCGGGCGGGCGGGCGGTGCACGAGTCTGCATTTTGAATAGCACGACAAGAATTGTTTAGCGGAATATTGCAAATTATATTCATATATCCTTTACTTAGTGATGGACTTCCGCAAGGTAACGCCTATTTCAATTAATCATCTTAGTAACATTTACATTTTTTCATATTTTTTTTATCAACATTTTAACAGTTTAACAACTTGACCTTCTCATTGCATTTCCAGCAAAAATTTCTATGCACACCACTGCTATCTCGCAAATTCTGTCGATGTCAGTTTTGAAAGCGTGGCATTTAAATATTTAGAGGTAGGTCACACATATATGGCTGCAGACGAATTTCATCATCAAGTAGAACTGTCAATTAAGAGAAAGAAACGTCTTTACGATTTTGAAGCATTTCAACAGACGATGTTGGAAATCAAAAGAAAAAGCATTGTGAAAATAATGAATTTGAATGATTTTTATCAGTTCGAAGACTGTTCTTCAACTTACGAACTTCAAAACACTTCTCGAGTAATATTTCACAGAGGTAATCACGTCATTCGTTTTAAGACCACCTTCAATGACAAGAACGAGTATTAATTGGACTTCCTTAAATTGAAAAACATAAATCCAGAATACCACCTCCAAAACTGAAGAAGGAAAATAGAGGTATTACTCAAGGGTGCAAATCAGCAATCATTTAAAAACTGCTAGAATATTATTTTGGTATAATCTACCCACTAATAAAGATAGTATTGATCTCTCTTCATATTGAAGACTATATTAATAAATTTGAAGGTATAGGGATAGAGGTAATAAAGAAATTATTTGTTAATTCACGGTAATTAAAACTTACCTATTTTTTTAAGAAGTTTAAAATGAATTTAAGTTTTTGATTTTTATTTTCAGGGGATTTTTGTCATTTAAATAATTTATTACCAAAACCGATTCTTAGGGCTTTAATTTCAGTATAAAAAACGATAAAACATAAATTTTCTTCATTGAAAAATTAGTCCTTATGTGTTAGGACCAGACACTAAATTAACTCGAAATTTTTTTGGTTTTGACAGCAATAATTAAAATAAAAGGCCTTAGAATCGGCTTATCTGTTTTTATAAGTAAAAGCAAAGAAATTTTGCAGTAAAATGCACTATATTTCGACCCCTCAGTGGGGGGTCGCCATAAAGCGATATAAACACTTATAGACATAATGTTGCACTTGAATATTTTTGTTGATTTAAGTGAATTTTGTTTCTAGATTTTTTTATAAACATCTCTTCATAAATATGTGTTTATGTGTTTTTTTGAATAGAATATCCTAACACGTAGGAAGTTTATGTGTAGGCAAGCGATGATACACCACCTTCTTAGCCGAAAAGCAGCAAGTAGCAAGACTTTTCTGCTTTATTATGTCATTTTATCGAGATACGTTTTACTCAATGCTAAGAAGAAAAGACGCTTATAACCAATTGCGACTTTTCAATGTAGTATTATTTATATTTATGGAATTTTTTTACTAAGATGGAACAGAAAATGGATGTTATTTATTACATAATGGATATTTTATTTTAAAAAAATATGCAATCTGTTAGAACAATGTATTGTTCATTAGTCATTATCGGAAATAAAACATTTCTTTTTAATTTCCTTTCCACAGCAATCATTTAAATTTTAAAAGTATGTATCATTTTTTTCTCCATTTTTTACTTTTTGTAGAAACGTCTTTTTTCTTTATCACGGCAGATAAAATAGAAGAAGCCATTAAAAAAATCTCAGGGACAATAATAGTTGGCATTGGGCTCCACTTCCTTATCCCCAGCAATCTCAGGTGATAATTAGATACAGATTTAGACAGCAATTATACTTCTCATACTCCACGGGTTGCGCATAACTGTGATTGAAGCTGTCGTGCTAAATTAAAGTTTGGCACAGCGATCGGGCCACAAATAGCATTGCCAAATCAAGATCAACCCGAAATAGCAACTGCCAACCCTAAGTAAAAAAGGGTGAAATGCGAGGGTTTTCTACATACCGTTTCAATTACAAACTTATTCCCCGCGCAGTTATCGATGACTTACGATCCATTCAACTCTATGTATCCAAGGGGTCTAATTAAGTTATACTTTTATATTTCCGTAAATAATTAAATGCTGGTATTTTTCAATATTTTTGTATGCTTGTATAAACGGAGTTTCAAGTTTCTAAGTCAACTGAGAGTGCCCTTTAGGTTTACATGATCAATCAACCAATTTGTATGAAATTGATTACGTAAAGGACAATATCTTTTTTTTGCGTTAAGTTAAGTGCCGCAGACTTCTGTGAGGTATTAGTTTAAACTTGATATCTCTAACTGGGACTGAGAAAAAGGGTCTTGACTTGGCAGACGGACAACTTATACTTTGCGTCTGTCGGCATTTGATGAAACACAGACTGCATCTTGAGTTTTCACAAAAACACTTGTACACTTGTTTCATATACATTTTCACATGTTCCAACCGCTTTTGGAAATTAATCATTTTTTTGTGAAAAACCAAGATGATCGTATAATGGTTCCGTTTTTTTCATTTTGATCTAAAGAAGCCCTGAAAACATAAACTCCGCTTCACAGGTTTGAGAAAGATTTGTCATGTTCCAAATACAATAAGAACATCAACCATGGAAGTTCCACTTCGCCTGCCAATAGCTATTTTTCCTTCACTTAAAGTCTATTATATTATTAACACCGATTCTTGCTATACAATGTATTAACAAAACTTAAATAAACTAATTTAAAAAACTAAATTATTCTACGAAATAAACTAAACTAAAACTACCTAGCAAAATTATTTAATTAAAGTAGATAAAAAATTGAGCCGAAATCGCTGTCGTCACGTGGAAGAGTACCCAGGATACTAGCAGCATTACCTCGTTGAATTGCTAGGCCAATTCTTTGGCCGAGGTATGCGCCAGCCCTGGGATCTCCGGAAACGTCGACCAATCTCGACGACAGTTCTTTGTAGAGCTGCCGCGCTCCCGGCCCCCACGGCCCGAGGGTTTCAACGCCAAAAGGCACAAATATGTATCCTACGCCAAGGGATACATATTTGCGCCGTTTCGCCTCCTTTCGCTATACAATGTGTGTTGACTAAGTACCGTCTTGGGTACTATGGTGCTGGCAGAATACCAGCGTTGTAGGTTTAGCTGCTACATTTTCCTGAGCCGGGGTCAATGTTATTTAAACACTACATTTGAACAAAACTCTCTATTATTAACTATGAATAATTTTAATTTTATTTTATATTTTCTCTATTGTTTTTTACTTGTAACAATTTGATTATATGTGCTGTGTAGATGAATAAACGTTTTTATCTATCTAAAATGCTTTCAAATTTATTTAAAAAATTTAATGAACAGCATAAATTTTAATTGTCCATTATGAAAAATTAATATTTTAAAAGCTAACTAACGTGTTTACGTTGGCCTGCCAGCTGCCCTTCTGATTGCTACATTTAAATTTTAAACTTCACATTTCTTAACAATAACAGTCATCTATGAATTAATTTACTAGAAGGCGCAAAGTAGCAGACAGCATTGATTAGTCTCAGCTACTAATTTTAGTTACATTGTATATGTCTGGTAGGTTATTGACTTCAGTTTATTTCGTATCCACACTGTACAAATGTTTGAATGAAGTGTTTATGTTTAATATCTAAGTGTATATAAAATCTATATATATAATTTATTATATGTAGGTCCGTTGTTTTTATAACTTTTAGAAACTTGTTCTGTAGCTATTTTGACTGACAGGGTTCTTCTTTTCTAACGTCATGGAATATTTCAGCAGCAAAAAATTGGTAATAAGAGCCAAGTTTCTCGCTAATTACCGTTGTAGGTGGAGCTTCGGTAATTAAGGAAAGCATTGAACTTGAAACCTGACTGCTTCGCCAAGTCCAAGACAGGCCAAGTCCCCGACGAGCCAAGTCACACACAGGTGTTTATTATTTCTGTATTCGCAAATGACCAAATGACCCGTCAAAACTGAGATGGGCCATGCATTGTGGGAGAGCCCAGGCAATCATGAACACATCATATCAAAGGCTTTTTTGAAAAAAAATCTTAAATAATAAAAGTTCACTTATAGAAATTCTTGTTCTATAAAAAACGTACATTCCTGATAAATTCAAAACTATATATTTAATCAACATAATGTCGACAAATATAAAATATTTTAAATATAAAATATATTGTGGATAAGTACAAGTGTTAAAATAAACATAATAAATAAAATATTTTTATTAATGTTTAGGTCCAACGTTTATTAAACATGAATCATTATTTTTAATCAACATAATGTCGAAAAATATAAAATATTTTTATCTAACCTCATATCGTAAAATCCTAATTACAAACTCAAAACTACTGGCATAATGAAAAATAATTTTCATGAACGTCTCTAAAAAATTAAATTATAGTATAGGTCTCCGAAGAACATAATGCTATAAAAAAACTTTTTCTGAGATTACAGTACATGTGATACTAACTAGGAAGGCAAAGGGAACTTAGCCCATACAGCCATGTCTGAGGTTTAATATCAAATACCAATGAGGTTTTCATATAATGTTCTCCAATACATACAAAATAGTAACGAGGTTAAAGTGCAAATTTAAAAATTTATTAATTATTAAAAATTACATTGTTATAATGCATGTAGTAATAGGGTACGTAGTCACCGACAAAGCCAATATACCCATTTTTTTATCTTTGCTGCTTTTTATGTTAGTAAGATTGCGTCCACGTTTTTAAAATGCTATCTTTATTTACAGTCACAACCTGCATTTTCAGTGAAACACCCTTAAAACTAAACCCTATGAAAGGGCTATTGATGTAACAAATCAGATACGTAAGTATATTTTTCCTTGCTTTGCTTACATTGCTTGTGCTCGACATTCTGTGGGCTACTATATGTATCCTCTAAACCGCGCAAAATGACGTGGCAAGTGGCCAAGTTCGGTCAGGTGGGAAAATGTCGCTCTATGTTGTTTTTACAAATTCTTTACGTTTTTGTGAGTTTTTTCTGTCGTCAGATCTTTCTGTTTTTGATATCAGTCCATTAATTCTGTGTAATGGATAGTGTGTTTGCCAAATAATGTGTTTATGCGGTTGCAGCACATGTTACGCCACGCGCTTCATTTACACGACTGCAAATTAAAACTAGTTCATTGTGCTTGGCGTTCGTGTATGTTAATAGGCTTTGTGAGTTTCTTTCAAGCGCAAAATTTATTGAATTTAAATAAGTAATAATATATATCACTGTACCTACACATGTGTACGTTAACTTCTTAACAGAACCTTTAATTCCAAAAAAATATACTACTTTTAAATGGTTTAGGCTAATGGCAAATTAATTTATTTTATTTATTTGAAAAATTAAAAAAACAGCTTGGCAGACACTTATATCTAATACGCTATACCTGCTAAAATAAATTAAACTTTACACATACCACATTTACACGAATTTACATAATAAGCTTAAATAAAAAACACAATTATTACACTATACTACTATTTTTTGCATCCCTCTCAGATAACCTCAGACATTCACGAAACACATACTTCAAACTATCAGCAAACAGATCACGCGTTGTGTTTGCTGTCAGTAGTGTGTTTAGGCCCTCTATAGCGCGCGGAAGCGGAGAGCAGCGTCGCGCCTGTGTTCTGGCAACGGGTTGGTGCAGCAGCTTGTGACTGCGCAAGCGATTGTAATTGTTGGGTGCGAAAAGAGAGGTAACGGCATTCACAAGTTCGGGGCAAAGATTTAGTAACTGTTCCCAAACAGAAAGAAAGTCTGAAAAATAGCTTTCCATATATGTAAGAAAGGCAGAAAAATTACCGCTTTAGAAGCATTGGAGATAAACAAAATAATGCATAAAGAACAAAAAAATATTTTAAAGGATTTGACTAAAGAACAGCTAGCGGTCCTTTGATTTTTTAAATGTTTGAACCGAAGGTCATTATTTAGCTGCTTCCTTAGCACGAATGTATAAAGTTCAATTTGCAATGTACAGTTCGGGAAGGGAAGCGGTCCTTAAATTAAATAAATTATTGAACCGTAAGTCATCGTAAAGTGTTCGGATTTTTTTTTCTTCATATCGTGAATTCTGTTAAGACTACACCCCACTCCGCCCCGCTTCGCTCGGCTCCCTAATATGTACTTACATGTCAACCTAACCGCTCCTCTTCGCTTCGCTTGTCGACGCGACCTATCCCTAGCGGTCAAATAAAATTAAAATTAAGAAAGCCGCTAACGGCTACGTAGTCACTTTCTATTATAAATCAACAGTTAGATGTAAACAAATCACCTCTGCTTTATTATTTTAATTAACCTTATAATTCAAATTTTAATTTGACATCTTTATAAAGTTGGAAATATTTAAATTTAATGTGACATTTTATACCAATTATTTATTAAGTACAGATTTGTAAAATGACATAATTTCCCCATTTTTCGGGAATTATTTTACTATGCAATCAATAAAAATGTATTCTCCTACCTACCAATACTTTTATTACATTTCAACATGACCATTGTATACATCTACTTATATGTGTTAATTGTTGTAAGTGTAAATCGTTTATGACTCGTCGTATCTTGAAAATGGTGTACGGTCGGGAGATATATTGTAAAATAAACCTGCGAAACTAGTACAAGTGTCAATCATGATGTTTTCGAAGTTTCACCAATTGCCGATAATCACAAGTATAAATTAAGAAAAAATTTCATAAGCAATGTCTATTTATACTTAAAATTTTAAGGTGTTGTGTAAAGCAAAAGCCATAATTTTAACTCGTCGAAATCTTTGTCTATGAAAACTATATACTTTTTTCCAAAAAGTTCATCGTTTTTTCTAGACATTTAATTGAACAGACTTTTAATTATAATTATAATAAGTAATTATAACCATTCGGCTTATCTTTATAAACATTTATAAATAGCAATATTTATTAAAATATGCACACAATAATAATAATTATATATAAACATTTGCATATTTAAATAAATACTGCTATAAATTATAATTATAGTTGCTGGTAAGTAAAAATATTTTTTCTAAATTAACTGCTCTTTAGCAGGGCCTTACACTTTTGTGTCCTCTAATACATGTGAATTACGACGTAAAGGGCTCCAGAAAGTGACCAATAGATTCGTAGTTGCTACTTCACCGTAACAAAAGCTGGCATCGAAAGAACGCGCCTATATTGCTACGGCGTAGCATTTGCTACGAATCACTATGTGACAACGGACTGATTTCAATAGTCGGGTTCATAATTATTTAATGATTATTTTGCTACGCGCTATTGATCTTTTGAATTCTTTCTCACATACAAATAAATGTTTAAATTCTTTATATAAGCACACTTTTATTTATTTTTTGTAATCCCAGGCTTGACCTTTACGTGAGCAGCGGTCGATTTATTATTAATCTGTTAATTCCTCGTTATTGATTAAGCATTAACTAAACAATAGAGAGCATTTTTACGGGTTAAGTGATTTTTCTTCGTCAAATTAATAAGTAACATTTTTGTACTTGCGTCAATTAATGTAATGAATAAATATGCGTTAGACTGATCTTAGTATCTACATTAAGTTTTTGGAATATAAGGAGCGGCTTAAAAAAACTTTAGATTTTTACTACTAATTTAGTAGTTTATAAGTTATATTGTATTACTAACACTTTATGGATTCTGTCCGAAATAAATGATTTTATTATTATTATTATTATTACCAGGCATGCCTTTTAAGTTCTGTCGTTTACATATTTGCCGCCAATTTTAAATTTACAACTGTTCAATATTCAAATTTGGTGAATTTAGAATTTCAAAACAAATGAAAGAATTAGGATTAATGCAATTGTTTAGTCAGAACGTTGCTTTGAATCTGTCAGGTCACGTACGAAAATGAATCTTACTATCTTCCGTGCAATCATTTTCCATAACTTCCGAAGAGGCCTAACACGGATTCAGTGTTCCGAAGAGCTAAAATCTGTATTCCATGATGAAGCCCCGTGTCTGCGGACTGTCGAACGCTGGTATTTAGAATTCCAACGTGGATATACCAGTCTTAGTGACAAATCTCGTGAAGGACGTCCAAAATCCGCCTTCACTGAATATAACATTGTCGCTGTTGGAGATCTAATCCTCGAAGATCGTCATGTGACATATCGGGAGATAGAGGCGTTATTAGGCATCTCAGGGACAACCGTTCAGAAGATCTTGCATGAGGCGCTTGGTGTGAGAAAGCTAGTTTCCCGTTGGATCCCGCATTTGCTTTCCGACGATCATAAGAGGGCCCGCGTCAGATGGTGTAAGAAAACTCTTCAAAGGTTCAACCGAGGAGAGCCAAATCACATCTACGACATCATCAGTGGTGACGAATCTTGGATCTATGCCTACGATCCTGATTCCAAACAACAATCCACAATCTGGGTCTTCAAAGACGAACCCAAAGCCGACTAAAGTTGTTCGCTCTCGAAGCACTTCAAAGAAGATGGTGGCTACGTTCGTGGCAAAAACCGGGCATGTTGTGACAGTTGCACTTGAAGATCGTAGAACGGTTAATGCAGAGTGGTATACCACAGTTTGTTTACCACAAGTCATCGCCGAACTTCGGAAATCTAACCCAAAGCGACGCATCATTCTACATCGTGACAACGCAAGCTCACACAGCGCTCATCAAACGATTGAGTATTTGATGCAGGAAAACGTAGAAATTCTTGACCATCTTCCATACAGTCCTGACCTAAGCCCTAACGATGTCTTTACATTTCCTAAAATTAAGAAAACTCTTCGTGGTCAAATGTTCCAGTCCGGTGAAGAAGCAGTCGACGCTTTCAAATCAGCCATATTGAATACCCCCACTTTGGAGTGGAATAAATGTTTTAATAACTGGTTCGAGCGAATGGAAAAGTGTTGTAAACTACGTGGAGAATACTTTGAAAAACAATAAAAAGTACTATTAGGTTCCAGTTGTTTCTGTTTCTTCAAACGACAAAACTTAAAAGGCATGCCTCGTATTATAAGTCTTATAATTTTTGTATGATGTTGCTTTTTATAAAACACTATGAAAACTACAGATGATTATTTATAATAAAAACAGTGATGTAGTAGATACCAATAGGTCTTATTCCACCGCAATCAAAAATCAAGAGCTCAAATCTGTTAGATGACATCACTGACCCCAGCAAACAATCAGGCATTGTTCCCGAAGCTTTGAGCTCGCGCACTGTTCGGCTATTTCCGTCGCGCGTTCGGCTTCATGGCCGCGAGGCCAACAACTCTCAATGAATTACTCATTGCTGCACTTCGATCGCTAATGCCTAAAAAACGAAAACGTCTAACTAAAGCTGTGATATACATATATTTCTTGGTAATTTTTATCCATCGCAAGGCTTAAATGAACATTATATCAATTGCGGTATAGAGACGTAGAAGAAAAGTAAATCAGAGCTCTCACATCGAGATATATATTTTTCTTCTGCGTCCAATTTACTTTTTTTCTCTTTCAAAATCGGTTAGGGCCTATTGAAAAGGTGATATTATAAAATAGCAGGTAGTAGAGCTGGTGCCGCGCTGTGGAGGTACTACCATTATACTCACAAACCGCCCCGAAGTTATTTGGGGGAGACTAAGAGGACCGCTATCAAACAGGTACAACCAGGTGGCCCACCATTGCGTGAAACCGATTGATGGCAATATATCCTCAATTGCCGGGCCCATATATAAAACAGACGGTGATAGACGGCAGCATTACTGGTGCGAGGATTTCGGCACCGCGCTCACGAATCCGGCTGCCCAGCGTATGTGAGTATGAGAATCTCCTTCAGAAGGACCGCCAAGAGTGGTGAAATCTTAGAAAGTCCTAAGAATCGTGCCCTGAGAGTTCCGTTTAAAACACAAATTTACTCTACGTGCAGTTAGATATAAGTATTTCTACGTTAATGAACGAACGGGCCGAGAACGCTTATATTTCGTTAATTTGTGGATATTTATTAAAATTGTTTGAAACAAAATGTAGTTTCATTTCATTCTACTTGTTTATTTACCCCAAAAAGTGATACAAAGCATTTCTATAACTTCCATTATAGCGTTCCATTCCTTTGATAAAAAAGGTTTTTTTTTTCTTTTTTAAAAACGATTCTAGGCAGTCGTCTAATTGTGATAACTACTGCGTCCGTGTTCTACATAGTTTACAGCTTTAATTAGCACGTTTATAGGCCATAATCATTAAACAGATATTTCGTAACTGCGTAGCAAACTTGGAACGAGAGCAAATATATAAACAATTCTCTATTGTTTCAGCCTCTTTCAATGACATTGTAGACCGGTTGTGTGTACAGTACACATAAGGATGCATGTGTGAGTGTGAAACACATAGATAAATTGGATCTATTCCATTTTGCTGACAGCTAAATAATGAAACGTCAATCACGTTTGTGCCTCTCCTCTCTAAATAAAACAAACACAGTTTTAAATTCATAGCTTATGTATTTATTTATTTTGGTCCCATTGTAATTAAAACCTATCTACTTACTAAGTTAAATTAAATATGTCCAATAATTATCACATTTCTTAGAGCTAGATAATACATCAACTTTTTAGGTCGTAGTGCAATAGTAAATATACAATATGAAATCCTTTTTTTTGTATTTTTCTCACATGCATTTTTTATTAGTAACATAGTGTTGTAGTCATTTATCCACAATCCAGTCTTAATAACTCATAGAGCTCCTCTTTGGTCATACAGAAACAGGTAACATTCAATTACTTACATGCATATTTTACATACATTCATTACATCATTTAACGTTTTAAGGTTACTCTCATTTCACTATTCGACGTTTTGAATGAATAGGGTTCACTCCACTTCTTCCAGTTGTATTCACTTCATATCTTAGTGGAAGTAGTACGACTGCTGTTTGAAGGGCTTGAACCTGTTGCCAAAAGAACAATAAACTTTGTTTTGTGTCTCTCCCTGCAATCTAATTTTTAAGCCCTTATTCGCTTTTATGAACGCTTAAAAATCCTTGAAATATCAATTTTTCATTTACCAAATACATGGTTTAGGATTTGAAGTCCATACGAAAACGGCGACTTTTATCCCTCTATGATTCGAAGCCCAAAAACGGCAATTTTTAACCCTCCAAGCGCTCTCCGCTGCCACAATCTTAAACCCTAGAGCAGATAGTTCAGCTTCTCTCTATGGGTCCGTATCTTTGGCGGAACCACGCCATGCCGCTGTAGTCCGGCTCGTAGACGTCAGGGATCTCCTTGTCTATGGCCTCGCAGTACACCATCTTCACGGAACACTCGCTGAAGAGACGCTCCTCGAACTTAATCAGCTGCTTCCAGAAGCCCGTGTTCGGTCGGATTTGGGGTCTGAAACAAACATACATCAGGTAAGATTTTAGGTTTAGATATATTCCCACTTTCCAGGGGTATGGCCGAGGTTTCGAGTATGGACTGTGTAAGTCAGAGTCCACACATGGACAGCTACGTTTCACCAACGAGTATTATTACATCGCAGCGTGGTGGTGAATCCTATGGTTGTACGAGTATTTCAGGCACATTATATCGTCCCACAGCTTAACCTGCCTTCCGAAGCACGTACGAAGACTACGAAGACTGAACACAAATTCGTCCTACGGGATTTTAACCCACGATCTCCAGGTTTGTGGTTGTGACGTTCGAACCACCAGACCATAGAGACGGTTAGAGAGATATGCTGGAAATACAGATCTAAGAAGGTAAAGACACCCACCGTCTCAGCTTCATGTGATGGTAGGCATCCCTCAAGGTCATCTTCTCCCACTTGACGAGGTAGGCCAGGCAGAGGGTCACTGACCTCGACACACCAGCCACGCAGTGTACCAGCACCACGTCTCCTCGGCAGACCACCTGAGGAATCATGAGTTTCGGTTACATGCTGGTCATAACGACTGGATCGGGTCAGGTCAGCGAATCGTGGAACAAATGGAAAACTTTGTCAAGAGTGAGAGTCGTTCATAACGGTGTGTCCGCTTGAAAATGGACTTCATTTCAAAACCCATAATGATTTTGTTTGACGTAACACTTCAAGTATTTTCAGCATTTTCCAGAGGTCCTACTTTAGTACTTTTTATCATCATATACCAAAACCATCTCAATCCGCCCCCTCACTATGTGATGCTGTGAACAGACCGTCATCTCACACACTGCGTGTTTTACTTCACACACACGCTGCTTTACTTCGCTATTAAATGTTTTTGCATTGCGTAAGTTATAATAAAACTATTTTTTGTAAACACACATACAGATCTGTTATATATACATCAATAAAATGAATGTTTATGCGGGCAAAATTAATGGACCAAAGTTCATCAGCCCGATGTTTGTACTTCAGAGTTCTGAGTGAATCAAATTGGATATGGGTGGGAGTAACTTCAGCCATGGCTTGTCAACACCCTCGTAACTAAACCATTCGTCGTGTTTTGGTATGCCGTCATGAAAAGACGTACCGTATAGTTAAATGAAGTTATGTAGTATCATCGTCCGTTACTGACTCCCCTCCTCCTCCTCCTCTCCTGCTTCCACACTCCCTTTTTGGGCGAGCGCTCTCCATCCGAGTTCTCATCGACGCATTTCATCAGGAGCGGTAATGACTAAACGTAAACCAATTGTGTTCAAGAAAAATATGTCCTCACCTCATTGATCAGGTCAGCAACTCGCTCCAAGTAGGGGTGCATGTCAGAGCTAGGCGTGTCCAAGAGCGGCACGCAGTACCGGGGCGCGCAGTCCTCAGGAGGCGGGGGCAGTTCGGGGGCCACATTCACTACCAGCCCGGGGTGCAGTGACTTCACCGCCCCGGGCAGCGCGTGCGCTCCACACACGTACAGAGCATCCGTGACGCGCGACACGCCCAGCGGACAGCCTCTGAGAATTCGAAGGAAACCGTCATCTTCTAGAAGAAAAGGTATAGTGGCAGAATATCTTAAAAAGAAGGACTGATGTGTATCAATTTAGGAATAAACTGAATTTGAAGGAATGTTTGTATGTACGAGACGTAACAAAGTTCGCAAATATCTTTCGCGCGTTTCAATATCAACAAATTCTTTCTAGTCCACGGCCACTACAGCATCAATGCAAGTATTGATATCCGGCAATACAAACAAACGAGCCGGCACGACGACCGTGGGAATATTTTCAGCAGTATTCATCAAAACATCGGCGATCATCAAAGCTGTTTCACAACACGCGCGCGACCCGCATGTAAACACCGCATTCCGCAGACTTGTGTCATCCTGGCGCGGCGCCAAGTTTGTGTAACCTCACGAACTTGCCTTGCGTCCGCCCGCCCGCCCCGCGCAAACAATCACCACCTATTACATTGAGGGAGGAGGCTATTGATTTTTAGCAAACTCAAAGCAAGAGTCATCAAACTTCTGATTATCCCTTCGCTTTCAAGCGCTGCGAGTCAAAGTTCTGCGAGTTCGCTTTGTAAACCCGCTACGTCGTCGTAGCTAATTTCATATGTTTTTTAGTTTGTACTTCTGTAACTATATGCGTCAGAAAATGCGATTTGATAAATATTTATTGAAAACCTAAATAAATGTTTTTTTTTATTATTTCCTCTTGAACTTGAAAGTTCACAAAATTTTCAAATTAAAAAGGAAATAAGAAAAACAAAAGTTCAATTAGGTTAAACGTAAAATATTTTCATTAAAGAAAAGAAAATTTCTGTTCGGATATTAAGCCCACGTTAAACGCTTAGTTTTGTAATTCACAATCAAATAATATTTACCAAAAGATATTTATATTTTATAAAAATTGTAATTATTATCGCTGTCGTATTTCTACGTTTTAATCATATTTTTTTATGAAAGTTTTGTTAAGTATTGGCACTCCTTGGAATGAGTCCTGCTCTAACGCTTTTGTTTTTTAACTGTCTATCCCTCTCTGTTTAAGTACCGTGCATGGAAAATCCAAGTTATACTTTGGCTTTTTTGGAAAAAAATTACATAGTGCAGAAACACTACAAACTGTGTCGGAAAACTGTTTTTCATCATGTTTTTTGATGTGTTACTATTTACTTTTGAAGAATGTTTACTCATTGTTATAATACTGAGAATGATATTCGAGAGTTTTTCTTCAAGTTCCTGTTTCTTTTCTGAAGACACTATACCATCATTAATTTTTTAAATTATCTTTTATTTAATTTCATCGAGTAGTTAGTGTTAGTAAGTGTAAAGTTTTTTTGTTTGAATATTAGTATTCGCCGTTGGCGGTTACGTCAAGGAGAACATCATTTACTATCATCTAAATGAGAATCGAACCATGACACTGTGCGATACCGAACTTTGTTTTTGCCTGATTTATGGCCCCCGACCCTGATTATTATAAAGTCATATCATTAATACTTCTTTGGTTTCTGCAGATGATGAAAAATAGACAGCTTGCGTTAACCTGACAAAACAAAGAATTGTAAACTTCAATGTTACCTGTTTAATTCCTCTTTCGTGAGCTTCCTGCTTTCCACTTCAACTATCGGCTCGTTGCCCCTCGTCAGTTCCTCCTTATCCTCATCTGTTAGCACCTTCATTTCCACTCAAAAAGTCCACAAAAAATTGCAATTTCCACAAACTAAAATCCTTATAATCCTCACTGTATTTTCAAATTTTTCGTCACAAGAATTCGAAAGTTTCCAAAATGTTTTTCACTAAGCATCGAGGTATAGATCGATTGAGTCAGTCCGGTGACGGGACGAGTGGCTCGTCTGACAGCGAGGGATCGACTGATGCTGAGGCCGGGCTGATGCCAGGTCACCTGCGAATCTCAAGGGCGTGTGTAAGTTGATCGATACTAAGATTTGCTCGTTTTTTATTCGGAGTAGTTTTAATATCCTTATTTAATGGATTTTTGAACTACCATGGTTATAACAAAACATTTTTGATGTATTTAACGGGTTCTTACCACGGTTTTAGACTGTCGAGTGCTGTCGATCGTGGCGAATGCAATTTTGCCAAAATAATATGGGAAACTCGTAAAAATGAATAAATCGTTAATATACACTTAATAAATCCTTACAAGTGTTAGAGCTGATGTGCTCAACTCTGGAGGTACCACCATCTTACTTTGAAAGCCCTGAAGTTATTCGGAAGACAGCTCTCTAACGGGCACAACCAGGTGGCCCTGATTGCCTGAGACTGATTTATGCCGATATATCCATCCCCAATTGCCGGCCCTTACACTCAAGGTGCAAGGGTTTCGGCACTGCGCTCACGAACCCGCCTGCCTAGCGCGTGTAAGTATGGGTATCCCTTCCAGGAGGACTGCCAAGAGTGGCAAAACCTTAGAAATGCATATGTCCAGCAGTGGATGAATCAGGCTGATGGATGGATGGATGGATGGTGTGTAACAATCTCCTAAATGTAACTAGACGGCACAAGCCCGCCGCGACGCGACTCACAATGTCTTACATTCCAGAGTTATTTTCGTTAAGCATTTGTGAGTCGTTGTTTATTTACAATGTTTACGTTGCCGTTTTTGGTGGCAATAAAATTTTGAGGTTTCGTTGTTTTCGTCAAGGTGATGTTCCTCATATAAGAGGGAACAAAGAAAATTATTATGGTTTTGGCAATGTTTCATTTCTCTAAACGTTCTACTGGTAGATTTGTTTACCTGTGTTGTGTACGTATAGATAGCTTTTGAGCTGTTTAACCAAACTATGGGGAGGATAGGAGTTATAAATGTACCGAACACTTATACCTAAATATCTACCAGTATGTATTTACGTAAAATTTCCTTTCATTTCAATTAGGAGTTGCTGGAGAGATGCTCCACAGCAACCAAAAATTCAAGTGGAAAGTACTCTTACCCTATTAAAGTACTTTTTTTTTAAAGTACGTACCATTCAGTACGTATTATGTACAATTGCATTGTGTATTTAGAAATAGGAAATAAGATGATGGGGTTGCCCCGGAGCACGACGTCTTTGGTCAAGTAGTAAGTACCGTCCAAACAATCGCTGTATAGATTTAGTTCCAAGTTATGGTTGTCAGTTGTCACTATGCTTGTGAAACATGGAAGAAGAAATTCGTAATAAACTTCGTGAAATCAAATTTAACAAATGAGTATGAGGTGGATTCCAACCACTTCATTTTAAATATCCACAAAAGATAACCTCAAATCCTCAAATACAATGCGCGCGTCTTTCTTTTGATAACAAATTAACTGTACTAAACCTAAACTCGTCTGACTGATTGATGCACGGCAAGACTGCGTGAGTAAAGTTGCCGGGGGTGCGGGAGGTGCGCGGGAGGTGGTTCTCCATACTTAACTGTCCAAAAAATGGAAAACGATTCTATTCGTGCAGCTTAACTAGTAACTTACTACTGAACTCGTTTTTCGCTGTCCAAACGGGGCCAGTAGCTAAACTCGCTAGGTACGCCAGTTAACTCGCTACTAAACTCGTCCAAATGTAAACAAGCCTTAGTCGCCATGAGTAATTAACGTGTGGCGAATGAGCTGCTGGCGTTTCTGCAGCAGAAGCTGAATGTGATGGATGAGGTATCCGCTGTGTAGATCTACGCAATTAACTTCAGCGAGGGCGACATCGCAGCTTCCAAGCTGTTACTGTACACTGTGCTGAACAAGCGCGGCGAGAAGGTGTCCCGCCGGCGTGACGGGACAAAGAAAAGCCTGCAGGACATTATCACGCTGTTCAAGGAGACAGACCCTGATGACGTGTCGACGTTTGTAGCGAAGGACCTGCACAAGCTTCCTCCCGTCACCTTCGACCACGTCGATGTAACTTGTCTATTGAAGGACATTGTTTCTCTCAAGGCCAGTCTCGCGGATGTGCAGGCGAAAATGGATGCATCTCAAAAAACCGTCGCAGATTTGCGTAACGAACTCATCGAGTTGCGCATCACTATGGCGGTAACTAGTTCACCAGTCGATGCGTCCTACGTAAACACGCGTCGCGGAGCCGGCCTCGATATACCGCCGTCGATCTCCGCGTCAGCAGTTTCATTGCCAGCGCCTCCGTCGATTGCCGAGTCTGCAGAATGTGTCGCCAGCGCACCCCGCAGTCCCGCGCCTGTCCCCGCGGCCCCACCACTCAGTGCCGCTCGAGCCCCTTGCCCCACCCCGCTACCCGTGTTTACAGCACCGGCGAAGCCTCGAGAATTCGCCAGCGTTACCGCGAGCGCCCCTGCCGTTCCCAGTTCAACGCCCGTGCCATAAAAGGCGCCGAACCGGGCTAACGATGATGGTTTTGTTACTGTGCGAAGGAGGAAGCGCCAACCACGAAAAACCCAGAACCGCTGCGGCAAAGCCGAACACACCGCGCCGGTGTACATCTCCCGCCTGCACTACAGCACTAGGGCGGAGAACATCGCGGAGTACGTGCGCCAAAAGACGGGATACCCGCCGAGGGTGCAGTTGCTGAAGTCGCGCCGCAACGTCAACTTTTCGGCGTTCGTGGTGCGAGTATGGGACTGCTTTCTGCACCTCGTCATGGAGGAAAACTTTTGGCCGCAGGGCGTGGTGTTCCATCGCTTCCGCGGACAAGTGCCACAGGATAGCACAAAGACATAGTGCAAAAGTGAAGTGATACTAACATAGTAATATGATTTATTAACCATGGATGATTTTGTCTATGTTATTAACTAACTTAATTTTCTAATTATCAATATACTGTAATATATGTTAGTTTGTAAGGTATTTGGCCACACAGATGCCTCATAATAAACGATTTGATTGATTGATTATCCAGATTCACATAATGCACTAAATGAACTCAAAAAATAACAGATATAAATACAACAAAAGTATACAATGCATACACACACTCATAGCTGAGTACGGAGTGATTCTCTGGGGCAGTAGTACAGACGCACCAAAACTATTCACATTACAAAAAAAATGTACAAGAATAATAGCTACTAAAGCTGTAGACCATTATACATTTAACAAATATGCTTATTTGTTCAAAAAAATATCCACCAATTTCCTAACACTTATTCAAGACCACAAAACTATGACTACGAAAATCAATATTAATTGCTTAACATAACTAAAATTCCATCCATCCATCCATCAGCCTTTTTCGTCCACTGCTGTACATAGGCCTTTCCAGGATTTCGCCACTCTTGGCGGTCCTCCTGGAAGAAATGCCCATACTCACACACGCTGGGCAGGCGGGTTGGTGAGCGCGGTGCCGAAACCCTTGCACCAGTGACGCCGCTGCCCGTCACTAGTCTGTTTTTTATAAGGCTTGGCAATTGGGGATGGATATACCGCCATCCATCGGTCCCAGGCAATGGTGGGCCGCCTGGTTTTGCCTAAGAGCTGTTCTCTTACTCTCTCCTGAATAACTTCAGGAGGATTAGCGAGTAAGATGGTGGTACCTCCACAGTCGAGCCCGGCATCAGCTCTACCACCTTAAATATATTAATACATATAATAAATATATTTTCTTTCAAACCAGTCATTGGCTTAATATTAATTATAGGTTAACTGATAATATGTTGTAATATTATTTAATTAATTATTTTAATTTGCTATGGCCTAACAGGGTTCATGCTTAATACTACTTTTATTATAACACCCTATACTGTACAACATGATTGCAATAAAATACTTGATAGGTACTTGAATGTTAGTAAATACATTATTATTTTCATAGTTAGGATTTAACTGTATGGGTGTAGATACAAATAATTTCAAAATCAGATACCGATCTAGCATACGATACGAGTATCTATACTAACAATAAAGTAGTAAAAAAGTCGTGTCTGTGCACTGAATATTTTTGCAAAATTTTAAATGAAATGGGTTATTTATTAGTATCTAAAACTAAAATTTGTACGCGAACGAACTCGCGGACAATAGCTTTATAAAACAACATACTTCTGGAGAATGTGGGTTATTATCTATCTTACTCAATATCAACACTAGAAAATAACAAGCTGTTAACTATTATCAGGACTACTTATTTATTTTAAATATACTTACCGCCATTTTGTTATCTATCGAGTGCTCATTGTAAAGGAATTAAAGTGTCTTATTAATTAAGGAAAATTGATGATTGGTGAAAACAAACTAATTAGAAAAAGCTTTATGCAAGCACATAATATATTTATCATGATATTTCTAAAGCTTTTGATTGCGTCAATCATGAAACCCTTTTATGCGAATTGGCTCACTATGGAGTTAGGGGCAAATCTTTGGCGTTATTAAAGTTATACCTTAGTGATCGAATTCAAAAGGTAGATATTAACAGAGTAAAGTCAGCTGGAGCATTAGTTAAAATAGGTGTCCTGTGGGGCTCCTTATTGGGGCCTTTATTGCTCTTAATACACATATTTATGACCTTCGTTATTTAGTTAAAGACTTATGTGAGATAGTGCTATTCGCTGACGACACGTCACTTATTTTTAATGTTAATAGACATAACGATATCCTTGATGATGCGAATGTAACTCCATGTATGATTCTTGATTGGTTTACTGCGAATAATTTAGTTTTAAATGGGAAAAAGACAAAATGTATAAAATTCACATTACCAAATGTAATTCAAGTAGATGCTGATCTACTTTTGCAGGGGTCCAAGCTAGAGTTAGTCAACAAAACTAGTGTTCAGTGGGGTCCCCACATAGAAGGCCTTTGTGGTAGACTAAGTTCAGCCGTATACGCTGTTAGACGGATGAGGCAAATTACTGATGAGGATACTGCTAGATTGGTGTACTTTAGTTATTTTCACAGCATTATGTCCTGTAGGATAGAGCTGCGGATATAAAGACGCAGTGTTTGTTTTGCAGACAAGAGCAATTCGGGTTATTTATAATATGGAGCACCGGGATTCATTAAGAGAAAAATTCAAAGAAATTAATATTTTAACAGTTCCTTGTGAATTTATTTACCAAGTTATTAAATATATCAGAAAAAATATCGATACTTTTCCGAAGCTCAGTGAGCATCACTCTATAGACACTAGGAAGAAACATAAACTGGCTTTTCCAAAAAAGTAGGCACCTCTTTTGTAGGACATGGTATAAGATTTTACAATAAACTTCCAAAGGAGGTCCTTTGTTTTTCAGAAAATAAGTTTAAATTATATATTAATCAGGGACTCTTGAGAAAATCATATTATAAAATCAATTACTATTTGGACGATAGTGACACGTGGTGTCATGTGAATATTGATCTTGGCCAATAATACCACATACTGTTCGTTTATTTTCTAACTGATTTGTGTTTTTCAGGTCGTTTGTTTTTATGTAGAATAATATTTTTATATTTTTTTTTTATTATTATTTTGACATTTCTTTTTACATATTGACATGAACATTTTATAACTTAGCATTAATTAGTTAATAATTTGACTGTAAAAAAGTGAACTATATGAGACAGGTAGATTATGTTGTTCTTGGTATTTTAACTTACTACCTCATTAGACAGGTAGAATAAGATGTATTTTTTCCTCATGACATGATTTCCTTCTGTCTTCTATATTTTTATCCTTTACTTATTAAAGTTAAACACCTTGTTTAGTATAAGAATTTTATATAAGTTAAAAAGACTGTAATAGTATTGAGCCATATGACGAGAAACAAAATTATTGATAAAAAAATCATCATCATCATCATCATCATCATCATCATCATCATCATCATCATCATCATCATCATCATGAACTTATTTATTCATTGCATTATGTAGGTTAACAAAATATTAAAAATTTTTACTTAGGTATGTTAGTACATATATATTTGGTTAGGCATTATATTTATTTATGGTCTATTCAGTTTATTAGTCAACTTATTTATTAATTATTAATAAAGGTAATTTTATTTTTACAGTAGGTTTAGATATTTTATTTTAAGGTTTAGATTTTTTTTTTTAGGATTTTAGTTTATTAACTATTGTTAATTAAGTTGTATAATAAATAAATATTTTTATGATTTCTTATACCAATAAGTCTTTTGTTATTTATATATATGTATAGCTTTATTAACCCAACTTAAATATATATTTTTTTATATATATAGGTCCCGTATTATATTTGTTTCATCATTAATATTGCTTTTATAAAGATTAGATATGAACTGTAAACCGTATACTTTAAGTATCTATTTTACGAATAAACATTTTGAATCTTGAATCTTTTGATATCCATGAAAATCCCATCCTCAAAAAACACACCCGGGGTTTTATCATCTTCACCATCTAACGCTATCTCTTTCAAAAGTATCGTGATTGGCTAGAATTGATGTGTGACGTCATGTCTAGCCAATCACGATACCTTTGAAAGCGAAAGTGATAGATGTTGTAGTTAGATAATAAGGCCGCTGTATTGGCCGATCGATTCTATCGTTATTGGTTTGTTGATGTCATATAGTTGGTGTATAATACCTCACTTCGCTGCGCACGATCCTGTTTTATACCAACGAATACTGCAACAATCACTTTCAAATTAATATATGATAGAGTTGGGGACTAATGCTATGTCCATGCTGTTGTGAAAACTTGATTCTATTAAATTTTCTCGATAGAATAAAAATACAAAATTACCTCCAAACCGTACAATACACCGATAGCATTCAATGTATACTTGAAATTAGATCTGAAACTTTGCATAGTATAAGGTCCTACAATAATAAGTGAAAATAATTATAGGGTAGATCATGTATCGTTAACTGATCAAATTCCAGAAGAAGAAAAAAATTTTTTGCTTGAATAATTTTTTCACTTCCCAGTACAAAGTGGTTCAATCAACTGACTAAATTTCTATGGAAAGGTAAAAAAAAATACGCGCAAAAAATTTGAATGTGGTCTATTAGAGATACTCTATCATCTGTTAATTTTTTTCACTTTGAATAGTAGGACCTCCTGGTATTAGTTTAAAGCAGTTGCAGACTGTTCCATAAAAATGAAAAACCATCAGTGTAGCCGAGATTTCAAAATAACTGATGTTTTTGCGTGCGCCGCATCTGATTAGAGTAGGATAGACAGTTAAAAAGCAAAAGCGTTAGAGCAGGACTGCGAATTGAGGTAGGGAGTTATACTGCGACCCATTGTAGTTTTAAGAAAAATCTTCCATATCTAAAAATGGCAAAAAAATTATGGCGAAAAAAAGTTTCAAACAGCAAGTAGGAGGGATAAAAGTATAAACTGTGCCCTGATAACGGTAAAATGTCAAGACGAATAAAGACAGAATATCACGTTTACTGAAGGGACGGCCTCACGCCGCTTGGCAGGAATAGAACCGGGGAATGCGGTGATGCCGAGCAGTATGTGGCCTGCAGTAACTACCTCACCAGCTGGCTGCTTATTAGTTCTGTCAGTAACTGAAGTTAATTTTCATACAGAGTAAGAACAAATGGTGCATTTTATCTATAAACCTCTGACTTATTATAAAATATTATTAAATACCAGCTTTAAAACTCACTTATTACATTAATAATTATTACTACTGTGCTAACGGTACTTTCTACTCCCATTCTAATTGCGGCCGGATTACACCTCTCTGAAAAGGCGTTCTCTACTCTTGTATAAAAACAAATACAAAGAAACAGATTACAAGTGGAACCAGATTTTAATAAAAATACAACTTTGTAGTAAGATAGTTAAAAGGCCAAACACCAAACTTCATATTCAAAAATTATACAATATTTATTTTTTATTATTATGGGAGCATCTGATAATTCTGCGTTATGTCCTAGGGGTCTGTAGCTGGAAAAGGTTGGGAAACGCTGCTTATACAAAATAGTTACAATAATCCATCCATCCATCAGCCCGTGTAAGGTCCACTGCTGGAAATAGGCCTTTCCCAAATTTCGCCTCTCATGTCTGTCCTCCGTCCTTCTCATCTATAATATTTTAGTATATTTATGTTTCCTCTGCCTGAGGAGGAGGGGTATTCCGTTCGAACGAGGGGGTTGACCTCCAGCTGAGGGGGGGAGGAGGGGGAGGGCTCGAAGGTGAACTGGTGCAGCTCCGCATCTGACCCAGACGCGACCCTGGAATGCAAGATACATACTAACTATTACGTTTTATTATCGACGCGACCCTGGAATACAAGATACATACTAACTATTACGTCGTATTTATTTCCGGAATGAATATGAAAAAATATTATTAAAGGTACAAAATTAATTTATTGTTTTTCAAAATAATCTCCCTTGGCGTCTATGCACTTTTTCATTCGATCAAACCAGTTTTGAAAACTTTTGTGCCACTCCCTTGTGGTGACCTCTGAAACGTGTTTTTCATACTCCTCGACAGCCTCTTCTGGTGATGAAAATCGTTGACCGCGTAATTGGTTCTTAATTTTTGGGAACAGAAAAAAGTCACAAGGTGCCAGGTCGGGACTGTATGCAGGATGACTCATGAGTTCTACATTTTTCGTCTTCAAAAAGTCGTTTGTCTGTCTGGCCGTGTGAGAACTAGCATTGTCGTGGTGCAGGATGATACGGCGTTTACGGTTATTTTTACGGAGTTCGTCAATAACTTCCGGCAAACAAATGGTCGTGTACCAGTCACTATTCACGGTACGACGATTCTCTAAAGCAACAGTAGCCACGTGTCCAGTTTTATTAAAAAAAGAAGCAATCATCCGCTTAGATGCACTTTTCACGCGCGCCACTTTGGTTGGTTTCGGCTCATCTTGAAAGACCCATACGCTCGATTGCTGCTTTGTTTTGGGATCGTAGCAATAAATCCATGTTTCGTCACCTGTTACTATGTCCCACACCAAGTTTGACGCACCTTCGTTGAATCTGGTAAGCATGGCACTGCACCAAGTGACGCGGTCCGTTTTTTGAGCCTCGGTCAAGTTGTGTGGGATCCACCGCGAGCACAGCTTTCTCACACCCAAATGTTTTTGTAGGATTGATTGTATTTGACTCATGCCTATTTCTAAGGATGCGCGAATTTCATGGTAGGTCACATGCCTGTCTGTTTCAATCATACGGCGCACAGCATCGATGTTTTTGTTGGTCACAGCGGTGGACGGCCGACCATCGCGAGATTCGTCACTGAGATTGATACGATCACGCTTGAATTCTGCAAACCAGCTATAAACAGTCGTCTTGCATGATGCTTCATTGCCAAAAGCTGTTTCAAGCCGAGCGATGCTCTGTTGAGCTGTCAAATTACACTTAAAATCGTAGAAAATCATACTACGAAAATTTTCCCGAGTTAAATCCATGTTGATGCAGACACACAATTTTTTAAATGGCGCCACAAGGTAAAAACAAAAGACAGTCAGATGAAACAAACTGCATTCTACAGCCAAAGAGTTCTATTTTCAAATGTTGCAATAAATTTTTAAATATTGTTTATGTAAGTGGCCAGTTCCGGAAACTTTTAGTGTTACCTATGTATATTACTACAGAGTTTTGGCACACTTAACTAGCTTCATACCATTTATAATAAATACATGGTTGTGCCGCCCATAACTTATTATTTTAACGATTGTTTAACTTAACTATACCGGGTTTTAATAAATAATGAACGATATATTCAACGATTTGTTTTTTGTAGAAATTACCAGAATTTTTGGTAATCCTTAAAAGGTTTAGTACAAAAGAATTGCAGTGATCAAAGAAACAAAAATCGTGCACAACTCTTCAACTGCAGATAAAAGCTCTACTGAAAGCCCGGATAAACTTTACAAATTAAATATTATCTGAATAATGTCCGATAAAGTTTTAAATGGATTTTTAAAATTTTAAATGGATCCACTTAAAACTACATCCATGACTTAGAAATAATCTAAATCGCGAGGAAGAGTACAACATCGGCATCTAGTTTGTTATTAGTCTCGTACAGCATAAGAAAATTATGTTAATGATAACCAGATATCCCACCAAAAGCATAAATGTGAAAAAGGGGCTGAGTTCAGTACAAAGGCAGTGCAGGATTTCGGCTTCGCCAATAAGAGTTGAGATCAAATTGGGTGCCGAGACTTATGGAGGCTCCTTCAGTAATAAGTGCAACAATGTACAACGTTATTTACTTGTTTTAAAATAAACTTTGTGAGGGTCCTTGCTACTGAATATATAGAAATTGGCAAGTTCTCACAGCCTAAGTTTGAGCGTTTTAAAGTTTTGTCATATATAAGGTCCTACAATAATAAGTGAAAATAATTCTAGGGTAGATTATGTATCGTTTACTGATCACATTCCAGAAAGAACTTTTTTTTTTCCTTTAATATTTTTTTCACTTCCCAGTACAAAGTGGTTCAATCAGCTGACAAAATTTCTATGAAAGGTGAAGAAAAACATCGCGCAAAAAATTTTTTTCTTGATGGAAAGTGGTATATTATGGATACCTACTCTATCGGCTCCTAAATTTGTAGGACCTTATATATACATGCAAATAATAATTGACTATGAAAACTTAGTTATATTTATTCAGTAGCAAGAACCCTAACCAACTTTGATATAAAACGAGTGAAGAACGTTGTACATTATTTTATCTCCTTATTTACGAGTACTACATACGTAGTGCTTTATTTTTGGAACTTCCTGCACAATCCAGTATACCGAACATTCCAATAATCTCAATAATAACACCCTGGTTTTCTATAGTTCCGGTTTAGTGAGAGTCTATTGTGGCCTATTCTCGTGCAGCAAACCTTAAATTTAGAGTTAAAAACCTAAACTAATACAAGCTCATTTAACTTTTATCCATCTGCGTTAAAGCCTATTCTGCAATGAAAAGTTTTAGGTTATGGCAGCTCTAAATCTAATATTTGCTACACGAGAATAGGTGTCTGTATATATGTACCTTTCGTTTGTTAGAATAAAGATACATTTAACCATTTTGCTAGTACAAAATCGGTTTAATTAATTAATAATTTTTGTCATGTATTGTGCACTATATAGTTAGTCAAGTATTCATAAAATACGATTATTTGTGTGCAGAAGTTACCCTCGTGAACATTATAAAAATCGGTTTATATTTGACGGCGCGTTCATAAAATAGTATGATAGATCGAGAGTGTAAGAGACACTCTAGCGGAACGTCGTATCGGTGGTAGCGCGGCGGCCATATTGGATCGGCACTTTGGAACCAGCAACGGGCCGCGCACCACGTCCTCGACGGATCGCTGCCGATCTATATGATCCGATAGTTTTGTTTCCTGAAATTACCGTAGCTTGATATAATTATCGTGATTGTCTAATCAGTGACTTGATTTTTATGATTTGTTCATAAAATGAAGGTGTAAATTATTTTCCGACTACCGACTTATATTTTCATATCTTCCTCGGCCACATACTCACGCCCTAACCATGGATGGTTTTGACGTAGGACCCCTCGCGCCTTCATCAGAAGTGGGATCGAATGGGTCAAGTAATGAGGAGAAGCTACCTGAATAAACTGGTGCTACGAATTTGTTGGAAAACATGGAAGCATTACTATCTCGAATTTTGGCTGTGCCCCAGATACCAACCGTGAGTACTTCTACGCAACTATTACAATTTAACCCAGATGACCCAGATGCTGGTGTAATGTGACAGAAATTATTGTACAAAGTAAACATCATGATGGGGTCAATTTACTCATGGCATTGTCAAGCGCATTAAAAGGACGCGCAGCTACCTGCCTCACTAAAATAAATCTCATCGAATTGTCCTGGGCCCTAATCAAGCAAACCTTACTAGCCAGATTTTCAAGGCCAAGGCTCTTTCAAGATTATTTTGATGACATTATACGATTTCAAATAGGAATTAAAGAAACAGCCTCTGAATCTGCTCTTCGTTTATGAAATCTTATTGAGCGAATACCAAAGACTGTGATGCCCGAAGAAGTAATTTCCGGATTTGTTATTTCGGTGTTGTGTTTGAGGGATAATCTGATACGTCACGAATTAAACGCTCACACCATTACAACTAGAACGCAGTTATTCCGCATACTCGGTGGCGTATCTCTGAAACGACGTTTGGATGGTACTGAAACGCAAGAACTCGAACCAAAGCGACAGCGTATGACTGAAAAATTCACTGGCAGATATCATTATTGCGGATTACTAGGACATCGGTTATCGGAATGCAGGATGATGCGCCGCGATGATGTTATGTTGGTACCGCCAAACAGGAAACTTCAAGTTCAACTCGTATGCAAGAGAAACTTTCAACGGTCACATGCTACGCTTGCAACCAACCTGGTCACATCGCATCCGCTTGCCCGGAGAGGAGGAACAGCGGGGGGGGGCACGGTCAAGGAAGTTATCCAATGTGGACATCGCCCATCAAAGGGCACTCTGGAAACATCTTCCGGTGAGTCGGTCTCTTTTTTTGTTCGACAGTGGATCACCTTGCTCGCTTTAGAAGAAAACAATTTCAGACAAGTTTCCGGGTAGTGTGCGTGAGAATCTTGTTTATCTTAGCGGTATTGGCGGTGAAAGTAGTAACGTTCATAGAACGACCCAAATTGAAAGCTTGATTAAAATTGGTGAAATTTCGGTTTCAATGCTTTTTCACGTAGTGCTTGAGTGTGCTATTTCTGATCCTGTGATAATTGGTAGTGATATCTTAAGGAATGACGTTTTGGTTACAATTGATAATGATAGCCTTGTTTTTCACTTTAAACAACATTCCCAATTTTGCGAGCCATGATTTACTGTAATTGACCCGGATTTACAGGGAGAAGATAGGAATTTGTTGATATCTATATTAAATAAATATGCAGACCATTTTGCTCAGAGTATTCCCACTCGCCATGTTACAACTGTGGAACTAGAAATCAATCTGATAGACGCGCATAACAGTGCAAAGGCGCCCTTTCTGACTCGCTCCAGTAGAAAAGTAGGTAGTTAGAGAAAGTCTAAGAACTGTTAAATGTGGGAGTAATCCGAGAAAGTACCTCTTCTTTGCTAGCCCGATATTATTGGTCAAGAAAAAGAAGAATTCAGATAGGATGTGTGTAGATTACAGGGAGTATATTTTGGCTTATTCTTTTGATATTTCTAACGTTTTGAAGCGTTTAGATGAGGTTTTAGGTGCTTTATAAATGCAGGTTTCTCATTTAAGCTAGAAAAATGTAATATTTAGGATATACGGTCCAATATGGCAAGGTTAGGCCTAATTAGAGAAAAAATCAGGCTTTAATAGACTTTCCGTAACCTAAAACGGCTACGCAGGTTCGTCAATTTCTTGGACTGGCCTCCGATTTTCAAAAAAAAATTTTTTTTGAAAACTTTATATCGGGTTTCACTCTTGTAGTCGGTCCACTAACAAAACTTAAGGGACCTTTAAAATGGTCTTAAAGTCACGAACAAATATATACGTAATGAAATAATACATGTCCTAACCTCAAAACCAGTTTTAAAGATTTTCTACCCCGAATTGCCCATTGAAGTGCACACATACGCAAGCTTTGAAGGTTATGATGCAATCCTTATCCAGAGGAGAAACGATTTGCCCCATGTAATAGAGTATTTCGGTCGGCGTACGTCTGAAGTGGAATCTCGTTGCCACTCGTATGAGCTGGAGACATTAGCAGTTGTACGGGCGGTAAAGCATTTTCATTACTATCTGTACGATCGACGCTTTAAAGAGTTCACGGACTGGAAATCCAAAATATACCTTACACTATGTGTACATCGTTGGTGGGTTTTTTGGTAAGCCTACGATTTTGAAATAGTTTACCGCGAAGGAAAGAGAATGGGACACGCGGATTTCGTGTCGCGAAATCCTTTACCAAATTTAGATAACGTTGCGAGTACATCCACTAGGAATGCTCAAACAAAGAAAGTCCAATACGTAGAACTCCATCAAGGTTGGCTTGGTTCTGAGCAGGAACGTGACAGTGAGATACAGGACCTTATTTCAAAATGTAATAGCAATAGTCTTCCTGATACAGTTACTGAAACTTATGACGTCAGAGACAGCATTTTGTATAGGAAAATTTCTGGTAACAAAGCTACCTCATGGCTACTGGTTGTTTCACGTTCCCTTATCTGGACAGAAAATTTAGGGGTCGTTTGTTATCACTGTGGTTCTGGATAATGATCGTTACGAACTTAAAAGTCTAGTTCTCATCGTATTTATATGTATGCCTTACTAACTTACGCTCAGTACCCCGGGGACATGAGAGTTTGGTGGAGATAGTCAGTAATTTACCAAACGATGAGGAGGCCGAGACGGCGGCTGATGATCCGGAAGGTGTATTTGATGATACGAATCACGATAGTAGACTGAGTATTTGCGACGACTTGACCGTATGCTCTAACCCTGAGACTTATGAAGTCGAATGTGAAGTTGAAGTTCATACTGATATTTAAACTTTGCTGTTTTATAAGCTTTCTGTATTCTTTCCGTGTAGTTATGTCTATCCTGGTCACGTAGACGCTGACATCCGGGCCATACCGTGAGGGTTGGTTGGAAGGATTCAATGGTCAGGGCCAGATGAGTTGTGTGTGTAATTGTAATATATTGTCTATCCTGGTCACGTGGACGCTGACATCCGGGCCATTCCCCGCGGGGATGGTTGGAAGGATTCAATGGTCAGGGCCAGATGAGTTGTGTCTGTAATTGTAATATATTGTCTATCCTGGTCACGTGGACGCTGACATCCGGGCCATTCCCCGCGGGGATGGTTGGAAGGATTCAATGGTCAGGGCTAGATGAGTTGTGTGTGTAATAGATTGTCTATCCTGGTCACGTGGACGCTGACATCCAGGCCAGTCCCCGCGGGGATGGTTGAAAGGATTCAATGGTCAGGGCCAGATGACCGGTGTTTCCAGTCTTGGGGTCTAGCCTGGTCTTGTGGACCAGATGATTATGGTTGAGCCTGATAACGTGGCAATGACATCCAAGCTGTACTGTGTGATTTAGTTGAAAGGATTTATTTGTCAGTGTCAGATGTAGATGAATGAATTCGTTGGTACTCTTGAAATGGCCTTTTGCTAGGAGTTATTATGAATTAAGAGGAAGAGATTTATGCGATAAATGCTTCGTTATTTTGATGAGTAGTCGTAAATGTAATGTTCAGGATGGACGAACGGACGCATCGGTGATTGATAATGTTTGTTACAGGAATTATTCATGAAGGTACACGCCCGAGGACGGTCGAACGTCAGTCTGGCCGTGACGGCGCGTTCATAAAATAGTATGATAGATCGAGAGTGTAAGAGACACTCTAGCGGAACGTCGTATCGGTGGTAGCGCGGCGGCCATATTGGATCGGCACTTTGGAACCAGCAACGGGCCGCGCACCACGTCCTCGACGGATCGCTGCCGATCTATATGATCCGATAGTTTTGTTTCCTGAAATTACCGTAGCTTGATATAATTATCGTGATTGTCTAATCAGTGACTTGATTTTTATGATTTGTTCATAAAATGAAGGTGTAAATTATTTTCCGACTACCGACTTATATTTTCATATCTTCCTCGGCCACATACTCACGCCCTAACCATGGATGGTTTTGACGTAGGACCCCTCGCGCCTTCATATTGAATACATTGTTCAATACAAATAAATCTAGTAGTAATTACGAGAAAGAAATCGGGCAACCGTAATTTTTAATCCACGCATTGAGGGATTGTTCCCGTTAGTCATATTTATGATGTAAGTAAAGCTAAGTTTTCCCGTTGTATTCACATGCTTCTCCAATCTCCATACTGAATTGTGAATTCCCGATTTATCAGCTGCATTAAATAAGTTTCGTTTTTTTTTTTTCCCTTTCGTCCCTTTCAGGGACAGGCAAAGGTATCTAGGACCATGATATTTTTTTTTTTTTAATAAAGTGAAACATGTTTTCGAAGCATGTTTTCTCAAACAATACGAAACGAAAACTTCAAATAAAAATGTTATAGTTTTCTTAGGCGACGTCCTTTTAAATGTTCAGCATTTATTTGCGGAGTTCTCTCATACATTTATATGAGAATAGTAGAAAGGTTTTAGTTTTCTTATTTTAAAAAGAAATATATATGATTCAACTAAAATATAGTTTTATTACTTTGTTAGGTTAATAAACAGTTTCCTTTAATATCAGTACTAAGCTAAAATAACCTTTTAAAATAAGGAACTAAAACCTTTCTACTAATCTCACACTAAATGTATGGGAGTGTCAAAATTTTGGATACTTCTCGTTTGATTTTCAAAAAGTTTTTGTTGTCATTTTTCTCATTAGGTAACTTACTTTCGATATCAGTTTAATTTTTTATTTATATCTGTAATAATTACAAAATAATCGACTGGTCACACATAACGATTACATCCTGCATATAACTGCGGAACCGAGGACTTATGGGGCCTATCTGTTAAAGTTGTAAGTTGTGTTATTGATTTAATAGCTCCATATTTAGTTTTAATATTTAATAAATGTGTAGATGATGGTGTCTTTCCTGATTTAATGAAATTGAGTAAATTGATCCCTCTCTTTAAATCAGGTGACAATGAAGACCCGTCCAACTATAGGTATAGACCGGTCTCAGTTTTACCAGTATTTAGTAAGATTTTCGAAAAAATAGTTTTTAATCAATTATAGTTGTTTCACAGTGAACAATATGGATTCACTAAAGGGAGGTCAACCACTGATGCCGGAGTTGCTTTGGTCAAGCACATATTTGACGCTTGGGAAGCAAAGCAGGATGCGTTCGGTGTATTTTGTGACCTCTCAAAAGCTTTTGATTGCGTTAATCATGAAACCCTTTTATATAAATTGGATTACTATGGAGTTAAGGGTAAATTTTTGGCGTTATTTAAGTCATACCTTAGTGACCGGATTCAAAAGGTAGACATAAGTGGAGTAAAGTCATCTGGAGCATTAGTCAAATTGGGTGTCCCGCAGGGCTCAGGGAAATTTTATTTTTTCATGGATTTCACTATTTCTCTTATAGCTCTTTAATTTGGTGGGTACCCATCCGTTACGTCATTGTGCTTCTGGAATTTTCAGTTTTTACACTACGCTGATAATTATGAGGACATTTCAAGCGACACGGCTACAGGATGAATGTGTAGATAGGGCTGTAGCTGATGGTGACCTTGAAAGCCAAAATAGGCTTGTACACAGCAAAATATTATTCTATTTAGTCCGCCATTTAGATTATCAAAAAATATTGGACACGTATTTTTTTCTTTTTGCAATCAAACAAAAAATGACAGAGATAAAGCGCGTCAAAGTTTGTATCTTCATCATTGTTTGTTTAATTGAAAAAAGAAAAAATACGTGTCGAATATTTTATGATAATTTAATTGACGGACTAATAAAATGTTTTTAATCATCATGCCTATTAAGAGCGATGTTATTTAAATAGTTATTTGAAACAATATATGATAAAGTAAAGAATATCTGGAATGGTGTGCCTTGATTAGTATTTTTATTTATTATCAGGAACTTTAACAAAATAGTATACAGAGTAAACCAAATGAATGCCCCCTGGAGGGAAATAACCTAACCCAAATATAATAATAACCCAACCTAAATATTTTTTGTATGTATTTCCCTTATTAGTATATACATATTATTTTTTGTATTTTTTTATTCTAAAGATATTTATTGTAAAGATTAACTTTGACTTGTAAAAAGTATACTTTAGGTATCTATTTTACAAAATATTTTGATTTGATTTGATTTGATATTAAAGATAGCAAATTTTACTTAAAGGAACCTTTATTTTATTTTTAAAGTTAAGGAAAACTGCATTACAAGAATTAAAAAAATACTTTTTTACCTGGAATTTTGGGTTATCTTTATAATTTTGTTATTAAAATGTAAAATTTCATAGTTTTCCTTTAATTTACGATACTATGTTACTTAGAAGAATTTGGTTCATATGTTTGACGCTTTCGATCGGTATCATAAAAATACTTTTACTAATATGTTTTTTTTTCACATTTGTACGGTTCGATTCCCGGCTTGTGCAGGTGATTTTTTTAAATTCATTAAATGCATTAAAAATAAAATAAAGGTTTGCTATATCTAATATTTAAGGTACTTTTCTTCCAGGGGGCATTCGTTTGGTTCACCTGTATACCAAAACAAAGTCCAAATTAGGACAACTTAAGACTAAGATCCGATTTAATTAATTAATTAAGTAAATCTTAGTTATATTAATTGTATTATTTATTTTGGTAAATTTGTGCGGGTGAACCTTAGACCATTTAACACTGGTCTGAGGGGTTAACAGATTGATCAGCGAACGATAGAAAGATCAGTATGTGACTCACGACAACAAGGCACGACTGCTGGGCAGCGGCGCGGCGTTTTTCTACTGGAGCCGGTGCTGTGAAGCCAGTCTGCGGCTGCTTTTTGGGCAGTCTTTGAGAAACAGCTGACACGGGCATAGGCATGATTCGTAAAAATAACCCAGCCGAGAGGTACTCGTATACTTGCTGTATCTTTTATAACAAATTCCTACTGGAGGCTTAGTATGACCGGTATCACTCACAGACTGTCTATGGTACCTATCACTAATTGATAGCACTTTTTTCTAATTACGCAACAAGATATTTTGACCTCAAACAAAAAAAAGTAACTACGAAACCGTTAGCGGCTTACTTAGTTTTAATTTTGTTCGACCGCTAGCATTTCACTACCTAATTTTCGCCGACTCGGTTATTTACCTAAGATGATGTAGAATGTTTATTAAAAAATTTAAAATTTAAATTTAGCTTCTTTTTCAGTTTTTTCAAAAAAATAACAAGAATACGCTTGGCTACCAACGCCAACTAAATATCCACTATCATATTAAATAATCCATCACAAAACGCAGGTGCAGACGGCCGGCAGAAGATCTACTTCACCACCAAGCCCGAGCGTGATTCTCGAAGTCTACGGGTGAATCCACACAAGGTTCTTGTGACAGGCTGTATCTTTTCAATAATCCAAATTTTTTATAGTGTTAGTAAGAGATCAGGCGAGTAAAAGTAGTCCATCCATCCATCAGCCTGTTTCGTCCACTGCTGGACATGGGCCTTTCCAGGATTTCCCCACTCTTGGCGGTCAGGCGGGTTGGTGAGCGCGGTGCCGAAACCTTTGCACCAGTGACGCCGCTGCCCGTCACTAGTCTGTTTTATATAAGGCCCGGCAATTGGGGATGGATAAACCGCCATCCATCGGTCCCAGGCAATGGTGGGTCGCCTGGTTTTTTTGCCTGGGAGTTGTTCTCTTACTATCCCCCGAATAACTTCGGGAGGATTTCCGAGTAAGATGGTGGTACCTCCACAGTCGAGCCCGGCATCAGCTCTACCACCTAATAAAGTAGTATTAAAATAAAATTTTGTATTGTGGAGCTCTATCCAGTTTTTAAGAAGGGATTCCCACCTATCAGATAGTACCTTCAGGATACTATTGGGACTGGCTTGAGTTCGACTGAGCAGCGACGCACAGCGCTTTCGCATGATTGCCCCGAAACCATCTGTGTGTTTCTTCCGCGAACATGACAGAGGCGCTGCAACATCGTGGCAATTCTGTCGAGCTTCATAGCTTGCGACGCTTCTTATAAGGGTCGAATTCCACTGCTCAATATAATCTAGGATTTCCTTTGTTCAGGTAATTATTAATTAGTACTAATGTGTTAACGGTACTTTCTACTCCCATTCTGACTGCGACCGGATTATACCTCTCTGAAAAGGCAGTCTCTACTCTTGTATTTACCTATAATATTCGTAAAAACAAATAAAAAGAAACGACAATTATACTTCCAATAACGCATTTATAATAACAATCCGAACCGAGATCTTTTATTAAGGTGTCCTTAATAATTCTGCTTTATTTCCTAGCCGGAAAAGGTAATACGAAACGCTGGTATAGAAGATATTAATATTTTCAAGTATATTTTTGTTTCCTCTGCCTGATGACGAGCGGTATTCCGTTCTTGACGCTCTGCACAACGTTGGAGCGGGGGTTGACTTCCAGCTGAGGGGTGGAGGAAGGGGAGGGCTCGAAGGTGAACCGGTGCAGCAGCGCCGCCAGGCCCGCCAGCGACTGCATCTGACCCAGACGCGACCCTGAAATACCCGATACATATTAGCTATTACTACATAATGTTGGTGCACTTCACCAGCTTTATACCATTTATAATAAATACATGGTTGTGCCATTATTGTTTAACTTAACTAGACCGGGTTTTGATAAATAATGAACGACATATTCTTACTCACAACGAATTTTTTTGTAGAGATTATCAGAATTTTTGGTAATCTTAAAAAGGGTTAGTACAAAAGGATTGCAGTGATCAAAGAAATTTTAATGGTTCCGGATTCGTGAGACTCTACTGTATATACCTTGTGTTTGTCAGAATAAATTTCATTTGGCTAGTACAAGTAACCATAAAAAAAATTCATCATGTTTTGTGCACTATAGTTAGTGTAGTATTCATAAAAATGAATACGTGACATGTATGTGCAGAAGTACCTAACGCTCGTAAACATTATTACCTCCACAGCCAAGCCCGGCATCAGCTCTACCATCCATCCATCAGCTTGTTTCGTCCACTGCTGGACATAGGCCTTTCCAGGATTTCGCCACTCTTGGCGGTCCTCCTGGAAGAAATGCCCATACTCACACACGCTGGGCAGGCGGGTTGGTGAGCGCGGTGCCGAAACCTTTGCACCAGTGACGCCGCTGCCCGTCACCAGTCTGTTTTATATAAGGCCCGGCAATTGGGGATGGATATACCGCCATCCATCGGTCCCAGGTAATGGTGGGCCGCCTGGTTTTGCCTGAGAGCTGTTCTCTTACTCTCCCCCGAATAATTCGGGAGTATTTCCGAGTAAGATGGTGGTACCTCCACAGTCGAGCCCGGCATTAGCTCTACCACCTAACATTATTAAATTCTGTTGTTGTATTGACTAGATTGTAAATAAATCTAGTAGTAATTACGAGAAAAAAAACCACGCAACTGCAATTTTTAATCCACGCATTGAGGGATTGTTCCTGTTAGTCATATTTATGATGTAAGTAAAGCTAAGTTTTCCCGTTGTATTCACATGCTTCTCCAATCTCCATACTGGATTGTGAATTTCCGATTTTTCTGTAGCATTCATTTAGATTTCTAAAGGAGGAACATGGTTTTTAAGCATTTTCTTAAACAAAACGAAACGAAAGCTTCAAATTCAAATGTTATAGTTTCCTTAGGCGACGTCCTTTCAAATGTTCAGCATTTAGTTGCGGAGTTCAAATTTTAATAATATAATATAGTTATTTATCGCATAGCGCGCTCTTACACATTGGGCGAAAAATAGAGAAAATCTTTTTTTTAAAGATAAAAGTGCGAACAGGCAAACTTTATAACTAATCTAAATTTTAAGTTGATAGATGAGGCAGACAGACAGACTAAACACATTAGTTACATTACTAAAGTAACAACTAGAACTTTTATTCAAAACTTATATTGCTCTGTGAATTACGTATTAAAAGTGACAAATTTAAACTAGACGTTTTATAGGCTGTCCGAGATATCATGATATGGGTGGCAGTTCAAAGTTGACAGTTACAGTGATGTACCCTAACGAAATATAATCGTTTTTTTTTAGTATCGAGCAAGTTAACAAGGGCTATCAAATCAATTTTTTATTTGATTGATCTTTGATTATCCAAAGTATTTTTTGTTAATTACTAAATTAAACGAACCAATAACTCCAGAGCTTGAGAGTTCAAAGTTTTTTTTTGTTTTTCTCGGAATTTCACCAATAACTAAACAAAAAATCAACAAACGTCAAAAGAAATAGCAGGTAAAGCAACCGCAACGAAAACACAAACCCCATACAAGATGTACTCATACTGAAGCGATGCTATATGATGGCCGCAACGATTCATCGATATATTTTCGATTATGTAGTGTCAGTACCTATGGGTTAGCGTTCCGATCCACGCATCACGTAGCAAAAAGACATTATTATTTACTGAATCTTTTCTTCGTTAAATTTAACGAATACACTGAGATTTTTGTTCCGATTTATAGAGGAATTATTTATTTTGTTTTTGCAATAATTATTTACATTATTTCTAAAACCTATTATTTTCCTTTGTGCCTGAGTGTATGTAGTATGGTGTGAGTAGTATAGGTGAAACGGAAAATTACGAACTGTCACCCATATCATGATATCTCGGACAGTAAAGATAGTATATAAGTAATTTCACGCTTGTATACTTTAAAATTGTATACGTGTATACCATACTTACCGATGCAAGCTCTGGGGCCCTCTCCAAACGGCAAGTACACGAACCTATGGCGTTCTTTTACAGCTTCTGGCAGAAACCGCTCCGGTCTGAACTCTGCCGGATTGTCGAAGTACTGCTCATCATTCTGAATAGCTTGAATGGGCACTAAAATCCTGACACCAGGGTCAATGGAAATATTCAGTCCTGGCAAGGTGTACTTCTTGGCACAAACTCTATTCAGGACCCCAAGGGACGGAAACATTCTCATCGATTCCTTGAAAGCCATATCTAGGAGGGACATCTCTTCTATAGCATCATAGCACAGCTTATTATCGTACTTCGTCATCACTCTGTCGATCTCTTTCTGTATCCTGGTCTGAACGTCAGGGTTGTACGCCAGTTGGTGCAACGTGAAACTGGTTGCTGAAGAAGACGTCTCAAACCCAGCCGCAAAGAATATAAACAGTTGAGCTACCATCACTTTAACGTCCATCTCTAATTCCACATGGACCGGCGATCCGTCCGCGTTTCTCTTTTCGATAGACTCCCCTTGAATCTTCCCTTCCATCTCCAGTTCTAACAGAAGATCCACGAAATCATTGCGGCCGATAGGCTTAAAGTTTCTTTGTTCCCTGATTTTTGTAAACAAATCTGTCATACAATCCACTACTTTCTTTCTGGACAAAACCAAAACGTCTCTCATCTCGGGAAATAGCTCCATGAGGCAAACAATGAACATATTCTTGATGCTTCTCGAGAATATAAGTTTCCCTAGTTCTCTGAACTGCGAGTGTTCGTTGTTGATGGTATCAGTCTCTATGCCGAAGCCGCAGGCGCCGATGAACTCTGTAGTGAAACGTGCCATGAGCTCGCGCATATCATACTCTACCCCCCGCGCCGCCAGCTTTCCCGCTTCTCCCTGCAGCTTCTCCGCGCACCGCACCACCAACGGGAACATCCCCTTCAGCTTGCTGGTCGTAAACGCACCTGTCAGCCGCTGACGCAGCAGCTTCCACTTGTCTCCATCGACCGTAAACAGGTTCAACTGCAGCGGATCACCAGCGTTCCTTCCGAACCCTCGAGGATAGAAATATGCGAAGTCTATATTCAGGATCTGACGCACCAGATCGGGGTCTCTGATGACCAGCTCTGGCGTGTTCCCTTTGAAATAACCAACGACTTTTTCACCGGGATACTTGCTGTACAACTCTTCTGATATTTGTGTCCAACTTTTGAGTCCGCAAATGTTTCGGAAGCTATTTCCGAACAGTGCCACTGGGGCGCCATGTTTTACTTTTCTTTTGGTCCAGTAGTCGTGGTTTCGTGATGAGTAAAAGTAAAATATAACAATTAAAACTACAAATAACAGTGCAAACATGTTTGCTGTGCACTGATATGTTTGATACTGATAGACAAAACAAACGATATTTCCTGCGATCACTTAATTGTAAGCTGTAAATGTTACCGGTATTGGTACGGGAGTTCAGCTTAAAAATCCAGCACAAAGGAGACGAGAGATAACAAGCTCTTCGTAGTGGAAATCTGACCATTACATTTCTTGAAGATTTTTCAGTATCCAATTAGTTTTTTCACAATTCTTATTAATAAGCCCCTAGAAGCTTGTGTACTAGATTGGTGGATGTGGAAGGGGTGAAAGAAGTGTTTCGGGATGTAGCAGACGGAAATCTAGTCTCTGCCTTTCCCTCCGAGAAACAGGACTGAGTACATGTGTGTAAGTAATTCATATTTCTGTGGTAAGTACCTACACTACGCTGATAATTATGAGGACATTTCAAGCGACACGGCTACAGGATGAATGTGTATATATAAGCAATGTAAAGAAGGCTATAGCTGCTGCTGGTGACCTTGAAAGCCATAATTAAGAGCATTTTAACATAAAGAATTTATATTTTTTTTTTCTTTTTTGGTTTTATATTTTAGCTATTCGTGATTGTATTGTGTGATAAGAAAACTGTTTGTTTCCCAATAAATGAATGAATAAATATCTGGAATGGTGTGCCTTGATCAGTATTTTAGGTAGATTATTATCAAGAACTTTAAAAAAATATAAGGTGACATTAATTTATAGGTACCTATACAGCAACGAGCTACTGTAGGTCGTTGGTATACAGACAAATTCTGACTGAAGGCTTACTATGTATATATCAGCATTACCGATTGATTGATAACAATTTGTTTTGAAGTATAAGGGACAATATTTTTTTTAAATCAAGCTCGTAATTTTAACCCAAAACTCATACTTCTTGCTAATTTCGCAGCATGAAATTTTGACCTCAGACAAAAAATTAATTTGCGAATTTCACAAAAGGGTTAATTGATACTGAGCACTTACCGAATCTTCAGTATGAATTTGGCTGCATAAATTATGTCACCTAAGTATTTTACGCTCCTAAGAACGAGTATAAACTGATATAATTTATCTAAGGCTCCCTGACTGCATGCATGATTAGGTAAGCTAATGTACGTATAAATATATACGTAGATAGCTCTATTATTTGATGATGATGACTATTTAATTGTACCTTGTTTGAATCCGTGGCTATACAATTTTGTATGGAGAAAAAAATTGCTTATTTTAACACGAGACCTTGATGATAGGGTTTGCTGAGTCAACAGCTATCAAAAACAAAAAAAAGAAACGTATTTTTATGTATTTATTTATTATTATTTAGGAAGACCAACAAGAAATACAATAAAATTGCGTAAATGGAATAATCTTAAGAACTAAATAAATATCTTTTTTTTTTTCTTAATTAAAGGCATCCACATTATGGACTAGTTAAACAATTATGAAAATGCTTATACAGTTCTTATCAAAAAATCGAAACACTACCAAGACTTTCTTTCGGGCTACATACCTAGTCGGTTCTTAAATACTGTCACTGGCCATTTATTTTAAAAATAGAACACCTAGAAAAAAAATGAAATGGTATTCGATTTTCAAATATTTTTTGATTAATAAGGGCCTGCCCGCACTGCGAATTTTCACCGCGCGGTTTTTTTCTCGCAATTCTGTAACACATTGAATCTTATACGAGTATTCGCACTAGCGATATAAAATAAAATATAATAATACACGGAAATAATTCGCGAGAGTAAATATCGCGCGGTGAAAATTCGCAGTGCGGACAGGCCCTAATCTGCCAAATAACAATTACATTCATTCATTTTTTACGATGAAGTGGACTCGCAAAGAGGACCGAGTAGCAGTAATTGCATTGTATCGTTGCGGCCATCAACCGAAGCCAATATTCAACATGCTTCAAAAATTAAAAATCACGAAGAGGTTCGTGTACCGTACCATCAAGAGGTACAATGAAACCTCTAGTGTCGATTACGAGAAAAGAACTGGCAGACCTCGTTCCGTTAGGACTCCAGGGGTCATCAAAGCAATCAAGGCGCATATTGCAAGAAATCCCGTCCGCAAGCAGAAACTGATGGCTTTGGAGATGGGATTAACCAGAAGTACCGTAAAAAAAGGTACTCAATGAAGACCTGGGACTACGAGCTTACCGAAAAAAGAGTGGACATCTTATGAACGCGCGTCTGATAGCTATGAGAGCCAAAAAACGCAAAGTTTTGCTAAAGCGGTACGCAAGAAACAGACACCGCGATATCCTGTTTACAGACGAGAAAATTTTTAATATCGAAGAGAAGTACAACAAACAAAATGACAGAGTGTACGCTACCAGCTCTGCGGCCGCTGCAAATGCCATTCCTAGATTGCAGCACGGCCATCATCCATCATCAGTCATGATTTGGTTGGGAGTGTCCTACTATGGCCCTACTGAAGTGCATTTTTGTGAAAAAGGTGTCAAAACCAGTGCAAAAGTGTACCAAGACACGGTTGTAGGTCGCATAGTAAAAGATCTGCCCCAGACACTCTTTGGAGGACGGCCATTTGTGTTTCAACAAGACTCCGCACCTGCTCATAAGGCCAAAACAACTCAGGAGTGGTTCGAGCGCCAGAATATTGAGCTAATAGGGCATCAAGATTGGCCCTCATCTAGCCCTGACCTCAATCCACTGGATTACAAAATTTGGCAGGAATCGGAGGAGAAGGTCTGTTCTAAACCTCAAAATTTGAGCAGCCTAAAGTCATCATTGATTAAAGCAGTGGCCTATATCGACATGAATATGGTCCGTGCTGCTATTGATGATTGGCCGCGAAGATTGAAGGCTTGTGTGAAAAATGGTGGCAATCATTTTCAATAAATTTTGTGTTTAATGTAAGCTAATTAAATTACCTTTTTTAAAAAAAACTTTTTTTGAATATCATGACTAGTTTTCATTTTATAGCCAATTTTGTTTGTGACAGAATTTAAGCACCGACTAGGTATAAAGAAAAAAGAAGATTAATTCTTTAAAAAAAAAAAATTTGGAACGTTAGTATAAGGAATTCGAAACCTTGTACTCTACTACCTTTCCTTTTACCGTATAATACATGGTATAATAGAATTTTTTTCTAATAATCCATTAAAAACACAAACTTGAGAAGTGTTCGATTTTTTTGATGAGAAGTGAATAAAGCGGCTATGTAAATTTTATTTTTGTCAACTTTACTTCAAGCGAAAAAACCGGTCAAGTGCGAGTCGGACTCGCATACCTAGGGTTCCGTAATTCGACAGTTTTGGGAACAGTCAGGAAGAAGGTATATAAAATCTTGCCCATAACTGTTTATGATAATTAAAAAAAGAATTGATTGTACCACAAAAGAGAGACACAAATATTTTTATACCGTAATAAAACTCGAGGTTGAAAAACTTAATTTTGTCATTTTAGTATCGTGAATTTCTCAACCGCTATAATTTTGCTATAATCTTTACATAATCGGATCACGGATCGATAACACGTTTGTATGTGTCACCACTAAGTACTTTCTTAGAATGGACGAGCACTTGACTCATAAATAATTAACAGTTAATGAATTAATCAATTGACGCGGTTTGTTCGAAATTATTTCATGAATCATGTCGTTAGAAGAACAGAGGTATATTTTTATAACCATGTGCTGTGCATGCACCCTAATTTTTGCAACAAAGTAATCTAATAGTACATTACGATACGAGAGCGACGAAACGTTTTCTGACGAGTGTGAGTTTGCGGCACGAGCCGAAGGTGAGAGCTGCAATCACACAAGTCGAGAAAAAGTTCCTCGCACGAGTATCGTATAATATTTTACGCACGGTGTGCTATAAAATCTTTTATTTTATTTATATTTGTGTCATCTTCCTCCTTATGAGAGTGCATTACGAATTAATTATTTTACTTTTTTACAGTTTATACCAATTTATTTAAAATACCAAATAGCCACCTAACTAATTATACTCGAGTTATTATCAGAAGAAAAGCCAATACAACTTTAAATATAAAAGTCGATAATAGCATGTTGTTCGTTATATTGAAAAAATCTGGCAGCCAGATTGTTAGGTCGATCATGTACCTATGTTCATACAATGAGTTTAACTATACTCGTAGTTACTTTATAAATATCCTAGCTTTTGCTTATCTAGACAAGCGGCAGCGTGTCAGGCCAAGTTTAAGCAAAGAAAAGAGCAAAAGCAAAAAGCAGTACACGTACCATTTGGAGCCACTTTTGAACCCTTTGTAACTCACAAACTATTTAATGTAAACACACCAAATTTGGTTTATAGACCCCCTAGATATAATAGTACCTCAAATGTTATAAAAACAGCTTAATTGTATAGTATAACGTCTAAAAAACGTCATTTTGATTGACTTATGGATCAAAACCTATCCCACTTCCAGATAACCTAGAAAATTCAAATTTGGCATGCAGCTAGGTAATCGACAACATTACAAATTAATAATTGGTATAAAACTAAAAACCATTTCGAGATATTGGCCTTCTGAGCATCAATATTTTTTTCAGAATTAAATGATTATCAAGGAGATATTTAAAAAAAACAACAATTGGTAAACACAGGATTTTAAAAACAAGTACTTTTTGCAATTGCTTTCAAGTTCATTCCGTATTTTAAAAAAATAACTTACATGTCATTGTAACTGTTGACATTGACAGCGAACATAAACATGCCAAGTTTTTTTTTTAATAATCCTTCGGCAATGAACATCGAGTTTGAAATCCTCAGTTGCGACTTGCGTTCTTTTAGAATGAGTGAATCAGAAAAAATTAAAATAAGCATTAAAACACACAAAATAAAAAGTACGTAAGCTTTATTTTTACGCAGACTTTTAATATAAATTTTGAAAACAATTTTTATTGTATGAATAGAAAGGAAATCAGAAAACAGTGAATTTTGTAAGATTTGAAATTTTTTCCAATCAATCGATTTTATTAGGTGGGCGATTCTGGCACGTGCGCAAAAATTACTAAGGCAGATTGCGGGTGATCTTAAAAGGGATTTTATACGGATATGTATAGATTTTTTTGATTGAAACTTATAGTAAGCATTCTTAAATCCTATAACTTCTATTCGATCTGGTTTAGTCACCCTAATTTCCATCATTTCAAGCATGGCTTATATCAAACTTTAATATTTGTTTAAATATTGTTTATCACATGTTCTAATGACTATATTGCGAATGCGCAATAATGCCAGAATAGGCCCCCAGAAACGATATTTTGAATTTCTTGCAGAAAACTGTGTGCTGAATCCAAATCTGAACTCAGTTTTTCTGCAAGAATTTCAAAATATCGTTTCTGGGAAAAATAAATGTTGACTACATAATTGGTATTAAATCATGAAACTTATTCTCCTGCGAAGAAGAAAAAAGAAGTTTTTCCTCTTATAATTTTGCAAGGCGCTAAGTATTGAAATTTTACGTTTCTTTAGTGCTTCTGGACAATTTTTGTACTTATTACAAATGTATTTAATATATTTATTTTTCATCGTTACAAGTCCTTAATCAATACTTATCGAGGTGAAAATAACAGAATTCGCGACAGAACCTTATTTTTCAAAATAAATAATATTTTATGAGAGCTTGTCTGTCCATTAATTTCATATCTACCAAGTTTTTATCATGAAAAATTGGGTGTAATTGTTTTGAGACAATAAATCAAAAATTAGGCTTGGTTACGTGAATATTTTTTATCATATTAAAAAGAACTACTGAGAAGAAGTATTACTGAAAATTAAAGTCAAAAAACTAACTGTGCTAAGCGTAAAGCCCCACCAGAAGTAGGTAATAAAAACACGATATTTTTCAAAATTCAGTTTATTTTAGACAAATATTACGACGTGATAGAGAAAATCTAAGTTCATTTAGGATTCAGCATACAAATTTCTAAAATAATTTTAATAATTCGTAACTGGGACAGAAAATTTCTACAATTTTGTTGGCCAGTATTTATAAAACTTACTTATACATATAAAAAAATTGTTTACAAGAGACCAGTTTTCCTGATGTCGATAAACGTTTATGTAATAGATTTGTTTGGGAAACACATGTAGTTATTGAAGCTTTTCTGAAATCTATGAATCAGAAAACACAGATTCGTACAAAAAAAAATATTCTTCGTTTTTAGGGATCCGTAGTCTACCTAAAAGGTACAAAAGGAACCCTTATGGTGAGACTCTGTTGTCCGTCCGTTCGTCCGTCCGTATGTCACAGCCTAATTCATAACTTTAGCACCGTTAAAAATAAAGACTTGAAATTTTCAATAAAAACAGCATTCACTAGCTTATACGGTACAAAAAAATTGAAAAATTTTAAATTGTTCAAAATATTTCCAATAGGTAGAAAAGTGAGAAAAATAAAAAAAAATCCTATAAATACAATATGGGTATCAACTTGTAGATATGAAAGAGCTGATTGTAAAAATATATACTTTTACTATATTTACTCAAACCGATTTCGAGAAATCTTTGAAAAGCTACAGAAAAATGCATGTCCCCCCCCCCCCCTTATACCTATCCGAAACTGATGGACCGAAAAATATTTAAAAAATGACTATATAGGTCATATCATAACATAACTGGCCAATTACAGGAAAACTATAGCAATTAAAAAAAAGTTGATAACAAATGAGAAATGTAAAAAAAAGTAAAAGAAATGATTTATTTTTTTATAAAATACAATATGGGTATTTAATTGTATATATTAAAGGGCTGATGATAAAAATATATACTTTTACTATATTCACTGGCACCGATTTCGGGAAATCTTTGAAAAACCACAAATAAATGCATGTCCTTTATTTCCGAAAGTAATGAAACGAAAAATATGAAAAAAAATCATGGTAATTTCATTGATTTAAAATATAAAAAAGGTTATATACGATACGTTCTTTTATCGTGAAAAATGGACGCCGTTTTTTGACAAGCGCCACCGAACGACAGAGATAGAGCGATAACCTTCGACAGTGGCGCGAGCGAGACGAAGCTACAACATATATGCCAACTGGCCTATATTTGCAGTGCCGCGCGCGAGAAGCGGGGTACCGCCGCGCCGGGGTACCGCATCTTCCTTTTGTTTTATGTAAGGGTAATTTGGGATTCCGTAAAGATTACAGGAAAAATATAGCCGGTGAGGTATTCACGGTAACAAAAGGACAAAATTAAATTTTTCATCCACGAGTTTTATTTCGAGTACGGTATAAAAATATTTGAGTCTCTCTTTTGTGGTACAGTGGAGACGACATCAAGCTATACACTTGCAGTACGACATTAGCCCCTACAGAGAAGAATATAAGATAGGTACAAAGTCCGAAGTGTCTAACTCGATGCGGTCTCCATTGTACAACCAATTCTATTTTTAGTTATCATTGAGCAAGATTTTAAATACCTTCTTCCTGCCTGTTCCCGAAACTGTCGAATTACGGAACCCTAGGTATGCGAGTCTGAACCGCAAATTTCTGGTCTGGTTCCCAAATTTCGAATGAATGGTCAACCTACGTGACGGGACATGTAACTGACAATAGACCGTACGTATTCTCGGCGGTAAATAATGCACATAGGCTATGTATGTACACATAGGTTTTGTCTGTCACCGGAGTATTATAGGCTGCCCGAGATATCATGATATGGGTGACAGTTCGTAATTTTCCGTTTCACCTATACTACTCACACCATACTACATACACCCAGGCACAAAAGAAAATAATAGGTTTTAGAAATAATGTAAATAATTATTGCAAAAACAAAATAAATAATGCCTCTATAAATCGGAACAAAAATCTCAGTGTATTCGTTAAATTGGATTGGATGAATCGATCATATAGGATCGCGTCAGTATGAGTACATCTTGTATAAGGTTTGTGTTTTCGTTGCGGTTGCTTTACCTGCTATTTGTTTTGACGTTTGTTACAGTTTTTGTTGATTTTTTGTTTTGTTATTGGTGAAATTCCAAGAAAAACAAAAAAAAAAACTTTGAACTCTCAAGCTCTGGTGTTATTGGTTCGTTTAATTTAGTAATTAACAAAAAATTGTTTGGATAATCAAAGATCAATCAAATAAAAAATTGATTTGATAGCCCTTGTTAAATTTCTCGATACAAAAAAAATCGATTATATTTCGTTAGGGTACATCACTGTAATTGTCAACTTTGAACTGCCACCCATGTCATGATATCTCGGACAGCCTATAGTGTCCGTTCACACAGTCCGGCTCGGAGAGCAGACAGAGCAGATTTTGACCGTGTTTCATTGAAATAAGGTTTATTTTTACGTTTTACTTCTTTGATTATATGAGAATGTTTGAGAGCCGTCCTAACGCGCTTAGAAACCCTATTTCTATTAAAATCTGCTCTGCTTTCCTAGCGGGTCTATGTGAACAGACACTTAGTGCTTCTTTTGACGGTCGATATCTGTTTTTAAATTATGAGTCATGACAAAAGCAACAAAACATTATTTTTTTTATTTCGGACATAGGATATTTTCCTTTGATATAGCTAGGGGTTTCATTTTCAACCTGTATAACGCAAGCTAGTGCGAAGTTGAAATTTTGAAGTTTAGTTTAGTTCCTAATTATCTTTTTTATTTGTTTAATGTTTTCTTCTATTTTCTATTTTTTTTTACAATGTAAGAAATGCTAGCTCGTAGAAATCAAATCAAAATCAAAACTTTTTATTTCAGCTTTCACACATATGTATTAGGGCCGAAGATTTTAAATACATAACTGAATAATATTAATAAATACTACATTGCTTAATTATAAAAAGGAGTAGACGGTGCCCAGTGTGCACTATTGTCCAATGATTCATAAACATGCAGTCCACATGCATCCTCTCCGCTATTTCAGGTAGCTGGTGAGTAGCTGGTAGCTGTGGATGACGTTATTTTACGAATGATCGTAGAAGTCATCGAAGCGTGCATCCGCAAACATGCCCGATGCGCTGCAGAAGCGTGACAGCCCCAACAGCACCCTGAAGGCATTGTTATACTGGATGCGCAAGGCATTCCAGCATCGCTGTGTATAGCTGACTCAAGACTACACGTATAGAAAGATTGGCAGTACGTACTAAACAGACTTATTTTAACGGCCGTACTGCATCGTGCGTATCTACGGGCCAACATATTGGCTCTGACTGATAATGCCCTGCGCTCCCTTTCCATGTCTACATCATCTGTGAGTGTATTGGTGATCCAGTGGCCCAGATACTTGAACCTTACCTTGTCACCCTTCTCAGTTCCCTGCCTGCCAGCGTGACCGGTACTGGTGCGACTGCGCTATACCACTATCTCGCTTTTACTGGCATTGTTTATGAGCCCATGAGCCCCCGCATAACACTCACGGATTCTCTAAAGTTTTCTGAGGGCACTGATCGATGGGCTCAGCAGCAGCAGCAGCAGTATTATTTACTGTCACTCCATCAATAGAGCTCAATAAGTCTCACTTGATGTTTTCTGTTATTGGATGCCCACTGTGGCTTGCTCTGTATATACGAGTATCTTGTTTTTGTAAATGTAACGTGCGTATCTGTTGAAAAACTTAAATAAATAAAAATGCAGATGCATATTGTCGGAAAACACTTAGTCTTCCGGCACCTAGCCAGGTATAACTTATTTACTCTATTTACCAGGATGATTCGACACTACCCGCTGGCTTAGAAAATGATATTAGTGGCGAATGGGATTAATTTAGAAAGATGTGACGCTGTCCCTTAGTGGTGGACAACGAGAATAATTATTAAAAGTTGTTTCACTGTCCCCCAGTAGTGGTCATAGGGAATGTTTAAAAATCCGTGTCGCTCACCACCAGTGGTGGCGAATGGGATTAATTTAGAAAGATGTGACGCTGTCCCTTAGTGGTGGACAACGAGAATAATTATTAAAAGTTGTTTCACTGTCCCCCAGTAGTGGTCATAGGAAATGTTTAAAAATCCGTGTCGCCCACCACCAGTGGTGGCGAATGGGATTAATTTAGAAAGATGTGACGCTGTCCCTTAGTGGTGGACAACGAGAATAATTATCAAAAGTTGTTTCGCTGTCCCCCAGTGGTGGCCAAACAAGTGGTGGACATCGGGAACAATCGAAATATTTCCTAAACTAATAGTTAGCGCGGGTGTTTCTTGGGGAAAGTGGTTCAGTATGATCGGTAGAATATGCACCCAGTATATATTAAATTTTTGTACAATAAAGAATAAGAATAAGGAAGACTAGCATTGTGTTTACGCAAGTTTTCTCAAATAACTCTGATAATATGCTACAAAAGCTTGAAAAAAAACTTTTTTACTTAATTTCTCTAAGAAACGTCCTTTCAAATGTTTAGCACTAAAGTGCCAATGTGACCAAAAAATAGAAAAAAAATGCGGTGGTGTGGACAAGCAAACTCTATAGCTTTTCCGGTCTCCGACAAAAGTGGCTCACAGACAGACAAACTTATTACTCAGGTACATCCTAGGTATGTACATCAATCAGAATTTTTATAGCGTTTCAAAACTGATATTTACATTGCGAGCTGTGTATTAAAAGCTCGGACGAACAAACCATGTTTTTTTCCTCCGAGATTAAAAGTGATGAATTTAAACTAAGTATATTTTTTTAGTATGGTTTAACCGTATTCTAAGTATATAAAATGCAATTAGGTACCCACCCAATTTTACACCTGTTTACTTTAATTGAATACAGTGTATACCATACTTACTTACCGATGCAAGGTCTGGGGCCCTCTCCAAACGGCAAGTACACGAACCTATGGCGTTCTTTTACAGCTTCTGGCAGAAACCGCTCCGGTCTGAACTCTGCCGGATTGTCGAAGTACTGCTCATCATTCTGAATAGCTTGAATGGGCACTAAAATTCTGACACCAGGGTCAATGGAAATATTCAGTCCTGGCAAGGTGTACTTCTTGGCACAAGCTCTATTCAGGATCCTGAGGGGAGGAAACATTCTCAACGATTCTTTAAGAGCCATATTTAGAAGGGACATCTCGTTTATAGCATCATAGCACAGCTTATTGTCATACTTCGTCATCACTCTGTCGACCTCCTTCTGTATCTTGGTCTGAACGTCAGGGTTGTACGCCAGTTGGTGCAACGTGAAGCTGGTTGCCGAAGAAGACGTATCGAACCCAGCCAAAATAAATATAAACAGCTGAGCTGCTTTAATGTTTAATGCTTTAATGTTTGCTAAGTTTCTTGCCCTTCTTCTTAGCAATACTAATCAAATGGTGCGGATGGTTAGGCATTATGTATATACAATATTTTTATTCCTATATTTCTATATTTTATGCAAGTGTATAACTTTATTACATTTTAGTAGCCCACCCTCAATATTTTTTTGTATTGAATAACAAGTAATCTGAAATGGGATGTACACATTCTTCAAGTTACTAAAAAAGCCAACTCAATAACTTACATGATCAGAAAAACATTTAGCTACATTGACAAGGAACTATTTCTAAAGATTTATAAAACCTACCTACGACCATTATTGGAATACGCTTTCCAAATTTGGAGTCCATATTTCAAAAAAGACATTAATATGTTGGAAAGAGTTCAGAGAAGAGCGACAAAAATGGTAGCTGTTTTACGTGACTTACCATATGAACGACGTCTGCAAGAACTCGGGCTAACTACACTTGAGCAACGACGACAACGTGGGGACCTCATCGAAACATACAAAGTGCTCACTGGACACTATGACGTTCCCGCGCTGGGGGAACTCTTCAAGATGAACCAAAATCGTCATCTGAGAGGTCACCATCTTAAAATTAACACGTCGACATGTGCAAGCAACCCACGTAGACATTTCCTTCCTAACCGTGTAGTTCACGAGTGGAATAAACTGCCTGACAGTGTTATAAGTGCTACCTCAGTGAACTGCTTTAAAAATAGACTGGACAAATTTTTTAATAAATAAAAACATAAAGTGCTGTGACATACACATCATCAGCTTATAGCTGCTTGTGTATAATAAATAATAATAATAATAATAATAATGTATTTCCCGTTTTTATTATTTCTTCATTGTATTATGTATATATAATATTTTTATTCCTAGATTCCCCTATTTTATTTATTTTTTATTTATTTATTTATTTAAAAACTTACGACTATCATTTATTAATGCAGGTGTATATTTTATTTCCCGTATTATTATATATTTTTTTTATATTCTAAAGACATATTATATTGTGTAAATTAACTTTGACTTGTAGAAAGTATACTTAATGTATCTATTTTGCAAAAATAAATATTTTGATTTGATTTGAGCTACCATTACTTCAACGTTCATCTCTAATTCCACATAGACCGGCGATCCGTCCGCGTTTCTCTTTTCGATAGACTCCCCTTGAATCTTCCCTTCCATCTCCAGTTCTAACAGAAGATCCACGAAATCATCGCTTGATTGTTCTTGACTTGGCTTCCCTTTATTAACTTTGTATTGGGGTCTTACTCGCGATAACTAATAACATACCTTAATAGATATGTGCTTGACGTTTCGACGCCTCTGTAGGCTTCTCTTACTGATCTTTCTTTGTGATTTGGATAGTGTTTTACCTTGAAACAACGACAATTGGTTCCGTCATAGTAATGGACAATGCCCCATATCATTCGCGTCAAATCGAAAAGGCGCCCAACATGAGTTAGCGGAAGGAGGCTATCCAAAGCTGGTTGCGCGAAAAAGAAATCAAATTTCAAGAAACCGAAATCAAAGCGAATCTCATAGCTAAAGTAGACAAGCAAAAATATAAAAAAATGTATGTAGATGAGTTGGCGGCATCGAAAAATGTGACAGTTTTGCGCCTTCCACCATATCATTGCGATCTTAACCCGATAGAGTTGAGTGTTAGAAGGTTACGTTGGAAGGAACAACAAAACATTCAAAATGGACGATGTGAAGATTTTGTTGCTCCAAGGTTTGGCGCGGATCGGGCCAGAACAGTGGGCGAAATGTCTCATGTCCTAAAAGTAGAAGAAAAAATTAAAGAACTGGATGGGATAATAGATACGGCCACCGACGTTGTGACGGAACCATTTGTAATTAACGTGGGCGATTTGACTAGCGATTCATCGGAATATTTTAGCGATGAATCAAATAAAGAAAATTAATTAAGCACCTAACATATAACCCATCTCTACATAGATAGTTCACCTATTCATAGACAAAGACAACATGGCGTTTTGTTTACATAGTCCACAATTTCTATTGACGTACAGTTTGAGTTGCAAGAACTCTGTTCCAAGTATCTGACTTTCCCAATCTGCGTGTTGCTGTATGTAAAACAATTTGTAAGTATAGGTAATTAATGGAAATATAGCTTTATATTATAACATAAAAATTATCGTATTTTTGCTTACGATCCTTGAATTAGGATAGTATATCATACTTATTGACAAATGATCGTACAACACGATAATTACCGTAAGATATCCAACTCTGCGCACATTAAGTTGTGCCCCAGGTTGCCTTGCCAACTCAATACCACGGGTAAGTGCTAAATGACATCTCAAAAAGTGCCAGATTACTATGGATTTCCAAAATAGTGCTACAATTTTATTAGTCATGAAAAAAAATGATAAGTATCAAATAAAATTATTTTGTTTCTCACATAATCGTAAGCAATTAAACAAATTTTTTGGCAATGATTTATTCAAAAATAATATTTATATTTGTAAATACCTAGGTATTAATAAAATTTAATTAAAAGTGAATTTTATGAATAAGTAATCAAGGATTACAATAAATTATACTAAAATTATTATACATTTACATTCTAAAAAACACAACTAGACAAAATAATCAAAATAAAAAATGAAAGTGAAATTAAATAAAAGACTAACTCATCGCTGTCACCGGGCAGGGTACCCAAGATACTGGCCGCATTACCACGTTGGATAGAAAGGCTGATGCGTTGCCTGAGATAAGTTCCAGCTCTTGGGCCCCCTGAAGCATCCACCAGACGCGATGCCATTTGTTTATATAGCTGTCGAGCGTCAGGCCCCCACGGCTCAAACGTCTCGACTCCAAACGGCACAAAAATGTAGCCCTCACCTAAAGCTGCATATTTGCGCCGCTTGTTGTGCTCCACCGCTGCAGCAGCTACGTCAGCTGTGACAGCGGTCGACTGGACATGGGACGCAGCGATAGTGTCTACGCACGTCACGTTCTACACCAGAGAGTGACCATTCTGACATGGAATGAGGGTCTTCCCGTTGGGCGGCCCCTTGTCGTCGTCAAGTGCGATACTGTTCGGCTCTAAAACAGCAGGCACGTTGACG